>JAOPSE010000071.1:1442848-2885696 GCA_029449295.1 Zea luxurians | reverse complement strand
GCTTAACCCCGAAAAGTGTGTCTTCGGGGTCCCCCGAGGCATGCTCTTGAGGTTCATCGTCTCCAAGCGGGGCATCGAAGCCAACCCGGAGAAGATTGCAGCCATCACCAGCATGGGGCCAATCAAGGACTTGAAAGGCGTACAGAGGGTCACGGGATGTCTCGCGGTTCTGAGCCGCTTCATCTCGCGCCTCGGCGAAAGAGGTCTGCCTCTGTACCGCCTCTTAAGGAAGGCCGAGTGCTTCGCTTGGACTCCCGAGGCCGAAGAAGCATTCGGGAACCTGAAGGCGCTCCTCACGAACGCGCCCATCTTGGTGCCCCCCGCTGCCGGAGAAGCCCTCTTGATCTACGTCGCCGCAACCACCCAGGTGGTTAGCGCCGCGATCGTGGTTGAGAGACGAGAAGAAGGGCATGCATTGCCCGTCCAGAGGCCAGTCTACTTCATCAGTGAGGTACTGTCCGAGACCAAGATCCGCTACCCGCAAATCCAGAAGCTGCTGTACGCGGTGATCCTAACACGGCGGAAGTTGCGACACTACTTCGAGTCTCATCCGGTGACTGTGGTGTCATCCTTCCCCCTGGGAGAGATCATCCAGTCCCGAGAGGCCTCGGGTAGAATTGCGAAGTGGGCGGTGGAGATCATGGGCGAGACGATCTCGTTCGCCCCTCGGAAGGCCATCAAGTCCTAGGTCTTGGCGGACTTCGTGGCTGAATGGGCCGACACCCAGCTCCCGACGGCTCCGATCCAACCGGAGCTCTGGACCATATTTTTCGACGGGTCGCTGATGAAGACGGGGGCCGCGCAGGCCTCCTCTTCGTCTCGCCCCTCGGGAAGCACCTACGCTACGTGCTACGCCTCCACTTCCCGGCGTCCAACAATGTGGCAGAGTACGAGGCTCTGGTAAACGGGTTGCGAATCGCGATCGAGCTAGGGTCCGACGCCTCGACACTCGCGGTGACTCGCAGCTCGTCATCGACCAAGTCATGAAGAACTCCCACTGCCGTGACCCGAAGATGGAAGCCTACTGCGAGGAGGTTTGGTGCCTGGAAGACAAGTTCTATGGGCTCGAGCTCAACCACATCGCCCGACGCTACAACGAGACTGCGGACGAGCTGGCTAAAATAGCCTCAGGACGAACAACCGTTCCCCCAGACGTATTCTCCCAAGACCTGCATCAACCCTCCGTCAAGACCGAGGACACGCCCGAGCCCGAGGCACCTTCGGCTCCGCCCGAGGCACCTTCGGCTGAGTCCGAGGTATCCTCGGCTCAGTCCGAGATACCCTCGGCCCAGTCCGAGGTACCCTCGGCACGGTCGGAGGTACCCTCGGCTCAGCCCGAGGTACCCTCGGCCCCCGAGGGTGAGGCACTGCGCGTCAAGGGGGAACAGAGCGAGGTCACGCCTAATCAAAGCTGGCAGACCCCGTACCTGCAATATCTCCACCGAGGAGAGCTGCCCCTCGACCAAACCGAAGCTCGGCGGTTGGCGCGGCGCGCCAAGTCTTTCGTCTTGCTGGGAGATGGGAAGGAGATCTATCACCGCAGCCCCTCAGGCATCCTCCAGCGATGCATTTCCATCGCCGAAGGCCAGGTGCTCTTGCAAGAGGTACTTTCGGGGGCTTGCGGCCATCACGCAGCACCTCGGACCCTCGTTGGAAACGCCTTCCGACAAGGATTCTACTGGCCGACAGTGGTGGCCGACGCTACTAGAATTGTCCGCACCTGCGAAGGGTGTTAGTTCTACGCGAGGCAGACCCACCTGCCCGCTCAGGCTCTATAGACCATACCCATCACCTGGCCGTTTGCTGTGTGGGGTCTGGACCTCGTTGGCCCCTTGCAGAAGGCACCCGGGGGCTACACGCACCTGTTGGTCGCCATCGACAAATTCTCCAAGTGGATCGAGGTCCGACCCCTAAACAGCATCAGGTCCGAACAGGCGGTGGCGTTCTTCACCAACATCATCCATCGCTTTGGGGTCCCGAACTCCATCATCACCGACAATGGCACCCAGTTCACCTGCAGAAAGTTCCTAGACTTCTGCGAGGATCACCACATCCGGGTGGACTGGGCTGCCGTGGCTCACCCCATGACGAATGGGCAAGTGGAACGGGCTAACGGCATGATCCTGCAAGGACTCAAGCCTCGGATCTACAACGACCTCAACAAGTTCGGCAAGCGGTGGATGAAGGAACTCCCCTCGGTGGTCTGGAGTCTGAGAACAACGCCGAGCCGAGCCACGGGCTTCACACCGTTCTTTCTAGTCTATGGGGCCGAGGCCATCTTGCCCACAGACTTGGAATACGGTTCCCCGAGGGCGAGGGCCTACACCGACCAAAGCAACCGAGCCAACCGAGAAGACTCACTGGACCAGCTGGAGGAGTCTCGGGACATGGCCTTACTACACTCGGCGCGGTACCAGCAGTCCTGCGACGCTACCACGCCCGAGGGGTTAGGTCCCGAGACCCCCAGGTGGGCGACCTGGTGCTTCGGCTACGACAAGACGCCCGAGGGCGGCACAAACTCACGCCTCCCTGGGAAGGGCCGTTCGTCATCCCCAAGGTTCTGAAGCCCGGAACGTACAAGCTGGCCAACAGCCAAGGCGAGGTCTACAGCAACGCTTGGAACATCCAACAGCTACGTCGCTTCTACCCTTAAGATGCTTTCAAGTTGCTCATATACCTCATTCACACACCAAGTCTGGTCGTCAAGGAAGGGTCAGCCTTGCCTCGGCAAAGCCCGACCCTCCCTCGAGGGCTAGAAGGGGGCAACCCCCTCTGCGTCAAAATTTTCCTCGGAAAAAGAAAAAAATCTTTTCTGCCAGAATGCCTTTCGTGCTCTTCGACTACTTCAAAAGTGGATCCTGAAAACGACGGAGTACATGTAAGCAGCCAAGGCTGACCGAGCCGAGGGACTCCTACGCCTCCGGGATACGGATACCTCACTCATCACCTTCTGCGATAAGTAACTCGCCGCGTTCGGATAAGTGACTCTGCGGACCGAACAAGTCTTCATGCTCGAGAGCTCCTCTGCCGAAATGATTTTTCGGGCCTTCTCGATGTGGCGGAACTGCCCGAATTATTCCAACTTAAGTGCCTAAGCCCTGCCTTAGAGGCTAGACCACACTTAAATGGGAATAACCCGTCAATCCCTTGGATCTAGTCCGACACGGCCACTGACAGGATCAAGTACCACAGTCTCACTCGATGGTGAGTCACAGAGCAAATACAATAAAGCATAAAACCATGCATGGAAGAGTGTTAAATTATTACATCATCATTGACATCATCGGAGTTTTTGCAAAAGTGACCATCAATGTTCTGAAGTGCAGCGGAAATAAACTAACGGTAAATAAATAGAGAGATGGGGAAGCCTGTCCCATCACTCCTCATGCTCCTCCCAGCCGAGGCAGGGTCCCACTCGACGGTCCAACCCGGTGGTAAGGTGGACGGCCAAGTCACTCCAGCAACCATGTCCTCCAGAGAACCTGTAAAAATTATGCCACAAGCAAGGCTGAGTATACTAATACTCAGGTAGACTTACCGGTGTGAGGAATCTACTCCTCTACCTCTAGACATGCAGCTGTTTGGCTGTGGGTTTGGTTGCCAAAAGCACTAGCTGAGTTTCTAAATCAAGATTTTAACTTAGTCAAAGTTAAGTGTGACTCTCTTAAGGCTAAAAATGAACTATCTATTCATACAAAGTAGCAATCATTTTAGCAATCAATATCTTGTATCATCTCAACACAGTTCCACTTGTTACTCAATGCAGTACAATGGATTAAGCAGTCTCATTAGCTGCGAGAAGCAGACGATTCGAATCGAGTTTTTATCCTTGCAAGGTAAACCTAAACACACGACATGCAGGGGCACTCTGTCCCCACACATATCAACCGTCCCCATCAATTCCCTGGCAACAGAAAGGGGCTCACCGCCTTGGCGTACAATGCCTCATTGACCCCGACTGGCCGTCGTGCAGTGACCGCACTTGTACCCACCATAACCGGAATGGGAGACTACATCTCAGGTCGCGTGAGGAGGGCAATCTGCGGGCAGGTTCACTCAGGTACTAGGCTTACCGATTTACCATATTTCTCGGTATGTGTTTAGTACGTTCAAACGCTTGACACAGGTATCCGCACGTTAATCCTTATTCCATTTTCCATCTTGTGGACAACCAATCCCCATGGATTGTTGTCCACCAACTAGTATCATGACAGTGTGAAAGTGGGTACAATCAATTTCCTGATCTCGCGAGAGTGCTAGAAAAATCACTCGTCTTCTACCGAGATCCTAATTAAATAAAGCAACTACTCGACCTGTCGTACTAGTATTCATCTCAAAAGGATTTCCTGAGATCATGCAACTAGGGTTTCAAACAATTCCTACACCTAAGTGCACAATCAATCCTGCAATCATTAAGTGAAGTAAAATAGCATAAATAACAGGTTATGCATAAACCGGGGCTTGCCTTCCAAAGCAGTGGCAGACAGGTCCTCTGGTGCAGGCTCTGGTGCTGGATCTGGGGCTACCTCCTGAGCAGCTCCTTGCTCCGGCACGAGGATGTACTCTCCGTCAGCAAGATTACAGTCTATCGAATGCAATGAACATGTATGTCATGATTATGCAAGATTTAAGAACATTAAGCTACAGAAACTAAGTCAAGAATTAACTTAGGGTTCCTTGGCTATGTGGGTCTTCTAGTGGTATATATAGACTTATTACCTTTTAGGTTTAGGTTTTCTTTTAGGATAACATAGTGGATTTGCATTGCCTTTATAGATTTCAGTGGACAATTTACAAAGGTCCTAGGAGGACATTAATTTCCATTATCCATTTTCCTTTCTTTAATTTCCATTTAGGGTTTCTAGTGTAGGTTTGAACTACGACAGTATTTTAAAAAAATTTCCAAAAATTCTGTAAAAATTACAGTGGGTTGTCACTTGCCATTTTAGCTTGTTTTAGAATTTGAGGCTTAAAGTACAAAAGCTAGGCTTTAAACAAAAATAACAATAGTTAGGCAAAATGGGCCACTTTACACTACAAGTCTTTTATTAAAGTGGGTCCTGACCTAAGGGTTATTTTTGTTGGCCTCTAATAGTGATAATAAGCTCTTGTACCAAAAATGACAGAGAGCAACATGATGGTTAATTAATGATGGATTTTTAAAGTTTGGTGCAAAAAGGGTGCTTAAAACTAACTTGTCATTTGAAAAATATCAAACAACAGATTTTAGATTTTTCTTAAGTTCTTATTATCAAAACATTAGTTATCCCAAGGGTTGGGGTGTTTTCACTATGAGGTTATTTTTGTAGGGTTTTTCTAAGTTTCCTTGTTTTCTTAAAATAAAAGGTATCCTATTTATTTATACTAAACCAGGGTGTGATAGATTTTTCCAGTGAACTATATTGATTAAGTACCCTAACAAAAATAGGTATGCCCTCTGGTTCACTATTTAAATCACATTTTCTATTTTTCTTAACTTTAAGCATAATGCAAAAGAAGAAGTAAAAACTAACTCAATGTAGTGGACAGAGGGGTTTAACATTTTTAAATAGGTCAGTAGGTAGATATAAACTTCTCCAAATTTTTCCAACCCTAGTTAAATAGTACAACCATTTTTCTTGCTATTATTGAGCTTTTGGTCAAAACTATAATTAAATCAGAACCTTATAGTTTTCTATAGTACCTATGGGGTTTTATATTTTTCTTAAGTAGGTTACATTATTTAGAGTCTGGCAAAATTGATTTGACCAAATTTGGATAAACCAAACAGAAGTTATGGGTTTTTAAAGTTTCTGTTTGAATTTAAATCAGGTTTTAATAAGGTTTTTCTGAAAAAGCAGTTTGCGCCGAGGTCCCTGGGTTTAAACCGAATCAAACCTCGCAGATCTACCCTCGCGCCACTATTCCCCTGAGTCTCTGACATTTCACTTAACCCCCTGACCTTCTCTTCCTCTCACCCGCAGTCCTTCCCCCAACTGAAACAGTAGCCGCGGGAAAGAAAAGGGTGGCGCGGCTTACCGGCGGCGAGGGAGGTCCGGCGAAGGGTAGGGTTTGCTCGGGGAGGTTCTGGCGATCACGTCGAAGTACGGCTCGTCGTCGGGGATGGCTGGAATCGCCCGGTCCACGCGCGCAGGCGGGCGAGCTCGTCGGCGGCGTGTGCTCCGGCCTATCCACGGCGGTATAGTTCAATCCAAGGGCATAGGGAGCTTCATGGAGATCTAAGGAGTCTAACCGTGCAAGGAATCGAAGAGAGACTCACCGTGTACCTTGGTCCACGGTTGCCGGCGGTCGGGTGAAGTCCGGTGACCTTGATCCGGCGTCTCCGGTGAAGCAGAGTCCGATTCTTTGCTCGGGAGCTTCACTGGTGGGTGCACACTCATGTCCGAGTGTTGGATGGGACTGTGGAAGGCTGGGCTGGCCGGTCTATGGCGGCAGTGGCTCGGGTGGCCGCGGGCACGTCGCGCACAGGGCAAACGGCGGTGAACTGAGCTCCGGTGAGGCTTGAGCGCGTGCGGAGGGGTACGGCCAAGGCTCCTGGGCGTTTTATAGGCGCGGACGCGGACCAGGGCGCTGGCTTGGCTCGGGCGCGGCGCGGGGCTCGCGGGGGCGCGCGCGGGGCGTGCTCTGGCGCGGCAGAACGCGTCGAACACGTGGCGGGTTTGTTTCTTCCATTGTTCAAAACGTCGGCAGAGGTCGCAAACGTGCGAATCTTTGCAAAAGTTCGGCGCAGACCTCTTCCTGGCACCTAGGGCTGTCACTCAACTGTGAGACGTCGGGGCAGATATGGCCTAGGGAGGGAGATCTTCGGATGCCAAAACAGGTGTGTCACACTGGGCACTTCGCGACAAAAGCCATGCCATGGCATGTCAAACGTCCGAGTCTCGGGCTCAACTTTTCCCAGTGGGTGCCCTAGGTGGTATGCCACGTTTTTGGTATAGAACACAAGTGGATTTGATGCCATCTTCAAGGTGAACACGGTTGATCCTTAAACTAGGGTTAAAAATGGACTTAGAGAGAAATAGAGAGCTCTAGCTCTCTCTCCACTTAGTGATTTGATTTGGGTTTCTCCAGGGGCCTTTTTTGCAATATTTCCTTCCTCTAATTGCTGGTTATAAGGTTTGCTTAAGGTTGGGTTAAAGATCACTCATGTTTTGCACATTTGCTTATTTCCCTTTTCTTCTTATCCATGGCTTTGAAAAAGAGGGTTCAAGAGGGGTCTAGGGTTTTCCCCCTTTCTTGTCCAAGGTAGCAAATGCACAAAAGCTTACATGGTGCTCTTAGGTCCTTAGAATTCTTGGTTAACACATAATCTCCAAGGTTCTTTGTTCCCCTCAAGTTATTTCCACAAGTGATCACAATCCTTAGCATTCAGGGTATGCTCTAGTCAAGGTAACACCTGAGGTGTTACAGCCCTCCCCCCTTAAAGGAATCTCGTCCCGAGATTTTAGGTAGAGTCCCTTGGAGGGTGCTTGAAGGTGTGTTAGTGCTACTCTCCCTTTATGCTCAAGTTTCACTTTGTAACTGTTCTTCGAATGTCATCCTCTTTGCAACTTCAGAAGGAAGCCCTTCTTAAGTTAAATCCACAACTTAGACTATCCTTATTATCTAAGTTTTTCTTATAATTGACTTCAGAGGGCAGGTGGGGGTGGGGTTTTTGGGGTTACATACCGACTCCTTTGGGCAGAAAGTCGGGGAAGCGAGAGCGTAGAAAATCCTCCGTCTCCCATGTAGCTTCTTCTGCTGAATGATGACTCCACTGAATCTTATACATTTTGATTGATCTTGCCCGAGTTGATCTTTCCTTCTGATCCAATACCTTGACGGGGTACTCTTGGTAGGACAAGTCTGGTTCTATCTCAATGTCTGGTTCTGGTAGCACTTCAGTGGGTAGACGAACACATTTCCGCAGCTGAGATACATGGAACACACTGTGAACTGCTGACATACAGGGTGGCAATTCCAATTGGTAAGCTACGGGTCCACAATTTGCCTTGATCTTATAGGGTCCAATGTAACGAGGGGCTAACTTGCCCTTGATCCCGAATCTCTGGACACCCTTGGTTGGTGATATCTTAAGATAGACATGATCTCCCACCTCAAACTGTAGAGGCTTCCGCCTCTTGTCATGATAACTCTTTTGCCTGGCCTGAGCAGCTTCTAAGTTCTTCTTGATAATTCTAACCTTTGCCTCTGCTTCAAGCACCAAATCTGGCCCAAAAAACTTCCCTTTCTCCTGCTTGAGACCAATTTAGCGGGGTCCTACACCTTCTCCCATATAATGCCTCAAAAGGTGCCATCTTCAGGCTGGACTGATAGCTGTTATTGTAAGAAAACTCTGCCAAGGACAGACACTTGTCCCAATCCTTTCCATAATGCAGTGCGCATGCCCGCAACATGTCTTCCAAATCTGATTTACCCTTTCTGTCTGACCATCTGTTTGGGGGTGGTATGCTGAGCTTCGTATAACCTGGGTCCCGAGGGCTTCTTGCAGTTTCTCCCAAAAGCGTGCCACAAACAGTGCTCCTCTGTCAGATATAATGGTCTTTGGGATACCATGCAATCTTACTATCTGATCAACATAAATTTCTGCGTACTTCTCTGTCTTGTGGGTGGTGTGCACTGGCAAGAAATGAGCAGTCTTGGTCAATCTATCCACAATGACCCAAATAGAATCATGGTGCCTGGAGGTATTGGGTAATCCTACTATGAAGTCCATGCAAATGTCCTCCCATTTCCAAGATGGTATGGGAAGGGGTTGCAAAGGGTCTGCTGCCTTCAAGTGACTAGCTTTTATCCTCTGGCAAGTGTCACACTCGGAGATGTACTTGGCAATTTCCCTCTTCATCCTGGTCCACCAATACAAAGATCTGAGATCATGGTACATCTTGTTGCTACCAGGGTGCATGGAGAACTTGGAAAGGTGAGCTTCATCCAATATCTTCTTTCTGAGCTCAGGGTCCTTGGGAACAACCAATCGATCTCCAAACCATAAAATTCCCTTGCTGTCCTGACGGAAACACTTGTATTTTTCTGCCTTTTGCTTGAGCATATCTTTGATAACCTGAACACCCTTATCCCCAATCTGTGCTTGAACTATTTGCTCTTGCAATGTGGGCTCCACCGCGATATATCTCAATTCACCGGAAAGAACAACTTCCAGGTTCAGCTTACACAGCTCATCACACAGGGTGGCGACTCTTGCATCCATGTTCATACAATTGCACTGGGCCTTTCTGCTCAAAGCATCTGCCACAACATTGGCTTTGCCAGGATGGTAATGCACCTCCAAATCATAGTCCTTGATCAATTCCAACCATCTTCTCTGCCTCATGTTCAGATCTGCCTGAGTGAAGATGTATTTGAGGCTCTTATGATCAGTGTAGATGTTACAGTGAGCCCCCATCAAGTAGTGTCTCCATATCTTAAGAGCATGAACCACAGCTGCCAATTCCAGATCATGTGTTGGGTAGTTCTGCTCATGGGGCCTGAGTGCTCGGGAAGCGTAAGCAATCACTCTGTTCTCTTGCATCAAGACACATCCCAATCCGGTACCAGAAGCATCACAATAAACTTCAAATGGTCTGGTATTGTCGGGTTGGGCTAGCACTGGGGGCGGTTGTCAAATGTTGCCTCAAGGTGTGAAAGGCATCCTCGCACTTCTGGCTCCAATCATACTTGACTCCCTTCTTTAACAATTCAGTCATTGGTTTGGCAATTCTGGAGAATCCGGAATAAATCGCCGATAATACCCTGCCAATCCCAGAAAACTCCGAATCTGTCTCACTGTAGTCGGGGGTTTCCAGTTCATCACCTCTTGCACCTTCTCAGGATCAACTGATATCCCATCCTGGGAAATGGTATGACCCAAGAATCTGATTTCCTTCAGCCAGAATTCGCATTTAGACAATTTAGCATACAACTGATGGTCACGCAGTCTCTGAAGTACAGTATGCAAATGCTTGGTGTGCTCGGCTTCATTCTTGGAATAGACCAGAATATCATCAATGAAGACAACCACGAATTTGTCCAACTCTGGCATGAATACTGAGTTCATTAAGTACATGAAATAAGCCGGGGCATTGGTTAGCCCAAAAGACATCACCAAAAAACTCATAGAGCCCATATCTGGTAGAGAAGGCCGTCTTGGGAATATCACTGGTTCGAATCTTGATCTGATGGTAGCCCGAGCGAAGATCTATCTTGGAGAAAACCTTGGCTCCCACTAACTGATCAAACAGGACATCAATGCGGGGTAGCGGGTATTGTTCTTTAGAGTCACCGCATTGAGAGGACGGTAGTCAACACACATCCTCAACTCTCATCCTTTTTCTTCACAAATAAAGCTGGACATCCCCATGGTGAAGTGCTTGGACGAATAAACCCTTGTCCAACAATTCTTGCAATTGTTTCTTCAATTCTGCCAATTCCGCGGGAGGCATCCTATAGGGTCTCTTGGAGATAGGAGCAGTCCCGGGTTGCAATTCGATGGCGAACTCAATATCTCGGTCAGGTGGCATCTCTGGCAATTCATCTGGAAACACATCCGGGTAGTCACAGACCACTGGGATCTTTTCCACTGGGGATTCTATCATAACAAAGGCACAAGATCGGGTACAACCCTGGTTGGGTAAATGCAAACAGTCTCGCCGTAAGCAGGGGAATGAATTTCAATGGCTCTAGCTGCGATGTCCAATACTTGCCTGATGCCTGGTCAACCAGTCAGCTCCCAGAATAATATCCACGCTATCCAATCCTAAGATGAGAAGGGTGGTTCTAATCAACCAGACTACCAAATTTTATAGGCACTTGCCTGTTGATTTGATAAGTGGCAACTCTGCCTCCGGGTGTTGAAATTGTAATGCCCCCATCGGTATGGTGAAAGGGCAACTGGCATTTGGCACTAAACTTGGCACTGATAAAACTATGTGAAGCACCGGAATCAAAAAGAACAATAGCGGGATAATTTAAAACTGTAAAGATACCAGTCATGGACGGGTGCTCCCTCTGGAATGTCAGCCATGGTAGTGAAGTTCAGCTTCCCCTGCCTCACTTGTACCTTCTGTCTCTTGCCTTGGTTCTGATTGACATTCTGCCCCTGCCTCTGCTGGTTTCTGGGGCAATTCTTGGCATAATGCCCAGTGTTACCACAGGTGAAACACCTGTTGTCATTGACCTGGCGGTACTGCTGCTGCTGATTGTTCCTCTGAGCTGGAAACTGGGTGCGGTTGGGTGCCTGCTGCTGCTGCTGGCGGTGGTCTGATCACCCATCTCCCTTGCTGCTGCTGAGGTCCCTTGTTCTGCGTGTCAGACACAATCCTGAAGCGCTGTGGCTGAGCTGAGGGTCCTGCCACAGGGGTCTTCCTCTTCTTCTCTGCCTGTCGAGCTATAATGCAGTCCTCCTGGGAGATAGCCATGTTGACCAACTCATTGTAACTGTTGGCCCTGACGGTGTTGAGACGATCACGGAGCTTGGTGCTGAGCCCCCTTCTGAACCTGTCTCGCTTCTTCTCATCCGTATCGGCATGATATCCAGCATACTGACACAAGTCATTAAAAGTCTGGGCATACTGCAACACTGTCCTGTTGCCCTGAGTGAGTGCCAGAAACTCATCGAGCTTCCGGTCCATGATGCCAGCGGGGATATGGTGTCCCCTGAAAGCTGCCTTGAACTCCCTCCATTCCACCTCTCTACCTTCTGGCTGCATGGCAAGAAAATGGTCCCACCAAGTCCTTGCGGGTCCGCGAAGCTGCTGGGTGGCGAACCTGACTTTGGTGACCTCTGAGCAAGCTCCATGGAGCAGTGGGAATTTGGATTCCACCACTCGCAAACCATACATCTGCATCAAGTGGGTCCTCTGCCCTTGTAAACAATGGAGGCTGGGTGCTGAGGAACTCCTGATAGGTAGCCGCCGCAGGGTGACGCTGATGGTCTCCACCACCATAGTGCTTGTGGTGGTGGCTGACGCTGAGCCAGCTGCCTCAAGATCTCATTCTGCTGAGCCATGAGCTCCTGCAGAGTGGGGAGGCGGTGGCGGTGGAGGAACGTGCTCATTCTGACCACGGCGCGCTCTCCCAGCCATCTGAAAAATCACATGGTTGCTTAATAACACATCTCCAAGCTTAAGGTTCAAACACGGTAGGGGAGTTAAAGCAATTTGATAGATTCCACATAAAACAAAACAAAAACATAAACCTTCCGTCCAATTTAAACTGCCATTAATCATCCCAAACCTCCAAAAGAGTTTAACACGGTTACATCAATGATCCAAAAGACTCAACTCTACCTAGCCTAGTACCCTAAGGGTGCAAAAGCTAAGCTAGCGGCGAGGAGTCCAACTATCACCAACCTCTAGTATTATCCCTGGCATCTAGTGAGCGAACGAGGCAACGCTGGACTCGGGGGAAGGTGGTCTCCCTGAGCCAGCGGTGTCTACACTGGAAGCAGGCTCCTCCCCTCCCTCGATGTCAACGTCCTCATCAGCCTCCTCATCATGGATCTCTTGATGATGCATATCTAGATGCTCATTAGCTTCTGCTAGCTGCTGTTGGGTGTTGAGGAGCTGATCCTCGAGAACCTCGATGGTGTTCTCCCTGGTGCCCACTAGCTCCTCCAACTCATGAATCTCATCAGACAGCTGCTCCACTTGCAAATCTTTTTCCACCAGCTCCTAGGACAAGTCCACCACGAGCTCCTCCCTGTTGTCCAAGGTGATCTTGGTTGCCTCTAGTAGTGCCATCAAATGAGACATGGCCTCCCCACGCATCACTTGCAGACGATACAGGGCATTCATGCATCGCACCGACAAGTGAGCCGTGTGGCCTGGGTAGAGGGCCCAGATGTCCTTGGCATGCTCCACCCGATCCTTCCACATTGGGTCGTCCTCCTTTTCCGCGGGGAACAACCCAATGGGGTGGGTAGCCAGCTCCAAGGGATGGAATCCGCAGAAAGTAGTCAATCCATGCAGAGCGATTGCCTCGATCGTGTCCTCCGCTCGGTATCCGAAAGACTCGGAGTCCAAAGAGCGCCAGCCTGGCTGCAGGGGATGAGGCTCCAAAGTCATCCTCACCCTACAGCGAGGCACCCGGTGCTTCTCGAACTGCTGCACCGCGTACTGAGGGGGTGTCAAGTATCCTGCCCCCTGAAGTACCTCCCACAAAATGTGGGGAAAGCCCTCTCGGGCAAGTCCGTCTGTGTGGGTCAGTGCATTTCCGTCATCGGAGGATCCGTGGGAAGTCATCTGTGCACGGTTAAGCGTAAGTAAAAGAAAAAAAAGAATTACAAAAAGAACAAGGAAAATAAAACTCAGCCTGTCTCTAGTTAAAAGAAAAAGGCACTGGGGACCTAGTTGGTTGTTATCTTGTTTTTAAGTCTTTTTACTCAGTTATCCATTTGCTTAATTATGAATGCATGCATGCTCGTCCTGAACGACCTCTCCAAAAGATAAAAGGAATAGGGAAGAACTCCCATCCTTTTAAAAGTGGCCTGTAGGGCCTAGTCACTTAGCCACCTAGCTACCCTTCTATCATCCTAAGGCTTCACGTCCTAGGTCTATCCTGCTCGTCCTACGATCTATCCAACATTGTTTCTATCAATTTTACTTCAGAAAAGGGATGGCATTTATGTTTTATTGATTCCTCTGTGGTGGTACAAGCTCCGATACCAGCTGTGGCGGAACTGCCCGAATTATTCCAACTTAAGTGCCTAAGCCCTGCCTTAGAGGCTAGACCACACTTAAATGGGAATAACCCGTCAATCCCTCGGATCTAGTCCGACACGGCCACTGACAGGATCAAGTACCACAGTCTCACTCGATGGTGAGTCACAGAGCAAATACAATAAAGCATAAAACCATGCATGGAAGAGTGTTAAATTATTACATCATCATTGACATCATCGGAGTTTTTGCAAAAGTGACCATCAATGTTCTGAAGTGCAGCGGAAATAAACTAACGGTAAATAAATAGAGAGATGGGGAAGCCTGTCCCATCACTCCTCATGCTCCTCCTCAGCCGAGGCAGGGTCCCACTCGACGGTCCAACCCGGTGGTAAGGTGGACGGCCAAGTCACTCCAGCAACCATGTCCTCCAGAGAACCTGTAAAAATTATGCCACAAGCAAGGCTGAGTATACTAATACTCAGCTAGACTTACCCGGTGTGAGGAATCTACTCCTCTACCTCTAGACATGCAGCTGTTTGGCTGTGGGGTTTGGTTGCCAAAAGCACTAGCTGAGTTTCTAAATCAAGATTTTAACTTAGTCAAAGTTAAGTGTGACTCTCTTAAGGCTAAAAATGAACTATCTATTCATACAAAGTAGCAATCATTTTAGCAATCAATATCTTGTATCATCTCAACACAGTTCCACTTGTTACTCAATGCAGTACAATGGATCAAGCAGTCTCATTAGCTGCGAGAAGCAGACGATTCGAATCGAGTTTTTATCCTTGCAAGGTAAACCTAAACACACGACATGCAGGGGCACTCTGTCCCCACACATATCAACCGTCCCCATCGATTCCCTGGCAACAGAAAGGGGCTCACCGCCTTGGCGTACAATGCCTCACTGACCCCGACTGGCCGTCGTGCAGTGACCGCACTTGTACCCACCATAACCGGAATGGGAGACTACGTCTCAGGTCGCGTGAGGAGGGCATCTGCGGGCAGGTTCACTCAGGTACTAGGCTTACCGATTTACCATATTTCTCGGTATGTGTTTAGTACGTTCAAACGCTTGACACAGGTATCCGCACGTTAATCCTTATTCCATTTTCCATCTTGTGGACAACCAATCCCCATGGATTGTTGTCCACCAACTAGTATCATGACAGTGTGAAAGTGGGTACAATCAATTTCCTGATCTCGCGCGAGTGCTAGAAAAAATCACTCGTCTTCTACCGAGATCCTAATTAAATAAAGCAACTACTCGACCTGTCGTACTAGTATTCATCTCAAAAGGATTTCCTGAGATCATGCAACTAGGGTTTCAAACAATTCCTACACCTAAGTGCACAATCAATCCTGCAATCATTAAGTGAAGTAAAATAGCATAAATAACAGGTTATGCATAAACCGGGGCTTGCCTTCCAAAGCAGTGGCAGGCAGGTCCTCTGGTGCAGGCTCTGGTGCTGGATCTGGGGCTACCTCCTGAGCAGCTCCTTGCTCCGGCACGAGGATGTACTCTCCGTCAGCAAGATTACAGTCTATCGAATGCAATGAACATGTATGTCATGATTATGCAAGATTTAAGAACATTAAGCTACAGAAACTAAGTCAAGAATTAACTTAGGGTTCCTTGGCTATGTGGGTCTTCTAGTGGTATATATAGACTTATTACCTTTTAGGTTTAGGTTTTCTTTTAGGATAACATAGTGGATTTGCATTGCCTTTATAGATTTCAGTGGACAATTTATAAAGGTCCTAGGAGGACATTAATTTCCATTATCCATTTTCCTTTCTTTAATTTCCATTTAGGGTTTCTAGTGTAGGTTTGAACTACGACAATATTTTAAAAAAATTTCCAAAAATTCTGTAAAAATTACAGTGGGTTGTCACTTGCTATTTTAGCTTGTTTTAGAATTTGAGGCTTAAAGTACAAAAGCTAGGCTTTAAATAAAAATAACAATAGTTAGGCAAAATGGGCCACTTTACACTACAAGTCTTTTATTAAAGTGGGTCCTGAGCTAAGGGTTATTTTTGTTGGCCTCTAATAGTGATAATAAGCTCTTGTACCAAAAATGACAGAGAGCAACATGATGGTTAATTAATGATGGATTTTTAAAGTTTGGTGCAAAAAGGGTGCTTAAAACTAACTTGTCATTTGAAAAATATCAAACAACAGATTTCAGATTTTTTCTTAAGTTCTTATTATCAAAATATTAGTTATCCCAAGGGTTGGGGTGTTTTCACTATGAGGTTATTTTTGTAGGGATTTTCTAAGTTTCCCTTGTTTTCTTAAAATAAAAGGTATCCTATTTATTTTATACTAAACCAGGGTGTGATAGATTTTTCCAGTGAACTATATTGATTAAGTACCCTAACAAAAATAGGGATGCCCTCTGGTTCACTATTTAAATCACATTTTCTATTTTTCTTAACTTTAAGCATAATGCAAAAGAAGAAGTAAAAACTAACTCAATGTAGTGGACAGAGGGGTTTAACATTTTTAAATAGGTCAGTAGGTAGATATAAACTTCTCCAAATTTTTCCAACCCTAGTTAAATAGTACAACCATTTTTCTTGCTATTATTGAGCTTTTGGTCAAAACTATAATTAAATCAGAACCTTATAGTTTTCTATAGTACCTATGGGGTTTTATATTTTTCTTAAGTAGGTTACATTATTTAGAGTCTGGCAAAATTGGTTTGACCAAATTTGGATAAACCAAACAGAAGTTATGGGGTTTTAAAGTTTCTGTTTGAATTTAAATCAGGTTTTAATAAGGTTTTTCTGAAAAAGCAGTTTGCGCCGAGGTCCCTGGGTTTAAACCGAATCAAACCTCGCAGATCTACCCTCGCGCCACTATTCCCCTGAGTCTCTGACATTTCACTTAACCCCCTGACCTTCTCTTCCTCTCACCCGCAGTCCTTCCCCCAACTGAAACAGTAGCCGCGGGAAAGAAAAGGGTGGCGCGGCTTACCGGCGGCGAGGGAGGTCCGGCGAAGGGCAGGGTTTGCTCGGGGAGGTTCTGGCGATCACGTCGAGGTATGGCTCGTCGTCGGGGATGGCCGGAATCGCCCGGTCCACGCGCGCAGGCGGGCGAGCTCGTCAGCGGCGTGTGCTCCGGCCTATCCACGACGGTATAGTTCAATCCAAGGGCATAGGGAGCTTCATGGAGATCTAAGGAGTCTAACCGTGCAAGGAATCGAAGAGAGACTCACCGTGTACCTCGGTCCACGGTTGCCGGCGGTCGGGTGAAGTCCGGTGACCTTGATCCGGCGTCTCCGGTGAAGCAGAGTCCGATTCTTTGCTCGGGGAGCTTCACTGGTGGGTGCACACTCGTGTCCGAGGGTTGGATGGGACTGTGGAAGGCTGGGCTGGCCGGTCTATGGCGGCAGTGGCTCGGGTGGCCGCGGGCACGTCGCGCACGGGCAAACGGCGGTGAACTGAGCTCCGGTGAGGCTTGAGCGCGTGCGGAGGGGTACGGCCAAGGCTCCTGGGCATTTTATAGGCGCGGACACGGACCAGGGTGCTGGCTTGGCTCGGGCGCGGTGCGGGGCTCGCGGGGGCGCGCGCGGGCGTGCTCTGGCGCGGCAGAACGCGTCGAACACGTGGCGGTTTGTTTCTTCCATTGTTCAAACGTCGGCAGAGGTCGCAAACGTGCGAATCTTTGCAAAAGTTCGGTGCAGACCTCTTCCTGGCACCTAGGGCTGTCACTCAACTGTGAGACGTCGGGGCAGATATGGCCTAGGGAGGGAGATCTTCGGATGCCAAAACAAGTGTGTCACACTGGGCACTTCACGACAAAAGCCATGCCATGGCATGTCAAACGTCCGAGTCTCGGGCTCAACTTTTTCCAGTGGGTGCCCTAGGTGGTATGCCACGTTTTTGGTATAGAACACAAGTGGATTTGATGCCATCTTCAAGGTGAACACGGTTGATCCTTAAACTAGGGTTAAAAATGGACTTAGAGAGAAATAGAGAGCTCTAGCTCTCTCTCCACTTAGTGATTTGATTTGGGGTTTCTCCAGGGGCCTTTTGCAATATTTCCTTCCTCTAATTGCTGGTTATAAGGTTGCTTAAGGTTGGGTTAAAGATCACTCATGTTTTGCACATTTGCTTATTTCCCTTTTTCTTCTTATCCATGGCTTTGAAAAAGAGGGTTCAAGAGGGGTCTAGGGTTTTCCCCCTTTCTTGTCCAAGGTAGCAAATGCACAAAAGCTTACATGGTGCTCTTAGGTCCTTAGAATTCTTGGTTAACACATAATCTCCAAGGTTCTTTGTTCCCCTCAAGTTATTTCCACAAGTGATCACAATCCTTAGCATTCAGGGTATGCTCTAGTCAAGGTAACACCTGAGGTGTTACACTCGACTGCATCGGTAACAGAACCCTATGGACGAGTAAGAGCGCGCGTAAGCGGCAAGGCCGACCGAGCCGAGGGATTCCTACGCCTCCGGGATACGGATACCTCACTCATCGCCTTCCGTGAAAAGCAACTCTCGCCCGCACAAACAATTCTGTTACCGACAAATGAGTCTGGATACTCGAAACAAGAGGAAAAGAAACGCAGCTTTACAACACGACGATGGTGTGTTTAGGCCTCGGCGGCCGCAGAAAACATACACACACTACAAGACAACCTGATCCTGCAGGCTCGGACGTCGACAGCCGAAGGGGGCAGCAGCACCCTCGGCATCCACTACACCTTCGGCGGGGTCTGACTTAGCCTCGGACGGCGACGTGGTCGGAGGGCTCCCACTCTGAAGGACGACATCGGCACCACACCTGGGCCATCGCCGCCAGGGTCTTCTTCGAGAATCCGACCCGAGCAGGCGGCTCGGCCGGCCACCCCGAGGCCTCGGCCAGCTGTCCCCCAAAGACATCAGCTCGGCTTGTGGCCTCGGCAGCTCAACTCCGGCGTCGGTTCCGCCAGTGGACGACCCGGCCAGGCTCTGGCCAACTACACCTCCTTTTCGAAGCCAACTCTGCCTCCGTCCGTGCTGACACTGCTACCTCCGGCTTCGGCTCATCGAAGGGCGACCGAGGGGTTCCTTTAACTAAGCAAGAGGGGCCTCGGACAGCAAGGCCGACCGAGCCGAGGGACTCCTACTCCTCCGGGATACGGATACCTCACTCATCACCTTTGCACGAGGCAACTCACGCTCGGTGAAGCGGTTCAGATAATCGACAAGGCGAGTCTCAGTGCTTGAAATGAAGAAAAAACATGGCTCCGTGCTGAAAATACATAGACGTTCAGGCCTCGACAGCCGCAATGAACAAAACACCGGCACTTAAGGTGCCATTACAAACGGAGCTCCGGTTCCGTCCTCACTGCAGCAGCGATGGCTTCAGTGCGGACGCCGCTGCAAGCCTTGCCCTCGCCCACGCCGACGCCCGAGGGGCGAGGACAAGTACAAAGAGCTGAAGGGCCGGGGCGCGGATGGTGGCAGCGATCCCGTCGGCGACGGGGACTTCTCGAACCGCATCCACTTCGGCACCGGCAACCGGAGCGTCAGCCCAACGGCAGATCTCCACTCAGATCCTCCCGGGCGAGCGGGGCACCGACCTCCACGCGGAGGCCCCGTACCGTTGCAAAGGCAGGACAGCCCCAGAACACGAACGCCGCTCTAGCGACGCGCGATGTCTCGGGTGGTCCGCCCATGCGTACGGCGTGACAACCGCCCTTGCGGTGGGAGGGGGTACCGGGAGCCGAGCCGGCAAACCCAACGTGCTGAAGCAGGCGACGCCCGCCGTCGGCCAGCCCCGCGTTGTCGAAGTTCGCCCGCTCGCAGGGCCAGCGAGCGCCCTCTCCCTTGGAAGCCGGAAGAGGAGGCGCCCAGCCGGCACGCGCGGGAGGTAGAGCTCCGGCTCAGCCCGGCCTTCGCCCCAGCAAGGATGATGAACATCCTTGAAGCTGAGGGCGAGACCAAGATCGCAGCCCGGTTCGCTTCTCCCCGCCATCAAGCTGGAGGTCACCGTCTTGGGTGACCACCGGCGAGGGGATGCGGCCGGGCTGCATGATGAAAATCCTTGAAGCCGAACGATGGCTGAAAGGTACCAACTTCCACGAAGTTGTGTTCCTCCGACGACAAGACGGAAGGATTGCGGGCGTCCCCCATCCGGGGGGGCTCGGAAGGTGGAAAGGCACGATGCATAAGGGGAGCGCGAAGACATGGTTGCCCTTCAAGGGGGTCGCCCCCCTTTTTAAAGGTGACTCTCCCCACTTGTGCCCTCAACCGTTGCGGGTTGAGTCTTCTCCAACACGCTCCAAGATTCTCCCCCCACGGCGCGGGGGCTGGGTCCCACACGTCATGCAAGCCGGCCCAGGGGAGAAGAAGCCAAACCGCCACGCGCGTGGTGCATGCAACCACCCGGCGGTTACAAGCACTCCTCCACTTTCGCCCAGACCAGCGGGTGAAAGGGCGGACAGCCATGCAGGCGGCATGCAACCGTGCCAAGTGGGCGCGCCCCTTCGACTCCAACGCGCCCGGCATGGAGGTCCAGGCCCACGCGTCATGCAACCGGCACGCCGGTTGCTACGTGCGAGCAACTGCACCGCCACACACGCCACTACCGCGCCTCCTCGACTGCGGAGTCAATACTGCGACTCGAGGCAACCCTACAGTGCCAGCCAAGCGCGACGGTCAAATGCAGTCAAAAATGGGCCGGCAGTAATGGCGGTGACAGGCGGGCAGGAGCAGCGGTCACGTCATCAGCCAAGCTTACGTCCCATCCAGGGGCAGCGAGGGAGCCCTCTCTCACGGCGTGAAGACAGTGCGCCCGTGATCCGTTCCTCGAACGGCTCGCACACGCGCAACAACCGCCTCGCGAACCGCTCGCCCTGTCGCATTAACTCCGCGGCGGGACATGCGGCGCCTCAGGTGGGAGAAGCAAACGACGCTTCGCCCTCGCCATAATGACCGCGTCGAAAAAGGTACGCCACGTCATTCGACTTCGTATCCTTTTCCTTTTCCTCTTTCTCTCTCTTACAACAGGGACCGAGAAAGGGGGATACCCCGAAAAGGACCCTTCTCCATGAAGGAAATAGGCTCCGAGCCTCCCTACTGATCAGAGGTTCGAAGGCTGGCCCCTCGGAGGGGTTCAACGGCCGCCTCAGATCGATTGGGTTCTGCGCCCACTACTGGTCAGAGGTTCGATGGTCGGCCCCTCGAAGGGTTCAACGGCCGCCTCAGGCCACTGGGGCTCCGCGCCCATTACTGATCAGGGGTTCGTAGGCTGGCCCTCGAAGGGTTCACAGTCGCCTCAGACACAGAGCGAGGGATGACCCTGGGTACGTTCGATACATAACCAAGGCTCGGGCTACGCTCCCGAGGTACCCTAGGACATTTCCGAGACCAGCGGGAGCGATCTTGTAACAGAATCCCATCAGAGGGAGGCATCGAGCCCTCGGACCCCGTCAAAGGGGACCGGGTCCGGCAGATCACCCGCAGGTACTTTTGGAGCACGCCTCCGGGCCTCTAGCCGACCCCTAGCAAATGGGGCACGGGCGTCCGCTCGGATTACCCGCCAGCAGCTCACCGGAAACACCATGTTCGGTGCCCTCCGAGGGCAACATGGCGCTTTCCCCCCTCCTCCTTGCGGAAAGGCGACGCAGGGGCGTATGTAAAAAAGACGAGTATGTCCTTGACCGTCCTCTCGCCCTGTGCAGAGGCTCGAGGGCTGCTCTCGCAAACCCGGCTCCGGCCAAACCGTTGACAGCGTCAACATACCAGCCCGAGAACTTGGGACCCGACCGTGCACTCGGGCTACGGCCAGCTCGCATGAGGGAACAACTAGACCAGCTAAAGTGTTGCGAAACGCACTAAGACCTCGAAGGAGTAAAACTACTCCTCCGAGGCCTCGGGGGGCTACACCCGGTGGGTGCGCTCGCGCGCACCCACCGGAACAGAATGCAACCGAAAAAGGCTGGTCCCCTTGCAAAAAAGTGCGGCAAAAGCCTCCAAGCGAGTATTAGTACTCCCTTGGAGGCTCGGGGGCTACTGTCGGGGACCATAATTAGGGGTACCCTCAAGACCCCTAAATCTCAGCTGGTAACCCCCATCAGCACAAAGCTGCAAAGGCCTGATGGGTGCGATTAAGTCAAGGATCGGTCCATTCAAGGGACACAGTCGTGCCTCGCCCGAGCCTAGCCTCGGGCAAGGGAAGCCGACCCCGGAGAACCTACGTCTCGCCCGAGGACCCCCCCTCCAGCAACGGGCACACTATCGGCTCGCCCGTGGCCCAGTCTTCACCGAGAAGCAACCTTGGCCACATCGCCACGCCGACCGACCAAATCGCAGGGGCATTTAATGCAAAGGTGGCCTAACACCTTTATCCTGACGCACGCCCTCCAGTCGACAGAGCCGAAGTGACCGCAGTCACTTTGCCGCTCTACTGACCGGTCTGACAAGAGGACAGCGCCGCCTGCGCCGCTCCGACTGCTGAGCCACCCGACAGAGTGAGGCTGACAGCAGCCAAGGCCGGCCTCGGGCGTCATAGGAAACTCCGCCTCGCCCGACCCTAGGGCTCGGACTCGGGCTTAGCCCCGGAAGACGGTGAACTCCGCTCCGCCCGACCCAGGGCTCGGACTCGGGCTCAGCCCCGGAAGACGGTGAACTCCGCTCCGCCCGACCCAAGGCTCGGACTCGGGCTCAGCCCCGGAAGACGGCGAACTCCGCTCCGCCCGACCCAGGGCTCGGACTCAGACTCAGCCCCGGAAGACAGCGAACTCCGCCTCGCCTGACCCCAGGGCTCGGACATGGGCTCAGCCCCGGAAGACGGCGAACTCCGCCTCGCCCGACCCCAGGGCTCGGACATGGGCTCAGCCCCAGAAGACGACGAACTCCGCCTCGCCCGACCCCAGGGCTCGGACATGGGCTCAACCCCGGAAGACGATGAACTCCGCCTCGCCCGACCCGGGGGCTCGACCTCGACCTCGGAGGAGCCTCCACCTCGCCCAGCCTAGGGCACGGACCGACCACGTCAACAGGAAGCGCTATCATTACCCTACCCCGAGCTGACTCAGGCTACGGGGAACCAGACCGGCGTCCCATCTGGCTCGCCCCACCATGCGAGTAATGATGGCGCCCCGCATGCCCTGTGACGACGGCGGCTCTCAGCCCCCTTACGGAAGCAAGAGGACGTCAGCAAGGACTCGACAGCCCTAACAGCTGTCCTCCCGCCAGGCTCCAGCACTCCTCCGACGGCCACGACACCACGCGAACTGGGCGCCAAGACCTCTCCGGCTGCCACGATGGCATGTACTTAGGGCGCTAGCTCCCCACCGCTAGACACGCTAGCACATTGCTACACTCCCCATTGTACACCTGGATCCTCTCCTTACGCCTATAAAAGGGAGGACCAGGGCCCTCTTACAGAGGGTTGGCCCGCGCGGAGAAGGACGGGACGGCGCTCGCGCAAGGCCGCTCGCTCCCACTCCCGCGTGGACGCTTGTATCCCCCTACTGCAAGCGCACCCGACTCAGGCGCGGGGCTAACATGAAGGCCGCGGGATCCACTCTCTCACGCCTGCCTCCCTCCGGCTGCTTCCTTTCCCCCCTTCGCGTTCCGCCTCGCGTCGACCCATCTGGGCTGGGGCACGCAGCGACAATTCACTCGTCGGTCCAGGGACCCCCCCGGGTTTCGAAACACCAACACCTAGAATATCTCCTATCATGATACATGAAAGCATGGTTCTTTTTAGCACTATTAGTCATTGGAGCCTTCCTTTTCTCCTTGGCGGAGATGGGAGCCTTATGACTTGTTAAGTTCTTGGCTTCCTTCTTAAAGCCAAGCCCATCCTTAATTGAGGGGTGTCTACCAATAGTGTAGGCATCCCTTGCAAATTTTAATTTAACAAATTCATTTTTGCTAGTCTTAAGTTGAGCATTAAGACTAGCCACTTCATCATTTAATTTAGAAATGGAAACTAGGTGTTCACTACAAGCATCAACATTAAAATCTTTACACCTATTGCAAATCACAACATGTTCTACACAAGAGGTTGATTTATTAGCTATTTCTAACTTAGCACTCAAGTCATCATTGATACTTTTTAAGCTAGAGATAGATTCATGGCATGTAGACAATTCACATGAAAGCACTTCATTTCTTTTAACCTCTAGAGCAAGAGAATTTTGCGCACTAACAAATTTATCATGCTCTTCATATAAAAGGTCCTCTTGCTTTTCTAACAATCTATTCTTCTCATTCAAAGCATCAATTAATTCATTGATTTTGTCAATTTTGGTTCTATCTAAACCTTTGAATAGACTAGCATAGTCTACTTCATCATCACTAGATTCATCATCACTTGAAGAAGCGTAAGTAACAGTATTACAAGTGCTTACCTTCTTTTCCCTTGCCATGAGGCAGGTGTGATGCTCGTTGGGGAAGAGGGATGATTTGTTGAAGGCGGTGGCGGCGAGTCCTTCGTCGTCGGAGTCGGACGAAGAACAGTCCGAGTCCCACTCTTTGCCAAGGTGTGCCTCGCCTTTAGCCTTCTTGTAAGTCTTGTTCTTTTCTCTCTTCTTTTCTTGATCCTGGTCACTATCATTATCGGGACAATTAGCAATAAAATGACCAACCTTACCACACTTGAAGCAGGAGTGCTTTCCCTTCGTCTTGTTCTTTTTGGGATGCTCCTTGCGACCTTTTAGCGTCGTCTTGAAGCGCTTGATGATGAGGGCCATTTCTTCCTCATTGAGCCCCGCCGCCTCAACTTGCGCCACCTTGCTAGGTAGCGCCTCCTTGCTACTTGTTGCCTTGAGAGCAATGGCTTGAGGCTCATGGATTGGGCCATTTAACGCCTCATCGACGTATCTTGCCTCCTTGATCATCATTCGCCCGCTTACGAACTTTCCAAGTATTTCTTCGGGCGACATCTTGGTGTACCTAGGATTCTCACGAATAGAGTTTACAAGATGTGGATCAAGGACAGTGAAAGACCTTAGCATTAGACGGACAACGTCGTGGTCCGTCCATCGCGTGCTTCCATAGCTCCTTATTTTGTTGACGAGGGTCTTGAGCCTGTTGTACGTTTGGGTTGGCTCCTCCCCCCTGATCATCGCGAACCTTCCTAGTTCGCCTTCCACTAACTCCATCTTGGTGAGCATGATGACGTCGTTCCCCTCATGCGAGATCCTGAGGGTGTCCCAAATTTGCTTGGCGTTATCCAAGCCGCTCACCTTATGGTATTCATCCCTGCACAATGACGCTAAAAGAACAGTAGTAGCTTGTGCATTTTTATGAATTTGTTCATTGATGAACATGGGACTATCCGTACTATCAAATTGCATTCCATTTTCTACTATCTCCCATATACTTGGATGGAGAGAGAACAAGTGGCTACGCATTTTGTGACTCCAAAATCTGTAGTCCTCTCCATCAAAGTGAGGAGGTTTACCAAGGGGAATGGAAAGCAAATGAGCATTGGAACTTTGTGGAATACGAGAGTAATCAAAAGAAAAGTTCGAGTTAACGTCTTCTTTTTCTCGTAGTCGTTGTAGTCGTCGTCCTTTTGGGAAGAGGAAGATTCGTCGCTGTCGTTGTAGTAGACGATCTTCTTGATACGCCTCTTCTTCTTCCCGTCCTTCTTCTTATGGCTTGAGCCCGAGTCAGTGGGCTTGTCGTCTTTTGGCTCATTGATGAAGGACTCCTTCTCCTTGTCGTTGATCACAATCCCCTTTCCCTTAGGATCCATCCCTTCGGGCGATTAGTCCCTTTCTTGAAGAGAACGGCTCCGATACCAATTGAGAGCACCTAGAGGGGGGGTGAATAGGTGATCCTGTAAAAACTTGAAACTTAAAGCCACAAAATTTGGTTATGAGTTAGCACAATAAAATCAAGTGGCTAAGGAGAGCTCTTGTGAAGCAAAGTAGACACAGTGAGAACAAGCACAAGAGACACGAGGATTTATCCCGTGGTTCGGCCAAGTACAACACTTGCCTACTCCACGTTGTGGCGTCCCAACGGACGGGTTGCACTCAACCCCTCTCAAATGATCCGATGATCGACTTGAATACCACGGTGTTCTTCTTTCTTTACTCTTTCCCGTTTGCGAGGAATCTCCACAACTTGGAGTCTCTCGCCATTACAATGAGAATCAAAGTGAAAGCACTAGAGTAAGGGAGGGAAGCAACACACACAAATTCACAGCAATACGCACACACACGGCCAAGACTTGAGCTCAAATGAATATCACAAGGTTCTCACTAGAACGGAGCTCAAATCACTAAGAATGACAAACAAGTGCGCAAAGACGGAGTGTGAATGATCAAGAATGCTCAAAGTATGCTTGGTGTACTCCTCCATGCGCCTAGGTGTCCCTTTTATAGCCCCAAGGCAGCTAGGAGCCGTTGAGAGCAATCCAGGAAGGCAATTCTTGCCTTCTGTCGACTGGCGCACCGGACACTGTCCGGTGCGGATTTCTTTCCTATTCTGGCGCAGCCGACCGTTGGAGACTTGGAGCCGTTGGCGCACCGGACACTGTCCGGTGCACACCGGACAGTTCGGTGCTCCCATCCGACCGTTGGCTCGCCACGCGTCACGCGCAGATTGCGCGGCCGACCGTTGGCCCGGCCAACCGTTGGCTCATCGGACAGTCCGGTGAATTATAGTCGTACGCTGTTGACTTGGTTCCTGAGAGCGGCGACTTCGCCGCGGCCGACTCACCGGATACTGTCCGGTGCACCATCGGACAGTCCGGTGATTTATAGCTGTACGCCGCCGTCGAGACCCGAGAGCAGCCAGTTGACCAGACGCCAGCCTGGCGCACCGGACACTGTCCGGTGCACCCAGACTGAGCAGAGTCTTGGCTGCTCGAGCCAAGTCTTTTCCAATTGTATTTTCTCTGATTCTAGCACTTAGACAAATATGTTAGTACACAAAAACCAATGTACTAAGTCTAGAATCATACCTTTGTGTTGACTTTGCACTTCATCCACCATTTGGCATAGTTTAACACTTAAACCATTTGTGTTGGCACTTGATCACCAAAATACTTAGAAATGGCCCAAGGGCACATTTCCCTTTCAGGGCCAACCTAAAATTTTGTAAAAAGGACATGGTAATTTTGATTTGTAAGCTATTTGTAGTTTGCATTCGCGTTTTCAGGTTTGAAAAGGACGAAACGAATTAAACAAAAAATGACCACACCCTGCAGAGTATAAAGGTTGTGAAAAGACAAGCAAATTGAAATGTTAATAATCACATTCCATATCACATACTACTGCCTGGCCAAAAAACATGCACTATGAAACTGTTTATTGCATATAGAGCATCTAATCTATATTTTTGAACATACTTCAAAGGGAAAATGTAGGATGATTTTTTAGTCCTTCAATCGAGTTGTGTAGTCTGGCAGACTTTGGTTCAACTATCTTTTTTAAAATACTGACCTCAAGTAAATTGACAACCAAACTTTGATTAACATTTTGTTCATCCTCAAATATGTTGAAGACTGTGTGATTTGACACTTTTTATAGGATAATAAAGCATAAAAAATCATTGACAGAAATTATAACTATTGTGATAAAGAGACGGAGAGAGTGAGAGAGACAAACATCATCAACAAATTTGTAATACAACATGCTGCTAGGAGTGATTGACGACTTGCACGCACCAGAAACCGCTAGGACCCACATCCCACGACAAACAAATAGTACTGAAGAAATGGTGAAATGGTGCAATCCACATCCACACGCAGGTAGATAAGCTTGGTGGGATTCGGCTTGCGGGTACAGGGCTTGTGTGGCTTCATGTCATCGATGGGGTAAAACTTGGCCTTGGCGACTGCGGTGGGCTTCTTGGCCTTAGGGAAGGCGTCACCGTGCTTAGCCTTGATTGCCCACAGACCGCGGCGGTGGCACGCGTGGGATTAGGAGGCCTTCTTGATTCCTAGAGACAACCTAGACAACATCGCCATTGGATCGGCTCGTGGTAGTGCAATGTGGGTTGCGGACGACGGTGACGGCGAGATGTGGACCGCCCCACGACAGAGGATTTGTGAGGTGGTAAACCCAATGCAAGAATAAGCAACACGTTTCTTAAAGAAGTACATGGCTATGTGGTTCGGACACGCTTGTTGAGGGGCGACTACGAGGCAGGATATGGAGGCCAAGAGGGTCTACAGAGGAGGAAACGCCGGTGGCGAGAGGCAGGGAGAGGCGTGCGACGAGCTCAGGGAGAACCAAATGAGATATTCGAGGAGAGACGCCATTTTTTTAGGTGGAGCAACGGGTTATGGGATTGAGCTTGGAGAGGAGGTCCTCCAGATCCACCATCTTGCGCTCCCCAACGTCGATGCCGGCGCCCGACGCCTCCTCCTGGAGCAGCGACGTGGCGTGGTCGTCGGAAGGTGATGCGATGCCCATCGACACGATGGGGGCGGCACCGTCGCTGCTGGTGGTGGGGAGCACGAATCGGAGGGGAGCATGAAGCGTAGGCCCCGACATTGTACGCGGCGGCGCTGCCGCTCTGGAGGAGCGAGGCGTGGAGTGCGCGCAGCTCGGCGGCCTTGGCGACGGTGGCTTGGATGTCGAGATGCGAGGACAGAAGGTTGGCGGGTGAGAGGTAGACAACGGTGTCTCCAGGGGCTTGACGCTTAGGGCTCAGGGCATGGGGGTTGGGGGCATTCGAAGATGGAGTCATCGACGAAGGGCAGGAGCGGGCAAGGACCCCGTCCCCATACTCGGCGCCGCCAAGACTGTGACCCCGCCCCCTAGACTTCGAGGTTGGCTCGGAGAAGAACGCGTGGGTGGTCGAGGTCGACTGCAGTGGTGGCCTTGATGCTCCCAGATCCCACCGTGTGCGGAGCGGGGTTGCATGAGGGGGAAGCAGAGGTCGCAGCGGGCGTGCGGGGGTTGGGGGTGGGGGTGGAGGAGAGAGGAGAGGCGGTGGTCGCGGCGCCAAGTCCGCGCGGGCGAGCGGACAACGGATTCTGCGGAGGCGCTGATGGCGGCTACGGCGCAGTGGGAGGTTTTCGGGGAGCGGAGGGCGCGTAGGGACATGGGGGCTGCGGGACGCGCGAGCGTTGATCGGTGGCGACGCGTTGTCAACCGAGCAAAATGGGGCGCTGATGGCGGGGCGGGTGGGGGAGGACGATCGCGGGCAAAATCGTGGTGTACTACTGTGGACGCCTACAATAGGTTCATATATTTTTATATCTATATTTAAATGGATGATGATGAATCTAAACACATACACAAAACACATGCATCAATCAAAAATTATATAAACCTACTAATTCTCTAAAATGACGACTATTATTTTAAGACAGATGGAGTATGTATTATTAGGACACGTCATAAAATAGTAATAAAATAGGTGTTATGGGGGGCGACCGAGGCTGCAGCCGCGGTAGCCCCCTCCTAGATCCGCCCCCGCTATCGGGTATTCATGCGTCAGGACACACATGGTAGTATATGACAACAGCATTCTGTGGAAAAAAAGACCACGAGATGCTGTGTAGGAATGCCTGCATATTCAAGATGGAGCGAAATCAGCGAATCAATTAGTCATTGCTGAATTAACCAGAGATAAATATGCAGTACCAGTACATCCAACAAGGCAGTATTCTTACCTGCCAGCAGCTTTGGCGCCAGGAGTGGCATCACTGTTAACTGCACCGTAATTCTTAAACGGCTTTAGACGCAGCTAAGTAAGTCTGAGCACCGGAGGCAGGGGAAGCAGGGAAGGCAATGGGAGAGGTTGTGGCGATTACGAGAAGACGCCCGCGCTGCCGCGCACGGTAATAGTTATAAGATCTCACCATTGTGAGCAATGGCGTCGAGTTTGGTCATATGGACTTATAAAATATGTATGTAACTATGTGTCATGGTGGAATTAATATCAACGTGTTAATTGCTAGTAGTTGTATGGTTAGCTAGCATGGTATTCTATGATTTGACATATTTACCATTTTGTTTATTTCAATCGTTATCGATGTTTTTTCGATCCTATAGTGTGTGTTTTCCGATGTTATCGAAATATCAGCACCATTCTCGTCTTTTTTATAACATTGTACTACTTTTGTTTTTTTACTAAAAGAAGATAGAATTAAAAGTGGTGAAGCATAGATTTGGATCGCTTTCCGTCCCTATTTGTGGACTTTGTGGTTGTGGCCTCGAGTGGTTTGATCAGGGCACACACCATCACAGGTAAATGCCAGCCACGTATAGGGTTTGTTCGTTTTAATCTTAATCCATATGAATTAAGTGAGATTGAACTGGTTTATATCTTTAGCAATTTAAAATATTTGTTAAAATTTTTCAATCTCATAGAACAAGGTCCTACATGGAAACGAGTGACTGAAGTCAAAACAGAAGAACCGTGTGATACATAGCCTATCATGGATCTGCACGTATGGGATCTCCATCAGACGATATCGGATCGTGGTCCAAACAAGGAGGGCATAAGGCTCTATCCAACTATGAGGGTCCTCTACCCTAAATATAGAGGATCAAATAGTACTCTACGCTCTCCATCAGCGTTCTCTAAACGGTCCTCTAAATTTAGATGATGTTGCTGAATTCTCTATATATATAGAGTTTCTCTAGACGGTTCTGTATCCATTTAAACGGTTCTGTATCCATTTAGATACTTTAAATAACCGATTTAGCAAAAATAAAATATGTACAATACATTTGAGAGTATGACAAATATGTATGTACAAAAAATAAAAATAAAAAATATCTCTAATATAGATATTTGAGTATAGAGAACGTGATTTAGAGGACGTTGTTGGACAAAAAGGAGATATAGAGGATGAAATCTTTTAAAGAAGACTGCAAAGGACGGATATAGAGGATGAATATAGAGAACGTTGCTGGAGCCAGCCTTATACCCTACATTTAGGGGAGATTCTTGCTATCCATCCATCTAGCAGTGTCTTCTAAATAGTGTTTTAAATATAAAGTATATTTCTGAATTATATATATATATATAGAGAGAGAGTTTTTTTGTCTCTTCTATCTATTATAATATTTTAAACAACAGATTTAATAAAGCTAAAATTATACAATATTTGTGAATAGATAACACTTCGAGATAGCCTACGGCCTACGCATCAGTGGCGTGGCGGAGCCCGACTATGACTGGAAATGAGCCGAGCCGAGCCAGGCTCGGCTCGACTCGGTTGAATAGCGAGCCGAGCTCGGTAATGAGGCTCGGTTCGGCTCGATATAGGCTCGCGAGTCTGCGCACTTAAGTACTCAATAACAGTAATTACAGTCATTAGCTCAAATTTAAAGCACAATATATTTCATATAATAAAAAAATTATGTCTCTGCACTCTAGTTCCTTATAAGTTGTGACCAAAACAACATATTGGTCATTAGATCTAGATGACTGGACAATAGTAAAGAAACTAACAAGGGATAGCTGTAGTTTGGCTCGAGTCTCGAGCCGGTTCGGCTCGGCTCGGCTTGTTAGTGTAGCAAGCCGTCGAATTAGGCTCGATTCAGACTCGTTTAGGCTCGCAAGCGCCCGAGCCTCGACTCACTAGGCTCGAGATTTTTTTCGAGGCCTAGCCGCCGCGCTCACACGGTGCCGGTGGCGGGATGCGCTGTCTGGACACGCAGACGCGATGACCAGCCGATCGCACGAAGGCGGACCGGATCACGCCGTGTCCCCGTTCTTCATGGCACGAGGCGGAGCCCAAATAATCTGCTGCCGCTCCGGGTCTGCGATACCGGCGGGCGTGAAGGCTCCGCCGCTGTGAAATTGGTTTCGCTGCGTCTGCTGCTGATTTGCCCTGAGTGCACCAGCGGATCTTGGCGGCCCTCGCTGCTGACTGCGCATGGCTTCAGCTTCACCGCTTTGACCACAGCAGCACCGATCCCCAAACAGAGGAGCGCCATAGGACTTAGGAGCCAGCATCAGCGCCGCCGTCCGGTCCTAGGAATTTTCCGGGAAGGTCACTCTGCCGTGATTCGGCGCCTCGAGGTACATCCGTCTCGTCGCCCGTGCATCCATGGTTTTGGTCGGGTGAGTAAAAAAAATGACAAAGTGGCACTTCCATTCTAAACCACTTGCAGGAAAAAAATGGTACTGTCACACGTAACCATGGAATCTTTTTATCGCAATAGTATGGTTGCCCCAACTTAAAAGAATAACTCCGTTATTGTCGTATGCCTCTCTTTTTCGGAAACGAATTGTCCATACTTCACTTTCAGCATATTTGGTCATCTATTCATATTCCCATATGTACACATATGTGAAATACAATGAATCGTACAAGTATCGGAATATACAGGTCGAGCAACGTTAGCTTCATCCTTTTATTATCCTTTCTTCTGTTACAAATAGTTACAAATATACCTTTCTAATGCTCGAAGGTGATTCGAAGAAGCTCGTAGCTTATAACTTTGGATATTAAGGGGGTGTTTGGTTAGAGGGACTAAAGATTAGTCTCTAGTTTTTAGTCCTATTTAGTCACTTTTTTGCCAAACACTAGGACTAAAATATGGACTAAAATGATTTAGTCTTTAGTCCTTCACATAGGTGCTAAAAGAGACTAAAAGCTCACATGAGTGTATTTTAAGGGCATTTGAGTCTTTGGACAATGTATTTAATGACTTTAGAATCTATTTAGTCCCTATAATCAAACAAGTAGGGACTAAAGTTTAGTCCTAGGACTAAAGTTTAGTCCTAAGACTAATTGAAACCAAACATGGCCTAAGCAATCTGAAGGTGAACGCACACGAGGATGGCCATCCTTCAAATAATCTCCATGGTTAGTAAATGTTTACTCTAGCACCCCAATCCAGAACAGGAACAAATAAGACATCGCTAATGAGGAATAGTTTTTCAAGCCTTCCAGGCACTATCCAATAGATCAGTTTGATTGGCTCGACTTTCAGGAAGGATATATCTCTAGCTCTATAGCACTCTTCGCTTGTTGTTGAGCGGACAATCTACATCCTATATCGCATGTTTTCTGGTTGATAGTGACTCGAGATGCTAGATGCATGTTCAATGCTACTCTATTGTCTCTTTGTCGGTAATGGCCATTGATTGAGCTTCTATAGTTGGTGGGCGTGAAATTCTTCTTTTTCAGTGGAAGTTTCATGGGTAGCGAAGTTTCATGGCTAGCGAGATGGAAGAAGAACATAGTGCTAGAGCCAACAGATATGAAACATGCATTCAGGTGTCAGGCAGCCAGAGTACTAGTGATATGAGAGCCAAAGTCAATCATAGTACCAAGGAATGCATTTTCTTTGCGAAGCATGGACTTATAGTCTTAAATTCGTCTTGACGTTTAGCCCTTATTTATGTAATTAAACTAGACTTAACACTTCTAAATAATATCTAAACATTCAAGGTGATATAGACTAAAGTAATACTAGATTGTAGAACATATGTTTACTTTAATCATATTTTATGATAGGATAAATTTTAATGGTATTATTGAAGTCTCACTTTCTTTCTGTGCCATGGAACCACAACGCTGCTGAAGCACTAGGCAAGCAGTCACCGCCACTCCCAAGAGAAATTAGGACCAATAGGCCAAGCTCCGAGCCTCTAGGCAAGTAGTCACCGCCACTCCTGAGAGCTGATTTAGTGACAAGGAGATCATGAGGGGATTAGAGGAGATTGAGGGAGAAATAAACTAATTTTCCTCTCAATTCTTCCGTGATCCATGATCACCAAATCAACCCTGAGAGAATTTAGGACTAGTTGGGCCTCTGAGTGCCGCCTTGTCGGCCTTGCATAAGACGACCTTTAAACGACTCCCTAATCTGATAATCTCCGCGCGTCCAATGACGTCCCCACGATGACCCCCTCGCGCGTGTTCAGAGAATTTTCTCCATCACCACTAATTAACTGTATTTACTATTAATTAACTTAAGTTTAATTAATAAATAACAATGTATAGTATGGTACTACAAATATTTTATTGATTTTAAAAATTTAAACTGATGTCAAAAAATCAAATAGTTTAGTTAAATAGTAAAAAGGAAGCTAGATAGAGATTACAAAGAAGGTAAAATAAAGGGAATAATAGTTAAGAGAGATGTATTTAAATATGAATATAAAATAGGAATAATAAAATTTGGAAGTGGAATGGTCGGAGAAAGTCTAATAAGCTCCCTTTTCTTCTCTCATCCCTCTTCCCTGGTCTGGTCGCTTCTCCTGTAGCTGTAATTTTTGAGAGTCCCTCTCAGACTTTGCTTGCTTGCGCTCTCCATATATCCTGTGGACCGGAGTGGATGCTCTGATCTACCTGTCTGTTCTTCGAACGAGTCTGAGAGTATTGGGAGGAGGAGGGAAACAAAGCGAATGAGCCCATCTTTTTTGTCTTTTTGGTTCGGTTTCGTGGTTGCTTCTTTTGGACCCCGCGGAGGAGCCCACCGTTTCTACAAAAACCCAATCTTTGCTGCCTTCTCAGCGGCCGAGATCGATAGGTTTCCAGATCTGAGGCTCCGTGTTCTGGCTTTGAGATCGGAGGCGCAGCAATCCGAGCACGCAGCTAGTAGGGAAAGTATCCGAGAAAAGGTAATTCCTTGGTGGACTGTCTTCCTCCCTATGATCACGCAATTTGGGTGCTAGAAATGCGCGATGGTTGATCTTCACGTGCGTCCTGTTTGGTTCCAGTTGCAGATTTTCTTGGGGGCAACGGAGCGAGAACAAGTTACTGCAGAAGGAAAGGGCAAAGGTGGGGGAGGCGCCGGAGATGAGGGATGCTATCAGTTCTGATGGATTATTTGAAATCTTGCTGGGGGCCGGCATCACCGGCTGGGCGTCCCCGCAAAGGATCGGATGCCACCGGCCGCCAGGACGGGCTCCTGTGGTACAAGGACGGCGGGCAGGTCGTCGATGGTGAGTTCTCCATGGCCGTGGTCCAGGCCAATAACCTATTGGAGGACCATAGCCAGGTTGAATCTGGGCCGCTGAGCACATCGGAGCCTGGACTGCAAGGCACCTTCGTCGGGGTCTACGATGGGCACGGTGGCCCGGAGACAGCGCGTTACATCAATGACCATCTCTTCAACCACTTGAGGAGTAAGGCCTCTACCGCTGTTGAAGTTCATGCTTTAGATCAAACAGTAGCAATCAAGCTATGCTATCGGATTTACAATCGATACATCTGATATTCAGATATGCAAGCCGTGCATATGAGTTGACGTTGATTGCTCTCAAGTAAAGATGTTTGCCATTTCAGTGATACTTGATTGTATGTGAGCATTGCATAGAACGTTGTTCTATGTATATTAACATGGAAAAGTGCGCACAAATTAGAATGCAATTATGTTTAGATAAAGGCCAAAGTTATCCTAATTTTGATCTTGGTATAATTGGGAATAGAATGGAAGCACATCATTGCATGGAATAGTTCAGTTACTTCAGTAACTGTAAAACTGCTAGAAAATATTGATCATTGCAAAAGGGGATAGCGTCTTCTGTTACATCTTTTAATTATATCACAATTTTTTTAACTGCTTGTCTATTTCCATTTATGCTTTTGAATGACAAACTTCGGTTTTCAGGATTCACATCTGAGCACAAGTGCATGTCAGCGGATGTGATTCGGAAGGCATTCCGAGCGACTGAGGAGGGTTTCATTTCTGTGGTTAGTAACCAATGGTCATTGAGACCTCAATTAGCAGCTGTAGGCTCTTGCTGTCTAGTTGGTGTGGTTTGCAGTGGAACTCTATATGTTGCAAACCTTGGGGATTCCCGTGCTGTTCTCGGGAGACTTGTCAAGGGAACAGGGGAGGTTTTGGCAATGCAGCTCTCAGCAGAACACAATGCATCCTATGAGGAGGTTAGACGAGAGCTGCAGGCATCACATCCTGATGATCCCCATATTGTGGTCCTAAAACACAATGTTTGGCGTGTAAAGGGTATTATCCAGGTACATTAACTTTACATAAGAGAAACAGTATGACCCGTCCATCCAAATATTTTGAACAGTGCAGAGAAAACTGTTGAGGCCTTTTATTCTCTTCATAGCTGAGATTTGCATTATGTGGGTAGCCACCTTTATCTTCTGTAGTTACATTTTTTTAAAAAAACTTGATGTTGTGTTATCACTTAAGTATATTTATGTGTATTTAGGAATCATGAGTGTTTATGTGTATTCAGGAATCATGAGTATTTATGTGTATTCAGGAATCATGAGTATTACTATAGTGATGAAGCAACCTTTAAAATACCTATGTGGGTGCAGTAATCTGGCAGTATTATTATGACCGATGTGCTGTGTGGCGTTGAATTTAGTTTTCTTGTTGCATTCTCCCCAAGCGAACTTATTTTTTATTTTTTATGAAGTGAACTTTTTTTTGATAAAGTGAACTTATTATTCATGCTGCACTTTCCAGTACATGAGTCACACAAGATAGGAATAGGTGCATATTCTAGGTTAATCATTTTGTAAGCGACCTCGGTCTGGTGGCAATTATAACTATGAGGTCAACTTTGTATATTTTGGGTAAATGCCATTCCAATTACTTATTTTGTGTAGGGCATGGATGCATATGAGATTCTGTCATGCAATCTTGCTTGTTGAATTGCTTTACTTCCAGGTTGTATCTCACATGCTATGATCATGTGTTGCAGATAACAAGGTCAATTGGAGATGTGTATCTGAAGAAACCAGAATTTAATAGAGAACCTTTGCACAGCAAGTTTCGTCTTCAGGAAACTTTTAGGAGACCACTTCTTAGTTCTGATCCAGCAATTACTGTCCACCAAATACAGCCAACTGATAAGTTCATCATTTTTGCATCTGATGGACTTTGGGAACATCTTAGTAATCAGGAAGTGGTTGACATGGTCCAAAGTAGCCCGCGTAATGTATGTATTCTTATCTTATGTTCAGTTTCTGTAACTTGGTATTTTTGAGACTTGGTGTCAAATGTTATTACTTGCCAAATCAATACTAAACATGCAATTATGGTAGTTCAATGATATTTTGACTTTCATTTCTTTTTAGGTAATGGATGTACTTTTGCCTAGGAAATTTGAGAATCATATCTGTGCATTTTAGCATGTTCTAAGTTCATTCAAGGATGGAGTTCTGTGATAGTGTACTAGACTTAGGTCACTGTATAAAAGCACCTATGTTATTTGAATTCAGAATCGTACCAGTTTAAACATTTTCTCAGTTATAGGCCATTAAGCATTCAAGTCTATATTATGGATTCACTATTTTTGTATAATTGAATATTGATTGTATCAAAATGTAACTGAAGAAACTGCACTCCACTGTGGCTCAAGCCTCTGCAAGTTTGTACTTTGGGCTGATACTGAATTAGACCATCTCCAGGATGATCTGGAATGCTCCATCTTCATTATGTAGATCATTTTCGTGTCACTTGAATCGTAGTTGCTTGAGTTGAAGGTTTACACGTATAATTTTTATTGTTGTCGGTACAATTTGGTTGTTAGATACTTCCTCCAGTCACGGTACATGCTTTTCTGGACAGTGATATAGTAACCAAAATGCAACCGGACCATACATTTCTACTGTAATATATTTATAAAACCAAACAAAATTGTAATATCATGAAAATACATTTTTAGACGAACCTGCAAATGATTTTCAATGTTATTGACCCTGATATTAAAATGATGTTTATTGTCAAAGTTTCAAGAGTTGAGTTTAGCTATTTTAAAAAGACATGCATCTGTATCTCGAGGGACTCTCATTTTGTAAATCCCATATACAATTGCAATTTTTCTTAAAAGAACTGTTTTGCTACTATATTGTTATGGTAATAACAGTCAAGGTTTATATTGGATACCACATTGATGTCATATAAACAAGTAATGATAGAGATAGAGATAAGGGAGTATTTTGAGCAAGTTCAATGACGGGTCCACAAACTTTCTCAATTTGAAATCGTGATCCGTGTTATAATATTTTTTGTTGTTTTATACTTTTATTACTCTTTACAGTTTACACAATAACACCACTTGCTGCTTTCTTGATGCCACTCTTAACATGTATGTTACCAGGGAATCGCACGAAAGTTAGTAAAGTCTGCCGTGCAGGAAGCAGCGAAGAAGAGGGAGATGCGGTATTCAGACCTCAAGAAAGTTGATCGGGGGGTGAGGCGGCACTTCCACGACGATATAACTGTCATTGTGGTGTTTTTCGATTCAAACGCCATGACAACTGCTGCCTGGAGCAGACCCTCGGTCTCTCTCCGAGGGGGTGGGTTTCCAATTCATTCAAACACCCTTGCTCCATTCTCAGTTCCTACAGAGCTAAACAACAACTACTGAAACCACGCGGTATGTGAAGGAGCCAGGCAAGAGGATAAAAAAAAAGGTAAAGGAAAACGGAGAAGGAAAAACAGCTGTTGTGATCAGTTGTAGTGTATTTCACCGTTCATGTTCATGTAAAACATTTTTTAGATTCTCAAGTCTCAACCTGGTGACCAGTGCACTGATAGCAAGGTATAAGATTAGATTATTCTTAGCTTTTTTATCCTCTTTTTTTTTCTCTTCCTTACCCTTTAGATTCACTCATGGGATATCAGGTGCTTGTACATTCTTTGGTTCAACTTGTGATAATAGTTCATCGCCCCCCTCTTTTCGCCATACAGCGTTGTTCCGTCATGTTATCTCCAGCAGGTAGCTCGTGATACATGCTTAGAGCCTCGGATAGTCGGATGTCTCCAATCTCCATGCACCAGGTCATTGTTGCCTTAAGCAAGAGGTAAATGCTTAGCAGATTCACTGTTCCTTCACACCTTCCTGCCTTTTCTTTCTCATGTCGTTCCATGGTCTCCGACTTCAACGGCAAGGCCACACCACTCTATGACCTCGCACGATAGGCCGCTGCATAGCATAGAATACTCTATGACCTCGCACGATAGGCCGCTGCATAGCATAGAATGAGGCCTTATTCGGTCCATGACCTCGCACGATAGGCCGCTGCATAGCATAGAATGAGGCCTTATTCGGTTGTATGAGGCTTTGTTGGGTTGCACATGAATTGAGGGGGGTTAAATCTCTTATGTTCAATTTTAACTAGTAAGAGATTTAATCTCTCTAATTTTTTTCAATCTCCCTCTAACCGAATAAGGTTTGAAGGAACGACGACAGAACATATGAAAATTCATTATTCTCCATAGAACATACAAAGATGTAGCCGAAATTTTCTACGAAACTCGAGCGTCGCTATACCTAGAGTATAGCTGACCAGATGGGTCGGACTATATGAGTCGGCACGATGCACGATCATTTTGATATGACATGGGCACGACATGTCACGATAGTAATCATGTCTATACCTAGAGTATAGCTGACCAGATGGGTCGGACTATATGAGTCGGCACGATGCACGATGATTTTGATACGACATGGGCACGACATGTCACAATAGTAATCATGTCAAAGACGGCATGAGGCTTGCCATAGGACGTGCTTGGGCTTGTGGACAAGCCCATCGACACGTCGACACAACTCATTTATTGTCGGCTCATTTAGACCGATGCTAGCCACAGATGGCCTATCAGACCGAGCAAACACAACCCATTTGTGGCTCGATCTTACTCGTCCAATCTAGCCCATCATATGCGCACATATGATCGACTCAACCGCCGCTTTCAAGCTATTTTCGAGCTATGTTACAAAAAACAGAAAAATGAGCAAAATTATTTTCGAGCTCTGTTACAAGGAGGGTCGTGAGTCAACCGACATGGTAGCATGACACAATGGCCCGACACGACACATTTTAAACTACTCAGGCCATGCTTGGGCTTAGACTTCGGCCCACAGACATGCACGATATAACCCGCCAGTTATCCATGAGTGGCTCGACCCGATTAAATCGGCCTGACCCATGACGAACTTGGGTCGTGCCAGCCCGACACGACCCATTGACCACGTATAACCTAGAGCGTGAGATCTTGTCCTTGCCGGTCACAGGCAAGGTCAAGATACATATTGCCAAGTAGACTTGCATGATGAACCATGCATGGCCTTTTCATGTGATCAAGCGCTTCATACCAAAATTTATTTATGACCTATTTTTTGACAGAGCAATGAGGGAATGGAGATCCTGAAAGAGAAATGTGTGAAAGGGAAATAGGCTTACACCTTTTCCTAATTGATTTTGGTGGTTGAATTGCCCAACACAAATAATTGTACTAACTAGTTTACTCTAGATTATAAGCTTTACAGGTGCCAAAGGTTCACAATAGACCAATAAAAAGACCAAGAAAGGGTTCAAACAAAGAGAGCCAAAGACAACCGAAGTGTGCCCTGGTCTGGTGCACCGGACACAGGGAACTCGATGCTCAACTCGCTATCTTCGGGAAAATGGAGGCCGCTCCGCTGTAATTCACCGGACCGTCCGGTGTATGCACCGGATAGTGTCCGGTGGCACACCGGACTGTCCAGTGTGCCAGCGGAGCAACGGCTACTACGCGCGCAATGGTCGACTGCAACGCATTTAATGCGCACCTGCGCGCGCAGAGGTCAGAGCACGCGCAGCAGGCGCACCGGACAGCCCAGAGGCCCCACCAGTCAGAGCTCCAACGGTCGAACCCTAACGGCCGGGTGACGTGGCTGGCGCACCGGACAGTGTCCGGTGGCGCACCGGACTGTCCGATGCGCCATTTGACAGCAGCCTCCACCAAACGGCTAGTTTGGTGGTTGAGGCTATAAATACCCCAACCACCCCACATTCAATGGTATCCAAGTTTTCAGCATTCACACCTCATACAAGAGCTATATCATTCAATTCTAGACACAACCAAAGAGATCAAATCCTCTCCAAAGTCCGAAATCACTCCAAATCAAATAGTGACTAGAGAGAGCGACACTTGTGTTCATTTGAGCTCTTGCGCTTGGATTGCTTCTTTTCTTTCTCATTCTTTCTTGTGACAAACTCAATTGTAACCGAGGCAAGAGACACCAATTGTGTGGTGATCCTTGTGGGGACTTAGTGTCCCGTGTGATTGAGAAGAGAAGCTCACTCGGTCTAAGTGACCGTTTGAGAGAGGGAAAGGGTTGAAAGAGACCCGGTCTTTGTGACCACCTCAACGGGGAGTAGGTTTGCAAGAACCGAATCTCGGTAAAACAAATCCTTGTGTCTCACTCTTTATTTGCTTGCGATTTGTTTTTCACCCTCTCTCTCGGACTTGCTTATATTTCTAACGCTAACCCGACTTGTAGTTGTGATTAACTTTGTAAATTTTAGTTTCGCCCTATTCACCCCCCCTCTAGGCGACTTTCAATTGGTATCAGAGCCCGGTTCTTCATTAGAGCCTAACCGCTCGAAGTGATGTCGAGAGATCACGCCAAGAAGGAGATGGTGACCGGCGACAAGCCCGCTACAAGCCTCAGGAAGGCTCCATCGGGAGAGTCCCGCAACAAAGGGAAGGAGAAGGAATCCTCTTTCCACAAGTCGCATCGGAGTGGCGACAAGAAAAAGAAGATGAGGAAAGTGGTCTACTATGAGACCGATTCTTCATCGCCATCCACCTCCGGCTCCGACGCGCCGTCCATAACTTCTAAGCGCCATGAGCGCAAGAAGTTTAGTAAGATTCCCCTACGTTACCCTTGTATTTCAAAGCGTACTCCTTTACTTTTCGTTCCACTAGGCAAACCACCGGTTTTTGACGGTGAAGATTATAATATGTGGAGTGACAAAATGAGGCACCATCTAACCTCACTCCACACAAGCATATGGAACATTGAGTTTGGTGTACAGGTACCATCCGTAGGGGATGAAGACTATGATTCGGACGAAGTGGCCCAAATTCATCACTTCAACTCCCAAGCCACTACTATACTCCTCGCCTCTCTAAGTCGAGAGGAGTATAATAAGGTGCAAGGGTTGAAGAGTGCAAAAGAAATTTGGGACGTGCTCAAGACCGCGCATGAAGGACACGAGGTGACCAAGATCACCAAGTGGGAGACGATCGAGGGGGAGCTCAGTCACTTCATGCTTCACCAAGGAGAAGATCCGCAAGCCATGTACAACCGCTTGAAGACCTTGGTGAATCAAGTGCGCAACCTCGGGAGCACCAAATGGGATGACCATGAGATGGTCAAGGTTATTCTAGGATCCCTCGTTTTTCTTAACCCTACACAAGTTCAATTAATTCGAGGTGATCCTAGATACAAGCTAATGTCTCCCGAGGAAGTCATAGGGAAATTTGTGAGCTTTGAGCTAATGATTAAAGGCTCAAAGAAAATCATCGAGCAAGGCACCTCCTCCACGCCCGAGGCACAACCCGTCGCATACAAGGCAACGGAGGAGAAGAAGGAAGAGTCTACGCCAAGTAGGCTCCCCATCGACGCCTCAAAGCTCGACAATGAGGAGATGACTTTAATCATCAAAAGCTTTCGACAAATCCTCAAGCAAAGGAGGGGGAAGGACTACAAACCCTGCTCCAAGAAGGTTTGCTACAAGTGTGGTAAGCCCGGTCACTTTATAGCAAAATGTCCTATTTTTAGTGACAGTGACAAGGGCGACGACAAGAAGGGGAGAAGAAAGGAAAAGAAGAGGTACCACAAGAAGAAGGGCGGCGATGCCCATGTGTGCCGCGAGTGGGACTCCGACGAGAGCTCCACCGACTCCTCCTCCGACGAGGACGCCGCCAACATCGCCGTCAACAAGGGACTTCTCTTCCCCAACGTCGGCCACAAGTGCCTCATGGCAAAGGACAGCAAAAAGAAAAAGGTTAAATCTAAATCCTCCACCAAATATGCCACCTCTAGTGATGAGGCAAATTCTAATGATGATGAGGATGATTTATTTACTCTTTTTGCCAACCTTAACATGCAACAAAAGGAGAAGTTAAATGAATTAATTAGCACTATTTATGATAAGGATGATCTCTTGGATAGCCAAGAGGACTTCCTAATTAAGGAAAATAAGAAGCATGTTAAGGTTAAGAATGCTTATGCTCTAGAGATGGAAAAATGTGAAAAATTAACTAGTGAGCTAAGCACGTGCCATAATGTTATTGCCAACCTTAGAAATGAAAATGCTAGATTAATTGCTAAGGTTGATTCAAATGCTTGTGATGATTCATATGCCAATCTTAGAAATGATCATGCTATTTCTACTGCTAAGATTGAAAAATTAAATGCCTCTCTTGCTAGCCATAGAATTGAAAACGAAAAATTGATTGCTAAGGCTAAAGACTTAGATGTTTGCAATGCTTCCATTTCCGATCTTAGAAGTGAAAATGACATTTTACATGCTAAGATTGTTGAACTAAAAACTTGCAAACCCTCTACATCCACTATTAAGCATGTTTCTATTTGCACTAGATGTAGAGATGTTGACATTGATGTTTTTCATGATCACATGATTTTAATTAAACAACAAAACGATCATATAGCAAAATTAGATGCTAAAATTGCCGAGCATGAACTAGAAAATGAAAAATTTAAATTTGCTCGTAGTATGCTTTATAGTGGGAGACGCCCTGGCATCAAGGATGGCATTGGCTTCCAAAAGGGAGACAATGTCAAACTTAATGCCCCTCCTAAAAAATTATCTAACTTTGTTAAGGGCAAGGCTCCCAAGCCTCAGGATAACAAGGGTTACATTTTGTACCCTGCCGGTTATCCCGAGCACAAAATTAGGAGAATTCACTCTAGGAAGTCTCACTCTGGCCCTAATCATGCTTTTATGTATAAGGGTGAGACATCTAGCTCTAGGCAATCAACTCGTGCTAAATTGCCTAAAAAGAAAACTCCTGGTGCATCAAATGAACCTAGCATTTCATTTAAAACTTTTGATGCATCCTATGTTTTGACTAACAAATCCGGCAAAGTAGTTGCCAAGTATGTTGGGGACAAACACAAGGGATCAAAAACTTGTGTTTGGGTACCCAAAGTTCTTGTATCTAATGTCAAAGGACCCAAAACTGTTTGGGTACCTAAAAACAAGAACTAAATTTGTTTTGTAGGTTTATGCATCCGGGGGATCAAGTTGGATCATCGATAGCGGGTGCACAAACCACATGATTGGGGAGAAAAGAATGTTCTCCTCCTATGAGAAAAACCAAGATCCCCAACGAGCTATCACATTCGGGGATGGAAATCAAGGTTTGGTCAAAGGTTTGGGTAAAATAGCTATATCTCCTGACCATTCTATTTCCAATGTTTTTCTTGTAGACTCTTTAGATTACAATTTGCTTTCCGTTTCTCAACTATGCAAAATGGGCTACAACTGTCTATTTACTGATGTAGGTGTCACTGTCTTTAGAAGAAGTGATGATTCAGTAGCATTTAAGGGAGTGTTAGAGGGTCAGCTATACTTAGTTGATTTCAATAGAGCTGAACTCGACACTTGCTTAATTGCTAAGACTAACATGGGCTAGCTCTGGCATCGCCGACTAGCACATGTTGGGATGAAGAATCTTCACAAGCTTCTAAAGGGAGAACATATTTTAGGACTAACCAATGTTCACTTTGAGAAAGAAAGGATTTGTAGCGCATGCCAAGCCGGAAAGCAAGTTGGTGTTCATCATCCACATAAGAACATCTTGACGACTGACAGGCCACTTGAGCTCCTCCACATGGACCTATTCGGCCCGATCACTTACATAAGCATCGGCGGAAGTAAGTACTGTCTAGTTATTGTGGATGACTATTCTCGATTCACTTGGGTATTCTTTTTACAGGAAAAATCTCAAACCCAAGAGACCTTAAAGGGATTCTTGAGATGGGCTCAAAATGAGTTCGGCTTGAGGATCAAGAAAATTAGAAGCGATAATGGAACGGAGTTCAAGAATTCACAAATTGAAGGCTTCCTTGAGGAGGAGGGCATCAAGCATGAGTTCTCTTCTCCCTACACGCCACAACAAAATGGTGTAGTGGAGAGGAAGAATAGAACTCTATTGGACATGGCAAGAACCATGCTTGATGAGTACAAGACTTCGGATCGGTTTTGGGCCGAGGCGGTCAACGCCGCTTGCTACGCCATCAACCGGTTATATCTACACCGAATCCTCAAGAAGACATCATATGAACTCCTAACCGGTAAAAAGCCCAATGTTTCATATTTTAGAGTCTTTGGTAGCAAATGTTTTATACTTGTTAAAAGAGGTAGAAAGTCCAAATTTGCTCCTAAGGCTGTAGAAGGCTTTTTACTAGGATATGATTCAAACACAAGGGCATATAGAGTCTTTAACAAGTCCACTGGACTAGTTGAAGTTTCTTGTGACATTGTGTTTGATGAGACTAATGGCTCTCAAGTAGAGCAAGTTGATCTTGATGAATTAGATGATGAAGAGGCTCCGTGCATGGCGCTAAGGAACATGTCCATTGGGGATGTGTGTCCTAAGGAATCCAAAGAGCTCATTCAAGCACAAGATCAACCATCCTCATCCATGCAAGCATCTCCACCAACTCAAGATGAGGATGAGGCTCAAGATGATGAAGAGGAAGATCAAGAAGATGAGCCACCTCAAGACGACGACAATGATCAAGGGGGAGATGCAATTGATCAAGACAAGGAGGATGAGCAAGTTACAAGGCCGCCACACCCAAGAGTCCACCAAGCAATCCAACGAGATCACCCCGTCAACACCATCCTCGGCGACATTCATAAGGGGGTAACCACTAGATCTCGTGTTGCACACTTTTGTGAGCATTACTCTTTTGTTTCCTCTATTGAGCCACACAGGGTAGAGGAAGCACTTCAAGATTCGGATTGGGTGATGGCAATGCAAGAGGAGCTCAACAACTTCACGAGGAATGAGGTATGACATTTAGTTCCACGTCCTAACCAAAATGTTGTAGGAACCAAGTGGGTCTTCCGCAACAAACAAGACGAGCATGGTGTGGTGAGAAGGAACAAAGCCCGACTTGTGGCCAAGGGATATTCACAAGTCGAAGGTTTGGATTTCGGTGAAACCTATGCACCCGTAGCTAGGCTTGAGTCAATTCGCATTTTACTTGACTATGCTACTTACCATGGCTTCAAGCTTTATCAAATGGACATGAAAAGTGCCTTCCTCAATGGACCAATCAAGGAAGAGGTCTATGTTGAGCAACCTCCCGGCTTTGAAGACAGTGAGTATCCTAACCATGTCTATAGACTCTCTAAGGCGCTTTATGGGCTCAAGCAAGCCCCAAGAGCATGGTATGAATGCCTAAGAGATTTTCTTATTGCTAATGGATTCAAAGTCGGAAAAGCCGATCCTACACTCTTTACTAAAACACTTGAAAATGATTTGTTTGTATGCCAAATTTATGTTGATGATATTATATTTGGGTCTACTAACGAATCTACATGTGAAGAGTTTAGTAGGATCATGACACAAAAATTCGAGATGTCAATGATGGGAGAGTTGAAGTATTTTCTAGGATTCCAAGTCAAGCAACTCCAAGAGGGCACCTTCATTAGCCAAACGAAGTACATTCAAGACATTCTAACCAAGTTTGGGATGAAGGACGCCAAGCCCATCAAGACACCCATGGGAACTAATGGGCATCTCGACCTCGACACGGGAGGTAAATCCATAGATCAAAAGGTATATCGGTCGATAATAGGTTCTTTACTCTATTTATGTGCTTCACGACCGGATATTATGCTTTCCGTATGCATGTGTGCAAGATTCCAAGCCGATCCTAAAGAAGCTCACCTTAGGGCCGTAAAACGAATCTTGAGATATTTAGTTTATACTCCTAAGTTTGGCCTTTGGTACCCCAGGGGATCCACATTTGATTTAATTGGTTATTCCGATGCCGATTGGACAGGGTGCAAAATTAATAGAAAGAGCACATCGGGGACTTGCCAGTTCTTGGAAAGATCTCTGGTGTCTTGGGCTTCAAAGAAGCAAAATTATGTGGCTCTTTCAACCGCCGAAGCCGAGTATATTACCGCAGGCCATTGTTGCACGCAATTGCTTTGGATGAGGCAAACCCTTAGGGACTATGGTTACAAATTAACCAAAGTTCCTCTTCTATGTGATAATGAGAGTGCAATCCGCATGGCGGATAATCCCGTTGAGCATAGCCGCACTAAACACATAGCCATTCGGTATCATTTTCTAAGGGATCACCAACAAAAGGGAGATATCGAGATCGCATATGTTAGCACCAAAGAACAATTAGCCGATATTTTTACCAAGCCATTGGATGAACAAACTTTTACCAAACTTAGGCATGAGCTAAATATTCTTGATTCTCGAAACTTTTATTGATGTGTTACACACATAGCTCATATGTATACCTTTAATCATCTCTTTCATGTGCTATGACTAATGTGTTCTTTCAAGTCCATTTCATGCTAAGTCATAGATTGAAAGGGAAAAGGAGTCTTTCGGTGAAGACAAGGCTTCCACTCCGCTCCATCGAATCGTTCATCCTTCGCCGTCGCTCCGCACTACTCTCCAACTTTAGTATAATCTTCACTCCTATACTTCTATCCAAAGGGGGAGAAAGTAGTTTAAAGGGCTTATATTTCACTCAAACATCTGTTTTTGGCGATTCATGCCAAAGGGGGAGAGAGTATTAGCCCAAAGCAAAAGGACCGCACCACCACCAATTTCAAAAATGCAGTCTTTTATTTGGTATTAAAAGAAGTTTTTCAATTAGTATCTTATTTTGATATAATTTCAAATTGGTATGCCCTCTTCAAAATTAATATCTAAAACCCTCTTGAACACTAAGAGGAGGATTTCATTAAGGGGGAGTTTTGTTTAGTCAAAGGAAAATCATTTGAAACAGGGGGAGAAAATTTCAAAACTTGAAAATGCTTCTCAAAATCTTATTCATTTACCTTTGACTATTTGCAAAAGAACTTTGAAAAGAATTTCCAAAACATTTTGCAAAACAAAACATGTGGTGCAAGCGTGGTCCAAAATGTTAATAAGAAGAAAAGCCATCCATGCGCATCTAGTAAGTAATATTTATTGGTTTCATTCCAAGCAACCTTTGCACTTACATTATGCAAACTAGTTCAATTCTGCACTTCCATATTTGCTTTGGTTTGTGTTGGCATCAATCACCAAAAAGGGGGAGATTGAAAGGGAAATAGGCTTACACCTTTTCCTAATTGATTTTGGTGGTTGAATTGCCCAACACAAATAATTGTACTAACTAGTTTACTCTAGATTATAAGCTTTACAGGTGCCAAAGGTTCACAATAGACCAATAAAAAGACCAAGAAAGGGTTCAAACAAAGAGAGCCAAAGACAACCGAAGTGTGCCCTGGTCTGGCGCACCGGACTGTCTGGTGTGCCACCGGACATTGTCCGGTGCACCAGGGAACTCGACGCTGAACTCGCTACCTTCGAGAAAATGGAGGCCACTCCGCTATAATTCACCGGACCGTCCAGTGTATGCACCGGACAGTGTCCGGTGGCACACCGGACTGTTCGGTGTGCCAGCGGAGCAACAGCTACTACGCGCGCAACGGTCGACTGCAATGCATTTAATGCGCGCCTGCGCGCGCAGAGGTCAGAGCACGCGCAACAGGCGCACCGGACAGTCTACAGGACTTGTCCGGTGCACCACTGGACAGCCCAGAGGCCTCACCAGTCATAGCTCCAACGGTCGAACCCTAACGTCCGGGTGACGTGGCTGGCGCACCGGACAGTGTCCGGTGGCGCACCGGACTGTCCGGTGCGCCATTCGACAGCAGCCTCCACCAAACGGCTAGTTTGGTGGTTGAGGCTATAAATACCCCAACCACCCCACATTCAATGGTATCCAAGTTTTCAGCATTCACACCTCATACAAGAGCTATAACACTCAATTCTAGACACAACCAAAGAGATCAAATCCTCTCCCAAGTTCGGAATCACTCCAAATCAAATAGTGACTAGAGAGAGCGACACTTATGTTCATTTGAGCTCTTGCGCTTTGATTGCTTCTTTTCTTTCTCATTCTTTCTTGTGACAAACTCAATTGTAACCGAGGCAAGAGACACCAATTGTGTGGTGATCCTTGTGGGGACTTAGTGTCCCGTGTGATTGAGAAGAGAAGCTCACTCGGTCTAAGTGACCGTTTGAGAGAGGGAAAGGGTTGAAAGAGACTCGGTCTTTGTGACCACCTCAACGGGGAGTAGGTTTGCAAGAACCGAACCTCGGTAAAACAAATCCTTGTGTCTCACTCTTTATTTGCTTGCGATTTGTTTTTCACCCTCTCTCGGACTTGCTTATATTTCTAACGCTAACCCGGCTTGTAGTTGTGATTAACTTTGTAAATTTCAGTTTCGCCCTATTCACCCCCCCTCTAGGCGACTTTCAATGTGCCCTTGGGCCATTTCTATAATTGTTTTGGTGATTAAGTGTCCAACACAAATGTTTTGAACTCTTATGTGCTAAACAAGCAAAAGGTGCAAATCAAAGACAAGGTATGTTTCTAGACTTAGTGAATTGTTTTTTAGTACTAACTTGGTTATCTAAGTGCTAAAAACAGTGCCAAAGAGAGAAGAAATGAATTGGAAAAGAGTTGGCTGTGAACAGCCAACTCCGGCTCGGCTTGGCACACCGAACAGTGTCTGCTGCCCCAGGCAAGCCTCCGGTGAAGTAGCCGGTCTCGGGAAGCGATGCAGACGTATGGCTACAATTCACCGAACTGTCCGGTGGTGCACCGGACTGTCCGGTGAGTCATCCGCGGTGAGCTCGTCACTCTCGGGAAAAGCAACGGGGCGACGTGGCTATAATTCACCGGACTGTTCGGTGGTGCACCAGACTGTCCGGTGAGCCAACGGTTGCCAGCACCAACGGTCGGCAGCGCAATCTTCACACGACACGGGGTCGCGCCAACGGTCGGTTGGGCACACCAGACTATCCAGTGTGCACCGGATAGTGTCCGGTGCGCCAACCGATCCCGGGGACCAACGGTCGGCTGCTCTCCGTATGGAAAGAAATCAATCACCGGACATGAACAGTAGCTGTCCGGTGGTGCACCGGACTGTCTGGTGCACCACTCGACATAAGGCAAGATTGGCCTTCCAAGTTGGTCTTCAACGGCTCCTAGCTGCCTTAGGGCTATTAAAGGGACCCCTAAGCATATGGAGGAGCACACCAAGCATTCTCTAAGTATTCTTAAGCATCCAGACTCCGCTCTCGCGCATTCGCTTCATTGTGTTAGTGATTTGGGCTCCATTCGAGTTGTGCACTCCCTGAGTTGTCATTTGAGCTCAAGTCTTCACTTGTGTACGTGGTCGTGCTGCGTATTTGAGTCTTGCGTGTGTTGCTTCTCCCAACCTTACTCTGTGCCTTCTTTGTGATCTCTATTGTAAGGGCGAGAGACTCCAAGTTATGGAGATTCCTCACAAACGGAAAAATACACTAAAGGAAGGACCGTGGTATTCAAGTTGATCATCGGATCACTTGAAAGGGGTTGAGTGCAACCCTCGTCCATTAGGACGCCACAATGTGGAAGTAGACAAGTGTTACTTGGCCGAACCACGGGATAAAATTGCGTGTCCCTTGTGCTGCTTTCTCTGTGATTGTTTTCGTTCACAAGAACTCGCCTCAAAACTACTTAGTCGCACTAACACTTCTATAACTAAATTTTGTGGCTATTTAGTGTTTGAGTTTACAGGATCACCTATTCACCCCCTCTAGGTGCTCTCAATTGGTATCGGAGCCATACTCTTCATTTAAGGGACAAACCGCCCAAAGAGATGGATCCTAAGGGAAAGGGGATGGTGGTCAACAACAAGGAAAAAGAGTCCGTCTTCAACGAGCCAAGAGACGACAAGCCTACCGACTCAGGCTCGAGTCACAAGAAGAGAGATGGGAAGAAGAAGAGGCGCATCAAGAAGATCATCTACTACGACAGTGATGCCTCGTCTTCTTCACCACACGACGACGACGACTCCTCATCGAAAAGGAAAACGGTTAACCAAAACTACTCCTTTGACTATTCTTGCATTCCGTACAATTCAAATGCTCACTTGCTATCAATTCCACTTGGGAAACTCCCACACTTTGATGGAGAAGACTATTCTTTCTGGAGTCATAAAATGCATAGTCATTTATTTTCCCTCCATCCTAGTATCTGGGAGATTGTTGAAAACGGGATGCATTTTGATAGTACTGACAATCCTGTTTTTATAAATGAGCAAATTCATAAGAATGCCCAAGCTACCACTATGTTGCTAGCATATCTTTGCAGGGACGAGTATAATAAAGTGAGTGGCTTGGACAATGCCAAATAAATCTGGGATACCCTCAAGATATCTCATGAGGGAAACAACGCCACTATGATCACAAAGATGGAGCTAGTGGAAGGCGAGCTGGGGAGGTTTGCGATGATCAGGGGAGAAGAGCCAACACAGACCTACAACAGGCTCAAGATCCTGGTCAATAAGATTCGAAGCTATGGAAGCACAAGATGGACAGATCATGATGTCGTCTGACTCATAGTAAGGTCATTTACTGTAATTGACCCCCATCTTGTCAATCTTATTCGTGAAAACCCCAGGTACACCAAGATGACACCCGAGGAGATACTCAGAAAATTCATGAGCGGGCGCATGATGGTAAAGGAGGCACGATACGTGGATGACGCCTTGAACGGTCCACTACCCATCTACGAGCCGCAACCTGTTGCTCTCAAAGCAACAAGCAGCAAGGAGGCGCTACCAAGCAAGGTAGCTCAAGTGGAGGCTACCGGACTCAATGAAGATGAGATGGCACTTATCATCAAGCGCTTCAAGACCGCACTTAAAGGACGCAAGGAGTACCCCAACAAGAACAAAACAAGGGGAAAGCGCTCCTGCTTCAAATGCAGTAAGACTGGTCATTTCATTGCACAATGCCCCGACAATGATGATCAGGGACAAGAGAAGAGTGGGAAGAAGGAGAAAAAGAAGAACTACAGGAAGGCTAAGTGCGAGGCGCACCTTGGAAAGGAATGGGACTCGGACTGCTCCTCTTCCGAATCCAACAACGAAGGACTTGCTGCCTCGACTTTCGATAAATCCTCACTCTTCCCCAACGAACGCCATACATGTCTTATAGCCAAGGAGAAAAAGGTACGTATTAGGGACACACCTAAGTACACATCATCTAGTGATGAAGAATATTCCGATGATGAGATAGACTACACTAATCTATTTAAAGGACTAGATAGGGCTAAGGTAGATAAAATTAATGAATTGATTGATGCTCTAAATGAAAAAGGATAAATTGTTAGAAAAGCAAGAAGACATTTTGTATGAGGAACATGGCAAATTTGTTAGTGTGCAAAAATCTCTTGCTTTAGAAACTAAGAGAAATGAAATGCTATCTTCTAAGTTATCCGCTTGCCATGAATCTATCTCTAGTTTAAAAAGTTCAAATGATGAATTAAATGCTAAGCTAGAGGAAGCAAATAAAACTAGATCATGTGTTGAGCATGTCATTATTTGTAATAGATGTAAGGACTTCGATGTTGATGCCTGTAATGAACACCTTACTTCTATTGCTCAACTAAACAATGAAGTGGCAAGTCTTAATGCTCAACTTAAGACCTACAAAATTGATTTTGATAAATTAAAATTTGCTAGGGATGCCTACACTGTTAGTAGACACCCCTCAATTAAGGATGGACTTGGTTTTCGAAAGGAAACCAAGAACTTAACAAGCCAAAAGGCTCCCGTTCTCAACAAGGAGAAAGGGAAGGCCCCTATGGCTAGTAGTTCCCAAAAGTGTCATGCCTACAATTATGATAGAAAATTTTCTAGGAATGCTTATAATGATAGAGACTATGATCATGCTATGATTGCTTCCAGCTTTACTTATGATTGTAGTAGAAATAAGCCTAGGCGCAATCATGTTGTGTTTCATGCGCCTAGAAGAAATCATGTTGTGTCACATGTGCCTAGGAAAATGTGCAATGAACCCACTACCGTTTTTCATGCTTGCAACACTTCTTTTGTTCTTTCATGTAAAAATGCAAAAGTAGTGGCTAGGAAGTTGGGATCTAAATGCAAGGGAGATAAAACTTGCATATGGGTTCCAAAAACTATTTTGACTAACCTTGTAGGACCCAACAAGAGTTGGATACCTAAAACCCAAGCTTAAATTCCTTGCAGGTTTATGCATCCGGGGGCTCTAGCTGGATAATCGACAGCGGATGCACAAACCACATGACGGGGGAGAAGAAGATGTTCACCTCCTACGTCAAGAACAAGGATTCCCAGGATACAATTATTTTTGGAGATGGGAACCTGAAAGTCACCTAGAGGGGGGTGAATAGGCGGAATCTGAAAATTATAAACTTAAGCACAACTACAAGCCGGGGTTAGCGTTAGAAATATAAACGAGTCCGAAAGAGAGGGCGAAAACAAATCACAAGCAAATAAAGAGTGAGACGTGGTGATTTGTTTTACCGAGGTTCGGTTCTTGCAAACCTACTCCCCATTGAGGTGGTCACAAAGACCGGGTCTCTTTCAACCCTTTCCCTCTCTCAAACGGTCACCTAGACCGAGTGAGCTTCTCTTCTCAATCAATCGGGACACCAAGTCCCCACAAGGACCACCACACAATTGGTGTCTCTTGCCTTGATTACAATTGAGTTGGGAACAAGAAAGAAAGAAGAAGAAGAAAAGCGATCCAAGCGCAAGAACTCAAAGGAACACAAATGTCACTCTCTCTAGTCACTATTTGATTGGAATGAACTTTGGACTTGGGAGAGGATTTGATCTCTTGTTTGTGTCTTGGAATGAAGTCTAGAGCTCTTGTATTGAATGCAAATGGCTAAAACTTGGATGCGTTGAAGTGTGGTGGTTGGGGGGTATTTATAGCCCCAACCACCAATATGGCCATTGGTGAAGGCTTCTGTCGTATGGCGCACTGGACAGTCCGGTGTGCCAGCCATGTCACCAGGCCGTTGGGTTCCGACCATTGGAGCTTCTGACAACTGGGCCACCGGACAGTCCGGTGGTGCACCGGACAGGTCCTGTTCACTGTCCGGTGCGCCGTCTGGCGCCTGCTCTGACTTCTGCGGGCGCAGGCGCACACTGTTTACTTTCACTGTTCATTTGTAGACGACCGTTGGCGCGAAGTAGCCATTGCTCCGCTGGCACACCGAACAGTCTGGTGTTACACCGGACAGTTCGATGAATTATAGCAGAGCGGCTTCCCCAAATTCCTGAAGCTGGCAAGTTCGAGTGAATCCTCCTTGGTGCACCGGACACTGTCCGGTGGCACACCGGACAGTCCGGTGCGCAAGACCAGGGCTGCCTTCGGTTTAACTTTGCTCCTTTGTTTTGAACCCTTTCTTTTATCTTTGTATTGGTTTGTTGTGAACCTTTGGCACCTGTAGAACATATATTCTAGAGCAAAACTAGTTAGTCCAATAATTTGTGTTGGGCAATTCAACCACCAAAATTCATTTGGAAAAGGTTTGACCCTATTTCCCTTTCAATCTCCCCCTTTTTGGTGATTGATGCCAACACAAACCAAAGCAAGTATAAAAGTGCAGAATTGATCTAGTTTGCGTAAGGTAAGTGCAAAGGTTGCTTGGAATTGAAACCAATAATTATTTCAATAGATATGCATGGATTGTTTTCTTCTTTAAAATTTTGGACCACGCTTGCACCACGAGTTTTGTTTTTGCAAGTTCTTTGTAAAATTCTTTTCAAAAACCTTTTGCAAATAGTCAAAGGTATATGAATAAGATTGAAAGAAGCATTTTCAAGATTTGAAATTTTCTCCCCCTGTTCAAATGCTTTTCCTTTGACTTAAACAAAACTTCCCCTCAATGAAATTCTCCTCTTAGTGTTCAAGAGGGTTTTACAAATTTTTGAAGATACTAGAACTTTCTCCCCCTTTTGAACACAATAAGATATCAATTTGAAAACTTCATTTTAAAATTCGGTGGTGGTGCGGTCCTTTTGCTTTGGGCTCATACTTTCTCCCCCTTTGGCATGAATCGCCAAAAACGGATACTTGTGAGTGAAATATAAGCCATTTAACTTTTCTCCCCAATGGCAAACAAATAGATATGAGTGCAGAGTATACCAAAGTGGAGAACGATGCGGAATACCGGGAAATATCAATGGAGTTGAGTGGAAGCGCCTTCTTTGCCGAATACTCCATTTCCCTTTCAATTCTATGACTAAGCATGAGATTACACTTGAAAACACATTAGTCATAGACATAAAAGAGATATGATCAAAGGTATAAATGAGCTATGTGTGCAAAGAATCAATCAAAATTCCTAGAATCAAGAATATTTAGCTCAGTCCTAAGTTTGGTAAAGATTTTCTCATCTAAAGGCTTGGTAAAGATATCGACCAATTGATCTTTAGTGTTAATATAGGCTATTTCGATATCCCCCTTTTGTTGGTGATCTCTCAAAAAGTGATACCGAATGGCTATGTGCTTAGTGCGGCTGTGTTCAACGGGATTATCCGCCATGCGGATTGCACTCTCATTATCACATAGGAGAGGGACTTTGCTAAATTTGTAGCCATAGTCCCTAAGGGTTTGCCTCATCCAAAGCAATTGCTCGCAACAATGGCCTGCGGCAATGTACTCGGCTTCGGTGGTAGAAAGAGCTACTGAGTTTTGTTTCTTTGAAGCCCAAGACACGAGGGATCTCCCCAGAAACTGACAAGTCCCTGATGTGCTCTTCCTATCAATCTTACACCCTGCCCAATCAGCATCAGAATATCCTAATAAATCAAAAGAGGATCCCTTGGGGTACCAAAGACCAAACTTAGGTGTTTGAACTAAATATCTCAAGATTCTCTTCACGACCCTAAGGTGAACTTCCTTAGGATCGGCTTGGAACCTTGCACACATGCATACAGAAAGCATAATGTCCGGTCGAGATGCATATAAATAGAGTAAAGATCCTATCATCGACCGGTATACCTTTTGATCTACGGATTTACCTCCCGTGTCGAGGTTGAGATGCCCATTGGTTCCCATGGGTGTCTTGATGGGCTTGGCATCCTTCATTCCAAACTTGGTGAGAATGTCTTGAATGTACTTCGTTTGGCTAATGAAGGTGCCCTCTCGGAGTTTCTTCACTTGAAATCCTAGAAAATACTTCAACTCCCCCATCATAGACATCTCGAATTTTTGTATCATGATCCTACTAAACTCTTCACAAATAGATTTGTTAGTGGACCCAAATATGATATCATCAACATAAATTTGGCATACAAACAAATCATTTTCAATAGTTTTAGTAAAGAGAGTAGGATCGGCCTTGCCGACTTTGAAGCCATTAGTGATAAGAAAATCTCGAAGGCATTCATACCATGCTCTTGGGGCTTGCTTGAGCCCATAAAGCGCCTTTGAGAGTTTATATACATGGTTAGGATACTCACTATCTTCAAAGCCAGGAGGTTGCTCAACATAGACCTCTTCCTTGATAGGTCTGTTGAGGAAGGCACTCTTCACGTCCATTTGGTAAAGCTTAAAGCCATGGTAAGTAGCATAGGCAAGTAATATGCGAATTGACTCAAGCCTAGCTACGGGTGCATAGGTTTCACCAAAATCCAAACCTTCGACTTGTGAATATCCCTTGGCCACAAGTCGTGCTTTGTTCCTAGTCACCACACCATGCTCATCTTGCTTGTTGCAGAAGACCCACTTGGTTCCTACAACATTTTGGTTAGGACACGGAACTAAATGCCATACCTCATTCCTCGTGAAATTGTTGAGCTCCTCTTGCATCGCCAACACCCAATCTGAACCCTGAAGTGCTTCCTCTATCCTGTGTGGCTCAATAGAGGAAACAAAGGAGTAATGTTCGCAAAAATGAGCAACATGAGATCGAGTGGTTACCCCCTTATGAACATCGCCGAGGATGGTGTTCACGGGGTGATCTCGTTGGATAGCTTGGTGGACTCTTGGGTGTGGTGGCCTTGGATCTTCATCATCTTCCTTGTCTTGATCATTAGCATCTCCCCCTTGATCATTGTCCTCCTCTTGAGGTGGGTCATCTTCTTGATCTTCATTTTCATCCTCTTGAGCTTGATCCTCATCTTGGGTTGGTGGAGATGCTTGCATGGAGGAAGATGGTTGATCTTGTGCTTGTGGAGGCTCTTCGGATTCCTTAGGACACACATCCCCAATGGACATGTTCCTTAACGCGATGCATGGAGCCTCTTCATCATCTAGCTCATCAAGATCAACTTGCTCTACTTGAGAGCCGTTAGTCTCATCAAACACAATGTCACAAGAGACTTCAACTAGTCTAGTGGACTTGTTAAAGACTCTATATGCCCTTGTGTTTGAGTCATAACCAAGTAAAAAGCCTTCTACAGCCTTAGGAGCAAATTTAGATTTTCTACCTCTTTTAACAAGAATAAAGCATTTGCTACCAAAGACTCTAAAATATGAAACATTGGGCTTTTTACCGGTGAGGAGTTCATACGATGTCTTCTTGAGGATTCGGTGTAGATACAACCGGTTGATGGCGTAGCAAGCGGTGTTGACCGCCTCGGCCCAAAACCGATCTGAAGTCTTGTACTCATCAAGCATGGTCCTTGCCATGTCCAATAGAGTTCTATTCTTCCTCTCCACTACACCATTTTGTTGTGGCGTGTAGGGAGAAGAGAACTCATGCTTGATGCCCTCCTCCTCAAGGAAGCCTTCAATTTGAGAGTTCTTGAACTCTGTCCCGTTGTCGCTTCTTATTTTCTTGATCCTCAAGCCGAACTCATTTTGAGCCCATCTCAAGAATCCTTTCAAAGTCTCTTAGGTTTGAGATTTTTCCTGCAAAAAGAATACCCAAGTGAAGCGAGAATAATCATCCACAATAACTAGACAGTACTTACTCCCGCCGATACTTATGTAAGCTATCGGGCTGAATAGGTCCATGTGGAGTAACTCAAGTGGCCTATCCGTCGTCATGATGTTCTTGTGTGGATGATGAACGCCAACTTGCTTCCCTACTTGGCATGCGCTATAAATCCTGTCTTTCTCAAAATGAACATTGGCTAGTCCCAAAATGTGCTCTCCCTTTAGAAGCTTGTGAATATTCTTCATTCCAACATGGGCTAGTCGGTAATGCCAGAGCCAACCCATGTTAGTCTTAGCAATTAAGCAGGTATCGAGTTTAGCTCTATTGAAATCAACTAAGTATAGCTGACCCTCTAATACTCCCTTAAAAGCTACTGAATCATCACTTCTTCTAAAGACAGTAACACCTGTATCCGTAAAAAGACAGTTGTAACCCATTTTGCATAATTGAGAAACAGAAAGCAAATTGTAATCTAATGAATTTACAAGAAAAACATTGGAAATAGAGTGGCCAGGTGATATAGTAATTTTACCCAATCCTTTGACCAAACCTTGATTTCCATCCCCGAATGTGATTGCTCTTTGGGGATCTTGGTTTTTCTCATAGGAGGAGAACATCTTTTTCTCCCCAGTCATGTGGTTTGTGCATCCGTTGTCGATGATCCAACTTGAGCCCCCGGATGCATAAACCTACAACACAAATTTAGGCCTTGTTCTTAGGTACCCAAATGGTCTGGTGTAACACCTCTGGTGTTACTGTTACTAAAACTTGAGCATGACATCATAAACATTGGCATTGCATATGATTGACACACCTAGAGTGCATTCACTAGGTAAAAATTTCAAACAAGTTGTATTGTTCTAGTGGTTTGCAAATAGAACCTTGGAATAGGGGACTTAACCTTAAGGGCTGATTTGGTGCTCGGGGATCCCCAGGGAAAGAAATCCTCTTGCTATTCAAAATTGAATTGCAAGGGGATTCCTCCCCTATGGATGGATCCCCTTGGGATCCCTAATCACCAAATCAACCCTAAATGGGGATTAAAGGGGTAAAACATGACCCAAATTGAGAAAACCCTAAGGTTTAAGTAAAACAATCATAAAATGTTACTAAAGATGGATCTACATTACATTCATACCCCTGAGAAACTAGAAACCCTAATTGAAACCCTAGAAAACCCTAAATTCAAACCCTAGGGGCCTATGTGCAAAAACAGTGCATATTTGGACTAAAGTGTAAAAACTACTATGTTAAAGCATATAAAGTCATTTGGTTCACAGATGTGTGGGTTTGTAAGATAAACCTTGGATTTTGGGCTTATTTGCAAAATAGACCTCAATTGAGTTCTATACTAAGTCTGAAATTTAGTGTGGAGGGCTCAACTTTGGAGCCTTGTATCTTTCAAATTCTAGGGTTTCTGCCCTAGGTCACCACATCAAACCTGTAGATCAAACAAAGGAGAACAACTTTGCTTAAGAGTGTAAGCATAGTTGTTAAGAAGATATTAGAGATAATTAAGCCCAAAGTTGGACTGTCAGGCTGATGGAACTCTGAAATTCAGAATTGCAGTGTAACAGAGCTAACTTTGGACTTGGATTCAACCTTGATCCAGTGCTCAACTAAGTTTAATCCCTATAATCAAGTTGTAGCTGGTTTATAACACTACAATATTGCTGCAGAGATCTGGACGAGTTGCCATTTGAATTTGGGAGAAAATGGAGCTCCAAGATGATCTGTCAGGTGCTATGATGGGTTCTCGCCATGGTACAATGTCCCGGGGTGATCAGACCGCTAGCGCGGCAACCTCACCGCCGACGACTGACCCACCGCCGTGATTCGTGCCGTCATCGCCACGATTTGTGCTCGGATGGTTTGGATAGCGCTCAGGGTCACACAAATATCATCGCTGTGGATAACTCCGGCCATAAACAAATTCGGCCACCGTACCGCACACGCCGCGGTGGAAATTCGGTGGGCACGCCGGTGATCACCGCCTCTTGGCCTTGCGCCGTGTGTCCGAGCCTCGCCACCGCACCGCCACGATTCACTTTAGCTCTCCATTGATCACCGGAATAGCTGCCACAACGTTGAACACGTATTCACTGCATCGATATTCTTCCTTACCTCCGGCCGCCAGCTTTGCTCGGCTAAATTGAGCGCCATCGCCTAAGCCTCCTATAAATTGCCGCCACCACTCGCTCTATTAGGTAATTGTGCAACCAGTGGAGCCATTCGTGCCTTGAATCGTTCCCTAGAGCTCGAGAAATTCTTGTTTCCCCCAAAACAGTTCTCCGCCACCGTGAAAGCACCCTCGCCGTGGCCAGCCCTCCATAGGTCTGATCATGCCCTCTCTGTTCTCGTTTTAGCATCCTTGTACACTGGTGATGCTCACCAACCCGCTCAATTGAACTGGACCACCACCCATCACCGGGAACACGTGTCATTGTCCTCATCGTCCGCGGTTCACGTGGACAGAGGTTGATAGCTTACCAATCGTGAAATTATGTTGGGGAAATTGATCGGGGGAGGTCCAATTTCGTGTCTGCCGCTTGGGAGCGCCGGTCATTGCCCCATTCGGCCAGTCTGCAAGCTCGCCGGAGCCTCCCCACACTCACCGTCGTCGGGGACTTCGACGTGGAAGGAAATAGAAACCGAAGGACCTTAGCGTAAACTGTCAGTGACACAAACCAATAGTAACCGAACTCATCTCCAGTTAGCCAAAACCCCGAGGGCGTTTCTGCAAAGCTTCCATCACGGGCGCGGGCGCGCCCCGCTTTCCCTGTGTTACTGGGCCACCTGGGCTGAAACCGGCCCAATACTGTTTAGTCTTTTCCTTTTTCTTTTTTCAGTGAAGCTTTAGGAAATTGTAGAAAATTATAGAAAAATGATAAAAATGTCAAACCAATTTTCCTAGAATTCTTATTTTCCGTAGAATTTAATAAAAATAGTTTCATTATTTTTATGTTAAATAGGGAAATCTGGAGTATTTAAAATAGCCTAAAACATTAGTTCTAGATTTTTAGAAAATAATTAATAAGTCCAAAAATGCCCAAACTTTTTATATGAGCTCTACACATTATTTAGAAGCCTTGGGTTGAATTTGGTTTGATTTGGACCTTGTTTGATACTTAGAACCCAAAACCCCCACCCCTGCTCTTTGAATTCATTTACTGACTCCGGAAATCCTAGTTTTCCGGAGAACCGTGAAGGAAAATTGTATTCAAGAACCTTAGATAATAAATTCTTATTATCTTTGCACTCTCATGAGCATTTCATGGCATACATTCTTATATACATATATATGGTTATCTTTAGAAAACGAAGAAGAAATCGAAGTAAATGAAGAGAAGACATCACCACCAACTTCGGAATCTCAGGCAGGAAACTGTTTCTACCTTGATATCTGCGGGTCCGAGCCTTACTCACCTATCAACGAAGGCAAGCCCCGGTGCATTTGTCACCTTCCTTGATGTTTTTAAAATCTTTCTCACTTGATTAATGCATTAGATGATAGGAGTTGAATGCTTAAACAATTCCTGCATTACCTTCCTTGAACTTGATTAGCTTCCTTGAAACCCTGCTTTTACAAAAGGTTTTTACTATGCTTAGTATTGCTTTAGCAAAACAAAAAGGTTCTGTTTTACAAAAGATGATTGGTAAAGTGGGAGGGATGTTTTTGAAAATAAAACTTGATGGTGGATCCATCATGGCCGTGATGGGTTCAACATCAGAAAAGATGTACCTCTGCCAGGTACCAAACTTTGGGTTTTAAATGATTAAGCTGAGACCGGGCGGGTGACTTGCACGAGAAGAGAGTCTCGGTGTAGTGTCTCCGTCTGAGTCGATTAAGGACCGTGTCGATGTAGGCCTGCTGACCGAGGACCCTTTAACTGGTCACATGCCTCGTCATGGTTAAGCCTTGCCTCGGGCAGACTAAGGCCAGAATAAGATAAGACAGAGTGGGCATGGAGCAGTGGCGAGAGTAGCGTGTACCCTCCGTGGCAAGAGGCTGGACGGTGGTGTATCTGTGCTCTCGGTTCGCGTGAACCTGATCTGGTCTTAAGAACCCCGGTGGCGGGTTGACATATGCAAGGGTTAAGTGCTACATATGTCGTGTTATTGGAGATCCTCAGCTGAGTATAATCGATTCAGATCGCCGTACCTCCGCATTTATGGAGACTTGGCCACTGACCTATACGTAGAACTCCAATAAAGATGAAGGACTTGTTAAGAAATTGGCTAGTGCAGGTTAAGTGATTGAACTAGGTTAGAAAGAACTCTAGATGTAGGTAATTTTACCTAACTTGACAATAAAATTGGATTTTTAAGGATCCACTTTTAGTAAGCATTTATGCAAAACAGAGTCTTGATCTTTGAGATACCTTACCTTGACTCCCTTATAACCAGCATACCCTTGAGAGTCTTTTGCTTTAGTCAGGTAAGACTTGCTGAGTAATTCCATACTCAGGGTTTTATTCCCTATTGTTTTTAGGTGAGGAAGCAGCAAATTTTTGTTGCTTTTGTACCAAGGTGGTGCAAAATGAAGAAAAACAAGACTGAAGCTGCAGGAGGACCTAGTCCTCCATAAAAACTTTTATGTAAGAACTTATCGGGAGGAGTTTTTACCTCCCTTGGTATTGTAATAATAAGTACTCTGCACTCATGTTTATATGCTGGTCTGTAATAACTAACTTGATCTTACTTTCAAATAAATGTAAGTTTATGTAATTGCTTCCACATTTCTATACCTCTGATGGTCCGTAATGTCTGCGTGACGGGTGAAACGCTCCTGGGAAAGGTGAGAAAAGCAGATACCAAACTTGTCAAGTAATTCAGGGGCATCTACAGGGTTGTCTGAGGTCCGTTGGACAAGGACAACTGTAGGTGGGCCTAATAACTTGAGAGGTTCCGCCACATCTTAGGTCCTTTTACATTAGAAACAAGCACCTTGGGTACCCAAACACAAGTCTTGGAGCCCTTGTGTTTGCCCCCAACATATTTGGCAACTACCTTGCCTGATTTGTTAGTTAGCACATAAGAAGCATCAAAAGTTTTGAATGAAACATTATGATCATTTGATGCAGTAGGAGATTTCTTCTTAGGCATTTTAACATGTGTAGAACGCCTAGAGCTAGAGTGTCACACCCGGTTTTAGAAGGCAAACCGAATGCGAACCATATACGTGCCAGGATCAGCAATTCACGTACACAGTAGTTACATAACATGGACATCATCACACAGTGCTCAAATAGTATTAAAAAGGGAAATAATAGTCGATTACATCATATGTCTGAGACATCCACATAGTCTTTACAATAAATCAAAGTGCGGAAAAGAAACGTAGATAAACGCGGCCTTCACAGGCAGCCGACTGGGGGTTGCCGCTAACCCACATCTAGAACTCATCGTAGTCCTGGAACTCCTGGAAGTCTCCTTCCACGACTTCATCTTCTCCTGAGCAGTGGTTGCAATGCGGACAACCTGGGGGGGGGGGTTGTGTGTAGAGCAAGGGTGAGTACACATCAACATACTCAGCAAGTATCCTATTTGGCTGTAGTGGACTAGCTTTATGTGGGGGTAAGTCAAGCAGTTGCTTTTAGTTGGTCAGATTATTATTACTAGTAGACAGCCAGGTTTTAACATTAACCCAAGTTATTAGCCCGATGTACCCTTTCCAAACGAAAAGAATACCACTTACCAGCACCATAGTCATAACCAGAACCATCAATCTCATTGCCACCTGTAAACCAAAATGTCTCTCATCAAGTACCACTAATCACTGGAGCTCCCTTGGCCGCTCATAACCGCGAGCACGGCTGATATATCAGTTTTCATAACACTCTGCAGAGGTTGTGCACTTTACCCACAAGTCGTGATTCCCTTTCTGCCCGGAGAGAGCTACTCCCCATTGACCACTACCTAGGTGGTCCAGCAGGGCATCACTACGTAGCCTTTACAAAGATTCCCCGAGGCTATAGCCGCCCGTTAGGTTTCCTAAATGTACCGCACTCCTCCCCAAGGGACAAATCAACCTTGGCAGAGCGAGCCGCATACACCGAGCCCCATTAACGGCACGACGGCTAAGCGAACTACACCCCGGTTCCTCCAATTACTCAGCTAAGGGCGTCCCACTCCACCCTCATGGTTGCACTGTTTTCCCGGGCGGTCATCCAACGAACAGGTCCTTACGGAGAGGCACTCGAGAAACCGCTCGAGCCCCCTTGAAGGTCACAAGTATAACATCATAATAAAAGAGGGGAAAACAGCGTATCATAAATAATTCTCATCATGTTCATTGATTAATGTTAAGCAATAGCATAAAGCTAACCAATAATAATCCGACCCAAGTAGGTAAACAAGGACATGGATAACAAAAGCTAGGCAATCCTTAGACATAAATATGTAATGCGGGAGGTGAATTAAAGAATGAATGGGACAGAGATAGGTCAAGGGACACTTGCCTCCACCAACCGACTGCTGCTCAGGGACTTCTCCTGCGAGTTCTTCGGGCTCTTCAACCGGATCGTTCTCTATGCGAGTGCAAACATACATACATCCATCCATTCAAATTAGGAAACAAACAGTACACCATACAAGAGAACAAATTGATTAAACATGCATAAAATATGACATACGATATTGCATTTACCATGGTTGGAAGGAAACGGGGGAAGGTCTCGCGGGGTTAAAGCTTACTCGAAACGTATTACGGGTGGATGCATTACTAAGCGCTACGTGACTTAATTCCATCGAGTTTCACTAACAAGTATTAGCCACAAGCGCTAATATAACTATAACTATTTTCAATTGATCAACAATAAACGAGATCCAAGATTAGCTACATGCACTAATAGAAACATAACCACTTTTAGTAGATCAACATTAAATGAGATAGACGATTAACTATATGAATTAACTAACGTAACCGAATTTCTAAATTGAGTTTCCTATTTCATTAACATGAACAATCATAGTTAGTGCTCATAAAATATAACAGGGGGGTAGACGGGCATGTCTAGGGGTAGACGAGGACATGACGAGTTGTGTCAAGGCATTGCGCATTACGCGAGCACGCGCGCGAGGCCGCACGCACGCGCCGCGAAATTGTCGTGCGCACGTTGGGGCCGCGCGCTGGCCGAGCTCAAGGCCACGCGCCACAAGCACGCTGGGCCGAGCTCGAGGCCGCGCCGGGGCCGTCACGACACGAGCAGGGCACGCCGGGGCGGGCGGGCGAGCACGGGCGGGGCGGGCGACGTCGCGGGCAGGGGAGCGCGCACGGGCGGGGCGGGGCACGCCGCGCGGGCGCCACGGCCGGTGGGGCCACGGCCGGCCACCACGCCGGGGAAAGGGACGGCGCGGGCGCGATGGGCAGGGGCCGCCATGGTCGGGGCGGGCGCGGCCGAGACGGGCGGGCACGGGGCGGGGGCGGGCGCAGCCGGGGCGGCGGCGCCGTGGCCGGGGCCGAGGCGGGGGCACCATGGCCGAGGCGAGGGCGGGCGCGGCCGGACCGGGGCAGGGGGTGGGCGGCGCGGTCGGGACAGGGCCGGGACGGGGCGGTCAGAGTCGGGACGGGGCCGGGCGGTGCGGCCGGGGGCCGGCGAGCCGGACTCGGGCACGGCGGGGCCGGGACGAGGCGGGGGGCGGCTGGATCGGGTGCGGGGGCGGCCGGGCCGGGGCGAGGGCGCCATGGCCGGGGAGAGGGAGGGAGGGGGAGAGGAGAGGGAGGAGGAGGGGGAGCCTACCGCACAGGTGGGGGGGGGGCGGCGCGCGAGGGAGGGCGGCGGCGGCGCGCAGGGGGAGGGGGCACGGTTAGGGCAGGGGAGAGGAAGGGATTTGGGGGGAGAGAGAATGACGGGCGGGGCCCGCAGGGGAGGGGAGAGAAAATTTGGGGGGGAGGGGGAGGGGGTGCGGCTGGGCCGGCTTGGGCCCAAATGGGGGCGCGCGGGGGGGGCGAGGTGGGCCGGCCGGGGCGGCCCACGACACGGGGGAGGGAGAGGGGAGGGGGGCGCGGCTGGGCCGGCCGGCTGGTCCGGGCGCGAGGGGGAGGGGGGGCGTGGCTGGGCCGAAATGGGAGGAGAGGCGGAAAGAGAGAAGAAAAAGGTTTTCCTTTTTCTAAAATCTATTTTCTATATGAATGCCTTCACACTTTCAAACAACCAAAAATGCATGGTTCGGCATGGTGCAGCAAATCAAAGAAATTAACTCTGGGGTTTACTATTATCACATAACTTAAAGTTTTGAAGACGGGTGAGGTTTTAGTGAAAAGAAATGGGAAAGAGAGGTAACACCCGAATTTGGAGAGTGAAGAAAAGAAAAAAATTCAACTCCAAAAAAAATTCGGGGTGTTACAAACCTATCCCCCTTAAAAGAATCTCGCCCTCGAGATTCAGGGTTGGCTAGCAAAGAGCTCAGGGTATTTGGCCATCAGATCATCTTCACGCTCCCAGGTTGCTTCTTCCTCTGAATGATGATTCCACCTGACTTTGCACATTCTGATGGTCTTCCTTCGGGTGACTCTGTCTGCGGTCTCAAGGATTTGCGTTGGCTTCTCAACGTAGGTCAAGTCCTCCTGGACTTCATGACCTTCAACTGGAAACTGCTCTTCTGGCACATGCAATCACTTCTTCAACTGAGACACATGAAAGACATCATGCACAGCAGACAAATTTTCTGGCAGGCTGAGCTGATAGGCCACTTCTCCACGCCTTGCGAGAATCTGGTACGGACCAATGTAGCGGGGTGCTAGCTTGCCTTTGACTCCGAACCTTCTGATTCCTCTGATCGGTGACACTTTCAGATAGACGAAGTCTCCGACTTCGAAACTCAGCTCTCTTCTTCTTGTATCTGCATAGCTTCGCTGCCTCGATTGCGCTATCTTCAAATTTTCTCGGACCATCTTGATGTTCTCTTCAGCTTCAAGCAGAATGTCTGGCCCGAACACTTGCTTTTCTCTAGGCTGATCCCATTGCAACGGAGTTCTACAACTCCTTCCATAAAGCGCCTAAAATGGTGACATCTTCAAACTGGCCTGGTAACTGTTGTTATAGGAAAACTCTGCATAAGGCAATCTCTTGTCCCATCCGGACTGATCTTGCAACGCACAGGCTCTCAACATGTCTTCAAGAATTTGATTGGTTCTTTCAGTCTGACCATCTGTCTGCGGATGATAAGCTGAACTGAAATTCAGATGTGTGCCCAAGGCTTCATGCAACTGCTGCCAGAAATGAGAGGTGAACTGCGTTCCTCTGTTTGATACTATCTTCTTTGGCACACCGTGGAGACAAACGATCCGAGACATGTACAGCTCTGCCAATACTGCACTGCTGTAGTTGGTCTTGACAGGTATGAAGTGGGCTGACTTGGTTAGGCGGTCCACCACTACCCAAATGGAATCGTAGCCGGCTCGAGTGCGAGGCAATCCGACTATGAAATCCATACCGATTTCATCCCATTTCCACTGAGGAATTTGCAACGGTTGCAACAATCCAGCTGGTCTCTGGTGCTCCGCCTTGATCCTTCAACAACTATCGCACATAGCCACATGCTCTGCGATTTCCCTCTTCATTCCGTACCACCAGAATTTCTTCTTCAGATCCTGATACATCTTCTCACTGCCAGGGTGAATCGAATAGGCTGTCTCATGAGCTTCCTTGAGAATCAACTCCCGAATAGACTGGACATTGGGAACACACAAGCGGTCTTTGAACCATATCACACCTTCTGCATCTTCTCAAAAATCTTTGCCTCTGCCATCTAGAATCAGTCGCCGGATCTCACTGATCTTCTCATCATTCTTCTGCGCTTCTTTGATTTCTCGCTCCAGGGTAGGTTCCAACTCAATTGTGACTCCTCGCGTGTTGTTCAGAAATCCAAGACTCAACCTGTCAAACTCTTTGGCCAACTCATAAGGCATCGGATGAGCGACCATCAGATTGACCTGACTCTTCCTGCTCAAAGCATCTGCCACTATGTTCGCTTTGCCTGGATGGTAATGAATCTCCAACTCATAGTCTTTGATCAACTCTAACCATCTTCATTGCCTCATATTCAGCTCTGACTGAGTGAATATGTACTTCATACTCTTGTGGTCTGTGTAAACATCACATTTCTGTCCATACAGATAGTGCCTCCATGTCTTCAGTGCGTGAACCACTGCTGCCAACTCTAGGTCATGGATTGGGTAATTCTTCTCATGAACCTTCAGTTGTCGGGACGAGTAAGCCACAACTCTTCCCTCTTGCATCAACACACATCCCAAACCAGTGTAACAGGCATCGAGAAGGGCTTGTGCACATTGGGCAAGACTAAGACAGGCGCTGTAGTCAACTTCTCTTTCAGCGCTTCAAAGGCCTCTTGACATTTTTGGGTCCACTTGAACTTAACCTTGTTTCCTAGCAACGCTGTCATTGGTTTCACAATCTTCGAAAACCCTTCAATGAATCGCCGATAATATCCGGCCATTCCAATGAAGCTCTTGATTCCTCGAGCATCTGTTGGCGCTTTCCAGTTCAGAATGTCTGCCACTTTCTTCGGATCCACAGCCAATCCTTCTTTGTTGATTATGTGACCCAGGAACAGGACTTCACTGATCCAGAACTCACACTTGCTCAACTTTGCATATAACCTGTGCTCTTGCAATCTCTGCAATACCATCCTCAAATGGTCTGCATGCTCTTCTTTGCTTTGAGAATAAATCAGAATGTCATCAATGAATACCACCACAAACTTGTCAAGATAATCCATGAATACACTGTTCATCAGATTCATAAAGAAGGCTGGTGCATTTGTTAGACCGAAAGACATCACTGTGAACTCATACAACCCGTACTTGGTAATGAATGCCGTCTTCGGAATATCTGAAGGTCGAATCCTGAGCTGATGATAACCTAACCTCGGATCTATCTTGGAGAACACGCTGGCTCCCCTCAACTGGTCGAACAGATCTTCTATTCTAGGCAAGGGGTACTTGTTCTTGATCGTGACTTCATTCAGAGCTCGATAATCGATACACATTCTTTTGGTGCCATCTTTCTTTTCCACAAATAGGATAGGGGCGGCCCAAGGCGAGGTGCTTGGTCGGATATAACCTTTCTCTGACAACTCATCAATCTGCTTCTTAAGCTCGACCAACTCTGGCCCAGATATTCTGTAAGCTCTCTTAAAGATGGGGGCAGTTCCAGGAAGAAGCTCTATGGCAAATTCAACTTTCCGCTCTGGTGGCATACCTGGTAGGTCCTTTGGAAACACATCTGGGAACTCGGACACAACCTTGATACTCTCAATTGGGTCTGCTTCCCTGCTATCGACAGCCATCTGATAACAACTTCCTTTCTTCGACTCAGGCGAGACTAACTCGGTCACCACTTCCTCTCCAAGTGGGGACATTAACTTGATTGTCCTCTTATCACAACTGATAATTGTCTGATACTTATCTAACCAATTCATCCCTAGGATGACATCTATTCCCTGAGTACTCATTACTATGAGGTTAGCGGGGAATGCTATCCCCCTTATTTCCACACATACATTCAAACAAATGCTATCGGCTCGAATTCTACCACCGGCTGAGTCAATTCGAATGGGGGTTGACATGGTAGTAATTGGAAGATTATGTGCTTCTACCCATGATGTAGTAATGAAAGAATGCATTGCTCCAGTATCAAATAACACTTCTGCAATATGGGAGTCGACTGGGAACATACCTACTATCATGCCGGGGGTCTCCTGAACTGCTTCAGCCTCCAAGTGGTTCAGTCCTCCATGATTATAGCGTGGCTGAGAGCGGTTGCCTGCTCCAGGCTGAGACACATTCTGCTTTACCGGGGCATTGGGGCCTGATTGCTATTGGGCTGCCTTCTTCGGACATTGCATCACCCAATGGCCTTGCTCTCCACAGTGGAAACATGCCCTGTTTCCCACTTGAGCTGGTGCTGCCTGACTGTTCTGCTGGCTTGCTGGGGCAGGAAAACGAGGTGCCTGCTGATTCTGCCTCTGAAACTGACCTCCTCCTGACTGATTGTTCTGACGATTCTGATACTGGTGCTGAGGAAACTGCCTTTGGAACTGTTGCTGCTGAGGTGGACGCTGGTTCTGCCTGAACTGCTGAGGTTGACTACCTGAGAAACGAGGACGATTGCTGCTTCTAGGCTGGGGTCCACTGATCTTGCGCTTGCGATCCTCCATCTCTTTGCGCTTCCTCTCTGTCATGATTGCTCTGTCAATCAAGTGCTGGAATGTCGGGAAAGTGTGATTCATCAGTTGATACTGCAGAGGGTCAACCAAGCCTCTCAGGAAACGGTACTGCCGCTTGGCGTCGGTGTTGACATCTTCAGGAGCATAGCGAGACAGCTGCAGAAACCTGTCCCGGTACTCACTGACAGACGATGACCCTTGCTTGAGGGCCAGGAACTCCTCCTTCTTCACTGTCATCAGACCTGCGGGCACATGGTACTGACGAAAGCTACCTCTGAACTCTTCCCAGGTGATGGTGTCGGGGTGGGCATGGGTGGCGAGATAAGACTCCCACCATGACTGGGCTGCTCCTCTCAACAGACGAGGACCATACAGGACTTTCTCCCTGTCATCACACTGAGCGGTATGCAACTCCCGCTCCACAGTGCGCAGCCAGTCTTCAGCATCCATGGGGTCAGAAGAGTGAGCAAACGTTGGTGGATGACCTCTCATGAATTCAGCACGCTTGTCTCTAGGCATCTGAGGCTGAGGTGGGGCCTGCTGCTGCTGCTACTGCTGCTGCTGAATGGCGGCTAGAGTCTGACCAATGGCTTGAACTGCCTAAGTCTGCATCAGAAACATCTGCTCAATGGACATCGGGGGCGGGGGCGGTAGATGCTGCTGCTGGGGCACCTCATCTTGCGGAGCTGCCTGCTCCTGCTAAGCACGCCTTCCTCCTCTGCGCCTGTTTTCTGACATCTGCAGAACGCAACCACACATCAGAACCGATCTTGCAAATCTTGCAGCATAAGAAAAGAGTATAGAATTCTCCACAACGCTGAACAGATGAGCATCTTCACTGATCTCTAACACAGACCAACCCAGCTTCTCAGATAACGAGGAAAGTGGAATAAAAGGCTTCCCAACTAAATAGCTAACTCCATTAACATAGCAGGTAAACCAACATGTAGGGGATACCCACATTCTGGTGACAGTCATTACAAAGATCCAAACCAAACATAGTTCATCATGACAAACATAAATGCACAGGATATAGCAAACTACCCTGCCTAACTAAGACTAAGAGTGAGACTAATGCTAAGGCTATAGCTTCTATGTATATGTATTTTGTATTAATTACAAGATTCGACTCTAACGATCTATGGTTCCAAGTCTATCTTGGTCTTGCAGTCGGGATTGCCATAAGGCTGGTGTCCACGCCGAGGTGAGTGGTACGGGTGCTGAGTCCCGACGGGAGCGGGGGAACCATCATCCAGGTGACGACGCTCCGCGCGCTCAGCCCGCAGCTGGGCGATCTCAGCACGAGCCCTACTCAGCTCGTCCAGTGCATGGTCCAGCTCCGTGTTTAGCACGGCGGCTAGGTTGACTGTGCTGCTCAACCTAGGATTGTCCTCACCAACAGGTGAGACAATCACGCCTCCTGTGCTGCCAGATGGATGGCGGGGGTAATACTTCAGGGCGAGATTGTCAGCTACCCCACCGAGAACCAAGCAGTAGTGCGAAAGCGCACGCCGTGCAGCATCTTGCATGGCCGCCTCAGCTGAGTCCCGCTCAGAGATGGAATAGTGCTCCGAGCAGACCTCAGCACCCCAGAGACTGTTCTCCGGACGGCGCACCAAGTAGGTCGCCTCCCAGCGGTCCGGGTAGACCCCGCGACTATGCTGGTAGACCACACAGCGATACTCGATGGACCAAGTACGCCGGTCAAGTGCCCGACGTAGCAGGGTGTCGAGCGCATCGTGGAAGTGACACCCGCGAGCAGCGTCGCGAGTGATGGGTCGAGCAACCCATCCTTCCGGCTCCTGGTCAGCAGAGAAGTCGGTGTCGTGGCTCGAGCTATCGTCGCCACCTCCGTCATCTGGGTCTCCTCCAGCAGCTACTCCAGGGGCTGGGGCGCCCAGTGGTGGTGCAGGGGGCGCCTCCAGGGGAAGCACAGGGGAGCAGCTCCTCACAGACTCTATCTCCTGTTGGAGCGAGAAAGAGGAGCCCTGCTGCTCCTGTCGTCGACGCTCCTGCTCCTCATGCAGGCGGTGGTGCAGCCTCTCCAAGTGGCTGGACTGTCCGGCCACGGGACGGCGAAGCGGACGCTCAGCAAGGCGGGAGGGTAAGAAGGGGATGACGGACTTCCGTGCAGTGTGTCTAAGACGAGCCATCTACAAGACACCGCAAGCAAATGAGTGAGAACAGAATTAATATGACCAGCAAGTAATGAACCATAAATAAATGAAGGATTAGAATAAAACATAATTTTCAGCAAGGTATAATATATAGTAGAACATAGTTTTGGTCGATATGACCAACTTTTGAAGGGATGCCAAAGTCAAGGCAGGGACAGAGGTCTATAATCCTTAGAATGACCGTTCTACTCTAGGTTAGCGGTCCTACAGTCATCACGACTTTGATACCACCTATGTCACACCCGGTTTTAGAAGGCAAACCGAATGCAAACCATGTACGTGCCAGGATCAGCAATTCACGTACACAGCAGTTACATAACATGGACATCATCACACAGTGCTCAAATAGTATTAAAAAGGGAAATAATAGTCGATTACATCATATGTCTGAGACATCCACATAGTCTTTACAATAAATCAAAGTGCAGAAAAGAAACGTAGATAAACGCGGCCTTCACAGGCAGCCGACTGGGGGTTGCCGCTAACCCACATCTAGAACTCATCGTAGTCCTAGAACTCCTGGAAGTCTCCTTCCACGGCTTCATCTTCTCCTGAGCAGTGGAGCCATTCGTGCCTTGAATCGTTCCCTAGAGCTCGAGAAATCCATGTTTCCCCCAAAACAGTTCTCCGCCACCGTGAAAGCACCCTCGCCGTGGCCAGCCCTCCACAGGTCTGATCATGCCCTCTCTGTTCTCGTTTTAGCATCCTTGTACACTGGTGATGCTCACCAACCCGCTCAATTGAACTGGACCACCACCCATCACCGGGAACACGTGTCATTGTCCTCATCGTCCGCGGTTCACGTGGACAGAGGTTGATAGCTTACCAATCGTGAAATTATGTTGGGGAAATTGATCGGGGGAGGTCCAATTTCGTGTCCGCCGCTCGGGAGCGCCGGTCATTGCCCCATTCGGCCAGTTTGCAAGCTCGCCGGAGCCTCCCCACACTCAACGTCGTCGGGGACTTCGACGTGGAAGGAAATAGAAACCGAAGGACCTTAGCGTAAACTGTCAGTGACACAAACCAATAGTAACCGAACCCATCTCCAGTTAGCCAAAACCCCGAGGGCGTTTCTGCAAAGCTTCCATCACGGGCGCGGGCGCGCCCCGCTTTCCCTGTGTTACTGGGCCGCCTGGGCTGAAACCGGCCCAATACTGTTTAGTCTTTTCCTTTTTCTTTTTTCAGTGAAGCTTTAGGAAATTGTAGAAAATTATAGAAAAATGATAAAAATGTCAAACCAATTTTCCTAGACTTCTTATTTTCTGTAGAATTTAATAAAAATAGTTTCATTATTTTTATGTTAAATAGGGAATTCTGGAGTATTTAAAATAGCCTAAAACATTAGTTTTGGATTTTTAGAAAATAATTAATAAGTCCAAAAATGCCCAAACTTTTTATATGAGCTCTACACATTATTTAGAAGCCTTGGGTTGAATTTGGTTTGATTTGGACCTTGTTTGATACTTAGAACCCAAAACCCCCACCCCTGCTCTTTGAATTCCTTTACTGACTCCGGAAATCCTAGTTTTTCGGAGAACCGTGAAGGAAAATTGTATTCAAGAACCTTAGATAATAAATTCTTATTATCTTTGCACTCTCATGAGCATTTCATGGCATACATTCTTATATACATATATATGGTTATCTTTAGAAAACAAAGAAGAAATCGAAGTAAATGAAGAGAAGACATCACCACCAACTTCGGAATCTCAGGCAGGAAACTGTTTCTACCTTGATATCTGCGGGTCCGAGCCTGACTCACCTATCAACGAAGGCAAGCCCCGGTGCATTTGTCACCTTCCTTGATGTTTTTAAAATCTTTCTCACTTGATTAATGCATTAGATGATAGGAGTTGAATGCTTAAACAATTCCTGCATTACCTTCCTTGAACTTGATTAGCTTCCTTGAAACCCTGCTTTTACAAAAGGTTTTTACTATGCTTAGTATTGCTTTAGCAAAACAAAAAGGTTCTGTTTTACAAAAGATGATTGGCAAAGTGGGAGGGATGTTTTTGAAAATAAAACTTGATGGTGGATCCATCATGGCCGTGATGGGTTCAACATCAGAAAAGATGTACCTCTGCCAGGTACCAAACTTTGGGTTTTAAATGATTAAGCTGAGACCGGGCGGGTGACTTGCACGAGAAGAGAGTCTCGGTGTAGTGTCTCCGTCTGAGTCGATTAAGGACCATGTCGATGTAGGCCTACTGACCGAGGACCCTTTAACTGGTCACATGCCTCGTCATGGTTAAGCCTTGCCTCGGGCAGACTAAGGCCAGAATAAGATAAGACAGAGTGGGCGTGGAGCGGTGGCGAGAGTAGCGTGTACCCTCCGTGGCAAGAGGCTGGACGGTGGTGTATCTGTGCTCTCGGTTCGCGTGAACCTGATCTGGTCTTAAGAACCCCGGTGGCGGGTTGACATATGCAAGGGTTAAGTGCTACATATGTCGTGTGATTGGAGATCCTCAGCTGAGTATAATCGATTCGGATCGCCGTACGTAGAACTCCAGTAAAGATGAAGGACTTGTTAAGAAATTGGCTAGTGCAGGTTAAGTGATTGAACTAGGTTAGAAAGAACTCTAGATGCAGGTAATTTTACCTAACTTGACAATAAAATTGGATTTTTAAGGATCCACTTTTAGTAAGCATTTATGCAAAACAGAGTCTTGATCTTTGAGATACCTTACCTTGACTCCCTTATAACCAGCATACCCTTGAGAGTCTTTTGCTTTAGTCAGGTAAGACTTGCTGAGTAATTCCATACTCAGGGTTTTATTCCCTATTGTTTTTAGGTGAGGAAGCAGCAAATTTTTGTTGCTTTTGTACCAAGGTGGTGCCAAATGAAGAAAAACAAGACTGAAGCTGCGGGAGGACCTAGTCCTCCATAAAAACTTTTATGTAAGAACTTATCGGGAGGAGTTTTTACCTCCCTTGGTATTGTAATAATAAGTACTCTGCACTCATGTTTATATGCTGGTCTGTAATAACTAACTTGATCTTACTTTCAAATAAATGTAAGTTTATGTAATTGCTTCCACATTTCTATACCTCTGATGGTCCGTAATGTCTGCGTGACGGGTGAAACGCTCCTGGGAAAGGTGAGAAAAGCAGATACCGAACTTGTCAAGTAATTCAGGGGCATCTACAGGGTTGTCTGAGGTCCGTTGGACAAGGACAACTGTAGGTGGGCCTAATAACTTGAGAGGTTCCGCCACATCTTGGGTCCTTTTACATTAGAAACAAGCACCTTGGGTACCCAAACACAAGTCTTGGAGCCCTTGTGTTTGCCCCCAACATATTTGGCAACTACCTTGCCTGATTTGTTAGTTAGCACATAAGAAGCATCAAAAGTTTTGAATGAAACATTATGATCATTTGATGCAGTAGGAGATTTCTTCTTAGGCATTTTAATATGTGTAGAACGCCTAGAGCTAGAGTGTCACACCCGGTTTTAGAAGGCAAACCGAATGCGAACCATGTACGTGCCAGGATCAGCAATTCACGTACACAGCAGTTACATAACATGGACATCATCACATAGTGCTCAAATAGTATTAAAAAGGGAAATAATAGTCGATTACATCATATGTCTGAGACATCCACATAGTCTTTACAATAAATCAAAGTGCGGAAAAGAAACGTAGATAAACGCGGCCTTCACAGGCAGCCGACTGGGGGTTGCCGCTAACCCACATCTAGAACTCATCGTAGTCCTGGAACTCCTGGAAGTCTCCTTCCACGACTTCATCTTCTCCTGAGCAGTGGTTGCAATGCGGACAACCTGGGGGGGTTGTGTGTAGAGCAAGGGTGAGTACACATCAACATACTCAGCAAGTATCCTATTTGGCTGTAGTGGACTAGCTTTATGTGTGGGTAAGTCAAGCAGTTGCTTTTAGTTGGTCAGATTATTATTACTAGTAGACAGCCAGGTTTTAACATTAACCCAAGTTATTAGCCCGATGTACCCTTTCCAAACGGAAAGAATACCACTTACCAGCACCATAGTCATAACCAGAACCATCAATCTCATTGCCACCTGTAAACCAAAATGTCTCTGATCAAGTACCACTAATCACTGGAGCTCCCTTGGCCGTTCATAACCGCGAGCACGGCTGATATATCAGTTTTCATAAAACTCTGCAGAGGTTGTGCACTTTACCCACAAGCCGTGATTCCCTTTCTGCCCGGAGAGAGCTACTCCCCATTGACCACTACCTAGGTGGTCCAGCATGGCATCACTACGTAGCCTTTACAAAGATTCCCCGAGGCTATAGCCGCCCGTTAGGTTTCCTAAATGTACCGCACTCCTCCCCAAGGGACAAATCAACCTTGGCAGAGCGAGCCGCATACACCGAGCCCCATTGACGGCACGACGGCTAAGCGAACTACACCCCGGTTCCTCCAATTACTCAGCTAAGGGCGTCCCACTCCACCCTCATGGTTGCACTGTTTTCCCGGGCGGTCATCCAACGAACAGGTCCTTACGGAGAGGCACTCGAGAAACCGCTCGAGCCCCCTTGAAGGTCACAAGTATAACATCATAATAAAAGAGGGGAAAACAGCGTATCATAAATAATTCTCATCATGTTCATTGATTAATGTTAAGCAATAGCATAAAGCTAACCAATAATAATCCGACCCAAGTAGGTAAACAAGGACATGGATAACAAAAGTTAGGCAATCCTTAGACATAAATGTGTAATGCGGGAGGTGAATTAAAGAATGAATGGGACAGAGATAGGTCAAGGGACACTTGCCTCCACCAACCGACTGCTGCTCAGGGACTTCTCCTGCGAGTTCTTCGGGCTCTTCAACCGAATCGTTCTCTATGCGAGTGCAAACATACATACATCCATCCATCCATTCAAATTAGGAAACAAACAGTACACCATACAAGAGAACAAATTGATTAAACATGCATAAAATATGACATACGATATTACATTTACCATGGTTGGAAGGAAACGGGGGAAGGTCTCGCGGGGTTAAAGCTTACTCGAAACGTATTACGGGTGGATGCATAACTAAGCGCTACGTGACTTAATTCCATCGAGTTTCACTAACAAGTATTAGCCACAAGCGCTAATATAACTATAACTATTTTCAATTGATCAACATTAAACGAGATCCAAGATTAGCTACATGCACTAATAGAAACATAACCACTTTTAGTAGATCAACATTAAATGAGATAGACGATTAACTATATGAATTAACTAACGTAACCGAATTTCTAAATTGAGTTTCCTATTTCATTAACATGAACAATCGTAGTTAGTGCGCATAAAATATAACGGGGGGGGGGGGGGGTAGACGGGCACGTCTAGGGGTAGACGAGGGCATGACGAGTCGTGTCAAGGCATTGCGCATTACGCGAGCACGCGCGCGAGGCCGCACGCACGCGCCGCGAAATTGCCGTGCGCACGTCGGGGCCGCGCGCTGGCCGAGCTCAAGGCCGCGCGCCACAAGCACGCTGGGCCGAGCTCGAGGCCGCGCCGGGGCCGTCACGACGCGAGCAGGGCACGCCGGGGCGGGCGGGCGAGCATGGGCGGGGCGGGCGACGCCGCGGGCAGGGGAGCGCGCGCGGGCGGGGCAGGGCACGCCACGCGGGCGCCACGGCCGGCAGGGCCACAGCCGGCCACCATGCCGGGGCAAGGGACGGCGCGGGCGCTACGGGCAGGGGCCGCCATGGCCGAGGCGGGCGCGGCGCGGCTGGGGACGGCGCGACCAGGGACGGCGCGGCCGGGACGAGCGGGCACGGGGCGGGGGCGGGGGCGGGCGTGGCCGAGGCGGCGGCGCCGTGGCCGGGGCCGAGGCGGGGGCGCCATGGCCGGGGCGAGGGCGGGCGCGGCTGGACCGGGGCGGGGGGCGGCGTGGTCGGGACGGGGCCGGGCGGCGCGGCCTGGGGCCGGCGAGCCGGACTCGGGCGCGGCAGGGCCGGGACGAGGCGGGGGCGGCCGGATCGAGGTGGGGGTGGCCGGGCCGGGGCGAGGGCGCCATGGCCGGGGAGAGGGAGGGAGGGGGAGAGGAGAGGGAGGAGGGGGGAGCCTACCACGCAGGTGGGGGGCGGCGGCGGCGGCGGCGCGCGGGGGAGGGCGGCGGCGGCGCGCAGGGGGAGGTGGCACGGTTAGGGCAGGGGAGTGGAAGGGATTTGGGGGAGAGAGAATGACGGGCGGGGCCCACAGGGGAGGGGATAGAAAATTTGGGGGGGAGGGGGCGCGGCTGGGCTGGCTTGGGCCCAAATGGGGGCGCGCGGGGGGGGGCGAGGTGGGTCGGCCGGGGCGGCCCACGGCGCGGGGGAGGGAGAGGGGAGGGGGCGTTGCTGGGCCGGGCGCGAGGGGGAGGGGGGCGCGGCTGGGCCGAAATGGGAGGAGAGGGGGAAAGAGAGAAGAAAAAGGTTTTCCTTTTTCTAAAATCTATTTTCTATATGAATGCCTTCACACTTTCAAACAACCAAAAATGCATGGTTCGGCATGGTGTAGCAAATCAAAGAAATTAACTCTAGGGTTTACTATTGTCACATAACTTAAAGTTTTGAAGACGGGTGAGGTTTTAGCGAAAAGAAATGGGAAAGAGAGGTAACACCCGAATTTGGAGAGTGAAGAAAAGAAAAAAAATTCAACTCCAAAAAAAATTCGGGGTGTTACATAGAGGCCTCATTCTTATAAATAGAAGCATGGTGAGAAAGTCTTCTTGGCATGAATTCTCCTAATCTTATCCTCAGGATAACCAGCAAGATATAAAATATAGCCCTCGTTATCCTGAGTCATGGGAGCCTTGCCCTTAACAAAATTAGACAATCTTTTAGGAGGGGCATTAAGCTTGACATTGTCTCCCTGTTGGAAGCCAATGTCATCCTTAATGCCAGGGCATCTCCCACTATAAAGCATGCTACGAGCAAATTTAAATTTCTCATTTTCTAGTTCATGCTCGGCAATTTTAGTATCTAGTTTAGCTATATGATCATTTTGTTGTTTAATCATAGCAAGGTGATCATGTATAGCATCAATATTAATGTCTCTACATCTAGTACAAATAGAAACATGATCAATGCTAGATGTAGAGGGTTTGCAATCATTTAATTCAACAATCTTAGCATGTAAAATAGCATTCTCATTTCTAAGACTGGAAATAGAAGCATTGCAAATATCTAAGTCTTTAGCCTTAGCAATTAATTTTTCATTCTCATTTCTAAGGCTAGCAAGAGAGGCATTCAATTTATCAATCTTAGCAATTAAACTAGCATTATCATTTCTAAGATTGACAATTGAATCATCACAAATATTTGACTTCTCAACCTTAGCAATCAAATTAGCATTCTCGATTCTAAGGTTGGAGATAGTGTCATGGCAAGTACTTAGCTCATTAGTCAATTTTCACATTTCTCTACTTCCTGAGCATAAGCATTTTTCACCTTAACATGCTTTTTGTTTTCCTTAATAAGGAAGTCCTCTTGGCTATCCAAGAGTTCATCCTTCTCATGAATAGCACTAATCAATTCATTCAATTTCTCCTTTTGTTGCATGTTGAGGTTGGTAAAAAGAGTAAACAAATCATCCTCATCATCACTAGAATTAGCCTCATCACTAGATGTTGCATACTTAGCGGAGGATCTTGATTTTACCTTCTTCTTCTTGCCGTCCTTTGCCATGAGGCACTTGTGGCCGACGTTGGGGAAGAGAAGTCCCTTGTTGACGGCGATGTTGGCGGCGTCCTTATCGGAGGAGGAGTTGGTGGAGCTCTCGTCGGAGTCCCACTCCCGGCAAACATGGGCATCGCCACCCTTCTTGTAATACTTCTTCTTTTCCTTCTTCTTTCCCCCCTTGTCGTTATCCATGTCACTATCACTAGACAAAGGACATTTAGCGATAAAGTGACCGGGCTTACCACATTTGTAGCAAACCTTCTTGGAGCGGGGCTTGTAGTCTTTCCCCCTCCTTTGCTTGAGGATTTGGCGGAAGCTCTTGATGATGAGCGCCATCTCCTCATTATCGAGCTTGGAGGCGTCGATGGGGACCCTACTCGGTGTAGAGTCATCTTTCTTCTCCTCCGTTGCCTTGAATGCAATGGGTTGTGCCTCGGGTACGGAGGAGGCGCCTTGCTCGATGATTTTCTTGGAGCCTTTGATCATCAACTCAAATCTCACAAATTTCCCTCTCACTTCCTCGGGAGACATTAGTTTATATCTTGGATCACCACGAATTAATTGAACTTGAGTAGGGTTAAGAAATACGAGTGATCTAAGAATAACCTTGACCATCTCATGGTCATCCCATTTGGTGCTCCTGAGGTTGCGCACTTGGTTAACCAAGGTTTTTAGCCGGTTGTACATGGCTTGCGGGTCTTCTCCTTGGTTGAGCATAAAACAACCGAGCTCCCCCTCGATCGTTTCCCTCTTGGTGATCTTGGTCACCTTGTCTCCTTCGTGCGTGGTCTTGAGCACATCCCAAATCTCTTTGGCGCTCTTCAACCCTTGCACCTTGTTATACTCCTCTCGACTTAGAGAGGCAAGGAGTATAGTGGTGGCTTGGGAGTTGAAGTGCCGGATTTGGGCAACTTCATCCGAGTCATAGTCTTCATCCCCTACGGATGGTACCTGCACTCCAAACTCAACAACGTCCCAAATACTAGTGTGGAGTGAGGTTAGGTGATGCCTCATTTTATCACTCCACATATTATAATCTTCACCGTCAAAAACCGGTGGTTTGCCTAATGGAACGGAAAGCAATGGAGTACGTTTAGAAATGCGAGGGTAGCGTAGGGGGATCTTACTAAACTTCTTGCGCTCATGGCGCTTAGAAGTTATGGACGGCGCGTCAGAGCCGGAGGTGGATGGCGACAAAGAATCGGTCTCATAGTAGACCACCTTCTTCATCTTCTTCTTCTTGTCTCCACTCTGATGCGACTTGTTGTGGGAGATTGACTCTCCCTTTCCTTTGGAGCCGGACTCCCTTGATGGAGCCTTCCCATGGCTTGTAGCGGGCTTCTCGCCGGTCATGACCTCCTTCTTGGCGTGATCTCCCGACATCACTTCGAGCGGTTAAGCTCTAATGAACTACCGGGCTCTGATACCAATTGAAAGTCGCCTAGAGGAGGGGTGAATAGGCGGAATTTGAAAATTATAAACTTAAGCACAACTACAAGCCGGGGTTAGCGTTAGAAATATAAACGAGTCCGAAAGAGAGGGAGAAAACAAATCACAAGCAAATAAAGAGTGAGACATGGTGATTTGTTTTACGGAGGTTCAGTTCTTGCAAACCTACTCCCCGTTGAGGTGGTCACAAAGACCGGGTCTCTTTCAACCCTTTCCCTCTCTCAAACGGTCACCTAGACCGAGTGAGCTTCTCTTCTTAATCAATCGGGACACCAAGTCCCCACAAGGACCACCACACAATTGGTGTCTCTTGCCTTGATTACAATTGAGTTGGGAACAAGAAAGAAAGAATAAGAAAAGCGATCCAAGCGCAAGAACTCAAAGGAACACAAATGTCACTCTCTCTAGTCACTATTTGATTGGAATGAACTTTGGACTTGGGAGAGGATTTGATCTCTTGTTTGTGTCTTGGAATGAAGTCTAGAGCCCTTGTATTGAATGCAAATGGCTGAAACTTGGATGCCTTGAAGTGTGGTGGTTGGGGGGTATTTATAGCCCCAACTACTAATATGGCCGTTGGTGAAGGCTTCTGTCGTATGGCGCACCGGATAGTTTGGTGCGCCACCGGACACTGTCTGGTGTGCTAGCCACGTCACCAGGCCATTGGGTTCCGACCGTTGGAGCTTCTGACAACTGGGCCACCGGATAGTCCGGTGGTGCACCGGACAAGTCCTGTTCACTGTCCGGTGCGCCTTCTGGTGCCTGCTCTGACTTCTATGCGCGCAGGCGCGCACTATTTACTTTCACTGTTCATTTGCAGACGACCGTTGGCGCGAAGTAGCCGTTGCTCCGCTGGCACACCGGACAGTCCGGTGTTACACCGAACAGTCCGATGAATTATAGCAGAGTGGCTTCCCCAAATTCCCGAAGCTGACAAGTTCGAGTGAATCCTGCTTGGTGCACCGGACACTGTCCGGTGGCACAGACCAGGGCTGCCTTCGGTTTAACTTTGCTCCTTTATTTTGAAACTTTCTTTTATCTTTGTATTGGTTTGTTGTGAACCTTTGGCACCTGTAGAACATATATTCTAGAGCAAAACTAGTTAGTCCAATAATTTGTGTTGGGCAATTCAACCACCAAAATTCATTTGGAAAAGGTTTGACCCTACTTCCCTTTCAGAACCAAGGCAAGGTCAAAGGCTTGGGTAAGATAGCCATCACTAACGAGCACTCCATATCGAATGTATTTCTAATAGAGTCGCTTGGGTACAACGTTCTGTCTGTAAGTCAATTGTGTCACATGGGTTACAATTGTCTTTTTACAAATGTTGATGTATATGTCTTTAGAAGGAGTGATGGTTCATTAGCTTTTAAGGGTGTATTAGACGGCAAACTCCACTTAGTTGATTTTTCGAAAGAGGAGGCCGATCTAGATGCATGCTTAATAGCTAAGACTAGTATGGGCTGGCTTTGGCATCACCGTCTAGCACATGTTGGGATGAAGAACCTTCATAAGATTCTAAAGGGAGATCATGTGTTAGGACTAATCGATGTCTGTTTTGAGAAAGACAGACCTTGTGCAGCATGTCAGGCAGGAAAACAGGTGGGAAGCACTCATCACAGCAAGAATGTGATGACCACATCAAGACCATTGGAGCTTCTTCACATGGACCTCTTCGGACCCGTTGCCTACCTTAGCATCGGGGGAAGTAAGTATGGTCTTGTAATTGTTGATGACTTTTCTCGCTTCACTTGGGTGTTCTTTTTGCAGGACAAATCAGAAACCCAAGTGTCGGCGTTTCGGACCCGGGGGTCCCTGGACCGACGAGTGAGATTGTCGTTGCGTGCCCCTGCCCAGATGGGTTGGCGCGGGTTGGAACCCAAGAGGTGGGACAAGCCTTCTATTATCCTGCACCAGGGGTGCGGCTCGTAGTAGGGGTTACAAGCACGTCACGAGAGGGAGAGAGAGAGAGGGAGCCTGTTCGTTCGCTCCTTCCCCCACGCGAACCCCACTCTAGGATGGCCCTGGACCTCCCTTTTATAGACGCAAGGAGAGGGTCCAGACGTACAATGGGGGTGTAGCTATGCGCTAACGTGTAAGGCAGAGAAATGCCTAAGCCCTATGTACATGCCAACATGGCTGTCGGGGGAGAGCCTGAGCCCTGTACACGTGATAGCGTGGCCGTCGGAGAAGCGCCTGAGCCCTGTAGGAGCACAGCTGGCAGTGCGGCAAGGATCCTGCTGACGTCTCCTTGCTGCCGTAAGGGGCTGAGAGCCACCGGCGTCATGGTTGCACGCGGGGAATCATCATTACCCGTCGCCGGGGTAAGCCAGATGGGACGCCGGTCTTGTTCCTTGTAGCCTGAGCTGGCTAGGGATAGGGTAATGATGTATCCCCTGTTGGCGCGGTCGGTCCGAGCCCAAGGTCGGGCGAGGCGGAGACTTCTCTTGAGGCTGAGGCCAGGGTCGGGCGAGGACGCGATTCCTCTCGAGACCGAGGTCGAGGCCGAGTCCGGGGGTCGGGCGAGGTGGAGACCTCCTCCCGAGGCCAGAGCCTGAGGTCGTGTAATACCCAAAATTTGTAAATCATGGTAATAGAGATAATTCTCTTATTTGCTTTGTTTCAATTTAACTAATCATGGGAACAACCCCATTTAAAAATATTAAATGACTAAATGTCAACTAAACAACATGTGCATCATATTGGAGTTTTGTTGTGCATATAATAATAATAGCAACACTAATAATCAAAATATACTAAAAAGAAAATTGAATTAAAACCCAAAAGGAGATTAGGGTTTGAAAATGGAAAAAAGGAATATATGTGTGTTGCATTTGCCCAAACAAATGAATAGCTAATATAAATGGAATAATAACTTTAAGCCATGCTAGAATTTATTGACTATGCATTGTAATTAAATTGAGAGTTCAAACTGTATTTGAATTGAATTTGCAAACAAAATAGAAAGCAGAAAAGATAAAAAAAAGGGAAGATAAACTTGGGCTGTTTCTCTCCTCTTTGGCCCACTCTACACCTCACCGTCGGCCCACTCTACCACATTTTCTCCCCTGCGGCCCATCTTCTTTTTTTTTCACATGCGCCAGCCGCCATCCTGCATGTGACTCTGGCTGTGGGCCAATATCACCTGGCTCAGCCCACTTACGTCCGTGCACCACGCCACTGTCTTGTGGGACCGGATTGTCAGGCGCAGCATCTTCCTCCCCGAGATCTCACGCAACAGCACCCGACGCGCGCGGCAAGAACTCCGAAGCTCCTCCCTTGGCCAGTGCGATCCCATAGGAATTTCCTGGGCGGCTTCGGACTCTCGGGGTACAAATACCAGACGCCGTTCCCCCTGGCTCATCCATCTACTTGCTCTCGAGCCGCGCCATTGATGCAGTCGCTGGGGGCTCTGGCGCAGGTGCTGCTCGGACTCCTGGCCGGCGGATACCGTCGCGGGCGGGGTCAGGGGGAGAGCCGCGCTGCGGAGCTATGTCGCCATGTGCGGGGGGGGTTACGGCCACCAGGGTGGGCATCTGTGGTAGACGAATTCCCCTCGTCGACTTCATCCATCGCCGCGGGTCCACGATGCATATGGGCGGAACCATCCTCGCCCCAACCAAGGTACAGATCCGACCGCGAAGTCCATTGCCAACTTCTCTCCGTGCAGAACCGATGGGATTTTGGGTTGGGGCGCTATCTCGGCTAGCGCCGGCGGGCGTGCCGCCGTAGAAGGGCCTGCGCGCAGCTGCGTTCCGGCTGATAGGTAGAAGATGATCTTTGGCGCGTTGGATGGGTTATACACGGCTGTGGTGGGTGATGGGCTCATGGCCGTCCGATCTGTGATGGACAGCCCAGATCTGTGCACGCATATCCTTTTAGTTTGGGCTCATCTCCACCGTAGATCGGGTAGTGTACGCGGTGAATTTGGCTCAGGTATTTTAGATCTGGGCGGTCGATAGCGAATCTAACGGTGGTGATTGAATACCGTTTCGGATTAAGACAAATTTAATCCGAACCATTTATGGCCGATCCAACGGTCGTGATCCTTGCATACCCCCTCCGCGTGGCAACTTCTCAAATGAGCCCCTCGGGTTCTGTTGAATCAACCCGCCATCCCTTGTCGCTGTGCACTGAGTCTCAGTTTTTCTTACCCCGAGCCCCCTGACCTTTCTTATAATTGAGGCCCAGTCCAGAACTCGTTTAAATTGATTAAAGGAATTAGAAAATAGATTTTTAATATGAAAATAAATACTAAAACTTTATAAATTCATAGGAAATCCATTTTTGCTCCAAATTGAACCATTCCAGTTTCTAAAATTTTGTAATAATATTCTTCCTCATTTAGTGCCTCTGTTTTGTCATGAAAACAATTAGAAATTTAATCTCTCACTTAATCCCTTTTAAAGCACATAAAACCTTTGAAAATTCATAACTTAAAATCTATAACTCCAAATTTAATGATTCCAGTTCCTGTGATCCTATTTTAATGTCTAGATTATTACTGTGTATTTTATTTACATGCTTGGTGTAATGTTAATTTCGCCTATACCATGTATGTCTGTATTGCTACGACTAGCAGTGAGGTCACGAGTCACCTGAGGATCATCCTGGTACCTGGAATCTCAAGGCCCAGGCAAGTTGTGCCCTTGATCACTTCTTTTCACCTACTCATGTTCTAATTAATCATAATGATCTGCATAGGTTAATTTGATGGGACCCAATAGGTTACCCTAGTTTGTCTATCTTTATACCTTGTTTACCACTGAACTTTCTGGGTAGTACTTGCTAGTGCTATATGTGGTTTTGGGTATGAAGATTACACTATTCATGATTATACTTTTGTTATCAGTTGTTATCTATGGTTCATGTTAAGATCATTATGTTAATTGGAACATGGAGAACCACCCGGGAAAACAGTGCTACCATGAGGGTGGAATGGGACGCCCTTGGCTGATTAATTAGGAAAGCTAGTGGAAGACTACCTTACCCGAAAGGGGCAAGGGCAGTAGGGGAGAGGTCAGTGTAGGGAGGCCCTCGGGAGGATTTTGCTGCGATGGCGGTCCTGCAAGGGATTCCTGCACTGGATCTTCCTATAAACTGTAGCGGGTTTTCGGAAGCTAGTGGAACTTTGTAAAGGCCTCGTAGTGGATCCCTAGCCATTCACCTCGGAAGTGTCTAAGGGCCTTGCAAACCCTGGCGACATGGGATACACGACTTGTGGGTAAAGATGCGCAACCTCTGCAGAGTGTAAAACTGGTATACTAGCCGTGCTCACGGTCAAGAGCAGCTCGGACACTCACATGATTAATCTATGGAACTAAATTCAATTTGTCATATGCATTGCATCGCAGGTGAAGTTGTTACTTTTTGTTCTACTATTTAATTGGGTTGGTATTTACTTATACTTAGTAACTGCTAATAAAATTTTGACCAACTTTAAAAGCAATGCTCAGCTCTAAACCTCTTCTTTGGTAAGCCTTACACTTCACGTGAGCTCCCACCTTTGGCGAGTTCATGCACATTATTCCCCACAACTTGTTGAGCGATGAACGTATGTGAGCTCACTCTTGCTGTCTCACATACACCACAGGTCAAGAACAGGTACTGCAGGATGATGCTCATGGAGGATGCTGTGATGAGTTCGTGAGAGTTCTAGGCCGTCGTCTCCCAGTCAACTTTGGGTTGCTGGACCGTTGTCTCCTTATAATGTAATTATTTATTTTGTATAGAACTCCTGTTATATATAAAGTTGTGACATTCGATCCTGTGCCACTATACATCATATGTATGTGACTTGGTCCCAGCATACCTGGTGTTTATGTTAACCCCGGGTTTTGGACCCCTAAAATCCGGGTGTTACAGAAGTGGTATCAGAGGAATGTTGACTGTAGGACGAAACCTAGATAGAACTGGACAACCATTATCTACTTACCTTGCTACTCTGATTCTTTCTAAACTTTTCTTAAACTTTTCTCATCTATTTCCGCTTACTCTGATTATTCTTACCTTTTCATTCTAAAGACACATGTGGATTTCACACTTTGAAATCCCGTACCTAAAGTGACTTTTAGGAATAGGAGACCTAATCTTAGGAACAAAAACAAAACTATTATTTTATTATGTTTGAATGCTTGTTCTTATGATACTTGTATGATTTGGATCTTTGATTGAGTATGATTAGTTGTGGAGTAATGTCCACAATTACATCTGTATATACATATATAAAAAAAATGTTGATAACATAACTAGACAACCTAGAACATATCTAGCTTAAGAGATTTTTCTAACCAATTCATCTTATCTTAAAAGATTCTCCCTTATCTTAATAGATCCATCTCATCTTAAAAGATACTCATCTTATCTTCAAAAGATTTTATCCTTATCCTAATAGATCTAACTGGCCTCAGGAGATTCTACCTTATCTTTATGGATTCCTCTTGTCCTAATAAGCATATTTACCTCACCCTAGTAACAACCAAGATCCAAACCAAAGTAATTAGATATTATCTAGTCTAATCTAATTATATCCAACCTAATCCAGATTCTATCTAATCTAAGCATGACCCAATCTAAAGTGAGTTATTAACAAGTTAGTTAAGTTGGTGGTATAGGTTAGACACTGTCTCTACAAATATATCTTAACCTAAATTAATGTCTTATACCAACTCATCCTTGAACAATGGCCTACCTATATCATATAATCCATCCTGTCTTAAAAGATTCTAACATACCCTAATAATATTTATCCTACCCTGGTAGATATAGCTAATCTTAACTAGTTTAATCTAGTTATACCAACCTAATCTGGATTCTATCTAATCCAACATGATCTAAGCCAGATTGAGTTACTTAATGCTGATACAAAGGATAAGGCCATACTCCTAAATCACCTAAGCCTAATTTGGAGACTTATATCAACTTGGCCATACACAACAACTCGACCTATATAACAAGTTACATAACTTACCCAATCAATAGAGTCTTAAGGGATTGCATAATCTATCAACCACCACCTGACATCAAACCAAATTTTGACCTACATCATGTAATCTATCTCATCCATACCTATATTCCCCACCCAATAACATACACTAACTCCTAATTACTGAGACAAGACCGAAGAAGATGATCAACTTCATCAAGGAAGGATGAGCACCAACTCAAGTCTTCAAGGATCAAGTGAGGTCACCAAGATGAGTCAAGATCCACAAGCTTGGAATGAAGTCTTTTCTCATCCTACTCTTTCTTATCCCAAACCTATATATGCCCTAAAGACATCTTCTATCCTATAATAAAGTGGACATACATATATACACCCATGCTTTCCTAACCACCAGTTCCACCAAGATACATAAACATATTTATATATTACTACTATATGTAAGATCTAAGTGTTACCTTAGTTAGTAGCTAGTATTTTACTATATTGAGAATAATAATAAGGTCTATCTGACCCCATGTGTTGCTAATAAATAATGCATCACACCGAGATTTTGTTTGTGCATATGTTGGAGATAACATAAGTTATGCGCCCTTTTTCTTACAAATCTCGAGGACGAGATTATTTTTAAGGGGGGTAGGATTTGTAATACCCAAAATTTGTAAATCATGGTAATAGAGATAATTCTCTTATTTGCTTTGTTTCAATTTAACTAATCATGGGAACAACCCCATTTAAAAATATTAAATGACTAAATGTCAACTAAACAACATGTGCATCATATTGGAGTTTTGTTGTGCATATAATAATAATAGCAACACTAATAATCAAAATATACTAAAAAGAAAATTGAATTAAAACCCAAAAGGAGATTAGGGTTTGAAAATGGAAAAAAGGAATATATGTGTGTTGCATTTGCCCAAACAAATGAATAGCTAATATAAATGGAATAATAACTTTAAGCCATGCTAGAATTTATTGACTATGCATTGTAATTAAATTGAGAGTTCAAACTGTATTTGAATTGAATTTGCAAACAAAATAGAAAGCAGAAAAGATAAAAAAAAAGGGAAGATAAACTTGGGCTGTTTCTCTCCTCTTTGGCCCACTCTACACCTCACCGTCGGCCCACTCTACCACATTTTCTCCCCTGCGGCCCATCTTCTTTTTTTTTCACATGCGCCAGCCGCCATCCTGCATGTGACTCTGGCTGTGGGCCAATATCACCTGGCTCAGCCCACTTACGTCCGTGCACCACGCCACTGTCTTGTGGGACCGGATTGTCAGGCGCAGCATCTTCCTCCCCGAGATCTCACGCAACAGCACCCGACGCGCGCGGCAAGAACTCCGAAGCTCCTCCCTTGGCCAGTGCGATCCCATAGGAATTTCCTGGGCGGCTTCGGACTCTCGGGGTACAAATACCAGACGCCGTTCCCCCTGGCTCATCCATCTACTTGCTCTCGAGCCGCGCCATTGATGCAGTCGCTGGGGGCTCTGGCGCAGGTGCTGCTCGGACTCCTGGCCGGCGGATACCGTCGCGGGCGGGGTCAGGGGGAGAGCCGCGCTGCGGAGCTATGTCGCCATGTGCGGGGGGGGTTACGGCCACCAGGGTGGGCATCTGTGGTAGACGAATTCCCCTCGTCGACTTCATCCATCGCCGCGGGTCCACGATGCATATGGGCGGAACCATCCTCGCCCCAACCAAGGTACAGATCCGACCGCGAAGTCCATTGCCAACTTCTCTCCGTGCAGAACCGATGGGATTTTGGGTTGGGGCGCTATCTCGGCTAGCGCCGGCGGGCGTGCCGCCGTAGAAGGGCCTGCGCGCAGCTGCGTTCCGGCTGATAGGTAGAAGATGATCTTTGGCGCGTTGGATGGGTTATACACGGCTGTGGTGGGTGATGGGCTCATGGCCGTCCGATCTGTGATGGACAGCCCAGATCTGTGCACGCATATCCTTTTAGTTTGGGCTCATCTCCACCGTAGATCGGGTAGTGTACGCGGTGAATTTGGCTCAGGTATTTTAGATCTGGGCGGTCGATAGCGAATCTAACGGTGGTGATTGAATACCGTTTCGGATTAAGACAAATTTAATCCGAACCATTTATGGCCGATCCAACGGTCGTGATCCTTGCATACCCCCTCCGCGTGGCAACTTCTCAAATGAGCCCCTCGGGTTCTGTTGAATCAACCCGCCATCCCTTGTCGCTGTGCACTGAGTCTCAGTTTTTCTTACCCCGAGCCCCCTGACCTTTCTTATAATTGAGGCCCAGTCCAGAACTCGTTTAAATTGATTAAAGGAATTAGAAAATAGATTTTTAATATGAAAATAAATACTAAAACTTTATAAATTCATAGGAAATCCATTTTTGCTCCAAATTGAACCATTCCAGTTTCTAAAATTTTGTAATAATATTCTTCCTCATTTAGTGCCTCTGTTTTGTCATGAAAACAATTAGAAATTTAATCTCTCACTTAATCCCTTTTAAAGCACATAAAACCTTTGAAAATTCATAACTTAAAATCTATAACTCCAAATTTAATGATTCCAGTTCCTGTGATCCTATTTTAATGTCTAGATTATTACTGTGTATTTTATTTACATGCTTGGTGTAATGTTAATTTCGCCTATACCATGTATGTCTGTATTGCTACGACTAGCAGTGAGGTCACGAGTCACCTGAGGATCATCCTGGTACCTGGAATCTCAAGGCCCAGGCAAGTTGTGCCCTTGATCACTTCTTTTCACCTACTCATGTTCTAATTAATCATAATGATCTGCATAGGTTAATTTGATGGGACCCAATAGGTTACCCTAGTTTGTCTATCTTTATACCTTGTTTACCACTGAACTTTCTGGGTAGTACTTGCTAGTGCTATATGTGGTTTTGGGTATGAAGATTACACTATTCATGATTATACTTTTGTTATCAGTTGTTATCTATGGTTCATGTTAAGATCATTATGTTAATTGGAACATGGAGAACCACCCGGGAAAACAGTGCTACCATGAGGGTGGAATGGGACGCCCTTGGCTGATTAATTAGGAAAGCTAGTGGAAGACTACCTTACCCGAAAGGGGCAAGGGCAGTAGGGGAGAGGTCAGTGTAGGGAGGCCCTCGGGAGGATTTTGCTGCGATGGCGGTCCTGCAAGGGATTCCTGCACTGGATCTTCCTATAAACTGTAGCGGGTTTTCGGAAGCTAGTGGAACTTTGTAAAGGCCTCGTAGTGGATCCCTAGCCATTCACCTCGGAAGTGTCTAAGGGCCTTGCAAACCCTGGCGACATGGGATACACGACTTGTGGGTAAAGATGCGCAACCTCTGCAGAGTGTAAAACTGGTATACTAGCCGTGCTCACGGTCAAGAGCAGCTCGGACACTCACATGATTAATCTATGGAACTAAATTCAATTTGTCATATGCATTGCATCGCAGGTGAAGTTGTTACTTTTTGTTCTACTATTTAATTGGGTTGGTATTTACTTATACTTAGTAACTGCTAATAAAATTTTGACCAACTTTAAAAGCAATGCTCAGCTCTAAACCTCTTCTTTGGTAAGCCTTACACTTCACGTGAGCTCCCACCTTTGGCGAGTTCATGCACATTATTCCCCACAACTTGTTGAGCGATGAACGTATGTGAGCTCACTCTTGCTGTCTCACATACACCACAGGTCAAGAACAGGTACTGCAGGATGATGCTCATGGAGGATGCTGTGATGAGTTCGTGAGAGTTCTAGGCCGTCGTCTCCCAGTCAACTTTGGGTTGCTGGACCGTTGTCTCCTTATAATGTAATTATTTATTTTGTATAGAACTCCTGTTATATATAAAGTTGTGACATTCGATCCTGTGCCACTATACATCATATGTATGTGACTTGGTCCCAGCATACCTGGTGTTTATGTTAACCCCGGGTTTTGGACCCCTAAAATCCGGGTGTTACAGGTCGGGCGAGGCGGAGCTTCCTGTTGCGCCCGAGACCGAACTCGGTGGTTGATTGTGACTTGTTGTCAGCTTCGCCTGGGTGGTTGGCACGGCAGTCGAAGCGGGGCGGGCGGCGCTGTTTTCCCATCATATCGGACAGTAAAAGAGAGGGGCAAAGTAACTACGGTCACTTCGGCCTGGCCGACTGAGGCGCATGTGTCAGGATACGGCGTCAGGCGTCCCCTGCATTGAATGCGCCTGCGAAGCGGTCGGTTGGTGAGGCGGTCCGGCCAAGGTTGCTTCACAACGAAGCCTGCCCGAGCCGGGCTTCGGGGGAGCCGAGGAGGTGCCCGCTGCCTGAGGCGGCCCTCAGGCGAGGCGTGAACTCGTCTGGGACTACTACCCCAGCCCGAGGCTGGACTCGGGCGAGGTCACGTTCCTTGGGTAGACGAAGCCTTGACTTGAACCGCGTCCGTCAGTTGGTCTGAGGGTGTTTACCATCCATGATTAGGAGTGTTGGGGGTACCCCTAATTATCGTACTCGACAGTAGCCCTCAAGCCTCGAAGGGAGTGTTGGTACTCGCTTGGAGGCTTTTGCCGCATTTTTGGTGAGGGGACCGGCCTTTCTCGGTTTTGCTTTGTTCTGGTGGGTGCGCGCGAGCGCACCCGCCGGGTGTAGCCCCCAAGGCCTCGGAGGAGTGGTTTGACTCCTTCGAGGTCTGAATGCTTTTCGTGGTGCCTCGGCCGGTCTGATCGTTCCCTCATGCGGCCTGGCCGTAGCCCGGGTGCATGGTCAAGTTCCAAGTTATCAAGCTGGTTTGTTGACGCTGTCAACAGTTTGGCCGTAGCCGGGTGCGAGAGCAGCCCCCGAGCCTCTACACGGAGCGAGAGGACGATCAAGGACTTTCTCGACTTTTATCATACGCCCCTGCGTCGCCTTTCCGCAAGGATGAGGGGGAAAGCGCCATGTTGCCCTCGGAGGGCGTCGAACATGGTGTTTCCAGTGAGCTGCTAACGGGTGATCCGAGTGGATGCCCGTGCCCCGTTCGTTAGGGGTCGACTGGTGGCCCAGAGGCGCGCTCCAAAAGTACATGCGGGTGATTCGCCGGACCCGGACCCCTTCGACAGGGTCCGAGGGCTCGATGCCTCCCTCCGGTGGGATTCCGTTACAAATCGCTCCCGCCGGTCTCAGAAATGTCCTAGGGTACCTCGGGAGTGTAGCCCGAGCCTCGGCCATGTATCGGATGTACCCAAAGTCATCCCTCACTCTGCGTACTCGGGGGCGACTGTCGAACCCTTCCGAGGGGCCAGCCTACGAACCCCTGATCAGTAGTGGGCGCGGAGCCCGAGCGCTCTGGGGCAGCTGTCGAACCCTTCCAAGGGGCCAGCCTTCGAACCCCTGATCAGTAATGGGCTTGAGGCCCGAGTGCTCTGGGGCGGCTGTCGAAACCCTTCCGAGGGGCCAGCCTTCGAACCCCTGATCAGTAGGAGGGCTTGGGGCCCGCTTCCTTCGCCAAGAAGGATCCTTTCCGAAATATCCCCTTTCCCAGTCCCTATAGCGAGAGAAAGAGAGAGGAGGAGGGGAAGGATATGTATTTAAATAAGGTGGCACACCTTTTCTGATGCGGTCATCATGGTGGAGGTGAAACGACGCCCGTCTCGCCTGCCGGAGGTGTCGCTCGCTCTGCCGGGGAGTTAATGCGACGGGACGGGCGATTCTCGTGGCGCCCGTTGCGTGTGCGAGCTATTCAAGGAACGGGACATGGGTGCGTCGTCTTCACGCCGTGGGAGAGAGCTCTCTCATCGCTTCAGGAGGGGACGCGAGCCTGCGGGCGATTTGACCGCTGCTTCCGTTCGTCTGCTGCTGCCATTACTGCCGGCCCACTTTTGGGGCCATGCTAACCACCGCACCTATTCCTGCAGCTGATTGACCCGTGATCGTTGCCCTAAATTGGCACTGTTAGGTCATGCGCGGGGCTGCCTCGAGTCGCGGCACCGGTTCCAAAGTCGAGGAGGCGCAGCATTCGATGCAAGTGGCGGTGCAGTTTCTTGCACGTCGTAACCGGCGCGCCGGTTACATGACATGTGGGCCTGCTTCCTTTGTGTTGGTCCACCGGATGTGGTCGAAGCCGAAAGGGTGCATAGTCACGGTGTGGTTGGATGCCCGTCGTGTGGCAGTCCACCCTTTCGGCCACCGGTTTCTGCGAAGATGGGAGAGCGCCTGTAACCACGGGGCGGTTGCATGCCTCGCATGCGGCGGTTCGCCTTCTTCGCGCTTTGAATCAGCTTGTATGACATGTGGGACCTAGCCCCCGTGTCGTAGGGGGAGAACCCTGGAGTATGTCAGTGGAAACTTTGCCCATGACTCTATGGGGTGCAAGTGAGGAGGTCTGCCTATAAAAGCGGATTGATCCCCCTTGCAGCGGCCATGCCTTCGTTCTCCCCTCATGCATTGCGCCCTTCCACCTTTCGAGCCCCCGGATGGGGTGCACCAGCGTCGCCTTGCTCTTGCTGTCGTTGGAGGAGCGCGGCCTCGTGGAGATCGGCGCCCTTCAGCCATCGCTCGGCTTCAAGGATTTTCGTCGTGCATCCCGGCTGCATTCCTCACCAATGGTCAGTTCGGTGGGGAGAAGCAAGCCGGGCTGCGGCCTCTGCCCCGCCCTCAGCTTCAAGGATCTTCGTCATCTGGGCTGTGGCGGAGGGCGAGCCGAGTCGGGGCCTGCCTCTGCGTAGGCAGCGGCCCGCTCCTTCCCTCAGTGATCTGGGGAGAAGGGCGTTCGCCGCTTGTGGCGCTTGGCAGCTGCCGCGCGTCTGGCTCCCCGGCACGAGCGGCTCTGGCGCTGCTTCCGGTGCCACCCCCCACTGCCGGTCCTTGCTGCGTCGCCGGCTGTTGGGGGGTCGCCCAACACGTCGTACGCCGCAAGGGCGGCGTTCGTGTTCTGGGACGGCCCCGTTCACGTTCTTGTAGCAAGGACGGGAACGAGGACCTGCCGGTGCGCTTTGGAGCGGAAGCCGTACACTGGTGCGGTGTTGGTGGGCAGGTGGCCGTCGGCGCTGAGGTGGTGGCAGCCGGAGGAGGTTGTCTCTGCCGACGAGACCGCCAGCGCCGCCTGCACCCCGGACCTCCGTCTCTTTGTCTTTAATGGCTGGTTCTCGTCCTTCGTGGGCGAGGGCCTCTCCGCTGCAGCGTTTGCCCTGAAGCCGTTGCTGCAGCTGTCTAGTCGCCCGAGACGGAGGTCGTTGTCGCTGCTGCTGGAGCGGTTGCCGACGAGCCACTTGGAGTTCGTTATCCCGTGGGCCCCCTGGTGTGGAGGTTGTTCATACCCGCGGGAGCGGAACCGAAGTCCCGTTTGTAAGGGAATATACTGGGTTTTTGCCGGAGCAAAATGTAACCGCTTCAAGGACTTAGACATTTGTTGTAGGTCGGGAGAACCGCCGAGGGTTCTGCCGATGTCTAAGCCTGTGTAGCATAGTTACCCCGAGTATATGTGTTTGTTCTTTGTGGCTGTCGAGGCCTGAACATTTGGGTATTCGAGTATAAAGCTGTGTTTCTTCCTCATTTCGAGCACTAGGACTTGCCTGTTGGTTAGTCGAACCACTTAACCAAGCGTGAGTTGCCTTTCGCGGAAGGTGACGAGTGAGGTATCCGTATCCCGGAGGCATAGGAGTCCCTCGGCTCAGTCGGCCTTGCCGCTCTAGGCCTCTCTTGCTTAGTTTTTAGAACCCTCAGCTGCTCTGCGATGAGCTAGAGCCGGAGGCAGCGGTGTTGGCGCGGACAGAGGCGGAGTCGGCTCGAAAAGAGACTTCGTCGGCCCGGGAGCTAGCGGCTTCCTAGGCCGAGGAAGATGTGGCAGCAGCAGCTGAAGCTTGGCCAAGACATCCGCTGGCGCGGTGCTGGCGTCCTCCCTTGGGTGGAGGTCCCTTCGCCCGGGTCGCCGTCCGAGGCCGGGCCAGGTTCCGCCGAGGGTGGAAACAACGCCGAGGGTGCTGCTGCTCCCCCTACCGATGCCTGAACCTGCAGGAACAGTTTGTCTGTAGCATGCGCATGTTTTTCGTGGTCACCGAGGCCTAAACACTTTATCTTGTGTTAAAAAGCTGTGTTTTCTTTCCTCTCGTTTTGAGCATCACGACTTGTCTGTCAGTAGCAGAATCGTTTATCCAAGCGAAAGTTACTTCTCGTGGAAGGTGATGAGTGAGGTATCCGTATCCCAGAGGCGTAGGAGTTCCTCGGCTCGGTCGGCCTTGCCGCTTACGTGCACTCTCATTTGGTCGTAGGATTCCGTTATTGATACAGTCGAGAAGGCACGAAAGTCGTTTTCTACCCGAGTGTTTGGACTTGTTCGGTAGCAGGATCGCTTATCTGAGCATGAGTTACTTCTCGCGGAAGGTGATGAGTGAGGTATCCGTATCCCGGAGGCGTAGGAGTTCCTTGGCTCGGTCGGCCTTGCCGCTTACGTGTACTCTCGTTGTTTTTAGGATTCCGCTATCGATACAGAAGTCGAAAGCACGAAAGGTCGTTTTGTTAGAAAAATTTTTTCCGAGGAAAATTTTGACGTAGAGGGGGTTCCCCCTTCTAGCCCCGGAGGGAGGGTCAGGCTTTGCTGAGGCAAGGCCGACCCTTCCTTGACGGTTAGACTTCATGTATGTAAAGAAAACGAGGTACATGAATGACTTAAAACATCTTAAGGGTAGAAGCGACGTAGCTGTTGGATGTTCCAAGCGTTGCTGTAGACCTCGCCTTGGTCGTTGGCCAGCTTGTATGTTTCGGGCTTCAAAATCTTAGCGATGATGAAGGGCCCTTCCCAGGGAGGAGTGAGCTTGTGGCGCCCTCGGGCGTCCTGTCACAGACGAAGCACCAAGTCTCCCACTTGGAAGCCTCGGGGCCGAACGCATCGGGCGTGGTAGCATCGTAGCGACTGCTGGTACCGTGCCGAATGTAGTAAGGCAACGTCTCGAGCCTCTTCGAGCTGGTCCAGCGAGTCCTCTCGGCTAGTCTGGTTGCTTCGGTCGTCGTACGCCCTGGTCCTCAGGGAGCCGTATTCTAAATCCATGGGGAGGACGGCCTCGGCCCCATAGACTAGAAAAAACGGAGAGAAACCCGTGGCACGACTCGGCGCCGTCCTCAGACTCCAGACCACCGAGGGTAGCTCTTTTATCCACTGCTTGCCGAACTTGTTGAGGTCGTTGTAGATCCTCGGTTTGAGTCCCTGCAAGATCATACCGTTGGCACACTCCACCTGCCCATTCGTCATGGGGTGAGCTACGGCGGCCTAGTCCACACGGATGTGGTGGTCGTCGCAGAAGTCCAGGAACTTTTTTCGGTGAACTGCGTGCCATTGTCGGTGATGATGGAGTTTGGGACCCCAAATCGATGGATGATGTTGGTGAAGAACGCCACCGCCTGCTCGGACCTGATGCTTGTCAAGGGTCAGACCTCGATCCACCTAGAGAATTTGTTGATGGCGACCAGCAGGTGCGAGAAGCCCCCGGGTGCCTTCTGCAAGGGACCGACGAGGTCTGGACCCTACACAGCAATCGGCCAGGTGATGGGTATCGTCTGCAGGGCCTGAGCGGGCAGGCGTGTCTGCTTTGCGTAGAATTGACACCCTCAGCAGGAGTGAACAATCCTAGTGGCGTCGGCCACCACGGTTGGCCAGTAGAAACCTTGTCGGAAGGCATTCCCCACGAGGGCTCGAGGTGCTGCATGGTGGCCGCAAGCCCCCGAGTGTATTTCTTGCAACAGCTCTTGTCCTTGGGCAATGGATACGCATCGTTGGAGGATGCCCAAGGGGCTGTGGTGATAGAGCTCTTTTTCATCACCCAGCAAGACGAACGACTTGGCGCGCCGAGCCAGTCGCCGAGCTTTGGTCTCGTCGAGGGGAAGCTCTCCTCGAAGGAGATATTCCAGGTACGGGGTCTGCCAGTTCGGATCTGGCGCGACCCCATTCTGTTCCCCCTCGACGGGCAAGGCCTCCTCCTCGATGGCCGAGGGTACCTCGGGCTCGGCCAAGGCCTCCTCGGGCTTGGGCGAGGGTACCTCGGGCTGGGCCGAGGCTTCCTCGGGCTCGGGCATGTCGTCGATCTTGACAGATGGTTGATGTAGGTCTCTAGAGAAGACGTCTGGGGGAACCGTCGTCCGCCCCGAGGCTATCTTCGCCAGCTCATCCACAGTCTCGTTGTACCATCGGGCGATGTGGTTGAGCTCCAGCCAGTAGAACTGTCACACCCGGTTTTGGAAGGCAAACCAAGTGCGAACTATGTACGTGCCAGGATCAGAACTCACGTACACAGCGGTTACATAAATGAACATCAACGCACATTGCTCGAATAATAACATAAAAGAGTATTAACTTATTACACCACAGAGTCATAGACATCCACATAGTCATCGTCTTAACAGGTAAATCAAAGTGCTAGCGAAACGCAGTAAAGATAAGGCCTTCACAGGCAGCTGACTGGGGGTTGCCGCCAACCCACACCTAGAATTCGTCGTAGTCTTGGAACTCCTGGAAGTCTCCTCCCACGGCTTCACCTTCTCCTGAGCAGTGGTTACAATGCGGACAACCTGGTGTTTTGTGGTAAAGCAAGGATGAGTACACATCAACGTACTCAGCAAATGTCCCGTTTGGCTGAAGTGGACTAGCTTTATGTGGGGTTAGGCTCAAGCAGTTGCTTTTAGTTGGTCAGGTATTTATCATTAGTAGAAGCCAGATTTTTAGCATTAACCAACCCATGAACCATTTCCTCATCGAGGAACAACATCATCATATTCGAACCAAAACCATAACATAATCCTTGTATCTCGAACCATCTGTATCTCTAATCAAAGAGGATCCCAAGGCTGCTCTTAACCGTGAGCACGGCTGATATATCAGTTTCACTACCCTCTGCAGAGGTCGCACACTTTACCCATGAGCCGTGATTCCCTTTCTGCCCGGGGAGAGCTAATCCCCATTGACCACTACCTAGGTGGTCCGGCAGGGTATCACTACGTAGCTTTTACAAAGATTCCCTAGAGATCATAGCTGCCCGTTAGGTTTCTCCAGTTTGATAAACACAGTACCCCTCCCCGCAGGAGAGTGACTAACAAAAAGCAAAACGAAAGAACCTCGGCACTCAGCCTCGGCAGAGCAAGCACTGTGCCTGGACCCCATTGACGGCACGACGGCTAAGCAACTACACCTCTAGTTCCTCTAATTAATTAGCTAAGGGCATCCCATTTCACCCTCATGGTTGCACTGTTATCCCGGGTGGTCTCTCAACGAACAGGTCCTTACGGAGAGGTACTCAGGAAACAGCCTGAGCCCCCTAGAGTATCACAAGATCATCAACATCATCAGGGTAACAGTATCATAAATAGTCACATCATGTTCATTGATTAAGTTAAGGCAATAGCAGAATGCTAACCATAAGGTCATCAAGGATAAAGTAAAGTGTAAAGCTAGTCAATCCTTAGGTTTCAAGTAAGTAATGCGGGATAGTAAGTTATAAGTGAATAGGACATAATGGGTCAGAGGACACTTGCCTTCACCAAACTGTTGATCAGGAACTTCCTCTGCAACTCCCTCGGGAAACACAGACTGCTCGTTGTCTACGTAAAGTAATCATTCACACTATGCACTTGGGAAATAACAAACAAAGATAATATACCAAACATATGCAGCAGAGAGATCACAAGTTCATAATAGAAAGGGGATAGGCACTCTGGTATTCCCTAGGTCTAGGGTAGAGGACTATACAAAAGGATTCATTATCCACTAATCAGGTTTAAGTCAGTGGTGGGGTTAAATCATTACATGGTTTTAAGTCCATAAACTTAGGTGCTCCCATTTTTATTAAAGTCTTCTATCCTTTATTTATCTCAATTAGGGGTTCCAATAACCTTAATCTTATCTTAATGATCAACTATTAATTGGGACATAAAAACAGCAGGGAAACATTGGTTAAATAGGTAGACAAAAATACTATGAGCATTTTGCAATTTGAAGCACCTAATTTGGAGTTCATATGACAAAGTTATGAATTTTACAAGTTTAGGGATTAAAAATATACCCTAAATACCTATTTTGAATTAAATAAAAGGTCCGAGGACCTAACTGCGAGAATCCAGGGACGGCGGGTTAATTTTCAGGAAGCCGGGGGTCTCTTTAAGAAAACGCGCGGGCGAAGGGGTATCGGGCGTTTATAGCCGTTGGATCTCGGATCAACGCCTGAGATTAGATCCGCGGGCGGGCGCGCGAGCGCGCGGCGGCCTGAGCGGCTGACAGGCGGGGCCAGGCGGGCAGCGCGGGCGCGGGGTGTGAGGGAAGCGGCCCTGGGCCGTTGGATCTCCGGCGGACGGCCAGGATTGGGCCCGGGCTAATTGAATCAGGGCCGCCCGATCTGGGATGAACGGCGGGGGTCGGGTGGCCGGCCTTGGCCTTCCCTACGGCTAGCAGAGGCGGCGGCGCTCGTCTCCGCGGCGGAGGACTCGCCGGAGACGAGGGGCGCGGGCGCTCTGCGGGTCCTTGGGGTGGCCCGAGCGGCCGGGAAGGTTGGGGAGGGCGCGGGGAATCGTCCGGTGGGGGCTAGGTCGGGGCAGGGGCACCGGAGGGGGGGCGGTTCACGGCGAAGCGACCCGGCGGCGGCGTTAATCAACTCCGACGAGGAATTAAGCGCAGCAGAGAGCAATAGAGAGGAAGGGAGAGGGCAGGGGAGGTTCCTTACCTCAAGGCGGACTCCGAGGACTCCTCGGTGGCGGCAATGGCGCGACGACGGCCCGGGTCGGCGGTGGCGGACCTCCGCGGCTGCACGGAGGACGGCGGGTGAGCGCGGGCAGAGGGAAATAGGGAGGGGGAGGGGAAACTGGGGCGCGTCCCGGGTTGCGGACGTCGGGGCGAAGCTCACCGTGGCAGAGAGCACGGCGGAGCTCCAACGGCGACGGGGAAACGGGCTCGGGCGGCGACGGTTCGCGACGGCGGCGCTCTGGCGTGCGCGCAGCGAGGGGGAGGTGAGAGAGAGAGAGCCTGCAGGTGCGCAAATGAGGGAGGGGGAGAGGGCGAGTGGGGTCCTGGGCTCAAGTGGCCGGGGGCGGGGCGGTTGCGAGCTCCACGCGCGACGTGGGCGCGGAGTCCGCGGCAGCGCGCAGCTCGGGCGGCGGTTACGCGGGGAAGACGGGGCTGACAGGCCGGGCCCGCGAGCAGAGAGAGAGGGAGGCGGGCGCGGAGACGGCGGCCGCGCTGACGGGCGGGCCCGCCAGGGCAGAGAGAGCGGGGGGGGGGAGAGGCGCGCGCGGGGTTGGGCCGGCTGGGCCGAAAGGCCGAGGGGGCGGCAGGGTTGGGCTTCTTTCCCTTTTTCTTTTATTCTGGTATTTGTTTTCTCTTTTCTTTTTATTTTCTCTATTTGATTCAAATTCAAATAAGCCACAAATTCAAATTAGACTTTCTAAGAATTATGCACCAAACAAAAGTGAAATCCAGGGTTCAACATGATGCAACAACTCATACTCCCTTGGAGTTTGAGCTAATGGACTATAATTATAAATAAAATAACCACTTTTCTCCTATAGAAATGAGAAAGAGAAGATTGGGGAAGGATGAGAAAAGGGAAGTAACACCTGAATTTGTGAATATGAGCAAAGAAATTTTATACCCCCAAATTCAGGGTGTTACAAACCTATCCCCCTTAAAAGAATCTCGCCCCGAGATTCAGGGTTGGTTAGCAAAGAGTTCAGGGTATTTGGCCTTCAGATCATCTTCTCGTTCCCAGGTTGCTTCTTCCTCCGAGTGGTGACCCCATCTGACTTTGCACATTCTGATGGTATTCCTCCGGGTGACTCTGTCTGCAAACTCCAGAATCTGCGTTGGCTTCTCTATGTATGTCAGATCCTCCTGGACTTCCAAACCCTCCACTGGCAACTGTTCTTCTGGTACTCGCAGACACTTCTTCAATTGCTACACGTGGAACACATTGTGCACTGCTGACAAGCTCTCTGGTAGGTTGAGTTGGTAAGCCACTTCTCCACGCTTTGCTTGAATCTGATATGGTCCAACGTACCGGGGTGCTAACTTGCCTTTGACTCCGAACCTTCTGACTCCCCTGATAGGTGACACCTTCAGATAGACGTAATCCCCCACTTCGAAACTCAGTTCTCTTCTCCTTCGGTCCGCATAGCTTCGCTGTCTTGACTGGGCTATCTTCAGGTTCTCCCAAACCATTTTGATATTCTCTTCGGCTTCAAGCAGGATGTCGGGGCCAAACACCTGTCTCTCTCCAGGCTGGTCCCAATGCAGAGGAGTCCTACAACTCCGTCCATAGAGTGCCTGAAACGGTGACATCTTCAAGCTAGCCTGATAGCTATTGTTGTAGGAGAATTCTGCAAAAGGTAACCTTTTGTCCCATCCTGACTTGTCTTGCAACGCACAGGCTCTCAGCATATCTTCTAGGATCTGATTAGTTCTTTCAGTCTGACCGTCTGTCTGCGAGTGATAAGCCGAGCTGAAGTTCAAATGGGTGCCCAAAGCTTCTTGTAGCTGCTGCCAAAAATGAGAGGTGAACTGCGTTCCTCGATCTGACACTATCTTCTTCGGCACACCATGAAGGCAGACTATCCGTGACATGTATAACTCAGCTAACGTTGCTCCGGTGTATGTGGTCTTCACAGGTATGAAATGGGCCACCTTTGTTAAGCGGTCCACAACCACCCAGATGGAATCATAACCGGCCCGGGTACGAGGTAGGCCAACTATAAAATCCATTCCGATCTCATCCCACTTCCACTGAGGAATCCGCAATGGCTGCAACAATCCGGCGGGCCTTTGATGCTCTGCTTTGGTTCTTTGACAGCTATCACAGATGGCGACATATTCTGCGATTTCTCTTTTCATGCCATACCACCAAAACCTCCTTTTTAAATCCTGGTACATCTTTTCACTTCCCGGGTGTATGGAGTAGGCTGTCTCATGAGCTTCCTTTAGGATCAGCTCCCGAATAGGTTTGAGGTCGGGGACACACAATCGGTCCTTGAACCATATTACCCCCTCTTCATCCTCTCGAAAGTCTTTGCCTCTTCCTTCTAAGATTAGCTGCCGGATCTTGTTGATGTTTTCATCATCCTTCTGCCCTTCTTTGATCTCCCGCTCTAGAGTGGGCTCTAATTCCACTATTACTCCTTGCGTACTGTTCAGGAAACCGAGACTCAGTCTGTCGAACTCCTTGGCTAACTCATATGGCATTGGGTACGTGGCCATCATATTGACTTGACTCTTCCTGCTCAGAGCATCTGCAACCACATTGGCTTTGCCTGGATGGTAATGTATCTCCAACTCATAATCTTTGATCAACTCTAACCATCTTCGATGTCTCATGTTTAACTCTGACTAGGTGAATATGTACTTCAGACTTTTATGATCTGTGTAAATGTCGCACTTCTGCCCATACAGGTAATGTCTCCAGGTCTTCAAGGCATGAACCACTGCTGCCAACTCCAGGTCATGTGTGGGATAATTTTTCTCATGGATCTTCAGCTGTCGAGATGAATATGCTACAACTCTTCCTTCTTGCATTAGCACACATCCCAATCCGGTGTAAGAAGCATCGCAATACACTGAGAATGGCTTGTGAACATCAGGCAGGACTAACACCGGAGCTGTAGTCAACCTATTTTTCAGTTCTTCAAATGCTTCCTGACACTTTTGGGTCCACTTGAACTCAACTTTCTTCGCTAGTAATGCTGTCATTGGTCTAGCAATCTTTGAGAAGCCTTCGATGAAACGCCTGTAATACCCAGCCATTCCAATGAAGCTCTTGATCCCACGAACATCCTTTGGTGCTTTCCAGTTCAGGATATCTGCTACTTTCTTTGGATCCACTGCCAACCCATCTTGGTTTATGATGTGACCTAGAAATAAGACTTCATGAATCCAGAACTCGCATTTGCCCAGCTTGGCATACAACTGATGCTCTCGAAGTCTTTGCAATACCATCTTCAAATGCTCTACATGATCTTCCTCACTTTGAGAGTATATGAGAATATCATCGATAAACACTACCACAAACTTGTCCAGATAATCCATGAACACACTGTTCATCAGGTACATAAAGAAGGCTGGCGCATTTGTCAAACCAAAGGACATAACTGTGAATTCATATAACCCGTACTTGGTGATGAATGTCGTCTTCGGTATGTCCGAGGGTCGAATTCTGAGTTGATGGTAGCCTGACCTCAGATCTATCTTTGAGAATACGCTGGCACCTCTGAGCTGGTCGAACAAATCTTCTATCCTTGGCAGGGGGTACTTGTTCTTGACAGTGACTTCATTCAAGGCTCTGTAATCTATGCACATCCTTTTGGTACCATCTTTCTTCTCTACAAACAACACTGGAGCGGCCCAAGGCGAGGTACTTGGCCTAATGTAACCCTTCTCTAACATCTCATCTATCTGCTTCTTGAGTTCCACCAATTCTGGTCCAGACACTCGATAGGCTCTTTTGGAAATGGGGGCGGTACCAGGGATAAGCTCTATGGCAAATTCAACTTTTCTCTCGGGTGGCATGCCCGTTAGCTCCTCGGGAAATACGTCCGGAAAGTCTGACACAACCTTGATAGCCTCGAGCGGGTTGGGCTCCTTACCATCAACTGAAATCTGGTGACAGACACCCTCCGCTGATTTAGGCATCCTTAGCTCGGCCACTACCTCTTCTCCTGACGGGGACTTCAATGTTACGGTCCTCTTGTCACAGCTAACATTCGCTTCATACTTCATTAACCAATTCATCCCTAGAATGACATCTATCCCAGGGGTGTCTATTACTATTAAGTCACTGGGGAATCCTATCCCCCTTATTTCCACCATTATATTTGAACATATTTTATCTGTTTGCACCTTGCCACCAACCGAATTAATCCTCATGGGCGGCATCATTGCCTCTACTGAGATGTTATGCAATTCTACCCATGTTGCAGTGACAAATGAATGAGTTGCACCAGTATCAAATAGCACTTTCGTGGGATGAGATTCGACTGAGAACATACCTACTGCCACATCTGGTGCATCCTGGATCGCTTCGGCCTCCAAGTGGTTCACCTTTCCACGGTTGTACGCTTGGTTACGATTGCCTGTCGTTGGCTGCAGTACACCTTGCCTTGTTGGAGCATTGGGGTTGGTCTGCTGCTGCGCCGCCTTCTTCAGGCATTGCATCGCCCAGTGGCCTTGTTCTCCACAGTGGAAACATCCTCTGCCTCCTCCTTGTGCTGGGGCTGCTTGGTTGTTCTGGTTTGCTGCTGGGGCAGGAAGGCGAGGTGCCTGGTTGTTCTGCTTCTGATACTGGTTACCTCCTTGCTGGCTGTGTTGACGATACTGCTGCTGCTGCTGTGGGTGCTGCCTCTGAAACTGCTGCTGATGTGGACGCTGGTTCTGATTCTGATATCCTTGTGGGTGACCAGGCCTGCCTTGCTGAGATGAACTGCCTGAGAAACGTGGATGGCTGATGCCTCCGGTCTGGGGTCCACTCATCTTGCGCTTCCGATCTTCCATATCCTTACGCTTCTTCTCAGTCATAACTGCCCTATCGATCAGGTGCTGGAAGGTGGGGAAGGTGTGATTCATCAGCTGGTAATGCAGGGGATCCACCAAACCTCTCATGAACCTGTACTGCCTTTTAGCATCAGTGTTGACATCCTCAGGTGCATAACGAGATAGCTGCAGAAACTTGTCTCTGTATTCACTAACAGACAGGGGTCCCTGCTTCAGAGCCAGAAACTCCTCCTTCTTCACGATCATCAGTCCCTCCGGCACATGGTACCTGCGGAAACTCTCGCTGAATTCTTCCCAGGTGATGGCTTCGGGGTCAGCATGTGTGGCGAGGTAGGACTCCCACCAGGACTGGGCTGCTCCCCTTAGCTGACGGGGACCATACAGAACCTTCTCCCTGTCGTTACATTGAGCGGTGCGCAGTTCTCTTTCCACTGCGCGCAGCCAGTCTTCTGCATCCATGGGGTCGGCAGAATGGGCGAAGGTAGGAGGGTGCCCTCTCATGAACTCACCACGCTTATCCCGTGGCATCTGGGGCATCTGCACTTGCAATTGGGGTTGGGGTTGCTGTTGAGCCTGCTGCATGGCTGCCAGAGTCTGCCCAATGGCCTGCACTGCCTGAGTCTGCATCAAGAACATCTGCTCCACTGACATCGGGGGTGGTGGGGGAGGCTGCCTCTGATGTTCCTCCTGCTGGTCATGCTGCTCTTGCTGAGCACGCCTGTTGCATCGGCGCCTGTTGTCAGACATCTGTGGAAGACATTCATACATCAGCATTGATCTTACAACCCTCCAGCATAAGAAAAGAGAATACAGAATTCTTCATGACACTGAGTGAACAAAGAGCTTCACTGATCCTCATTACGATTCAACACAGCTTCTCAGATAAGAAGGAAAGTAGAAGTAAATGGCTTCCCAACTAAATAACTGACTTTATTAACATTATAGCTAGGCCAAACTGCAGGAGAAACCCACAGGTTGGCAACAGTCATTACAAAGATTCAAATCCAGCACAAGTTCATCATAACAAGCATGCAAGCAACTGATAAGCAAACTAAGCTAATTGGAAACAACTGATAAGCAAACTAAGCTAACTATCTAAATTTTAACAAGGTACAATATAGTATATATATATATATATGTAGTAAAACATAGGGTTGGTCGAGGTGACCGACTTTTGAAGTAACATCAGAGGTCAAGGTGAGGGGGAAAGGTCAATAGTCCTTAGTACGACCAGTGCTACTCTAGGTCAGCGGTCCTACAGTCAGCACGGGCTTTGATACCACTTATGTCACACCCGGTTTTGGAAGGCAAACCAAGTGCGAACTATGTACGTGCCAGGATCAGAACTCACGTACACAGTGGTTACATAAATGAACATCAACGCACATTGCTCGAATAATAACATAAAAGAGTATTAACTTATTACACCACAGAGTCATAGACATCCACATAGTCATCGTCTTAACAGGTAAATCAAAGTGCTAGCGAAACGCAGTAAAGATAAGGCCTTCACAGGCAGCTGACTGGGGGTTGCCGCCAACCCACACCTAGAATTCGTCGTAGTCTTGGAACTCCTGGAAGTCTCCTCCCACGGCTTCACCTTCTCCTGAGCAGTGGTTACAATGCGGACAACCTGGTGTTTTGTGGTAAAGCAAGGATGAGTACACATCAACGTACTCAGCAAATGTCCCGTTTGGCTGAAGTGGACTAGCTTTATGTGGGGTTAGGCTCAAGCAGTTGCTTTTAGTTGGTCAGGTATTTATCATTAGTAGAAGCCAGATTTTTAGCATTAACCAACCCATGAACCATTTCCTCATCGAGGAACAACATCATCATATTCGAACCAAAACCATAACATAATCCTTGTATCTCGAACCATCTGTATCTCTAATCAAAGAGGATCCCAAGGCTGCTCTTAACCGTGAGCACGGCTGATATATCAGTTTCACTACCCTCTGCAGAGGTCGCACACTTTACCCATGAGCCGTGATTCCCTTTCTGCCCGGGGAGAGCTAATCCCCATTGACCACTACCTAGGTGGTCCGGCAGGGTATCACTACGTAGCTTTTACAAAGATTCCCTAGAGATCATAGCTGCCCATTAGGTTTCTCCAGTTTGATAAACACAGTACCCCTCCCCGCAGGAGAGTGACTAACAAAAAGCAAAACGAAAGAACCTCGGCACTCAGCCTCGGCAGAGCAAGCACTGTGCCTGGACCCCATTGACGGCACGACGGCTAAGCAACTACACCTCTAGTTCCTCTAATTAATTAGCTAAGGGCATCCCATTTCACCCTCATGGTTGCACTGTTATCCCGGGTGGTCTCTCAACGAACAGGTCCTTACGGAGAGGTACTCAGGAAACAGCCTGAGCCCCCTAGAGTATCACAAGATCATCAACATCATCAGGGTAACAGTATCATAAATAGTCACATCATGTTCATTGATTAAGTTAAGGCAATAGCAGAATGCTAACCATAAGGTCATCAAGGATAAAGTAAAGTGTAAAGCTAGTCAATCCTTAGGTTTCAAGTAAGTAATGCGGGATAGTAAGTTATAAGTGAATAGGACATAATGGGTCAGAGGACACTTGCCTTCACCAAACTGTTGATCAGAAACTTCCTCTGCAACTCCCTCGGGAAACACAGACTGCTCGTTGTCTACGTAAAGTAATCATTCACACTATGCACTTGGGAAATAACAAACAAAGATAATATACCAAACATATGCAGCAGAGAGATCACAAGTTCATAATAGAAAGGGGATAGGCACTCTGGTATTCCCTAGGTCTAGGGTAGAGGACTATACAAAAGGATTCATTATCCACTAATCAGGTTTAAGTCAGTGGTGGGGTTAAATCATTACATGGTTTTAAGTCCATAAACTTAGGTGCTCCCATTTTTATTAAAGTCTTCTATCCTTTATTTATCTCAATTAGGGGTTCCAATAACCTTAATCTTATCTTAATGATCAACTATTAATTGGGACATAAAAACAGCAGGGAAACATTGGTTAAATAGGTAGACAAAAATACTATGAGCATTTTGCAATTTGAAGCACCTAATTTGGAGTTCATATGACAAAGTTATGAATTTTACAAGTTTAGGGATTAAAAATATACCCTAAATACCTATTTTGAATTAAATAAAAGGTCCGAGGACCTAACTGCGAGAATCCAGGGACGGCGGGTTAATTTTCAGGAAGCCGGGGGTCTCTTTAAGAAAACGCGCGGGCGAAGGGGTATCGGGCGTTTATAGCCGTTGGATCTCGGATCAACGCCTGAGATTAGATCCGCGGGCAGGCGCGCGAGCGCGCGGCGGCCTGAGCGGCTGACAGGCGGGGCCAGGCGGGCAGCGCGGGCGCGGGGTGTGAGGGAAGCGGCCCTGGGCCGTTGGATCTCCGGCGGACGGCCAGGATTGGGCCCGGGCTAATTGAATCAGGGCCGCCCGATCTGGGATGAACGGCGGGGGTCGGGTGGCCGGCCTTGGCCTTCCCTACGGCTAGCAGAGGCGGCGGCGCTCGTCTCCGCGGCGGAGGACTCGCCGGAGACGAGGGGCGCGGGCGCTCTGTGGGTCCTTGGGGTGGCCCGAGCGGCCGGGAAGGTTGGGGAGGGTGCGGGGAATCGTCCGGTGGGGGCTAGGTCGGGGCAGGGGCACCGGAGGGGGGCGGTTCACGGCGAAGCGACCCGGCGGCGGCGTTAATCAACTCCGACGAGGAATTAAGCGCAGCAGAGAGCAATAGAGAGGAAGGGAGAGGGCAGGGGAGGTTCCTTACCTCAAGGCGGACTCCGGGGACTCCTCGGTGGTGGCAATGGCGCGACGACGGCCCGGGTCGGCGGTGGCGGACCTCCGCGGCTGCACGGAGGACGGCGGGTGAGCGCGGGCAGAGGGAAATAGGGAGGGGGAGGGGAAACTGGGGCGCGTCCCGGGTTGCGGACGTCGGGGCGAAGCTCACCGTGGCAGAGAGCACGGCGGAGCTCCAACGGCGACGGGGAAACGGGCTCGGGCGGCGACGGTTCGCGACGGCGGCGCTCTGGCGTGCGCGCAGCGAGGGGGAGGTGAGAGAGAGAGCCTGCAGGTGCGCAAATGAGGGAGGGGGAGAGGGCGAGTGGGGTCCTGGGCTCAAGTGGCCGGGGGCGGGGCGGTTGCGAGCTCCACGCGCGACGTGGGCGCGGAGTCCGCGGCAGCGCGCAGCTCGGGCGGCGGTTACGCGGGGAAGACGGGGCTGACAGGCCGGGCCCGCGAGCAGAGAGAGAGGGAGGCGGGCGCGGAGACGGCGGCCGCGCTGACGGGCGGGCCCGCCAGGGCAGAGAGAGCGGGGGGGAGAGGCACGCGCGGGGTTGGGCCGGCTGGGCCGAAAGGCCGAGGGGGCGACAGGGTTGGGCTTCTTTCCCTTTTTCTTTTATTCTGGTATTTGTTTTCTCTTTTCTTTTTATTTTCTCTATTTGATTCAAATTCAAATAAGCCACAAATTCAAATTAGACTTTCTAAGAATTATGCACCAAACAAAAGTGAAATCCAGGGTTCAACATGATGCAACAACTCTTACTCCCTTGGAGTTTGAGCTAATGGACTATAATTATAAATAAAATAACCACTTTTCTCCTATAGAAATGAGAAAGAGAAGATTGGGGAAGGATGAGAAAAGGGAAGTAACACCTGAATTTATGAATATGAGCAAAGAAATTTTATACCCCCAAATTCAGGGTGTTACAAGAACTTGTCTTCCAGGCGCCGGACTTCGTCGCAGTAGGCTTCCATCCTCCGGTCGCGGCAGTGGGACTTCTTCATGACTTAGTCGATGACAAGCTGCGAGTCGCCACGAGCGTCGAGGCGCCGGACCCCTAGCTTGATGGCAATGCGCAGCCCGTTAACCAGAGCCTCGTACTCAGCCACGTTGTTTGACGCCAGAAAATGGAGGCGTATGACGTAGCGAAGATGCCTTTCGAGGGGTGAAACGAAGAGCAAGCCAGCGCCTGCTCCTGTTTTCATGAGTGACCCATCGAAGTACATGGTCCAAAGCTCGGGTTGGATTGGAGTTGTTGGTAACTGGGTGTCAGTCCACTCAGCCAGGAAGTCTGCCAAGACCTGGGATTTTATGGCCTTCCGAGGGGCAAATGATAGCGTTTCGCCCATGAGCTCCACTGCCCACTTTGCTATCCTACCCGAGGCCTCACGACACTGGATGATCTCCCTCATGGGAAGGATGACACCACAGTCACCGGATGAGACTCGAAGTAGTGTCGTAACTTTCGCTGTGTCAGAATTACTGTGTAGAGCAGCTTCTGGATCTGTGGGTAGCGGATCTTGGTCTTGGATAGCACTTCGCTGATGAAGTAGACTGGCCTCTAGACGAGCAGTGCATGCCCTTCTTCTCGTCTCTCGACTACGATCGCGGCACTGACCACCTGAGTGGTCGCGGCTACGTAGATCAAGAGGGCCTCTCCTGCAGCGGGGGGCACCAGGATGGGTGCGTTTGTAAGGAGCGTCTTAAGGTTTCCGAGGGCTTCCTCGGCCTCGGGGGTCCAAGTGAAGCGCTCGGCCTTCCTTAAGAGGCGGTACAGAGGCAAGCCTTTCTCGCCAAGGCGTGAGATGAAGCGGCTCAGAGCCGCAAGGCATCCCATGACCCTCTGTACTCCTTTCAAATCTTTGATCGGTCCCATATTGGTGATGGCCGTGATTTTCTCCGGATTGGCCTCGATGCCCCGCTCGGAGACGATGAATCCTAGGAGCATGCCTCGGGGGACTCTGAAGACACACTTCTCGGGATTGAGTTTCACGCCTTTCGCTCTCAGACACTTGAATGTCGTTTCAAGGTCAGAGAGGATGTCGGAGGCTTTCTTCGTCTTGACAACGATGTCATTGACGTAAGCCTCGACCGTTCTGTCGATGTGTTGTTCGAACACGTGGTTCATGCACCTCTGGTAGGTGGCGCCTGCATTCCTCAAACCAAATGGCATTGTAGTGTAACAGTACATGCCAAAAGGTGTGATAAAAGAAGTCGCGAGCTAGTCGGACTCTTTCATCTTGATTTGGTGATAGCCTGAGTAGGCATCGAGGAATGACAGGGTTTCGCACCCAGCAGTGGAGTCCACAATTTGATCGATGTGAGGTAGAGGGTAGGGAACCTTCGGACATGCTTTGTTTAAACTGGTGTAGTCTACGCACATCCTCCATTTCCCATCCTTCTTCCTTACAAGAACAGGGTTAGCTAACCATTCGGGATGGAATACCTCTTTGATGAACCCTGTCACGAGTAGCTTGTGGATCTCCTCGCCTATGGCCCTGCGCTTTTCTTCGTCGAAACGGTGCAGGGTTTGCTTCACGGGTCGGGCTCCAGCTCTGATGTCCAGTGAGTGCTCGGCGACATCCCTCGGTATGTCGGGCATGTCCGAAGGACTCCACGCAAAGACTTCGGCGTTTGCGCGGAGAAAGTCGATGAGCACTACTTACTATTTGGGTTCGAGCTCGGAGCCGTTCCGGACTTTCTTGCTGGCGTCGTTGCTGGGGTCGAGAGAGACGGACTTGACCGCCTCAACTGGTTCGAAGTTGACGGCATGCCGCTTCGCGTCGGGCGCCTCCTTGGAGAGGCGTTCCAGGTCGGCGATGAGGGCCTCGGACTCGGCGAGGGCCTCAGCGTACTCCACGCATTCCACGTCACATTCGTACGCGTGGCGGTATGTGGATCCGACGGTGATGATCCCGTTCGGGCCCAGCATCTTGAGCTTGAGGTAGGTGTAGTTGGGGACGGCCATGAACTTGGCGTAGCATGGTCTTCCCAGCATCGCGTGGTAGGTCCCTCAGAACCCGACGACCTCGAAGGTGAGAGCTTCCTTTCGGAAGTTGGAGGGAGTCCCGAAGCAGATGGGTAAGTCGATCCGTCCAAGGGGCAGGATTCGCTTTCCGGGTGCGATCCCGTGGAAGGGTGCCGCACGGGCCCGGACCTCGGACCTATCAACCCCCAAGAGTTCCAGGGTCTCGGCGTAGATGATGTTAAGGCTGCTGCCTCCGTCCATGAGGACTTTGGAGAGCCTAACGTTGCCGATGATCGGATCGACGACGAGCGGGTACCTTCCTGAGCTTGGCACGGAGTCGGGGTGGTCGCCTCGGTCGAAGGTGATAGGCTTGTCGGACCAGTCTAGGTAGACTGGCGTTGCCACCTTCACCAAGCAGACCTCTCGGCGCTCCTGCTTGCGGTGCTGAGCCGAGGCGTTCGCCGCCTGCCCACCGTAGATCATGAAGCAGTTGTGGACCTTTGGGAACTCTTCTTCCTTGCCACCCTCCTTCCTGTCGTTGTCATGGCCCTTGCCATCTTCCGCCGGAGGCCCGGTCTTATGGAAGTAGCGCCGGAGCATGACACATTCTTCGAGGGTGTGCTTGACGGGACCCTGGTGATAGGGGCACAGCTCTTTGAGCATCTTGTCGAATGCGCCGGCCCCTCCAGGAGGTTTCCGAGGGTTCCTGTGCTCGGCCGCAGCGACGAGATTCGTGTCGGCGGCGTCGCGCTTCGCTTGCGACTTGTTCTTGGCCTTCTTCTTCGTGCCCCGCTAGGTGGACGCCTCGGGGGCGTCTTTCTTCGGCTCTCCCTGAGGCTGCTTGTCCTTTCGAAAGATGGCTTCGACCGCCTCCTGACCCGAGGCGAACTTGGTGGCGACGTCCATCAGTTCGCTTGCACTGGTGGGAGTCTTGCGCCCCAGTTTGCTCACCAGGTCTCAGCAAGTGGTGCTGGCAAGGAAAGCCCCGATGACATTCGAGTCGGTAACGTTGGGCAGCTCGGTGCGCTGCTTCGAAAACCACCGGATGTACTCTCGAAGGGACTCCCCTGGCTGCTGGCGGCAGCTTCGGAGGTCCCACGAGTTCCCAGGGTGCACGTACGTGCCTTGGAAGTTTCCGGCGAAAGCCTTGACCAGATCGTCCCAGTCGGAGATCTGCGCAGGAGGCAGATGCTCCAACCAGGCTCGGGCGGCGTCGGAGAGGAAAAGGGGTAGATTACGGATGATGAGGTTGTCATCATCCGCCCCTCCCAACTGGCATGCCAGTCGGTAGTCCGCGAGCCACAGCTCCGGCCTCGTCTCCCCCGAGTACTTGGTGATGGTAGTCGGGGCTCAGAAACGGGCAGGGAACGGCGCTCGTCGTATGGCCTGGCTGAAGACTCGTGGACCGGGTGGTTCAGGCGAAGGACTGCGATCCTCCCCGCTGTCGCAGCGTCCCCCACGCCTGGGATGGTAGCCTCGGGGCACCTTCTCGTCGAGGCAGGCTCGACGGTCGAGATGGTGGTGCTCGTTGCCGAGGCGATCCCGGGCGGCGGGTGTCTCGTCCCGCATGTGCTCGGGGCGGAGCGAGGCTTCCCGCATGCGTCGGGAGGACACCGCGTGGCACTCTGAGAGGTCGGCTCGCCTCCAGGAGGCAGAGCTCTCGGCTCGTCGAACCGCGGCGCCTTCCTGGAGATCCTTGAGTTCGCCCTGGATACGCCGTCCCTCGGTGGTGGATGGCTTTGGCATGGCTCGAAGTAGCATCGCCGCTGCAGCTAGGTCCTGGCTGGACCCGCTGAAGGCCGGGGGCAGCGCTGCCCTGGCATTATCGACGATGTGGCGCTGGATGTCTTGGGCCCGATGACAGGCTCCTCCGGCGAGTGTCCGGCCTGCCCACTCCTGTTCGATGTTCTTTCGGAGCTACACAAGCCGGCCTACTTCCCCATCGACCCGGGCCTGCATCTCATGGATTTGCTCGAGCTATATGTCCTGACCCCCCGCAGGGACTGGGACCACAGCTAGCTCCCGCGGGATGTCAACGCGAGATGCGGGCCCAGGGGGATCGTCAACCTTCGCATACCGAGGTGGTTTCCTTCGTTGTGATCTCCCTGATCGACGTAGAAACATTCGTGACTTGGGCCGTAACCCTCGTTGTCAAGGCCGTGGCCATCGTCAGAACAACCGGAGAGGCAGTGGTCACATGCGAACATGAAGCCCCGCATGGCACCGGGGTCACCGAGGCCGGAGAAATCCCAACCGGAGTCGGGGTCGTCCTCATCCTCGAAACCCGCCGGTCCGTAGGTTGAGACGGCTGTCAGTCGGTCCTAGGTCGACCACATATGTGACGGAACCTCCCAAGTAATTAGGCCCATCTACAGTTGTCCTTGTCCAACGGACTTCAGACAACCCTGTAGGTGTCCCTGAACTACTTGACAAGTTCGGTATCTTTCCTTACTTTACCAGGAACGATTCACCCGTCTTGCAGACATTACAGAACATCGAAGATAAAGAATTGCGGAAGCGATTACATAATTCACATTTATTTAAAAGCAAGCTCAAGTTGTTTTATTACAGACCAGAACTAAGAGCGAGTGCTGAGTAGTATTATTATACAAACCAAGGGAGGCAAAAACTCCTCCCGAGAAGATTTAAGTAAAAGATCTATATGGAGGACCAAGTCCTCCCACACTTCAGTCTTGTGTTTCTTCTTTGGGAACCACCTTGGCACAGAAGCAGCAGAAATCTGCTACTTCCTCACCTAAAAACAACGAAGGGATAAACCCTGAGTATGGAATTACTCAGCAAGACTTACCCGACTAAAGAAAAGACTCTCAAGGGTATGCTGGCTTTTAGGGAGTCAAGGTAAGGCTTCTCAATAATCAAAGACTCTGTTTTGCAGAAATGCTTACTAAAGTGGATCCTTAAAAATCCAATTTTATTTGTCAAGTTAAGTTCAATTACCTGCAACTAGAGTTCTTTCTACCCTAGTTCAATCACTGGTCCTGCACTAGCCAATTTCTTAACAAATACCCATCATCTTTAGTGGAATGCTACGTGTAGGTCAGTGACCAAGTCTTCATAACCGCGAAGGTACGGCGATCCGAATCGATTATACTCAGCTGAGGATCTCCAATCACACGACATATGTAGCACTTAACCCTTGCATATGTCAACCCGCCATCGGGGTTCTTAAGACCGGATCAGGTTCACGCAAACCGAGAGCACAGATACGCCACCGTCCGGCCTCTTGCCACGGAGGGTACACGCTACTCTCGCCACCGCTCCACGCCCATTTCGTGTTATCTTATTCCGGCCTTAGTCTGCCCGAGGCAAGGCTTACCCATGACGAGGCATGTGACCAGTTAAAGAGTCCTCGATCATCAAGCCTACATCGACAAGGTCCTTAATCGACTCAGACGGAGACACTACACCGAGACTCCTTTCTCGTGCAAGTCACCCGCCCGGTCTCAGCTTAATCTTTTCAAACCCAAAGTTTGGTACCTGGCAGAGGTACATCTTTTCCAGATGTTGAATCCATCACGGCCCTGATGGATCCACCATCAAATTTTATTTTCAAAAACATCCCACCCACTTTTGCCACATCATCTTTTGTAAAAACAAAACATTTTGTTTTTCTAAAGCAAGGCTAAGCATCAAAATCTTTTGTAAAACGGGTGATCAAGGAAGGTAATCAAATTTGAAAGGGAAATGTGCCCTTGGGCCATTTCTAAGTATTTTGGTGATTGGGTGCCAACACATGTGCTTAATTGTGAATTTATGTACATGGATGAACAAGGTGCAAATCATGAAGTAAAGGTATGTTTCTAAGCCTTAGTACATTGGTTTTGTGTACTAATATATTTGTCTAAGTGTTAGAAACAAAAAGAGAGAAGAGGAGAAAAGACTTGGCTGTGTGCTGCCAAGACCCAGCTCGGTCTGGAGCACCGGACTGTCCGGTGTGCACCGGACAGTGTCCGGTGCGCCAGGCTGCCTCGGCGCGAAGTGGCCGCTCTCGGGAAACTGGCCGACGGCGTACGGCTAAAATTCACCGGACTGTCCGGTGTGCACCGGACTGTCCGGTGAGCCAACGGTCGGCCGGGCCAACGGTCGGCCGCGCAATCTGCGCGGGACACGTGGCGGAGCCAACGGTCGGAAGACGGCACCGGACTGTCCGGTGTGCACCGGACATGTCCGGTGCGCCAACGGCTCTCAGATCTCCAACGGTCTTCAACGGTCGGAAGCGCCAGTTAAGGAAATAAATCGGGCACCGGACAGTGTCCGGTGTGCACCGGACTGTCCGGTGCCCCCGACGACAGAAGGCAAGAATGGCCTTCCGGATTTGCTCTCAACGGCTCCTAGCTGCCTTGGGGCTATAAAAGGAGCCCCTAGGCGCATGGAGGAGACACATAAGCAACCCTTGAGCATTCTTGATCATCCACACTTAGTCTTTGCGCTTTCATTTGTGATTCTAAGTGATTCGAGCTCCGTTCTTGTGAGAACTTTGTGATACTCTTGTGAGCTCGATTCTTGGCCGTGTGTGTGCGCGTTTCGCTGTGGATTTGTGTGTGTTGCTTCCCTCCCTTACTCTGTGTTTCTTTGTGATCATATACTTGTAAGGGCAAGAGACTCCAATTTGTGGAGATTCCTTGCAAACGGGATAGTGAAAGGCAAAACAAAACACCGTGGTATTCAAGTGGGTCTTTGGACCGCTTGAGAGGGGTTGATTGCAACCCTCGTCCGTTGGGACGCCACAACGTGGAGTAGGCAAGCGTTGGTCTTGGCCGAACCACGGGATAAACCACTGTGTCACCTTTGTGCTTGATCTCTTGTGGTATTGTGTTTTGTTGAGACTTCTCTTAGCCACCTGGAAATCATTGTGCTAACACTTAACAAATTTTTGTGGCTTAAGTTTTAAGTTTTTACAGGATCACCTATTCACCCCCCCCCCTCTAGGTGCTATCAATTGGTATCAGAGCCGTTCTCTTCACAAAGGGACTAACCGCCCGAAGAGATGGATCCTAAGGGGAAGGGTATTGTGATCAATGACAAAGAGAAGGAATCCTTCGTCAACGAGCCGAAGGACGATAAGCCTACCGACTCCGGCTCGGGCCAAAGACGGAAGGAAGGGAAGAAGAAGAAGACAAGGCGCATCAAGGAGATCGTCTACTACGACAGCGACGAGTCTACCTCTTCCCAAAAGGACGAGGACCACAACGACTACGAGAGAAGGAAACCGGTTAATTCGAACTTTTCTTTTGATTACTCTCGTATTCCGCAAAGTTCACATTCTCATTTGCTCTCCATTCCACTCGGCAAGCCCCCACACTTTGATGGAGAGGACTACGGATTTTGGAGCCACAAAATGCGTAGTCACCTATTCTCTCTCCATCCTAGTATATGGGAGATTGTGGAGAGTGGAATGCACTTTGATAGTTCGGATAGTCCCATGTTCATTAATGAACAAATTCATAAGAATGCACAAGCTACTACTGTTCTTCTAGCTTCTTTGTGCAGGGATGAATATCATAAAGTGAGCGGCTTGGATAACGCCAAGCAAATCTGGGACACCCTCAAGATTTCTCATGAGGGGAACGACGTCACCTTGCTCACCAAGATGGAGTTGGTGGAGGGTGAGCTTGGACGGTTCGCAATGATAAGGGGAGAGGAGCCGACGCAAACATACAACCGGCTCAAGACCCTTATCAACAAGATAAGGAGCTACAGAAGCACACGATGGACGGACCACGACGTCGTCCGCCTAATGCTCAGGTCATTTACCGTTCTTGATCCTCATTTGGTGAACAATATACGTGAAAATCCCAGGTACACCAAGATGTCGCCCGAAGAAGTTCTTGGGAAATTCGTTAGCGGGCGAATGATGATCAAGGAGGCGAGGTATGTGGACGACGCCTTGAATGGTCCGATCAACGAGCCGCAACCTCTTGCTCTCAAGGCAACACGAAGCAAGGAGGCGCTACCTAGCAAGGTGGCACAGATTGAGGCGGCCGGACTCAATGATGAAGAGATGGCTCTCATCATCAAGAGATTCAAGACGGCGCTAAATGGTCGCAAGGGGCAGCCAAGCAAGACCAAGACAAAGGGGAAGCGCTCATGCTTCAAGTGCGGTAAGCTTGGTCATTTTATCGCTAACTGTCCCGATAATGAAAGTGACCAGGAAAAGGGGAACAAAAGAGAGAAGAAGAAGCAATACAAGAAGGCAAAGGGCGAGGCGCATCTAGGAAAGGAGTGGGACTCGGATTGCTCCTCCTCCGACTCCGACAATGAAGGACTCGCTGCTACTGCCTTCAACAAGTCTTCCCTCTTCCCCAACGAGCGTCTCACATGCCTTATGGCAAGGGAGAAGAAGGTGAGTACTCAAGACTCCACTTATGCTTCTTCTAGTGATAGTGAGTCTAGTGATGATGATGACATAGATTATTCATGCTTGTTCAAGGGCTTAGATAGATCTAAGATAGATAAAATCAATGAATTGATTGATGCATTGAATGAAAAGGATAGGCTTTTAGAAAAGCAAGAAGATTTATTGTATGATGAACATGATAAATTTGTTAGTGCACAAAATTCTCTTGCTCTAGAAATTAAAAGAAATGAAGTACTTTCTAGTGAATTATCTTCCTGTCATGAAACCATTGATACCTTAAGAAGTGTTAATAATGATTTAAGTGCTAAACTAGAAGTAGCTAGTAAATCAAATTCCTGTGTTGAAAATGTTACAGTTTGCACTAGGTGTAAGGATTTTGATGTTAATGCCTGTAGTGAACACTTAGTTTCAATTTCCAAACTAAGTGATGAATTGGCTAGTCTTAATGCACAACTTAAGACTAGCAAAAGTGAATTTGACAAGTTAAAATTTGCAAGGGATGCCTATACAATTGGAAGACATCCCTCAATTAAGGATGGGCTTGGCTTCAAGAGGGAAGCCAAGAACTTAACAAGCCATAAGGCTCCCATCTTCGTCAAGGAGAAGGGGAAGGCCCCTATGGCTAGTAGTGCTAAAAAGAACCATGCCTTTATGTATAATGATAGGAGAAATGCTAGAAATGCGTATAATGATTTTGATTCACATGTTTATGATTCTCATGCCATGTTTGCTTCTAGTTCTTCTTATAAGCATGATAGACATATGCCTAGGAGAAATATTGCTCATGTGCCTAGAAAGAATGTTATTCATGCTCCTAGGAAAGTAGTGAATGAACCTTCCATAATTTATTGTGCTTTAAACACTTCCTTTGCTATTTGTAGAAAGGATAGGAAAATAGTTGCTAGGAAGTTAGGGGCAAAATGCAAGGGAGACAGGACTTGCATTTGGGTCCCTAAGGACATTTGTGCTAACCTTGCAGGACCCAACATGAGTTGGGTACCTAAGACCCAAGCCTAAATTTGCCTTGCAGGTTTATGCATCCGGGGGTTCAAGCTGGATTATCGACAGCGGATGCACAAACCATATGACGGGGGAGAAGAAGATGTTCACCTCCTACGTCATAAATAAGGATTCCCAAGATTCAATTATATTCGGTGATGGGAATCAAGGCAAGGTAAAAGGGTTAGGTAAAATTGCAATTTCTAATGAGCACTCAATTTCAAATGTGTTTTTAGTTGAGTCTCTTGGTTACAATTTGCTATCTGTTAGTCAACTATGCAACATGGGATATAATTGCCTTTTTACTAATGTAGATGTGTCTGTCTTTAGAAGATGTGATGGTTCACTAGCTTTTAAGGGTGTACTAGACGGCAAGCTTTACTTAGTTGATTTTGCAAAAGAAGAGGCCGGTCTAGATGCATGCTTAATGGCTAAAACTTGCATGGGCTGGCTGTGGCATCGCCGCTTAGCACATGTGGGGATGAAGAACCTCCACAAGCTTCTAAAGGGAGAACACGTGATAGGTCTAACAAATGTTTACTTCGAAAAAGATAGACCTTGTGCAGCTTGTCAAGCAGGTAAACAAGTGGGAGGAGCGCATCACAGCAAGAATGTGATGACCACGTCAAGACCTCTGGAGCTGCTGCATATGGACCTCTTCGGACCCGTCGCCTATCTAAGCATAGGAGGGAGTAAGTATGGTTTAGTTATTGTTGATGACTTTTCCCGCTTCACTTGGGTGTTCTTTTTGCAGGATAAGTCTGAAACTCAAGGGACCCTCAAGCGCTTCCTCAGGAGAGCTCAAAATGAGTTTGAGCTCAAGGTGAAGAAGATTAGGAGCGACAACGGGTCCGAGTTCAAGAACCTTCAAGTGGAGGAGTTTCTTGAGGAGGAAGGGATCAAGCACGAGTTCTCCGCTCCCTACACACCACAGCAAAATGGTGTGGTAGAGAGGAAGAACAGGACGCTAATCGATATGGCGAGGACGATGCTTGGAGAATTCAAGACCCCCGAGTGCTTTTGGTCGGAAGCCGTGAACACGGCTTGCCACGCCATCAACAGGGTCTACCTTCACCGCCTCCTCAAGAAGACTTCGTATGAGCTACTAACCGGTAACAAACCCAATGTATCGTACTTTCGTGTATTTGGGAGCAAGTGCTACATTCTAGTGAAGAAGGGTAGAAATTCTAAGTTTGCTCCCAAAGCTGTAGAAGGGTTTTTATTAGGTTATGATTCAAATACAAAGGCGTATAGAGTCTTCAACAAATCATCGGGTTTGGTTGAAGTCTCTAGCGACGTTGTATTTGATGAGACTAATGGCTCTCCAAGAGAGCGAGTTGTTGATTGTGATGATGTAGATGAAGAAGATGTTCCAACGGCCGCTATACGAAACATGGCGATTGGAGACGTTCGGCCACAGGAACAAGATGAACGAGATCAACCTTCTTCCTCAACAACAGTGGATCCCCCAACTCAAGACGATGAACAGGTTCATCAAAAGGAGGCGTGTGATCAAGGGGGAGCACAAGATGATCATGTGATGGAGGAAGAAGCGCAACCGGCACCTCCAACTCAAGTTCGAGCGATGATTCAAAGGGATCATCCCGTCGACCAAATTCTGGGTGACATTAGCAAGGGAGTAACTACTCGGTCTCGACTAGTTAATTTTTGTGAACATTACTCTTTTGTCTCCTCTATTGAGCCTTTCAGGGTAGAGGAGGCCTTGCTAGATCCGGATTGGGTGTTGGCCATGCAGGAGGAACTTAACAACTTCAAGCGCAATGAAGTTTGGACGCTGGTGCCTCGTCCCAAGCAAAATGTTGTGGGAACCAAGTGGGTGTTCCGCAACAAACAAGACGAGCACGGAGTGGTGACAAGGAACAAGGCTCGACTTGTGGCAAAAGGTTATGCCCAAGTCGCAGGTTTGGACTTTGAGGAGACTTTTGCTCCTGTGGCTAGGCTAGAGTCCATCCGTATCTTGCTAGCATATGCCGCTCACCATTCTTTTAGGTTGTACCAAATGGATGTGAAGAGCGCTTTCCTCAACGGGCCAATAAAGGAGGAGGTGTACGTGGAGCAACCCCCTGGCTTCGAGGATGAACGGTACCCCGACCACGTGTGTAAGCTCTCTAAGGCGCTTTATGGACTTAAACAAGCCCCAAGAGCATGGTATGAATGCCTTAGAGATTTCTTAATTGCTAATGCTTTCAAGGTTGGGAAAGCCGATCCAACTCTTTTCACTAAGACTTGTGATGGTGATTTGTTTGTGTGCCAAATTTATGTCGATGACATAATATTTGGTTCTACTAATCAAAAGTCTTGTGAAGAGTTTAGCAGGGTGATGACGCAGAAATTCGAGATGTCGATGATGGGCGAGTTGAACTACTTCCTTGGTTTCCAAGTGAAGCAACTCAAGGACGGCACCTTCATCTCTCAAACGAAGTACACGCAAGATCTGCTAAAGCGGTTTGGGATGAAGGACGCCAAGCCCGCAAAGACGCCGATGGGAACCGACGGACACACCGACCTCAACAAAGGAGGTAAGTCCGTTGATCAAAAAGCATACCGGTCAATGATAGGGTCTTTACTTTATTTATGTGCTAGTAGACCGGATATTATGCTTAGCGTATGCATGTGTGCTAGATTTCAATCCGATCCTAAGGAGTGTCACTTGGTGGCGGTGAAGCGAATTCTTAGATATTTAGTCGCTACGCCTTGCTTCGGGATCTGGTATCCAAAGGGGTCTAACTTTGACTTGATTGGGTACTCAGATTCCGACTATGCTGGATGTAAGGTCGATAGGAAGAGTACATCGGGGACGTGCCAATTCTTAGGAAGGTCCCTGGTGTCATGGAACTCTAAGAAACAAACCTCCGTTGCCCTATCCACCGCTGAGGCCGAGTACGTTGCCGCAGGACAGTGTTGCGCGCAACTACTTTGGATGAGGCAAACCCTCAGGGACTTTGGCTACAATCTGAGCAAAGTCCCACTCCTATGTGACAATGAGAGTGCTATCCGAATAGCGGAAAATCCTGTTGAGCACAGCCGCACAAAGCACATTGACATCCGGCATCACTTTTTGAGAGACCACCAGCAAAAGGGAGATATCGAAGTGTTTTATGTTAGCACCGAGAACCAGCTAGCCGATATCTTTACCAAGCCTTTAGATGAGAAGACCTTTTGCAGGCTGCGTAGTGAGCTAAATGTCTTAGATTCGCGGAACTTGGATTGAATTGTAGCATACATGTGCTTATGCCTTTGATCATGTTCATTCTGCATTTTGTTGCTTATTATGGTGCTCAAGTTGTACAAACACTCCCTGGACCTCACAAGTCCGTTGCAAAGTGATGCACATGTTTAGGGGGAGATGTGTTACAACTTGATCCCTTGAGACTAACCATATGCTTGAGTTTGTTTGATTTAGTCTCAAAAGAGAATTGAAAGGGAAAAGGTGGACTTGAACCATGAAAGACTTCCACTGCACTCCGATGAGAGGGTAACTTATTCCAAGTCCATCTCATGAACTCTTGTTGCCATTTGCTCTTAATTGAAGATTTTGGTGAGGCAATGGGGTTAGAGGGCCAAAATTGATCCCGTTTTGGTGTTTGATGCCAAAGGGGGAGAAAATAAAGGCCAAAGCAATAAATGGATCAGCTACCACTTGAGAAATTTGAAAATAGTAGAGTAGAGTTTGAAATTTGAAAATAGTAGAGTAGAGTTTTTGGTTTGTCAAAACCCTTTTATTGTCTCTTTTGGCTTCTTGTGGGGAGAAGTAGCAATTATGGGAAAAAGGGGGAGTTTTTGACATCTTTGATCAATCTCTCTTGGAATGACTCTCTTTATGCTTCAACATGTGTGTTTAACTTAGAGATAGAGATTTGAGTTTGATTTACAAAAACAAACCAAGTGGTGGCAAAGGATGATCCATATATGCCAAAATTGATTCAAAATAAATTTAAGTTTTATTTGAAGTGAGTTTGCACTTGTTCTAGTTGCTTTATGTTGTGTTGGCATAAATCACCAAAAAGGGGGAGATTGAAAGGGAAATGTGCCCTTGGGCCATTTCTAAGTATTTTGGTGATTGGGTGCCAACACATGTGCTTAATTGTGAATTTATGTACATGGATGAACAAGGTGCAAATCATGAAGTAAAGGTATGTTTCTAAGCCTTAGTACATTGGTTTTGTGTACTAATATATTTGTCTAAGTGTTAGAAACAAAAAGAGAGAAGAGGAGAAAAGACTTGGCTGTGTGCTGCCAAGACCCAGCTCGGTCTGGAGCACCGGACTGTCCGGTGTGCACCGGACAGTGTCCGGTGCGCCAGGCTGCCTCGGCGCGAAGTGGCCGCTCTCGGGAAACTGGCCGACGGCGTACGGCTAAAATTCACCGGACTGTCCGGTGTGCACCGGACTGTCCGGTGAGCCAACGGTCGGCCGGGCCAACGGTCGGCCGCGCAATCTGCGCGGGACACGTGGCGGAGCCAACGGTCGGAAGACGGCACCGGACTGTCCGGTGTGCACCGGACATGTCCGGTGCGCCAACGGCTCTCAGATCTCCAACGGTCTTCAACGGTCGGAAGCGCCAGTTAAGGAAATAAATCGGGCACCGGACAGTGTCCGGTGTGCACCGGACTGTCCGGTGCCCCCGACGACAGAAGGCAAGAATGGCCTTCCGGATTTGCTCTCAACGGCTCCTAGCTGCCTTGGGGCTATAAAAGGAGCCCCTAGGCGCATGGAGGAGACACACAAGCAACCCTTGAGCATTCTTGATCATCCACACTTAGTCTTTGCGCTTTCATTTGTGATTCTAAGTGATTCGAGCTCCGTTCTTGTGAGAACTTTGTGATACTCTTGTGAGCTCGATTCTTGGCCGTGTGTGCGCGCGTTTTGCTGTGGATTTGTGTGTGTTGCTTCCCTCCCTTACTCTGTGTTTTTTTGTGATCATATACTTGTAAGGGCAAGAGACTCCAATTTGTGGAGATTCCTTGCAAACGGGATAGTGAAAGGCAAAACAAAACACCGTGGTATTCAAGTGGGTCTTTGGACCGCTTGAGAGGGGTTGATTGCAACCCTCGTCCATTGGGACGCCACAACGTGGAGTAGGCAAGCGTTGGTCTTGGCCGAACCACGGGATAAACCACTGTGTCACCTTTGTGCTTGATCTCTTGTGGTATTGTGTTTTGTTGAGACTTCTCTTAGCCACCTGGAAATCATTGTGCTAACACTTAACAAGTTTTTGTGGCTTAAGTTTTAAGTTTTTACAGGATCACCTATTCACCCCCCCCCCCCTCTAGGTGCTATCAAAATTCAAGGAAGGTAATGCAGGAATTGTTTTAGCAATCAACTCCTATCACCTAATGCATCAATCAAGTGAGAAAGATTTTTAAAAACATCAAGGAAGGTGGCAAATGCACCGGGGCTTGCCTTTGTTAACAGGTGAGTTCTGCTCGGATCCACAAATATCGAAGTAAAAGCAGTTGCCTGCTTGAGGATCTGAGGGTGGTGGTGTCCTGTCTTCAGTGACTTCTTCTTCTTCTTCGTGTTCTAACATAACCATATATATGCATAAGAATGGATGCCATGGGATGCTCATGAGGATGCGAAGATAATATAAACTTATTATCTAAGTCTTGAGTACAACTTTCCTTCACGGTACTCCGAGAACCTAGGGTTTCCGGAGTCAGTAAAGGAGTTCATAGGGCAGGGGGGTGGTTTTGGGTTCTAGTTATCAAACATGGTCCAAATCAACTCAAACCCTACCCAAGGCTTCTAAATATTGTTTTAAGTTCCCATAAAAAGTTTGGGCATTTTTGGACTTACCAATTATTTTCTAAAAATCCATAACTAATACTTTTAACTACTTTAAATGCCCTAAAATTTCTTATTTCCACTAAAAATCACAAAACTATTTTTATTAAATTCTAGGGAAAATAACAAGCCTAGGAAAATTGGTTTCACAATTTTATTATTTTTCTACTGTTTTCTATAATTGTTTTGGCTCTGGAGATAAAAGAAAAAGAAAAACAGATGAATAGTACTGGGCCAAAACCAGCCCAGGTCGGCCCATTACCAGAAGAAATGCGCGCGCCCGCGCCCGCGCTGACAGACTTGCACAGAGGCCCTCGCGTTATTGTCAAACAGCAAACGAGGTCATTCACTATTTCGACGTATCACTGACAGTTTACAGAAACGCCCCTGATGTTCTATTTCTTCACCCGACTCATCCTCGACGGCGTTCATGCCCCGCCGAGCTCCGGCGAGCGCCTGAATCGGTCGATTGGGGCTACGGCTGGGTTCTCCGAGCAACCGACATGAAATCGAGGCTACCTAGATGGTTTTCCCCAACTTAATTTGGCTCATGATCGACTAAGGAGCTCTGGCCACGGTGGCCATGAGCATGGGGGCTAGCCCGTCATGTTCCCGACGATTGGGGGCATCTACATTCAAATTGATGGCTTGGCGAGCATCACTGAACTATAAGAAGACTTAAACAAGGTTTGAATCGGACAGAGCTTTACCAGAATCGGCTGGCCACGGTGGACTTGGTTTCACGGTGTTCTTCGACCGATTTGGGGAAAACGCGAATTCGAGCTCACTGGTGGATGATTGTGGGTGAGTAGCGGTGGCTAGTTAGCTGACGACCTCACGGAGCTAGACATGGGCTCAATTTATAGGAGAGTAAGACGGTGGCCGCGAATTTTTGAGGAGGACGCGCGGCGGCCGGAGATGAGGAAGAGAGCGGCGCGGTGAATACGTGTCTAGAGGCGTGGCGGTTACTCCGGTGAGCCACGGAGAGCGAGGGGAAGACACGGTGGTGCGGTGGAAAGTGAGAGCCACGCGGCGTATGGCCGGAAGACGGCGGTCGCCGGCGTGTTAATCCGCTCAGCCGCAAAGAGGGAGAGAAAGCCACGATGATGTCACCGGAGTGACCTCCAGCTCACCGTCGGCGAGGGGCTTCTACCGCACGACGTTATACACTTACCCGAGCGCGAATCATGACGCCGGCGACGTGAATCACGGCGGAAGGCCACCACCGGTGAGATCTTTTCTGGGGCTGGCGATCTGATCCTCAACGGTCACTGTACCATGGGCTGCAGTATTCAGTCAACCTGACAGCCATAGTTTAGACTCGATTTGCTCACAAATTTTCATGGCAACATACCCAATGATCTGCAGCAAAGTTGTAGTGCTATAATCCATCTATATCTTTGCTATAATGTGTACTCACAAAAAATCACTGGATCCCCTTCAAAATCGAGCTCAAAGTTCATCTCAAAACACTGTCAGTCTGAACTTCAGACCCCAGGTAGTCTGACAGTCCAACTTGGGTTGAGATTTTCTCCACATTTCTCATAAGAACATGGCTTGAATCCTTAAACAAAGTTGTTCTCCTATAATTGGACTACAAACTTGTTGTAGTCACCTTGGGCAAAAACCCTATGCTTTGAAAGTTACAAAGCCCCAAAGTTGAGCCAATATCACTGAAATTTCAGACTTAGTATAGAACTCAAATGAGGTCCATTTTGCAATTGAGTCCAAAACTTAGGGTTTGGCTTTCAAGTCCACATATTTGTGAACCAAAGTACTTAAGAACCTTATTTGACTTGGTTTTTGCACTTTAGTCCAAAAGTGGACCAATTTTGCACATAGGCCCCTAGGGTTTAGTTTTAGGGTTTTTCCAGGGTTCCAATTAGGGTTTTTAGTATCCCAGGGGTATAAATGTGACTCCACTTTGTTTTTGGGGATATTTTATGACTCTTTCCCTAAAGTCTTTAGGTTTTCTCATCTTAGGTTAAGTTTTACCCCTTTAATCCCTATTTAGGGTTGAGTTTCCTATCCAGGGTGCTATTTGCAAAAACACTTAAGCAATACAACTTGTTTGAAATTTTTGACTAGTGAATGCACTCTAGGTGTATCAAACATATGCAATGCCAATGCTATGATGTCATGCTCAAGTTTTAGTTATAGTAACACCAGGGGTGTTACAACATATGGTACCCCAGAAGGTTTGGATACGCCTTTACGAAGGCGTTCACCGTAGCGGGGTCGCTAGGTGGATCGAAGCTGAATCGAAAGGGTACGGGATGGAAAACGGATGGTACCTCTTGGTCGATGGACGGTGGTGAAGTCGCGTCGGGGGCGGAGCACACCGTCATCTCAGGTACGAGGGTAACGCCCAACAGATCCTTTGCGAGGGTGCTGGCGTCATCAGTCCGCTTGGGGTTGACACGTTGTGGGGAAGTGACACCCGCCGTCGTCTCAGGTGCGAGGACATTGCCCGACATGTCCCCCAGGGGAGTGCCGGCGTCGTCGACTCGCTCTGGTGCGACAGCCGACAAGGTGCCGTCTCCTACGTGGCCATGGTTGCCCCGTCTCTGCCTCCTCCGGCGAGGAGGGCGGCAGGGACGACCGGAGTGCTCCTCTTCTACCGCGGGGAGATGCTGTCGCCGAGCTCGCCGCCGCCGGGCGAGTCGAAGATCGTCGTTGTCATCGCACCGCGAGGAGAGGAGTACCATGTCGTAGCTGCCGTCGAGGGACATGAACTCGAGACTCCCGAAGCGGAGCACTGTCCCGGGCTGAAGAGGTTGCTGAAGACTCCCCATCTGGAACTCAACGGGAAGGCGTTCGTTAACACGCAGTAGGCCCCTACCTGTCGTGCCAACTATCGGCGTTTCGGACCCGGGGGGTCCCTGGACCGACGAGTGAGATTGTCGCTGTGTGCCCCTGCCCAGATGGGTTGTCACGGGATGGAACAGAAGAGGTGGGACAAGCCTTGTATTATCCTGCACCAGGGGTGCGGCTCGTAGTAGGGGTTACAAGCACGTCGCGAGAGGGAGAGAGAGAGAGGGAGCCTGTTCGTTCGCTCCTTCCCCGCGCGAACCCCCCTCCAGGATGGCCTTGGACTTCCCTTTTATAGACGCAAGGAGAGGGTCCAGTCGTACAATGGGGGGTGTAGCTATGTGCTAACGTGTCCGGCAGAGAAATGCCTAAGCCCTGTGTACATGCCAACGTGGCTGTCGGGGGAGAGCCTGAGCCCTGTACACGTGATAGCGTGGCCGTCGGAGAAGCACTTGAGCCCTGTAGGAGCACAGCTGGCAGTGCGGCAAGGATCCTGCTGACGTCTCCTTGCTGTCGTAAGGGGCTGAGAGCCACCGACGTCATGGTTGCACGCGGGGCACCATCATTACCCGTCGCCGGGGTAAGCCAGATGGGATGCCGGTCTTGTTCCTTGTAGCCTAAGCTGGCTAGGGATTGGGTAATGATGTATCCCCTATTGGCGCGGTCGGGCGAGGCGAAGACTTCTCTTGAGGCCGAGGCCGGGGTTGGGCGAGGACGTGATTCCTCCCGAGACCGAGGTCGAGGCTGAGTCCGGGGGTCGGGCGAGGCGGAGACCTCCTCCCGAGGCTGGAGCCTGAGGTCGGGCGAGGCAGAGCTTCCTGTTGCGCCCGAGACCGAACTCGGTGGTTGATTGTGACTTGTTGTCAGCTTCGCCTGGGTGGTTGGCACGACAGTCGGAGCGGGGCGGGCGGTGCTGTTTTCCCGTCATATCGGACAGTAAAAGAGAGGGGTGAAGTGACTGCGATCACTTTGGCCTGGCCGACTGAGGCGTGTGTGTCAGGATACGGCGTCAGGCGTCCCCTACATTGAATGTGCATGCGAAGCGATCGGTTGGTGAGGCGGTCCGGCCAAGGTTGCTTCACAATGAAGCCTGCCCGAGCCGGGCTTCGGGGGAGCCGAGGAGGTGTCCGCTGCCTAAGGCGGCCCTCGGGCGAGGCGTGAACTCATCTGGGACTACTGCCCCAGCCCGAGGCTGGGCTCGGGCGAGGTTGCGTTCCTTGGGTAGACGAAGCCTTGACTTGAACCGCGCCCGTCAGTTGGTCTGAGGGTGTTTACCAGCTGTGATTAGGAGTGTTGGGGGTACCCCTAATAATGGTACCCGACACCAAGGGACCCTAAAATGCTTCTTAAGGAGAGCCCAAAACGAATTTGAGCTAAAGGTGAAAAAGATAAGAAGCGACAACGGGTCCGAGTTCAAGAATCTACAAGTTGAGGAGTATCTTGAGGAGGAAGGCATCAAGCACGAGTTCTCTGCTCCCTACACATCGCAGCAAAATGGTGTAGTAGAGAGGAAGAACAAGACGCTAATCGACATGGCGAGAATGATGCTTGGAGAGTTCAAGACGCCCGAGCGGTTTTGGTTGGAAGCTGTGAACACAGCTTCCCATGCCATAAACCGGCTCTATCTGCATCGCCTTCTCAAGAAGACCTCCTACAAACTCTTTACCGGTAACAAACCCAATGTCTCTTACTTTCGTGTATTTGGGAGCAAATGCTACATTCTGGTGAAGAAAGGTAGACATTTTCAGTAGAAGGGTTTTTACTAGGGTATGACTCAAATACAAAGGCGTATAGGGTCTTCAACAAATCATCAGGATTGGTTGAAGTCTCTAGCGACGTTGTATTTGATGAAACTAATGGCTCTTCAAGAGAGCAAGTTGATCTTGATGATGTAGATGAAGAAGAAACTCCAACGGCCGCAATGCGCACGATGGCGATAGGTGATGTGTGACCACAGGAACAACTGGAGCAAGATTAGCCATCTTCCTCTACAATGGTGCATCCCCCAACTCAAGATGATGAACAGGTACATCAAGAAGAAGGGCATGATCAAGGGGGAGCACAGGAAGATCAAGTGATGAAGGAAGAAGCACCACAGGCCCCTCCAACCCAAGTCCAAGCAACGATCCAAAGAAATCACCCCGTCGATCAGATTTTGGGTGACATCAGCAAGGGAGTAACTACTCGCTCACGCTTAGCTAATTTTTGTGAGCATTACTCATTTGTCTCTTCTATTGAGCCTTTCAGGGTAGAAGAGGCCTTGTAGGATCCGGACTGGGTGTTGGCCATGCAGGAAGAGCTCAACAACTTCAAAAGAAATGAAGTTTGGAGCATGGTGCCGCATCCAAAGCAAAATGTTGTGGGAACCAAGTGGGTGTTCCGCAACAAGCAGGACGAGCACGGCACGGTGACAAGAAACAAGGCTCGACTTGTGGCAAAAGGTTATGCCCAAGTCGTAGGTTTGGATTTCGAGGAGACTTTTGCTCCTATGGCTAGGCTAGAGTCTATTTGAATATTATTAGCCTATGTCGCTCACCACTCTTTTAGGTTGTTCCAAATGGATATGAAGAGCGCTTTCCTCAACGGGCCAATCAAGGAGGAGGTATACATGGAACAACCCCCTGGCTTTGAGGATGACAGGTATCCCGACCACGTATATAAGCTCTCTAAGGCGCTCTATGGACTTAAGCAAGCCCCAAGAGCATGGTATGAATGCCTTAGAGATTTTTTAATTACTAATGCTTTCAAGGTTGGGAAAGCTGATCTCACTCTTTTTACAAAGACTTGTGATGGAGATCTCTTCGTGTGCCAAATTTATGTCGATGACATAATATTTGGTTCTACTAATCAAAAGTCTTATGAGGAGTTCAGCAAGGTGATAACACAAAAGTTCGAGATGTCGATGATGGGCGAGTTGACCTACTTCCTTGGGTTCCAAGTGAAGCAACTCAAGGAAGGCACCTTCATCTCCCAAACGAAGTACACACAAGATCTTCTTAAGCGGTTTGGGTTGAAGGACACCAAGTCCGCGAAGACACCGTTGGGAACCGACGGGCATGTTGACCTCAACAAAGGAGGTAAGTCCGTTGATCAAAAGGCATACCGGTCCATGATAGGTTCATTGCTTTATTTATGTGCTAGTAGACCGAACATCATGCTTAGTGTGTGCATGTGTGCTAGATATCAGTCTGACCCCAAGGAATGTCACCTTGTGGCCGTTAAGCGAATTCTTAGATATTTAGTTTCTACGCCTTGCTTCGAGATCTGGTATCCAAAGGGGTCTGCCTTTGACTTGATTGGATACTCAGACTTTGATTATGCCGGGTGCAAGGTTGATAGGAAGAGCACATCGGGGACGTGCCAATTTCTAGGAAGGTCCCTGGTGTCCTGGAGTTCAAAGAAACAAATATCTGTTGCCCTATCCACCGCTGAGGCCGAGTATGTTGCCGCAGGACAGTGTTGCGCGCAACTACTTTGGATGAGGCAAATCCTCCGGGACTTTGGCTACAATCTGAGCAAAGTCCCACTCCTATGTGACAATGAGAGTGTAATCCGCATGGCGGATAATTATCCTGTTGAACACAGGCGCACTAAGCACATAGACATCCGGCATCACTTCCTGAGAGACTACCAGCAAAAGGGAGATATCAAGGTGTACCATATTAACACCGAGAACCAGCTAGCCGATATCTTCACTAAGCCTTTAGATGAGAAAAGGTTTTGTAGGTTGCGTAGTGAGCTAAATGTCTTAGATTAGCGTAACTTGGATTGATAGACAGCATACATGTGGTCTATGCCTTTGATCATGTTACATTATGCATTTCAATCTATTATTGTTATTTATGGTGCTCAAGTTGTACAAGTGATCCTCGGACCTCACAAGTCCATATACGAATGATGCACATATTAAGGGGGAGATGTGCTACAACTTGACCCTTTGAGACTAACTTGTTTGTTTGAGTACACTTGATGTAGTCTCAAAGGTACATTGAAAGGAAAAAGTGAACTTGGACGACGCAAAGACTTCCACTGCACTCCGGTATTAGTGTACTTACTTCCAAGTTCATACTTGCAATCTCATTGCCTTTTTGCTCTTAATTGACATTTTTGGTGAGGCAATAGGGTTAAAGGGCCAAAAATGATCTCGTTTTGGTGCTTAATGCCAAAGGGGGAGAAATTAAGGCCAAAGCAAATGGATTAGCCAACCACTTGTGAATTTTGAAAATCATAGAGTTAGAATTTTTGATTTGTCCAAAATACTCTTATTGCAAAATTTGGTCTCTTATGGGGGAGAATTTTGGGAGTTTTTGACACTTGATCAATTTTTCCCTTGGAATATCTCTCGATTTGCCCAAACAAGTGTGTTTGACTTAGAGATAGGAAAAAGAATCTGATTTGCAAAAACAAACCAAGTGGTGGGAAAGAGTGATCCAAATATGCCAAATCATAAGCAAAAATTAATTTGGTCTTCAATTGCATTGATGTTGCACTCTTTTTGTTGCTTTTTGATGTGTTGGCATAAATCACCAAAAAGGGGGAGATTGAAAGGGAAATGTGCCCTTGGGCCATTTCTATAATTGTTTTGGTGATTAAGTGTCCAAAACAAATGTTTTGAACTCTTATGTGCTAAACAAGCAAAAGGTGCAAATCAAAGACAAGGTATGTTTCTAGACTTAGTGAATTGTTTTTGAGTACTAACATGGTTATCTAAGTGCTAGAAACAGTGCCAAAGAGAGAAGAAATGTATTGGAAAAGAGTTAACTGTGAGCTCGGCCTGGCACACCGGACTGTCCGGTGGTGCACCGGATAGTGTCCGGTGCCCTAGGCAAGCCTCCAATGAAGTAGCCGGTCTTGGGAAGCGACGCAGGCGTACGGCTACAATTCACTGGACTATCCGGTGGTGCACCAGACTGTCCGGTGAGTCATCCGCGGCGAACTCGTCACTCTCGGGAAAAGCAACGGGGCGACATGGCTATAATTCACCGGACTGTCTGGTGGTGCACCAGACTGTCCGGTGAGCCAATGATCGCCAGCACCAACGGTCGGCCGTGCAATCTTCGCGCGACATGGGGTCACGCCAACGGTCGGTTGGGCACACCGGACTGTCCGGTGTGCACAGGACAGTGTCCGATGCGCCAACCGATACCGGGGACCAACGATCGGCTGCTCTTCATATGGAAAGAAATCAATCACCGGACATGAACAGTAGCTGTCCGGTGGTGCACCGGACTGTCCGGTGCACCACTCGACAGAAGGCAAGATTGGCCTTCAAAGTTGGTCTTCAACGGCTCCTAGCTGCCTTGGGGTTATAAAAGGGACCCCTAGGCGCATGGAGGAGCACACCAAGCATTCTCTAAGTATTCTTAAGCATCCAGACTCCGCTCTCGCGCATTCGCTTCATTGTGTTAGTGATTTGGGCTCCATTCGAGTTGTGCACTCCCTGAGTTGTCATTTGAGCTCACGTCTTCATTTGTGTGCGTGGTTGTGCTGCGTATTTGAGTTTTGCGTGTGTTGCTTCTCCCAACCTTACTCTATGCCTTCTTTGTGATCTCTATTGTAAGGGCGAGAGACTCCAAGTTGTGGAGATTCCTCGCAAACGGGAAAATACACTAAAGGAAAGACCATGGTATTCAAGTTGATCATCGGATCACTTAAAAGGGGTTGAGTGCAACCCTCGTCCATTGGGACGCCACAACATGGAAGTAGGCAAGTGTTACTTGGCCGAACCACGAGATAAAATCACGTGTCTCTTGTGCTTCTTTCTCTGTGATTGTTTTTGTTCACAAGAACTCGCCTCAAAACTACTTAGTCGCACTAACACTTCTATAACTAAGTTTTGTGGCTATTTAGTGTTTGAGTTTACAGGATCACCTATTCACCCCCCCCCCTCTAGGTGCTCTCAGATCCCCACCTTAATAGATGGTTTGCCAGCTACATGAGCAAGTCACATTATATATCCCACTTTGCTCTGCATTTGTTGCTTCTTTTAAGTACCATGATGTTAGATCTTGTCCTTACCGGTCACAGGGCATGAAGAGCTTGAAAAATTTGAAACAAACCAAGTTTGAATTTTCATATCATCTCCACAAGACCGCCACTCCATCAGTACTAAATAGGGTTTTCAAAAATAAATCGAGTGATGATTGGATGGTAGTTAGAAACAAAGTTAGGTTGGTAGACTGTTTTTGCCAAAAGGAGGGGATAGATTTTGATGAAAACCTTTGCTCCTATATTCCATTTAGAAGCCATTAGAATCCTTTTAATTTTTATGCTTCAAAGGTTTTTATTTTTTCAAATGAATGTTAAAAGTGCTTTTTAGAAGAGGTTTATGTTAGATAACCCCTAGTTTCGAGAATCTCAAGTCCCACGAGTGGTACGAGCATTTGAAAACCTTTTTACTGGCTAAGGGTTTTAAAATGGGATTGGTTGATAAAACTCTTTTTTTCTCAAAGAAGTAATGATACTTTGTTGGTCCAGACTTACGTGGATGATATCATCTTTGCTAGTTCTTCTCATACTCTTATTTGTAAGTTTTTAGATACTATGACTAGGAAGTTTGAGATGAGCATGATGGGAGAGCTCAACTCCTTTCTTTGATGTAAATCAAATAGACTCAAGATGAGATATTTGTGCACCAAGGCAAGTATACTAATAATGTCCTGAAGAAGTTTGACATGGGTGATACCAAGTCTCTTTTGATGTCCATGCCCACCACAACAGTGTTGGATGCGATGAGGATGGTGAGCCGGTGAGTACATGAGCATGATTGGCTTGCTTCTGTACTTGATAGCAATGAGACCGGACATACACTTTGTTATGTGTTTGTTTGCCCGGTTATAGGCTTTCCCGTGCACATCCCACAAGTAGGTGGTCAAAAGAACCATAAGGTATCTTCGTTTCACTCTTGAGTTTGGAATATGTTATTCCTCTTCTTCAGTCATGTCCTTGTGTGGATATTCCGATGCGAATTTTGCGGGTTTTTGTTTGGATCACAAGTCAACTTGTAGGACTTACCATTTTTGGGCATTTATTGGTTTCTTGGTCTTTTGGCAAGCAGTCTTGCGTAGCTCAATCCATCATATAGGTTGAGTATGTTGTTGTTGCTAGCTATTGCTCACAATTATTTTGGATGATGACCACTTTGAGAGACTTCAACTTAGAATTTTAGTGTGTGCCTTTGCTTTGTGATAACACCAGTGCCATTAGGGTTACAAAAGACCTAGTGCTGCATTTCAAGACCAAACACATATATGTCCCCTTTTATTTTCTGAGAGATCATTATAGGAAAGGAGAAATATACTTATGCCATGTTGACACCCATAGACAACTTGCTGATATGCTCACCAAACCCCTTAATAAAGTCACTTTTGCACATTTGTGAGAGAAGTTAGGTGTATGTTTTACGTTTTAGAGGAAGGAAGTATTTTGTTTTGTATCATACTATTTTTATTTTTGTAGTTCAACTCTTGTTTTGGCTTTTGCACCATATCTGCATCGTATCACATCATACATCTTAGAGCATTTTGAGCTTCATGTGTATATCTGTTAGAATGTGATTATGCTATTTGTAGTATGTTTCATGTATACGTGATGATGTTATAGCAAGCTTAGACTTTTGCTCATATTGATACAACTTTATTAAGCTAAGCTTGTTTTAAAAATATGAACATGATTAATATTTTCATAATAAAAAAATGTCCACCATTGAGATTGGCAACTAGCATGTGTAGGATGTATTGAAATCCTTTTGCTATCACCAATATGTTAGGTTGCTAGTTTCATACCTTGAGTCATTCACTGTCTTGGTCATGTTCATAATGCCCTAAAAACTAGTTCAAGATAAGTGAAAAATAAAAAGATCGAGATAAGTTTGCATTTTTCACCACTTCATTGTATCCAGACTGCTTCTCTTTACACTTAGAAGAACTTGAACCGTGTAGTGGATGATCGAAACCGGTGTTTTCAACTTCTGATTTGCATTATGCATAGGTTGCACCTAGTTGAAAAGTAAGACTTAATAATTCTTACAACCTCTCCGACTCCCATGCTTTGAATAAAACTTGTGTCACATTGCAAGCTAAGATAAATTGATCTATTACAAGTTTCGTTATGTCTTTAGCAAAATGGTTGACTATTGTATGGGCTAGGTCACCTTATATACCTTTAATTAACACTAATTCCTGCTTACATACGTTGTGTACCTAAAATTTGATTCAAATGCTTATACTTCACAATCTTGTGCATATAAACATTTTGAGCATCTACTAGCACATGCATATATTGTTGCACACATAGCACAACAACATTTAAAGCATCTTTTACCTCCTGATTGCTATACTCCTGAAGCTCTTACACTTTCTACATTCCTTTCTGTCTCTCATGTATATCACAGGGGGAAACTGCTTTTTGAGGGGGAGTTGCAGTGAATATTAACAGTGCTTGTTGAGTCCATTTATCAATAAAGGGAAGAACTATACACATACACAAATATCTTGTTGCGAGTGCATTTATTTGTGAGGCTTTGTGCACCTTTTCAGGGGATGATTTTGATAGGAGGAGTTTTGGGGGAGATACTTTTACTAGTTGTGTGAGCCTTTACCTCTTTCTGAAGGGACTAGTTTTGCTTTTAGAGTTGTCAACGTGTTTTCGCCTTTTGCTCTGATCATTAGCTAGTGGTGTTCACTCTTTTTTTACCTCTTATTGAGGGCTAGCCATTTTTGCTTGGTTGTGTTGAGTCATTGCCCATGTCTTTGGAAATCAAGCTTTGCAAATTTCTAATGACTTCGATTTGGCTTTTGTCTGGTCTTTTGTCATTTGAGTGAGTTCTTCCTTTCTTCCTTCTATACTGTTCTTTGTGATTTTGCGGTGGTGTTGATAATGCATTCATGAGGGGGAAGATTGTGAATACAAGGTTGATATGTGCCTTTATGATTTAGGTTTGTGGTAAGTGCTTGTCAACGGAGTAGCTTCTTGGGTTGAGTCATGTCACCAGGGCGTGAAGGTGAGTGCAACATGGTCCTTGACTTGTATTGTACATGTGTGGCGTCCGAAGATGGTGGTCGATGGCAAAGGTGGTGGTCATGTAGGTACATGTCGATGGACCAAGAGTGGTGAAGGACAAGCGATAAGTCTTGACTAAGGGACTAGAGAAGCTAGGTGGCTATCCATGGTGGCTAACGCCGAGGGACACCGATAGATGCAAAGATATGGCATAGCGAATCATGTCGCCGATATGGTTGACGACTGACAAGACACATGTCTAAGATGAGGAGGACACATATGGAGTACGCTACCTACGGAGGTTTGGTGGTTGAGCCTCAAAACTACCCAGTGATGATTTCACGAGTTTGGCCTCAAAACCTTGTGGCTTGGTCTAAAGGGAATCAAAGATGGTACATGGAGCCATCACAGAGGGTGCGTCAAGGCGAAGCAACTTTGTGAAGGGAGTGTGGTCATTAGATCATCATATCAAGAGTTGGTATGTTTTGCCCCTGGTTAAGTAGACAAACTCTATATATCTTCGGGTAGTTTAGTAATATGAAAAAACTCCCTACAAATAAGGAGGAAGGGTTGCACTTACCAAGTACCAACCATCTATGTAGTTGTATTCTACTCTTTATTTCTTATTTGTTACAAGGTCTTTTGGTGCCTTTTGAGTTGTATGCATCTATATACTTGCGATTTTGGTAAGTATGGCCTTAACTGCACCATGACCTCTTTGGTAAATAAATCCCTATTCATGTGTGATGGTTGTGTTCTTGGTTTGAGTTTCTCTTCCCAATCTTTTTTTATTGACTTTCCCGCATGTATTCTTGAAATCTGAGTTTGTGAGGGGTCTTGGGGTATCTAGAGACTTAAGAAACATTTCTAAAATAATTGTCACCTCTAGTATGAGCTGACTCAACTCAGGAACAAATCTCTAACTGATTTGTACTTTTGAGAACCCAAACTCGAGTTTGAGTTTTATGATATAATTCTCAAGTTTTGATCTTTTTGTGCTCATACTTCTCAAACCATCTAATCTCCTCCTTGTTTCACTACACAAAAAGTTTCATCGTGATCAGAGCATTTTCGCTCGAGCGCCACAACCGTGCAAGTGAGCGGCACTATCGTGCCCGACGTTGTCGGCTAGAGGAGCGGTGATGTCGATCTGCACAATGATATTCTCATTTGGTTCTTTCTAGGACTTTCTAGTGTCCAAATTGAATTCCATTTTGATTTGATGATTTGGTAATTTTCTCAGGAACTTGTTCAAGGCATCCAACTATCTATTGATTGAGGTGTTCTTAGTTTTGAATCTTTTGAAGAGGTTTGGGCTAAGCTTTTAGGATCAAGCCAAGATTCCTATTCACCCCCTCTAGTCGTCTATTCGATCCTCCACAACAAGTAGTGAATGATCATGTGAAGTCTTTCAGGATTGGTGGCCAAGGGCATCACAACAAACACCTAATGCAACGAGGAAAGTTTTTAACACTTTGGCCATTCTCCTTGCTTGGATGCTTTGGAAGCATACAAAGTGATGCTTCTTTGATGGCCTCAATCCATCAATGTTGTTGTTGCTTCACTAGGTGAGGGAACAAGGACAACTATGGATATTGGTTGAAGGTAAGTTTGTCTTCAGTGGCATCCTCTATACCTGTCATCTATATCTGTTTTCTATAAACTTGTAAAGCCCAAATATCTGTATAGGAGAAAAATAATAAGATAAATAAATAAGTATACTTATATGTTAGTGTTTTGAGAATTATTTGATTTCCTTTTCTTTGTGCATACTAAATTAAGGGAATTAAAGTAGTCAAATAGCAAATAAATAAATACATAAATGTGCATCTCATGCTGAGACTCTTGTATTTTTGCATTTGTGTTTGAATTCGCAAGACAAGTTTAAGTTTGAAAAAAATAGAATTCGAAAATAAAAGAGAAGAAAAATAAAAGAATATACATTATAAAGAAAAATATAAATAAATAACCATAATTCCTTATGCTAAGTACTTTTAATTGTGCATTCAATTTGTGATTAATTCTCACAAACAAATTCGAGATCAAATTCAAATTTAAATCACCATTTGGAAATAGAAAGAAAAGAAACGAAATTATAAAGGAAAAGGTCCTCCTAGCCGGTGCCGGTCCAAAGTGGCCTGACCCTGGCCCAGCCCAACGCCCCACACCATTTTAATTTGATTGCTGGGCCGAAGCGCGCTCAGACAGCCCATTGGTCATGTGGGCGCGACTCTCCTTCTTCAGCGTACAAGGTTTCGCAGACAATCCAGGCCCACCCCTCCAGTCGCTCCCCGCGCCGCGCGATTCCTAGGAGCTTGACGCCTGCGCCGCTCGTCCGTGTGTCACATGGTACCCACCGGTCAAACCGCGCAATCGAACCCGTTTCCCTCGTGGCGACTGACTGGTGGTCCCGCTCCGGCAGGATCGTCTTCTCCCCAAGTATCGCTGGCAACAGACTCCCGAAGACCCAAACTGAACGCTTAAATGGCGGGGAAAATCCGTTGCCTCGGCCCCAATCCCATCTCGGCCGAACTTTAACCATCCCTGAGTATATATGTAGACCCTCGATGTGCCCCTTGTCTCTTCCCATCGACTAGTCCTCCATTCAAGCTAGTTAGATTCATCGCTTTGTCGCTGGTCCTCGTCGTTTCCCTCTGCGTGGTGGGAGAATTCTGGGTCGTTGCCGCGAGCTGCGCCATTGACGAGGAGACTCAGTCGTGGGCACAGAAGGGGGACTACTGGGCGAAAGGAAGACCATCACCGAGAACCAAGAACCGAGTGCAGGAGAGAGAAGATCCGCGGCGCCACCGCCGTGATGCCGCACCTCGCGGTGTGGAGGGCTCGTCGATGCACTGCAGACGGTGAGCACTCTCAACACTTCGCCTTGTCCATCTCTACGTGATCACAATTTTTCTATGGGGGTTATCACTTCGGGGCGTAATATGGCATGTGCCGGTGAGGTGTGCCTCTGCGGTGCTCTATGCGCCGCCCAGTTGGCCGGGGTAGGAGATAACTCTATTGCCGTCGATTCCCGGATCGGTGGCCTAGATATAATCTAGCGTATCCCCTTCGCCGATGAGTCCTAGGCCGTAAATCTTGGAGTGAGTGGCTAGGATTAGTCCACCTGTACTGGTTCGGCTGAACCAATCTAGTTCGTCCGATCTAGATCTAGCGCTTGTGATCGATGTAGGTAACATTAAACCCGGCCGTCGAGATCTAATCTGATGGCTATCCCTGGGTACCGTTTCATGAGGCTTCGATCTAATCCAGATCGTCGATTATGGATCAGACGGTTAGGAATAACATATACCCCTTCGGCCATAGCACTTTGCATAAGAGCCCCCATATTATTTAATAATCAACCCGCAGTATACCCAGGGTCGCTCTGTGTCTTAGGAAACCTTACCCCGTGGCTCCTGAGTTTCTGTTTATTTGATGCGCAGACCAGATAATAAAGAAAACCATATAAATAATATCAGAAATTGATTTTAACACAAAAATAATTCTAGGAACTTGTAAATTCCATATAAAATTTATTTTAGCTCCTTTTCAGTTCATTCCAGTTCCTATAATTTTGTAATATTATTGTTTATCACCTAGTGTTTCTGATTTGACATGAAAACTATATTAAAATTAATCACTTAATTAATCTTGTATCAAATACATAAAACCTTAGGAAATTCATAACTTTCCTATTTTAACTCCGATTTGATCTGTTCAAGTTGCGTTACTCTCGTATAAATATTTACTATGCGATAACAACATTGATTATATTATGTCGCATTCTTTTATAATTGGATCTTTATTTAACTTATGTTGGTTAGTCTCGTTAATCTGCTTATCATTATAACCTATTAGAATATGATCTATGGTCAATTTATAACTTAGATTAAAGTTGAGATAATTATTTATAGAATAACCTCTCATATGATTTATATTAACCAATTTATAATATAGTTTAACATTTTCATCACATAAATCCTCTATAAAATTATAACTCCTTAACCGTAACTCTGATTTTAGTGGTTCTCGTTCCCACGATCTCGTAGCAACGCGTAGACTATTATTATGCAGTTTGTACTCATGTTTGGTATGATGTTGATTTTATCTATACCATGTTTGTTTATATTGCTACGACTAGCGCGAGGTTTCGAGGATCTGAAGAATCACCCTGGTAACTAGAATCTCAAGTGCCAGGCAAGTTGTGCCCTTGATCCACTTTTGTTACCCAATAATATTCTTTATTATCACTTATCAATGCATAGATTTAATTTTGATGGGACCCAATAGGTAACCCTAGACTGTTTATCTTTTTACCTTGTTTACCCCTGAATCATTGGGTAGCTATGCTATTGCATTATGTGGTTTCGGGTTAATATTTCATTATATTCATGTTCCTATTATTCTGTTATGTTATTTATGTTCATGATAAGATCATTATGTTAATGGGAACATGGAGCGACCACCCGGGAAAACAGTGCTACCACAAGGGTTTAATGGGACGCTCTTGGCTGATTAATTAGAAAAGCTAGTGGATGACTACCTTACCTGAAAGGGGCAAGGGCAGTAAGGGAGTGGTCACTGTAGGGAGGTCATTGGGTTGATTTTGCTGTGATGGCAATCAGGCGAGAGATTTCTGCATTGGAGATTCCTATAAATTGTAGCGGGTTTTCTGAAGCTAGTGGAACTTTGTAAAGGCCTCGTAGTGTTACCCTGCCTCGCCTCCTTAGTAGAGGTGTATGGGATTCATGACCCCTTGGCATATGGGTAACACGGCTTGTGGGTAAAGATGTGCAACCTCTGCAGAGTGTAAAACTGGTATACTAGCCGTGCTCACGGTCATGAGTAGCTCGGACCCTCACATGATTAATCTATGGAATTAAAACTCAATTTGTTATTTGCATTTACATGGGATTATTTATTAATTTTGTTCTATTATCTATTATGGTTTGGTATTTACTTACAGTTAGTAATTGCTAATAAAATTTGACCAACTTAATAAAAAGCAATGCTCAGCTTTAACCCCTAATGTTGATCAGCTTTACACATCACATGAACTCCCACCTTTGATGAGTTCATGTCACATTATTCTCCACAACTTGTTGAGCGATGAACATGTGTGAGCTCACCCTTGCTGTCTCACACCCTCCCTCCCACAGGAGAAGAACGGGTGGTTCAAGTGGAGTTATGCATCGAGGAGTTCGATTCGATCTAGGTGGCGTCTCTCAGTTGACTTTCTAGCGCCAAGGATAAATTTTAGATCCTGTTATATTTATCTTTTATTTTGTAAGACTTCCGCTATGTAATAAATACTCTGATTATTGTGACATTTATCTCTATACACTCTGTTATTATATATGTTGTCTTCTTTGGCGCATGTATGAGATGCACTCGGCTTTGTTCCTTAAAGCCCAGGGTGTTACAAAACTTCTCTAAAATATCGCTTTCTCTGTGTCTCATTCATCTCGAAAAACGTTTTTTATATCTCGTTCTCTAAATATCAAGACTTATATTATGGACATATTTTGCTCCAGATTTTTGTACATACATATTTTTCATACCCTTAAATGTCTTATATATTTTTTTGTTTAATCTAGTGTCCAAAGTATAAAAATGGATAGAGAAGAAAGAGAGTGTCTCTCTTTATAGAAGATAAATAAGTGTTTTCTATTTTTAGAGGAGAATTTAGACGACACCGTTAGTAGACTATAATAGAGGAGCATATAAAAGTCAGCAACTCCAACAGCTTATATAAAATCTTAGGTAAATATAGAGTTTTACAGTGGAGTTTTTAAAATAGAAAATTTTCTTTGGCTTGTGTTAACCAATAGAGTATCTAATAGTTAGCCTTTTTGTCCATGCATAGCAAAGTGCTGCCGTGAGGATCGTTGCATGGGCTCACCAGGATGGCTGCATGTTGCATGGGCCGCTAGGATCGTTGCGTGGGCGCACGCGCTGGTGATAGCTAGTGAGCTCACCTCGGTAAAATTGGCTAGCGAGGGAGACCCGATAACAAGCCTGTTGGATCTGGTTTTCTGGGCTATTTTCGTTTTTTTATCGAGCAAATATCCTTTAACGAGTTTGTTGGAGCGAAGGCCCAATCTATCCAAGCACATGCCCAGGCTGCGACCCACATAATATCTGGAAGCCGGAAGGCCTAGTTGGGCTTTTTTGACTGGCTGAGCACATGGGCGCCCAAGTGGACCGTGGTGTCAGGCAGTGGTGCCGGTCTTCAACTTATTGTTTAGAGCGATGTTTGAAATCTCTACGCCTTATTAAGGCGGTAAGGGGTAGGCTGTCATTCCGTGTTATGCCATTCTCATTCCGCCCTCCCGTAAAGCTCATTCACATTCCTATTCTCGGCTGTCATTTCGTGTTCTTTCTCATTCCCCCTCCCCGCAAAGCCCATTCCCATTCCGCCATCCCCGCACTGTCTTTCTCATTCCCCTCCCACAAAGCTCATTCTTATTCCCACGTGCATCCCACGCCTAGCTAAAATTAAATTAAAAAAACACAAATGTGGCTTCAATGGGATTTGAACCCACGACCCCTCAAGCAAATGTGCTCGTAGCTACCACTACACCACATGTGTGTTTACGTCAATATTTGTTACAATAAAAATATCTACTACATCTCTCCCAAATCCCACCTGCTACCCTTGCACAATGTGTAGTAGTAGATAATTATCAACAAGATTATTGAATTATATTTTTGGACGGAGGCAGTAGTATTTAAAGAAGAGCTTTGCATGCAATTTCTTTTGTTTTTATAATATTTTCAACTTAAATTCCTTTTTATATGTGTGACATTTATTCTCCGTAATATTTTTTCCATGGATCTAACTTGTAAGTCATTTTCATAAACCAACGCCAAAGATAAATCCATGTTTCTTACTTCGAAACCCGAACAAACACCACTGGCAGGAGGCGCTCGCATTGGCGTTACTCATCGATGATGAGAAGAAGCTTGGTGACTGCCAGTTCGACCTCTGAAAGCAGTCCTACGCGTCTGCATACGCCGCTGTGTTCGGCAAGCTTCAGCGCAGCCGCCGCTTGGACGTGGTCAGAGCGGCTGCACCGCGCTGTCCATCTTCAAATAGGGGGACCTCATGGTCGTCCCCAACGCTGGCGACTCTCGGGTTGTTCTAGGCACCACATCCGACGACGGCGCTGTCACGCCGTCCAGCTCATCATCCATCTAAAGCTCAACCTGCCACGTAAGTCGCTACTGGCCGGCCATGAATTCTTGTGCGCTGGGACGACGGCCGTTGCTGACGTTGTGCGAGTGTCCTCGAACAAGATGTATTTAAAGGAGTAGCACATCCGGTGGTGCAATAACTAGGTGTACTACCTCGCTGATGAGCCTGGGGTGCACTTCATTTGGTAGCCCAGCCAAGAGTCATTGGTACTCGCCATGTCGTGCGCGTTCGACGACTACTATATCAAGGTATGTTGCGTCATCTTGGCGCCAGAGGTGATGCAGAGGAGGACCGACAAAAATGACTACTTGCCATCGTCAGGGTAGCTTTTGTGTCGGCCTGTCTTTAATTATCTTCGCAGACACATACACTTGCCTTTTTTGTTTAAGCAAGCGTGTATGGTGGTGCGTACCTGATGACTGACAATGTACGAGGGAACTTGTACCGGCAGGTGTGGCACGTGCTCTTCAATGATGAGACCATGCAAATCGTGGCATATATCGAAGTCTACATGATACTGATGGTTACAATATAGTAGTAAAACAGCTAAATTAAAATAACAAAATTTATGTATGACCAGAATTACAAATGGATTATGAAACATTTTCTTATAACAATATAAGACACATTTTGTATATAAATTATCATGTTATTATATGTTTCCGTTGCAACGCACGGGCACTCACCTAGTAGAGAACGAAATATGGAGGACGGTGAAGATAGCCTAAGTACGTTAGTATAACAAATCACTGACCAAGCCATAGATTCGGCATGTATTTAGACTGTTTTCTATATTAGTAAAATGATATCTAACTCTGTTTAAAAAAATCAGAGCTAATAAAGAAAAGATGCATCAATTTTTTCCACAAGCAGCCGAACAAAATCAACTTGAACATCTAAATGAAAAAGCTCTATGCAAGCATCATTGTTGAAGCAATGACCAGCCGAACAACAAACTGAAACATATTAAGGAGAAATCCACACACGCAAACCATCTGTCGACAACAAAAACAGATAGGGCTCAACTGAGCAACCAACGCGCTCACAAAAATATTCGAAGAGCTGATCTGTTGAAACAAAGAGAGATAGGGCTCAACTGAGCAACCAACTCATCATGAGAGTTTACAATTCGTAAGGTGAGAGCAGTGGCGGACCCAGAAATTAGCTAAAACTCAGACCGAAACGACCATAAATTCTAATAGTAGCATATAAAAAAATGTACGCGAAACAACATTGTCATAGATGTTAAAGATGACATACAAGTTATGATGTAGCTCCTTCCAAATGTATCATGTCGACATCAACATCAGTACTTCTTGCTCCAGAACCTTGAAGGAAATCATATTAAGAACGTGACTTAAAAGGTAATGTTGAATAAATTTAATAATATTAGTAATTGGTACATACCACTAGTACGAGGTAGATTCACTGTTGGTTGAGAATTGAGGTTTGATCTTGGCTGCACATTAGGCACGATGGGTGTGAGAGCTGGAGAAAAAAATGATTGCAATGTTCTATGCCTCTTCTTCGTTATGACTCGCCGGCTGTTCATTGCAGACAAACAGCGGAAAGTACGGTTAGCACAAGGTACGAGTAGTCCGGGTCTGGAACGAGCGAATTAATCAAGAAAGCGAAGCCGGAGCTACATACCTACAGGCTGCAGGGACTGGGCTGAGGCGCGGCGAAGAGCCACCCAAATCCCAATCGGCAATCGCTAGGCGCGCGCGGCTAGCTGGCGGGCGTCGGCTCGGCGCTCGGCGGACGCAGACTGGGAGTCTGGGCTGCCGGCTGGGCCGCTGCCGCGCTGGCCGCTGGGCGAGCGCCCGACCTCGGCGGACCCTGGACACCTGGACATGGATGGGACGGCGCCACGGCGGACTGTGGCGCGGCGGCGCACTGGAGGCTGGGGCGCGCGCGGGGGCCGCGGAGGACGGGGATGGCCCGGCGAGCCGTCATGCGCTCAGCGGTCGGCGCTCTGCTGGCCCAGGATCTCCGATCTTCTAAAAAAATTAATGGGCCTGCGCCCTGGGCCAGGGGCCTGGGTCCGCCCCTGGGTGAGAGAGAAGAACGATCAGCGAGACTGGGCACCAGATGCGGCTATAGTGGCTAAACAACCATCACCTGCCAATTGACCAAAAATTGAAGCACAGAAGATGGTGCCTCCAAAACAGAAAGAAAAGCAAACTGTACACAAAGCCAGCCGCTGCTGGATAATATAGTTTCATGGCAACATTTTTCAGTTGCCAGCTAATGATGTTAACAATGAAGTATATCGATCATCACATCATCTCGTTTATGCTAATGACATATTACACGTACTCATCTTATGAACACTGTTGAGATGTTATATACATGTTTTCATGCTATCCCCACGGTTCTCTAATATCCTTAGGACGCCTTCTTCCTTTCTGCAAGCATGACAAGGCTCTCTGCCATCTTGCTTCATGTTCAAGGACCCAGCAACTTCTTCCACCAGGCATACCCCAACAAGAGGACGGTGATTACAAAGCAGCCAGATGAGGTGCTCCCGACAAATGGCCAGAAGAGGCTGCCATCGGTGTTGAACAGAGAGCTCGGGATGTTCATCGCAAAAGCTCCAGCAATGAAAGTGTTGGCAGCTATGCCAAAGGATGCAATCGTAAGTGTAAGCTGGAGTTGAATGAGTTCGTTACGCTGGTTGTCAAGTTGAATGTTGACGTAGTCTTCTGTGTCATCAATATACTCCCGAACCTGTTTTATTTTCAAGAAGAAATCAACATCCATATCGAGACGAATAGATGGCTTGATGAAAGCACCAAAATGAATGATTTCTTCACCAGAAATCAGAAATAATAAAAAAAAACTGGTCCTACTTTAATTTGTATAAACGGAGTTCTGTGTTTGACAGGAAACAGAAGGAATATATCTGAACAAATGTATTCTCTCCAGAGTAAGCAGATTATGTTTACGTCTCATGAGACAGCACCATATAATTACAGAACCCACAATACAGGAGAATACATTCTGTTTCAGTGTGGATAAAGAGACTAACCGACAAAATTCTGTTGCGAATTCCATCCAGCTGCATGAAGTAGGCCTCAAGTAACATCTCTAGGTCCTCCACATCATTATCCAAATGCATGCTAGTAGCAATGCTCAGGCTACGCCGGAAGCTAGAGTTCAGCCTGGGGACACCTGTTCCGGCAAGAACAATGCTGTTGGAAGCAGCAGATGACATTAAAGCCTCAACCTGTTGGTTTTGTACTTGCTTCCTTGTTAGATACAGATGTTCCATGTCTTCATTATCATCTAGAAGATGTTCTATTTCATCCCTGACCTGATAAGATACAATAAATAAATACATAAAAGATCCCAGTACAGCAGCACATGAGATATCACCAAGATTCTCACAAGCACGACAGAAATACTCAGCAGCTCAGCACAATATGATATAAACAATAATCTTAAGGGAGAACAAAAGTGAACCATACAGTTTGATTCCAAAAACGAAAATTCAATGGCTCATTTCTCTGTCTTCCTGCAGCTAAAAATAATCATGGCTCTTTTACCAATCCATAGTGGATACACAACTGTAAGTACATCAAGCAATTCTTTTTGCATGAGCATCAGACCAGATAAGAAGATCAGAGCAATTTGTTTGATAAAAAAAGATCAGAGCAAACCATCAAGCTGGATTGGTTTGTGAATCTATGCACAAAGCAACTAAAACTATAACAATTTACAACATGAGGCAATCTAAGCTGCACAGTCATAAACAGACATGGTATACAGGCTGTTTGAAGAACTCAATCATATCTCCATTGTTACAAATAGAACAGACTGTTGGAAACCAATTAATTAGGATTATCTTTGTAATATAATTCAATGGCCTTTTCATCTATAAAATCGAGATGCGACAACAGGAAACAACAATGGTTATAAACTGTACAAATTCAGGTAGACTGAGGAATTAAGCACACAAAGTCTTTCTTTAATGATACCTTTTGCACACGGGCAAGCAAACGGGTAAGATGACTCTTAAGGCTCCGCACTCGCTCAAGGTTCCTTGTGCTTACATTCTTGGTCAGTTCGTCAAGCACTGGAGTAGCATGCCTCTCAAGGTCAGACACGCTAAGGTCCAACGATGAGCACACAACCTCGAGTGCTACCTCCAGCACATGGAACTCGAATGGCAGCTCATGCTCTGCCCCGGTCGCTTCATTAAGCGAGCCCTTCTGTTTTTCCCCATTGCCATCAGGGGCACACTCACCATTCTCACCCACCCGGCTCCTCAGAGGCAGGTGCTGCCTCAATTGGTCAACGAAAGGGAGCACTTCGTGCATGAGAGGGTCCAACAGGAGCACCTCCTCGGCAGTAACTATCGCCCTGATGAATTCGAGGTTGATCACCATCGCCTTCTCCCTAGCTGCAGAATAAATCGTTCTAAATTACTAGTACGATACAGAGTTTGCGTCTTCTTGCTTTTATGACCACAAAAAAAATGATGGACTATTAAATAGGGCAGGGAGAGAGGGGGCAGCTGGGTGTGCTCACCGAGGATGCTGGAGGAGCGAGAGAAAACGGGGCCGAGGATGCGTAGGTCGCGCGGGGGCAGTCCGGCGCGGCGGATTATGGAGGCCTTGTCGAGCTCGACGATCTCGGAGGCACTCCAGCGGTCCAACCGCATCCATAGGCGCGTGCCGGCCTTCTTCTTGTTGACCTTCCCCGACACGGCAACCCCGCCGCCCGCGGTAACTGAGAGGGGAGGGGGCGGCTGGGCGGTCTGCCCCGCCGCCGCCGATCCCGGGGTCGCGGACGGCGAGGCAGCAGAGGGGGAGGCGAGAAGAGCCCTCGTCGCGTTGTCCTGCTTGGGGAGGGAAGGGAGGCGGCGGGCGGAGCGATTCCGCTTGGACGAGGACGAGGAGGATCGGGTGAAGAACGGCAGCTTCCGGCCGCCGGATCGCTTCCCCATGGCGTTGCCACGGCGGCGTGGGCGGGGCGGGGCGTGGCGCGGCACAGTGGGGGTGAATGGGTCGGACGGCGGGGACGCCGGGACGGTCGTCTCGTCGTGGTCCACGTCCAACTCCAATCAGTGGTAAACGCAGCCGGCCAGGACCAATCGCTTGTGAAGCGGAAGCCCTAGGATGCTGATCGGACGGGTGGGATTGCGTAGCAACGTCAACGCACCAAGCAGCCGCGCTCGCAAAGCGGAAGCCAAGCCAAGAGGATATTTATCTTTCCCCGTTCTCGCCGCCGGCGCCGATGGATGCAACACCCGCCGGTGCCTCCACTTACCCCCATCGTGCGCGGGTGCCGCGGGACGGGGTCCTCCTACTGAGGAAACAATGGTGCCAGTGGCGCGGCCGGCGGCCCGCTCCGATCGCTGCCCCCCGAAGGTAAGATGCCTGGTGTGGCGGCGGAAGCTGCGCGCTTCAGCTAGTTTGTCAGCACTCGGTTTCGTTCATTCATGTGCGTCTCAGGAGCTCCGGCCGAGCTGAAAGAGGACTCCAAGTTTGTGCTGTTGTCCTGTTGAACGCGGACGATCCCGTGCACGGCCCACCGGTGACGGTGAGTGCTCGCAGCTGTTCTACATCGTTGCATGCATGTCATGCGAGTACATGGAAACGCTGAAAATTACAGCATATCAACTCCTATACATGTGAATTTCAGGCGCTATTGCTCATCCGAGAGGTGAAACTGTCACTGTAATCAGTAATGTCAATTTGCAGAGTACTAGTATTTTTCTCCATTTTTGCACTATTACATCTATACCACTATATAATCTACCGATTTAAACTATACAAAACTCACTCAACCAAAACACTCACACTCATAATATCGGCGTTTCTACCCCGGGGGGTCCCTGGACCGACGAGTAAATTGTCGCTGCGTGTCCCAGCCCAGATGGGTCGGCGCGAGACGGAGCACAAGAGGGAAAAACCAGTGAGGGGAAACCGCGGCCTCGTGTTGTCCTGCGCTCAGGGCTGATGCGCTTGCAGTAGGGGGTTACAAGTGTTCGCGAGGGAGAGAGAGAGGGCGTGAGACTGCGCGTCAGCCTGTTCTCCCGCGCGGCCACCTTTTTCGTACGAGGGCCCTGGACCTTCCTTTTATAGACGTAAGGAGAGGGTCCAGGTGTACAACGGGGGTGTAGCAGTGTGCTAACGTGTCTAGCAGAGGGGAGACAGAGCCCCATGTACATGCCGACGTGGCTGTCAGAGAGGTGTTGCAGCCCTGTTCATATGGCGTCGTGGCCGTCGGAGGAGCGCTTGAGCCCTGTAGAAGTACAGCTGTCGGTGTTGTCGGATCCTTGCTGACGTATCCTTGCTTCGGTAGGGGGCTGAGAACCGTCGTCGTCATGGAGCACGCGGGGTGTCATCATTACTTGTTTTACCGGGGCGAGCCAGATGGGACGCCGGTCTTGTTCCCCGTAGCCTGAGCTAGCTAGGGGTAGGGTAATGATGTACCCCCTGCGACGTGGTCGGTCCGAGCCCAAGGTCGGGCGAGGCGGTGGCTCCTCCGAGGTCAAGGCTGAGTCCGAGCCCGGGGGTCGAGCGAGGCGGAGATCGTCGTCCGAGGTCGGGGTTGAGTCTGAGCCCTGGGGTCGGGCGAGGCGGAGACCGTCGTTCGAGGTCGAGGTTGAGTCCGAGCCCTGGGGTCGGGCTAGGCGAAGACCGTCGTCCGAGGTCGAGGTTGAGTCCGAGCCCTGGGGTCGGGCGAGGCGGAGACTGTCTTCCGGAGGCGAGGTCGAGTCCGAGCCCTGGAGTCGGGCGAGGCGGAGATTCCTATGGCGCCCGAGGCTGGACTTGGCTACTGTCAGCCTCACCCTGGCAGGTGGCACAGCAGTCGGAGCAGCGCAGGCGGCGTTGTTTTCCTGTCAGGTCAGTCAGTGGAGGGGCGAAGTGACTGTGGTCACTTCGGCCTTGTCGACTGGAGAGCGTGCGTCAGGATAAGGTGTCAGGCGATCCTTGCATTGAATGCTCCTGCGATACGATCGGTTGGTGTGGCGATCTGGCCAAGGTTGCTTCTCCGCGAAGCCTTCCCGAGCTGGGCCTCGGGCGAGTCAAAGGTGTGCCCGTTGCTTGAGGAGACCCTCGGGCGAGGCGTGAATCTGCCTTGGTCTATCGTTCCTACCCGAGGCTGGGCTCGGGTGAGGCGAGATCGTGTCCCTTGAGTGGGCGGAGCCTTGACCTGAATTGCGCCCATCAGGCCTTTGCAGCTTTGTGCTGATGGGGGTTACCAGCTGAGATTAGGAGTCTTGGGGGTACCCCTAATTACGGTCCCCGATAGTAGCCCCCGAGCCTCAAAGAGAGTGTGGGTACTCGCTTGGAGGCTTTGTCGCACTTTTTTGCAAGGGGACCGGCCTTTCTCGGTTGCATTTCATTCCGGTGGGTGCGCGCGAGCGCACCCGCCGGGTAGCCCCCGAGGCCTCGGAGGAGTGGTTTAACTCCTTCGAGATCTTAATGCCTTTCGTGATGCTTCGGCCGGTCTGGTCGTTCCCTCATACGAACTGGTCGTTGCCCGGGTGCATAGTCAGGTTCCGAGTTCTCGGGCTGGTATGTTGACGCTGTCAATGGGTTGGCCGAAGCTGGGTTTGTGAGAGTGAAAGGGAAATGTGCCCTTGGGCCATTTCTAAGTGTTTTGGTGATTGAATGCCAACACAAGTGCTTAAGTGTTAATCTATGCCAATTGATGGATAAAGTGCAAATCAAGAGTAAAGGTATGTTTCTAAGACTTAGTACATTGTTTTGGAGACTAATGTATTGTGTCTAAGTGCTAGAAACAGGAAAAGACCAATTTGGAAAAGACTTGGCTATGCAGCCAAGACTCTGCGCGGTCTGGGTGCACCGGACAATGTCCGATGGTGCACCGGACAGTGTTCGGTGCGCCAGGCTGGCGACTGTCAACTGGCTGCTCTCGGGAAGCGATCAACGGTGTACGGCTATAAATCACCGGACTGTCCGGTGGTGCACCGGACTGTCCGGTGAGCCATTCACAGGCGAAGTCGTCGCTCTCGGGAAGCGATTAACGGCGTACGGCTATAAATCACCGGACTGTCCAGTGGTGCACCGGACTGTCCGTTGAGCCAACTGTCGGTCGGGCCAACGGTCGGCCGCGTAATCCGCGCGCGACGCGTGGCTGAGTCAACGGTCAGAAGGGGGCACCGGACTGTCCGGTGCGCCAACGGCTCTGGATCTTCAACGGTCGGCTGCGCCACAGAAGGAAAGAAATCTGCACCGGACAGTGTCCGGTGGTGCACCGGACTGTCCGGTGCGCCAGTCGACAGAAGGCAAGAATTGCCTTCCTGGAATGCTCTCAACGGCTCCTAGCTGCCTTGGGGCTATAAAATGGACCCCTAGGCGCATGGAGGAGGACACCAAGCATTCTCTAAGCATTCCTAAGCACCAAGACTTCAATTCCACGCATTCGATTCTTTGTGATAGCAATTAGAGCTCCATTTGAGTAGAGAACTCTTTGAGTTGTGTTGAGAGCTCGTGTTGTGACTTGTGTGCGTGTGTTGCTCTGATTTTGTGTCTTGTGTGCGTTGCTCATCCCATCCTTACTTCCGTGCTTCTTTGTGATAATCAAAGTGTAAGGGCGAGAGGCTCCAAAGTGTGGAGATTCCTCGCAAGCGGGATATAGTAAAGTGAAAGCAAAACACTGTGGTATTCAAGTGGGTCTTTGGACCGCTTGAAAGGGGTTGAGTGCAACCCTCGTCCATTGGGACGCCACAACGTGGAGTAGGCAAGTGTTGGACTTGGCCGAACCACGGGATAAACCACTGTGCCATCTCTGTGTTGATCTCTTTGTGGTTATTGTGTTTTGCAAGAACTCCTCTCTAGCCACTTGGCTTTATTGTGCTAACGCCTAATCAAGTTTTGTGGGATTAAGTTTCAAGTTTTTACAGGATCACCTATTCACCCCCCCCCCTCTAGGTGCTCTCAAAGAGCAGCCCTCGAGCCTCTACACAGGGCGAGAGGATGGTCAAGGACTGACTCGGCTTTTTTCATATGCCCCTTCGTCGCCTTTCCGCAAGGAGGAGGGGGGAAAGCGCCATGTTGCCCTCGAAGGGCGCCGTACATGGTGTCTCCGGTGAGTTTCTAATGGGTGATCCGAGTGGACGCCCGTGCCCCGTTCGATAAGGGTCGGCTAGTGGCCCAGAGGCGCGCTCCAAAAGTACCTGCAGGTGATTTGCCGGACCCGGTCCCGTTCAATAGGGTCGGAGGGCTTGATGCCTCCCTCTGATGAGATTTCGTTACAGAATCGCTCCTGTTGGTCTCGGAAATGTCCTAGGGTACCTCGGGAGCATAGCCCGAGCCTTGGTTATGTATCGAGCGTACCCAGAGTCACCCCTCACTCTGCGTGTTCTGGGGCGGCTGTCGAACCCTTCGAGAGGCCAGCCTGCGAACCCCTGATCAGTAGTGGGCGCGGAGCCCGAGTGGTCTGAGGCGGCTGTTGAACCCTTCCGAGGGGCCAGCCTTCGAACCTCTGACCAGTAGTGGGCGCGGAGCCCGAGTGCTCTGAGGCGGCTGTCGAACCCTTCCGGGGGGGGCTAGCCTTCGAACCTCTGATCAGTAGGAGGGCGCGGGGCCCGCTTCCTTCGCGGAGAAGGATCCCTTTCGGAGTATCCCCTTTCCTGGTCCCTGTTAGCAAGAGAGAGAAAGGGGAAGCGAAAAAGGATACGAAATTGAACGTCGTGGCGTACCTTTTTTGACACGGTCATTATGGCAGAGGTGAAGCGTCGCCCGCTTCGCCTGCCAAAGGTGTCGCCTGCCCTGCCGCAGAGTTAATGCGACGGGACGAGTGGTTCGCGGGGCAGTCGTTGTGCATGCGCGAGCCGTTCGAGGAACGGAACACGGGCGCGTCGTCTTCACGTCGTGGGAGAGGGCTCTCTCGCTGTTCCTAGAGAGGACGTGAGCCTGCAGACGATCTGACCGCCGTTTCCGCTCACCTGCTGCCGCCATTACTGTCGGCCCACTTCTGGCCATATCGACCGTCGCGCCTTCTCCCGCGGCTGACTGACCCATGACCGGCGTGCCTGGTTGGCACTGCTGGGCCGTGCGCAGGGTTGCCTCGAGTCGCGGCACCGATTCCGTGGTCGAGGATGCGCGGCACTGGCGCGAGCGGCGGTGCAGTTTCTCGCACGTAGTAACCCGCGCGCCGGTTACATGACGTGTGGGCCTGGGCCTCCATGCTAGATGCGTCGAAGTCGAAAGGGTGCGCCCCCTTGGTGTAGTTGCATGTCGCCTGCATGGCGGTCCGCCCTTTCACCCGCTGGTTTGGGCGAAGACGGAGGAATGCTTGTAACCGCTGGGCAGTTGCGCGCTCCGTGCACGGCGGTTTGGCTTCTTCTGTCCTGGGCCAGCTCGCATGACGCGTGGGACCCAGACCTCGTGTCGTAGGGGGAGGACCTTGGAGCGTGTTGGTGAAGACTCAGTCCACGACGGCTGAGGTCGCAAGTGGGGAGAGTTGTCTTTAAAAAGGGATCGACCTCCTGGGTGGTAGCCATGCCTTTGCACTTTCCTCATGCGTCGCGTCCTTCCACCTTCCGAGCCCCTGGATGGGGAGCGCCCGCGTTGTCTTCGTCTCGTTGTGGAAAGAGCGCAACCTCGTGGAGGTCGGTACCTTTCAGCCATCGCTCGGCTTCAAGGATTTTCGTCGTGCAGCCCGGCTGCTTTCCCCCACCAATGGGCAGTTTGGTGGAGAGAAGCAAGCCGGGATGCGGCCTCCGCCCCGCCCTCAGCTTCAAGGATCTTCTTCATCCTTGCTGGGGAGGGGGGCGAGGCGAGCCGGGGCCTGCCTTGGCGTGGGCTGGCGTCCCGCTTCTTCCTCCAGCTTCTGGGGGTGGAAACCATCCTCCAGCTCTACGGAGGAGGCGTCCTCCAGCCATGCCGGGGAAGGCAAACTGCTGCTTCCAGGACAGGGTGCAGCGTTCCGTCCTTTGTCTGGGCGGCGGTCGCGCCGCGTATGGGCCGGCCACGTCCAGGTCTTCCTCGCGCCGACAGCCGTGCCAGAGGGTTGCCCAGCACGTCGCACGCCGCGAGGGTGGTGCTCATGTTCTGGGGCGGCCTCGGCGAGGGCGGGAGTGAGGACCTGCCGGTGCGCTTTGGGGCAGCCGACGCTTACTGGTGCGGTGTTTGCGGACAGGTGGGCGCCGCCGTCGGTGCTGAGGTGGTAGCGGCCGGAGAAGGTTTCTCTGCCGACAAGATCGCCAACTCCGCCCGCACCCCTGGACCTCCGTCTCCCTGGCTTGAATGGCTGGTTCTCGTCCTTTGTGGGCGAGAGCTTTTCCGCCGCAGCGTTTGCCCTGAAGCCGCTGCTGCAGCTGTCTTGCCGCCCGGGACGGAGGTCGTTGTCACTGCTACAGGAGTGGGCGGCGGTGAGCCACTTGGAGTTCGTCGTCCCGCGGGCCTCCTAGTATGGAGGTTGTTCATACCCGCGGGAACGGAACCGGAGTCCCGTTTGTAATGGCACCTTGAGTGTTGGCGTATGTTCATTGCGGCTGTCAGGGCCTGAACATCTGTGTATTTGGGCGTAAAGCCGTGTTTCTTCCCCATTTCGAGCACCAGGACTCGCCTGTCGGCTAGCTGGACCGCTTAACCAAGTGTGAGTTGCCCAGTGCGGAAGGTGACGAGTGAGGTATCCGTATCCCGGAGGCGTAGGAGTCCCTTGGCTCAGTCGGCCTTACCGCTCGAGGCTTCTCTTGCTTAGTGAAGGAACCCTCGGCTGCTCTGCGATGAGCCGAAGCCGGAGGCAGTGGTGTCAGCATGGACGGAGGCGGAGTCGGCTAGAGAAGAAACTTTGTCGGCCCAGGAGTAGGGGACTTCCCAAGCCGAGGAGGCGTTGCAGTGGCGGCTGGGACCTGGCCAGGTCGTCCACTGGTGGGACCAACCCTGGAGTCGGGCTGTCGAGTGAAAGGGAATTAAGCTTCCACCTTTTTCCTAAATGATTTTGGTGGTTGAATTGCCCAACACAAATAATTGGACTAACTAGTTTGCCCATGTTTATAAGTTCTACAGGTACCAAACGTTCACAATAAGCCAATAAAAAGATCAAGAGAAAGGGTTCAAACAAAGGAGCAAAGAGACAACCGAAGGCACCCTGGTCGAGCGCACCGGGCTGTCCGGTGCACCACCGGACAGTGTCCGGTGCACCAGGGGACTCCAAGCTGAACTTCACGCCTTCGGGAAAACTCAGAGGCGCCGCGCTATAATTCACCGGACTGTCCGGTGTACACCGGACAGTGTCCGGTGCTCCAAGGGGACGCGACTCTAAATCGCCAGCTTCGGGAATCCGCTCCGCAATAATTCACCGGACATGTCCGGTGTACACCGGACTGTCCGGTGTAACGGCGGAGCAACGGCTACTTCGGCGCCAACGGTCACCTGCAGCGGCATTAAATGTGCGCCAAGGCACGCAGAGGCCAGGCACGCGCGAGACGGCGCACCGAACACTCTACAGTACATGTCCGGTGCGCCACCGGACATCCAGGCGGGCCCAGCAGTCAGAGCTCCAACGGTCGGAACCCAACGGCCTGGTGACGTGGCTGGCGCACCGGACACTGTCCGGTGTGCACCGGACTGTCTGGTGCACCATGCGACAGACAGCCTCCACCAAACGGCTAGTTTGGTGGTTGGGGCTATAAATACCCCCAACCACCCCACATTCAAGTCATCCAAGTTTTCCACCTTCCAACCACTTACAAGAGCTAGGCATTCAATTCTAGACACACTCAAGTGATCAAATCCTCTCCAATTCCACATAGAGCTTTAGTGACTAGTGAGAGAGATTTGTCGTGTTCTTTTGAGCTCTTGCGCTTGGATTGCTTCTTTCTTTCTCATTTGTTCTTGTGATCAAAACTCAATTGTAACCGAGGCAAGAGACACCAATTGTGTGGTGGTCCTTGCGGGGAAGTTTTGTTCCCGGTTGATTTGAGAAGAGAAGCTCACTCGGTCCGAGGGACCGTTTGAGAGAGGGAAAGGGTTGAAAAAGACCCGGCCTTTGTGGCCTCCTCAACGGGGAGTAGGTTTGCAAGAACCGAACCTCGGTAAAACAAATCCGTGTGTCATACTCTTCATTGGCTTACAATTTGTTTTGCGCCCTCTCTCTCGGACTCATTATTATTTCTAACACTAACCCGGCTTATAGTTGTGATTAACTTTGTAAATTTCAGTTTCACCCTATTCACCCCCCCTCTAGGCGACTTTCAATTGGTATCAAAGCCCGGTGCTTCATTAGAGCCTAACCGCTTGAAGTGATGTCGGGAGATCACGCCAAGAAGGAGATGGAGACCGGCGACAAGCCCACTACAAGCCACGAGTCGACTTCATCGGAAGAGTCCCGCAACAAGAGGAAGGAGAAGAAAAACTCCTCCAACAAAGGGAAGGGGAAGGAGAAGAAATCCTCTTCCCACAAGTCGCATCGGAGAGGCGACAAACACAAGAGGATGAGGAAAGTGGTCTACTACGAGACCGACTCTTCATCACCATCGACCTCCGGCTCCGACGCGCCGTCCATCACTTCTAAGCGCCATGAGCGCAAGAAGTTTAGTAAGATCCCCCTACACTATCCCCACATTTCAAAGCATACTCCTTTGATCTCCGTTCCATTAGGCAAACCACCGGTTTTTGACGGTGAAGATTATAATATGTGGAGTGACAAAATGAGGCATCATCTAACCTCACTCCACACTAGCATATGGAATGTTGTTGAGTTTGGTGTATAGGTACCATCCGTAGGGGATGAAGACTACAACTCGGACGAGGTGACCCAAATTCACCACTTTAACTCCCAAGCCACCACTATACTCCTCGCCTCTCTAAGTCGAGAGGAGTATAATAAGGTGCAAGGGTTAAAAAGTGCGAAGGAAATTTGGGACGTACTCAAGACCGCGCACGAAGGAGACGAGGTGACAAAGATCACCAAGCGGGAGACGATCGAGGGGGAGCTCGGTCGCTTCATGCTTCACCAAGGGGAGGACCCACAAGCCATGTACAACCACTTGAAGACCTTGGTGAATCAAGTGCGCAACCTCGGGAGCGAAAAATGGGATGACCATGAGATGGTCAAGGTTATTCTTAGATCCCTCGTATTTCTTAACCCTACGCAAGTTCAATTAATTCGAGGTGATCCTAGATATAAGCTAATGTCTCCCGAGGAGGTTATAGGAAAATTTGTGAGCTTTGAGCTAATGATTAAAGGCTCAAAGAAAATCATCGAGCAAGGTACCTCCTCAACGCCCGAAGCACAACCGGTGGCATTCAAGGCGACGGAGGAGAAGAAGAAGGAGTCTACATCAAGTAGACAACCCATCGACGCCTCCAAGCTCGACAACGAGGAAATGGCGCTCATCATCAAGAGTTTCCGCCAAATCCTCAAGCAAAGGAGGGGGGAGGATTACAAGCCCCGCTCCAAGAAGGTTTGCTACAAGTGTGGTAAGCCCGGTCACTTTATTGCCAAATGTCCTATTTCTAGTGACAGTGACAGGGGCGACGACAAGAAGGGGAGAAGAAAGGAGAAGAAGAGATATCACAAGAAGAAGGGCGGCGATGCCCATGTGTGTCGCGAGTGGGACTCCGACGAGAGCTCCACCGACTCCTCATCCGACGAGGACGCCGCCAACATCGCCGTCACCAAGGGACTTCTCTTCCCCAACGTCGGCCACAAGTGCCTCATGGCAAAGAACGGCAAAAAGAAGAAGGTAAAATCAAGATCCTCCACTAAATACGAAACCTCTAGTGATGAGGATGATGCTAGCAATGAGGAGGATAACTTGCGCATTCTTTTTGCCAACCTAAACATGCAACAAAAAGAAAAATTAAATGAATTGATTAGTGCTATTCATGAGAAGGATGATCTCTTGGACTCTCAAGAGGACTTCCTTATTAAAGAAAATAAGAAGCACGTTAAGGTTAAAAATGCTTACGCTCTAGAAGTAGAAAAATGTGAAATACTATCTAGTGAGCTAAGCACATGCCATGAAACTATTGACAACCTTAGAAATGAAAATGCAAAATTAAATGCTAAGGTTGATTCTCATGTTTGTGATGTTTCAATTCCCAATCTTAGAAATGATAATGATGATTTGCTTGCTAAGATTGAAGAATTAAACATCGCTCTTGCTAGCCTTAAGATTGAAAATGAGAATTTAATTGCTAAGGCTAAAGATTTTGATGTTTGCAATGTCACTATTTCTAACCTTAGAAGTGAAAATGATATACTTCATGCTAAGGTTGTAGAACTTAATTCTTGCAAACCCTCTACATCCACTATTGAGCATATTTCTATTTGTACTAGATGTAGAGATGTTGATATTAATGCTATTCATGATCATATGGCTTTAATTAAAAAACAAAATGATCATATAGCAATATTAGATGCTAAAATTGCCGAGCATAACTTAGAGAATGAAAAGTTTAAATTTGCTAGAAGTATGCTCTATAATGGGAGACGCCCTGGCATCAAGGATGGCATTGGCTTCCAAAGGGGAGACAATGTCAAACTTAATGCCCCTCCTAAGAAATTGTCTAACTTTGTTAAGGGCAAGGCTCCCATGCCTTAGGATAACGAGGGTTATATTTTGTACCCTGCCGGTTATCCCGAGAGCAAAATTAGGAGAATTCATTCTAGGAAGTCTCACTCTGGCCCTAACCATGCTTTTATGTATAAGGGTGAGACATCTAGCTCTAGGCAACCAACCCGTGCTAAGTTGCCTAAGAAGAAAACTCCTAGTGCATCAAATGATCATAGCATTTCATTTAAAACTTTTGATGCATCTTATGTTTTGACTAACAAATCCGGCAAGGTAGTTGCCAAGTTTGTTGGGGGCAAACACAAGGGATCCAAGACTTGTGTTTGGGTACCCAAAGTTCTTGTTTCTAATGCCAAAGGACCCAAAACCGTTTGGGTACCTAAAGTCAAGAACTAAACTTGTTTTGTAGGTTTATGCATCCGGGGGCTCAAGTTGGATCATCGATAGCGGGTGCACAAACCACATAACAGGGGAGAAGAAGATGTTCTCCTCCTACGAGAAAAACCAAGATCCCCAACGAGCTATCACATTCGGGGATGGAAACCAAGGTTTGGTCAAAGGTTTGGGTAAAATTGCTATATCTCCTGACCATTCCATTTCCAATGTTTTTCTTGTTGATTCATTAGATTACAATTTGCTTTCCGTTTCGCAATTATGTCAAATGGGCTACAACTGTCTTTTTACTGATGTAGGTGTCACTGTCTTTAGAAGAAGTGATGATTCAATAGCCTTTAAGGGAGTGTTAGAGGGTCAGCTATACTTGGTAGATTTTGATAGAGCTGAACTCGACACTTGCTTAATTGCTAAGACTAACATGGGTTGGCTCTGGCACCACAGACTAGCCCATGTTGGAATGAAGAATCTTCATAAGCTTCTAAAGGGAGAGCACATTTTAGGATTAACAAATGTTCATTTTGAGAAAGACAGGATTTGTAGTGCATGCCAAGCTGGGAAGCAAGTTGGTGTTCATCATCCACACAAGAACATCATGACGACTGACAGGCCACTAGAGCTCCTACACATGGATTTATTCGGCCCGATCGCTTACATAAGCATCGGCGAGAGTAAGTACTGTCTAGTTATTGTGGATGATTATTCTCGCTTCACTTGGGTGTTCTTCTTGCAGGAAAAATCTCAAACCCAAGAGACCTTAAAGGGATTCTCGAGACGAGCTCAAAATGAGTTTGGCTTAAGGATCAAGAAAATAAGAAGCGACAACGGAACGGAGTTCAAGAATTCACAAATTGAAGGCTTCCTTGAGGAGGAGGGCATCAAGCATGAGTTCTCTTCTCCCTACACGCCACAACAAAATGGTGTAGTGGAGAGGAAGAATCGAACTCTATTGGACATGGCAAGGACCATGCTTGATGAGTACAAGACACCGGATCGGTTTTGGGCCGAAGCGGTCAACACCGCCTACTACGCCATCAACCGGTTATATCTACACCGAATCCTCAAGAAGACATCCTATGAACTCCTAACCGGTAAAAAGCCCAACATTTCATATTTTAGAGTCTTTAGTAGCAAATGCTTTATTCTTATTAAAAGAGGTAGAAAATCTAAATTTGCTCCTAAGACTGTAGAAGGCTTTTTACTAGGATATGATTCAAACACAAGGGCATATAGAGTCTTTAACAAGTCCTCCGGACTAGTTGAAGTTTCTTATGACGTTGTGTTTGATGAAACTAACGGCTCTCAAGTAGAGCAAGTTGATCTTGATGAGATAGGTGAGGAAGAGGCTTCGTGCATCGCGCTAAGGAACATGTCCATTGGGGATGTGTGTCCTAAGGAATCCGAAGAGCCTCCAAATGAACAAGATCAACCATCCTCCTCCACGCAAGCATCTCCACCAACTCAAATTGAGGATGAGGCTCAAGTTGATGAAGGAGAAAATCAAAATGATGAGCCACCTCAAGATGACGGCAATGATCAAGGGGGAGATACAAATGATCAAGACAAGGAGGATGAAGAACCAAGACCGCCACACCCAAGAGTCCACCAAGCAATCCAACGAGATCACCCCGTCGACACCATCCTCGGCGACATTCATAAGGGGGTAACCACTAGATCTCGTGTTGCACATTTTTGTGAGCATTACTCTTTTGTTTCCTCTATTGAGCCACACAGGGTAGAGGAAGCACTTCAAGATTCGGATTGGGTGATGGCGATGCAAGAGGAGCTCAACAATTTCACTAGGAACGAGGTATGGCATTTAGTTTCACGTCCTAATCAAAATGTTGTAGGAACCAAATGGGTCTTCCGCAACAAGCAAGACGAGCATGGTGTGGTGACAAGGAACAAAGCTCGACTTGTGGCCAAGGGATACTCCCAAGTCGAAGGTTTGGATTTTGGTGAAACCTATGCACCCGTAGCTAGGCTTGAGTCAATTCGCATATTATTAGCCTATGCTACTTACCATGGCTTCAAGCTTTACCAAATGGACGTGAAGAGTGCCTTCCTCAATGCACCAATCAAGGAAGAGGTCTACGTTGAGCAACCTCCCGGCTTTGAAGACAGTGAGTACCCTAATCATGTCTATAGGCTCTCTAAGGCGCTTTATGGGCTCAAGCAAGCCCCAAGAGCATGGTATGAATGCCTAAGAGATTTCCTTATAGCTAATGGCTTCAAAGTCGGAAAGGCCGATCCTACTTTATTTACAAAAACTCTTGACAATGATTTGTTTGTATGCCAAATTTATGTTGATGATATTATATTTGGGTCTACTAACGAATCTACATGTGAAGAATTTAGTAGGATCATGACACAAAAATTCGAGATGTCAATGATGGGGGAGTTGAAGTATTTCTTGGGATTTCAAGTAAAGCAACTCCAAGAGGGCACCTTCATTTGCCAAATGAAGTATACTCAAGACATTCTAAGCAAGTTTGGGATGAAGGATGCCAAGCCCATCAAGACTCCCATGGGAACAAATGGGCATCTCGACCTCGACACGGAAGATAAGTCCGTGGATCAAAAGGTATACTGGTCGATGATTGGTTCATTACTCTATTTATGTGCATCTCGACCGGACATTATGCTTTCCGTATGCATGTGTGCAAGATTCCAAGCCGACCCTAAGGAATCTCACCTTACGGCCGTAAAATGAATCTTGAGATATTTGGCTTATACTCCTAAGTTTGGGCTTTGGTACCCTCGGGGATCCACATTTGATTTGATTGGTTATTCGGATGCCGATTGGGCGGGATGTAAGATTAATAGAAAGAGCACATCGGGGACTTGCCAGTTCTTGGGAAGATCCTTGGTGTCTTGGGCTTCAAAGAAGCAAAATTCGGTCGCTCTTTCTATCACCGAAGCCGAGTATATTGTCGCAGGACATTGTTGCGTGCAATTACTTTGGATGAGGCAAACCCTACGGGACTATGGTTACAAATTAACCAAAGTTCCTCTTCTATGTGATAATGAGAGTGCAATCCGCATGGCGGGTAATCCCGTTGAGCATAGCCGCACTAAACACATAGCCATTCGGTATCATTTTCTTAGGGATCACCAACAAAAGGGGGATATCGAGATTGCATATATTAATACTAAAGATCAATTAGCCGATATCTTTACCAAGCCACTAGATGAACAAACTTTTACCAAACTTAGGCATGAGCTCAATATTCTTGATTCTAGGAATTTCTTTTGATGTCTTGCACACATAGCTCATAAATATATCTTTGATCATATCCCTTTTTATATATGCTATGACTAATGTGTTTTCAAGTGAATTTCAAACCAAGTCATAGGTGTATTGAAAGGGAATTGGAGTCTTCGGCGAAGACAAGGCTTCCACTCCACTCTATTACTCATCCTTCGCCGTCGCTCCAAGCAATTCTCCGTCTTTGGTATAATCTTCACTCATATGTTTTATTTGCCAAAGGGGAGTAAGTAGTTAGTAAAGAGCTCTAATGATTCCGTTTTTGGCGATTCATGCCAAAGGGGGAGAAAGTATGAGCCCAAAGCAAAAGGACCGCACCACCACCCTAATTTTAAAATTAATGATTTTCAATTGGTAAATTTCAAATTGGTATGTCTTTGTGTTCTAAAGGGGGAGAAAGTAGCACCTTTCAAAATTGATATCTTAAAACCCTCTTGAACACTAAGAGGAGAATTTATTTGAGGGGGAGTTTTGTTTAGTCAAAGGAAAAACATTTGAAACAAGGGGAGAATATTTCAAAACTTGAAAATGCTTCGCAAAATCTTATTCATTTACCTTTGACTATTTGCAAAAGGACCTTGAAAAAGAATTTTACAAAAGAATTTGCAAAAACAAAACATGTGGTGCAAGCGTGGTCCAAAATGTTAAAAATAAAGAAACAATCCATGCATATCTAGTAAGTAATAGTTATTGGCTCAATTCTAAGTAACCTTTGCACTTGCATTTTGCAAACTAGTTCAAATTCTGCACTTGTATACTTGCTTTGGTTTGTGTTGGCATCAATCACCAAAAAGGGGGAGATTGAAAGGGAATTAAGCTTCCACCTTTTTCCTAAATGATTTTGGTGGTTGAATTGCCCAACACAAATAATTGGACTAACTAGTTTGCCCAAGTTTATAAGTTCTACAGGTACCAAAGGTTCACAATAAGCCAATAAAAAGATCAAGAGAAAGGGTTCAAACAAAGGAGCAAAGAGACAACCGAAGGCACCCTGGTCGGGCGCACCAGACTGTCCGGTGCACCACCGGACAGTGTCCGGTGCACCAGGGGACTCCAAGCTGAACTTCACGCCTTCGGGAAAACTCAGAGGCGCCGCGCTATAATTCACCGGACTGTCCGGTGTACACCGGACAGTGTCCGGTGCTCCAAGGGGACGCGACTCTGAACTCGCCAGCTTCGAGAATCCGCTCCGCTATAATTCACCGGACATGTCCGGTGTACACCAGACTGTCCGGTGTAACGGCGGAGCAACAACTACTTCGGCGCCAACGGTCACCTACAGCGGCATTAAATGCGCGCCAGAGCGCGCAGAGGCCAGGCACGCGCGAGACGGCGCACCGGACACTCTACAGTACATGTCCGGTGCGCCACCGGACATCTAGGCGGGCCCAGCAGTCAGAGCCCCAACGGTCGGAACTGTAACACCCCTGGTGTTACTGTAACTAAAACTTGAGCATGACATCATAAACATTGGCATTGCATATGTTTGACACACCTAGAGTGCATTCACTAGGTAAAAATTTCGAGCAAGTTGTATTGTTATAGTATTTTGCAAATAGGACCCTGGATAGGGAACCTGACTCTAAATAAGGCTCAAAGGGGCAAAACTTAACCCAAGATGAGAAAACCTAAAGGCTTTAGGGAAAGAGTCAAAAAATGTCCCCAAAAACAAAGATGAGTCACATTTATACCCCTGGGATACCAAAAATCTCAATTAGAACCCTGGAAATCCCTAAAACCAAACCCTAGGGACCTATGTTCAAAATTAGTCCACTTTTGGACTAAAGTGCAAAAACCAAGTCAAATAAGTATTTTAAGTCATTTGGTTCACAAATGTGTGGACTTGTAAGCCAAACATTGGATTTTGGACTTAAATGCAAAATGGACCTCACTTAAGTTCCATTCTAAGTCTGAAATTCAGTGTTGGGGGCTCAACTTTGGAGCCTTGTATCTTTCAAATTCTAGGGTTTTTGCCCTAGGTCACCACATCAAATTGTAGCCCAATTATAGGAGAACAACTTTGCTTAATAGTGCAAGCCATGTTCTTATGAGAAATTTGGAGATAATTCAGCTCAAAGTTGGACTGTCAGGCTGATGGGTCTGAAATTTTTAGACTAACAGTAAACTACCACCAACTTCAAGCCCCATTTCAGACATGATCCAATGATTTTCTGTGGCAACACCATATGGCAACATTGTAGATGGTACATTACTCTACAATTTTTCTATAGAGCTTGACATGGGTTACCACTAAGAATTGAGAGCAAAATCGAACCAAACATTGACTGTCAGGGCACTGATAAGCAGTTCTTCGATGGTACAGTGCCACCAGGGAGATCAGATTGCCAGCGCAGCCACCTTACCGCCGGCGATCGATTGCCGCCGTGATTTGTGCGACCGCCGACCCACTTTGTGCTCTGGATGGTTGGATAGTGTCGCGGGGTCAAATATCTTCGCCGCCAGTGACCTGGAAGCCACTCCAGCTAGCCGTAGTTCATCTCCCCTGGCTCACCGCCCGCGGGTAAAGTGCTCACCGTCGTCGTGCCATCGCTGTTGGCCACCGTGTGTCCTAACCGCGCCATCGCATCGCCGTGACTCCCTCTAAACTCCCTGTCGACCACCGGAGTTACTGCCACGGCGGTGAACACGTGTTCACTGCACCACCGTTCTTCCTCACTTCCGACCGCCGTGTGTCTCGTCCAAAATTCGTGGCCACTGCTTGCTCTGCCTATAAATTGAGCCCCCGGCCAGCTGCGCTAGGTCATACCGAAGCCATAGCCACCACTCCCGCCTCCGATTAGCCCCCATAGCCGGAGAATTGCTCAATTCCCCCAATTCGAGTTTCCGCCACCCGAAACCGACCTCAACGCGGCCAGCTCCCTTCCCGGTCAGTCCAACCCTCCCTCTCCCTCGTTTAAGCTTTCTCACATGTCTACGATGCTTGCCGAACCACCAATTTGGACTGCGGGCTCACCAATCACCGGGAACGCACTCAACTGTCTGCCACCCATTCGGTTCACGCGGACAGAGCTTGATAGCTCACCATTTGTACAATTAGGTTAGGGGAAACACTCGGGGTAGGTCCGATGTGATGTTCGCCGCTCGGGAGCGCCGGTCGTCGCCTTAATCGGCCAGTGCAGATGCTCACCGGAGCTCTGCCGTGCGGAGCGCCGTCGTGGACCTCGGTCTGCGAAGGAATAGAAGCTTAAGGGCTTATCTGCAAACTGTCAGTGATACATAGAAACAGTGAAAGAACTCGTTCGCTGTTAGACAAAAATGCAAGGGCCGTTCTGCAAAACCGCCAGCGCGGGCGCGGGCGCGCGCACGCTTCTGCGTGGACTTGGGCCGCTTAGGCCAGTTTGGGCCCAACACTGTTGAGTCTTTTTCTTTTTCTTTTTCACAAGAACTTGGGAAATTTGTTATAAAATGTAGAAAAATCCTAAAATTGTGAAACCAATTTTCCTAGGTTCATTATTTTCCCTAGAATTTAATAAAAATAGTTTTGTGATTTTTAGAGGAAATAAGGAATTTTAGGGCATTTAAAATAGCTTAAAGAAATAATTCTGGATTTTTAAAAGATAAATGGTACTCCCAAAAATGCTCAAAATTTTTATATGAGTTCCTCATATTATTTAGAAGCCTTGGGTAGAATTTGGGTTGATTTGGACCTTGTTTGATCACTAAACCCCAAAACACCCCCCTGCCTGTGAACTCCTTTACTGACTCCGGAAACCCTAAGTTCTCGGAGTTCCGTGAAGAAAATTGTATTCAAGACTTAGATAATAAGTTTATATTATCTTTGCACCCTCATGAGCATCCCATGGCATCCATTCTTATACATTTGTGTGGTTATGATTAGAACACGAAGAAGAAGTGGAAGCCACTGAAGAGCAAGTACCACCATCCTTGGAAACTCAGGCTGAGAATTGTTTCTACTTCGATATTTGTGGATCTGAGCCTGACTCACCCATAAACAAAGGCAAGCCCCGGTGCATTTGCCACCCCCCTTGTGTTTTAAAATCTTTCTCACTTGATTGATGCACTAGGTGATAGGTGTTGATTGCTTTAAACAATTCCTGCATTACTTTCCTTGGACTTGATTACCTTCCTTGATACCCTGTTTTTAAAAAAAGGTTTTATTATGCTTAGTATTGCTCTAGCAAAACAAAAGGATTTGTTTTACAAAAGATGTATGGCAAAGTGGGAGGGTTGTTTTCAAAATAAAACTTGATGGTGAATCTGTCAAAGGCCTTGATGGATTCAACATCGGAAAAGATGTACCTCTGCCAGGTACCAACCTTTGGGGTGAAATGATTAAGCTGAGACCGGGCGGGTGACTTGCACGAGAAAGAGAGTCTCGGTGTAGTGTCTCCGTCTGAGTCGATTAAGGACCTTGTCGATGTAGGCTTGATGATCGAGGACCCTTTAACTGGTCACATGCCTCGTCATGGGTAAGCCTTGCCTCGGGCAGACTAAGGCCAGAATAAGATAACACGAAATGGGCGTGGAGCGGTGGCGAGAGTAGCGTGTACCCTCCGTGGCAAGAGGCTGGACGGTGGTGTATCTGTGCTCTCGGTTTGCGTGAACCTGATCTGGTCTTAAGAAACCTGGTGGCGGGTTGACATATGCAAGGGTTAAGTGCTACATATGTCGTGTGATTGGAGATCCTCAGCTGAGTATAATCGATTCGGATCACTGTACCTTCGCGGTTATGAAGACTTGGTCACTGCCCTACACGTAGCAATCCAGTGAAGATGAAGGGTTGATAAGAAATTGGCTAGTGCAGGTCAAGTGATTGAACTAGGGTAGAAAGAACTCTAGCTGCAGGTAATTTTACTGAACCTGACAATAAAATTGGATTTTAAGGATCCACTTTAGTAAGCAATTCTGCAAACAGAGTCTTGACTATTGAAAGGCCTTACCTTGACTCCCATATAACCAGCATACCCTTGAGAGTCTTTTTCTTAGTCGGGTAAGACTTGCTGAGTAATTCCATACTCAGGGTTTATTCCCCCGTTGTTTTTAGGTGAGGAGACAACAAACTTTTGTTGTTTTTGTACCAAGGTGGTGAAAAGTGAAGATAATCAAGAGTGAAGCTGCCGGAGGACCGGGTCCTCCTTAAAAACTTTTATGTAAAGAACTTAATGGGAGGAGCTTTTACCTCCCAGGTATTGTAATAATACTTTTCAGCACTCTCTGGTCTGTACAAATAACTTACTCTTACTTTTAAATAAATGTAAGTTTATGTAATCACTTCCGCATTTCCGCATCTCCGATGAACATACTGTCTATCAGACGGGTGAAACGTTCCTGGAAAGGTAAGGGAAAAAGATACCAAACTTGTTAAGTGATTCAGGAACATCTACAGGGTTGTCTGATGTCTGTTGGACAAGGACAACTGTAGGTGGGCCTAATTACTTGGGAGGTTCCGTCACAGCTGGTATCGGAGCGTAGCCTTTCTTGACAGATATTATGTAGCATCTTCAAAAGGATTTTTCCAAAACTTATCTATAAAATTTCTTCTCTTCTTACCTAAGCATCTCTGAAGAGTTTATTTCAAAGACCAGATAGGAAGAGTGCAATGTATAGAAGGTTGAATCAACTAAGGTTGATTCTGTAATTATTCATGCATCATGCTAAGAATTGTACTAATAAATTTCCCCCCTTAGCAAATGCCGCCGCGTACAAGGAAAACGACGCGAAAACATACTGGACCTATCGGAGTACCTCGACACCAACTTGCCCCACGGGAGCAAGATAGCAGTAGCAGGAGCAACATCACATTTCATGCCATGAATCAAAAAAAGGATTTAAAATTCATTCACCTGGGGGACACATTTTTAATAGAGAAGTGGCCTATGAAGTGCCAGTAACAATGGTCGGACGGAACTTTCCTGCTAACATGATTGTTCTGAAAGGCCAGGATATAGATGTGATTTTGGGTATAAATTGGTTAACCCAACACAAGGTAATTCTCAACACTGAACTCAGAACCGTCAGGTTGAGCTATAATCAAGAGGAAATTCTTTTGTCTCTCCCCGTAACCAATCCAGCCAAAGCTTTTGGTAGAATATATGAAGCCATTGTACCGGAGATCAAGGATATTCCGGTAGTATGTGAGTTTCCAGATGTATTTCCGGAAGATTTGCCTGGACTGCCCCCTGAAAGAGATGTAGAATTTGTAATTGAGCTAAAGCCCGGTACGGCTCCCATTTCCCGAAGATCATACCGCATGCCTCCTAATGAGTTGGCGGAATTGAAGATTCAATTACAAGATATACTGAATAAGGGATTCATCCGGCCAAGCTCGTCTCCATGGGGTTGCCCCGCCATTTTTGTTAAGAAGAAGGATCAAACCTTGCGAATGTGTGTGGATTATCGACCCCTGAATGAGGTCGCCATCAAGAACAAGTACCCTCTTCCAAGGATCGACATCTTATTTGATCAACTGACTGGGGCGAGGGTATTTTCCAAAATTGATCTCAGGTCGGGCTATCACCAAATCCGTATTCGGCCCGAGGATATACCGAAGACCGCGTTTACTACGCGGTATGGTTTATTTGAATATTTGGTAATGTCTTTCGGGCTAACAAATGCTCCTGCCCACTTCACCTATTTGATGAACTCGGTGTTTATGCCCGAGTTGGACAAGTTCGTGGTGGTCTTCATCGACGATATCTTGATATACTCTAAAAATGAAGAGGAGCATGCTCAACATTTGCGGATTGTATTAACGCGCCTGAGGGAACATCAGTTGTATGCCAAGTTTAGCAAGTGAGCGTTCTGGCTGGAGGAAATTCAATTTTTGGGGCACGTGTTATCTGCCAAGGGAATTGTGGTAGATCCTAGCAAAGTCAAGGATATTCTGGAGTGGAAACCCCCAACCAATGTTCACCAAGTCCGGAGTTTTCTTGGACTAGCTGGATATTATCGCAGATTCATACCAGATTTTTCTAAGCTTGTGAAGCCAATCACAAGTTTATTGAAGAATGACATTAAATTCAATTGGTCTTCTAAGTGTAATGAAGCCTTTGAGCAATTGAAGACATTATTAACCACTGCTCCGGTATTGGCCCAGCCGGACATCACTAAGCCTTTTGATGTATATTGTGATGCGTCAGGCAGTGGACTCGGCTGTGTATTAATGCAAGAGGGCCGAGTAATTGCATATGCTTCAAGGCAGTTGCACCGACATGAGGAGCATTACCCAACTCATGATCTAGAGCTAGCTGCTGTGGTTCATGCCCTGAAAATTTGGCGTCACTATCTGCTGGGAAATATCTGTCATATTTATACAGATCATAAAAGCTTGAAGTATATCTTCACTTAGTCAGAATTGAATATGAGACAAAGACGATGGCTTGAGCTTATTAAGGACTATGAGCTAGAAATTCATTATCACCCAGGCAAGGCCAATGTTGTGGCAGATGCACTGAGCCGTAAGGCTTCCTGCCAGTCTTATGGTGAAGACCTCTGACAACACTTTATGTCAAGAGATGGAAAAGCTAAACCTGGGGATGGTCCAACAAGGAACCCTGAATCAGCTAAAGCTTGAGTCTATCCTCTTGCAAAGAATAATTGATGCTCAAAAGGATAATGTGGGTATGAAGCACATACGGGAGAAGATAAGGGCTGGAACAGCCAAATGTTTCAAAGAAGACGATCAAGGTGTGATATGGTTCAATAACCGCATAGTAGTGCCAAAGAATAAAGAACTCTGCCAGCAAATTTTAGATGAAGTGCATCTTAGTCGCTATTCAATTCATCCGGGAAGCACTAAGATGTATCATGATCTAAAGCAGCACTACTGGTGGACGAAGATGAAAATTGAAATTGCACGCTATGTGGCTAAGTGTGACACTTGCAGACGTGTCAAAGCCATACACATGAAAACTGCTGGTCCATTACAATCTTTGCCGATCCCAACATGGAAATGGGAAGATATAAGTATGGACTTTATCGTGGGATTACCCAGGACCGCAAAAGGGTATGGCTCTATTTGGGTTATCATTGATCGACTTACCAAGATCGCCCACTTCCTCCCTGTCAAAGTAAAATATCCCGTCATTACCTATGCGGAGTTATACATTGCTCGTATTCTTAGTCTGCATGGTGTTCCGAAGACCATTGTGTCGGATCGTGGATCCCAATTTGTAGCCAAGTTTTGGGAAGCACTTCACAAATCCTTGGGTACTAAGTTGCTCCATAGTTCGGCATATCATCCACAAACCAGTGGACAGACTGAGAGGACTAATCAAGTACTCGAAGATATGTTGCGAGCATGTGTCCTGGATTTCTCACCAAAATGGGATGAATGCTTGCCTTTGGTGGAGTTTTCATACAATAATAGTTATCAAGAAAGTATCAAGATGGCACCTTTTGAAGCTTTATATGGACGACGGTGTCGAACTCCGCTAAATTGGTCTGAACCTGGAGAAAGGTATTTCTTTAGGCCTGATATAGTGAAGGAGGCCGAGGAAAAGGTTCAGAAAATTATTCATAATATGAAGAAGGCACAAGCCCGTCAGAAGGGTTATGCAGACAAACGGCGAATGCCCTTATATTTTCATGAAGGGGACTTTGTCTACCTGAAAGTTTCACCCATGAAGGGAGTATCGCGTTTTGGGGTTAAAGGGAAACTTGCACCCAGGTACATTGGTCCATTCCCGGTACTTGAGCAATGTGGACCAGTGGCATATCGACTGCAGCTCCCCGAAATTTTGTCTGCTATCCATAATGTGTTCCATGTATCACAATTGAAGAAGTGTCTACGGGTTCCCGATCGAACCATTGAAGTGACAGATGTTGTCCTGGAACCAGATTTAACATACTCAGAACATCCTATTCGAGTTCTGGATCAAAAGGACAGGGTTACCCGGAGAAAGACTCTCAAGTTTTATAAGATACAATGGAACCAACATTCTGAGGAAGAGGCTACATGGGAAACCCAAGACTTTTTAGATAAGAATTTCCCAGGCTTTCTAGCCTCATGTAATTTGTAAAGTGTATTTAGTTACTGAATAAAGGAGTGAACCCCCACACCACCCCTGCCTTGTACCAGAAATAAGGGAATAAAGATGTGACACATTTCCTTTTCCATTACTCACCCTAGGACTTTAAATCTCGGGACGAGATTCTTTTATGGGGGGAAGGATGTAACACCCCTGGTGTTACTGTAACTAAAACTTGAGCATGACATCATAAACATTGGCATTGCATATGTTTGACACACCTAGAGTGCATTCACTAGGTAAAAATTTCGAGCAAGTTGTATTGTTATAGTATTTTGCAAATAGGACCCTGGATAGGGAACCTGACTCTAAATAAGGCTCAAAGGGGCAAAACTTAACCCAAGATGAGAAAACCTAAAGGCTTTAGGGAAAGAGTCATAAAATGTCCCCAAAAACAAAGATGAGTCACATTTATACCCCTGGGATACCAAAAATCTCAATTAGAACCCTGGAAAACCCTAAAACCAAACCCTAGGGACCTATGTGCAAAATTAGTCCACTTTTGGACTAAAGTGCAAAAACCAAGTCAAATAAGTATTTTAAGTCATTTGGTTCACAAATGTGTGGACTTGTAAGCCAAACATTAGATTTTGGACTTAAATGCAAAATGGACCTCACTTAAGTTCCATTCTAAGTCTGAAATTCAGTGTTGGGGCTCAACTTTGGAGCCTTGTATCTTTCAAATTCTAGGGTTTTTGCCCTAGGTCACCACATCAAAATTGTAGCCCAATTATAGGAGAACAACTTTGCTTAAGAGTGCAAGCCATGTTCTTATGAGAAATTTGGAGATAATTCAGCTCAAAGTTGGACTGTTAGGCTGATGGGTCTGAAATTTTCAGACTAACAGTAAACTACCACCAACTTCAAGCCCCATTTCAGACATGATCCAATGATTTTCTGTGGCAACACCATATGGCAACATTGTAGATGGTACATTACTCTACAATTTTTCTATAGAGCTTGACATGGGTTACCACTAAGAATTGAGAGCAAAATCGAACCAAACATTGACTGTCAGGGCACTGATAAGCAGTTCTTCGATGGTACAGTGCCACCAGGGAGATCAGATTGCCAGCGCAGCCACCTTATCGACGGCGACCGATTGCCGCCGTGATTCGTGCGACCGCCGGCCCACTTTGTGCTCTGGATGGTTGGATAGTGTCGCGGGGTCAAATATCTTCGCCGCCAGTGACCTGGAAGCCACTCCGGCTAGCCGTAGTTCATCTCCCCTGGCTCACCGCCCGCGGGTAAAGTGCTCACCGTCGTCGTGCCATCGCCGTTGGCCACCGCGTGTCCTAACCGCGCCATCGCATCGCCGTGACTCCCTCTAAACTCCCCGTCGACCACCGGAGTTACTGCCACGGCGATGAACACGTGTTCACTGCACCATCATTCTTCCTCACTTCCGACCGCCGTGTGTCTCGTCCAAAATTCGTGGCCACCGCTCGCTCTGCCTATAAATTGAGCCCCCGGCCAGCTGCGCTAGGTCATACCGAAGCCATAGCCACCACTCCCGCCTCCGATTAGCCCCCATAGCCGAAGAATTGCTCATTTCCCCCAATTCGAGTTTCCGCCACCCGAAACCGACCTCAACGCGGCTAGCTCCCTTCCCGGTCAGTCCAACCCTCCCTCTCCCTCGTTTAAGCTTTCTCACATGTCTACGATGCTTGCCGAACCACCAATTTGGACTGCGGGCTCACCAATCACCGGGAACGCACTCAACTGTCCGCCACCCATTCGGTTCACGCGGACAGAGCTTGATAGCTCACCATTTGTACAATTGGGTTAGGGGAAACACTCGGGGTAGGTCCGATGTGATGTCCGCCGCTCGGGAGCGCCGGTCGTCGCCTTAATCGGCCAGTGCAGATGCTCGCCGGAGCTCTGCCGTGTGGAGCGCCGTCGTGGACCTCGGTCTGCGAAGGAATAGAAGCTTAAGGGCTTATCTGCAAACTGTCAGTGATACATAGAAACAGTGAAAGAACTCGTTCGCTGTTAGACAAAAACGCAAGGGCCGTTCTGCAAAACCGCCAGCGCGGGCGCGGGCGCGCGCACGCTTCTGCGTGGACTTGGGCCACTTAGCCAGTTTGGGCCCAACACTGTTGAGTCTTTTTCTTTTTCTTTTTCAGAAGAACTTGAAAATTTTGTTATAAAATGTAGAAAAATCCTAAAATTGTGAAACCAATTTTCCTAGGTTCATTATTTTCCCTAGAATTTAATAAAAATAGTTTTGCGATTTTTAGAGGAAATAAGGAATTTTAGGGCATTTAAAATAGCTTAAAGAAATATGTTGGGGGCCTTCGTCCTCCGAAGGTCCTCAAAAACATGATTTGACAATGTTTTCCAAGTGGATTATGTGAACAGGTACCTTCGGACTCAGAACTATGAACATGAAGTACGGTCAGGACGAAGCCTGAACCAGACGAAGGGGGATTAAAATGGAGAACGGACTGATTACCAAGCTCCGTGAAGGATGGTGCACAGCCGAAGCTGTGCGCAGGGAAGCTTCGTCGCGATAGCAGAGAGGGGAACCGACTTAAAGATGAAAAGACTACTTGGGCCTTGACAGATTTCCATAAGTCATTGGCAAATGTAATGGACATGAATGTAATTTTACGTGGGCTGCGTCCCGCGTCTATAAATAGATGAACAGTACTCCCGTACTGTTCACGCTGACTTGGCATTTGCTTTTGCGTCACGCTTGTACTTTTTACCTTCTCTCAGGACCGAAGGTACATTTGTAATTTGAAATCATTTCTATTTTTCCATGTTAATAAAATAGAAATGATTCTATGATGACGTCTATATTATATTTCATGCTTTATATGAATCCTTCGTCATTGCTTGTTATATTTACGAAGGTATGTCTCTTATGACCTTCGTCCGAAACTCATTATTTCCCGAAGGGGCATAATGTTTCGAAGGACGAAGGACTTTAACACTTAACACTTTTTATGTTGCCTTGTTCTTAACTCTTAGCATTTGAGAACAAGTCCCCAACATTGGCGCCCACCTCCGGTGAACTCACTTCCACTTCGAGTTTTTTTTGAACACCTTCGGAAGCTATAGACCTTCGCTATGGCGCCGAAGAAAGCTTCAGCGACTGGGGCTGCAGCACTGCAACCGCTGGACCCCAACCAGGAGACCGTCTCTCTTCGGGAGGCCCGAAGCCAGAAGAGGAAGGCCGTCAGCCCGACGCTTTAGGAGGATGAACTAGACCAAGAGATCAGGGATATGGAGATGCTTCATCAACAGGTGCAGAGGAAAAAGGAAAAGATGGCCAGGCTAGCTGAGCTGCAAAGGCAGATAGACGAAGCTTCTGAAGAAGTTCGTCATCTTACCCACGATGAGCAGAACCGAAGGCCTCAACAAAAAGACCTTCATCAGGAGGGCTTCTTCAACGAAGATGACTGGTATGACAATTTCCATCATGGAAATTTTGTTTTCGATGATGCCTCTCCTCTGTCCGCTGAGCTGCAGGCTACACCCTGGCCTCCGTCCTATAAGCCACCCTAGCTTCCCATGTTCGACGGCCACTCAGACCCGAAGCAGTTCTTGATGAGCTACGAAGCAACAGTGTCTTCGTATGGTGGCAATGCTGCAGTCATGGCAAAGTCTTTCGTTATGGCCGTCAGGAGTGTTGCTCAGACCTGGTATTCCTCCCTTCGACCAGGAACGATCACTTCATGGCAGAAGCTGAAGGATATGTTGTTAACCAGCTTTCAAGGATTTCAGACGAAGCCGGTCACTGCTCAAGCCTTGTTCCAGTGCACTCAGGATCATGAAGAATACCTTCAGGCGTATGTCAGAAGGTTCTTGCGTTTGAGGGCGCAGGCACCAACGGTGCCCAATGAAATTGTCATCGAAGCCATGATCAAGGGGCTTCGTCCTGGACCTGCAGCTCAATACTTTGCTAGGAAGCCTCCTCAGACTCTGGAGAAGCTGCTCCAAAAGATGGACGAGTACATTCGTGCCGATAACGACTTTCGCCAAAGAAGGGAGGAGGCCTTCAGATTTTCTGAAATGACCAGGGGCTTCGGAGGAAGATTCTATCCGAGGCATGTCAGGTCCATCCACAACTCCACTCAAAATGATGATAAGGGGAGTCAGCAGAACAGACCGCAGTGCTCCTCACAGGCTTCGGGGCAACAGCAAACTTTCTTCCGGCCACCAGCTCCAAGAGGCAGAGGCGCCAGGGGCTTCGGCGGAAGATTTGGAGATCAACCAAGGAGGGTATTTTGCTTATTCTGTGGTGAGAACAAGGGCCACACCACCAGGATGTGCCATGTTACTATCCAGAAACAAAAGGAGCTAGCAGAAGCTGCAGCGCAACAGGGCCAGCCGAAGCAGGTCATGCATACTGCTTCGTACCATCAGCCTTACATCCCGGAATACGTGGGCAACCACCCTGCAGTTTCCGTAGCTTCGGCGAGTCAACCTCAACCTTCATGGCAACAGCCCCCGCCTCCACCTCCGCTGCAACAAGGCCAACAGCCAGAAGGGAGCCAATATGTTCCGCACCAAAGGGATCTCAGAGAGCAATCTGAAGCTCGCACAGTCAATAGTACTGTGCCAGAGTCGAAGCACATTTATTGACAAATATCCTACTTTGATAACAGTCTTTTCCGTTTAGTTCAATTTTCTGTGTAAAAAAGAACATTTCAGTTTTCATGTAATAGCTTCGTGGTTGATTATGAGGAAAACCTATCTTCTCCACAGGCTTAAGTCGCTGAAGCTTAAAAGTTTGCGGTAACAAGGAGGACCTTCGAATTATTAAGAATCCTTCGAAGCAACAAAAAGTCGTTCTAAGGAACGCAGAGTAAGTTGCTGAAGTTACAAAAAGCCGTTCCAAAGGGAGCGCAGTGTAAGTTTTTTGCTCAAAAGACGTTCCTAAGGGAATGCAGAGCATACAGCGAAAAGTCAACGCTGATACCGCCTAAGTAAAAGGCGAAGAAGCTCCAAAGACGTTCCTAAGGGAATGCAGAGCTTACAGCGAAAAGTCAACGCTGATACCGCCTAAGTAAAAGGCGAAGAAGCTCCAAAGACGTTTCTAAGGGAATGCAGAGCTTAAAAAGATATTTTGTGTGTATCTTCGGAACAAACATCATTTGCATAACATAACATCATCACATCATTTTGCATAGCATAAGCATCATACATCATGTTGCATATGGCAAAAGAAGGGGACACAGTATCAACCTTCGAAAGGACGCTTTGAGAAAGTGAAAATTGTGTAAAGTCACGAGGGAATACAATGATAATCTTCGGAATACAGCTTCGGAGAATGTTTTCATGAAGCATGGACGTGCTTCATCAGAGTAATATCGAAATTGCACAGCTTCGGAGAATGTTTTCACGAAGCATGGACGTGCTTCATCAGAGTAATATCGAAATTGCACAGCTTCGGAGAATGTTTTCACGAAGCGTGGACGTGATTCATCAGAATAGTTTTAACGAAGAATGTCTTCTTCACGAAGCATGAAAAGAAGGAAAGGTGTTTTTTCGCCGAAGGCTCAAAAATGGTATGTATGTAGAATTTCATGCATCGTAAAGAATTGAATAATGAAAAGAGACTTGTATATTACATTCAAATGTACAAAATATTACATAGATCACACTTCAAATGTTTTTTCTAATAACACCTAGTCTTCTCTTAATACTACTTCGGCAGCCTCATTTAGAAGTTGTTCAACAACTTTATCCATGATAGCTTCGGCCATTTGTTTGATTTCGTCATCCTCTTTCGTGTGAGGGTCAATAGACGATCCAGCAGGTTCTGAGGAAACAGAATATTTTTACATTACTATTACAAACCGCGAGCAAAGTTTGAAATAAAAATTACAACACAATAAGAGCGACTAATTAATACCTATTTGCCCTTCGGCAACTTCTGTCACTTTCCTAGCATCATGGATGCCTTTTTCACTCCTTTGAATAATTTCTTGCGCCATTTCTCGGCCGCCGTTGTCCCAGACATCAGTAAAGAATTTGCCACCAACCATGCTTGCTTCGGCCGAGGGGTTTTTGATGTCTTCGGAGGATAAGGCAGCTTCGGACTGAGCTAAAGATTTTACATGTTCACAACCTTTCTTCTCCAAGACAGTAGCAATTCCTCTGGCACCCGAAAAAGCGCAGATGTCACCATGGCTACTCAGGATTTCCTCGAAGGCCTCTGCTTCGTGGCTGATCCATTCCATTGGACCTTCGGAATTGCCTCTTGAGAAATTCTCTTCGCTGGAAAATGCGCCCACGCTGGCGAAGCTGGTTTTTATTCTTTTTACGCATTCCATGGATTTTTCGTAGCATCTTTTCTTAGAAGACCGAAGCTCTTCCACGGTTGCTTCCAAATGATCAGCCCATTGGTCGCTACATTCCCGTCTTGTTTCTTCAAGTATGCGTTCTTCCTTCGCCCTCGCCAGTTGCTTCTGAAGATCTTTAATTTCGCGTCTGTGAGCTTCGGCCTGAACCTTTGCAGCAGCTTCGTCCTTTTTTATCTTGTCTACTAATGTAAGCAGAAGTTTATCTTTTTCTAGAGCTTCGTTTCTCAGTTTAATAACTTCTGAACGTAAATTGTTGAATGCAATTTCGTAGCTTTCATCTTCGGCACTCTTTTGTGCTCTTAATGCGTTGCTTAGGATTAAACCCTATACGAAAAAGAATCCATATAAGAATAAAAGAATGAATTACGTATTAAAGAAGATTTTTTAAGCGTCTAATTCCCATACCTTTAGGCTATTGTACGCAAGACTGTCCGCGAGATCTTCCTTCGTCATAGCACATAATCCAGCCTCGAGCTTCGGGAAACCCATACTTCTAGCCATCTCCCGGCAGACAGATAATTCTTTGTTATCAGGGAGGCAGTATAGGAAGTCGTCTTCATTTGTCCCATTGAACACTACTGCCCCCTTCGGATATTTTAACTCTCTGGCATAGTGATTGGCTTCGTAAATCTCTTCTTCAGATAATTTCTTCCCCAAAGCATGTCGCACGATGTAATTGCATATGTTGGAAGGAGCTTCGGGGGCGGCAGTGTCAATTTCCTCAACCAAATTTGGTTCTGATATTTTTGTTTCCAAAGACTGATCCTTGATGGGCTCTGAAGGCCCAGCTTCAGCTTCAGGTTGTTGCTTCGAAGCTTCAGCAACTTCAGCTTCGGTAGACACTTCAGCAACTTCAATAGTCTTCTTTGGAGTTGTGCTTGAAGACTTAATTGTCTCCAAAACATCTAACACGTTCACCATTCTTTTTCTTTTCGGGGTCACCGACGGGCCCTTTTGATTTTTTATTGTTTCGACATTTGCTGAAGGACTTAAGATTTCCGATATTTTTGGCTCTTCAATCTTCGGTTTTTCTGCTTTTTCGGCTGAAGGCGCTTCAGTTTTCTCTTCTATCTTCGGCACTGGAGCTGGTTCTGTAGCTTCAGAGGCCAAAGAGACTTCACCAATAAATTTTGGCACGGTGGCCGGCTCAATAAAACGCGCTCGGTGGGTAAGCACCTTCATCTTTTTCCTTTGCGGCGCTGGCTCGCTAGTGGCACTCGTGGTAGCTTCTGTCGCAGGAGAAGTATTTTTTCTTTTGCGACCCAATACCGGATAGTGATAGTCAGGGTAGACAAACCCGACTGCGTCAAATACCCGGTTGAGCCTTTTCTTCTTTCGGCCTCCGAAGGCTGCTGATAATGCAGTGTTCTCAGCCTTCGAATATGCCCCAAGCAGTTCGTCACTTAATGTTTCAATGCTTTTCAACCAGTCGTCATCAGGTTCAACAAACTTATCCCTGTATTTGAATGTGTACTTCAGTCTGACTAGTCCGCCTTCGTCGGACTCTTTGATGGTCTCCTTCGGCATTTCCCACTTTCCTGCAAGTGGCCATACCCTGAAGGCAATATGCTCTTGGACCAAGTCCCTTGTCCCAATGAAAGAGCAGATTACGCCGAAGGCTCTTTGGCATTCCTCGGCTGCTTCATCCATTTCAACCTTCGGCCTTCGAAGTCCGAAGCGTTGCCAGATGGGGCGCATAATAATACTTTTAACATCTTCCTGCGCTGTTAAGTCATTCTTTACATAGAACCACTCTGTCATCCAGGCTCCGGGCCACCTCTTCCGAAAGATTGGCACAGGGCGGCTTGACCCGGAGCGGGCACCGAAGCTGTAACACCCAAAGTTGTTGTGATATTGTTCTTTCCCCCAGGGCTTCGTCTCATATAACAACTCATGAATGTTGCAAAAGCTTTTAGCATTTGGTTCTAAACCTTGGCTTTTCGCAGCCCAGACAAATATCCCCATTCTTATGATAGCTTCGGGAGTAATTTGATGAAGGTAGACTTGAAATGTTTTCAGTACTTCAACAACAAAGTTGCTTAGGGGGAATCGAAGCCCAGCCTTGAGAAAGCTTCGAAAGATTACGACTTCATCTTCTTCGGGGGTGGGAGAAGTCTTTTCTCCAGCGTCAGCCCTCATAATAGATATATCTCGAAAATACCGCCCCCTCATATTAACAATATGACTCTGCTTAATAGTGGTTTTCCCGAAAATCGTGTGACTTGGCCGCCATGGTCGATCTTCGGACTCTTCCCCACCACTTTCTACATCGTAACTGTCGCTGTCACCAGTATCTTCGGACAAACCTTCAAGAATCTCCTTGGTGATTTTCTCCGTATTGGTCTCTGCCATCGCTATAAGGAACCCCAAGTTCTTCTCTTCGTCGAGGCTCAGCTTCGTCTCAGCAGGGATCTTCTTACCTTCAGACATCTTCGGAAACGCTAAAAAATTGTTTTCAAGGCCGAAGCTTCAAAATCAAAAAGATCAGCAAATCTTAGTGCACAAGAGCTAAAAATTTAGTGGGCGGAAGCAGATGGCAAGTGTGCGTACCAAATAAGTTTGCGGTATGATCTTATTTATACCCCCAGGGCGTTGAAAAATGAAAGACCCCGCTTGTCAGTGAATGTTGCTATTCTAGCAAAGGGAAGGTGTTTTTTTCGGACCTTCGGCTCAAGGCCTTTGTCCATATCGCAATCTGAATTTATCATTAACAAATTAATATTGCGAGGGGCTACTGTTGGGGGCCTTCGTCCTCCGAAGGTCCTCAAAAACATGATTTGACAATGTTTTCCAAGTGGATTATGTGAACAGGTACCTTCGGACTCAGAACTATGAACATGAAGTACGGTCAGGACGAAGCCTGAACCAGACGAAGGGGGATTAAAATGGAGAACGGACTGATTACCAAGCTCCGTGAAGGATGGTGCACAGCCGAAGCTGTGCGCAGGGAAGCTTCGTCGCGATAGCAGAGAGGGGAACTGACTTAAAGATGAAAAGACTACTTGGGCCTTGACAGATTTCCATAAGTCATTGGCAAATGTAATGGACATGAATGTAATTTTACGTGGGCTGCGTCCCGCGTCTATAAATAGATGAACAGTACTCCCGTACTGTTCACGCTGACTTGGCATTTGCTTTTGCGTCACGCTTGTACTTTTTACCTTCTCTCAGGACCGAAGGTACATTTGTAATTTGAAATCATTTCTATTTTTCCATGTTAATAAAATAGAAATGATTCTATGATGACGTCTATATTATATTTCATGCTTTATATGAATCCTTCGTCATTGCTTGTTATATTTACGAAGGTATGTCTCTTATGACCTTTGTCCGAAACTCATTATTTCCTGAAGGGGCATAATGTTTCGAAGGACGAAGGACTTTAACACTTAACACTTTTTATGTTGCCTTGTTCTTAACTCTTAGCATTTGAGAACAAGTCCCCAACAAAATAATTCTGAATTTTTAAAAGATAAATGGTACTCCCAAAAATTCTCAAAATTTTTATATGAGTTCCTCATATTATTTAGAAGCCTTGGGTAGAATTTGGGTTGATTTGGACCTTGTTTGATCACTAAACCCCAAAACACCCCCCTGCCCTGTGAACTCCTTTACTGACTCTGGAAACCCTAAGTTCTCGGAGTTCCGTGAAGGAAAATTGTATTCAAGACTTAGATAATAAGTTTATATTATCTTTGCGCCCTCATGAGCATCCCATGGCATCCATTCTTATACATATGTGTGGTTATGATTAGAACACGAAGAAGAAGTGGAAGCCACTGAAGAGCAAGTACCACCATCCTTGGAAACTCAGGCTGAGAATTGTTTCTACTTTGATATTTGTGGATCTAAGCCTGACTCACCCATAAACAAAGGCAAGCCTCGGTGCATTTGCCACCCCCCTTGTGTTTTAAAATCTTTCTCACTTGATTGATGCACTAGGTGATAGGTGTTGATTGCTTTAAACAATTCCTGCATTACTTTCCTTGGACTTGATTACTTCCTTGATACCCTGTTTTAAAAAAGGTTTTATTATGCTTAGTATTGCTCTAGCAAAACAAAAGGATTTGTTTTACAAAAGATGTATGGCAAAGTGGGAGGGTTGTTTTCAAAATAAAACTTGATGGTGAATCTGTCAAAGGCCTTGATGGATTCAACATCGGAAAAGATGTACCTCTGCCAGGTACCAACCTTTGGGGTGAAATGATTAAGCTGAGACCGGGCGGGTGACTTGCACGAGAAAGAGAGTCTCGGTGTAGTGTCTCCGTCTGAGTCGATTAAGGACCTTGTCGATGTAGGCTTGATGATCGAGGACCCTTTAACTGGTCACATGCCTCGTCATGGGTAAGCCTTGCCTCGGGCAGACTAAGGCCAGAATAAGATAACACGAAATGGGCGTGGAGCGGTGGCAAGAGTAGCGTGTACCCTCCGTGGCAAGAGGCTGGACGGTGGTGTATCTGTGCTCTCGGTTTGCGTGAACCTGATCTGGTCTTAAGAAACCTGGTGGCGGGTTGACATATGCAAGGGTTAAGTGCTACATATGTCGTGTGATTGGAGATCCTCAGCTGAGTATAATCGATTCGGATCACTGTACCTTCGCGGTTATGAAGACTTGGTCACTGCCCTACACGTAGCAATCCAGTGAAGATGAAGGGTTGATAAGAAATTGGCTAGTGCAGGTCAAGTGATTGAACTAGGGTAGAAAGAACTCTAGCTGCAGGTAATTTTACTGAACCTGACAATAAAATTGGATTTTAAGGATCCACTTTAGTAAGCAATTCTGCAAACAGAGTCTTGACTATTGAAAGGCCTTACCTTGACTCCCATATAACCAGCATACCCTTGAGAGTCTTTTTCTTAGTCGGGTAAGACTTGCTGAGTAATTCCATACTCAGGGTTTATTCCCCCGTTGTTTTTAGGTGAGGAGACAACAAACTTTTGTTGTTTTTGTACCAAGGTGGTGAAAAGTGAAGATAATCAAGAGTGAAGCTGCCGGAGGACCGGGTCCTCCTTAAAAACTTTTATGTAAAGAACTTAATGGGAGGAGCTTTTACCTCCCAGGTATTGTAATAATACTTTTCAGCACTCTCTGGTCTGTACAAATAACTTACTCTTACTTTTAAATAAATGTAAGTTTATGTAATCACTTCCGCATTTCCGCATCTCCGATGAACATACTGTCTATCAGACGGGTGAAACGTTCCTGGAAAGGTAAGGGAAAAAGATACCGAACTTGTCAAGTGATTTAGGAACATCTACAGGGTTGTCTGATGTCTGTTGGACAAGGACAACTGTAGGTGGGCCTAATTACTTGGGAGGTTCTGTCACAGGAACCCAATGGCCTGGTGACGTGGCTGGCGCACCGGACACTGTCCGGTGCACCATGCGACAGACAGCCTCCATCAAACGACTAGTTTGGTGGTTGGGGCTATAAATACCCCCAACCACCCCACATTCAAGTCATCCAAGTTTTCCACCTTCCAACCACTTACAAGAGCTAGGCATTCAATTCTAGACACACTCAAGTGATCAAATCCTCTCCAATTCCACACAAAGCTTTAGTGACTAGTGAGAGAGATTTGTCGTGTTCTTTTGAGCTCTTGCGCTTGGATTGCTTCTTTCTTTCTCATTTGTTCTTGTGATCAAAACTCAATTGTAACCGAGGCAAGAGACACCAATTGTGTGGTGGTCCTTGCGGGGAAGTTTTGTTCCCGGTTGATTTGAGAAGAGAAGCTCACTCGGTCCAAGGGACCGTTTGAGAGAGGGAAATGGTTGAAAAAGACCCGACCTTTGTGGCCTCCTCAACGGGGAGTAAGTTTGCAAGAATCGAACCTCGGTAAAACAAATCCGTGTGTCACACTCTTCATTCGCTTACGATTTGTTTTGCGCCCTCTCTCTCGGACTCATTATTATTTCTAACACTAACCCGGCTTGTAGTTGTGATTAACTTTGTAAATTTCAGTTTCGCCCTATTCACCCCCCTCTAGACGACTTTCACCGAGGCCATGAGCCGGGCTGGTGTCCTCGGGGGACAGCTGGCTGAGGCTACGGAGCGGCCGGTCCGACCGTCTGCTTGGGCCGGGTTCCTAAAGGAGACCCTGGCGACGATGGCCCAGGTGCGGTGCTGACATCTTCCTTCGAGGTGGAGATCCTTCGACCGTGTTGCTGTCCGAGGCCGGGTCAAATTCCGCTGAAGGTGGAGTGATGCTGAGGGTGCTGCTGCTCCCCCTTCTGACGTCTAAACCTGCAGGAACAGTTTGTATGTAGTGTGCGTATGTTTTTTGCGGCCGCCGAGGCCCAAACATATCATCGTCGTGTTGTAAAGCTGCGTTTCTTTTCCTCTTGTTTCGAGTATCAGGACTTGTTCGTCGGTAACAGAATTGTTTATCCGAGCGAGAGTTACTTATCGCAGAAGGTGATGAGTGAGGTATCCGTATCCCAGAGGCGTAGGAGTCCCTCGGCTCGGTCGGCCTTGTCGCTTACGTGTACTCTTACTCGTCCGTAGGATTCTGTTATCGATATAGTCGAGATGGCATGAAAAATCATTTCGACCGAAAAATTTTCGAGCGCTAAGACTTGTTCGGATAGCGGAATCACTTATCCGAGCGTGAGTTACTTATCGCAGAAGGTGATGAGTGAGGTATCCGTATCCCGGAGGCGTAGGAGTCCCTCGGCTCGGTCGGCCTTGCTGCTTACGTGTACTCCGTCGTTTTCAGGATTCCACTATTGAAGTAGTCTAAAAGCACGAAAGATGTTCTGGCAGGAAGACTTTTTCCGAGGAAAATTTTGACGCGGAGGGGGTTCCTCCCTTCTATCCCCCGAGCGAGGGTCGGGCTTTGCCGAGGCAAGGTTGACCCTTCCTTGATGGTTAGACTTTATTTGCGTAAGTGAACGAGGTATATGCACGACTTGAAAACATCTTAAGGGTAGAAGCGACGTAGCTGTCGGATGTTCCAAGCGTTGCTGTAGACCTCGCCTTGACTGTTGGCCAGCTTGTATGTCCCGGGCTTCAGGATCTTGGCGAAGATGAACGGCCCTTCCTAGGGAGGCGTGAGCTTATGGCGCCCTCGGGCATCTTGTCGTAGCCGAAGCACCAAGTCGCCCACCTGGAGGTCTCGGGACCGAACCCCTCGGGCGTGGTAGCGTCGTAGGGACTGCTGATACCGCGCCGAGTGTAGTAGGGCCATGTGCCGAGCCTCCTCCAGCTGGTCCAGTGAGTCTTCTCGGTTTGTCTGGTTGCTTCGGGCGTCGTATGCCCTCGTCCTCGCGGAGCCATATTCTAAGTCTGTGGGCAAGATAGCCTCGCCCCCATAGACTAGAAAAAATGGCGTGAAACCTGTGGCTCGGCTTGGCGTCGTCCTCAGACTCCAGACCACCGAGGGGAGTTCCTTCATCCACCGCCTGCCGAACTTGTTGAGGTCGTTGTAGATCCTCGGCTTGAGTCCCTGTAGAATCATGCCGTTGGCACGCTCTACCTGCCCATTCGTCATGGGGTGAGCTACGGCGGCCCAGTCCACCCGGATGTGGTGGTCCTCGCAGAAGTCCAGGAACTTCCTGCCGGTGAACTGGGTGCCGTTGTCGGTGATGATGGAGTTTGGGACCCCGAAGCGATGGATGATGTTGGTGAAGAACGCCACCGCCTGTTTGGACCTGATGTTGTTTAGGGGTTGGACCTCGATCCACTTGGAGAATTTGTCGATGGTGACTAGCAGGTGCGTGAAGCCCCCGGGTGCCTTCTGCAAGGGACCGACGAGGTCTAGACCCCATACAGCAAACGGCCAGGTGATGGGTATTGTTTGCAAGGCCTGAGCGGGCAGGTGTGTCTGCCTTGCATAGAATTGACACCCTTGGCAGGTGCGTACAATCCTAGTGGCGTCGGCCACCGCGGTTGGCCAGTAGAAACCTTGTCGGAAGGCGTTTCCAACGAGGGCTCGAGGCGCTGCGTGGTGACTGCAAGCCCCCGAGTGTATTTCTTGCAATAGCTCCTGTCCTTCGGCGATGGATATGCATCGCTGGAGGATGCCTGAGGGGCTGCGGTGGTAGAGCTCCTTTCCGTCACCCAGCAAGACGAACGACTTGGTGCGCCGCGCCAGTCGCCGAGCTTCGGCTCTGTCGAGGGGTAGCTCTCCTCGGTGGAGATATTACAGGTATGGGGTCTGCCAGTTTCGATTAGGCGTGACCCCATTCCGCTCTTCCTCGACACGCAGTGCCTCACCCTCGGGGGCCGAGGGTGCCTCGGGCGGGGCCGAGGCTGCCTCGGGCTGAGCTGAGGGCGCCTCGGGCTGAGCTGAGGGCATCTCGGGCAGAGCCGAGGCCTTCTTGGGCTCGGGCGTGTCGTCGGTCTTGACGGAGGGTTGATGTAGGTCTCGGGAGAAGACGTCTGGAGGAACCGTTGTCCACCCCGAGGCTATCTTAGCCAGCTCGTCTGTGGTCTCGTTGTACCGTCGAGCGACGTGGTTGAGCTCGAGCCCGTAGAACTTGTCCTTCAGGCGCCGAACCTCATCATAGTAGGCTTCCATATTTGGGTCGCGGCAATGGGAGTTCTTCATGACTTGGTCGATGACAAGCTGTGAGTCGCCACGAGCATCGAGGCGCCGGACCCCTAGCTCGATGGCGATGCGCAACCCGTTAACCAGAGCCTCGTACTCGGCCACGTTGTTGGACGCCGGGAAATGGAGGCGCAACACGTAGCGGAGGTGCTTCCCGAGGGGTGAGATGAAGAGCAGGCCCGCGCCCGCTCCTGTTTTCATCAGCGACCCATCGAAATACATGGTCTAGAGTTCCGGTTGGATCGGAGCTGCTGGAAGCTGGGTGTCGACCCATTCAGCCACAAAGTCCGCCAAGGCTTGGGACTTGATGGCCTTTCGAGGGGCGAACGAGATTGTCTCGCCCATGATCTCCACTGCCCACTTTGCAACCCTACCCGAGGCCTCTCGGCACTAGATGATCTCTCCCAGGGGGAAGGATGACACCACAGTCACCGGATGAGACTCGAAGTAGTGTCGCAACTTTCGCCGCGTTAGAATTACCGCGTACAGTAGCTTCTGAATTTGCGGGTAGCGGATTTTGGTTTCGGACAGTACCTCACTGATGAAGTAGACCGGCCTCTGGACGGGCAATGTGTGCCCTTCTTCTCGTCTCTCAACCACGATCACGGCGCTGACCACCTGAGTGGTAGCGGCGATGTAGACCAAGAGGGCTTCTTCGGTAGCGGGGGGCACCAGGATGGGCGCGCTTGTAAGGAGCGCCTTCAAGTTCCCGAGGGCTTCCTCGGCCTCGGGGTCCAAGTGAAGCGCTCGGTCTTCCTTAAGAGGCGATATAGGGGCAGGCCTCTTTCGCCGAGGCGCGAGATGAAGCGGCTCAGAGCCGCAAGGCATCCCATGACCCTCTGTACTCCTTTCAAGTCCTTGATAGGCCCCATGTTGGTGATGGCCGTGATTTTCTCCGGGTTGGCCTCGATGCCCCGCTCGGAGACGATGAACCCCAGGAGCATGCCTTGGGGGACTCCGAAGACACACTTCTCGGGATTGAGTTTTATGCCTTTCGCTTTGAGACACTTGAATGTCGTTTCAAGGTCAGAGAGGAGGTCGGAGGCTTTCCTTGTCTTGACTATGATGTCATCGACGTAAGCCTCGACCGTTCGACCAATGTGCTGCCCGAACACGTGGTTCATGCACCTTTGGTATGTCGCACCCGCATTCCTCAAACCAAATGGCATAGTAAGGTAGCAGTACATGCCAAAAGGTGTGATGAAAGAAGTCGCGAGCTGGTCGGATTCTTTCATCCTGATTTGGTGATACCCTGAGTAGGCATCGAGGAACGACAGGGTTGTGCACCCAGCAGTGGAATCCACGATTTGATCGATGCGAGGCAGGGGGTAGGGAAGTTTCGGACATGTTTTGTTTAGACCAGTGTAGTCTACACACATCCGCCATTTCCCACCTTTATTTTTCACAAGCACAGGGTTGGCAAGCCATTCGGGATGGAATACCTCTTTAATGAACCCGACGGTCATCAGCTTGTGGATCTCCTCGCCTATGGCTCTGCGCTTTTCTTCGTCGAATCGGCGCATAGGCTGCTACACGGGTCGGGCTCCAGCTCGGATATCCAGTGAGTGCTCAGCGACATCCCTCGGTATGCCTGGCATGTCCGAGGGACTCCACGCAAAAACCTCGGCGTTTGCGCGGAGAAAGTCGACGAGCATTGCTTCCTATTTGGGGTCGAGCTCGGAGCCGATCCAGATCTGCTTGGAGGTGTCGTTGCTGGGGTCGAGAGGGACAGACTTAATCGCCTCTGCTGGTTTGAAGTTGCCAGCGTGGCGCTTTGCATCTGACACCTCCTTGGAGAGGTTTTCTAGGTCGGTGATGAGGGCCTCGAATTCGACGAGGGCCTTGGCGTACTCCACGCACTCCACGTCGCATTCGTACGCGTGTCGGTACGTGGGGCCGACGGTGATGACCCCGTTGGGGCCCAGCATCTTGAGCTTGAGTTAGGTGTAGTTGGGAACGACCATGAACTTGGCGTAGCATGGTCTCCCTAGCACTGTGTGGTAGGTTCCTCAGAACCCGACCACCTCGAACGTGAGGGTTTCCTTTCAGAAGTTGGAGGGAGTCCCGAATCAGACGGGCAGATCGAGTTGTCCAAGGGGCTGGACGCGCTTCCCGGGAATGATCCCGTGAAAGGGCGTCGCACCGGCCCGGATCGAGGACAGATCGATCTGCAGGAGCCCGAGGGTGTCGGCGTAGATGATGTTGAGGCTGCTGCCTCCGTCCATGAGGACCTTAGTAAGCCTGACGTTGCCGATGACAGGATCAACAACGAGCGGGTACTTCCCCGAGCTCGGCACGCGGTCGGGGTGGTCGCCTTGGTCGAAGGTGATGGGCTTGTCGGACCAGTCTAGGTAGACTGGCGCCACCACCTTCACCGAGCAGACCTCCCGGCGCTCTTGCTTGCGGTGCTGAGCCGAGGCGTTCGCCACTCACCCACTGTAGATCATGAAGCAGTCATGGACCTCGAAGAACTCCTCTGCCTTGTGACCCTCCTTCTTGTCGTTGTCGGGGGCCCTGCCACCTTCCGCCGGGGGCCCGGCTTTGTGGAAGTAGCGCCGAAGCATGACGCACTCCTCAAGGGTGTGCTTGACGGGACCCTGATGGTAGGGGCACGACTCCTTGAGCATCTTGTCGAACAAGTTGGCGCCTCCGGGAGGCTTCCGAGGGTTCTTGTGCTCGGCGACGGCGACAAGGTCTGCGTCGGCGGCGTCGCGTTTCGCTTGCGACTTCTTCTTGCCCTTCTTCTTCGCGCCGCGCTGAGCGGACGCCTCGGGGACGTCATCCGGCTGGCGCCCCTGAGGCTGCTTGTCCTTCCGGAAGATGGCCTCGACCGCCTCCTGGCCAGAGGCGAACTTGGTGGCGATGTCCATCAGCTCGCTCGCCCTGGTGGGAGTCTTGCGACCCAGCTTGCTCACCAGGTCGCGGCAAGTGGTGCCGGCGAGGAATGCGCCGATGACATCCGAGTCGGTGATGTTGGGCAGCTCGGTGCGCTACTTCGAAAATCACCGGATGTAGTCCCGCAGGGATTCTCCCGGCTGCTGGCGGCAGCTTCGAAGATCCCAGGAGTTCCCAGGGCGCACATATGTGCCCTGGAAGTTGCCGACGAAGGCTTTGACCAGGTCGTCCCAGTTGGAGATCTGCGCAGGAGGCAGATGCTCCAGCCAGGCTCGGGCGGCGTCGGAGAGGAACAGGGGGAGGTTGCGGATGATGAGGTTGTCATCGTCCGTTCCACCCAGCTGGCTGGCCAGCCAGTAGTCCGCGAGCCATAGTTCTGGCCTTGTCTCCCTCGAGTACTTGGTGATGGTAGTCAGGATTCAGAACCGGGTCGGAAACGGTGCCCGTCGTATGGCCCGGCTGAAAGCTTGCGGACTGGGTGGTTCGGGCGAGGGGCTCCGATCCTCCTCGCTATCATAGCGCCCTCCACGCTTGGGGTGGTAGCCTCGGCGCACCTTCTCGTCGAGGCAGGCTCGACGGTCGCGGTGGTGGTGCTCGTTGCCGAGGCGACCCGGGGCCACAGGCGCTGTGTCTCGCGTGCGCCCGGTGTGGACCGAGGCTTCCCGCATGAATCGGGAAGTCGCGACACGATGCTCCGGGGGGTATCCCTGCCTTCGGGAGGCAGATCTTTCGGCCCGTCGGACCGCGGCATCCTCCAGGAGATTCTTGAGCTCTCCCTGGATACGTCGCCCCTCGGTGGTGGATGGTTCCGGCATCGCTCGGAGTAGTATTGCTGCTGCAGCCAGGTTCTGGCCGACCTCACTGGAAGCCGGGGGCACCCTTGCCCTGGCGTTATCGGTGATGCGGTGCTGGACGTCCTGGGCCAGATGACGCGCTTCTCCGGCTGGTGCTCGGCCTGCCCACTCTTGCCCGATGTTCTGCCGGAGCTGCACAAGTTGTCCTGCTTCCTCGTCGAGCCTGGCCTGCATCTCGCGGATTTGCTCGAGCTGTGCGTCCTGACCCCCCACAGGGACTGGGACCACAACTAGCTCCCGAAGGATGTCAACGTGAAGGGGGTTACAAGCGTTCGCGAGGGAGAGAGAGAGAGAGGGCGTGAGACTGCGCGTCAACCCGTTCTCCCGCGCGGCCACCTTTTTCGTACGAGGGCCCTGGACCTTCCTTTTATAGACGTAAGGAGAGGGTCTAGGTGTACAACAGGGGGTGTAGCAGTGTGCTAACGTGTCTAGCAGAGGGGAGCCAGAGCCCCATGTACATGCCGACGTGGCTGTCGGAGAGGTGTTGGAGCCCTGTTCATGTGGCGTCGTGGCCGTCGGAGGAGCGCTTGAGCCCTGTAGAAGTACAGCTGTCGGGGCTGTTGGATCCTTGCTGACGTATCCTTGCTTCCGTAGGGGGCTGAGAACCGCTGTCGTCATGGAGCACGCGGGGTGTCATCATTACTTGTTTTACCGGGCGAGCTAGATGGGACGCCGGTCTTGTTCCCTGTAGCCTGAGCTAGCTAGGGGTAGGGTAATGATGTACCCCCCTGCGACGCGGTCGGTCCGAGCCCAAGGTCGGGCGAGGCGGTGGCTCCTCCGAGGTCAAGGCTGAGTCCGAGCCCGGGGGTCGGGCAAGGCGGAGATCATTGTCCGAGGTCGGGGTTGAGTCCGAGCCCTGGGGTCGGGCGAGGCGGAGACCGTCGTCCGAGGTCGAGGTTGAGTTCGAGCCCTGGGGTCGGGCGAGGCGGAGACTGTCTTCCGGAGGCGAGGTCGAGTCCGAGCCCTAGGGTCAGGCGAGGCGGAGATTCCTATGGCGCCCGAGGCTGGACTTGGCTGCTGTCAGCCTCACCCTGGCAGGTGGCACAACAGTCGGAGCAGCGCAGGCGGCACTGTTTTCCTGTCAGGTCAGTCAGTGGAGGGGTGAAGTGACTGCGGTCACTCCGACCTTGTCAACTGGAAAGCGTGCGTCAGGATAAGGTGTCAGGCGATCCTTGCATTGAATGCCCCTGCGATACGGTCGGTTGGCGTGGCGATCTGGCCAAGGTTGCTTCTCCGCGAAGCCTTCCCGAGCTGGGCCTCGGGCGAGTCGAAGGTGTGCCCGTTGCTTGAGGAGACCCTCGGGCGAGGCGTGAATCTGCCTTGGTCTACCGTTCCTGCCCGAGGCTGGGCTCGGGTGAGGCGAGATCGTGTCCCTTGAGTGGGTGGAGCCTTGACCTGAATTGCGCCCATTAGGCCTTTGCAGCTTTGTGCTGATGGGGGTTACCAGCTGAGATTAGGAGTCTTGGGGGTACCCCTAATTACGGTCCCCGACACATAACTTCCACTAAATCTATACTACTATATTAAGAATCTAATGTGGGCACTGGTGCTACCAGGTCTACCAGGTTTTCACCCTCCCCACGCTTAGCGCCCGCAAAAAATAGTAAAATAGTGTAGAACAAGCACTTGAACCCACACCCTTCTGTTACATAAATTTGAGGCTAACCACTAGACCACACTCCACACATATCTTAGTGTTTAGAAATAAACAAAAAATATATTTGTAGCCTAGGCGTCACTCCCCATGCTCCCTCGCCTCGTGGAAACACACGAGCATATACCTAGTCCAGCAATTAAATTGCACTGAGACTTAATGCACCATCAAAACCAATGGTTCACATCGCTGAATAGACTCACTCATTTACTCAATCAAATCCAATAAACAATATTATTTTGATCATCCCTCATCCCCCCTCTCTCCCTAGCGACCCCACCACCCAACATCCCTCCCCTTGGGTCCTCGCCCCCCTCCACTCACTCGCGCCCCCGGCAACCCCTCCGCTCGCGCCGCCGCCGACCCCTCCTCTCCCATCTCCAGAATCGTAGCTTATATGCTAGTTTATTTAAAAGAACCAAAGCGCTTCAATGATGGTCCTTACTTCTTGGTAGTTTTTTAGGGAAAAAGATCCTATCAACTAGGATCCTAACCTACGCTGCGGAGATTATGGATAGGAGATTAACTGTTGGGACTTGTACCTCCAACGACACATAAGAGTAGTGGCCGTGCATAGAGCGGGCGAGCGAGAGAGGATAGATGTGGGAGACGGTCAGGCAAGTTATAGTTGTCTCCGGCAGCTATTCTATCACATCCCCTATCTCATCCTCTATTTCAAATTTCACTCCACAAACAGTGTCATATACAGTGCAAATCCTCTATTTTACATGATCTGTTGTGGACAAACTAATTACCTTTCTGTTTTATTCTAAAATTGTTTAGAGATATTTATCCTCTTCTAACAAGAATCAATCACGATCCTATTTTTATAGAAACAATGCAAGATATCTAAGAAATGTCGTGGACGGACTAATTACCTTTCTGTTTTATTCTAAAATTGTTTAGAGATATTTATCCTCTTCTAACAAGAATCAATCATGATCATGTTTTTATAGAAACAATGCAAGATATCTAAGAAAAGTTCTAGGCATTTCGTCCCTAATTTGTCATCGTGGCTAGCCACTGGCGTGGCCTCGACGCCTATAGGTGATGTCGGTCATTACATCTCTCAAAGTCGCTTCGAACAACTCATCCTAGAGCTAAATGTCTAGGTAGAGGTCCTTGAATTGTTGAAACAGCTCCCAAGTGGTGTCGTCGCGCGGACAGGTCATGCCACTAAATGAGGACATGTCAGGCCCTTCGACGTAGTTAGACACAACACACGCTCTGGCGCAGGCAATAGTATGTCATCTTATAAAGGCGATGAAGTCGTTGGAGGGTTTTCGTGGAAGGGCTTAAGCAGTCCTGTGTGGAATATGTTATGGAGACGAGTGCCCTCTAAGAGCTAAATGTGATAGCCCACTTGCCCGATTCGCATAATTTGACAAATGGGGTCGCTTTGGTGAATAGTGGTTTTTATAGTCCAATGGTGTATCTCGAGCAACCATTAGAACATTCTACCGATCCAATGCTCACTAGAAACAACCCAGAGAGAGGATTTGCACTAATAGAATTGTGTCATTGACCTACATCGCGCCATATTCTGATGGTTAACCCTGGCCTGGACGAGCCAATATACATAGCATATAGTCTAATGGATCCAACCTCTCAATTCGATGGTACATCCGGTGCACTTCAAGCTTGGTTTGATCCCATTTTCTCAAATGTGTCAACTTCACAAGTGTTCTACCATGTGTGCAAGTGAGTTACCATTTTCACAAACATTTTCAAAGAGTTTTGCACATCATCACTAGGCCTAATGCTGTAATGCATATGCAATGAATTATGATATCTAGTGACACTTAAATAATCGATTCAACCATAGAGTTCTCTTAGGGTGTGTTTGGTTCAGCTTTATGAACTAGATTCGCTGCCAACAATCTAGAATCCCAACCAAATGGGGTACAATAGCAGTATAGATTCCTAAAAACCTACATATTTCTCTAGTTAAATTCAGAATCACCTCTTAGCCTAGATTTTCTAGATCCATGTCATCCATGTTAAAAAAACTCGGTCGATAGGGGAAGCCCGCGCCCATGGACCATGGTATTATATTAAGAAAAAGCTTAATCGGAGCCTTGACCGAGAAATATCACGAAAGCTGCTCCCCGTGTAGCATGAGGGTCCACCCACTATAGGCCAGATCTTTATTTGGTCTTTGAGCCCTCCCAACCCCTACACGAGGATCCGCCTCTCATGGGCCAGTCCATCTCGTGTGCACATAACCAGAGTAACCGGCGAGTGTGAAGGACCATTGAGGCGACCAGAGGGGTGAATGGGAGCCACTAAAAATTCTCAAACTGCGAGAACATTATGACTTGATTCCCTCACCCAATCCAACCTCTAGAGACACCAAAACACTATGCAAAAGAATAGATCAACCACGAATTGATTGCCTACTCCTACCAAGTTCCAGAATAGAATAAGAGCTCAATCGAGACAAAAAGACTTGATTTGAACCCAAACTCAAAGAAACTCCAAAGAAGACACTAAAGATCCAGTAAATATTTTGGGTCCAAGTCCGAAAAATTCGTCGAGCGGTAGTGCTGCTCGTAAGTGCGGCAGTGCCGGACTGTAAATGTTTTCCAGAATTATCTCAAATTTTGCAGGCAACAAGATACGAGGGAGAAAACGTGAATCATGAAGTTTGAGCAGAAAACGATCAAAACTCCTTGCCTGGCAGTGCCGAACTTGAGAGCGGTAGTGTCGCGCAATCAAATATTCACATGATGTCCTCAAATTTCACAGACGTTTTGCGTAGAGGAAAATATGTCTGCTGGTGAAAGCTCAACCCCAGCAACACAGAAAACAAAGCGCAAATCAAAAATCCCATTTTGGTTGGGGTAGGGTTTTCTATTTCGAGTTCAAACTGAGTTCTTCTCAAATCACTAACAAGAACTGCAACAACTAGATGTATGCAGTGATCCGAGAAGTGCAACTCACCACTAATCAACCCCCAAACCAAATCCTTTCTCAAGAACTCGATAGTTCTTCACAAGATCACAAAACGGGAAATGGAAGAACACATTGAAAGTTTCAATGTGATGAGTGCAGATTCATAAGAATCACATTGAAAGTTTCAATGCAACATTTGGCTTAAATCGAGGCTTGGAAGGGCATATTTTGGATAAGGTGAACTATGAGTAGTTCACAAGTTTGGATAAGTTCTAAATGCCCATAGGTCACATCTAGCCCTTAGTGAAAAAATGTTACATCTTGTGATAAGAATTTGTAGGTATAAGCACCTAAGATTACTAGGAATCTTTCCTATTGGCCAAATACTTACAACAAATAAGTATTTTTTATATAGATTATTGATTATGCCTCTTTAGGATCCAAATCTACACTTGAAACTAGTTTCTTCTGGCCTCCTAGCTAAACACGTTGGTGTGATCCTAGGCACCTTCTGGTAGTGGTGCACGATGACCTGCTTTTTGCACTAAGTGGTAGGCAAAGATGTTAGAGATAGCACCCTAACTATGGTATAGGTCCACTCTGTCATAGTGGATCACTCTTCCAAGCAATGGTCTGCCCTCCATCTACGTCACAGTTAAGTCAAAGTCTGTCAGCATTCACACCTATTTAGGGCATTTTTTGTTAGAAGATGATAGGAGAGGATTAGGGGGGAAATGAACTGATTTATCCCTCGATCCCCTTCTAACCAAACAAGCCTTCAAGGGATTTTATTTGGACTTCAACACAACACCAGCCAAGGATGATCAAATTAATTCCATCAAAGTAGCAGCTTACCACAACGCACTCCACACTTAGGTCTTGGCAGAGGCGGATCCAAGGGGTGGACAAAGGGGGCCATGGCCCCACCTCAATTTTTATATGCTATTATACCTAGATTTAGATATACATAAAAAAGTTTTATATAGTAAGTACAACCAAATCTAATGAAACCTAGTTTTGATCTAACTTTTTCTCGACAGTCTATTGCTCAGCCCGCTCTCCATCCAAGTCGTTCGATTCCTTCCTCTAGCGACTAGCTACTCGACCTACTCATGGCTCAATCGCTCCTTCGATCATGACTGGATCGGTATTGGGTGACCAAACCCGTCTGCTACCAGTGTCACCTTGTCTTCTCGTCACTCGTTAGTTCATCGCGTTGTCGGGATCCCACACGCAGCGCCACTACTTTGCCTCCTAGTCCACATCGACTGGTGGGCAAGCTATTGGTGGGATCCTGCCTTGGCACCATGGTGCCACCACCATCTGCCCTCACTATGTCACCAGGGTCCCACCACGTCGTCGAATGCAATAATTATTGTCTGTTGCCACTGTCTACAGCTGTTTGCCTTCGCTGCCCCTCGCATGTTGTTGTCTCATCATCGCCATCACAAGGCAGACTTGTCACAGCGACGCGTCGATGTGGTCGCTTCACCCCGTGCTCTCCCCTCGCCCCTTGTTGGCCCACCCCTTCCGCCTTTTCCCTAGGGTGGCTAAAATGGTTTTATGATATTCATATCATTTTAGAACGCTCCTATATTATCACCTAACCCTATATTATCACCTAACCTCGTTATTATCATGAAACTATTTTATCTAATCATCTAGTATCATGATTTGTCTTTTATGGTGTCTTCCCATCTAAAATTTTTGTTCGGCGTCCGCCGCTGGGTCTTGGGTCTTGGGGCTCACCAGTGTTTAAGCGCGTACAGAGAGCTGCAGCACATCGAAAGGTAACTGAAAGTCACAAGAACCCTGGACACAGCACACGTTCTGATGTTCCAGTTCGAATGGTGTTAAAACTCACGAGATGAATTTGAGTTCATAACGACAAGTACCATATGTCTTCAAACATTATCATCAACAGAACATCTGAGTCAAGTAGAAAATCCAGAATTATAAATGGTGCTGACGAGTTATTAATCTGAAATATCTAGAATCCATTAGGGAATCACAAATAGTGCTGACAAGTTATGAATCTGAAATATCTAGAATCCATTAGGGTTTAGAAAAAAAGCAAACGGAAATGAGTGTTCTTGACACAATGGGCTGAAAAAAACAGTCATCTGGATAGCCCTTGGACGTCCTTCAGAAACGGCGAGGTGGGAACCTCTCAATGAGACTCACAGAGGGACACTCATATGCCGTGTGACCACGGCCGCCACAGTTGTGGCAGATCATGAAGGCACCAGCCATGCAGTCACGACTCGCATGGCCAATCTGGTTGCAGGCCCGGCAGATCACGTCACTGAGGCCACCACGGAAGGGAACGCCAACACCACGGAAGGGAGCGCCAACACCATGGAAGGGAGGAGGCCCACCCCTCTCGCCCAATGTATCAGACTTGGGGCACTGACGGGCCAGGTGGCCAGCAACATTGCACAGGTTGCAAACAGGATCATTGGTGCAGTTACGGGCAATATGGCCACTCTGCCGGCAATTGTTGCAGGCCTTCTCATTGGTGCATTCCTCACGAAAATGCCCTGGCTTGTAGCAGTTGCTGCAAAGGATCACTTCTCCTGGCGGCACTGGTGGAGCAGTGCAGTCTCTTGCAATGTGTCCGGACTTGCCACAGTTACGGCATATCCCTTCATTTGGGCAGCTGTTAGCCATGTGGCCAGGCTCTTTGCAGTTCCAGCAGGTACCTTTGGAAGAACATTCAGCTGCAATGTGCCTGCAACATTAAAACGAATTTAAGTATGTGAAAACGATATCAGCTCAAGAGATGAAGGTACATGGCCATAGTGGAGCCTTCCCAATCACATGGAACTATGACACCTTACAGTTAAGCTTCAAGGCCTTTGTATAATTATTAGTCAATTAAAATATCATAAAAATGAACTGAAATCATTAATCAGGTCCCGTGCAATAAGAGTTTAATAAATTGTTGCTTGCATATATGGAATGATGCTACAAGTGGCATTCAGGATGACATGAACGTCAAAACAATAACATAAGAAAGAACATGGAGTTTGTGCTCCTAGGGAGACTGATAGGATTCCTATTCCTACCAGGGACCTCCCTCAAGCTGTACTGGTGTACTGCTGGAGGTTGGCGAGGGACTGGGCGAGAGGGACGCCGGGACGCCGTGTTCACGGCGTGGGAAGACAGGCTAGCTCAGGTTCCGGCTTCCACAGGGAAGACGGCTAGGTAATTTCTTTGATGATCCTTCCTCCTGTCTTACATCTCCTATTTATACTAGCCTCTCTCTCAATAGAAGGCAACTTATCTCTTAATAAAAGGAAACTAATCTCTCTGAATAAAAGGAAGCTTATCTCTAAATAAAAGGAAACTCTCAAAAGGAAATAGATCATAGGATTACTGAATTACTGCTGGCTATCCCAGCCTTGATCCCCTTCTCCTGCCGCATGCTCCCTGGCCTGCTGTTTCCTTTTGTACTGCATGCCGGTCATAACATCTCTCCCTGCCTGCGAAAACAGCTCGTCCTCGAGCTGGAAGTCAGGGTAGAGGTTTTTGAATTCAGCCAGTAGTTCCCATGTTGCTTCCTCGCGCGTCATCCCTTGCCACTGAATAAGAATATACCAGATGTCACGGCGCAGCTGTGCTTTGAGGGCTGTCACTGGTACTGGCAGCAGTCGTCCATCCTGGATTGGTGGTAGTGGCGTCGGCATGGCAGGCGGATCTCCTTTGTGGGCTTTCAGGAGGCCCACGTGGAAGACGTCGTGGATACGAGCACCCTCCGGCAGCTGTAGACGATACGCCACGCTGCCGATACGCTCCAGCACCTGGAAAGGTCCCGCATAGCGCGGACCCAATTTGCCCTTGGCATGAGGATCCAAGGACTTTGTGGTGCGATGTAGCAATCGCAACCAAACCCAATCACCGGTCTTGAACTCCATCTCCCGATGTGTGGCATCGTAATACTTCTTGGAGATCTGTTGTGCTTGAACAAGACGTTGACGGACTTCGGCCAGGACCTCATCGCGGCTGCGAAGGAGAGCATCTGCTGTCTCTGTCCGTGCGGTCCCTGGCTTGTAAGGCAAGAGGGCCGGAGGGGGTCGACCGTAGACCACCTCAAAGGGGGTTGCCCGCAACGCTGTGTGAAAGGATGTGTTGTAGCAATATTCCGCCCACGGCAACCATTCCACCCAAGCGCGCGGTCGGTCACCTGTCACACAGCGAAGATACATGGCTATCACCTTGTTTACCACCTCGGATTGGCCATCCGTCTGAGGGTGGAAAGCCGTGCTTAAGCGCAGCTTGACACCGGCTAACTTGAAGAGATCGCGCCACACATGGCCGGTGAACACGGGATCCCGGTCGCTGACGATGGAGGAGGGAAACCCATGTAACCGGACGACGCCGTCGAAGAAGGCGCGAGCGACGGACGACGCTGTGTAAGGATGCCCCAGCGCAATAAAGTGCGCGTATTTGGAGAATCGATCGACCACCGTGAGGATGACAGCCTTGCCGCCCACCTTGGGAAGCCCCTCGATGAAGTCCATTGAAATGTCGGCCCATATTTGGGACGGCACGTCGAGCGGTTGGAGAAGGCCGGCTGGGTGCAGAGTCTCGGTCTTGTTTTTCTGGCACGTTTTGCATGTACGTACCCATTCTTGTACCAAGGCGCGATCGCTGGGGATGTAGAACTCGGCACGAAGGCGGTGGAGTGTTTTCTGAACACCCTCATGGCCTGCTGAGTGCGCCAAAGTGAGCACCTGGCGGCGCAGGTCCCCATGGTCGGGCACGAAGATGCGAGATCCGTGGAGGAAGAGGCCATCCTCCAGACGCCAAGGCGCTTCAAGGGTGCCCTCCTGCAGGCGCTGGAAAAGATGCTGCGCGGCGTCGGTGGTGCTGGTCGCGTTCCGGATCTCTTCCAGTAGGGCGAAGGAAGGCCCGGAGAGGGCATGGACCGAGGCGGCCCCCTCCGAACTTAGTGCCGACGATGGGGACACCTCATCACGGCGAGACAGTGCGTCCGCCACAGTATTGAGGCGGCCCGGGCGGTACTCCACGTCGAAGTCGAAACCAAAGAGTTTGCTGAGCCATTGATGCTGTGGCACAGTGGACAACCGTTGATCGAGTAGAAACTTGAGACTGTAGTGGTCCGTACGTACCCGAAAATAGCGACCCCAAAGATACGGTCGCCAATGGCGCACTGCTTGAACCAACCCAATCAACTCGCGTTCATATGCGGCGAGTTTCATGTGGCGTGGTGCAAATGGTCTGCTGAAGAAAGCGAGAGGTCCCGCGCCTTGGTGAAGTACGGCGCCGAACCCCACACCGGAGGCATCACAGTCGACTGTGAAGCACTTGTCGAAGTCCGGCATTTGGAGCACGGGTCCGGAGGTGAGGGCGGTCTTGAGTGCTTGGAATGCTGCTGTTGCCTCCGCATCCCACGTGAACGCGTCACGGCGCAGAAGACGCGTGAGTGGTGCTGCAATCGTGCCGAAGTCGCGGATGAATTTGCGGTAGTAGCCCGCAAGACCCAGGAAGCCGCGTAGGCCCCTGGCTGAGCTCGGCGTCGGCCATGTGGAGACGGCTACCACCTTAGCCGTGTCCATGGCTACCCCCTCCGCGGAGATCACATGGCCCAGGTACGCCACGGATTTTTCCCCAAATGAACATTTGGAGCGCTTGACATGTAGATGGTGTGCTCGGAGGGCATTGAGGACCACGCCCAAGTGCTGCAGGTGTTCGGCCCATGTGGCACTGTAGATTAGTATATCGTCAAAGAATACCAGGACGAACCTGCGGAGATAGGGCCGTAGCACATCATTCATTAGTGCCTGGAAGGTCGCTGGGGCGTTGGAGAGGCCAAAAGGCATCACCAAGAATTCATAGTGACCCTGATGTGTGCGAAAAGCAGTCTTGGCGATGTCCTCCGGGTGCATTCGCACCTGGTGGTAGCCCGACCGGAGGTCGAGCTTAGTGAAGTAGCGAGCTCCATGCAGTTCATCGAGCAATTCCTCAACGACAGGGATGGGAAACTTATCCTTAGATGTCTTGGCGTTGAGGGCTCGGAAGTCGATGCAGAAACGCCATGAGTTGTCATGTTTCCGGACCAAGAGCACCGGAGCAGAGAACGGCGAGGTGCTTGGCCGAATGATGCCTTGGGCAAGCATGGCTGCACACTGGCGTTCCAGTTCGTCCTTCTGGAGCTGGGGGTATCTGTAGGGGCGCACCGCGACTGGAGGAGTGCCTGGAAGAAGATGGATGCGATGGTCGTACGGCCGAGGTGGAGGCAGCCCGGCCGGTTCGGTGAACACCACCTCAAATTGCTGGAGCAGGCGATCCATGAGTGGCTGGCCGGGTGTGGACGGTATGGCACATGAGGTCGGTGTGCGTGCCTGGCCCCTGCGCGAGCACAAGCCAGTCCACCGCACGGACCGGGAAGCCCGCGTGAAAGACATGCACATGTCCTTGAAATTCCACAGTATAGGTCCCAGTGTGCTGAGGAACTCTACGCCCAGGATGAGATCAAACTCGCCGAGGTTGATGCCGTAACAGTTGACGCAGAAAGCTTCGTCGTTGATGGCGATCTCCACGTTCCGTGCTACGCCCTGGCACGGCACGCGTTCCCCGTTAGCCACCATCACCCGAAGCGTGGGGCGGGGTTTAGTGGCTAATTTGAGGCGGTGCATGATGTCGACGTTGATGAAGTTGGTCGTCGATCCCGAGTCGAGAAGCGCCACCACCCGATGGCCGTGAATGATCACCGGCAGGAGCATGGCCTGCTCGGTCCGGACCCCTGCAATAGCGTGAAGGGATACCGTCGGTGGAGGGTCGGAGTCCTGCATGGCGTCCGCCCCTGGGACCGTGGGATGTCCGGGCTCGCCGTGGGTGAAGGCCTCGGCGTGATCCTCCGGTGTGAACGTGTCGTCGACGTAGTCCGCCGACTCCAGGTAGAAGAGACGCTGGCAGACGTGGCCACGGACATAGGGTTCGTCACAATTGTAACACAATCCTTGCCGTCGACGTTCCATCTGTTCCGCTGGTGTTAGCCGGCGGAACTGTCGTGTCGGTGTAGAGGAACCCGTTGATGGCGTCGAACCCGAGGAAGGTAGCCCGTGCGGTTGTCGGGGTGGACCGGACGTCGGTGGTCGCGACGAGCTCCTCCCGCCACGTACTGGAGGAAACGCCCCTGGCCCAGCCGCACGGCGTTCGAACGCTCGTGCCAAGTGCATGGCTGTTTGCAGGTTCTGGGGTTCGCGTAGCTCGACGTCGATCCGTATGTGGTCGGGCAGTCCTCCCACAAAGAGCTCCGCCTTCTGGGATGCCGAGAGGTTGTGTGCATGGCACAACACCGCATTGAAACGCTCGGCGTAGTCGTGCACCGTAGAGATGAATGGCAACCGGGCGAGCTCCGATAGCCTCGTGCCGCGCACTGCTGGCCCGAAACGTAGGGTGCAGAGCTCGCGGAAACGGCCCCAGGCTGGCATGCCTTCGTCCTGCTCGAGGGCGTAGTACCACGTCTGGGCGGCCCCAGTGAGATGGTACGATGCCAACCAGGTCCGATCCGAGGCCGGGGTACGTTGGCCGCGGAAGAACTGCTCACATTGGTTGATCCAATTGAGCGGGTCGACGGTGCCATCATATGTCGGGAAATCGAGTTTGTAGAAGCGAGGTGGCTGGGGACCGAAGCCTGGTCCCTGTCCCTGCGGAGGTGGCGCAGTGTCGTGCGACATGGCCCCCTCAAATTGTCCCCGGCCACCCTGGACCGAGCCGTAGGGTCCAAGGCCGTCGACGCCTCCGAAGTTGGCGCCGGTGCCGTAAGGTGGGTGAAACATCGCTGGCAATGGCATGCCGGCCGCTCCCGGCGGTGGCGGGGACGTCGTCATCGTGTACTGCGGCGCGCCCATGGATGCCATCGCATATGATGGAATCGGTGATGGTGACGCCGGCATGGATAGCATGTGTATGGGCACTCCTTGTGTTGCTGTCGCCCTGGTATGAGGAAGGGCATAGAGTGGCGGCTGTGGTGGGGGTATGGTAGGTGACGGGGCTGGCTGGGAGTACATGGATCGCAGGAGAAAATCCTGCATGGCTGCCATGGACCGGGACAGATCGTGGACCGCTGTGGCCACAGAATCCAGCGTGAGTATTGGCGTAGGTGTGGTGGAAACTGGTGGAGAGATGGTGGTGGACGGCCCTGGAACAGTGGAAGGCGATGGTGGCGGTGGGTGGCTGGTGAATGGAGGATCGCTGGACATATCTGATACCAGGTTGATAGGATTCCTATTCCTACCAGGGACCTCCCTCAAGCTGTACTGGTGTACTGCTGGAGGTTGGCGAGGGACTGGGCGAGAGGGACGCCGGGACGCCGTGTTCACGGCGTGGGAAGACAGGCTAGCTCAGGTTCCGGCTTCCACAGGGAAGACGGCTAGGTAATTTCTTTGATGATCCTTCCTCCTATCTTACATCTCCTATTTATACTAGCCTCTCTCTCAATAGAAGGCAACTTATCTCTTAATAAAAGGAAACTAATCTCTCTGAATAAAAGGAAGCTTATCTCTAAATAAAAGGAAACTCTCAAAAGGAAATAGATCATAGGATTACTGAATTACTGCTGGCTATCCCAGCCTTGATCCCCTTCTCCTGCCGCATGCTCCCTGGCCTGCTGTTTCCTTTTGTACTGCATGCCGGTCATAACAGAGACATGAAGCCCATGTCCACACTACTGAGGATGCATAAAATGTCCAATAATGGTTAAACATAACCTAACCGCAAATCATGAGAGAATTCAATAGAATGGTTTTGATATAGCATGGGCAGGGAGTTATAATTCTACATAAGGTATCGCTAGAATGGTTGTGCCACTGGTTAAAAGTATGGTATGCATTGCAGGCAAAGTGCACTTGAATGAATGATTACAATCTTAAAATTAATAACATATGAGCATGAATCTGTGCAAGCAGAATAACACAAAGTTATTACCCAGGAAGCCCGCAGGTATGACAGACAGCCACGCTAGGACACTCTCTAGCAAAATGCCCAGGACGCTTACAATTGTTGCACAAATCATTCCGAAACCTGCACAATGGAAAGGGAAATAACTAAAGGATACATAAGCTTCCAAATGTCTGAATAATAAGATATTACAGTTCCATTCACATAAATTTTTAAGTAATTTCACCATTCTTGTCATGACTCATTTCTAGTTACAATCCTGCATAGGCTTTCTCCTAAAACCATGGCACAACATGAATTCATCCAAAAATTTTCAATCCCAGATCACTTTACCATACACTTTTTACTAGACTTTCAGAAAAAATAGTGCTACATTAACCAATATCAAGTGCCCTTATTTAAGCTACATACATGCATAAGTGGTTGCAATGGGATAAATATAGGCAAAGTTTACATCTAAATAAAATAACAATTATGGTAATTTCACATAGCATTTAGCCAAATATATACATGATAATGAGAGGAAGCAGTGATGTTTGGAAGAACAATGCCAAACACTCGTCCTGTTTGACTTAGATTAGCTCAAACCTGCTTGGACCATGGCGGCTGTCCCTCCGATATGGTGCGCCACGGTATGAGGTGCGTTCAGTACGCATCCTGCGGTCCTTCGGCGGCGGGCTGCGGCTGCTCATCACCAAATCTTCCCTCTACACTCCAAGTTCCAACCAAACTGCAACACCACGCTACAAAATCACCACCACCTTCGATACTCCCACAAACCTCTGGTCTTCTTTCTGTCCACAGCAAAACACCAAAACCAGACTAAAATCCAATCCTATGTGGCTATGTCCCACAAAAATCACCAACCTTCACTATGAGCATGCTCAAGTTCCCATGGTAGGTCACAAGGGTCCTGAAAGGCCTCATTTGGAAGCCTATGGAATGGCGTGGTCCAGGGGCAGATCCACGGCATCCAGGAAAGGAACTGCCTTCGGCCAAAAGAGAATTTGGCAATGATGTGGTTGGATTTGTTCTAAGCCCAATTCGCATCAACCTACAGGGGAAAGGAGGAGCATCCCCACTTGAGGCTGGGTTTTGTTGTCATGTGACCCTCGCGCATCCAATGCGCCAACACCACCAAGACTAGAAGCAATTCCAGCAAAGCTCCTTCCCATTGTTCTTCTCCCTGTAAGGTGGCGGCTGGTACTTGCCCTCCCCCCTCCCTCCTCCCTTTGTGCTAGGGTTTTACATGGTGAATCATTTGTCCTATCATAGACTTGTGGAGAATGCACAAGGCTGCACTGGGATGCCATGTGGCTCATATGCTTCCAGCCCAAATGAGCATGATGTTTGGGACACCTCCAGCCAGGAGAGGAAAAAACCAGGCTCATCCTAGTTCCTCTTTACATTCTTGATTCTTCAGTTCGTTGGAAACAGATTACTAGATTTTTTTGGTAAATTTTATACTGTTCCCATCATCGTGATAAATTAGTTCTCTGATAGTATTAGAAAACTTTGTTATTTGTGCTTGCAAATTGAAAATGATACAGACCTAGGGGTAATTGGTTGTGTGCTAAAATTCACATGGAATAGTTCATTCTAAAATGTAACATATAGGTTTAGTGATTGCAGTTTGTAATCAATTTGGCTAGTTATTTTTAAATTACTACTTCAACTCGTGAAAGTATATGGTAGTATTTTAAGCCTACAATATGATGGGATCCGGATCTAGTTTAGAACTTACTCAGTTTTGCTTGCAAATTAGTAGCTTAAATCAATTTTATGTTTCCATTGAAAGCGCTAGAAGTTGCAAAATGAATTTATGTTATCTTTCGTTTGTACTATCAGAAAGGTAAAGAGAGTTTAAATATATGTGATCTGTTCATTTCGGCATACACTAGTTTTATTAGTATTGACGATAGTGGTATGATGAATGGGGTAACTAAAAAACATTGATACAAGTTGAGGAAGGAAATTTGGCCAGTTTGTATTGACTAATATTTCTTGTATTTGAGTTTTGTTTTGTTTCCCCACTAAGAGAAAAATGGAGAGTCTAGGGGCGTGCACATGATAATTAGGTACTGTCCTACTGCAGCATTTTCTCCTGTGCTTTCATTGTTTCTGAAATATTCAGACTCGCACCAGAAAACTGGATTTCCACTACAGGTGTTATCTTCAGTTGTGAATAATTAATTGGATCTCTTATGAGGTACTTTAATAGATCATAGAAGATGCAGACAGTATGATAGTTACTGCTGAAGAACGTATTATATCGGTTAGCTTTTAGTTGGCAACATGGATATGAATTTTCGAAGTACCAACTCACAGATTTGAATTTTCGAAGTTATATTAATACTACCTTCGCCCCGAAAAGAGTGACGTTTTGGTTTTATTTTAAGTGAAATGTCTTATGTTTGACCAAGTTTATATAGAAGATTATCATCATTTATGACAAAACCAGACATTATTTGCGTACACGGCTGTTTAGCCCATGTACACGCAACGCAAACGCTGCACAGTGGTTTGCCATGTCCATTTAACCAGCCATTATTCCATTTAAATGGCTATTTATCCCGAATAAATAGCTAAACAGTAGGTGATCGCTTAGGCTAAAACCTGAAACGAGAATAGAGGTACTAGCTTTGATTGTTTTCACTTGTCTCTGGACAAACTTAACTACAGAATAGAGTATTATATCAGTATCATTGGTATGCACATGCACTATATAGTTTTATGATATCTGGTTGCTACTGGCTTACTGCTACTCTCATTTGTTCTCGTTTAACCTATCTGACCAAGAAGTTCTTCTCTGCTAAATTGTTCAGAAAGTCATTACTTTGTTCTGCAGTTTTTCTGAGCACTAGCTGCTTTCATGTTGTGCTAGTGTTGGGGACGTTCCTAAATTGAAGGTCCTCAAAACATTAACTTATCAGCTATTCCAATGTTTGTTTCAGATATGACAAGGTAAAAGCCGAAGGACACCTTCATTTGAAAATGGTGTACCGGCATTTTGCTAAGAAGAAGCTATATGCTTCGGCTTAGTGGCATGAACACGTTACCAAGGAACCAGCGAGGGAATGGTGAAATCTTAAAGACTTGATCAACAAGACGGCAATGTCCCTAGTTGATTTCATAGTTCATATGTATAGGTCTGATGGCATGATTGTAATTTTTACGAAGCTGTAACTCTCCACTATAAGAGGGGGGGGTGATTGTGATCCGTCTTGTTCCGCCTATGAAGTTGTACCTTCTTCATTTCTTCTTCTAGGTATACATGTAACTATGTACGAAGAAGAAAAAGCAATAAAAGTAGTATGGCGATAATTATATTTCCCTGAATGTTCATGTTTTATTCGAAAGTTTAATTATTTGTATAATCTTCTTCCTTTTATCTATCTTCTGAATAGATTAAAGGAACGAATGTCCCTTGTTATTGATTGTGTTGCCCTGTTTTGATCCCCTTTTAGGAATCAAAGCAGGTGACCAACAGCTAGTATATCATTTCTAAATGTATGGTGATTAGATTTTTTTTGAGGTTTTTCTCTTTGATATTCAGTCCATTTTATTTGAAATAGATATCCTACTAGCTAGTGCAAAATTGATACTTTCAAATAGTTTTTGTAATTTAGTAATTCTCAATTTTAGCTGAAATTTTCTGTGGACGGTATGCTGGAAGAACTCAACATAGTTATATTTATGCATATATGTTCAGTGGTCAAACATAATCTTGTCTTACACTTCTCCGAGTACAAGCAAAAAGCATGTTTTTGTCCAGCATTCTTTTGTTATGTACTGATATAGCACCGATTTAATTCCCTTTTAGCGAAACACTGATTTAATTTTGCTTAGCCCCAAAAACGAGATCTTCTTAAAATCCTTTACTGTTAGTATCTTAATAGTTGTGTGCTCTTTGCAAAATGCAAATCATGAAGTTTTCAGTCATCATCGTTTTTTACTCAACAAATGTTGTATTTATATTTGTTTTTTCAGTTCAGAGTTCCTTGGCTACTGTGACCACTTTTATCGATTCATTTGTGCTCTCAGTCTCACAGAGTGCAGGCATTGCCGCTTCATAGTCCACCTCTCAGCTGCGGCAATGCCAGTCTTAGTTGACGGAATATTTGTGTTGCTGTTGCTGTCTATTTCTACTTGTATAATTATTCTTCTAAGAGAGTAAGTTTGGTATATTGACCAAGTTACTGAGTGTTGGGCCTAACTAGACACAATGTCTAGTGTATTACTGAGTCAAAGTTGTCTCTGTATACATGACACTCGATGTCTCGATCAGTATCTTATTGTGCAAGGGAAGAATGTTACGGTTTTTCTCCATAAATCATGATATTATATTTTGTTTACTACACTGATTTTATCATGTACACAGTCAAATGGTCTAAACTTGCCTCAGTCATGAGCCAAATACTCAGATACATGCAAATCCATATCAATCGAAGCCAATCCTAAATTGACAATCAAATAAAATAGGTTAGGTCCTACAAGGAAGGAGGGGCTTGGGTGGTGGGAGAGGGATCACCCAATCCCCCTCTGTATTGATTCTTCTGTGGATTGTATTGTACCCCTAACTTGTCAAACGAAACGTTAAGGGACATGGTACACACGATAATTTTTTTTGCAAAAAGTTCGAAGATAGCAAGTTAGGGTTTGGGTGCTTTCACACAAAAGGAAGGGAAGAGAAGTGTAGGAATACCTGGCGTCGCCCGGCGAAGAGACTGACGAATACGAAGGCCTTGGTCCTCGGGACCTGGCGTAGGGCGGCGGCGGCAGCCTACCCAGTCGTCGCAGCGAGAGAGGGGGGGGGGGGGGTGCGGGGGGTGAACGAGGGGGACGGCCGGACGGGGTAAAACGTGAACGGATGCAGGAGTGCAGTAGCCCGGTCCGGGGGCTCGGGCTCGGAGGGAGCGCAGCGCACCCGCAGGGACCTTGTCCTGGGCCGACTTTTGTCCTTTTTTTTTGGCAGTTTCTCTTTTCTTAGGTTTAGGTGCCTAGTTATTTTTAGTCTCTTTTCTTAGGTTTAGGTGACTAAGGTCCTATTGGTTTTAGATTATAAGAGCAACTCCAATAGTCCTCTAAACAACTCTCTAAATCTTAAATTTAAGAAGTGAACAGAAAAATGCTTCTCCAATGGTTCTCTAAATAGACTTGCTAAATTTACTTAGTTGCTATTCAACTCTATTTACTCTCCACATTTAGCAACTCGGTAGGAACTCCCTAAATACAGTTGACGTCAATTTCTTCACACTAGTGTGATTATTTTTCCCTTTCCCACACAGTGAGATAGCCAGGTATAGCACACTTTTTTTCATTTTCTAGCATAATGAGGTAGCTAGGTCAAACACGTATGACGCAAGTTTCTTCTTCACCGTCGAACTCAACTTCCTCATAGGTTGCGCCACCGGACCACCACTCATCCATAGTTCCCGACCTTTTTTCTTTCACTCTCATATCCTCTGCTCTCAACCTTATTATCAGGCAGATCTCATAGGGGTAGGGCCGCTAAAGCTAGATTCAAAATCGAACTACTTCCTAAATATGAGCAACTATTGGAGACTAAGTTATTTTTTACTTCCAATAGCTATTTAGCAACTTGCTAAACATGATTTTAGCAAGCTATTTGTCGGCGTTCCGAGACCGGGGGGTCCCCGAGCCGACGAGTGAGTGTGCCGCGTGCCCCAGCCCAGATGGGTCGAGCGCGTGGGCGAGCGCGAAGGGGGGAGAGAGAGCGAGCGAGAGAGAGCGAGGCGGCCGGAGCCGGGTCGTGAGGGAGTCGGAGAATTCCCGCGGCCTTCGTGTTTGTCCCGCGCCCAGGTCGGGTGCGCTTGCAGTAGGGGGTTACAAGCGTCCGCGCGAGGTGAGGGGAGCGGGCGGCCCCGAGAGAGCGCCTGCCCCTGCCCTTCATCCCCGCGAGGCCAACCTCCTCTAAGAAGGCCCTGATCCTTCCTTTTATAGTCGTAAGGAGAGGATCCAGGTGTATAAAATGGGGGTGTAGCAAGGTGCTACGTGTCTAGCGAGGGAGAGCTAGCGCCCTAAGTACATGCCAAGGTGGCAGCCGGAGAGATCTTGGCACCCTGTTGGTGTGGCGTCGTGGCTGTTGGAGAAGCAATGGAGCTTGACGGAGGGACAGCTGTTGGAACAGCTGTGCTCTTGCTGACGTCTCCCTGCTTTCGTAAGGGAGCTGAGAGTCGCCGTCGTCATGGTCTAGTGAGGCGCCATCATTGCCTATCTGGCGGAGCTGGCCAGATGGGACGCCGGTCTTGTTCTCTGCGACCCGAGTCGGCTCAGGGCAGGGTGATGATGACGCTTCCTGTTGACGTGGCGGTCTTGTGTCCTAGGTCGGGCGACGTGGAGGCTCCTCCGAAGTCGAGGTCGAGTCCGTCCTGCATGACAGAGGCCGAGCCCGAACTCCTGGGTCGGGCGAGGCGGAGGTCGTTCGGCAGGGGCCGAGGCGGAGTCCGAGCCCTGGGTCGGGCGAGGCGGAGGTCGTCGTCTTCCGGGGCCTTAGCCCGAGTCCGAGCCCTGGGTCGGGCGAGGCGGAGTTCGCCGTCTTCCGGGGCCTTAGCCCGAGTCCGAGCCCTGGGTCGGGCGGAGCGGAGTTCGCCGTCTTCCGGGGCCTTAGCCCGAGTCCGAGCCCTGGGTCGGGCGGAGCGGAGTTCGCCGTCTTCCGGGGCCTTAGCCCGAGTCCGAGCCCTGGGTCGGGCGGAGCTTCCTCTGGCGCTTTTGGCCAAGCCTGGCTACCCGTCAGTCTTACCTTTTGCGTTGAAGGCCCCAGGGATTTGGTCGGTTGGCGCGGTGATTTAGTCAGGGTTACTTCTTATCGAAGGCGGGGCCTCGGGCGAGCCGGTGATGCGTCTGCCGTGAAAGAGGAGGCCTCAGGCGAGACGGAGTCATCTTAGGGTCGGCTGCCCTCGCCCGAGGCTAGGCTCGGGCGTGGCGTGATCGAGTCACTCGTATGGACTGATCCCTGACTTAATCAAACCCATCAGGCCTCTGCAGCTTTATGCTGATGGGGGTTACCAGCTGAGAATTAGGCGTCTTGAGAGTACCCCTAATTATGATCCCCGACAGTAGCCCCCGAGCCTCGAAGAGAGTGTTAACACTCGCTTGGAGGCTTGCGTCGCACTTTTTTGCAAGGGGACCAGCCTTTCTCGGTGGTACTTTGTTCCGGTGGGTGCGCGCGAGCGCACCCGCCGGGTGTAGCCCCCGAGGCCTCGGAGGAGTGGTTTCACTCCTTCGAGGTCTTAATGCCTTGCGTAATGCCTCGGCTGGTCTGGCGGTTCCCTCATGCGAGCAGGGCGTAGCCCAGGTGCACCGTCGGGGCCCAAGTTCTCGGGCTGGTATGTTGACGCTGTCAACGGTTTGGCCGGAGCCGGGTTTGCGAGAGCAGCCCCCGAGCCTCCGCACGGAGCGAGAGGACGATCAGGGACAGACTCGGCTTTTTTATATACGCCCCTACGTCGCCTTTCCGCAAGGAGGAGGGGGGGAGTGCGCCATGTTACCCTCGATGGGCACCGAACATGGTGTCTCCGGTGAGCTGCAATCGGGTAATCCGAGTGGACGTCCGTGCCCCGTTCGTTGGGGGTCGGCTAGGGGCCCGGAGGCACGCCCAAAAGTACCTGCGGGTGATCTGCCGGACCCGGTCCCCTAGCGACGGGGTCCGAGGGCTCGTTGCCTCCCTCCGATGGGATTCCGTTACAGAGTCGTTCCCGCTGGTCTCGGAAATGTCCTAGGGTACCTCGGGAGCGCAGCCCGAGCCTTGGTTATGTATCGAACGTACCCCTGGTCATCCCTCGCTCGGCGTCTGAGGCGACTGTGAACCCTTCGACAGGCCAGCCTTCGAACCCCTGATCAGTAATGGGCGCGGAGCCCGAGTAGCCTGAGGCGGTCGTGGAACCTTTCGGGAGGCCGACCTTCGAACCCCTGACCAGTAGTGGGTGTCGGGCCCACGCGATCTGAGGCGGCTGTTGAACCCCTCGGGGGGCCAGCCTTCGAACCCCTGATCAGTAGGGAGGCTCGGAGCCTAGTTCCTTCACGGGGAAGGATCCCTTTGGGGGTATCCCCTTTCCCGGTCCCTGTTGCAAGAGATAGAGAAAGAAGGAAAAGGGAAAAAGGATTCGAAATTGAACGTCGTGGCGTACCTTTTTCGGCGTGGTTGTTTTGGCGAAGGCGAAACGTCGCCAGCCGCTCCCGCCCGTAGCGCTGTCCGTCGAGCCGCGGAGTTAATGCGCCGGGGTGAGTAGTTGGCGAGGTTGCCGTTGCGCGTGCGCGAGCCGTTCGAGGTACGGGTCACGGGCGCGTCGTCTTCACGCCGTGAGAGGGGGTTCTCTTGCTGCCTCCGGATGGGACATGAGCTTGGCAGATGGCGTGACCGCTGCTCTCGCGCGCCTGCCACCGTCATTACTGCCGGCCCATTTTTGACCGCGTTTGGCCGCTGCGCCAGGCTGGCGCTGCTGGGTCGCCTCGAATCGCGGCATCGGTTCCGTAATCGAGGAGGTGCGGTGGTGGAGCGAGTGGCACAGCGGCTCGCATGCAGCACCCGGCGCGCCAGTTGCACAACGCGTGGGCTTGAGCCGTCGCGCTGGCCTGTCAGGAGTCGGAGAGGCGCGTCCACTTGGCGCGGTTGCATGCCGCCTGCATGGCCGCCTGCCCCTTTCGCCCGCTGGTCTGGGCGAAAGTGGAGGATTACTTGTAACCGCTGGGTGGTTGCGTGCGTCGTGCGCGACGGTTCGGCTTCTTCTGCTTAGAGCCGGTCTGCATGACAGGCGGGCCCCAGCCCCCGCGCCGCAGGGGAGGACTTTGGAGGCGTGTAGGAGAAGACTCAGCCCGTGACAGTTGAGGGTGCAAGCAGGGGGAGTTGCCTTTAAAAGGAGGGCGACCCCCTTCGTAAGGTGACCATGTCTCCTTCCTCCCCTATGCATTGTGTCTCTCCATCTTCCGAGCCCCCGGATGGGGGGAACCGTCGTCTTTTCGCTCCATCGCTGGAGGAACGCAACTCCGTGGGAGTTGGTACCTTTCAGACATCGTTCGGCTTCAAGGATTTTCATCATGCAGCCCGGCTGCACCCCTCCACCGGCGGTCACCCAGGGTGGTGACCTCCGGCTTGATGGTGGGGGAAAGCGAGCCGGGCTGCGGCATCCGCCCCTTCCTCAGCCTCAAGGATTTTCATCACCAGGGCTGAGGAGGGGCGTGTGCCGGGTCGGGGTTGGCCCCTGCGCGGGTGGTGACCCGCTCCTTCCCTCAGTGATCGGGGGGAAGGGCGGGAGTCGTCCGTGGCGCCAACAGCTGCAGCGTGCCCGGCTCTCTGAGCCGAGCAATCTCGGAGCCGCCCCCGGTGTCACCTCCCGCCACGGCAGCTGGAAGAGGTTCTTCCGCCGGCGCGACGGCCGAGGTTGGCCACGGACCGACCTCCGACTCTACGGCCTTCTGCCCGTCCTTGCCTCTCGAGTTTGGGCAAGGGCGGGGGCCTCCCAGCAGCAGCATCCGCCCTGAGGCCATCACTGCTGCTGTTGGGCCCCCCAGGACAGACGTCTTCATCGTCGCCGCTGCCGGGGCGGGCGGCGACGTGCCGTTCGTCGGTCTTCTGCTGCCCCGCACGCCCTCCCCCATCGAGTGGGGTTGTTCGTACCTGGGGGGGGGGAACCGGAGTTCCGTTTGTAATGGCACTTCGAGTGCCGGGTTTTTTGTTCATTTTGGCTTTCGGGGCCTGAACATGTATGTAACCACGGCACAGAGCCGTGTTTTTTCCTCATTCCCGAGCACTAAGACTTGTCCGCTGATTGTCTGAACCGCTTCACCAAGCGTGAGTTGCCCCGTGTCAAGGTGACGAGTGAGGTATCCGTATCCCGGAGGCGTAGGAATCCCTCGGCTCGGTCGGACCTGTTGTCCGGGGCTCCTCTAGCTTAGTTAAAGAGACCCCTCGGCCGCTCTTCGACGAGCCGAGGCCAGGGGTAGCGATATCAGCACGAGCAGAGGCGGAGTTGGCTCGGGAATGAAACCTGGTTGGCCGAGCCTAGCCAGGTTGTCCGTTGGCAGGATTGTCGTCGGAGTTGCTCAGCCAAGGCTTCGGATCGAGCTGGCGCCCTCGGAAGGCGGTCGGCCGAGGCCCCGGAGGTGGCCGGCCGAGCCGTCCGCTCGGGCCGGGTTCCCGGAGAAGTCCCTGGCAGAGATTGCTCGAGCGTGGTGATGACGTCGTCCTTCGGAGCGGAGGCCCTCGGACCGCGTCGCCGTCCGAGGCTAGGTCGGGCCTTGCCGAAGGTGCTGTCGATGCCGAGGGTGTCATCGCCCTCTTCCAGCGTCAAGATCCGAGCCTGCAGGGTCAAATCGTCTTGTAGCGTGGGCCCTGTGCGGCCGTCGAGGCCAGAACACACACCCTTGCTGCGTTATAAAGCTGCGTCTCTTTTCCTCTTGTTTCGAGTATCTGGACTTTTTGTCGGTAGCAGGGATGTTAGTGCGAGCAAGAGTTGCTTCTCGCGGAAGGTGATGAGTGAGGTATCCGTATCCCGGAGGCGTGGGAGTCCCTCGGCTCGGTCGGCCTCGCCGCTTACGCGTACTTTTACCCGTCCATGAGGCCCTGTCACCGACTCGGTCTAGAAGGCTCGAAGAATCGCTTCGACAGAAGAGCTTCCGTACGTAAAGACCCGTTCGATCCGCGGATTCACCTTATCCGAGCGCGAGTTACTTATCGCAGAAGGTGATGAGTGAGGTATCCGTATCCCGGAGGCGTAGGAGTCCCTCGGCTCGATCAGCCTTGACTGCTTACGTGTACCCCGTCGTTTCCAGGACCCACTTTTCGAAGTAGTCAAAAAGCACGAAAGATGTTCTGGTAGAAGAAATTTTTTGTTCGAGGAAAATTTTGACGCAGAGGGGGTTTCCCCCCTTTTAGCCCCCGAGGGAGGGTCGGGCCTTGCCGAGGCGAGGCCGACCCTTCCTTGTTGACTAAACTTTGCGTGGGTGCGGGGTATATGAACAACTTGGAAACATCTTAAGGGTAGAAGCGACGTAGCTGTTGGATGTTCCAAGCGTTGCCGTAGACCTCGCCTTGACTGTTGGCGAGCTTGTACGTTCCGGGCTTCAGAACTTTGGCGATGATGAACGGCCCCTCCCAGGGGGGCGTGAGCTTGTGCCTCCCTCGGGCGTCTTGCCGCAGCCGAAGCACCAGGTCGCCCACCTGGAGGTCTCGGGGTCGGACCCCTCGGGCGTGGTAGCGTCGCAGGGACTGCTGATACCGCGCCGAGTGTAGTAAGGCCCTGTCCCGAGCCTCGTCCAGCTGGTCCAGCGAGTCTTCTCGGCTAGCTTGGTTGCTTTCTTCGTTGTGGGCCCTCGTCCTCGGGGAGCCGTATTCCAGGTCAATGGGCAGGACGGCCTCGGCCCCGTAGACCAGGAAGAAAGGCGTGAAACCCGTGGCTCGGCTCGGCGTCGTCCTCAGGCTCCAGACCACCGAGGGGAGTTCCTTCATCCACCGCTTGCCGAACTTGTTGAGGTTGTTGTAGATCCGAGGCTTGAGCCCTTGTAGGATCATGCCATTGGCACGCTCTACTTGCCCATTCGACATGGGATGAGCTACGGCGGCCCAGTCCACCCGGATGTTGTGATCCTCGCAAAAATCCAAGAATTTTTTGCCGGTGAACTGGGTGCCATTGTCGGTGATGACGGAGTTCGGGACCCCGAAGCGATGGATGATGTTGGTGAAGAACGCCACCGCCTGCTCGGACCTGATGCTGTTCAGGGGTCGGACCTCGATCCACTTGGAGAATTTGTCGACGGCGACCAGCAGGTGCGTGTAGCCCCCGGGCGCCTTCTGCAGAGGGCCGACGAGGTCCAGACCCCACACAGCGAAGGGCCAGGTGATGGGTATCGTCTGCAGAGCCTGAGCGGGCAGGTGGGTCTGCTTCGCATAGAATTGGCACCCTTCGCAGGCGCGGACAATTCTAGTGGCGTCAGCCACCGCCGTTGGCCAGTAGAAGCCCTGGCGGAAAGCGTTCCCGACGAGGGTTCGAGGTGCTGCATGATGACCGCTGATAGTCGCCTAGAGGGGGGGTGAATAGGGCGAAACTGAAATTTATAAAAATAATCACAACTACAAGTCGGGTTAGCGTTAGAAATATAAACGAGTCCGCGAGAGAGGGCGCAAAACAAATCGCAAGCGTATAAGAGTGTGACACGAGGATTTGTTTTACCGAGGTTCGGTTCTTGCAAACCTACTCCCCGTTGAGGAGGCCACAAAGGCCGGGTCTCTTTCAACCCTTCCCTCTCTCAAACGATCCCACGGATCGAGTGAGCTTTCTCTTCTTCTCAATCAACCGGGAACAAAGCTTCCCGCAAGGGCCACCACACAATTGGTGCCTCTTGCCTTGGTTACAATTGAGTGATGATCTCAAGAACAAGTGAGAAAGAAAAGAATGCGATCCAAGCGCAAGAGCTCGAAAGAACACAAGCAAATCACTCTCTCTAGTCACTATGAAGTTGTGTGAAATTTGGAGAGGACTTGATCTATTTGGTGTGTCTAGAATTGAATGCTAGAGCTCTTGTAGTAGTTGAGAAGTGGAAAACTTGGATGGCAATGAATGTGGGGTGGTTGGGGTATTTATAGCCCCAACCACCAAAAGTGACCGTTGCTGGAACCTGTCTGTTCGATGGCGCACCGGACAGTCCGGTGCACACCGGACAGTCCGGTGCCCCTGCCACGTCACCATTGCCGTTGGATTCTGACCGTTGGAGCTTCTGACTTCTGGGCCCTCCTGGGTGTCCGGTGCACACCGGACATGCACTGTTTGATGTCCGGTGCACCGGTATGGGCGATCCTGACGTCTGCGCGCGCTGCGCGCGCATTAAATGCACCGCAGGGAGCCGTTGGCGCCGCAGAGAGCCGTTGTTCCGCTGGCACACCGGACAGTCCGGTGCACACCGGACAGTCCGGTGAATTTTAGCGGAGCGGCTCCCGCACGAACCCGAGGCTGGCGAGTTCCTGGAGACCGCGCTTCCTTGGAGCACCGGACATGTCCGGTGCACACCGGACAGTCCGGTGAATTATAGCGCGCCGGCTTCCGAGAATTCCCGAGGGCGAAGAGTTGGAGTCGAAGTCCTCTGGGCGCACCGGACATGTCCGGTGCACACCGGACAGTCCGGTGCCTTCAGCCAGAGGTGCCCTCGGATGCCTCGTTGCTCCTTTGTTGAATCCAACACTTGGTCTTTTTATTGGCTAAATGTGAACCTTTTGCACCTGTATAACTTATGCACTAGAGCAAACTAGTTAGTCCAATATTTGTGTTGGGCAATTCAACCACCAAAATTATTTAGGAACTAGGTGTAAGCCTAATTCCCTTTCAATCTCCCCCTTTTTGGTGATTGATGCCAACACAAACCAAAGTAAATATAGAAGTGCATAATTGAACTAGTTCACATAAAGTAAGTGCAAAGATTGCTTGGAATTGAGCCAATATAAATATTTATGTGATGCGCATGGATTGTTTTCTTTGTTTTTGTCATATTGGACCACATTTGCACCATAAGTTTTGTTTTTTGCAAATTCTTTTGTAAATTCTTTTCAAAGTCATTTTGCAAGATAGTCAAAGGTAAATGAATAAGATTTTGCAAAGCATTTTCAAGTTTTGAAATTTTCTACCTTTGTACAAATGCTTTTCCTTTGACTAAACAAAACTCCCCCTCAAATAAGGTCTCCTCTTAGTGTTCAAGAGGGTTTTAAGTCATCAATTTTGAAAATACTAGTTGCTCCCCCTTAAGAACATAAAGAGATACCAATTTTGAAATTTTACCAATAAAATCATCAAATTTATAAATTAGGTGGTGGTGCGGTCCTTTTGCTTTGGGCTCATATTTTCTCCCCCTTTGGCATGAATCGCCAAAAACGGAATCATTAGAGCCCAAGAATTACTTTCTCCCCCTTTGGTCATGAAATGAAAGAGTGAAGATTATACCAAAGTTGGAGAGATGATGCGGAGCGACGGCGAAGGATGAGTAGTAGAGTGGAGTGGAAGCCTTTGTCTTCGCCGAAGACTCCAATTCCCTTTCAATATTCCTATGACTTGGTTGGAAATACACTTGAAAACATATTAGTCATAGCATATATAAAAGAGACATGATCAAAGGTATATTCATGTGCTATGTGTGCAAGTTTAGCAAAAGAAATTCCTAGAATCAAGAATATTGAGCTCATGCCTAAGTCGGGTAAAAGATTGTTCATCAAGTGGCTTGGTAAAGATATCGGCTAATTGATCTTTAGTGTTAATGTAAGAAATCTCGATATCCCCCTTTTGTTGGTGATCCCGAAGAAAATGATACCGAATAGCTATGTGCTTAGTGCGGCTGTGCTCGACGGGATTGTCGGCCATTTTGATTGCACTCTCATTGTCACATAGCAAAGGGACTTTGGTTAATTTGTAACCGTAGTCCCGCAGGGTTTGCCTCATCCAAAGTAATTGCGCGCAACAATGGCCTGCGGCAATATACTCGGCTTCGGCAGTGGAAAGAGCGACCGAATTTTGCTTCTTTGAAGCCCATGACACCAAGGATCTTCCCAAGAACTGGCAAGTCCCCGATGTGCTCTTCCTATTAATCCTACACCCCGCCCAATCGGCATCCGAATATCCAATCAAATCAAAGGTGGATCCCCGAGGGTACCAAAGCCCAAACTTAGGAGTAAAAGCCAAATATCTCAAGATTCGTTTCACGGCCGTAAGGTGTGATTCCTTAGGGTCGGCTTGGAATCTTGCACACATGCAAACGGAAAGCATAATGTCCGGTCGAGATGCACATAAGTAAAGCAATGAACCAATCATCGACCGGTATACCTTTTGATCCACGGACTTACCTCCCGTGTCGAGGTCGAGATGCCCATTGGTTCCCATGGGTGTCTTGATGGGCTTGGCATCCTTCATTCCAAACTTGCTTAGAATATCTTGAGTATACTTCGTTTGACTAATGAAGGTGCCCTCTTGGAGTTGCTTGACTTGAAATCCTAGAAAGTACTTCAACTCCCCCATCATCGACATCTCGAATTTTTGTGTCATAATCCTACTAAATTCTTCACATGTAGATTTGTTAGTAGACCCAAATATGATATCATCAACATAAATTTGGCATACAAACAAATCATTATCAAGAGTCTTAGTGAACAAAGTAGGATCGGCCTTGCCGACTTTGAAGCCATTAGAAATAAGGAAATCTCTAAGGCATTCATACCATGCTCTTGGGGCTTGCTTGAGCCCATAAAGCGCCTTAGAGAGCCTATAAACATGGTTAGGGTACTCACTGTCTTCAAAGCCGGGAGGTTGCTCAACATAGACCTCCTCCTTGATTGGTCCATTGAGGAAGGCACTCTTCACGTCCATTTGATAAAGCTTGAAGCCATGGTAAGTAGCATAGGCTAATAATATGCGAATTGACTCAAGCCTAGCTACGGGTGCATAGGTTTCACCAAAATCCAAACCTTCGACTTGTGAATACCCTTTGGCCACGAGTCGAGCTTTGTTCCTAGTCACCACACCATGCTCGTCTTGCTTGTTGCGGAAGACCCACTTGGTTCCTACAACATTTTGGTTAGGACGTGGAACTAAGTGCCATACCTCGTTCCTCGTGAAATTGTTGAGCTCCTCTTGCATCGCCATCACCCAATCCGAATCTTGGAGTGCTTCCTCTACCCTGTGTGGCTCAATAGAGGAAACAAACGAGTAATGTTCACAAAAATGAGCAACACGAGATCGAGTAGTTACCCCCTTATGAATATCGCCGAGGATGGTGTCGATGGGGTGATCTCGTTGTATTGCTTGGTGGACTCTTGGGTGTGGCGGTCTTGGTTGTTCATCCTCCTTGTCTTCATCATTTGCATCTCCCCCTTGATCGTTGCCGTCATTTTGAGGTGGCTCATCTTCTTGATCTTCTTGTTCAACATCTTGAGCCTTATCCTCAAATTGAGTTGGTGGAGATGCTTGCGTGGAGGAGGATGGTTGATCTTGTGCATTTGAAAGCTCTTCGGATTCCTTAGGACACACATCCCCAATGGACATGTTCCTTAGCGCTATTGATGGAGCCTGTTCTTCACCTATATCATCAAGATCAACTTGCTCTACTTGAGAGCCGTTAGTCTCATCAAACACAACGTCACAAGAAACTTCAACAAGTCCTGAGGACTTGTTAAAGACTCTATATGCCCTTGTGTTTGAGTCATATCCTAGTAAAAAGCCTTCTACAGTTTTAGGAGCAAATTTAGATTTTCTACCTCTTTTGACAAGAATAAAACATTTGCTACCAAAAACTCTAAAATATGAAATATTGGGCTTTTTACCGGTTAGGAGTTCATAAGATGTCTTCTTGAGGATTCGATGAAGATATAATCGGTTGATGGCGTAGCAGGCGGTGTTGACCGCCTCAGCCCAAAACCGATCCGGTGTCTTGTACTCATCAAGCATGGTTCTTGCCATGTCCAATAGAGTTCGATTTTTCCTCTCCACTACACCATTTTGTTGTGGAGTGTAGGGAGAAGAGAACTCATGCTTGATGCCCTCCTCCTCAAGAAAGCCTTCAATTTGAGAGTTTTTGAACTCCGTCCCATTGTCGCTTCTAATTTTCTTGATCCTTAAGCCGAACTCATTTTGAGCCCGTCTCAAGAATCCCTTTAAGGTCTCTTGGGTATAAGATTTGTCCTGTAAAAAGAACACACAAGTGAAGCGAGAATAATCATCCACAATTACAAGACAATACTTACTACCGCCGATGCTTATGTAAGCGATCGGGCCGAATAGATCCATGTGTAGGAGCTCCAGTGGCCTGTCGGTAGTCATGATGTTTTTGTGTGGATGATGGACACCAACTTGCTTCCCGGCTTGGCATGCGCTACAAACCCTGTCTTTCTCAAAATGAACATCGGTTAGTCCCAAAATGTGTTCTCCCTTTAGAAGCTTGTGAAGATTCTTCATTCCAACATGGGCTAGTCGGCGGTGCCAGAGCCAACCCAAGTTAGTCTTAGCAATCAAGCAAGTGTCGAGTTCAGCTCTATTAAAATCTACCAAGTATAGCTGACCCTCTAACACTCCCTTAAAAGCTATTGAATCATCACTTCTTCTAAAGACAGTAACACCTATATCAGTAAAAAGACAGTTGTAGCCCATTTTGCATAATTGAGAAACGGAAAGCAAATTGTAATCTAAAGAATCTACAAGAAAAACATTGGAAATGGAATGGTCAGGTGAAATAGCAATTTTACCCAAACCTTTGACCAAACCATGATTCCCATCCCCGAATGTGATAGCTCGTTGGGGATCTTGGTTTTTCTCATATGAGGAGAACATCTTTTTCTCCCCTGTCATGTGGTTTGTGCACCCGCTGTCGAGTATCCAACTTGAGCCTCCGGATGCATAAACCTACAAAACAAGTTTAGTTCTTTGTTTTAGGTACCCAAACGGTTTTGGGTCCTTTGGCATTAGATACAAGAACTTTGGGTACCCAAACACAAGTCTTGGAGCCCTTGTGTTTGCCCCCAACAATTTTGGCAACTACCTTGCCGGATTTGCTAGTCAAAACATAAGATGCATCAAAAGTTTTAAATGAAATGGCATGATCATTTGATGCATTAGTAGTTTTCTTTCTAGGCAACTTGGCATGGGTTGGTTGCCTAGATCTAGATGTCTCACCCTTATACATAAAAGCATAATTAGGGCCAGAGTGAGACTTCCTAGAATGAATTTTCTTAATTTTACTCTCAGGATACCCGGCAGGGTACAAAATGTAACCCTCGTTATCCTGAGGCATGGGAGCCTTGCCCTTAACAAAGTTAGACAAGTTCTTAGGAGGGGCATTAACTTTGACATTGTCTCCCCTTTGGAAGCAAATGCCGTCCTTAATGCCCGGGCGTCTCCCATTATAGAGCATGCTTCTAGCCAATTTAAATTTTTCATTTTCTAAGTCATGCTCCCTAATTTTAGCATTAAGTTGTGCTATGTGATCATTTTGTTTTTTAATTAAGGCAAGGTGATCATGGATAGCATCAACGTTAATATCTCTACATCTAGTGCAAATGGACACATGCTCAATAGTAGATGTAGAGGGTTTGCAAGACTTTAATTCAATGACCTTAGCATGCAGCAAATCATTTTTAGTTCTAAGGTCGGAAATAGTAGCATTGCAAACATCAAAATCCTTAGCCTTAGTAATTAATTTCTCATTTTCATTTCTAAGGCTAGCAAGAGAAATGTTCAATTTTTCAATCCTAGCAAGCAAATCATTATTATCATTTCTAGGAATTGAAACATTGCAAATATGAGAATCAACCTTAGCTAGCAAATTGGCATTTTCATTTCTAAGGTTGTCTAAAGTCTCATGGCAAATACTTAGCTCACTAGACAATTTTTCACATTTTTCTCTTTCTAGAGCATAAGCATTTTTAACCTTAACATGTTTCTTGTTTTCCTTGATTAGGAAGTCCTCTTGGGAGTCCAAGAGATCATCCTTTTCATGGATGACACTAATTAGCTCATTTAATTTTTCCTTTTGTTCCAAGTTAAGGTTGGCAAAAAGAGTACGCAAGTTTTCCTCTTCATTTTTATCATCCTCATCACTAGATGTTTCATATTTAGTGGAGGACCTTGATTTTACCTTCTTTTTGCCGTCCTTGGCCATGAGACACTTGTGGCCGACGTTGGGGAAGAGGAGGCCCTTGGTGACGGCGATGTTGGCGGCGTCCTCGTCGTCGGAGGAGTCGCTAGAGCTTTCGTCGGAGTCCCACTCCCGACAAACATGGGCATCGCCGCCCTTCTTCTTGTAGTACTTTTTCTTCTCCTTCCTCTTGCCCTTCTTGTCGTCGCCCCTGTCACTATCACTTGATAATGGACTTTTAGCAATAAAGTGACCGGGCTTACCACACTTGTAGCAAACCTTCTTGGAACGGGATTTGTAATCCTTCCCCTTCCGTTGCTTGAGGATTTGCCGGAAGCTTTTGATGATTAGGGCCATCTCCTCATTGTCGAGCTTGGAGGCGTCAATCGGTTGTCTACTTGGTGTAGACTCCTCCTTCTTCTCCTCCGTTGCCTTGAAGGCCACGGGTTGCGCCTCGGATGTGGAAGGCTCGTCAAGCTCGTTGATCTTCTTGGAGCCCTTAATCATGCATTCAAAACTCACAAAATTCCCGATAACTTCCTCGGGGGTCATTAGTGGATATCTGGGATTGCCACGAATTAATTGTACTTGAGTAGGGTTAAGGAAAATAAGTGCTCTTAAAATAACCTTAACCACCTCGTGGTCATCCCATTTTGCGCTCCCGAGGTTGCGCACTTGGTTCACCAAGGTCTTGAGCCGGTTGTACATGTCTTGTGGCTCCTCCCCTTGGCGAAGACGGAAGCGACCGAGCTCCCCCTCGATCGTTTCCCGCTTGGTGATCTTGGTGAGTTCATCACCCTCGTGCGCCGTCTTGAGTAGGTCCCAAATCTCCTTGGCGTTCTTCAACCCTTGTACTTTGTTGTATTCCTCCTTGCTTAGGGAGGCAAGGAGGATGGTTGTGGCTTGGGAGTTGAAGTGCTCGATTTGGGCCACTTCGTCCGTGTCGTAGTCTTCATCTCCTACGGATGGTACCTGTACACCATACTCAACAACATCCCATAATCTTTTGTGGAGAGAGGTTAGATGAAATCGCATCAAATTACTCCACATAGCATAATCTTCACCATTAAAAGTTGGTGGTTTGCCTAATGGGACGGAAAGTAAAGGTGTATGTTTAGGAATGCGAGGGTAGCGTAGGGGAATCTTACTATACTTCTTACGCTCTTGGCGTTTAGAAGTGACGGACGCCGCGTCGGAGCCGGAGGTGGATGTCGATGAAGTGTCGGTCTCGTAATAGACCACTTTCCTCATCCTTTTGTGCTTGTCCCCACTCCGATGCGGCTTGTGAGAAGAAGATTTTTCCTTCTTCTCCTTGTGGTGAGAAGAGGAAGATCTTTTCTCCTTCCGCTTGGAGGAGTTCTTCTTCTTCTCTCTTCTCTTAGTGCGGGACTCTTCCGATGAAGATGAAGTGCTTCCTTGGCTTGTAGTGGGCTTGTCGCCGGTCTCCATCTCCTTCTTGGCGTGATCTCCCGACATCACTTCGAGCGGTTAGGCTCTAATGAAGTACCGGGCTCTGATACCAATTGATAGTCGCCTAGAGGGGGGGTGAATAGGGCGAAACTGAAATTTATAAAAATAATCACAACTACAAGTCGGGTTAGCGTTAGAAATATAAACGAGTCCGCGAGAGAGGGCGCAAAACAAATCGCAAGCGTATAAGAGTGTGACACGAGGATTTGTTTTACCGAGGTTCGGTTCTTGCAAACCTACTCCCCGTTGAGGAGGCCACAAAGGCCGGGTCTCTTTCAACCCTTCCCTCTCTCAAACGATCCCACGGATCGAGTGAGCTTTCTCTTCTTCTCAATCAACCGGGAACAAAGCTTCCCGCAAGGGCCACCACACAATTGGTGCCTCTTGCCTTGGTTACAATTGAGTGATGATCTCAAGAACAAGTGAGAAAGAAAAGAATGCGATCCAAGCGCAAGAGCTCGAAAGAACACAAGCAAATCACTCTCTCTAGTCACTATGGAGTTGTGTGAAATTTGGAGAGGACTTGATCTATTTGGTGTGTCTAGAATTGAATGCTAGAGCTCTTGTAGTAGTTGAGAAGTGGAAAACTTGGATGGCAATGAATGTGGGGTGGTTGGGGTATTTATAGCCCCAACCACCAAAAGTGACCGTTGCTGGAACCTGTCTGTTCGATGGCGCACCGGACAGTCCGGTGCACACCGGACAGTCCGGTGCCCCTGCCACGTCACCATTGCCGTTGGATTCTGACCGTTGGAGCTTCTGACTTCTGGGCCCTCCTGGGTGTCCGGTGCACACCGGACATGCACTGTTTGATGTCCGGTGCACCGGTATGGGCGATCCTGACGTCTGCGCGCGCTGCGCGCGCATTAAATGCACCGCAGGGAGCCGTTGGCGCCGCAGAGAGCCGTTGTTCCGCTGGCACACCGGACAGTCCGGTGCACACCGGACTGTCCGGTGAATTTTAGCGGAGCGGCTCCCGCGCGAACCCGATGCTGGCGAGTTCCTGGAGACCGCGCTTCCTTGGAGCACCGGACATGTCCGGTGCACACCGGACAGTCCGGTGAATTATAGCGCGCCGGCTTCCGAGAATTCCCGAGGGCAAAGAGTTGGAGTCGAAGTCCTCTGGGCGCACCGGACATGTCCGGTGCACACCGGACAGTCCGGTGCCTTCAGCCAGAGGTGCCCTCGGATGCCTCGTTGCTCCTTTGTTGAATCCAACACTTGGTCTTTTTATTGGCTAAATGTGAACCTTTTGCACCTGTATAACTTATGCACTAGAGCAAACTAGTTAGTCCAATATTTGTGTTGGGCAATTCAACCACCAAAATTATTTAGGAACTAGGTGTAAGCCTAATTCCCTTTCAACCGCAAGCCCCCGAGTGTATTTCCCGCAGGAGTTCCTGACCTTCGGTGATGGAGATGCATCGCTGGAGGATGCCCGAGGGGCTACGGTGGTAGAGCTCCTTCTCATCGCCCAGCAAGACGAATGATTTGGCGCGTCGCGCTACCCACCGAGCCTCGGCTCGGTCGAGGGGCAGTTCTCCTTGGTGGAGATATTGCAGGTACGGGGTTTGCCAATCTTGATCTGGCACGACCCCGTTCTGCTCCTCCTCGATGCGCAGTGTTTCGCCCTCGGGCTTCGAGGGTTCCTCGGGTTGAGCCGAGGATGGCTCGGGCTGGGCCGAGGTCACCTCGGACGAGGCCGAGGGTGCCTCGGGCTCGGGCGCGTCGCCTATCTTGACGGAGGGTTGGTGCAGATCTCGGGAGAAGACGTTCGGGGGAACCGTCGTTCGCCCCGAGGCTATCTTCGCCAGCTCGTCCGCAGTCTCGTTGTAGCGCCGGGCGATGTGGTTAAGCTCGAGCCCGTAGAACTTGTCTTCCAGGCGTCGAACCTCCTCACAGTAGGCCTCCATCTTCGGGTCGCGGCAGAGGGAGTTCTTCATGACTTGGTCGATGACGAGCTGCGAGTCGCCGCGTGCATCGAGGCGTCGGACCCCTAGCTCGATGGCGATTCGCAATCCGTTGATCAGAGCCTCGTACTCAGCCACATTGTTGGACGCCGGGAAATGGAGGCGGAGCACGTAGCGCAGGTGTTTCCCGAGGGGCGAGACGAAGAGCAGGCCCGCGCCAGCTCCCGTCTTCATCAGCGACCCGTCGAAAAACATGGTCCAGAGCTCTGGTTGGATCGGAGCCGTTGGCAACTGGGTATCGACCCATTCGGCTACGAAATCCGCCAGTACCTCGGACTTGATGGCCTTCCGAGGGGCGAACGAGATTGCCTCGCCCATGATTTCCACCGCCCACTTCGCGATCCGCCCCGAGGCTTCTCGGCACTGGATGATCTCCCCCAGGGGGAAGGATGACACCACAGTCACCGGATGGGATTCGAAGTAATGTCGCAGCTTTCGCCTCGTCAGGATCACTGCATATAGCAGCTTCTGGACTTGTGGGTAGCGGATCTTGGTCTCGGACAGCACTTCGCTGACGAAGTAAACTGGCCTCTGAATGGGCAAAGCATGCCCCTCTTCCTGCCTTTCGACCACGATCGCGGCGCTGACCACCTGAGTGGTTGCGGCGACGTAGACCAGGAGGGCTTCTCCATCAGCCGGGGGTACCAAGATGGGCGCCTGGGTGAGGAGCGCCTTCAGGTTCCCGAGGGCTTCCTCGGCCTCGGGAGTCCAAGTGAAGCACTCGGCCTTCCTTAAGAGGCGGTACAGGGGCAGGCCTCTTTCGCCGAGGCGCGAGATGAAACGGCTCAAGGCCGCGAGGCATCCCATGACCCTCTGTACGCCTTTTAAGTCCTTGATGGGCCCCATGTTTGTGATGGCCGCGATCTTCTCCGGGTTGGCTTCGATGCCCCGCTCGGAGACGATGAATCCCAAAAGCATGCCCCGGGGCACCCCGAAGACGCACTTCTCGGGATTGAGCTTGACGCCCTTCGCCTTGAGACACCGGAATGTCAGTTCGAGGTCGGAGAGAAGGTCAGAGGCTTTCCTCGTCTTGACTACGATGTCATCGACGTAGGCCTCGACCGTGCGACCGATGTGTTCGCCGAACACATGGTTCATGCACCGCTGGTACGTTGCACCCGCGTTCCTCAAACCGAACGGCATTGTGACATAACAGTACATGCCGAAGGGCGCGATGAAAGAAGTCGCGAGCTGATCGGACTCTTTCATCTTGATTTGATGATACCCTGAGTAGGCATCGAGGAAAGACAGGGTTTCGCACCCTGCAGTGGAGTCCACGATTTGATCGATGCGAGGTAGAGGGTAGGGGACTTTCGGACATGCTTTGTTGAGACCAGTGTAGTCTACACACATCCGCCACTTCCCCCCTTTTTTCCTCACAAGTACAGGGTTGGCAAGCCATTCGGGATGGAATACCTCTTTGATGAACCCTGCTGCCATCAGCTTGTGGACCTCCTCGCCTATCACCCTGCGCCTTTCCTCGTCGAATCGGCGCAGAGGCTGTCTGACTGGTCGGGCTCCGGCCCGAATATCCAGCGAGTGCTCGGCGACATCCCTCGGTATGCCGGGCATGTCCGAGGGACTCCACGCAAAGACGTCGGCGTTTGCGCGGAGAAAGTCGACGAGCACTGCTTCCTATTTGGGGTCGAGCCCGGATCCGATCCGAATCTGCTTGGAGGTGTCGCCACTGGGGTCGAGAGGGACGGCCTTGACCGTCTCCGCTGGCTCGAAGTTGTCGGCATGTCGCTTCACGTCCGGCACCTCTTGGGAGAGGCTTTCCAGGTCGGCAATGAGGGCCTCGGACTCGGCGAGGGCCTCGGCGCATTCCACGCACTCCACATCGCATTCGAATGCGTGTTTATACGTGGGGCCGACGGTGATGACCCCGTTGGGGCCTGGCATCTTGAGCTTCAGGTAGGTGTAGTTGGGGATGGCCATGAACTTCGCGTAGCATGGCCTTCCCAACACTGCGTGGTAGGTTCCTCGGAACCCGACCACCTCGAACGTCAAAGTCTCCCTTCGGAAGTTGGAGGGTGTTCCGAAGCAGACAGGGAGGTCGAGCTGTCCGAGGGGCTGGACGCGCTTCCCGGGGACGATCCCGTGGAAGGGCGCAGCGCCTGCTCGGACGGATGACAGATCGACGCGCAGGAGCCTGAGGGTCTCAGCGTAGATGATGTTGAGGCAGCTGCCCCCATCCATCAAGACCTTGGTGAGCCTGACGTCGCCGATGACGGGGTCGACGACGAGCGGGTACTTCCCCGGGCTCGGCACGTGGTCGGGGTGGTCGTCCCGGTCGAAGGTGATGGGCTTGGCGGACCAGTCTAGGTAGACTGGCGCCGCCACCTTCACCGAGCAGACCTCCCGACGCTCTTGCTTACGATGCCGAGCCGAGGCATTCGCCGCATGCCCTCCGTAGATCATGAAGCAGTCGCGGACCTCTGGGAACTCTCCTGCTTGGCGATCCTCCCTTTTGTCGTCGTCGCGGGCCTTGCCACCCTCTGCGGGTGGCCCGGCCCTGTGGAAGTGGCGCCGAAGCATGACGCACTCCTCGAGGGTGTGCTTGACGGGCCCCTGATGGTAGGGGCACGTCTCCTTGAGTGCCTTGTCGAAGAGGTTGGCGCCTCCGGGGGGCTTCCGAGGGTTCTTGTGCTCGGCGGCGGCGACAAGGTCTGCATCGGGAACGTCGCGTTTCGCTTGCGACTTCCTCCTGCCTTTCTTCTTGGCGCCGCGCGGAGTAGACGCCTCGGGAGCATCTTCCGACGGGCGGCCCTGGGGCTGCTTGTCCTTTCGGAAGATGGCCTCTACCGCCTCCTGGCCGGAGGCGAACTTGGTGGCGATGTCCATCAGCTCGCTCGCCCTGGTGGGGGTCTTGCGACCCAACTTGCTCACCAGGTCACGGCAGGTGGTGCCGGCGAGGAACGCGCCGATGACATCGGAGTCGGTGACGTTGGGCAGCTCGGTGCGCTGCTTCGAGAACCGCCGGATGTAGTCCCGGAGAGACTCTCCCGGCAGTTGCCGACAGCTTCGGAGGTCCCAGGAATTCCCGGGGCGCACGTACGTGCCCTGGAAGTTGCCGGCGAAAGCCTGGACCAAATCTTCCCAGTTGGAAATCTGCCCCGGAGGTAGGTGCTCCAACCAGGCACGAGCGGTGTCGGAGAGGAACAGGGGGAGGTTGCGGATGATGAGGTTGTCATCGTCCGTCCCACCCAGTTGACAGGCCAGGCGGTAGTCCGCAAGCCACAATTCCGGTCTCGTTTCCCCCGAGTACTTTGTGATAGTAGTCGGGGGTCGGAATCGGGGCGGAAACGACGCCCGCCGAATGGCTCGGCTAAAGACCTGCGGACCGGGTGGTTCGGGCGAGGGACTCCGATCCTCCCCGCTGTCGTAGCGTCCCCCACGCCTGGGGTGATAGCCTCGGCGCACCCTTTCGTCGAGGCGGGCCCGACGGTCGCGATGAGGGTGCTCGTCGCCGAGGTGGCCCGGGGCCGCAGGCGCGGTGTTGCGCGTGCGCCCGGTGTAGACCGAGGCTTCCCGCGTGAGTCGGGAAGTCGCGGCACGAGGTTCCGAGGGGTACCCCTGCCTTCGGGAGGCAGAGCTCTCGGCCCGCCGGGCCGCAGCGCCTTCCAGGAGATGCTTGAGTTCTCCCTGGATTCGCCGACCCTCGGTGGTTGATGACTCCGGCATCGCGCGGAGGAGCATCGCTGCGGCGGCCAGGTCCTGACCGGTTCCGCCGGATGCGGGTGGCGGTCTGTCCCTGGCATCGTTGGTGATGCGGTGCTGGAGACCTTGGGGCAGGTGACGTATTCCTCCGGCTGGGGGCTGGCTCGCCCATACCTGCCCGATGTTCTGGCGGATTGCCTCGAGTGCTCCTGCTCCCTCATCGAGCCCGGCCTGCGCCCCGCGGACTTGCTCGAGCTGTGGGTCGTGACCCCCCGCCGGAACGGGGACCACAACTAGCTCCCGCGGGATGTCGGCGCGAGGCGCTGGCCTAGGGGGATCACCATCCTCCGGCATGCCGAGACAGCCGCCTCCGGAGGGATCCCCTAGCTCGACGTGGAGACATTCGCGGCTCGGGCCGCAGTCCTTGTCGTCAAGGCTGCGGCTGCCGTCGGAACAGTCGGAGAGGCAGTAGTCACATGCGGTCATGAAGTCCCGCATGGCACTGGGGTTGCCAAATCCGGAGAAATCCCAGCGGATGCTGGGGTCGTCATCTTCCTCGGACCCAGAGGGTCCGTAGGTCGAGACACCCGTCAATCGGTCCCAAGGCGACCGCACATGAAACCCCAGAGAGGTTGCACTCGCCTCAACGTGAGCGCCCGCCAAAGCGAGGTCGCCAGGCGGGCTGAGCCCGAGTCGAAATGACGAAAGATGGGTAGCAGTCGGTACCTTTTTGTCGACGAGGAGCGATGAAGTTACGTCGGGGGCTGATCGCGCCGTCGTCTTGGGTACGAGGGCGACGTCCTGCAGGCCCTCCGTGAGCGTGCTGGCGTCGTCCACTTGCTCGGGGTCGACGTGTTGCGGGGGGATGGCGCCCGCCTTTGCCTCGAACGCGAGGGCGACGCTTGGCGTGTCCTCCGTTGGGGCGCTGGGGGTGTCGATTTGCTCGACAGCCGTCGGACCGCAGCCTCCCGCTCGGCCCTGGTTGCCCCGCCTCCTCCTCCTCCGATGGCGAGGGAGAGGATGGGGCGAGCTCGAAAGTTGTCCTTCCCCCACGCGGGAAAGGCGTCGTCGATTCCGCCGCCGGCGGGCGGGCTGTCCGCCACCATTGTCGCTGTCGCGCGGCGGTGGAAGGAGTATCATGTCGTAGTTGCCGTCGAAGGACATGAACTCGAGACTCCCGAAACGGAGCACCGTCCCGGGTTGAAGAGGTCGTTGGAGACTGCCCATCTGGAGCTTGACGGGAAACTGCTCGTCAACACGCAGCAGGCCCCTACGTTGGGCAGCTCGGTGCGCTGCTTTGAGAACCGCCGGATGTAGTCCCGGAGAGACTCTCCCGGCAGTTGCCGACAGCTTCGGAGGTCCCAGGAATTCCCGGGGCGCACGTACGTGCCCTGGAAGTTGCCGGCGAAAGCCTGGACCAGATCTTCCCAGTTGGGAATCTGCCCCGGAGGCAGGTGCTCCAACCAGGCACGAGCGGTGTCGGAGAGGAACAGGGGGAGGTTGCGGATGATGAGGTTGTCATCGTCCGTCCCACCCAGTTGACAGGCCAGGCGGTAGTCCACAAGCCACAATTCCGGTCTCGTTTCCCCCGAGTACTTTGTGATAGTAGTCGGGGGTCGGAATCGGGGCGGAAACGGCGCCCGCCGAATGGCTCGGCTAAAGACCTGCGGACCGGGTGGTTCGGGCGAGGGACTCCGATCCTCCCCGCTGTCGTAGCGTCCCCCACGCCTGGGGTGATAGCCTCGGCGCACCCTTTCGTCGAGGCGTGCCCGACGGTCGCGATGAGGGTGCTCGTCGCCGAGGCGGCCCGGGGCCGCAGGCGCGGTGTTGCGCGTGCGCCCGATGTAGACCGAGGCTTCCCGCGTGAGTCGGGAAGTCGCGGCACGAGGTTCCAAGGGGTACCCCTGCCTTCGGGAGGCAGAGCTCTCGGCCCGCCGGGCCGCAGCGCCTTCCAGGAGATGCTTGAGTTCTCCCTGGATTCGCCGACCCTCGGTGGTTGATGACTCCGGCATCGCGCGGAGGAGCATCGCTGCAGCGGCCAGGTCCTGACCGGTTCCGCCGGATGCGGGTGGCGGTCTGTCCCTGGCATCGTTGGCGATGCGGTGCTGGAGACCTTGGGGCAGGTGACGTATTCCTCCGGCTGGGGGCTGGCTCGCCCATACCTGCCCGATGTTTTGGCGGATTGCCTCGAGTGCTCCTGCTCCCTCATCGAGCCCGGCCTGCGCCCCGCGGACTTGCTCGAGCTGTGGGTCGTGACCCCCCGCCGGAACGGGGACCACAGCTAGCTCCCGCGGGATGTCAGCGCGAGGCGCTGGCCTAGGGGGATCACCATCCTCCGGCATGCCGAGACAGCCGCCTCCGGAGGGATCCCCTAGCTCGACGTGGAGACATTCGCGGCTCGGGCCGCAGTCCTTGTCGTCAAGGCTGCGGCTGCCGTCGGAACAGTCGGAGAGGCAGTAGTCACATGCGGTCATGAAGTCCCGCATGGCACTAGGGTTGCCAGATCCGGAGAAATCCCAGCAGATGCTGGGGTCGTCATCTTCCTCGGACCCAGAGGGTCCGTAGGTCGAGACACCCGTCAATCGGTCCCAAGGCGACCGCACACGAAACCCCAGAGAGGTTGCACTCGCCTCAACGTGAGCGCCCGCCAAAGCGAGGTCGCCAGGCGGGCTGAGGTCGAGTCGAAATGACGAAAGATGGGTAGCAGTCGGTACCTTTTTGTCGACGAGGAGCGACGAAGTCACATCGGGGGCTGATCGCGCCGTCGTCCTGGGTGCGAGGGCGACGTCCTGCAGGCCCTCCGTGAGCGTGCTGGCGTCGTCCACCTGCTCGGGGTCGACGTGTTGCGGGGGGATGCTGCTCGCCTTTGCCTCGAACGCGAGGGCGACGCTTGGCGTGTCCTCCGTTGGGGCGCCGGGGATGTCGATTTGCTCGACAGCCGTCGGAGCGCGGCCTCCCGCTCGGCCCTGGTTGCCCCGCCTCCTCCTCCTCCGATGGCGAGGGAGAGGATGGGGCGAGCTCGAAAGTTGTCCTTCCCCCACGCGGGAAAGGCGTCGTCGATTCCGCCGCCGGCGGGCGGGCTGTCCGCCACCATTGTCGCTGTCGCGCGGCGGTGGAAGGAGTATCATGTCGTATTTGCCGTCGAAGGACATGAACTCGAGACTCCCGAAACGGAGCACCGTCCCGGGTTGAAGAGGTCGTTGGAGACTGCCCATCTGGAGCTTGACGGGAAACTGCTCGTCAACACGCAGCAGGCCCCTACCTGGCGCGCCAACTGTCGGCGTTCCGAGACCGGGGGGTCCCCGAGCCGACGAGTGAGTGTGCCGCGTGCCCCAGCCCAGATGGGTCGAGCGCGTGGGCGAGCGCGAAGGGGGGAGAGAGAGCGAGCGAGAGAGAGAGAGGCGGCCGGAGCCGGGTCGTGAGGGAGTCGGAGAATTCCCGCGGCCTTCGTGTTCGTCCCGCGCCCAGGTCGGGTGCGCTTGCAGTAGGGGGTTACAAGCGTCCGCGCGAGGTGAGGGGAGCGGGCGGCCCCGAGAGAGCGCCTGCCCCTGCCCTTCGTCCCCGCGAGGCCAACCTTCTCTAAGAAGGCCCTGGTCCTTCCTTTTATAGTCGTAAGGAGAGGATCCAGGTGTACAAAATGGGGGTGTAGCAAGGTGCTACGTGTCTAGCGAGGGAGAGCTAGCGCCCTAAGTACATGCCAAGGTGGCAGCCGGAGAGATCTTGGCACCCTGTTGGTGTGGCGTCGTGGCTGTTGGAGAAGCAGTGGAGCTTGACGGAGGGACAGCTGTTGGAACAGCTGTGCTCTTGCTGACGTCTCCCTGCTTTCGTAAGGGAGCTGAGAGTCGCCGTCGTCATGGTCTAGTGAGGCGCCATCATTGCCTATCTGGCGGAGCTGGCCAGATGGGACGCCGGTCTTGTTCTCTGCGACCCGAGTCGGCTCAGGGCAGGGTGATGATGACGCTTCCTGTTGACGTGGTGGTCTTGTGTCCTAGGTCGGGCGACGTGGAGGCTCCTCCGAAGTCGAGGTCAAGTCCGTCCTGCATGACAGAGGCCGAGCCCGAACTCCTGGTTCGGGCGAGGCGGAGGTCGTCGTCTTCCGGGGCCTTAGCCCGAGTCCGAGCCCTGGGTCGGGCGAGGCGGAGTTCGCCGTCTTCCGGGGCCTTAGCCCGAGTCCGAGCCCTGGGTCGGGCGGAGCGGAGTTCGCCGTCTTCCGGGGCCTTAGCCCGAGTCCGAGCCCTGGGTCGGGCGGAGCGGAGTTCGCCGTCTTCCGGGGCCTTAGCCCGAGTCCGAGCCCTGGGTCGGGCAAGGCGGAGTTCGCCGTCTTCCGGGGCCTTAGCCCGAGTCCGAGCCCTGGGTCGGGCGGAGCGGAGTTCGTCGTCTTCCGGGGCCTTAGCCCGAGTCCGAGCCCTGGGTCGGGCGGAGCGGAGTTCGCCGTCTTCCGGGGCCTTAGCCCGAGTCCGAACCCTGGGTCGGGCGGAACCTCCTATGGCACCTCTGGCGAAGTCTGGTCGCCCGTCGGTCTTACCTTTTGCGTTAAACGCCCCGGTGACTTGGTCGGTTGGCGCGGTGATTTAGTCAGGGTTACTTCTTATCGAAGGCGGGGCCTCGGGCGAGCCGGTGATGCGTCTGCCGTGAAAGAGGAGGCCTCAGGCGAGACGGAGTCATCTTAGGGTCGGCTGCCCTCGCCCGAGGCTAGGCTCGGGCGTGGCGTGATCGAGTCACTCGTATGGACTGATCCCTGACTTAATCAAACCCATCAGGCCTCTGCAGCTTTATGCTGATGGGGGTTACCAGCTGAGAATTAGGCGTCTTGAGGGTACCCCTAATTATGGTCCCCGACAGTAGCCCCCGAGCCTCGAAGAGAGTGTTAACACTCGCTTGGAGTCTCGTCGCACTTTTTAACACTCACTCGTAGGTTCGACCCCTACCTGGCGCGCCAACTGTCGGCGTTCCGAGACCGGGGGGTCCCCGAGCCGACGAGTGAGTGTGCCGCGTGCCCCAGCCCAGATGGGTCGAGCGCGTGGGCGAGCGCGAAGGGGGGAGAGAGAGCGAGAGAGAGCGAGGTAGCCGGAGCCGGGTCGTGAGGGAGTCGGAGAATTCCCGCGGCCTTCGTGTTCGTCCCGCGCCCAGGTCGGGTGCGCTTGCAGTAGGGGGTTACAAGCGTCCGCGCGAGGTGAGGGGAGCGGGCGGCCCCGAGAGAGCGCCTGCCCCTGCCCTTCGTCCCCGCGAGGCCAACCTTCTCTAAGAAGGCCCTGGTCCTTCCTTTTATAGTCGTAAGGAGAGGATCCAGGTGTACAAAATGGGGGTGTAGCAAGGTGCTACGTGTCTAGCGAGGGAGAGCTAGCGCCCTAAGTACATGCCAAGGTGGCAGCCGGAGAGATCTTGGCACCCTGTTGGTGTGGCGTCGTGGCTGTTGGAGAAGCAGTGGAGCTTGACGGAGGGACAGCTGTTGGAACAGCTGTGCTCTTGCTGACGTCTCCCTGCTTTCGTAAGGGAGCTGAGAGTCGCCGTCGTCATGGTCTAGTGAGGCGCCATCATTGCCTATCTGGCGGAGCTGGCCAGATGGGACGCCGGTCTTGTTCTCTGCGACCCGAGTCGGCTCAGGGCAGGGTGATGATGACGCTTCCTGTTGACGTGGCGGTCTTGTGTCCTAGGTCGGGCGACGTGGAGGCTCCTCCGAAGTCGAGGTCGAGTCCGTCCTGCACGACAGAGGCCGAGCCCGAACTCCTGGGTCGGGCGAGGCGGAGGTCGTTCGGCAGGGGCCGAGGCGGAGTCCGAGCCCTGGGTCGGGCGAGGCGGAGGTCGTCGTCTTCCGGGGCCTTAGCCCGAGTTCGAGCCCTGGGTCGGGCGAGGCGGAGTTCGCCGTCTTCCGGGGCCTTAGCCCGAGTCCGAGCCCTGGGTCGGGCGGAGCGGAGTTCGCCGTCTTCCGGGGCCTTAGCCCGAGTCCGAGCCCTGGGTCGGGCGAGGTGGAGTTTGCCGTCTTCCGGGGCCTTAGCCCGAGTCCGAGCCCTGGGTCGGGCGGAGCTTCCTCTGGCGCTTTTGGCCAAGCCTGGCTACCCGTCAGTCTTACCTTTTGCGTTGAAGGCCCCAGGGATTTGGTCGGTTGGCGCGGTGATTTAGTCAGGGTTACTTCTTATCGAAGGCGGGGCCTCGGGCGAGCCGGTGATGCGTCTGCCGTGAAAAAGGAGACCTCAGGCGAGACGGAGTCATCTTAGGGTCGGCTGCCCTCGCCCGAGGCTAGGCTCGGGCGTGGCGTGATCAAGTCGCTCGTATGGACTGATCCCTGACTTAATCAAACCCATCAGGCCTCTGCAGCTTTATGCTGATGGGGGTTACCAGCTGAGAATTAGGCGTCTTGAGGGTACCCCTAATTATGGTCCCCGACAGTAGCCCCCGAGCCTCGAAGAGAGTGTTAACACTCGCTTGGAGGCTTGCGTCGCACTTTTTTGCAAGGGGACCAGCCTTTCTCGGTGGTACTTTGTTCCGGTGGGTGCGCGCGAGCGCACCCGCCGGGTGTAGCCCCCGAGGCCTCGGAGGAGTGGTTTCACTCCTTCGAGGTCTTAATGCCTTGCGTAATGCCTTGGCTGGTCTGGCGGTTCCCTCATGCGAGCAGGGCGTAGCCCAGGTGCACCGTCGGGGCCCAAGTTCTCGGGCTGGTATGTTGACGCTGTCAACGGTTTGGCCGGAGCCGGGTTTGCGAGAGCAGCCCCCGAGCCTCCGCACGGAGCGAGAGGACGATCAGGGACAGACTCGGCTTTTTTATATACGCCCCTACGTCGCCTTTCCGCAAGGAGGAGGGGGGGAGTGCGCCATGTTACCCTCGATGGGCACCGAACATGGTGTCTCCGGTGAGCTGCAATCGGGTAATCCGAGTGGACGTCCGTGCCCCGTTCGTTGGGGGTCGGCTAGGGGCCCGGAGGCACGCCCAAAAGTACCTGTGGGTGATCTGCCGGACCCGGTCCCCTAGCGACGGGGTCCGAGGGCTCGTTGCCTCCCTCCGATGGGATTCCGTTACAGAGTCGTTCCCGCTGGTCTCGGAAATGTCCTAGGGTACCTCGGGAGCGCAGCCCGAGCCTTGGTTATGTATCGAACGTACCCCTGGTCATCCCTCGCTCGGCGTCTGAGGCGACTGTGAACCCTTCGACAGGCCAGCCTTCGAACCCCTGATCAGTAATGGGCGCGGAGCCCTAGTAGCCTGAGGCGGTCGTGGAACCTTTCGGGAGGCCGACCTTCGAACCCCTGACCAGTAGTGGGTGTCGGGCCCACGCGATCTGAGGCGGCTGTTGAACCCCTCGGGGGGCCAGCCTTCGAACCCCTGATCAGTAGGGAGGCTCGGAGCCTAGTCCCTTCACGGGGAAGGATCCCTTTGGGGGTATCCCCTTTCCCGGTCCCTGTTGCAAGAGATAGAGAAAGAAGGAAAAGGGAAAAAGGATTCGAAATTGAACATCGTGGCGTACCTTTTTCGGCGTGGTTGTTTTGGCGAAGGCGAAACGTCGCCAGCCGCTCCCGCCCGTAGCGCTGTCCGTCGAGCCGCGGAGTTAATGCGCCGGGGTGAGTAGTTGGCGGGGTTGCCGTTGCGCGTGCGCGAGCCGTTCGAGTTACGGGTCACGGGCGCGTCGTCTTCACGCCGTGAGAGGGGGTTCTCTTGCTGCCTCCGGATGGGACATGAGCTTGGCAGATGGCGTGACCGCTGCTCTCGCGCGCCTGCCACCGTCATTACTGCCGGCCCATTTTTGACCGCGTTTGACCGCTGCGCCAGGCTGGCGCTGCTGGGTCGCGGGCTGGGTCGCCTCGAATCGCGGCATCGGTTCCGCAATCGAGGAGGTGCGGTGGTGGAGCGAGTGGCACAGCGGCTCGCATGCAGCACCCGGCGCGCCAGTTGCACGACGCGTGGGCTTGAGCCGTCGCGCTGGCCTGTCAGGAGTCGGAGAGGCGCGTCCACTTGGCGCGGTTGCATGCCGCCTGCATGGCCGCCTGCCCCTTTCGCCCGCTGGTCTGGGCGAAAGTGGAGGATTACTTGTAACCGCTGGGTGGTTGCGTGCGTCGTGCGCGACGGTTCGGCTTCTTCTGCTTAGAGCCGGTCTGCATGACAGGCGGGCCCCAGCCCCCGCGCCGCAGGGGAGGACTTTGGAGGCGTGTAGGAGAAGACTCAGCCCGTGACAGTTGAGGGTGCAAGCAGGGGGAGTTGCCTTTAAAAGGAGGGCGACCCCCTTCGTAAGGTGACCATGTCCCCTTCCTCCCCTATGCATTGTGTCTCTCCATCTTCCGAGCCCCCGGATGGGGGGAACCGCCGTCTTTTCGCTCCATCGCTGGAGGAACGCAACTCCGTGGGAGTTGGTACCTTTCAGCCATCGTTCGGCTTCAAGGATTTTCATCATGCAGCCCGGCTGCACCCCTCCACCGGCGGTCACCCAGGGTGGTGAACTCCGGCTTGATGGTGGGGGAAAGCGAGCCGGGCTGCGGCATCCGCCCCTTCCTCAGCCTCAAGGATTTTCATCACCAGGGCTGAGGAGGGGCGTGTGCCGGGTCGGGGTTGGCCCCTGCGCGGGTGGTGACCCGCTCCTTCCCTCAGTGATCGGGGGGAAGGGCGGGAGTCGTCCGTGGCGCCAACAGCTGCAGCGTGCCCGGCTCTCTGAGCCGAGCAATCTCGGAGCCGCCCCCGGTGTCGCCTCCCGCCACGGCAGCTGGAAGAGGTTCTTCCGCCGGCGCGACGGCCGAGGTTGGCCACGGACCGACCTCCGACTCTACGGCCTTCTGCCCGTCCTTGCCTCTCGAGTTCGGGCAAGGGCGGGGGCCTCCCAGCAGCAGCATCCGCCCTAAGGCCATCACTGCTGCTGTTGGGCCCCCCAGGACAGACGTCTTCATCGTCGCCGCTGCCGGGGCGGGCGGCGACGTGCCGTTCGTCGGTCTTCTGCTGCCCCGCAGGCCCTCCCCCATCGAGTGGGGTTGTTCGTACCTGCGGGGGGGGGGGGGAACCGGAGTTCCGTTTGTAATGGCACTTCGAGTGCCGGGTTTTTTGTTCATTTTGGCTTTCGGGGCCTGAACATGTATGTAACCACGGCACGGAGCCGTGTTTTTTCCTCATTCCCGAGCACTAAGACTCGTCCACTGATTGTCTGAACCGCTTCACCAAGCGTGAGTTGCCCCGTGTCAAGGTGACGAGTGAGGTATCCGTATCCCGGAGGCGTAGGAATCCCTCGGCTCGGTCGGACCTGTTGTCCGGGGCTCCTCTAGCTTAGTTAAAGAGACCCCTCGGCCGCTCTTCGACGAGCCGAGGCCAGGGGTAGCGATATCAGCACGAGCAGAGGCGGAGTTGGCTCGGGAATGAAACCTGGTTGGCCGGAGCCTAGCCAGGTTGTCCGTTGGCAGGATTGTCGTCGGAGTTGCTCAGCCGAGGCTTCGGATCGAGCTGGCGCCCTCGGAAGGCGGTCGGCCGAGGCCCCGGAGGTGGCCGGCCGAGCCGTCCGCTCGGGCCGGGTTCTCGGAGAAGTCCCTGGCAGAGATTGCTCGAGCATGGTGATGACGTCGTCCTTCGGAGCGGAGGCCCTCGGACCGCGTCGCCGTCCGAGGCTAGGTCGGGCCTTGCCGAAGGTGCTGTCGATGCCGAGGGTGTCATCGCCCTCTTCCAGCGTCAAGATCCGAGCCTGCAGGGTCAAATCGTCTTGTAGCGTGGGCCCTGTGCGGCCGTCGAGGCCAGAACACACACCCTTGTTGCGTTATAAAGCTGCGTCTCTTTTCCTCTTGTTTCGAGTATCTGGACTTTTTGTCGGTAGCAGGGATGTTAGTGCGAGCAAGAGTTGCTTCTCGCGGAAGGTGATGAGTGAGGTATCCGTATCCCGGAGGCGTGGGAGTCCCTCGGCTCGGTCGGCCTCGCCGCTTACGCGTACTTTTACCCGTCCATGAGGCCCTGTCACCGACTCGGTCGAGAAGGCTCGAAGAATCGCTTCGACAGAAGAGCTTCCGTACGTAAAGACTCGTTCGATCCGCGGATTCACCTTATCCGAGCGCGAGTTACTTATCGCAGAAGGTGATGAGTGAGGTATCCGTATCCCGGAGGCGTAGGAGTCCCTTGGCTCGGTCAGCCTTGACTGCTTACGTGTACCCCGTCGTTTCCAGGACCCACTTTTCGAAGTAGTCAAAAAGCACGAAAGATGTTCTGGTAGAAGAGATTTTTTGTTCGAGGAAAATTTTGACGCAGAGGGGGTTTCCCCCCTTTTAGCCCCTGAGGGAGGGTCGGGCCTTGCCGAGGCGAGGCCGACCCTTCCTTGTTGACTAAACTTTGCGTGGGTGCGGGGTATATGAACAACTTAGAAACATCTTAAGGGTAGAAGCGACGTAGCTGTTGGATGTTCCAAGCGTTGCCGTAGACCTCGCCTTGACTGTTGGCCAGCTTGTACGTTCCGGGCTTCAGAACTTTGGCGATGATGAACGGCCCCTCCCAGGGGGGCGTGAGCTTGTGCCTCCCTCGGGCGTCTTGCCGCAGCCGAAGCACCAGGTCGCCCACCTGGAGGTCTCGGGGTCGGACCCCTCGGGCGTGGTAGCGTCGCAGGGACTGCTGATACCGCGCCGAGTGTAGTAAGGCCCTGTCCCGAGCCTCGTCCAGCTGGTCAACTGTCGGCGTTCCGAGACCGGGGGGTCCCCGAGCCGACGAGTGAGTGTGCCGCGTGCCCCAGCCCAGATGGGTCGAGCGCGTGGGCGAGCGCGAAGGGGGGAGAGAGAGCGAGCGAGAGAGAGCGAGGCGGCCGGAGCCGGGTCGTGAGGGAGTCGGAGAATTCCCGCGGCCTTCGTGTTCGTCCCGCGCCCAGGTCGGGTGCGCTTGCAGTAGGGGGTTACAAGCGTCCGCGCGAGGTGAGGGGAGCGGGCGGCCCCGAGAGGGCGCCTGCCCCTGCCCTTCGTCCCCGCGAGGCCAACCTCCTCTAAGAAAGCCCTGGTCCTTCCTTTTATAGTCGTAAGGAGAGGATCCAGGTGTACAAAATGGGGGTGTAGCAAGGTGCTACGTGTCTAGCGAGGGAGAGCTAGCGCCCTAAGTACATGCCAAGGTGGCAGCCGGAGAGATCTTGGCACCCTGTTGGTGTGGCGTCGTGGCTGTTGGAGAAGCAGTGGAGCTTGACGGAGGGACAGCTGTTGGAACAGCTGTGCTCTTGCTGACGTCTCCCTGCTTTCGTAAGGGAGCTGAGAGTCGCCGTCGTCATGGTCTAGTGAGGCGCCATCATTGCCTATCTAGCGGAGCTGGCCAGATGGGACGCCGGTCTTGTTCTCTGCGACCCGAGTCGGCTCAGGGCAGGGTGATGATGACGCTTCCTGTTGACGTGGCGGTCTTGTGTCCTAGGTCGGGCGACGTGGAGGCTCCTCCGAAGTCGAGGTCGAGTCCGTCCTGCATGACAGAGGCCGAGCCCGAACTCCTGGGTCGGGCGAGGCGGAGGTCGTTCGGCAGGGGCCGAGGCGGAGTCCGAGCCCTGGGTCGGGCGAGGCGGAGGTCGTCGTCTTCCGGGGCCTTAGCCCGAGTCCGAGCCCTGGGTCGGGCGAGGCGGAGTTCGCCGTCTTCCGGGGCCTTAGCCCGAGTCCGAGCCCTGGGTCGGGCGGAGCGGAGTTCGCCATCTTCCGGGGCCTTAGCCCGAGTCCGAGCCCTGGGTCGGGCGGAGCGGAGTTCGCCGTCTTCCGGGGCCTTAGCCCGAGTCCGAGCCCTGGGTCGGGCGGAGCTTCCTCTGGCGCTTTTGGCCAAGCCTGGCTACCCGTCAGTCTTACCTTTTGCGTTGAAGGCCCCAGGGATTTGGTCGGTTGGCGCGGTGATTTAGTCAGGGTTACTTCTTATCGAAGGCGGGGCCTCGGGCGAGCCGGTGATGCGTCTGCCGTGAAAGAGGAGGCCTCAGGCGAGACGGAGTCATCTTAGGGTCGGCTGCCCTCGCCCGAGGCTAGGCTCGGGCGTGGCGTGATCGAGTCACTCGTATGGACTGATCCCTGACTTAATCAAACCCATCAGGCCTCTGCAGCTTTATGCTGATGGGGGTTACCAGCTGAGAATTAGGCGTCTTGAGGGTACCCCTAATTATGGTCCCCGACACTATTTTTTAGAGAACTACTGGAGTTGCTCTAATCTCTCTAAAATATATAATTCAGCAGGTAAACAAATACCTAGATTATGGATTCATATTATATAATCTAAATCCCAGATTATGATAATCTTATAATCTCCTCAAGAGTAGTTTATTTGAGATTATTTTTGGCAAAAGACCCACTACCCATGGTTATGTAAATATAAATTATAATATGTCATCATTATTTTTCTCACCTCAAATAAACAAATAAGGGTATTATTGTCTTTGTGCATAATCTACATTTGTATAATCCAAACTACCAAACAACTACATGTAGATTATAATATATCTAGATTATAATTTGGATTATATAATTTAGATTATAATCTAGATTATATAATCTATAAACTGAAACAAACATGCCCTAAAGTAAGATTTTTATTTTACTTGACCTCTCATCTTTTTTCGTGCAACAGACATGCACTAATTAATAGAAATAATACAGTCATTATTGACACCAATTAATGCTTTTTAATCAGGTTTAGTCACTAGAACCAAACAAGGTATTTTAGTTACTAAACTTTAGTCACTAAAATTTAGTCAAGTGACTAAAGGAACCACATGGAACCTTACTTATTCAGAAAAATCCAATTATGATTTGATATTTTATGTAAAAGAGGTTAAATATAAAATAGTTACTAGATTTCAGACGAAAAGGGATCAATGTAAAATAGCGGTCATCATTAGATTTTGATCAAACGCAGATCGCTTTGATTACACAGTTGTATCAACATGATTGATTGAATCGGATGTATTCTCTAATTCTTTTTCCTTATCTCTTTTTTAATGTTTTCATGTTTGGGCATGATCTCTTCCTTTTGTGTTTAATATCTTCATAGGCAAGCCAGATGTGCCAATGTATCTTCGTAGTCGTAGGGTCGCAGCTATATGAAATTGCAAGCAACTCGCAACCCAAACGCGCATTTCAATATAATAAACTTGGAAGAAGAAAAACAGTCCAATCTGGTAGAATTATCATTATCAAGTTATGTTATGAAAAATGAAAGTACAATTTCATGGAAAGAAGAATATAAGGTACACGAAGAACAAGTGCATGCCTGATGTTACGTTACGTTTTGTAGTGAAGTACAATGACGATTACAAACTGAAAACATCAGCGAGTGAGCACAGCAGGAAGCTTCAAAGGTGTGACAGATTGCTACCCATTTGTTTCCTTGATTCATGACAAAATGCAATGCTGCATCAGTACAACACTACAGCATATGCAATCCTTCACCCGCTGGTGTATTGTATGCTGGAGCCTCTTACAAGTTACAACAGATTGTTTGAAATGTACAGCATGGTTTTACACGCTGTTTTAAGTGAAGACTGTACGGATGGACAATGGCCTTTACTTATACAGCAAAGCTGCTGAAGAAACAAATGTTAGCATGCACAAGCACAACTACCAGAATTCCAGAAACCAAGCTAATGCCTCTGTCAAGCTACCTAATTGTGAAAACCTGTAGCTTTTCGGCACTTAAGCAACCAAGGTACCTCTCCCCAGTTGAACTTTCAGCATACCTTAGATCAAGGACCGGTTGCCTGTGGGGCTTGAGATCGGTGTACCGCTGAAACGAAGGCAGCCGCCAAGTCCGGACTCCGTACAACGATTCATCTCCATAGGCAAATAGATGCTGATTGTCTCTGCAGGGTATTATTGCAGACTTCGACATTCGCAACTCACTTACGCTACCACTGCAGATATGGTCCCTGGCAAAGGATGTGGTGGTGGTTCTCCTAAGGAGTGTGTGGCATCCTAGTTTTCCTGAACCGGTGGGTGCCGGTGATTGTGGTGTAGACGCTTGAGATGTGGCGATAGCGTCTGGCAGCTCAACTCTCGGGCGATATGAAGCCACCAGGACATCACTTGATGGAGAGCTGCACGCAAGAGATATGCAGACCCCTTGGTTTTCCATCCCACTTACCAAACTCGGCCTGAAAAAAGAGCCCAAACTCATGGGAATGGGAACTACAAATAACCAAACCCTAAACTTAAAGACCACGAGAAGCACATCAATAGGAACTGCTGAATTGGGTACAGACTTTTCAGACTACAGCATACCTGTTTTCGCTGGCATCCCAAACGCAGGGTCCTATAGAAGAAGCAGAAAAAACCTTCCTGGAACCACTGCCATCTACAGCGCAGTGTATTGTATGAACTGGGTGTGTTGATAGACCCATGCTAGAATGCAAAGGTGCTGAAGTTTGACGGATATCAAAGACTAATAGCATGCCGTTCTGAAAATTTCAGACAAAAATAACTTCTATTGAACACTTCAAAGAGCGCCAAAAGCTTTAGAAGAATCACAAGGCATTCCAAAAAGTACACCTGTAACCCAGCATAAATATGACTTGAAGTAGTATAATCCCCTGAACAGGACCAACCAGGAGCCTGCAAGACATCACAATACAGAAGATTAGCAGGACAGCATCATCACTCTGACTGGTTCACTCGCTCCTACTTAAGCAACTGCTAGCTATTCAGCACCTTAAAATCAAATTAAGGAAAAAGTATGCATGTCTCTGTAAATAACAAGTGCCCTGATTACCAAGCACTTGTTGATCTTCTTAAAATTAAAATACATAATGTAGTGAGTGTATAGTGATCGTTTTTCAGTATCCAAGAGTTAGAACTACTACATGAGAACAAATAGAAATGGAACAGGCCTATTCATACCTAGTTCTAGAAAAAGCAATGTTTACTTTTGGTAGCATGAAGAGCGTTAAAACAGTTGCAAGTTTTGTGAAATTGCAAGGTCAAAGAATTACCGGCAGATCATATTGAAGGACAACATTGTTGGTAGCCATGCTGGGATATATGGGATATAAAACATACGAACAAAGGTCAGATATCGGAGTAAGTAAATGTAGCCAAGAAACCAGTGAAGAATAAAACTTGCACACTTTCTTTACAGACCTGAAAATAGACAACTTCCTGCCCAGTGATGCAAAAACAACATGGCCCCCAGGCAGTACACAGATATCCCTAATAGCTTTAGTATCAGGAGGAAGGTGGATTTTCTCCATTCCATGTCCATGAAACATGCTAACCTGTTGAAATTAAGAATTGATTTGCGAAAGGTGAATAATCAACAAAAGTTTGCTGTAAAAATTGTTACTCACCTTAAGTCATTAAGCAAAACCTTCTCTTAAGACTTGTACCTTTGTAAGTATGTGTTCAGCACTAACTCCATGTGCCCTTCCCGAAGTCAATATAATTTGACTGGATGCATCTATACCCATGACCCGAGCTCCATCGACCAAAAACTCATTCTACAAAACATGCTGCAATTGTGAGTCGGTGAATGATGAAGTTAACTCTACTGCTATAGTGCTGCTGCTGTTCCACTAACTGTATGATTGAAGTTGGCATGATAAGAGGCACATGCTTCATAAGTAGTACTCCATCTGTTCAAAATCGGTACGCATCTTTTGCTACATGCCTAGATATGCATTATTTCTAGATACATAGTAAAAGCTATGTATCTAGAAAAAACAAAACAACCTAGAACTTGGAATGAAAAGAGTAGTAAACACTGAAGACTGAACAGCTATAGTAACATTAGGGTGTTGTCATGTACGGCCGCACTTACAGGCTCCGTCGTGACGCCAGGAGGGCTGCAGATCGCGCAGCCAAGGCAGGCGCCACAATCAGTGGCTAAGTTTAGAAAGATAAGAATTAGTTTCCCTTTTGCATGCCTTAATCATAGGAGGGATTGGTTAAGATTAGTTTCCTTTTCATATGCCTTAATCATAGGAGAGATTGGTTAAGATTAGTTTCCTTTTCATATACGCCTTAATCATAGGAGAGATTGGTTGAACCAGAGGCTATATATGCCGTGTAATAGACTGGGAAATAATCAAGCAAGATCAATTATCCAAAACTGCTCTTCTCCCTTGCCTCTCTCAAGCCACCGGTGAGGAACCCCTCACGGTGAAGGTCTGGAGCGTGACTACGAACTGCGTAGCCGCGGTCCAGCGACGTTGGGCGTCGAGGCGCTTGACAGGTGCATAATCAAATGGGGCTAGAAAGAGGGAATCAGACAACACTGAAAACGGACCTGGAGAGCAAAACTTGACAGATTGCTGTGGTCAATGTCCTTTGTATGTGAGGCAATTAGCTCTGCCCCTAGTATTCCATCTGATGACTGCTCTGTCACTCTCTTCACAGTTGATTGTAAAAATGTTAACAATAAAGCATCTATTACAACGATCAATCGTTAAAATCAAGTGATACTAGTGCTTACCTGTCTCTTTTTGTTTGATTCATATATTATATTTTGTTGCAACATAATCTGCCTCTGCAGGTGATATTAGGAAACATAAAGGACTGAACATGACCCTCTACTGAGCGTGTAAGGGTTTATGCACAGAAAGTATTGCTCAATTTAATTTGTAATAGAGTACATCAGAAGGAGTCACCCATGTTTCCTCAGAGAAATTGGTCAATTCGGTTACTGAGACAATATTTCATTTGTGTGGTACCTTATGCTCTTTTATCTCCTCAAGTAATTTTGCTTGCTGCATGGAAACATAAAGAAAGCATAAGCTTTGGGAATAGGATATGCAAGTTGTATTAATTGCTCCTGGACGGAATGACCATAATGTTAAAGTAGGAACAAAGACTGTACGAAAGAGAGAGCTTACTTGCTTCTCAAGATATTCATTTCTCTCTCTCAAGGACAATACTTGCTGCACAAATCAAACATGCGTCACTAGATGACCACAGCTCACTAATACCACCAAGGAAAGTAAGTGACTAACCTTTTCAAGATCATTATTGGGAACAACAATCTCTGGTACATAGAGGTTGATGATGTTGTTCTGTGTATATCTCTTGCCACATTGAGGACACTGAGTAAGTATAAACAATGAATCTGATCAATCAGAAGGATCCCCAAAACAACACTATTATTCTGAGCTCAATAGCCATCATACCGGTGCCTTTTTCTTGCCGTACTGCAGTAACCACATCTCTAAGCAATGTCTGCCGTAGACATGTCCACAAGGGATGCAACTAGACGTGGAATATCACAGTTAGCAAATTAAGATCCTCCTCTCGCAATGGTATGAATATAAGCAGGTATAGGTAGGGGTGGTAATGGATCGTGGTGCAAATGTTTATTCACAATTCGGTAGGGTCCTAAAAATATTTTAGTTCATAAATGAATAGGAATGGAGCCCGATCCTAATCCGATCCGTTTTTTTAATTTTATAGTGTAAAATTTAGAGCCCATTGTCACCGTATAAGAACCAGGACCATTCGCTTTGCACACTAGTCAGATGATAACCCATTTTTCTAGCATAGCAATACAAGTACAAATCAGGCTAGAAAAAATACAGGTAAAGACAAGCTATTTCTCTTTTCACACAATCTGTAACGTTTTATGAAAGTGACATGGTCAAGTAAGAGCAACTCCAACAGCCTATTTAAAACAACGTACTGGGTAAAAAAAAGAAAAAAAAATCTCATAGAAACCCATTCCAACAGACTCGCCTTCTTCCTCGCCTCTTCATCCCGCTCGCCATCGCCTGCCCTTCGCTCGGTACATTTGCCGAGGCTGTAGGACTCGCCATATCCCCCTCTCGCCCTCCCGCCGCCTTCCATTCCCGCGCTTTCCCGCCCGCTCTCCCAGCCTCCTGCCGCTTCGGCGTCCTCCAGTCCTCGCGCGTTCGTCTGCTCATGCTAGGGGCCTGTGCACAGTCGCTGCCATCGCGCCCACATTTTACTCATGTTCAGGCCGCCGCAAGCTCGCCCAACATCTTGTAGCGGTTGCAAGGTCAGTATGTTGCTCATGAATGCACTTCAAAAGTTCATCAATAAATTATTGGATTCATCTTTGTTGTCTGTCTATGCTTTCTCTAGTTTCATAAGGCAAAAACGGTGGCATTTGTGCCTACTTTTTTGTGTGTTTCTTAAACCAAAGGTGAATTTGTGCCTACTTTTTATGTGTGACTGAAATCAAAGGTTTGAAAGCAAAGGTCTGGAACCAAACCCGATACTGACAAAAGGTCTGCACACGACACTCCTAGTTGGATTTGTTTTTTTCCTTGCAGGACTATTTGTGCATACACTTCTGCGTGGACAGTAGCACATGATTTTTCTGTAGGAGTTAAAACATCAGCCGAAGAATGCATGTGCTACTCTTTTGTGTTAATGTAAATTATCAAGAAACTGAAACAGATCAGCAATATTGTAATCTGTAAGTGCAAACTGAAACAGACTTGTGCTGCAATTTTCAGACTATTCGTAATGGTCAGTTTAATTGTGATAAGTTCAATGAGGTTCCCTATCACATAGATTCATAAACGCGTGGGGACTCGTCCGCGACGGCGGCATGAGGACTCGCATACGACGGCGGCAGGGAATGGTCTGCCGTCCCGCGATGGCGGCGTGGAGATAGCCCTGCGATCCCAACGTCTAGTACGCGCACCACGGCACCAGTAAACTCTAAATTTAGCTAGGATTTTATCTAGCCTGTTGGAGTTGCTCTAATCTCCAGCGAATTAGCGCAGTTATATCCAGATCCAGAGGCTTGTAAACGCATAGCAATTGTGCACTCCTAGAGATGAACTCCCACTACACCCAATTACAGTGCTCATGGACCACAAGAGTCACCATCTAAAAACATAAATAGCCACTGGTTAGAAAACCCAGTACGCTGATTTCGAAATTCGTGGTTTCAGCCAACCGGCATAGCCGCACAGGTACTAGATCAGCTGATCATTAGAAGTTGTGAACCACGCGAGACAACAAGTTGGTCCGCAAACCCACAAAATCACAGAAATATACAATTCCTCCTCACCTCACGCGATGCGCACCATCAGCGGTCCACGCGACCATACAAATGGGGCAGCTGGGAAGGCATGGGTCCTCCGCCTCGGCTTCACTCTCCGCCGCCTTATACTTGCTGGCAGAGCCGCCCGGGCTCCTCGCACCGTCACCGGATCCCTCGCTCCCCTCCTCCTCCTCCTCATCGCTCCCTTCCTCACTCGAGCCGGACGAGCTCACTTGTACAGCCGTGGGAGCAGCCACCTCTGGGGCCGGCCGCGGCCGCCTGCCCCGGGAGCCCGACCGTGACGGCATTGGGGTGGGGTGGCCGTCTGGCCGAGCTTCGCCGCGACCGGATTGGACTATTGGAGAGCGGCAGAATGAACTGGATTGGGAAAAGAAATTTCAGCGAGTGATGGCGCCGGTCGGTGAGCGAGCAACGAAAAGGTTGGCGCGCACGAGTCGGAAGATTTCATGGGCTTTCGTTTATGGGCTCTGCAAAATAACGAGCGCTCGCCCACTTCCAGCGCTCGAGCGACAGGGTGACTGGGTGAGGCGGGTTTCGGTTAGTCCCACCTCGCCGCCTGAAGTTGGGTGCGACACGTGAGGAGGCTACATAAGCAGCGCCCCTGCCTACTTTACAACATACTTACCTGGACGGGGTCGATGGGCTATCAAGAAGGCCCGTGGCCTAGGTCAATGGCTCATATTGCACTTGGTGGGTGCGTTGGCTTACCATCTCCCCAAGTGGGAGAGTGGACGTCATAATTTGTGGTAGAGGGGGTACGCGTTCGCGCGGCCCCTGCCAATTCTAAGTAATTTTGAAGTTTTTTCTTGATCCAGATCAGGGTTTCTGATCCATAAATTTAAATAAATATAGTTTAATTATAAAGCTAATTACATAAATTTATTAAACCTAATTAGTTCTGTTTATTTAATAATTATAGTAGATATTCAAATATTCGATGTGATACGAACTAAACTTTAGTCAAAGAAATTAGACACGCCCCTAAAAGTGGAATCTTAGGGGGTGTTTGACACTACTTTGGTTCTAGCTTAAACGGTGGTGTATAATATAAATTTAAATAGTTTAAAAATATTTTTAATCTGAATAAAAAATAAAATAAATTATCTAAATGTCTTCTAAAAGTTTGCAACTTCAACTTACATGATTTTTTAAAGTTTCTAATTACCCGCTTCATCTAAATGTCTACTCTGGGTTACATGAAGTCAAAAGCAGTCCCAAATAGGGCCTTAGATCCACGGTTTGCCGACTCAATATGTCCACAATAGAGCTCTTGACACTTGTCTCACAAAAAATGGAAACCTACACTTGTCTCACTAAAGGTGAAATCTTAGATTCACGCTCAAAACATGTGATTCAATAAAGTTGAAGCTCTCGTAAATGTGGCCTTAATGTACTCCGTCCTAAATAACCTACAATCCTTCTAACTTTATTAGAGAATGGAGAGTCCCTCCAATCAATAATAATCTCCAATAGTCACTAACAATACTATAAATTCTAGATGACGACAGTCACTAATCGAAACAAGAGAATAACCAGTCAAAGATCGCTCGACTAGTGCCACAAGATGTAAAAAAAATGAAATGCATTAGAAACTTTTAACCTTGACCAAATGATGATCTGAATTATGCAAGTGAGTAGAGTTTATTTCTTTGCCCTAAACATGTGTGCACAAGTGTATGGAGTGCCAAGAATATAACCACAACTGACCACAAGGTCTATTTATAATTTTCAAAAAAAATCTATCTCTTACCATTTTGGTGAGAGCTGGTTGGTTGCAAAGGCACTAGTGTCTCCATCGGGTAGTTTCCAACTACACAAAATCCATCGTGTTGCATGTCATGCTCACGCCGAATATGGCGCCAGATATAGCAACTGCTTGTTAGAGCTAAGTATCAATTTATATGTTTTCTGAGTTCGCTGCCTTGTGTAGCATCTGATACCACCACCAAACACGTACGATGCTCGTTAGACCTAAAAAAACTCAATTGTTATTTCTCTCAACGTGACCTATGCGGCGAGTGACATTCAGTACATACTAGACCCTTTGGTGTTTGGTTGAAAATTACAACATACGAGGACAAGCCTCGTGTTTGGGGCATATGTCTCGTGCATCAACAGTCATGTCCAATGCATGCAAGACAACTGCATCAAGGACACTCTCTTCTCTCTGTAAACGTGCTAATTTAAAGTTTCTAATGACCCGCTTCATCTAAATATCTACTATGGGTTACATGAAGTCAAAACAGTCCCAAATAGGGCCTTAGATCCACGGTTTGCCGGCTCAATATGTCCACAATAGAGCTCTTGACACTTGTCTCACAAAAAATGGAAACTAGGGTCTGTTCGGTGCGGTATCGGACTGTCCGGTGCCACTAGAAGACAAAGCCTCCAACGGTCAGAAGCTCCCGAACCCTAACGGTTGGGTGACATGTCTGGCGCATCGGACACTGTCCGGTGACGCACTTGACTGTCCGATGCGCCCATCGACAGCAGTTTGCCCCAACGGTCATTTGGTGGTTGAGGGCTATAAATACCCCCAACCACCTCCACTCCAAGCATCCAAGTTTCCAGCACTTCACATTCAATAGAAGAGCTAGTGCATTCACTCTTAGTGAAAGGGAAATGTATCTTTGGGCCATTTCTATAATGTTTTGGTGATTAAGTGTCCAACACATGTTAAGTGAGTTGTTTATGTGCCAAACAAGCAAGAAGTGAAAATCATGTAGCAAGGTACGTTTCTAGACTTAGTACATTGTTTTGAGTACTAACATATATTGTCTAAGTGCCAGAAATAGAGAAAAGAAGAGAAAAAAAGAAATGCAAAAGACTTGGCTTGGTACAGCCAAGTCCAGCTCGGTCTGGCACACCAGACTGTCTGGTGGTGCACCGGACAGTGTCCGGCGCGCCAGGCTGAACTCTGGTGAACAGGCCGTTCTCGAGACTCGACGGTGGCGTACGACTATAATTCACCGGACTATAAATCAAGATATATTACAACCCGCTCCCCAGCGAAACCCTCGTTTTCTCCACGCAGGCCCGGCTACTCATCGTCAGCGAGATCCCTCTGGAAGCGCCCGGCCACCACGTCCACAACATCCTGTACGCCCTCCTAGGCGGCGTCTTCAGTATCGGCCACCGGACCTGCGATCACTGGCCCCAAGGAGACAGCCGGGTCGTGGCTCCGGAAGCATGTCAAGACGTCGGAGGCGGTTAGCAGCGGAATCCAGTACCGGGAGCGCATCGGAGATGGACGCCGGCTGCACCAACGCTGGGATGGGACTCACCCCCAAGGGCACCAGTGCTGTACTTGCCTCGCCAGCCCAGGTGGCGATGCGCTAGGCCCCGGCGCGTTGCTCAGCCCAGAGGTCGTTGAGTTCTTGTCACACCCGGCTTTAAAGAAACAAAGCCAGGTGCATCTCATACATGCGCCAAGAAGACAACATATATAATAACAGAGTGTATAGAGATAAATGTCATAAAACATCAGAGTATTTATTACATAGCGGAAGACTTATTACAAAATAAAGTAATAAAGATAAAACGAACTAAGGATCGTCGGCGCCAATGTCGACTGGGAAACGCCACCTAGATAAGATCGAACTCCTCAGTGTTAGGCGGCTCCTCCTGAACCACCTGATCTTCTCCTGTGGGGGGGGGGTGTGAGACAGCAAGGGTGAGCTCACACATGATCATAGCTCAACAAGTTGTGGGGAACCAGTGGACATAAACTCACAAAGGTGTGAGCTCATGTGATGTGTAAGGCTAATCAATGACAGGGTTAAAGCTGAGCATTGCTTTTAAGTAGTTGGTCAAAATTTTATTAGCAGTTACTAAGTGTAAGTAAATACCAAACCATAAGTAAAGTAATAGAACAAAATTAATAACAAACCCATGCAATGCAAATGACAAAATTGAATTTAAGTTCCATAATTTAAACATCAGAGAGTCCTGAGCTGCTCGTGACCGTGAGCTCGGCTAGTATACCAGTTTTACACTCTGCAGAGGTTGTACCCTTTACCCACAAGTCATGTTACCCATCTGCCAAGGGGTCGCGAATCCCATACACCTCTACCTAGGAAGCGCGGCAGGGCAACACTACGAGGCCTTTACAAAGTTCCACTAGCTTCCGAAAACCCGCTACAGTTTATAGGAAGTTCCAATGCAGGGTTCCTGGCTGACCGCCATCGCAGCAAAATCAACCAGGGACCTCCCTACACTGACCACTCCCCTACTGCCCTTGCCCCTTTCGGGTAAGGTAGTCTTCCACTAGCTTTCCTAATTAGTCAGCCAAGGGGTCCCATTCCTCCCTTGTGGTGGCACGTGGTTCTCAAGTTAAGCTCTATGTTCCAATTAACATTAATGAACTTGACATGAACATAAATAGAATAACAACAGAATTGGAACATAGAGGTAATAAATGATTATCCCAAAACCATGTAAAGCAATAGCAAACTACCCAAGTGATTCAGGGGTAAACAAGGTAATGAGATAAACAATCTAGGGTAACCTATTGGGTCCCATCAAAATTAACCTATGCATGGATAAGTGATATTAAAGAACATTATTGGGTAAAAAGTGGTCAAGGGCACAACTTGCCTTCAATGAGCTCCTGCTCAGCTACTTCAACTGGTTGAACCTCAGATTCCACAGTGGCTTGCCCGTCTATTCGCATCAACACAATACATACATAGTATAGCCAAAATGAACATCACACCAAACAGATGAATAAAATATACAGTAAAAATCTATACATTAAAATGAGATCATAGGAACTGGAATCACTGAATTTGGAGTTATATATTTTAAGTTATGGATTCTCTAAGGTTTTATGTGCTTTAAATAGGATTAAGTGATAAATAAATTTCTTACTGTTTTCATGACATAACTTAGGCTCTAGGTGATAGAGAATAAAACTACAAAATTTTAGGAATTGGAATGGACCAATTTGGACTAAAAATGGATTTTCTATGATTTATTCAAGTTCTAGAATTTATTTTTGTATTGAAAATCCAATTTCCTATTCATTTGATCAATTTAAAACTATGCTGGACTGGGCCCCAAATCCTGGAAAACGCAGGGGGCTCGGGGTAAGATTCCAGAGACCCAGCGCACAGAAGCGAGGGACGGCGGGTTCATTTTCTAATTTCATAAGGTCTCTTCTACAAAACTACAAGCCGAAGAGGTATCTTTTAATCCTAGCCGCCCGATCTACTTTGGACGACCAGGATTACATCCGCACGGGAATGAACCGGTACGCTATAGCAGCCTTACGATCTGCGATCAACGGATCGCGCTCAACATAACCGAGATCAACGCGCATCCCTCGGATCTTGAATCTACGGTCGCTGCTCGCTCCGCCGAAACGGTACGTTCGGCTTCTAATCTAAACCGTTCCTGACGCATCCAACGGCGCCAGCGCTCATCCCCCCCAGGATCCGCACAGAGGCGGCGCCGCCCCGCGCCCACGGCGGACGCCATCGCCGGAATCCCGAACCCGGTGATTTAGTGCCCTAAGCTTGATTCTGCTGGGTGCTATACCATCACAGGAGGCGAGCAAAAGAGGTATAGGGTTTACTCACCGAAGTTGAGAACCGAGCGAAGCCACCCGCGACGCACGGCGGATCTCCAACAACAGCGAGGAATTCGCACGGCCTCCGGTCACCTCCTTCCGATTGAGCCCACGTATGGTTCCTACGCGAGCAACACAAACCTCCGGTGTCCCGAATGAGGTCCAATTCGCACTACAGGTGGTTGTTCGCGGTGGCGACGAGGAACACGAAGGCGGCTGTGATCTGGGAGAACAAGCACGCGCGTAACAGTAGCAGGGGAGTGAACGGATTGCGGCTAGGGTAACGATGCGAGGATCCGGCTTCATTATATACGCGCGGTGGCCATACGCAAGCGGTCATCCATGCCGTGAAGCGCGGCGTTCGTCGCGCGAGTTCGGTGGAGATGAGGGCTCCGACCGACCGGGCCCACTGGACAGCGGACCAGCGTTACCGAACCGCGCGTGAGAGAGGCTGGCAGTGGGTCCCGCGAACGCAGCGGCTCAAGTTGCGGGTGCGCGCGCGAGTGAGTGGATGCCGGTGGGCCCCGCCGGTCAGCGCAGGGGCGCGACTGTCTCACGTGGGGGTATTGGTTAAGTGGGCTGCGCGTGGGTGATTGATAGGTGGGCCGAAATCAGGTATTCCAGCCCAATTAGGGTTTTACTCCTTTTCTTTTTTTTATATTTCCTATTTTCTTTTGAATCTCAAGTTTGAATTTGATTCTTGTTATGAGGTTCCTCTTTGAATCAATTATACAAATTCAAATATTACTGTAGAAATAATATATTCTATTATATATATTTTTATACCCTTCCTAGTCACATAGTATTTCCTTTCTTCTTTTCCAAACTCTAGAATTTCTTTTAGGATTTAATTTCCCATTTGGATATTTAACATTTTTCACATTATTATATGTTGTCACAAAATGCACACAGAATAAAATCGAGCATGATGCATAATTTGGTAGTATATATTTTTATTAATTGTTTTTGGGCATGATGTTCACATAAGATGATGCATAAAGATCAAACTCACATAAAGAGAAATTGTTTCTCTATTGGTATTATTTCTAGCAAATTACAAAGTGGGTGTTACAAATCCTACCCCCCTTAAAAATAATCTCGTCCTCGAGATTTAAGAAGAACGAGGGAAAAGGTGGGGAAAATCTATGCGAAGCTCTTCTTCTCTTTCCCAAGTTGCTTCATCTTCACCGTGGTGACTCCATTGTACTTTACACATCTTTATCACCTTATTTCTCGTAACCCGAGTCAAAGTATCCAAAATCTTGATCGGGTACTCCGTGTAAGTCAAATCACCTTGAACACTGAGCTCTTCCATTGGTAACTGTTCCTCGGGAACACGGAGACACTTCTTCAGTTGAGATACGTGGAACACATTATGCACATCCGATAGACTATCCGGTAACTCGAGTTGGTATGCCATCTCCCCAACTCTTCTAAAGATCAAGAATGGTCCAATGTAGCGAGGGGACAATTTGCCCTTAACTTTGAATCTCCTCATTCCACGCAGTGGTGACACCTTGAGGTACACATAATCTCCTTCTTCAAACTCCAATGGTCTCCTTCTATTATCAGCATAGCTCTTTTGCCTGGTTTGAGCCACTCTCAAATTTTCTCGAATTATACGAACTTGTTCTTCTGCCTCTTGAATCAGTTCAGGCCCAAAGAATTGTCTTTCTCCAGTCTGATCCCAATATAAAGGAGTCCTGCACTTCCTCCCATATAAAGCTTCAAAAGGTGACATCTTCAGACTGGCCTGGTAACTATTATTGTACGAGAACTCAGCATAAGGCAGACTCTTATCCCAACTTCCTCCATGCTGAAGGGCACATGCTCTCAACATAACTTCCAAAACTTGGTTTGTCCTTTCAGTCTATCCATCAGTCTGAGGGTGATAAGCTGTACTAAAATTCAACTTTGTACTCATGTTCTCATGAAAACTTCTCCAAAACCTTGAGGTAAACTGCGAACCTCGATCAGGCACGATCTTCTTTGGTACTCCATGTAAACACACAATCCGAGCCATATATAACTCTGCTAGTTGAGAACCTTTATAAGTAGTCTTCACAGGAATAAAGTGAGCCACTTTAGTCAATCTATCCACAATCACCCATATAGCATCATATCCTTTCTGGGTGCGAGGCAATCCAGTAATGAAATCCATACCAATCTCTTCCCATTTCCACTCGGGTATCTTCAGTGGATGCAATAATCCAGCTGGCCTCTGGTGTTCAGCCTTAACTCTTTGACATACATCGCACATAGCCACATGTGCAGCTACATCTCTTTTCAATCCATACCACCAATATTTCCGTTTCAAATCCTGATACATATTGGTACTACCAGGATGAATAGAATAATCCGAATCATGTGCCTCCTTTAAAATAGTCTCTCGTAGGCTTTTAATATCAGGAACACACATCTTGTCCTTGAACCATACAGTGCCCTGCTCATCTTCCGTGAATTCCGGAACTCGACCTTCAGTGATCAGATCCTTAATCTCTTTTATCTTAGCATCACCAATTTGTCCTTTGCGGATCTCTTGCTCCAAAGTAGGTTCCACATCAATAGTAACTCCCTCAGTATGAGCAACTATCCCCAGGTTAAGTCTCCTGAAGTCCTCGACAATCTCATCGGGTAGCTGGGCAACAATAGCTGAATGAACATGCTCCTTGCGACTCAAGGCATCTGCAACCAAATTTGCCTTGCCCGGGTGGTAGTGAATCTCCAAATCATAATCCTTAATAAGCTCCAACCAACGGCGCTGCCTAAGGTTGAGATCCTTCTGAGTGAATATGTACTTCAAACTCTTATGATCCGTATATACTTGGCACTTAGTCCCCATAATATAATGTCTCCAAATCTTAAGTGCATGCACAACGGCTGCCAATTCCAAGTCATGAGTGGGGTAGTTCAATTCATGTTTCCGCAACTGACGAGAAGCATAAGCAATCACATGTCCTTCCTGCATGAGCACACATCCTAAGCCTTGGCCACATGCATCGCAATAGATATCAAATCCTTTCTGTAGGTCTGGCATAACCAATACTGGTGGCGACATCAACCTCTTTTTCAATAGATCAAAGCTGTCTTGACACTTCTCGTCCCACTTAAATTCTTTTCCTTTCTCCAAAAGCGAAGTCATAGGCTTGGCAATCTTAGAGAATCCTTCAATAAATCTCCGATAGTAGCCTGCTAATCCCAAGAAACTCCGAATCTCAGTAACTGTAGTGGGTACTCTCCACTCCACTATCTCCTTAACTTTAGCAGGATCCACTGCTATTCCTCCATTAGAAATAATATGACCAAGAAATGGCACTTCGCCAATCCAAAACTCGCACTTGCTGAACTTGGCATAGAGTTGATTATCTCGTAGCTTCTGTAGCACCAACCTTAGATGTAGTTCATGATCACTTTCATTCTTAGAATAGATAAGAATATCGTCGATAAACACCACGATGAATCTGTCCAAATAATCCATAAACACTTTGTTCATCAAATTCATGAAATAAGCCGGTGCATTGGTTAATCCAAATGACATAACAGTAAACTCATATAATCCATATCGAGTCGAGAATGCTGTCTTGGGAATATCCGATGGTCTAATCCTCATCTGATGGTACCCCGATCGGAGATCAATCTTCGAGAACACCCTAGCACCCCTCATCTGATCAAATAAATCCTCAATACGGGGCAACGGATACTTATTCTTCACAGTGACATCATTAAGAGATCTATAATCCACACACATCCGTTGCGATCCATCCTTCTTCTGCACAAATAACACCGGTGCTCCCCAAGGTGAGGAACTTGGACGAATGTAACCAGCCTCTTGTAACTCCGTCAACTGCTTCTTAAGTTCCTTCAACTCTTCTACGGACATTCTATATGGCCGTTTAGAAATAGGGGCGGTTCCAGGTAAGAGATCAATAACAAACTCGACTTCTCTATCAGGTGGCATCCCTGGTAACTCCTCTGGAAAGACATCCGGAAAATCTCTAACCACCCGGATGTTGTCACCAACAAACTCCTCAGGCATAAAGAACATTGCACGCATGGATGAGGAGGTTACTGCAATATTAACTTGAAATCTTTCTCCTTTAGTGGTAGTGAGTTCTATGGTACCTCTACCACATGCTATAACGGCCTTTGCCTTTCTTAGCCATGACATACCAAGGATCAAATCTATACTGCTTGACTCTAATATTATAGCAGTAGCTCCAAATTCTCTACCCATAATAGTCAAGGTCAATCTACGTGTCATTTGATTCGCCTCAACAGGCCCTTTAGGTGTAATTACTATCAGGGGTTTTCTCATATTTAGCAGTGGTATTTCATTTGTGTTGGCATATCTAGCAGACATGAATGAATGTGTAGCACCAGAATCAAATAATATGGTTGCAGGAATTGCATTAACATAAAACATACCAATTACGAGGTCCCCACCATCAGGAGTATCATCAACGCTGACTTGATTCACCCTGGCTATAGAATATCCCTTGCCAGGGGTCTGTTGCTTGTTCTGAACTGGAGTAGTAGCAATCCTCTGTGGGCAGACATTTGCATAATGACCAATCTTCCCACACTTGAAACATTGAGTGCCCGGACTCTGTCCTGCAAACTTCGTCGGGGTGCCCGTGGGAGTGGCCTGTCGAGGAGGTGGAGTCCTCAGTGGTGATTGCTGAACTGGGCGTGGTCCTCCTGGTCGAGTCGGTGTACCCTGTGGTGAACTGTAGCGAGGACGAACACTGCTGCTACCCTGTCCTTGTGAGATAGCCTTCCTCTTCAAATCACCCAGTTGAACACGCTTGTGTTCAATAGCAAGAGCCTTATCCAACAGTCTCTGAAATGATGGAAATGTGTGTGCCACTAGAGCATACTACAGTGGTCCATTAAGTCCTTCAATGAAATGCTCCTGCTTCCTCTCGTCTTCAGCAACTTCTTCAGGGGCATATCTGGATAACTGAATAAACTTGTCGCGGTACTCGCTGACTGACATACTTCCTTGCTTCAGCGACAAAAACTCCTTCTTCTTGATCTTTATCATACCAGCTGGAATATGGTAGTTCCTGAATTGCGTACTGAACTCTGCCCAGGTAATAGTATCAGCAGCATCGTGGGCAGCAGTGTAAGAATCCCACCAGTCGGCAGCAGGACCAATCAGACGTCCAGAAGCATATAAAACCTTCTCCCGGTCAGTGCATTGTGCAATATTCAGCATCTTCTCAATTGCTTTCAGCCAATCATCTACATCAAGTGGATCTGGCGAACTGGCGAAGGTCGGTGGCTTATGGCTCATAAACTCCCGGTGCTTATCACGTGGTGGAACTGGTGGTGGTGGTGGTGGTGGCAGTGGTACTTGTTGCTGCTGTTGCTGTTGTTGAAGTTGCTGTTGCAGCTGCTGTTGTTGTGCCCTCCTTTCTTGGCGTATCTCATCTCTCTCCTGGCGCAACTCCTGGCGTATGTCTTCTCTTTCCTGACGCATCTCTTGGCGTTCTTGCTGCATCTGGGCACGCATATCAGCCATAGTGTCCGCCATTTGCTGCATCACCACCATCTGAGCAGCAACCAGTGGGTCAACTCCGCCTGGTGGAGGATTAGGAGGATTCATCTCTGCAGGCTGTGGCTGAGGTTGTCTATAAATTCTTCGAGTGTGTCGGTTAGGAGGCAAATCAATTCCACCACCCCTCCTGGTATTGACCATCTGAGTTAGATACATATGGTAAGAAAGAGCAGTAGACAAGGCAGTAATTACAATCATGTTACTTTGGGGGATTTATTAGCTAAGCAGATTAATATTTCACCTACTATAGCTAATTCAATACCTTATGTTGGTACATGCTAAGATGTCCATCTATAATAATTCAATCAATCAAAGAAGCAAATCAGACATTTAGCATCAGCACAATCAACCAACATTTTTTTTAAGAAAATAGTTTTAACTTTTGTTTTGGGTTCCCTAACTCTTAAGAATGTCATAGGGGTAGGGATTCCAAGGTTTGAAATCCATCTTGTCTCAGAGTAGAAAAGGTAAGAATGATCAGAGTAGAACAGTAGAAGGTGAGACAGGTTCAAGATAAGTATAGAAAGAATCAGAGTAAGGTAAGTATAGAATGAGTCAGAATGAGATAAGTAGGTAAGGGTTGTCCATTTCTATCTAGGTTTCGTCCTACAGTCAACATTTCCTCTGATACCACTTCTGTCACACCCGGCTTTAAAGAAACAAAGCCAGGTGCATCTCATACATGCGCCAAGAAGACAACATATATAATAACAGAGTGTATAGAGATAAATGTCATAAAACATCAGAGTATTTATTACATAGCGGAAGACTTATTACAAAATAAAGTAATAAAGATAAAACGAACTAAGGATCGTCGGCGCCAATGTCGACTGGGAAACGCCACCTAGATAAGATCGAACTCCTCAGTGTTAGGCGGCTCCTCCTGAACCACCTGATCTTCTCCTGTGGGGGGGTGTGAGACAGCAAGGGTGAGCTCACACATGATCATAGCTCAACAAGTTGTGGGGAACTAGTGGACATAAACTCACAAAGGTGTGAGCTCATGTGATGTGTAAGGCTAATCAATGACAGGGTTAAAGCTGAGCATTGCTTTTAAGTAGTTGGTCAAAATTTTATTAGCAGTTACTAAGTGTAAGTAAATACCAAACCATAAGTAAAGTAATAGAACAAAATTAATAACAAACCCATGCAATGCAAATGACAAAATTGAATTTAAGTTCCATAATTTAAACATCAGAGAGTCCTGAGCTGCTCGTGACCGTGAGCTCGGCTAGTATACCAGTTTTACACTCTGCAGAGGTTGTACCCTTTACCCACAAGTCATGTTACCCATCTGCCAAGGGGTCGCGAATCCCATACACCTCTACCTAGGAAGCGCGGCAGGGCAACACTACGAGGCCTTTACAAAGTTCCACTAGCTTCCGAAAACCCGCTACAGTTTATAGGAAGTTCCAATGCAGGGTTCCTGGCTGACCGCCATCGCAGCAAAATCAACCAGGGACCTCCCTACACTGACCACTCCCCTACTGCCCTTGCCCCTTTCGGGTAAGGTAGTCTTCCACTAGCTTTCCTAATTAGTCAGCCAAGGGGTCCCATTCCTCCCTTGTGGTGGCACGTGGTTCTCAAGTTAAGCTCTATGTTCCAATTAACATTAATGAACTTGACATGAACATAAATAGAATAACGACAGAATTGGAACATAGAGGTAATAAATGATTATCCCAAAACCATGTAAAGCAATAGCAAACTACCCAAGTGATTCAGGGGTAAACAAGGTAATGAGATAAACAATCTAGGGTAACCTATTGGGTCCCATCAAAATTAACCTATGCATGGATAAGTGATATTAAAGAACATTATTGGGTAAAAAGTGGTCAAGGGCACAACTTGCCTTCAATGAGCTCCTGCTCAGCTACTTCAACTGGTTGAACCTCAGATTCCACAGTGGCTTGCCCGTCTATTCGCATCAACACAATACATACATAGTATAGCCAAAATGAACATCACACCAAACAGATGAATAAAATATACAGTAAAAATCTATACATTAAAATGAGATCATAGGAACTGGAATCACTGAATTTGGAGTTATATATTTTAAGTTATGGATTCTCTAAGGTTTTATGTGCTTTAAATAGGATTAAGTGATAAATAAATTTCTTACTGTTTTCATGACATAACTTAGGCTCTAGGTGATAGAGAATAAAACTACAAAATTTTAGGAATTGGAATGGACCAATTTGGACTAAAAATGGATTTTCTATGATTTATTCAAGTTCTAGAATTTATTTTTGTATTGAAAATCCAATTTCCTATTCATTTGATCAATTTAAAACTATGCTGGACTGGGCCCCAAATCCTGGAAAACGCAGGGGGCTCGGGGTAAGATTCCAGAGACCCAGCGCACAGAAGCGAGGGACGGCGGGTTCATTTTCTAATTTCATAAGGTCTCTTCTACAAAACTACAAGCCGAAGAGGTATCTTTTAATCCTAGCCGCCCGATCTACTTTGGACGACCAGGATTACATCCGCACGGGAATGAACCGGTACGCTATAGCAGCCTTACGATCTGCGATCAACGGATCGCGCTCAACATAACCGAGATCAACGCGCATCCCTCGGATCTTGAATCTACGGTCGCTGCTCGCTCCGCCGAAACGGTACGTTCGGCTTCTAATCTAAACCGTTCCTGACGCATCCAACGGCGCCAGCGCTCATCCCCCCCAGGATCCGCACAGAGGCGGCGCCGCCCCGCGCCCACGGCGGACGCCATCGCCGGAATCCCGAACCCGGTGATTTAGTGCCCTAAGCTTGATTCTGCTGGGTGCTATACCATCACAGGAGGCGAGCAAAAGAGGTATAGGGTTTACTCACCGAAGTTGAGAACCGAGCGAAGCCACCCGCGACGCACGACGGATCTCCAACAACGGCGAGGAATTCGCACGGCCTCCGGTCACCTCCTTCCGATTGAGCCCACGTATGGTTCCTACGCGAGCAACACAAACCTCCGGTGTCCCGAATGAGGTCCAATTCGCACTACAGGTGGTTGTTCGCGGTGGCGACGAGGAACACGAAGGCGGCTGTGATCTGGGAGAACAAGCACGCGCGTAACAGTAGCAGGGGAGTGAACGGATTGCGGCTAGGGTAACGACGCGAGGATCCGGCTTCATTATATACGCGCGGTGGCCATACGCAAGCGGTCATCCATGCCGTGAAGCGCGGCGTTCGTCGCGCGAGTTCGGTGGAGATGAGGGCTCCGACCGACCGGGCCCACTGGACAGCGGACCAGCGTTACCGAACCGCGCGTGAGAGAGGCTGGCAGTGGGTCCCGCGAACGTAGCGGCTCAAGTTGCGGGTGCGCGCGCGAGTGAGTGGATGCCGGTGGGCCCCGCCGGTCAGCGCAGGGGCGCGGCTGTCTCACGTGGGGGTATTGGTTAAGTGGGCTGCGCGTGGGTGATTGATAGGTGGGCCGAAATCAGGTATTCCAGCCCAATTAGGGTTTTACTCCTTTTCTTTTTTTATATTTCCTATTTTCTTTTGAATCTCAAGTTTGAATTTGATTCTTGTTATGAGGTTCCTCTTTGAATCAATTATACAAATTCAAATATTACTGTAGAAATAATATATTCTATTATATATATTTTTATACCCTTCCTAGTCACATAGTATTTCCTTTCTTCTTTTCCAAACTCTAGAATTTCTTTTAGGATTTAATTTCCCATTTGGATATTTAACATTTTTCACATTATTATATGTTGTCACAAAATGCACACAGAATAAAATCGAGCATGATGCATAATTTGGTAGTATATATTTTTATTAATTGTTTTTGGGCATGATGTTCACATAAGATGATGCATAAAGATCAAACTCACATAAAGAGAAATTGTTTCTCTATTGGTATTATTTCTAGCAAATTACAAAGTGGGTGTTACAGTTCTTCCTCATCACCTCCACCACCTAGGGGCCCGGGGCCGCCTGCGTCGCCTGAGCAGCCTACGCCACCCGAAACCGGCAGACCTGCTCCTCCAGTGCCCGCTCTTTCCCCTCCAATCGCTTCTCTTTCTCCTCTGCCTCGAGCTCAAACTCGACCAGCAACTTGTTTCACCTTTCCCACATCTCCTCCCAGAAGGCGAGGTCCTTCTCCTGCCGGGCGAGATCAGTCGCTCGTTTCTCTAGGGAGGTATCCTTTGCCTTGAGGCTTTCCTTGGTGCGGGCAGTGTTGCTAGCCTTGTCGTCAAGTTCCTGCTGCAGCTTCTGCAGCTTCGCCTCAGCCGCAGCCTGCTCGTCCCACTATTTCTCCAGCATCATATTATAGGCTTTTAGCTTATTATGGAACGCCGAGATGACCTCCTCCCTTTGGTCCAAGTGCTCCTTCTTCTTGATCAGCCCTTTCACCTTCCGGGTCACCTCCTGCTCTCGGTCAGACACCTTTCAGAGGTCCTCCTTGAAGGTCTCGCGCTCTCGCTCAAGCTCGGTCCGCTCTGAGGCGAATTGGCGGGATGCCGCCTTAGTGCGCTCCTCCAGTTGGGTGCACCAGTCGCTAAGGCGTTGGTGCTCGGTCTCGAGCGCCTCCCACTCCCGCAGGATCACCGCCTCAGTTTCCTGGAGAGCTTGATGAGCACGGGACAACACCTGAGGGAGGGGAGTCAGCGTTGCTTCTGGCTCGATGCCAGATCAGAGCGGTCGCCCAAGAATAACCTCCGGTTCCTCCGGAGTTGGTGGCGGGATGGAGCTGGACGCACCCCCAGGGCTACCGCCGATGGTGTATTCGACGGTATCGCCGCTGTTGGACCTGCAGTAGCTGTCGGTGGCACTGCCACCTCTAGACCCCCAGTTGGAACTTGGGAACCCGAAGGCATTGCCTCGACGGTGGCAGGAGGATCCTGGGGGCTCGACGGCGCCACCTCAGCACCCGTGCCACCCCGCATGGTGGGGGAAAACGTAGCAGGAGCCTCTTCGGCCGCTGCCGGTGGTATACTTGATGCCGACGCTGGTGAGGCTGCGGTAGCCGCTGACAGATCGCCAGCGACATTCCCAACAGATGTGTGCTACTGAGAACCAGACCCATCGGTGGGCATAGCGATCGGCGGAGGAGCGTCCTTGAAAGCAGAAGAGGAGGCCCTGACGGGCAAAGGATGGGTCAAGACCTGTCAGCATAAAAATAACACTCGTAAGAACATTGGAAGAGTCTAAACTTACTTGGGGCCCTAAACCTTCCAGTGACCCTGGAAGCGGGGCGCCCACTGTCGTTGCTGCTGTTGCCGCTCCTGCTATTGTTGCTGCCGCTGTCCCTGCGGTGACGACGGTCGGTCTGATGCTGGTGGCGGTGGCAGTGGTGTCAGATCCGAAGGCAGTGGTGGCGGAGGGCTCACGCCCCTCTGCCCGTCCTGGACCTGAGGTTCGACCTCCCTAGTCCCACCAGCTGTCTTCTGACGTTTCTGGGGAGAGTCCGAATCAAGGGGTGGATCCGAGACAAAAGACCCATCGTCACGGCGTAGACGGTGTCGCCTTACTCCCTCTGAACTCCCGGCGGCACCCGGAGCGGAGGAGCCACTCGTAGGCCCCTTGTCCTTGTCCGAGGAACTGGGGACCGCAGGAGGAGCTCTGGAGCCCACATCGGCGGGCTGGGAACCCCCAACCGGTACACCAGGAATATGGATCCCCCGGTGAGGGTCCTGGCCGCCGGTCTGACGGATCGCCACACCACTCTCATCGAGGGTCAGCAGTTGGGCCAGCACCACCGACCGCAACCCTGGATTGTCGCAGAGCAGTGAAATGCCCTAGGGAGGTATCAAAGTTTTGGGGATAAAAGCCTCACCAATGATCCCCCTCACCAAAATTTCCAATTGCTCCCAGGACAGGTCAGTCCCAAGCCCACGCTGGATCCTACCAATGTCGCTAGGGCCGGTAAACCAGCAACACAGACGCGGCCTCCCCTGCAGTGGCATGACCCAGCACTTCAGGAAATCGCCGAGTATGTGCATCGAGGTCAGACCACCAACCGCCAGTTCCTTAATCCTATCCAGTACGGGCCCAAACTCTGGCACGAGGCACAGTTTTACCCTCCATTGGTTCCGGTCGAGTCTGGGCCCGTCGCTCGGGAGGGCAAGGCGGTCGTTGGCCTCGGCGCTGGCGATCACCCAGTCACTACGCCAATTCTCCCACCTTGCGCCGCCAAGGGTGGCGATGTAGGTCACTGTCGGATCTGACCTCGTTTGGAAGTAGTAGGCCCCGAGGTGGTCTTTGCCCTTCCCAGACCTCACCAACACAAAAAACTGGCGAAAAAGGGAAGTGCAGGCTGCCACCCCACGAACATCTCACATAATTGGACAAAGATGGCCACCTGGAGAATGGAGTGGGGCGTGAGGTGCTGGAGTTTGAGTCCGAACTCCTCCAGCAGCAGCAGGAAGAACGGCGAAATTGGCAGCGCCAACCCGCAGAAGAGATAGGAGACGAAGAGCACAAACTCCTCGGCGGCAAGATCGCCGAGGGGAGTAGTGCCGGCCTGGATCCTCCCGGCGAACGCCGGCGTACCCCATCCGAGCAGGCGGCGCACCGGGTCAAGCGCCTCCTCGGTCTGGAAATGATCGGGACGAACCAGCATGGCCATGGCGACCGCGGCGGCGGAAAACTGAGGAGCGCGAACGCGAAGGGGCGTGGAGGACTCGGAGGCGAAAGGACGAAGCAGTTGGGGAAAATGCAAAAGCGAAACTGCTGCGCGCGGGGGAACCCCTTTTTTAAGGAAGGGCCCCCCTCGCACCCTAGAAAAATCCGCCTGACGCACACCTAGCGCCCGAACAACTCAGTCACTGACATGGGGGCCCAGGCCCACAAGTCATGGAGCTGGGACGCTGGTTTCCATGCGCGGAAGGAACAAACCACCGCGTGTGCACCGAACCGCCGCGCACGCTCCCACGCCGCCTTAGGGCCGCTGCGGGAGGATATTTTTAACATAGGCGGCACCAGCAAGGCGCCCCACGCACGCGGGGCACGGCCAAACCGCCATGCATGGGGGCCACGCACCAGTTAGCCGAGATGGCGGGCACGACGATTGGTTTGACCAATGGCAGACTGACAGCATGTGCGCGCTGGGTTAATACAGCGCGCGCTAAGGAGATGCCCCGGTCGCCGGCCATGTTGTGCTTACACAAGATACAGGTTTTGACCCCACCTGCAGGCTCGCACCCTCCTCTGAGGTGGGCCCGGGGGCCACTGTTGGTACCCTGAAACAGGGGTACCCCTTGCCACAATATGAAGGCACTACGCCGGCGGAGAGGTCTTTGGTTGTACAGAGAAAAGTTCTCCGCCGCGCCACATCGACCGCCCCGGGGTCGCCACATGGCCAGGGAAAGGGACGTGCTCCAGGATGCACGCAGTGGGTCCGGACCTACTACGAGGAAAGCACCGGACCCCCGTACGTAATGAACGGACCTCCGAGATGGGTCCCGTACCCCTCTCAGTGGGGTCCGGACTACTCACCACCGGACCCCAGGATTCTGGGGCAGAGAATACCCGAACCCCGCTCAGGCAGGGGTCCGGGGGTGACATGTGTCCAGACCCAGCTTGGTGTGAACCTATCCACACAACATTCCTATTCCCTGGCCAGGCGGAAACCTGGTGCAGCCAAGCGGCCTACTGTGCATGACATGAACTTGCGGGATGGGCCTGACGTAAGACCATTGGGCCATGCTGCCCTTGCATTTATTGCGGAGAAGACGCGCCGCCTAACTACCCCACTGACAGGCGATGTGCCCCTTCAGCATTTAATGTGCCTTGTCCACTCAACTAGCAGGCGACGCCCGAGCCATCCTGCAGGCGACGTGTCTGACTATTCCCATTGGCCAACAGTACACCTAGGTCATGGCGTGCGCCGCACCCATCATGGCTCGCGCGTTACCGAGGGCGCTGCAGCAAGATATCAATACTGTACGCACTACGGATATTATGGCGCACAGAGATTTCACGGGCGTGGCAAGCAGTAGTTCCATCCTTCCATTTGTCCCTGGGCCCACGTGTCAGGTGTCACACCCGGATTTCGGGGCACCAAGACCCGGGCGCGAACATAAACACCAGGTATGCTGGGACCAAGTCTCACACATATGATGTATAGTGGCACAGGATCGAATGTCACATCTTTATATATAACAGGAGTTCTATACAAAATAAATAATTACATTTTAAGGAGACAACGGTCCAGCAACCCAAAGTTGACTGGGAGACGACGGCCTAGACCTCTCACGAACACTTCACAGCATCCTCCAAGCGCCTCATCCTGCGGTACCTGTTCTTGACCTGTGGGGGGGGGGGGGGGTGTGAGACAGCAAGAGTGAGCTCACATACGTTCATAGCTCAACAAGTTGTGGGGAATAATGTGCATGAACTCGCCAAAGGCGGGAGCTCACGTGAAGTGTAAGGCTTACCAAAGAAGATGGTTAGAGCTGAGCATTGCTTTTAAAGTTGGTCAAAATTTTATTAGCAGTTACTAAGTATAAGTAAATACCAACCCAATTAAATAGTAGAACAGAATTAACAACATCACCTGCAATGCAATGCATATGACAAATTGAATTTAAGTTCCATAAATTAATCATGTGAGGGTCCGAGCTGCTCATGACCGTGAGCACGGCTAGTATACCAGTTTTACACTCTGCAGAGGTTGCGCATCTTTACCCACAAGTCATGTTACCCATCTGCCAAGGGATCGCGACTTCCCATACACCTCTACCGAGGAGGCGAGGCAGGGTAACACTACGAGGCCTTTACAAAGTTCCACTAGCTTCAGAAAACCTGCTACAGTTTATAGGAAGTTCCAATGCAGGAATCCCTTGCAGGACCGCCATCGCAGCAAAATCCTCCCGAGGGCCTCCCTACACTGACCACTCCCCTACTGCCCTTGCCCCTTTCGGGTAAGGTAGTCTTCCACTAGCTTTCCTAATTAATCAGCCAAGGGGTCCCATTCCTCCCTTGTGGTAGCACTGTTTTCCCGGGTGGTCGCTCCATGTTCCAATTAACATAATGATCTTATCATGAACAGTAATAATAAACATATAATAAAAGTGTGATCATGAATAATGTACCTTCATACCCAAAACCACATAAAGCACTAGCAAGTACTACCCAAAAAGTTCAGTGGTAAACAAGGTATAAAGATAGACAAACTAGGGTAACCTATTGGGTCCCATCAAAATTAACCTATGCAGATCATTATGATTAATTAGAACATGAGTGGGTAAAAAAGAAGTGATCAAGGGCACAACTTGCCTGGGACTTGAGATTCCAGATACCAGGATGATCTTCAGGTGACTCGTTACCTCGCACTAGTCGTAGCAATACAAACAAGCATGGGATAGACAAAATTAACATTACACCAAACATATATGCAAAATACATATTAATAATCTACATATTTAAATAAGATCACAGGAATAGGAATTATTAATTTTGGAGTTATAGATTTTAAGTTATGGATTTCCAAAGATTCTATGTGTTTTGCACAAGATTAATTAGTATATCAATTTTAATATGGCTTTCATGTCAAAACAGTGACACAAAATGATCAACAATAATATTACAAAATTATAGAAACCGGAATGGGTTAATTCGGAGTTAGAATGAATTAAATATGAATTAAACCAGTTTCTAGCATTTATTCTCATATTAAAATCATTTTCTAAATTTATTTTTTCTGATTTTTCTATCTCCTGGGCTGAGCACCTAAATCCAGGAAGGTCAGGGGCTAAATCATAAACTTTCTCAGACTCAGTAAACAATCCGAGTGGACGGCGGATTGAATACCTAAAAGTATAGGGTCTCTTTAGTGAAATGGCATGGCGAAGAGGTATGATGGATTCTGAGCCATCCGATCCCGACGCAAGGGCCCAGATTAGACCTAGGTTATTACGAATCGGTACCCACCACTGGTCACTGGATTCCAATCGAACGGTCGAGATTTTATTAACGGAAATCTAATATTAAGCGTCGATCTGTCAACCGAGGGCTAGGATCATCCACAGACGAGTCGGTGTGCTGGCTGAATCACCACCGTTGATGAATGGTTCTACGGTCAAGGGCTTAATTCTTTTCCTTTCAATCTAGAGCGCTCATCATTACACGGACGGTCCCCGTCCATCTTCAATCTCACGACACCAGAGCGGCAGAGATGGTGCGCCCACGGTGGAGGCTCACCCGCGCCCATGGATTGCCGCCCACGCCCCAATCCCGAAATTAGTTTGTCGCAGAGCACATCGGAGACCAAAGTGAGGCGGAGAAGGTCATTCATACCTGGGTTAATGGCGCCAGGGACGCTGAGACCGGCCGAGTGGCACAGGCAGGGAGCTCACGGAATTAGGGGAGGAAGCTTGAGGAGTTCTCTCTGTTCCGACCGCGGGCAGATGTGGGACGACGCGAAGGGCTCCACAAGCGCGCACACGAACCAGATTCCAGGAGCGATGTCGCAGCGAGTGGATTCGAGCGAGGAGGCCGTGCGGTCGATGATGGGACGGATCGAGTTGGGGTCCGTCAAGCCGGAGTTCACCGAGGCGGTGGTTGCCGCCAGCTCGAGGACGACGGTGGAATGTAGCGGGTCGGCGTGGAAGCGGAGACAAGCACCGATGCGAAAGATGGCGCCACGGAGAATCCCGGCGCGCAATGGGTGACGACGGGGGGTTCGGTCTTATTAATACCCTGCCGCGAGGGGATTCCGGCTGGGCGTTTGGAACGGTCAGCGGAACGGACTCGTAGCCGGCAGGATAGGGAGGGAATTGGCCGGCCTGCGCGATTTCTGCGCTCATCTGTTCTCGAGCGAGTCCGCAGCGACCAGCGCGGAGAAGATGTGTCTGACGACGCGGCCCCGCAGTCAGTGGACGAGGGGAGAGCCACACATCGTCCGTTTGCGCGCGGTGAGGCAGACAGGCGATAAGGCTGGGCATGGGGAATTCGGCCCATTTGGCCCATTCTTTTTTTTTCATTTTCAGTTTTCTATTTTCCTTCAAGTTTGAATATGGTTTAAATTGAGTTTTAAATCTGGGTTTCAATTTTTTTCTAATTCCAAATAATTGCACAGTCAAAACTTCAACATGAATGCATGAATATACTTTTATTAATCTATTTATTATTTTATTTATAAAAATGATTTGAATATGTCACTTATATACTCGAAATTGTATATTTTTTTATGAAAGTAATTTATAATATATATAACATATGTTAATTTAGACACTTCAAGGAAGTATTTATAATTACATTACTCATATAAGGTTTTTTTTATATAGTCTCCTAAAAAGCATTTATTTAAAGGAAATATGCCTCTTTTAATAAGATACGTAATTAAAATGATTCTTTTATTATTTCTCAATCGACAAGGGTTTTAGGAGTTAGATTCCAGGGTTTACAAATCCTACCCCCCTTAAAAAATAATCTCGCCCTCGAGATTTGTAAGAAAGAGGATATAGGAAGAGTGATTTGAAATTTAGCTTTTAGTTTCTAATTAGTTCAAAATCAAGAGTCTCTCTTTTTTTTTCATTAGTGAGTGATTAGGAGAGCATGGGTATATATATGTATGTCCACTTTGTTACGTAGGGTAGAAGATGTCTTTAGAGCATAGATAGGTTTGGTTAAGAAAGGGTAGGGTGAGGAAAGATTTTATCCAAGATTGTGGATCTTGATTCCTTTCGAAGATCTGGCTTGAATCCTATCTTTCCTTGATTTGATGAGGTCAATCATCTTTGGTCTTCATCCTTGGAGTTGTTATCCAAATTAGGGACAAGTAGGTAGATGTGAGTAGGATAAGTTATGATAGTTGAATATCTTGGGTGCTTATAATTTTATATGTTGATCTATACAGATTTTGCAACCCAACGCATCAGTCAAGTACTTGTATATGGCTGAGCTAATATAGGGAACCGGTTTAGGTTAATCATGTTTATAGGGGTAGGGTCTAATTTATGCCACCAGCATTATCCAACTTGCTTAAGCAACTTACATGAGATTAGCTCAACTTGAGGTTAGCCTTCGTTAGGTTAGATCAATCTATCACATCTAAGTTATTTTCGTGTGACTAGATTAGACTAGATAAGATCTTATTATTTTGGATTAGATCCTTGTGGTTGCTTTAGGAGGAGATAAGTAGAGTGGTTAAGATATGATGAATCCTACAAGATGAGATTAATCTATTAAGATAAGAGAGAATATATTAAGATAAGATGAATATATCAATATAAGAGAGAGTCTTTTAAGATAAGATGGATCTTATTTAAATTAGATACATTTTAATGGAGGATAATCTGGGTTGTGTAGTTATCTTATAAATTTTATTTATTTATATCTATACGTATATGTAGATGTAATTATGGACATTACTCCACAACTCATCACACTCAATCAAAGATCCAAATCAAACAAGTATCATAAGAACAAACATTCAAGTTCATAGAGACTTATAAAAATAGTTTTGTTTTTGTTCCTAGGATTAGGTCTCCTATTCCTAAAGGTCACTTTGGGCACAAGATTTCAAAGTGTGAAATCCACATTTGTCTTTAGAGAGAAAAGGTAAGAATAATCAGAGTAAAGCGGAAATAGATGAGAAAAGATTAAGATAAGTTTAGAAAAGAATCAGAATAGCAAAGGTAAGTAGACAACGATTATCCAGTTCTATCTAGGTTTCGTCCTACAGTCAACATTCCTCTGATACCACTTCTGTCACACCCGGATTTCGGGGCACCAAGACCCGGGCGCGAACATAAACACCAGGTATGCTGGGACCAAGTCTCACACATATGATGTATAGTGGCACAGGATCGAATGTCACATCTTTATATATAACAGGAGTTCTATACAAAATAAATAATTACATTTTAAGGAGACAACGGTCCAGCAACCCAAAGTTGACTGGGAGACGACGGCCTAGACCTCTCACGAACACTTCACAGCATCCTCCAAGCGCCTCATCCTGCGGTACCTGTTCTTGACCTGTGGGGGGGGGGGTGTGAGACAGCAAGTGTGAGCTCACATACGTTCATAGCTCAACAAGTTGTGGGGAATAATGTGCATGAACTCGCCAAAGGCGGGAGCTCACGTGAAGTGTAAGGCTTACCAAAGAAGATGGTTAGAGCTGAGCATTGCTTTTAAAGTTGGTCAAAATTTTATTAGCAGTTACTAAGTATAAGTAAATACCAACCCAATTAAATAGTAGAACAGAAGTAACAACATCACCTGCAATGCAATGCATATGACAAATTGAATTTAAGTTCCATAAATTAATCATGTGAGGGTCCGAGCTGCTCATGACCGTGAGCACGGCTAGTATACCAGTTTTACACTCTGCAGAGGTTGCGCATCTTTACCCACAAGTCATGTTACCCATCTGCCAAGGGATCGCGACTTCCCATACACCTCTACCGAGGAGGCGAGGCAGGGTAACACTACGAGGCCTTTACAAATGTAACACCCTAAAGTTCGATCTTGTGAAATTAAGGAAAAATTTCCCAAGGGTTTTTAATCAAAACACCTTTCTTTAAATAATGTTCATAATTTCAAAAGTCACTACTCCAATAATAATATAATTTTTTTTATATTAAAGTATTCTTGGATTGCAATTATATATAGGAATTATGATTAAACTATTCCTTAATATATAATCTACAATATAATTTATATGTCACTAAAATGTGAACTAGTCCCTAATTTATGATTGGAATCATGTATAAAATAACTAAAACAACTGTATATAAATAATAATAACAATATAAAGTTTTTCACTCATGCTGATGTTTTATTTGTGCAACTAAAAGTAAAAAAAATGTGGAATGTAAACTTGAGTTTGGTTTTTGAAAATAGAACTTGGAAAAGTGAAGGAAATAAATATTATGTATAGAAAAATAAGTAAACAAAGATATATGATTCCTACACTAGGGTTTGAATTGGTATAATTTACTCAAAGGTGAAGCTCATAACAAACTTTGAATTTAAATTTGAATTCAAACTGAATTTGGGAATAAGGAAAAATAAGAAAATAAAAAGGAAAAGGTTAGAACGCTTACTTGGGCCGCCTGCCTCAATTCGACCCAATACCTGTTTTATTCCGCGCAGCCCAGCTTGCCCACTCCACTCGCCGCGCCGACATCTGGGCCCTCCTCGTCAGCCTCCCTTGCGCCCGCGCCTCGCTCTCCCACTGCAGCGCGGGACCCGCTTGCCAGTTCGCATCGCGCAGCCCACACCAACGCGCGCGGCCGATTTCCCTCTCCCTGACTCTGCGGGCCCGCAACCCAGTGACGCTGCTCGCGCTCCCTCACTACCGCGCGGGTCCCACCGTCCAGTCGCATTCGCGTGCGCTCGGTCTCTCTGCTCTGCGGGACCCGCATGTCGGCTCGTTCTCCTCAACGGATCCCTCCGAGCTCGGCGGTGACCGCGCGCGGAATCCGGGGTACGGGGAGGTTGTGGCGGGCGCTCGGGCCGACCTTCTGGGGATTTAAGGCCATATGATGAGTGCCCAATCCTCATCCCACCCGAAGATCGCCGGCTCCACCGCTAACACCTCCGCGGCCGTAGCACACGACCGCCGTCGCTTGGTTCCACCATCCCCGCCGTTCGGTGCCCATAACCGGGGCTCGGTCGTTCGCTGGGGTATGCGGAGTGCGCTCGGGGGACAATCGGGGTGAGCAAGGCCTCGGCTAACCGCGAATTCGTCGCCGTAGTGAAGATCTCCGCCGTGCGCCGTGGGCAGGCCTCCCGGCGATCTAATCCTCGGTAAAATTCCCACCGCTGTATTCGCCATCTTCCTAATTTCATTTTGCACCAACTGATTTGGCAAATCAACTCGTCGGGCGGGCGATTTGGGTCGCTCCGGCCATGGCTTGCCGCGGCGTGGCGCGGTGCGCCGTCGGTGAGAATCGAACGATAGAAGAACACTTGTGGCCGTTGGATCTTTAATATGCGGCTCAGATTAGTGGACGTGTACCGCTTCGGCCAGGACTCGTCACAGCCGTTGATCCGTGCATGTGCGGCTGAGATTAGTTAGCACATACCCATTCGATGCATTAAATCCATGACGTCAACTAGTGATCGGACGGTTTTGGAGTCACGCGATGCTCTGACCGTGGATCCCAGATCCAAGGGCTGATAGCACGTACCGGTTCAAGGAAAGTAGCATCTAATCTGGGCGGTTGGCGCGCGGTCGGACGGCCCAGATCACATCATACCCCTTCGGCCTGGGAATCTTTCTAAAGAGACCCTGTCTTTTTCCCGAATCAACCCGCCGTCCCTCGCGGTTGTGCTTTGAGTCTTGCGGATTCTTACGCCAGTGACCCTACCTTTTCTAGTATTTGACGCCCAGTCCAGAAAATTAGAAATTCAGTAAAAGGAATTAGAAAAATGATTTTTAATACAAAAATAAATGCTAGAATTTGTTTAATTCATAGAAAATGCATATTTAGTCCAAATTAATCCATTCCAGTTCCTAAAATTTTGTAATATTATTATTTATCATTTAGTGCCACTGGTTTTACATAAAAGTCACATTAAAATTGTTATCTTAATTAATCTTGTACTAAGCACATAGAATCTTTGGAAATCCATAACTTAAAATCTATAACTCCAAAATTAATGATTCCTGTTCCTAGAATCTTATTTTAAATGAAGATTATTATTATGTATTTTGCTTACTTGTTTGGTGTGATGTTAATTTTGCCTATACACTGCTTGTTTGTATTGCTACGACTAGCGTGAGGTCACGTGTCATCTGAAGATCATCCTGGTACCTGGAATCTCAAGGCCCAGGCAAGTTGTGCCCTTGATCACTTCTTTTTACCCACTCATGTTCTAATTAATCATAATGATCTGCATAGGTTAATTTTGACGGGACCCAATAGGTTACCCTAGTTTGTCTATCTTTATACCTTGTTTACCACTGAACTTTCTGGGTAGTACTTGCTAGTGCTATATGTGGTTTTGGGTATGAAGATTACACTATTCATGATTATACCTTTTGTTATCAGTTGTTATTTATTGTTCATGATAAGATCATTATGTTAATTGGAACATGGAGAACCACCCGGGAAAACAGTGCTACCACAAGGGTTTAATGGGACGCCCTTGGCTGATTAATTAGGAAAGCTAGTGGAAGACTACCTTACCCGAAAGGGGCAAGGGCAGTAGGGGAGTGGTCAGTGTAGGGAGGCCCTCGGGAGGATTTTGCTGCGATGGCGGTCCTGCAAGGGATTCCTGCATTGGAACTTCCTATAAACTGTAGCGGGTTTTCGGAAGCTAGTGGAACTTTGTAAAGGCCTCGTAGTGGATCCCTAGCCATTCACCTCGGTAGTGTCTAAGGGCCTTGCAAACCCTGGCGACATGGGATACACGACTTGTGGGTAAAGATGCGCAACCTCTGCAGAGTGTAAAACTAGTATACTAGCCGTGCTCACGGTCATGAGCAGCTCGGACCCTCACATGATTAATTTATGGAACTAAATTCAATTTGTCATACGCATTGCATCGCAGGTGATGTTGTTACTTTTGTTCTATTACTTAATTGGGTTTAGTATTTACTTATACTTAGTAATTGCTAATAAAATTTTGACCAACATTAAAAGCAATGCTCAGCTTCAACCATTCTCTTTGGTAAGCCTTACACTTTCCGTGAGCTCCCACCTTTGGCGAGTTCATGCACATTATTCCCCACAACTTGTTGAGCGATGAACGTATGTGAGCTCACTCTTGCTGTCTCACACCCCCCCACAGGTCAAGAACAGGTACTGCAGGATGAGGCGCTTGGAGGATGCTGTGGTGATTTCGTGAGAGATCTAGGCCGTCGTCTCCCAGTCAACTTTGGGTTGCTGGACCGTTGTCTCCTTATAATGTAATTATTTATTTTGTATAGAACTCCTGTTATATATAAAGATGTGACATTCGATCCTGTGCCATGATTCATCATATGTGTGAGACTTGGTCCCAGCACACCTGGTGATTATGTTTACGCCCGGGTTTTGGATCTCAAAAATCCGGGTGTGACAGAAGTGGTATCAGAGGAATGTTGACTGTAGGACGAAACCTAGATAGAACTGGACAACCATTATCTACTTACCTTTGCTACTCTGATCCTTTTCTAAACTTATCTTAATCTATTCTCATCTATTTCCGCTTTACTCTGATTATTCTTACCTTTTTCCTTCTAAAGACTAATGTGGATTTCATACTTTGAAATCCTGTACATAAAGTGACTTTTAGGAATAGGAGACCTAATCTTAGGAACAAAAACAAAACTATATTTTTTATACCAATGAATTTGAATGTTTGTTCTTATGATACTTGTCTGATTTGAATCTTTGATTGAGTGTGATAAGTTGTGGAGTATGGTCCACAATTATATCTGCATATACATATAGAAAAAAAATGCTTATAAAAATAACTAGACAAACTAGATTATCCCTCATTAAAGTATCTAGCCTAACAAAATCAATCTCATCTTAAAAAAAAAATCTATCCTACACTCATAGACCCATCTTATCTGAAAAGACTTTCTCTTATCTTAATAGATTTATCTTATCTTGAAGGATTCATCTTATCCTAACCACTTTACTTATCCCATCTTGATAGAACTAACTGACCTTAAAAGACTCTACCTTATCCTTATGGATTCATCTTGCCCTAATTAGTATATTGACCCCACTCTAGAATAACAACCATGAGATAATCCAAAATTTACTTAGATCTTAACCGGTCTAATCTAGTGATATCCAACCTAATCTAGATTTTATCTAATCTATTATGATCTAATCTAGAGTAAGTTACTTAATGCTGGTACAAGAGATAAGTCCATACCCCTCATGCACTTAAAAATAAACTAGTGCCTTAAACCCACTCAGCCACATGCATGAGATCTGATCCAACCAATAGAGCCATGATGAATGGTATAACCTTTCTATTCCCACCTAATAACAAACAAACTTTTAACCTACATCTTGTAGTCTATCTCACCCATATATATATCTCTCATCTTGACAGATTCCATCTTACCCTTGGATATTCACCTTATACAACTGGTTACCCCAATCTGGACGTAAAACAAAGATTAAGCCCTACTAAAGAATCCTCAGATTATAACCAGCTACTAGCTTATTCATTCCGCTTATTGAATAATTTCCTTTGCAAAACTATTACCATATGCCTCTAACTTTCATGGTCAATACCAGGAAAGGAAAGATTATCACGTAACAGCAAACCGAAATGAATCCTCCAAATCCTCCACCTGTTGAAATCGATCAAGTGGTTGCTGCCCAAAGACTGGTAATACAACAATTAACAGACCTGGTGACCGAGATGCAAAATCAGATAAGACAAGAACGCGAGGAAATACGTCAGGTCCGCCAAGAAATAAGGCAAGCACGGTTGGAGAGACAACAACAACAACAACCTCCACCACCACCACCAGCTCCACCAAGCTACATAAATATAAATTATGATGATTTGTAAGATCTAGATGTTACTTTAGTGAGTAGATGATATGATATTATTTTAGAAGGAACAATAAGGTCTATTAAACCTATGTTTTGTTAAAGGATTATGCATCATGCCGAGATTTCTTTGTTTGTGCATATGTTCCGAGAACAATATGAGTATACATCCTTTTCTTACAAATCTCGAGGACGAGATTATTTTTAAGGGGGGTAGGATTTGTAACACCCTAAAGTTCGATCTTGTGAAATTAAGGAAAAATTTCCCAAGGGTTTTTAATCAAAACACCTTTCTTTAAATAATGTTCATAATTTCAAAAGTCACTACTCCAATAATAATATAATTTTTTTTATATTAAAGTATTCTTGGATTGCAATTATATATAGGAATTATGATTAAACTATTCCTTAATATATAATCTACAATATAATTTATATGTCACTAAAATGTGAACTAGTCCCTAATTTATGATTGGAATCATGTATAAAATAACTAAAACAACTGTATATAAATAATAATAACAATATAAAGTTTTTCACTCATGCTGATGTTTTATTTGTGCAACTAAAAGTAAAAAAAAATGTGGAATGTAAACTTGAGTTTGGTTTTTGAAAATAGAACTTGGAAAAGTGAAGGAAATAAATATTATGTATAGAAAAATAAGTAAACAAAGATATATGATTCCTACACTAGGGTTTGAATTGGTATAATTTACTCAAAGGTGAAGCTCATAACAAACTTTGAATTTAAATTTGAATTCAAACTGAATTTGGGAATAAGGAAAAATAAGAAAATAAAAAGGAAAAGGTTAGAACGCTTACTTGGGCCGCCTGCCTCAATTCGACCCAATACCTGTTTTATTCCGCGCAGCCCAGCTTGCCCACTCCACTCGCCGCGCCGACATCTGGGCCCTCCTCGTCAGCCTCCCTTGCGCCCGCGCCTCGCTCTCCCACTGCAGCGCGGGACCCGCTTGCCAGTTCGCATCGCGCAGCCCACACCAACGCGCGCGGCCGATTTCCCTCTCCCTGACTCTGCGGGCCCGCAACCCAGTGACGCTGCTCGCGCTCCCTCACTACCGCGCGGGTCCCACCGTCCAGTCGCATTCGCGTGCGCTCGGTCTCTCTGCTCTGCGGGACCCGCATGTCGGCTCGTTCTCCTCAACGGATCCCTCCGAGCTCGGCGGTGACCGCGCGCGGAATCCGGGGTACGGGGAGGTTGTGGCGGGCGCTCGGGCCGACCTTCTGGGGATTTAAGGCCATATGATGAGTGCCCAATCCTCATCCCACCCGAAGATCGCCGGCTCCACCGCTAACACCTCCGCGGCCGTAGCACACGACCGCCGTCGCTTGGTTCCACCATCCCCGCCGTTCGGTGCCCATAACCGGGGCTCGGTCGTTCGCTGGGGTATGCGGAGTGCGCTCGGGGGACAATCGGGGTGAGCAAGGCCTCGGCTAACCGCGAATTCGTCGCCGTAGTGAAGATCTCCGCCGTGCGCCGTGGGCAGGCCTCCCGACGATCTAATCCTCGGTAAAATTCCCACCACTGTATTCGCCATCTTCCTAATTTCATTTTGCACCAACTGATTTGGCAAATCAACTCGTCGGGCGGGCGATTTGGGTCGCTCCGGCCATGGCTTGCCGCGGCGTGGCGCGGTGCGCCGTCGGTGAGAATCGAACGGTAGAAGAACACTTGTGGCCGTTGGATCTTTAATATGCGGCTCAGATTAGTGGACGTGTACCGCTTCGGCCAGGACTCGTCACAGCCGTTGATCCGTGCATGTGCGGCTGAGATTAGTTAGCACATACCCATTCGATGCATTAAATCCATGACGTCAACTAGTGATCGGACGGTTTTGGAGTCACGCGATGCTCTGACCGTGGATCCCAGATCCAAGGGCTGATAGCACGTACCGGTTCAAGGAAAGTAGCATCTAATCTGGGCGGTTGGCGCGCGGTCGGACGGCCCAGATCACATCATACCCCTTCGGCCTGGGAATCTTTCTAAAGAGACCCTGTCTTTTTCCCGAATCAACCCGCCGTCCCTCGCGGTTGTGCTTTGAGTCTTGCGGATTCTTACGCCAGTGACCCTACCTTTTCTAGTATTTGACGCCCAGTCCAGAAAATTAGAAATTCAGTAAAAGGAATTAGAAAAATGATTTTTAATACAAAAATAAATGCTAGAATTTGTTTAATTCATAGAAAATGCATATTTAGTCCAAATTAATCCATTCCAGTTCCTAAAATTTTGTAATATTATTATTTATCATTTAGTGCCACTGGTTTTACATAAAAGTCACATTAAAATTGTTATCTTAATTAATCTTGTACTAAGCACATAGAATCTTTGGAAATCCATAACTTAAAATCTATAACTCCAAAATTAATGATTCCTGTTCCTAGAATCTTATTTTAAATGAAGATTATTATTATGTATTTTGCTTACTTGTTTGGTGTGATGTTAATTTTGCCTATACACTGCTTGTTTGTATTGCTACGACTAGCGTGAGGTCATGTGTCATCTGAAGATCATCCTGGTACCTGGAATCTCAAGGCCCAGGCAAGTTGTGCCCTTGATCACTTCTTTTTACCCACTCATGTTCTAATTAATCATAATGATCTGCATAGGTTAATTTTGATGGGACCCAATAGGTTACCCTAGTTTGTCTATCTTTATACCTTGTTTACCACTGAACTTTCTGGGTAGTACTTGCTAGTGCTATATGTGGTTTTGGGTATGAAGATTACACTATTCATGATTATACCTTTTGTTATCAGTTGTTATTTATTGTTCATGATAAGATCATTATGTTAATTGGAACATGGAGAACCACCCGTGAAAACAGTGCTACCACAAGGGTTTAATGGGACGCCCTTGGCTGATTAATTAGGAAAGCTAGTGGAAGACTACCTTACCCGAAAGGGGCAAGGGCAGTAGGGGAGTGGTCAGTGTAGGGAGGCCCTCGGGAGGATTTTGCTGCGATGGCGGTCCTGCAAGGGATTCCTGCATTGGAACTTCCTATAAACTGTAGCGGGTTTTCGGAAGCTAGTGGAACTTTGTAAAGGCCTCGTAGTGGATCCCTAGCCATTCACCTCGGTAGTGTCTAAGGGCCTTGCAAACCCTGGCGACATGGGATACACGACTTGTGGGTAAAGATGCGCAACCTCTGCAGAGTGTAAAACTAGTATACTAGCCGTGCTCACGGTCATGAGCAGCTCGGACCCTCACATGATTAATTTATGGAACTAAATTCAATTTGTCATATGCATTGCATCGCAGGTGATGTTGTTACTTTTGTTCTATTACTTAATTGGGTTTAGTATTTACTTATACTTAGTAATTGCTAATAAAATTTTGACCAACATTAAAAGCAATGCTCAGCTTCAACCATTCTCTTTGGTAAGCCTTACACTTTCCGTGAGCTCCCACCTTTGGCGAGTTCATGCACATTATTCCCCACAACTTGTTAAGCGATGAACGTATGTGAGCTCACTCTTGCTGTCTCACACCCCCCCCACAGGTCAAGAACAGGTACTGCAGGATGAGGCGCTTGGAGGATGCTGTGGTGATTTCGTGAGAGATCTAGGCCGTCGTCTCCCAGTCAACTTTGGGTTGCTGGACCGTTGTCTCCTTATAATGTAATTATTTATTTTGTATAGAACTCCTGTTATATATAAAGATGTGACATTCGATCCTGTGCCATGATTCATCATATGTGTGAGACTTGGTCCCAGCACACCTGGTGATTATGTTTACGCCCGGGTTTTGGATCTCAAAAATCCGGGTGTGACAACAAAGTTCCACTAGCTTCAGAAAACCCGCTACAGTTTATAGGAAGTTCCAATGCAGGAATCCCTTGCAGGACCGCCATCGCAGCAAAATCCTCCCGAGGGCCTCCCTACACTGACCACTCCCCTACTGCCCTTGCCCCTTTCGGGTAAGGTAGTCTTCCACTAGCTTTCCTAATTAATCAGCCAAGGGGTCCCATTCCTCCCTTGTGGTAGCACTGTTTTCCCGGGTGGTCGCTCCATGTTCCAATTAACATAATGATCTTATCATGAACAGTAATAATAAACATATAATAAAAGTGTGATCATGAATAATGTACCTTCATACCCAAAACCACATAAAGCACTAGCAAGTACTACCCAAAAAGTTCAGTGGTAAACAAGGTATAAAGATAGACAAACTAGGGTAACCTATTGGGTCCCATCAAAATTAACCTATGCAGATCATTATGATTAATTAGAACATGAGTGGGTAAAAAAGAAGTGATCAAAGGCACAACTTGCCTGGGAATTGAGATTCCAGATACCAGGATGATCTTCAGGTGACTCGTTACCTCGCACTAGTCGTAGCAATACAAACAAGCATGGGATAGACAAAATTAACATTACACCAAACATATATGCAAAATACATATTAATAATCTACATATTTAAATAAGATCACAGGAATAGGAATTATTAATTTTGGAGTTATAGATTTTAAGTTATGGATTTCCAAAGATTCTATGTGTTTTGCACAAGATTAATTAGTATATCAATTTTAATATGGCTTTCATGTCAAAACAGTGACACAAAATGATCAACAATAATATTACAAAATTATAGAAACCGGAATGGGTTAATTCGGAGTTAGAATGAATTAAATATGAATTAAACCAGTTTCTAGCATTTATTCTCATATTAAAATCATTTTCTAAATTTATTTTTTTCTGATTTTTCTATCTCCTGGGCTGAGCACCTAAATCCAGGAAGGTCAGGGGCTAAATCATAAACTTTCTCAGACTCAGTAAACAATCCGAGTGGACGGCGGGTTGAATACCTAAAAGTATAGGGTCTCTTTAGTGAAATGGCATGGCGAAGAGGTATGATGGATTCTGAGCCATCCGATCCCGACGCAAGGGCCCAGATTAGACCTAGGTTATTACGAATCGGTACCCACCACTGGTCACCGGATTCCAATCGAACGGTCGAGATTTTATTAACGGAAATCTAATATTAAGCGTCGATCTGTCAACCGAGGGCTAGGATCATCCACAGACGAGTCGGTGTGCTGGCTGAATCACCACCGTTGATGAATGGTTCTACGGTCAAGGGCTTAATTCTTTTCCTTTCAATCTAGAGCGCTCATCATTACACGGACGGTCCCCGTCCATCTTCAATCTCACGACACCAGAGCGGCAGAGATGGTGCGCCCACGGTGGAGGCTCACCCGCGCCCATGGATTGCCGCCCACGCCCCAATCCCGAAATTAGTTTGTCGCAGAGCACATCGGAGACCAAAGTGAGGCGGAGAAGGTCATTCATACCTGGGTTAATGGCGCCAGGGACGCTGAGACCGGCCGAGTGGCACAGGCAGGGAGCTCACGGAATTAGGGGAGGAAGCTTGAGGAGTTCTCTCTGTTCCGACCGCGGGCAGATGTGGGACGACGCGAAGGGCTCCACAAGCGCGCACACGAACCAGATTCCAGGAGCGACGTCGCAGCGAGTGGATTCGAGCGAGGAGGCCGTGCGGTCGGTGATGGGACGGATCGAGTTGGGGTCCGTCAAGCCGGAGTTCACCGAGGCGGTGGTTGCCGCCAGCTCGAGGACGACGGTGGAATGTAGCGGGTCGGCGTGGAAGCGGAGACAAGCACCGATGCGAAAGATGGTGCCACGGAGAATCCCGGCGCGCAATGGGTGACGACGGGGGGTTCGGTCTTATTAATACCCTGCCGCGAGGGGATTCCGGCTGGGCGTTTGGAACGGTCAGCGGAACGGACTCGTAGCCGGCAGGATAGGGAGGGAATTGGCTGGCCTGCGCGATTTCTGCGCTCATCTGTTCTCGAGCGAGTCCGCAGCGACCAGCGCGGAGAAGATGTGTCTGACGACGCGGCCCCGCAGTCAGTGGACGAGGGGAGAGCCACACATCGTCCGTTTGCGCGCGGTGAGGCAGACAGGCGATAAGGCTGGGCATGGGGAATTCGGCCCATTTGGCCCATTCTTTTTTTTTTCATTTCCAGTTTTCTATTTTCCTTCAAGTTTGAATATGGTTTAAATTGAGTTTTAAATCTGGGTTTCAATTTTTTTCTAATTCCAAATAATTGCACAGTCAAAACTTCAACATGAATGCATGAATATACTTTTATTAATCTATTTATTATTTTATTTATAAAAATGATTTGAATATGTCACTTATATACTCGAAATTGTATATTTTTTTATGAAAGTAATTTATAATATATATAACATATGTTAATTTAGACACTTCAAGGAAGTATTTATAATTACATTACTCATATAAGGTTTTTTTTATATAGATTCCTAAAAAGCATTTATTTAAAGGAAATATGCCTCTTTTAATAAGATACGTAATTAAAATGATTCTTTTATTATTTCTCAATCGACAAGGGTTTTAGGAGTTAGATTCCAGGGTTTACATCAGGGCTCAGAACCCTTGTACATGCCCCCTTGAACTATAAAAGGAGAGGCATGCAACATGAGGGGACTCAGACGCAAGTCATCTAGGCTTACACTCAACTCAAGCTCTCAAACAATACAACGCGCAGTGGAGTAGGCTATTACGCTCTGGCGGCCCGAACCACTCTAAACCCTTGCGTGTTCTTGTGTTCATTCCTGCATCTCGCAACAGGCAAAACGCTTAAGCCCCCTCCACATCTTAGGACTTAGGGCAGGTGCACTCCGCCACCCGGCCAGAGAATTTCCTCTCCGACAGAGAGGACTACTCTTTTTGGAGTCACAAAATGTGTAGTCACTTATTTTCTCTCCATCCTAGTATTTGGGAGATAGTTGAAAATGGAATGCATTTCGACAGTACCGATAACCCTGTGTTTATTAATGATCAAATTCATAAGAATGCACAAGCTACCACTGTGTTGCTAGCATCTTTATGCAGGGATGAATACAACAAGGTGAGCGGCTTGGACAACGCCAAGCAACTTTGGGATACCCTCAAGATATCACATGAGGGAAACGACGCCACCATGATCACCAAAATGGAGTTGGTGGAAGGCGAGCTAGGAAGGTTCGTGATGATCAGGGGAGAGGAGCCAACACAAACATACAACAGGCTCAAGATCCTGGTCAACAAGATTAGAAGCTATGGAAGCATAAGATGGACGGACCACGACGTCGTCCGACTTATGCTAAGGTCATTCACGGTAATTGACCCCCATCTTGTTAACCTTATTCGTGAGAATCCCAGGTACACCAAGATGATGCCCGAGGAGATTCTTGGGAAGTTTGTGAGCGGGCGCATGATGGTGAAGGAGGCCCGATATGTGGACGATGCTCTAAACGGTCCACTACCCGTCCATGAGCCTCAAACTGTTGCCCTCAAAGCAACAAGCAGGAGGGAGGCGCTACCAAGCAAGGTGGAACAAGTTGAAGCTGCCGGGCTAAACGAAGAAGAGATGGCCCTAATCATTAAATGCTTCAAGACCGCTCTAAAAGGACGCAAGGAACATCCCAACCAGAACAAAACAATGGGGAACCGCTCCTGCTTCAAATGCGGTAAGACTGGTCACTTTATAGCAAATTGTCCCGATAATGCTAATGACCAGGAACAAGAAAAGAGCGGGAAGAAGGAGAAGAAAAAGAGCTACAGGAAGGCAAAGGGCGAGGCGCACCTTGGGAAAGAATGGGACTCGGACTGCTCTTCATCTGACTCCAACGATGAAGGACTGGCAGCCTCGGCCTTCAATAAGTCTTCTCTCTTCCCCAACGAACGCCACACTTGCCTCATGGCCAAGGAAAAAAAGGTAAATGTTCGAGAAACCCCTAAGTATGTGCAATAAACCTTATACCATTTACCATGCTTGCAATACTTCATTTGCTCTTTTATGTAAGAATGAAAAAGTAGTTGCTAGAAAGTTGGAATCCAAATGCAAGGGAGACAAGACTTGTATCTGAGTCCCAAAGGCTATCGTGACTAACCTTGTAGGACCCAACAAGAGTTTGGTACCTAAAACCCAAATGTAAATTGCTTTGCAGGTTTATGCATCCGGGGGCTCAAGCTGGATTATCGATAGCGGATGCACAAACCACATGACGGGGGAGAAGAAGATGTTCACCTCCTACGTCAAGAACAAGGATTCCTAGGATACGATCATCTTTGGAGATGGGAACCAAGGCAAGGTCAAAGGCTTGGGCAAGATAGCCATCACCAACGAGCACTCCATTTCAAACATATTTCTAGTAGAGTCGCTTGGATATAATCTCCTATCTGTAAGTCAATTGTGCCACATGGGCTACAATTGTTTGTTTACAAATGTTGATGTTTCTGTCTTTAGAAGGAGTGGTGGTTCATTAGCATTTAAGGGTGTATTAGACGACAAACTCTACTTAGTTGATTTTTCAAAAGAGGAGGCCGATCTAGATGCATTTTTAATAGCTAAGACTAGTATGTGCTGGCTGTGGCATCGCCGTCTAGCACATGTTGGGATGAAGAACCTTCACAAACTTCTAAAGGGAGAACATGTGTTAGGACTAACCAATGTCTGCTTCGAAAAAGATAGACCTTGTGCAGCTTGTCAGGCAGGGAAACAAGTGGGGAGCACTCATCACAACAAGAATGTGATGACAACATCAAGACCACTAGAGCTACTACATATGGACCTCTTCGGACCCATTGCCTACCTTAGCATCGGGGGAAGTAAGTATGGTATTGTTATTGTTGATGATTTTTCTTGCTTCACTTGGGTATTCTTTTTGCAGGATAAATCAGAAACCCAAGGGACCCTCAAGCGCTTTCTAAGGAGGGCTCAAAATGTAGGTGTTTTGGGTCCGACCGCACACCCAGGGTTGCCCCTCAAGGTGCTTTTAGGAGTAGGATGGTGTTGTCGACTGTAGTTCAATGGTTCGTGCTAGTTGCACGAGAGACGACAGACAATGATTTACAGGTTCGGGCCGCTTTGAAGTGCGTAATACCCTACGTCCTGGCGAGAGTGTTGTATATGGTGAGTTACAAGGTGATTCTCTAATGTGTATGAAGCTGGGGTGGATGGCTAAGTGGTGGGTTCGATCCTTTCTGAAGGGGTGCCCCCTAGGCCTTATATACTCGACCGTGGGGCAATACATGCAGATATGATAATCACGTGCACCTAAGAAATAGTAAACCGATTGAGTCTATCTTCCTATAGTTCCACCGACCCATCTTCGCTCAGTTCGTTGTACGGGGCCTCCAGCGCGGGGAGATCAGGTCTCTGTTGTGATTACTCGCTCGAGATCATTGGGCCGTCTGAGCTTGTTCCGACCTAGCCTTATGTCGATCTGCTTTACTAGCCGTTCCTCCCCAGGCCCACGAAGGGATGACCTTACGACTTATTGGACCCTTGGGCTTTTCGTAAGGTCTTTTATCCTTCTAGTGGACCCGGGGGATATCTGTCCCCCACAAGCCCCCGATCTTTGGGCTGATTTTGAAATAATCGACCTAGAGATCCTAAGTCCAGCTTGCGGTTTTTGTTTGTAACAGGAAGTACTTTCTGGGTAATCTGGTAAAAATGATTTCTTACTGTCCCCTTCTGCTTTCATCACTTGAAAATTGGTGTTCTGTCTTAGACTTTTGCTTCTGAGGTCAGCATTTCGTACTGCAGGACTTCAAACTTCATTGGGTGCGCCAAAGGTGCACCCAATGGGTGTAGCCCCCGAGCTTCGAGTGGATTTTTGAAAATAATCCACTCGAAGGTCTTCACTTTGAATATTATCAGAAGTCACCTTCATCTTCCACCTGTATTTTGTCAGAGGTTAACCTTGCATTGATCTTACCTTATGCTTTAGAGGTCAGCATTGTCTTGATCCGAGATAATGATTCATTGGGTGCGCCAAAGGTGCACCCAATGGGTGTAGCCCCCGAGCTTCGAGTGGATTTTTGAAAATAATTCACTCGAAGATCTTCATTTTATGCCTTTTTATAGCGATCTTCTTCCCTTTTTGCCGGATGCTTTGGAGGTCAGCACTATGTTATTGATATTACGCTTTAGAGATCGGCGTATATTTTGTCTTTGAGGCCGAGTTCGTGATCTGCTCATATGTTGCTAGACAGTGCTATTTATTTGATCTGTGACTGATTGGACGTTCGACAGGTGACCCTTGGCTAGTCTTTGTTATCACTTCTTGCTTCAATGCTTCTGTCGATTAGACTTATACCTTGTTGGCTATATTTGGCTTTCCTTTGATCCTTGTTTATATCTCACTTTTGTCTTAAAGTATTCATTGCACACGCTGCACGAATGTGATAGTTTTGAAAAATATACTGGTATTTCCTAGGCGTCCCCCCAATGGGTGTAGGCAAGGGACAGCTTGGTACACTGAGTGTTTTAGCAAACTATCTCTGAGTAGTAACTTGATGTGACCGTGGGCGTAATCATATCGCCCGTGCAGTTGACTGGAGTCCCAATGGGTGTTGTGTTGCGTGAAACGGCGTCAGCCGCCTGACGTGTCTTTAGACGGTTTGAATTGCATATTGAATTTTTGCGACTGTTCAGTAGCCGTGGTAGGAGGTGAGCGGTTGCCTCCTTCTATAAATAGTGTTCTTGCTTCCCCGGCATTTTCACATCTCTTACTGCTCTCTGCTGCTTGCTTTCTTCTTCCTCCTTCCTTTCCACCATGGGCAAGAGTAAGAAGGGTAGCAGTTCCTCGCCTCGCTCCGGTGATAAGCGCAAACGTGAGCCGACTCCTCCCTCGGAGGACTTCGGCGACTCGGAGTACTCGGAGGAGGAGTTCTCCTCCGAGTCCGAGGGGTCTCCGGCCCCCGCCTCTCCCCTAGCGTCGTCTGATGATTTAGACGACTCCTAGGGGATTGTCGCGGAGGTCTGGACCTACATCTGGGCCATCGAGCGCGCCGGGCTCGAGGGCTCGGATGAGTCGGAGTATTCCTCGGACGAGGAGGACTCCTCAGACTCGTCCGAGGAGGGCAGCAACGGCGATGGCGGAGGCAGCGACGACGACGGAGGCGACGGCGACGGCGGCGACGACAGCGGCAAAGGCGGCGACGGCAGCGGCGAAGGCGGCAACGGCAGCGGCGAGGGCAGCCACGGCGGCGGCAGGGGCAGCAGCAGGGGCAGCAACCAGGCCAGTGGCTAAATGCCACTGGTTTTTAGATATTAGTATAGATTAGTAGTAGAAATAGTATTAGTGAAATAACGTAGTAGTAGTAGTATAGAATAGTGTAATGTAATGTAGTAGTAGTAGTAGTAGTAATAGGGAAGTATCAACTCATAACGAGTTGATTTGCAAGTTATGTAACTTCCCTTTCATGAAGAATGATATAGTCTCTCCCTGTGTTAATTTCTTCGCTTCCTGCGACGATGGTGTCCTAGAAACGGTGGCCGAGTTATTATCGACGACATTAGCGCTTCTGAAATAGTGTCCAAATGATGGCGAGGCCACGTTGGTGTTTTTAGAATTAACGGTCGAGTAGTTACTGTTGATACCAGCGTTATGGAAGTAACAACCGAGTGACTGACGGCGGCATCGGCGTTTTAGAGGCAACGACCGAGTGACTGATGGCAACGTCGGTGTTTTAGAAGTAACAGCCGAGTGACTGGCGGCAACGTCGGTGTTTTAGAAGTAACAGCCAAGTGAAGTCAGGTATTGTCAGCGTTTTTAGAAACCACGGCTGAGTCAATTTGGGCTGTGTCAGCCGTTTTGGAAACAACGGCCGAGTGATGACATGGCACGCCGGCTTTTTTAGAAATAGCAGCTGAGTGATGACGTGGCATGCCAGCGGTTTTAGAAATAACCGCTGGGTGATGACGTGGCACGCCAGCGGTTTTAGAAATAACCGCTGGGTGCTGACTGGGCACCTTTTGCAAATGGCATCTGGCCCGGGAAAACCCTATATGTACTGCACTGTTCTGCGTCTCCACATTCCGTGCCCTAGTTCTTGCTTTCCTGCTTCTAGATCCTCTCTGCCGATTTGCAATTCTGCTTCCGCTCTGCTCGCTGCCGAGGTTGAGATGGCGCCTAAGCGGAAAGCTTCGAGTTCGTCCGCTGCTGTCATTCCCCCCATCGACCCCAACAGTCAGTTGCCTTTCGCAGGTAACCATATGTCTGTTGTTTCTGAGTCTGACCTTCTCCATCTTGTGTCCATCGGGGTTCTTCCTCCGAAAGAACTCTGTTCTTGGCGGACCTGTTGTGGGGTCACTGTTCCAACAGAAGACACCCATGAATCTGTTATTTATGTTCCATTCCTCCTCCGCGGTCTTGCTCTTCCTATTTCTCCCTTTTTCCGCGGTCTCCTTGATTTCTATCACCTGAATTTGACCCATCTGAACCCCAATTCCATTCTGCAAATCTCTATCTTTGTTCATTTATGTGAGGCTTTTCTTGGCATTCTGCCGCATTTTGGCCTATGGAAATATTTGTATCACTGTCGCCCTGGGATGGCCGGAGGTCAGCACCAACTGGTAGGGGGCGCGAGCTTGGAGATGCGCCGCGGGAGGAAAACCGATTATCTTGACATCCCACTCAAGGACAGCATCAAAGTATGGCGCTTGGAGTGGTTTATCGTGGAAAATCATGGGAATTCCCTCCCACCTCGGTCAGGGAGACAGCCGGATGTTCATACTCCGAGTTGGACCGAGTCCCCCACAGACCAGGAGGTGGCTGAAGCAGAGGCTTTGCTAGCTGAAGTTGGATTGCTGAAGGGGAGGGGTCTGACTGCTGAGGCTGTGGTAGCTGACTTTGTCTTCAAGAATATTCAACCATTGAAGGACAGGGCATACCTGGCCTATCTGTATCGAGGTCTAGCCGACTCAACCCGGGTCACCAACAGAAGAATTCCTGCTGTGGACTTGGTGAACCGGCTTGAAATGATACTTAGAGGCAAGGTATCGAACATTGGCGCCCCTGTTGCGTACTCGGCCTGGAACCTGCCTCCTTCCAAAGCCTTTACTTTTTTCGTGTCAAATCCTCCTTCTGCTGATGGCGGTTTGGGCCTTAGAGTGCGACCCTCTGCCGAAGAAGTTAGTGCTTTGGTTGCTTTGCTTGGAGAAACTCCTGATGATGAACGGCAGGTCCACTTTGAAGTGCCTTTGGATCCTAGTGATGCAGAGATAGGTGCCATGCTGGATATGTTGGCTGGGGATTCTTCTGATGCTGCTCCTACTGAAACATTGGTGGTGGTTCCCATCCCTGAAGCTGATAAAGCCTTGGACGCTCAGAAGCCTGTCAATGTTCGTCCAAAATGTTCTCGCCGAGTTGACCAAGCCTCTTTTCCTGCTGAGGGGGAGAAAAAGAAGAAGAGACGCCTTCGTCAGGTGTCTAGCTTGGATCAAGGTGTCGGTCCTTTTGCTCCTATTGCTAAGGAAGTGCCAGTGCCTGAATTTACTGAAGCTGAACCCAATGGGTGTAGCCCATCTGACGCTGAACCCAATGGGTGTACTGTTCGTCTTGCTGATGATAACGGTGAAGAAGAAGACGAAATCCCCCTGATTCGGAAAAACAACTGCCGTTATACTGCCAGTGGGGAAAGTAGCGGTGTTCCTTCTCCGGCCTTGTCTGCCCTCATTGGACTGCAAGAATTATCTCTGGCTAACTTCGATCAGACTCTTGAGGACATGATTCCAGAAGATCTGCTATCAGAACCAGCAGATGGTGGTGCCATGGATGTCTGTGTTGATGTGCTCGACGCCGGGTTGGGGTCCTCCCGGGCAGCGTCCCGCGCCTCATCGACCTTGCAGCGCGGTCTTGAGGGTCAGGAGGCTGGTTTGGATTCCCCTGCTCCCATGGAAGTGACCGAGGGACCTTCAGCCTTAGAAGCGGCTGCTGGAGAGAACTCGGCCCACAATGACGGTGCTAGCCTTTACCCAGCCCCCGAGGGTGCTGCCGGAGATGATCCAGCTCAGATGGATAGTGCCAGCTACTACCCAGCCCCTGAGGGTGCTGCCGGAGATGATCCGGCTCGGATGGGTAATGCAAGCTATGATCCAGCCCCTGAGGGTGTCCGAGCGGGTTCTCCCTCTTGCACTTCCATGGATGTTCACGTAGGGTCCTCTCCTCCACATTCTGGTTGCGTGGTAACAGTCCAAGCCTTTGGTCAGGGGGTCGCTTTAGAGGCCAGCGTACCAGATGACAAGGTTTTGGGTTCTACCGATGTCACTGAATTGGTTCCTGCTGAATCGTTGCAAGTTGCTCCGAGTGGTGATCCTTTGCCGAGCCATCAGTTGATCTCTCATGATTTGGGAGTCGCTTCCTTCTTCTCCAACTTCCAGGTATTCTGGTTTCTTCCGGTTCGATTTTTACCCAAATAGGTAATTATTCTCATGCTCGTCTGCTTTTTAATGCTAGGCGTTGGTCGATGAGATGTCTAGTCGGCTGAGGTTGCAGGGTGCTTCCGTCCCGGAAGGGGTTTTTTCTCTGGCGCGTTGGAATCCGGTGCTGCTTCAGCGGCGTGTTTCTGACTTAGAGGCGGCGAATGCTGGTCAGTGCTCTTTTGCTTCCTTCTGGCTACCTTATCAAACTGCTTCTTATTTTAACACCTTTGCTTGACTGTCTCTCGCCAGATATGATTCGGCAGTATTCTGCTCTTGAGGAAAAACGCTCTCAAGACCAAGCTGAACTGGTCCGGCGGTGCTCTGATCTTGAGGAAAAGTATTCCCAAAGTCAGACAGAACTGGCCCAGGTTTCTGCTTCTCTGAATGACGCCAACACGCTGAACTCTACTCTCCGCGCTCAGCTTGACTCTGAGAAGGTGACCTGTGAATCCAGGTTTTGTTTTGCTGTGCTTTTATTGCCTGCTTGACGTTTGAAAAAGCTGATTCTTACTTGCAGGAAGAAAAACGTGCCCTTGCCACTTCTCGTGACAATCTTGACAGGCTATATCGTGATTCTAGCAACTCACTGACCATCTTGGAGAGGAGTCATCGCTTCACCAGGGAGGAGTTAGACAATCTTCGTTATAAGCTGCAGGAATCCTTGGATGATGTGATTCGCCTCAGGGAGTTGATATCGGCCAAAGATGTTGTCATCAAGAATCTGCGTGTTTCTAAGAAATCTGTCGCCCAGGAGCTAGAGACCGCTCAATTGGCTGTCAAGGTTGCTGAAGAGACTTCTGCTACTTTGAGGGCCCAGCGCGATAAAGCTATGGATAAAGCTATTCACGCGGGGCGGATTCTGATGAGGAGACCTGGTGTGATTGTCCCAGACGACATAGTGGCGGATGTGAACGCTGCTCCCGATTCCTCGAGTCGCCCTTCTTCGTCAGTTGCTCCTGAGAAAAATGTCGGAAAATAGAAAAACATTGCATGCTTCGAGCGCATGGTTAATGTGCTCGGATGTTTTGTTAGAGGACACCCTTTAGTACTGAATGCTACTATTGTTCTCCTATTGTTTTAGAATTCAACAGTATCTACATTTGTAGAGGTAAAATGTAGCATAATGGTTTTGAGACTTCTTTATGGGACATAGAGGCCGCCCCTTGATGAGTAACCGTGTACGCGCTGAGTGCGTTGCGCCACTTCAAGTTAGTATTAGCTCAAACCAATCGCTCTGTTAGTGTGGTTTAGTGGCCACCCTGAGTTAAGCAAGCGCGAGCATGTTGCACCGTTTTAAGTCATCGCCGACTTAAGCCGATTGCTCCGTTAGCAGGGCATAGTGGTCACCCTGAGTTAAGTAAGCGTGAGCATGTTGCACCGCTTTAAGTCGTTGCCGACTTAAGCCGATTGCTCCGTTAGCAGGGCATAGTGGTCACCCTGAGTTAAGTAAGCGCGAGCATGTTTCACCGCCTTAAGTTGTTGCCGACTTAAGCCGATTGCTCCGTTAGCAGGGCATAGTGGTCACCCTGAGTTAAGTAAGCGTGAGCATGTTGCACCGCCTTAAGTCGTTGCCGACTTAAGCCGATTGCTCCGTTAGCAGGGCATAGTGGTCACCCTGAGTTAAGTAAGCGTGAGCATGTTGCACCGCCTTAAGTCGTTGCTGACTTAAGCCGATTGCTTCGTTAGCAGGGCATAGTGGTCACCCTGAGTTAAGTAAGCGCGAGCATGTTGCACCGCCTTAAGTCGTTGCCGACTTAAGCCGATTGCTCCGTTAGCAGGGCATAGTGGTCACCCTGAGTTAAGTAAGCGCGAGCATGTTGCACCGCCTTAAGTCGTTGCCGACTTAAGCCGATTGCTCCGTTAGCAGGGCATAGTGGTCACCCTGAGTTAAGTAAGCGCGAGCATGTTGCACCGCCTTAAGTCGTTGCCGACTTAAGCCGATTGCTCTGTTAGTAGGGCATAGTGGTCACCCTGAGTTAAGTAAGAATGCAGATCAACAATGAACAATTTGAGCGCTCTCGGAGTCTTATTATTGATGATATATTTCCTAGTTTACAGAGTACATTGTCGTCCCAATAGATTTTGGAATACAGCTAGGGGTAAAACTTCCTGAGGTGTTCTATGTTCCATGAGTTCCTGATTTCCGTGCCATCCATCTGAGTGAGACGATATGATCCCGGCCGAGTGACTTCTGCTATTATGAATGGTCCTTCCCATAGAGGTGACAACTTGTGCCGCCCCTCCCCCGTTAGAATTCGGCGGAGGACGAGATCTCCCACTGCGAAGGATCGATGTCTCATGGTCTTATCGTGATAGCGCCTCAGGGTTTGCTGGTACCGTGCTGATTGAATTACCGTGTTCAGCCGTTCTTCTTCGAGTACATCAACATCCTCCAGCCTAGTAGCCTCGGCTTCTGCTATGTTTTCGAAGATCAACCTTGGTGCCCCAAACTTGAGATCAGCAGGTAGCACATCCTCTGAACCATAGACCATGAAGAAAGGGGTATTTCCATGCAGAGCTCGACTGGGTTGAGTTCTTAAGCTCCAAACGACGTAGGGCAACTCCCTTATCCATTTCCCTGCAAACTTTTCATTTTTATCGAAGACTTTTTTCCTGAGGGCCTCCAATATCATCCCGTTAGCTCTTTCAACCTGCCCGTTGGCTCTTGGGTGTGCCACCGAAGCGTATTTGATCTGAATGCTTTTCTGCTCATAGAAATCAAAGAACTCTGAACTTGTGAAGTTGGATCCCAAGTCAGTTATGATACTATTCGGTATTCCAAATTTGAATATTATGTCTTGTATGAACTCCACCGCCTTTGCTGAAGTTAAGGAAGCAATGGGTTTGAACTCTATCCATTTAGTGAATTTGTCGATAGCCACCAGCACATGAGTGTATCCTCCCTGAGCTTTCTTGAAAGGCCCAATCATGTCCAGTCCCCAACACGCGAACGACCAAGTTATGGGTATCGTTTGTAGTTGCTGTGCTGGTAGATGCTGCTGTTTTGACAGGTACTGGCAGGCTTCACACCTCTGGACTAACTCGGCTGCGTCATTCTTTGCTGTTGGCCAATAGAAACCTGACCTGAAGACCTTCCCAACCAGGGTTCTGGACGCTGCATGCACTCCACACTGCCCAGCATGGACCTCGTCCAGAAGTTGCTTTCCAGTAGTTGAGAGAATGCATTTCATGAGGACTCCTGATGCACCCCTTCTGTATAGTGTTTCCTCAATGAGTGTATAGTGAGCTGATTGCCTTGCGATGCGCTCGGCTGCATTCTTGTCGTCTGGCTCCTCCTCATTTTTATATACCTGATGATCGGCCTCCTCTAGTCGTCAGAATCTGACTCTGGTTGGCTCAAAGTATTGCATTCTTCTGCCTGACCCAGTGAGATGCTTGGGTGTGATATCTCTTGGACAAAGACTCCAGGCGGGACCTGAGTTCGACTGGACCCTAGATTGGACAACATGTCAGCCGCCGTGTTTCGATCTCTCTCCACATGGTGAAATTCCAGACCTTCAAATTTATCTTCTAATTTCTGGACGGCGGTGCAGTATTTTCCCATGGAATCGTTCGAGCAATCCCATTCTTTGTTTATCTGACTTATGACTACCATAGAATCTCCGTATACTGAAAGGGAAATGTGCCCTTGGGCCATTTCTAAGTATTTTGGTGATTTAGTGTCAAACACAAGTGCCTAAGTGTAAAATGGTGGACAAAGTGCAAATCAAGGATAAAGGTATGTTTCTCAGACTTAGTACATTGTTTTAGAGACTAATGTATTGTGTCCAAGTGCTGGAACAGGAAAAATCCAATTGAAAATGCCTTGGCTCGAGTAGCCAAGAGTCTGCTCAGTCTAGAGCACCGGACTGTCCGGTGGAGCACCGGACAGTGTCCGGTGCGCCAGGCTGGCTCAAGCAAACAGGCTGCTCTCGGGACTTCGACGGTGGTGTACGGCTATAATTCACCGGACTGTCCGGTGTGCACCGGACTGTCCGGTGGGCCGTTTACAGGTGAACTCGTAGCTCTCGGGAATTCATCGACGACGTACGGCTATAATTCACCGGACTATCCGGTGTGCACCGGACTGTCCGGTGAGCCAACGGTCGGCCGGGCCAACGGTCGGCCGCGCAATCTGCGCGGGACACGTGGCCGAGCCAACGGCTAGAAGAAGGCACCGGACTGTCCGGTGTGCACCGGACATGTCGTGTGCGCCAACGGCTCTCAGGCTGCCAACGGTCGACTGCGCTGTTTATGGAAAGAAATCGGGCACCGGACTGTCCGGTGCGCCAGTCGACAGAAGGCAAGATCAGCCTTCCAAGATTGCTCTCAACGGCTCCTAGGTGCCTTGGGGCTATAAAAGGGACCCCTAGGCGCATGGAGGAGTACACCAAGCATTCCTACAACATTCCTAAGCACCAAGACATCGATTTCGCGCATTCGTTTCATTGTGATAGCATATAGAGCTCTAGTGGAGTTGTGAACTCATTGAGTCGTGTTGCGAGCTCTTGTTGCGACTTGTGTGCGTGTTGACACTTTGATTCTTGTGTCTTGTGTGCGTTGCTAATCCCTCCCTTGCTCCGTGTTCTTTGTGAATTTCAAGTGTAAGGGCGAGAGGCTCCAAGTTGTGGAGATTCCTCGCAAACGGGATTGAGAAAAAGCAAGCAAAACACCATGGTATTCAAGTGGGTCTTTGGACCGCTTGAGAGGGGTTGATTGCAACCCTCGTCCATTGGGACGCCACAACGTGGAGTAGGCAAGCGTTGGTCTTGGCCGAACCACGGGATAACCACAGTGCCATCTCTGTGATTGATCCTTGTTGGTTATTGTGTTTTGTTGAGGATTCTGTGGCGGAACTGCCCGAATTATTCCAACTTAAGTGCCTAAGCCCTGCCTAAGAGGCTAGACCACACTTAAATGGGAATAACCCGTCAATCCCACGGATCTAGTCCGACACGGCCATTGACAGGATCAAGTACCACAATCTCACTCGATGGTGAGTCACAGAGCAAATACAATAAAGCATAAAACCATGCATGTGAGAGCATTAGATTATTACATCATCATCATCGGAGTTTTTGCAAAAGTAACCATCATTGTTCGAAGTGCAGCGGAATAAAACTAACGGTAAATAAACAGAGAGATGGGGAAGCCTGTCCCATCACTCCTCATGCTCCTCCTCAGCCGAGGCGGGGTCCCACTCAATAGTCCAACCCGGTGGTAAGGTGGACGGCCAAGTCACTCCAGCAACCATGTCCTCCAGGGAACCTGTAAAATTATGCCACAAGCAAGGCTGAGTATACTAATACTCAGCTAGACTTACCCGGTGTGAGGAGTCTACTCCTCTACCTCTAGACATGCAACTGTTTGGCTGTGGGGTTTGGTTGCCAAAAGCACTAGCTGAGTTTTCTAATCAAGTTTTTAACTTTGCCAAATTAAGTGTGACTCTCTTAAGGCTAAACATGTACTAACTACTCATACATAGTAGCAAACATTTTTAGCAATCAACATCTTATATCATCTCAGCACAAGTTCACTTATTACTCAATGTAGCAGCATGGATCAAGCAGTCTCATTAGCTGCGAGAAGCAGACGATTCGAATCGAGTTTTTAAACCTTGCAAGGTAAACCTAAACACACGACGTGGCGAGGCACTTCATCCCCACACACATCAACCGTCCCCATCGATTCCCTGGCAGCAGATCAGGGCTCACCGCCTTGGCGTACAATGCCTCACTGACCCCGACTGGCCGTCGTGCAGTGACCGCACTTGTACCCACCATAACCGGAATGGGAGACCACGTCTCAGGTCGCGTGAGGGGATATGTCCGCTGGCAGGTTCAATCAGGTACTAGGCTTACCGATTTACCATATTTCTCGGCATGTGCTTAGTACGTTCAAACGCTTGACTCACGGTACCACACCTTAATCCTTATTCCAATTTTCGTCTCGTAGACAACCAATCCCCATGGATTGTTGTCCACAGACCAACATCATTATGATAATAAAGTGGAGACAATCAATTCCTGACCTCGCGCGAGTGCTAGAAAAATCACTCGACTTCTACCGAGATCCTATTTAATAAAGCAACTACTCGACCTAGCATACTAGTATTCATCTCAAAAGGAATCCTGAGTTCATGCAACTAAGGTTCCAAACAACTCCTACACTTAAGTGCACAGTACAAGCCTACAAACATTAAGTGTAGTAAAATAACATATATAAACGGTTATGCATAAAACCGGGGCTTGCCTTCCAAGGCTGTGGCAGGCAGATCCTCTGGTGCAGACTCGGGTGCTGGATCTGGGGCTACCTCCTGAGCAGCTCCTTGCTCCGGCACGAGGATGTACTCTCCGTCAGCAAGGTTACAGTCTATCGAAATGCAATGAACATGTATGTCATGATTATACAGGATTTAATAATATTATGCTAAAGAGAACTGAGTTAAGAAGTAACTTAGGGTTTCTTAGTCTTGCGGGGCTTCCAGTGGGTTAGGCTTATTACTCTTTAGGCTTGGGTTTTTAGTGAAGATAACATAGTGGATTGGTATTGTCTTGATACATTTTAGTGGACAGATTACAAAGGTTTTAGGATGACAGTAATTTACATTATTCATTTTCCTTATTTTAACTCCCATTTAGGGTTTCTAGTGTAGGTTTGAACTACGACAATGTTTTGATAATTTCCAAAAATTCTGTAAAAATTACAGTGGGTTGTCATTTGCTATTCTAGCTTGTTTTAAGAATTTGAGGCTTAAAGTACAAGGCTAGGCTTTAAACAAAAATAACAAGAGTTATGCAAAAGGGGGCCACTTTACACTACATCTCTTAGTTAGGGTAGGTTCTGTCCTAAAGGTCATTTTTGCTGGCATCCCATAGTAGTAATAGGCTCCTGTGCTAAAAATCACAGAAAACTAAGGGGTGGTTATTTAGTTATGATTTTCTTAAGTTTAATGTCAAAAAGGTGCTTATAACTAACTTGTCATTTGAAAAATATCAAACAACAGATTTTGTATTTTTTCTATGTTCATAATAACCAAATATTAGTTATCCTAAGGTTTGAGGGGTTTTCACCTTAGAGTTATTTTTGTAGGGTTTTTCTAAGTTATCCTTAGTTTATTAAAATAAAAGGTTTCCTACTTATTTTTTTTACTAAACCAGGGTATGATATATTTTTCCAGTGAACTACATTAAACAAGTATCCTAACAAAAATAGAGGTGCTCTCTGGTTCATTGTTTAAATTACATTTTCTATTTTTCTTAACCTTAAGCATATTGTAAAATAAGTGGTAAAAACTAACTTAATGGAGTGGACAGAGAGGTTTAACATTTTTAAACAGGTCAGTAGGTAGATACAAACTTCTCCAATTTTTCTTAACCCTAGTCAAATAATATAACTATTTTTTTCCTTCTATTATTGAGCTTTTGGCCAAAACTATAATTAAATCAGAGCTTTAAAGTTTTCTATAGTACATAGGGGGTTTTATATTTTTCTTAAGTAGGCTACATTATTTAGAGTCTGGCAAAATTGGTTTGACCAAATTTGGATGAGTTAAACAGAAGCTATGGATTTTCAAAGTTTCTGTTCAAATTAAAAACAGATTTAGTAAAGGTTTTCCGGAAAAACAGTTTACACCGAGGTCCCTGGGTTTAAACTAAATCAACCTTCGCAAATCTACCCTCGCGCCACTATTCCCCTGTGTCTCTGACATTTCACAAAACCCCCTGATCTTCTCTCCCTCTCACCCGCAGTCCTTACCCTTACGCAAACAGTAACCACGGGAAAGAAAAGGGTGGCGCGGCTTACCGGCGGCGAGGGAGGTCCGGCGAAGGGTGGGGTTGGCTCGGGGAGACTCTGGCGGTCACGGCGAGGTGCGGCTCGACGGCGGGGATGGCCGGAATCGCTCTGTCCACGCGTGCAGGCGGGTGTTCTCGTCGGCGGCGAGTGTACCGGCCAAACTACGGCGAACTGGTTCAATCCAAGGGCATGGTGAGCTTTACGGGGTAACGTAGCGACTGTACGCACAAGGAATCGAAGGATGGTTGAGTGGATTACCCGGTCCACGTACTCCGGCGGGGTTGAGAGCTCCGGCGACCGTGGGCCGGCCTCTCCGGCGAAGCAAACTTCAATTCCTCGCTCGGGGAGCTTCACCGGGGTGTGCTCAGTCTTCTCCGAGGGCTGGCCGGGGTTGGGAAGGGGTCTACTGGCCGGTCTACGGTGGTAGGGGGATCAGGCGGCCGCGGACACGCTGCGCACGGGCAAACGGTGGCGAGCTGAGCTCCAGTGAAGTTTGAGTGTGCGCGGAAGAGTACAGCCGAAGCCTGGGGGGGCTTTATAGGCGCGGACGCGGGCCATGGCGCTGGCTTGGCTCGGGCGCGGCGCTGGGCATGCGGGGGCGCGCGCGAGCGTGCTCTGGCGCGGGCAGGAAGCGTCGAACACGTGGAGGTGTGTTTCTTCCATTGTTCAAACGTCTCCAGAGATCGCAAACGTGCGAATCTTGCCATGAATCCGGCGCAGACCTATTCCTGGCACCTAGGGCTATCTCTCATGTGTGAGTTCCAATGGAGGATACACCCTAGATCAGGAGATAGACGGGCGCCAAATCTGGCTTGTCTCACTGCCCACACCGCGACAAAACTGATGCCAAATCCTATCAAACGTCCAAGTCTCGGTGTCCACTTTTTCCAAGGGTGCCTTAGGTGGTATACCACATTTTTGGTATAGAACCTAAGTGGTTTTGGTGCCATCTTCAAAGTGAACACAGTTGATCTTTAGATTAGGGTTAAAAATTGGACTTAGAGAGAAATAGAGAGCTCTAGCTCTCTCTCCACTTGGAGATTTGAATAGTGGTTTCTCCAGGGGTCTTTTTGCAATATCCCCCCCTAATTGATGGTTGTAAAGCTAGTTAAGGCTTGGGTAAAAATTACTCTTGCTTTGCACATTTGCTCACTCTCTTTCCCCTTTTAACCAGGGTTTTTGAAGATAGGGTTTAAGAGAGGTCTAGTCTAGGGTTCTTCCCTCCTCTCCCTTCCAAGGTAGTAAAGGTACAGAGAATTGAGTAATGCTTCTTAGGTAATTAACAAATTTTGATTAACACATGATCTCCAAGTCCTTATGTGATTCCCTAAGCCTTTACCACATGTGATCACAGTCCTGAGTGTCAAGGTGTGCTCTAGCCATAGTAACACCTGAGGTGTTACAGCCCTCCCCCCTTAAAGGAATCTCGTCCCAAGATTTTAGGTAGAGTCCCTTGGAGGGTGCTTGAAGGTGTGCTGGTGTTGTTTTCCCTTTATACTTAAGTTTCTCTCATTAACTGCTCTTCGAATGTCATCCTCTTTGCAACTTCAGAAGGAAGCCCTTCTTAAGTTAATTCCACAACTTAGACTATCCTTGTTATCTAAGTTTTTCTTATAATTGAATTCAAAGGGCAGGTGGGGGTGGGGTTTTGGGGTTACGTACCGACTCCCTTGGGCAGAAAGTCGTGGAAGCGAGAGCGTAGAAAATCCTCAGTCTCCCATGTAGCTTCTTCTGCTGAATGGTGACTCCACTGAACTTTATACATTCTGACCGACCTTGCCCGAGTCGATCTTTCCTTTTGATCTAATATCTTGACGGGGTACTCCTGGTAGGACAAGTCTGGTTCTATCTCAATCTCTGGTTCCGGTAGCATTTCAGTGGGTAGGCGAACACATTTCCGCAGCTGAGATACATGGAATACATCATGAATGGCTGACATGCTGGGTGGCAACTTCAATTGATATGCTACAGGTCCACAAGTCTCCTTGATCTCGTAGGGTCCAATGTAACGAGGAGCTAACTTGCCCTTGATCCCGAATCTCTGGACACCCTTGGTGGGTGACACCTTAAGGTAAATATGATCTCCCACTGCAAACTGGAGAGGTTTCCGCCTCTTATCATGATAGCTCTTTTGCCTGGCCTGAGCAGCTTCTAAGTTCTTCTTGATGATCCTGACCTTTGCCTCTGCTTCAAGTACCAAATCTGGCCCAAAAATTTCCCTCTCTCCCGCTTGAGACCAATTTAGCGGGGTCCTACACCTTCTCCCATATAATGCCTCAAAGGGTGCCATCTTCAGACTGGACTGATAGCTGTTATTATAAGAAAACTCTGCCAAGGAAAGACACTTGTCCCAATCCTTTCCGTAGTGTAGTGCACATGCTCTCAACATATCTTCCAAAATCTGATTCACCCTTTCAGTCTGGCCATCTGTTTGGGGATGGTATGCTGAGCTTCGTATGACATGGGTCCCAAGTGAATCGTGCAACTGTTCCCAAAATCGTGCCACAAACGGTGCTCCTCTGTCTGACACTATAGTCCTTGGTATCCCATGCAAACGAACTATATGGTCAATGTAGATTTCCGCATACTTCTCCGTCCTGTGGGTGGTATGTACGGGCAAGAAATGAGCGGTCTTGGTCAATCTGTCCACAATAACCCAAATTGAATCATGGTGCCTGGAGGTGTTTGGCAACCCCACAATAAAGTCCATGCAAATGTCCTCCCATTTCCAAGATGGTATGGGAAGAGGTTGCAAAGGGCCTGCTGCCTTCAAATGACTGGCTTTGATTCTCTGGCAGGTGTCACACTCGGATATATACTTGGCAATTTCCCTCTTCATCCTGGTCCACCAATATAAAGATCTGAGATCATGATACATCTCGTTGCTACCAGGGTGCATGGAAAATTTGGAAAGGTGAGCTTCATCCAGTATCTTCTTTCTGAGCTCAGGGTCCTTGGGAACAACCAATCGATCTCCAAACCACAAAATTCCTTTACTGTCCTGACGGAAACACTTGTACTTTTCCGCTTTCTGCTTGAGCATATCTTTGATAACCTGTACACCCTTATCCCCAGTCTGTGCCTAGATTATTTGTTCTTGCAATGTGGGCTCCACCGAGATATAACTTAATTCACCGGATGGAACAACTTCCAGGTTCAGCTTACACAACTCATCGCACAAGGTGGTGACTCTTGCATCCATGTTCATACAATTGCACTGGGCCTTTCTACTCAAAGCATCTGCCACAACATTGGCCTTGCCCGGATGGTAATGTACTTCCAAATCATAATCCTTGATTAACTCTAACCATCTCCTTTGCCTCATGTTCAGGTCTGCCTGAGTGAAGATGTATTTGAGACTCTTGTGGTCCGTGTAGATGTTACAGTGAGCTCCCATCAGGTAGTGTCTCCATATCTTGAGAGCATGAACCACAGCTGCCAACTCCAGATCATGTGTAGGGTAGTTCTGCTCATGGGGTCTAAGTGCTCGGGAAGCATAAGCAATCACTCTATTCTCTTGCATCAAGACACATCCCAATCCTGTACCAGAAGCATCACAATAAACTTCAAATGGCTTGGTGTTGTCAGGTTGAGCCAGCACTGGGGCTGTTGTCAAATGCTGCCTCAAGGTATGAAAGGCATCTTCACACTTTTGGTTCCAATCATACTTGACTCCCTTCTTCAACAGTTCAGTCATTGGTTTGGCAATTCTGGAGAAATCCGGAATAAATCGTCGATAATACCCTGCCAATCCCAGAAAACTCCGAATCTGCCTCACTGTTGTCGGGGGTTTCCAGTCCATCACCTCTTGTACCTTCTCAGGATCAACTGATATTCCTTCCTGAGAATTTGTGTGACCCAAGAATTTAATCTCCTTCAGCCAAAATTCACATTTAGACAACTTGGCATACAACCGATGTTCACGTAGCCTCTGAAGTACAGTATGCAAATGCTTGGCGTGTTCGGCTTCATTCTTGGAATAAACTAGGATATCATCGATGAAAACGACCACGAACTTGTCCAACTCTGGCATGAATACCGAGTTCATCAAGTACATGAAATAAGCCGGGGCATTGGTCAGCCCAAAAGACATCACCAAAAACTCGTAAAGCCCATATCTGGTTGAGAAGGCCGTCTTGGGAATGTCGCTGGCACGGATCTTGATCTGATGGTAACCTGAGCGAAGGTCTATCTTGGAAAATACCTTGGCTCCTACCAACTGATCAAACAGAACATCAATGCGGGGCAGTGGGTACTTGTTCTTGACGGTCACCGCATTGAGAGGGCGGTAGTCAACACACATCCTCAAACTTTCATCCTTTTTCTTCACAAATAATGCTGGGCATCCCCATGGTGAAGTACTTGGGCGAATAAACCCCTTGTCCAACAGTTCTTGCAGTTGCTTCTTCAGTTCTGCCAGTTCCGCAGGAGGCATCCTATAGGGTCTCTTGGAGATAGGAGTAGTCCCGAGTTGCAATTCAATTGCAAACTCAATGTCTCTGTCAGGTGGCATTCCTGGCAATTCATCCGGAAAAACATCGGGGTAGTCACAGACTACTGGGATCTTTCTTACTGGGGATTCTGTCATGATATAGGCACAAGAACGGGTACAACCTTGATCGGGCAAATATAATGTGGTTTCACCACAGGTTGGTGAGTGCACTTCGATGGCCCTAGCTGCAATGTCAATCACTGCCTGATGTTTGGTCAACCAATCAGTTCCCAATATGATATCCACACTATCCAGTCCCAAGATAAGAAGGTTGGTTTTAATTATCAAACTACCAAACTTTATAGGCACATTCTTGTTGATTTGATTGGTGGCAATCCTGCCTCCTGGTGTTGAAATTGTGATACCCCCATGGGTGTGACAAAAAGGCAATTGACACTTGGCACTAAATTTGGCACTAATAAAGCTATGCGATGCACCAGAATCAAAAAGAGTGATAGCAGGATAATTTAAAACTGTAAAGATACCAGTCATGACGGGTGCTCCCTCTGGAATATCAGCCATGGTAGTGAAGTTTAGCCTGCCCTGCCTCACTTGCACCTTCTGCCTCTTGCCCTGGTTCTGGTTGACATTCTGCCCCTACCTCTGCTGATTCCTGGGGCAATTTTTGGCATAATGCCCAGTGTTGCCACAGGTGAAACACCTGTTGTCATTAGCTTGGCGGTACTGCTGCTGCTGATTGTTCCTCTGAGCTGGAAACTGGGTGCGGTTGGGTGCCTGCTGCTGCTGCTGCTGTGGTGGTCTGATCACCCATCTCCCTTGCTGCTGCTGGGGTCCCCTGTTCTGCGTGTCGGACACAATCCTGAAGCGCTGTGGCTGAGCTGAGGGTCCTGCCACAGGGGTCTTCCTCTTCTTTTCTGCCTGTCGAGCTGTAATGCAGTACTCCTGGGAGATAGCTATGTTGACCAACTCATTATAGCTGTTGGCCCTGACAGTGTTGAGACGATCACGGAGCTTAGTGCTGAGCCCCCGTCTGAACCTGTCCCTCTTCTTCTCGTCCGTGTCTGCATGGTACCCAGCATACTGGCACAAGTCATTAAAGGCCTGGGCATACTGCAACACTGTCCTGTTGCCCTGAGTGAGTGCCAGAAACTCGTTGAGCTTTCGGTCCATGATGCCTGCGGGTATATGATGTCCCCTGAAAGCTGCCTTAAACTCTCTCCATTCCACTTCATGGTCAGCCGGTTGCATAGCAAGATAGTGGTCCCACCATGTCCGCGCGGGTCCGCGAAGCTGCTGAGTGGCGAACCGGACCTTAGTGACTTCTGAGCAAGCTCCATGGAGTAGTGGGAATTTGGATTCCATTACTCGCAACCACACATCTGCATCAAGGGGATCCTCTGCCCTTGTGAACAATGGGGGCTGGGTGCTGAGGAACTCCTGATAGGTAGCCACCGCGGGGTGACGCTGATGGTCTCCACCACCATAGTGCTGAGGTGGTGGCTGACGCTGAGCCAGCTGCCTCAAGATCTCATTCTGCTGAGCCATGAGCTCCTGCAGAGTGGGAGGCGGTGGCGGTGGAGGAACGTGCTCATTCTGGCCACGATGCTGCCTTCCGGCCATCTAAAAAAAACCACATACATGCTTAACACCACATCTCCAAGTTCAAGATTTCATTTTGCGAAGGAAAAAGTTAAAACAACATGATAGACTCCGGCTTCAACAAAAGGATTTTAAAAGGCACAAATTCTTCCTTCCAAATTTAAACTGATGACAGCATCCATCAAACAAGCTTTCAAGAGAGTTTAGCATGATTACATCAATTGTCCCAAAATGACTCAACTCTATCTAGCCTAGTACCCCAAGGGTGCAAAAGCTAAGCTAGCAGCGAGGAGTCCCACATCACCGATCTCTATTCCTACTCTGGCAACTAATGAGCGAAAGAGGCGACACTCGACTCGGGGGAAGGTGGCCTCCCTGAGCCAGCAGTGTCCACGCTGGAAGCAGGCTCCTCCCCTCCCTCAATGTCGACGTCCTCGTCAGCCTCCCCATCATGGATCTCCTGATGATGCATGTCTAGGTGCTCATTAGCCTCTGCGAGCTGCTGCTGGGTGTTGAGAAGCTGATCTTCGAGAACCTCGATGGTGTTCTCCCTTGTTCCCACCAATTCCTCCAACTCATGGATCTCATCAGACAGCTGCTCCACTTGTAAATCTTTTTCTACCAACTCTTGGGACAAGTCAACCACGAGCTCCTCCCTGTTATCCAACGTAATCTTTGTTGCCTCCAGCAGTGCCATCAGATGGGACATCGCCTCACCGCGCATCACCTGCAGACGGTACAGAGCATTCATGCACCGTACGGTTAAGTGCGCGGTCTGTCCTGGGTAGATGGCCCAGATATCCTTGGCATGCTCCACCCGATCCTTCCACATTGGGTTGTCCTCCCTCTCAGCGGGGAACAAGCCAATGGGGTGGGTAGCCAGCTCCAAAGGATGGAATCCGCAGAAAGTAGTCAATCCATGCAGAGCGATCGCCTCGATCGTATCCTCCGCTCGGTATCCGAAAGACTCGGAGTCCAAAGAGCGCCAGCCTGGCTGCAGAGGATGAGGCTCCAAAGTCATCCTCACTCTACAGCGAGGCAATCGGTGCTTCTCGAACTGCTGCACCGCGTACTGAGGGGGTGTCGTGTATCCGGCCCCCTGAAGTACCTCCCATAAAATACGGGGAAAGCCCTCTCGTGCAAGTCCGTCAGTGTGGGTCAGTGCATTTCCGTCATCGGAGGATCCGTGGGAAGTCATCTGTGTACGATTAAGCGTAAGTAAAAGAAAAAGAATAAAAAAAAGCAAGGAAAAATAAAACTCAGCCTTTCTCTAGTTAAATGAAAAGGCACTGGGGACCTAGTTGGTTGTTATCTTGTTTTTAAGTCCTTTTACTCAGTTATCCATTTACTTAATCAAGAATGCATGCATGCTCGTCCTGAACGACCTCACAAGAAAATAAAAGGAATAGGGAAGAACTCCCATCCTGTAAAAGTGGCCTGTAGGGCCTAGTTACTTAGCCACCTAGCTACCCTTCTATCATCCTAAGGCTTCACGTCCTAGGTCTATCCTGCTCGTCCTACTATCTATCCAACATTGTTTCTATCAATTTTTTTTTACTTGGAAAATTGATGGTATTTACATTTTATTGATTCCTCTGTGGTGGTACAAGCTCCGATACCAGCTGTGGCGGAACTGCCCGAATTATTCTAACTTAAGTGCCTAAGCCCTGCCTAAGAGGCTAGACCACACTTAAATGGGAATAACCCGTCAATCCCTCGGATCTAGTCCGACACGGCCACTGACAGGATCAAGTACCACAATCTCACTCGATGGTGAGTCACAGAGCAAATACAATAAAGCATAAAACCATGCATGTGAGAGCATTAGATTATTACATCATCATCATCGGAGTTTTTGCAAAAGTAACCATCATTGTTCGAAGTGCAGCGGAATAAAACTAACGGTAAATAAACAGAGAGATGGGGAAGCCTGTCCCATCACTCCTCATGCTCCTCCTCAGCCGAGGCGGGGTCCCACTCAACAGTCCAACCCGGTGGTAAGGTGGACGACCAAGTCACTCCAGCAACCATGTCCTCCAGGGAACCTGTAAAATCATGCCACAAGCAAGGCTGAGTATACTAATACTCAGCTAGACTTACCCGGTGTGAGGAGTCTACTCCTCTACCTCTAGACATGCAGCTGTTTGGCTGTGGGGTTTGGTTGCCAAAAGCACTAGCTGAGTTTTCTAATCAAGTTTTTAACTTTGCCAAATTAAGTGTGACTCTCTTAAGGCTAAACATGTACTAACTACTCATACATAGTAGCAAACATTTTTAGCAATCAACATCTTGTATCATCTCAGCACAAGTTCACTTATTACTCAATGTAGCAGCATGGATCAAGCAGTCTCATTAGCTGCGAGAAGCAGACGATTCGAATCGAGTTTTTAAACCTTGCAAGGTAAACCTAAACACACGACGTGGCGAGACACTTCGTCCCCACACACATCAACCGTCCCCATCGATTCCCTGGCAGCAGATCAGGGCTCACCGCCTTGGCGTACAATGCCTCACTGACCCCGACTGGCCGTCGTGCAGTGACCGCACTTGTACCCACCATAACCGGAATGGGAGACCACGTCTCAGGTCGCGTGAGGGGATATGTCCGCTGGCAGGTTCAATCAGGTACTAGGCTTACCGATTTACCATATTTCTCAGCATGTGCTTAGTACGTTCAAACGCTTGACTCACGGTACCACACCTTAATCCTTATTCCAATTTCCGTCTTGTAGACAACCAATCCCCATGGATTGTTGTCCATAGACCAACATCATTATGATAATAAAGTGGAGACAACCAATTCCTGACCTCGCGCGAGTGCTAGAAAAATCACTCGACTTCTACCGAGATCCTATTTAATAAAGCAACTACTCGACCTAGCATACTAGTATTCATCTCAAAAGGAATCCTGAGTTCATGCAACTAAGGTTCCAAACAACTCCTACACTTAAGTGCACAGTACAAGCCTACAAACATTAAGTGTAGGAAAATAGCATATATAAACAGTTATGCATAAAACCGGGGCTTGCCTTCCAAGGCTGTGGCAGGCAGATCCTCTGGTGCAGACTCGGGTGCTGGATCTGGGGCTACCTCCTGAGCAGCTCCTTGCTCCGGCACGAGGATGTACTCTCCGTCAGCAAGGTTACAGTCTATCGAAATGCAATGAACATTATGTCATGATTATGCAGGATTTAATAATATTATGCTAAAGAGAACTGAGTTAAGAAGTAACTTAGGGTTTCTTAGTCTTGCGGGGCTTCCAGTGGGTTAGGCTTATTACTCTTTAGGCTTGGGTTTTTAGTGAAGATAACATAGTGGATTGGTATTGTCTTGATACATTTTAGTGGACAGATTACAAAGGTTTTAGGATGACAGTAATTTACATTATTCATTTTCCTTACTTTAACTCCCATTTAGGGTTTCTAGTGTAGGTTTGAACTACGACAGTGTTTTGATAAGTTCCAAAAATTCTGTAAAAATTACAGTGGGTTGTCATTTGCTATTCTAGCTTGTTTTAAGAATTTGAGGCTTAAAGTACAAGGCTAGGCTTTAAACAAAAATAACAAGAGTTACGCAAAAGGGGGCCACTTTACACTACATCTCTTAGTTAGGGTAGGTTCTGTCCTAAAGGTCATTTTTGCCGGCATCCCATAGTAGTAATAGGCTCCTGTGCTAAAAATCACAAAAAACTAAGGGGTGGTTATTTTGTTATGATTTTCTTAAGTTTAATGTCAAAAAGGTGCTTATAACTAACTTGTCATTTGAAAAATATCAAACAACAGATTTTGTATTTTTCCTATGTTCATAATAACCAAATATTAGTTATCCTAAGGTTTGAGGGGTTTTCACCTTAGAGTTATTTTTGTAGGGTTTTTCTAAGTTATCCTTAGTTTATTAAAATAAAAGGTTTCCTACTTATTTTTTTACTAAACCAGGGTATGATATATTTTTCCAGTGAACTACATTAAACAAGTATCCTAACAAAAATAGAGGTGCTCTCTGGTTCATTGTTTAAATTACATTTTCTATTTTTCTTAACCTTAAGCATATTGTAAAATAAGTGGTAAAAACTAACTTAATGGAGTGGACAGAGAGGTTTAACATTTTTAAACAGGTCAGTAGGTAGATACAAACTTCTCCAATTTTTCTTAACCCTAGTCAAATAATATAACTATTTTTTTCCTTCTATTATTGAGCTTTTGGCCAAAACTATAATTAAATCAGAGCTTTAAAGTTTTCTATAGTACATAGGGGGTTTTATATTTTTCTTAAGTAGGTTACATTATTTAGAGTCTGGCAAAATTGGTTTGACCAAATTTGGATGAGTTAAATAGAAGCTATGGATTTTCAAAGTTTCTGTTCAAATTAAAAACAGATTTAGTAAAGGTTTTCTGGAAAAACAGTTTACACCGAGGTCCCTGGGTTTAAACTAAATCAACCTTCGCAAATCTACCCTCACGCCACTATTCCCCTGTGTCTCTGACATTTCACAAAACCCCCTGATCTTCTCTCCCTCTCACTCGCAGTCCTTTCCCTTACGCAAACAGTAACCGCGGGAAAGAAAAGGGTGGCGTGGCTTACCGGCGGCGAGGGAGGTCCGGCGAAGGGTGGGGTTGGCTCGGGGAGACTCTGGCGGTCACGGCGAGGTGCGGCTCGACGGCGGGGATGGCCGGAATCGCTCTGTCCACGCGTGCAGGCGGGTGTTCTCGTCGGCGGCGAGTGTACCGGCCAAACTACGGCGAACTGGTTCAATCCAAGGGCATGGTGAGCTTTACGGGGTAACGTAGCGACTGTACGCACAAGGAATCGAAGGATGGTTGAGTGGATTACCCGGTCCACGTACTCCGGCGGGGTTGAGAGCTCCGGCGACCGTGGGCCGGCCTCTCCGGCGAAGCAAACTTCAATTCCTCGCTCGGGGAGCTTCACCGGGGTGTGCTCAGTCTTCTCCGAGGGCTGGTCGGGGTTGGGAAGGGGTCTACTGGCCGGTCTACGATGGTAGGGGGATCGGGCGGCCGCGGACACGCTGCGCACGGGCAAACGGTGGCGAGCTGAGCTCCGGTGAAGTTTGAGTGTGCGCGGAAGAGTACAGCCGAAGCCTGGGGGGGCTTTATAGGCGCGGGCGCGGGCCATGGCGCTGGCTTGGCTCGGGCGCGGCGCTGGGCATGCGGGGGCGCGCGCGAGCGTGCTCTGGCGCGGGCAGGAAGCCTCGAACACGTGGAGGTGTGTTTCTTCCATTGTTCAAACGTCTCCAGAGATCGCAAACGTGCGAATCTTGCCATGAATCCGGCGCAGACCTCTTCCTGACACCTAGGGCTATCTCTCATGTGTGAGTTCCAATGGAGGATACGCCCTAGATCAGGAGATAGACGGGCGCCAAATCTGGCTTGTCTCACTGCCCACACCACGACAAAACTGATGCCAAATCCTATCAAACGTCCAAGTCTCGGTGTCCACTTTTTCCAGGGGTGCCTTAGGTGGTATACCACATTTTTGGTATAGAACCTAAGTGGTTTTGGTGCCATCTTCAAAGTGAACACGGTTGATCTTTAGATTAGGGTTAAAAATTGGACTTAGAGAGAAATAGAGAGCTCTAGCTCTCTCTCCACTTGGAGATTTGAATAGGGGTTTCTCCAGGGGTCTTTTTGCAATATCCCCCCCCCTAATTGATGGTTGTAAAGCTAGTTAAGGCTTGGGTAAAAATTACTCTTGCTTTGCATATTTGCTCACTCTCTTTCCCCTTTTAACCAGGGTTTTGGAAGATAGGGTTTAAGAGAGGTCTAGTCTAGGGTTCTTCCCTCCTCTCCCTTCCAAGTTAGTAAAGGTACAGAGAATTGAGTAATGCTTCTTAGGTCATTAACAAATTTTGATTAACACATGATCTCCAAGTCCTTATGTGATTCCCTAAGCCTTTACCACATGTGATCACAAACCTGAGTGTCAAGGTGTGCTCTAGCCATAGTAACACCTGAGGTGTTACAGCCTCTCTAGCCACTTGGCAATTATTGTGCTAACGATTAATCAAGTTTTGTGGCTTAAGTTTTTAAAGTTTCACAGGATCACCTATTCACCCCCCTCTAGGTGCTCTCAATTGGTATCGGAGTCGTTCTCTTCACAAAGGGACTAACCTCCCGAAGAGATGGATCCTAAGGGGAAGGGAATCGTGATCAACGACAAAGAGAAGGAATCCTTCGTCAACAAGCCAAAGGACGACAAGCCTACCGACTCCGGCTCAGGCCATAGACGGAAGGAAGGGAAAAAGAAGAAGACGAGGCGCATCAAGGAGATCGTCTATTACGACGACAGCGATGAGTCTACTTCTTCCCAAAAGGACGACGACCACAACGACTACGAGAGAAGGAAACCGGTTAATTCGAACTTTTCTTTTGACTACTCTCGTATTCCGCAAAGTTCAAATTCACATTTGCTCTCCATTCCACTCGGCAAGCCCCCACACTTTGATGGGGAGGACTACGGATTTTGGAGCCACAAAATGCGTAGTCACCTATTCTCTCTCCATCCTAGTATATGGGAGATTGTAGAGAGTGGAATGCACTTTGATAGTTCGGATAGTCCCATGTTCATTAATGAACAAATTCATAAGAATGCACAAGCTACTACTGTTCTTCTAGCTTCATTGTGCAGGGATGAATACCACAAAGTGAGCGGCTTGGATAACGCCAAGCAGATCTGGGACACCCTCAAGATTTCTCATGAGGGGAACGACGTCACCTTGCTCACCAAGATGGAGTTGGTGGAGGGCGAGCTTGGGCGGTTTGCGATGATAAGGGGCGAGGAGCCAACTCAAACATACAACCGGCTCGAGACCCTTATCAACAAAATAAGGAGCTACGGAAGCACGCGATGGACGGACCACGACGTCATCCGACTGATGCTAAGGTCCTTTACCGTTCTTGATCCTCATTTGGTGAATAATATTCGTGAGAATCCTAGGTACACCAAAATGTCGCCCGAAGAAGTCCTTGGAAAATTCGTTAGCGGGCGAATGATGATCAAGGAGGCGAGGTATGTGGACGACGCCTTGAATGGTCCGATCAACGAGCCGCAACCCCTTGCTCTCAAGGCAACAAGAAGCAAGGAGGCGCTACCTAGCAAGGTGGCACAAATCGAGGCGGCTGGACTTAATGATGAAGAGATGGCCCTCATCATCAAGAGATTCAAGACGGCGCTTAAAGGTCGCAAGGGACAGCCAAGCAAGACCAAAGCCAAAAGGAAGCGCTCATGCTTCAAATGCGGTAAGCTTGGTCATTTTATTGCTAACTGTCCCGACAATGATAGTGATCAGGATCAAGGGAACAAGAGGGAGAAGAAAAACTATAAGAAGGCAAAGGGCGAGGCTCATCTTGGCAAGGAGTGGGATTCGGATTGCTCCTCGTCCGACTCCGACAATGAAGGACTCGCCGCCACCACCTTCAACAAGTCATCCCTCTTCCCCAACGAGCGTCACACATGCCTTATGGCAAGGGAGAAGAAGGTATGTACTCGAGACTCTACTTATGCTTCTTCAAGTGAAGACGAATCTAGTGATGAGGAAATAGATTACTCTAGCTTGTTCAAGGGATTGGATAGAAATAAAATTGATAAAATCAATGAATTGATTGATGCCTTGAATGAAAAGGATAGGCTTTTAGAAAAGCAAGAGGATTTGTTGTATGATGAACATGACAAATTTGTAGAGGCACAAAAATCCTATGCTTTAGAAGTTAAAAGAAATGAAATGCTTTCTTATGAACTATCTACGTGTCATGAAACCATTTCTACTTTACAAAGTGTTAACAATGATTTAAATGCTAAATTAGAAGTAGCAAATAAATCTAATTCTTGTGTAGAACATGTTATGATTTGCACTAGGTGTAAGGATTTTGATATTGATGCCTGTAATGGACACCTAGTTTCAATTTCGAGATTAAATGATGAAGTAGCTAGTCTTAATGCCCAACTTAAGACTAGCAAAAGTGATTTCGATAAGCTAAAATTTGCAAGGGATGCCTACACGATTGGTAGACACCCCTCAATTAAGGATGGACTTGGCTTCAAGAGGGAAGCCAAGGACTTAACAAGCCATAAGGCTCCCATCTCCGCCAAGGAGAAAGGGAAGGCCCCTATGGCAAGTAGTACTAAAAAGAACCATGCTTTTATGTACAATGATAGAAGACAGTCTCATAGGAATTGTAATGCTTTTGACTCGCATGCCTATGACTCTTATGCTATGTTTGCCCCCAGCTCTTCCTATATGCATGGTAGAAATATTCCTAGGAAAAATGTTCATCATGTGCCTAGAAAAAATTTTGTTCATGCTTCTAGGAAAGTTATGAATGGTCCCTCTACAATTTATCATGCTTTGAATGCTTCCTTTGCTATTTGTAGAAAGGATAGGAAGATAGTTGCTAGGAAATTAGGGGCAAAATGCAAGGGTGATAAAACTTGCATTTGGGTCCCTAAGGAAATTGTGACTAACCTTGTAGGACCCAACAAGAGTTGGGTACCTAAGACCCAAGCCTAAATTTGCCTTGCAGGTTTATGCATCCGGAGGTTCAAGCTGGATTATCGACAGCGGATGCACAAACCATATGACGGGGGAGAAGAAGATGTTCACCTCCTACGTCAAGAATAAGGATTCCCAAGATTCAATCATATTCGGTGATGGGAATCAAGGCAAGGTGAAAGGTTTAGGCAAGATTGCAATATCAAATGAGCATTATATCTCTAATGTGTTTTTAGTGGAGAGTCTTGGATATAATTTACTATCTGTTAGTCAATTATGTAATATGGGATATAATTGTTTATTTACAAATGTAGATGTGTCTGTCTTTAAAAGATGTGATGGTTCACTAGCTTTTAAGGGTGTACTAGACGGCAAACTTTACTTAGTTGATTTTGCAAAAGAAGAGCCCGGTCTAGATGCATGCTTAATAGCTAAGACTTGCATGGGCTGGTTGTGGCATCGCCGCTTAGCACATGTGGGGATGAAGAACCTCCACAAGCTTCTAAAGGGAGAACACGTGATAGGTCTAACCAATGTTCATTTCGAAAAAGATAGACCTTGTGCAGCTTGTCAAGCAGGTAAACAAGTGGGAGGAGCACATCACAGCAAGAATGTGATGACCACGTCAAGACCTCTGGAGCTGCTGCATATGGACCTCTTCGGACCCGTCGCCTATCTGAGCATAGGAGGAAGTAAGTATGGTCTAGTTATTGTTGATGACTTTTCCCGCTTCACTTGGGTGTTCTTTTTGCAGGATAAGTCTGAAACCCAAGGGACCCTCAAGCGCTTCCTCAGGAGAGCTCAAAATGAGTTTGAGCTCAAAGTGAAGAAGATAAGGAGCGACAACGGGTCCGAATTCAAGAATCTTCAAGTGGAGGAGTTCCTTGAGGAGGAGGGGATCAAGCACGAGTTCTCCGCTCCCTACACACCTCAGCAAAATGGTGTGGTAGAGAGGAAGAACAGGACGCTCATTGATATGGCGAGGACTATGCTTGGAGAATTCAAGACCCCCGAGTGTTTTTGGTCGGAAGCCGTGAACACGACTTGCCACGCCATCAACAGGGTCTATCTTCACCGCCTCCTCAAGAAGACCTCATACGAGCTGCTAACTGGTAACAAACCCAATGTATCGTACTTTCGTGTATTTGGGAGTAAATGCTACATTCTAGTGAAGAAGGGTAGGAATTCCAAATTTGCTCCCAAAGCTGTAGAAGGGTTTCTATTAGGTTATGATTCAAATACAAAGGCGTATAGGGTCTTCAACAAATCATCGGGTTTGGTTGAAGTCTCTAGCGACGTTGTATTTGATGAGACTAATGGCTCTCCAAGAGAGCAAGTTATTGATCTTGATGATGTAGATGAAGAAGACGTTCCAACGGTCGCGATACGCACCATGGCGATTGGAGATGTACGACCTCAGGAACAATTGGAGCAAGATCAACCATCTTCCTCAACTATGGTGCAACCCCCAACCCAAGATGACGAATAGGTACCTCAAGTGGAGGCGCATGATCAAGGGGGAGCACAAGATGTTCAAGTTGAAGAGGAAGAAGCACCTCAGGCACCTCCAACCCAAGTTCGAGCGACGATCCAAAGGGATCATCCCATCGACCAGATATTGGGTGATATTAGCAAGGGAGTAACTACTCGCTCAAGATTAGTTAATTTTTGTGAACATTACTCCTTTGTCTCTTCTATTGAGCCTTTCAGGGTAGAAGAGGCCTTGCTAGATCCGGACTGGGTGTTGGCCATGCAGGAGGAACTCAACAACTTCAAGCGCAATGAAGTTTGGACACTGGTGCCTCGTCCCAAGCAAAATGTTGTGGGAACCAAGTGGGTGTTCCGCAACAAACAGGATGAGCACGGGGTGGTGACGAGGAACAAGGCTCGACTTGTGGCAAAAGGTTATGCCCAAGTCGCAGGTTTGGACTTTGAGGAGACTTTTGCTCCTGTGGCTAGGCTAGAATCAATTCGTATTTTGCTAGCATATGCCGCTCACCATTCTTTCAGGTTGTACTAAATGGATGTGAAGAGCGCTTTCCTCAATGGGCCGATCAAGGAGGAGGTGTACGTGGAGCAACCCCCTGGCTTCGAAGATGAACGATACCCCGACCACGTGTGTAAGCTCTCTAAGGCGCTCTATGGACTTAAGCAAGCCCCAAGAGCATGGTATGAATGTCTTAGAGACTTCTTAATTGCTAATGCTTTCAAGGTTGGGAAAGCCGATCCAACTCTTTTTACTAAGACTTGCGATGGTGATCTTTTTGTGTGCCAAATTTATGTCGATGACATAATATTTGGTTCTACTAACCAAAAGTCTTGTGAAGAGTTTAGCAGGGTGATGACGCAGAAATTCGAGATGTCGATGATGGGCGAATTGAACTACTTCCTTGGGTTCCAAGTGAAGCAACTCAAGGACGGTACCTTCATCTCCCAAACGAAGTACACGCAAGATTTGCTGAAGCGGTTTGGGATGAAGGACGCCAAGCCCGCAAAGACGCCGATGGGAACCGACGGACACACCGACCTCAACAAAGGTGGTAAGTCCGTTGATCAAAAAGCATACCGGTCGATGATAGGTTCTTTGCTTTATTTATGTGCTAGTAGACCGGATATTATGCTTAGCGTATGCATGTGTGCTAGATTTCAATCCGATCCTAAGGAGTGTCACTTAGTGGCCGTGAAGTGAATTCTTAGATATTTAGTCGCTACGCCTTGCTTCGGGATCTGGTATCCAAAGGGGTCTAACTTTGACTTGATTGGATATTCAGATTCCGACTATGCTGGATGTAAGGTCGATAGGAAGAGTACATCGGGGACGTGCCAATTCTTAGGAAGGTCCCTGGTGCCATGGAATTCTAAGAAACAAACCTCCGTTGCCCTATCCACCGCTGAGGCCGAGTACGTTGCCGCAGGACAGTGTTGCGCGCAACTACTTTGGATGAGGCAAACCCTCCGGGACTTTGGCTACAATCTGAGCAAAGTCCCACTCCTATGTGATAATGAGAGTGCTATCCGAATAGCGGAAAATCCTGTTCAGCACAGCCACACAAAGCACATTGACATCCGGCATCACTTTTTGAGAGACCACCAGCAAAAGGGAGATATCGAAGTGTTTCATGTTAGCACCGAGAACCAGCTAGCCGATATCTTCACTAAGCCTTTAGATGAAAAGACCTTTTGCAGGCTGCGTAGTGAGCTAAATGTCCTAGATTCGCGGAACTTGGATTGAATTGTAGCATACATGTGTTTATGCCTTTGATCATGTTCATTCTGCATTTTGTTGCTTATTGTGGTGCTCAAGTTGTACAAACACTCCCTGGACCTCTCAAGTCCTTTTCGCAAGTAATGCACATATTTAGGGGGAGCTGTGCTACAACTTGACCCTTTGAGACTAACCATATTCTTGAGTTTGGTTGTTTTAGTCTCAAAGGAGGATTGAAAGGGAAAAGGTGGACTTGGACCATGCAAGACTTCCACTACACTCCGATGAAAAGAGTAACTTTTCCAAGTTCATCTTTATACTCTATTGCCTTTGTACTCTTATTTGAAGATTTTGGTGAGGCAATGGAGTTAAAGGGCCAAGATTGATCCTGTTTTGGTGCTTGATGCCAAAGGGGGAGAAAATAAAGGCCAAAGCAATAGATGGATCAGCTACCACTTGAGAAATTTTGAAAATAGTAGATTAGAGCTTTTGGTTTGTCAAAACTCTTTTATTGTCTCTTATGTCAAAAGTTGGCCTCTTGTGGGGAGAAGTGTTGATTATGGGAAAAGGGGGAGTTTTTGAAATCCTTGATCAAATTTCTTTGGAAAACCTCTCTTTATGTCTCTACAAGTGGATTTGACTTAGAGATAGGAATTTGAGTTTGATTTGCAAAAAACAAACCAAGTGGTGGCATAGAGTGATCCATATATGTCAAATTGAATCAAAACAATTTTGAGTTCTTAGTTGAATTGATTTTGTACTTGTTCTACTTGCTTTATGTTGTGTTGGCATAAATCACCAAAAAGGGGGAGATTAAAAGGGAAATGTGCCCTTGGGCCATTTCTAAGTATTTTGGTGATTTAGTGTCCAACACAAGTGCCTAAGTGTAAAATGGTGGACAAAGTGCAAATCAAGGATAAAGGTATGTTTCTCAGACTTAGTACATTGTTTTAGAGACTAATGTATTGTGTCCAAGTGCTGGAAACAGGAAAAATCCAATTGAAAATGCCTTGGCTCGAGCAGCCAAGAGTCTGCTCAGTCTGGAGCACCGGACTGTCCGGTGGAGCACCAGACAGTGTCCGGTGCGCCAGGCTGGCTCAATCAAACAGGCTGCTCTCGCGACTTCGACGGCGGTGTACGACTATAATTCACCGGACTGTCCGGTGTGCACCGGACTGTCCGGTGGGCCGTTCACAGGCGAACTCGTAGCTCTCAGGAATTCATCGGTGACGTACGGCTATAATTCACCGGACTGTCCGGTGAGCCAACGGTCGGCCGGGCCAACGGTCGGCCGCGCAATCTGCGCGGGACACGTGGCCGAGCCAACGGCTAGAAGAAGGCACCGGACTGTCCGGTGTGCACCGGATATGTCGGGTGCGCCAACGGCTCTCAGGCTGCCAACGATCGACTGCGCTGTTTATGGAAAGAAATCGGGCACCGGACATGTCCGGTGTGCACCGGACTGTCCGGTGCGCCAGTCGACAGAAGGCAAGATCAGCCTTCCAAGATTGCTCTCAACGGCTCCTAGGTGCCTTGGGGCTATAAAAGGGACCCCTAGGCGCATGGAGGAGTACACCAAGCATTCCTACAACATTCAAAAGCACCAAGACATCGATTTCGCGCATTCGTTTCATTGTGATAGCATATGGAGCTCTAGTGGAGTTGTGAACTCATTGAGTCGTGTTGCGAGCTCTTGTTGCGACTTGTGCGCGTGTTGACACTTTGATTCTTGTGTCTTGTGTGCGTTGCTAATCCCTCCCTTGCTCCGTGTTCTTTGTGAATTTCAAGTGTAAGGGCGAGAGGCTCCAAGTTGTGGAGATTCCTCGCAAACGGGATTGAGAAAAAGCAAGCAAAACACCGTGGTATTCAAGTGGGTCTTTGGACCGCTTGAGAGGGGTTGATTGCAACCCTCGTCCGTTGGGACGCCACAACGTGGAGTAGGCAAGCGTTGGTCTTGGCCGAACCACGGGATAACCACCGTGCCATCTCTGTGATTGATCCTTGTTGGTTATTGTGTTTTGTTGAGGATTCCTCTCTAGCCACTTGGCAATTATTGTGCTAACGATTAATCAAGTTTTGTGGCTTAAGTTTGTAAAGTTTCACAGGATCACCTATTCACCCCCCTCTAGGTGCTCTCATATACCATCAATCTTTTGATGCCCAATGATATAGCAATGTTCAGTCCGTGAATCAGAGCTTCATATTCTGCTGCATTGTTAGAGGCTAGAAATAGCAACTGTAGGGCATATCTGAGGTGTTCGCCTCCGGGTGCAGTAAAGAGGATCCCTGCGCCTGCTCCCTGTAGCTTTAATGAGCCATCAAAATACATTCGCCATACTTCTGCAGTTTCTGGGTTATCTGGTACTTGTTGTTCGGTCCACTCCGACACAAAGTCAACCAGTGCTTGAGTTTTGATGGCAGTGCGAGGTCGAAATTCAATGTCGTGAGATCCCAGCTCGCAGGCCCATTTGGCTATTCTCCCGATGGCTTCTTTGTTGTGAAGAATGTCCCCTATTGGAAAACCGGTAACTACTACGACTTTGTGGTCGTCGAAGTAGTGACGGAGCTTGCGTGCAGTTAGAAGTACTGCATATAACAGTTTCTGAACTTGAGGGTATTTTTTCTTCGAGGGACCCAGAACTTTGCTGATGAAATAAACAGGATGTTGCATTGGATAAGCATGTCCTTCTTCTGCTCGCTCGACTACTAACGCGGTGCTCACCACGTGAGTCGTGCAAGAGATATATAGCAGTAAATCTTCAGCTGGTTGAGCCGGCGTGGCTCGATGCGGCGGTTTCAGCACTGGTGGCGTTGTCAAGAATTTTTTCAGTGCCTCTAGAGCCTCCTGTGGCTCTGAAGTCCATTGAAATTTGTCCACCTTCTTGAGCAACTTATAAAATGGTAAGCCTTTTTCTCCCAGCCTCGATATGAATCTGCTCAAAGCTGCCATGCATCCCGTGAGTCTTTGCACTTTCTTCTGCGACCGTGGTGCCTCCATCCTCATAATAGCCTCGATCTTTTCTGGGTTGGCCTCGATTCCTTGGTGGCTGACAATGAACCCAAGTAACTTTCCTGCTGGCACCCCGAAGACACATTTTTCGGGATTAAGCTTCCATCGATATCGCCGTAGACTGTTGAAAACCAGTTGTAAATCTTCGATGAAATTTTCCGAATTTTCTGTTTTGATTACCACGTCGTCCACATATTCTTCCACACGCTTGCCCCAGTGATCGGCTAAGCATGTTTGAATAGCTCTCTGATAAGTCGCTCCAGCGTTCTTGAGGCCGAACGACATGGAGGTATAGCAGAAAGCACCGAATGGAGTGATGAACGCCGTTTTTTTCCTCGTCCTCTTTCGCCAGGCTAATCTGGTGATATCCAGAGTAGCAATCCAGGAAGGACAGCATAGAACATCTAGCGGTGGAATCTACCACCTGATCTATCCTAGGGAGCCCGAAGGGATCCTTTGGACAGTGTTTGTTGAGATCTGTGTAGTCGACGCACATGCACCAATCCACCTTATTCTTTTTGAGTACAAGAACAGGGTTAGCCAACCACTCAGGATGTAATACTTCTCTAATAAACCCAGCCGCGACCAAGCGAGCCAGCTCGACGCGAATGGCCTCTCTCTTGTCGGGCGTGAAACGACGTAGTTTTTGCCGAATCGGCCTCGCCTGGGGGTAGACCTTTAGTTTGTGCTCGGCCAGTTCTCTCAGGACTCACGGCATATCCGCAGGTTGCCATGCGAGTACATCTCGGTTATCTTGCAGGAACCGGACAAGCGTGTTTTCCTATTTGTCATCCAGGCTGGAGCTGATGATGGCAGTCTTGCGTTCATCAGCGAACCCGAGGTTGATCCTTTTAGTTTCTTCAGTCGGCCGCATAGAGGTCGCGGCTTGAGCCTCGTTCGCAGGTACCGCGAGGCCTTCCTCAGGCTTAGAGTTTGCCTGCATAGAAGAAGTCGCCGACGGTTTGGTGGTGAGGGCCGCCTAGATGGCCTCCCGGAAACATTCTGCGGCGCCTTGGAAGTCTGCGCGCACAGTTATGATCCCCTGCGGCCCTAGCATCTTCAGTATCATGTAGGTGTAATGGGGAATGGCCATGAATTTCGCCAATCCAGGCCTCCCGATGATGGCGTTGTACCCGCAGTCAAAGTTCGCCACTTCGAACCTCAGGAACTCGGTTATGTAGTTCTCCGGAGTTCCGAAGGTGACCGGCATGTAGATGTGGCCCAGCGGGTATTCTCCTTCGGTCGGCACGATGCCGAAGAAAGGAGTATCGGACTCGTGGAGCTCTTTGAGGTGAACTCCCAAGCCTTGAAGCGTCCGGGGGAAGGTGACGTTGATGCTGCTCCCCCCGTCCACTAGTACCTTCTTCACCCGGCTCTTTCGGATCACCGGATCGACGAGGGGTGGGTATTTTCCCGGGTGGTCGAAGTTGAGCCACTGATCTGCCCGAGTGAAAGTGATCGGGTGCTCCGACCATCGGTACAGAGCGGGAGGACCGGTGGTCGCTATCATTATTTGGCGATCGTTGAGCTGTTGTTGTCTCTTGTTCTCCTGTGATCCATGCCCGCCAAAGATGACGTTGACCTCTCGGTCGACGCGCGGGAAGGCTCCATCTCCCCTCTCCTCCTGTTGTTGGGGTTGTCGCGGTTCTGGTCCTCCCCGCGGCGGAGGAGGAGGTAGAGGCTGGAAAGGTCGGCCGTGCCCAACGGAGTGCTTGAAGTCCCTGCAGTTCCGAAGGGTGTGGCGCATGTCCTTGTGGTACGGGCACTAGGTGTCGAGGATGTCGTCCAGCGTGCGTTCGCCTCCACGAGGTCCTCCTCGGGCGCGAGAGGCGGGTGGTCCGGCGGCGTGAACTTCTTCGCGAGGCCTCTTCTCCCAACGCTTGTCGGGCTGCTGGTTCGTGTCGCATCGTGGCGCTGCCGGTGCTGGCTTCGCTCCTCCGATGAGGTCCCGAGCCCGTTCGTCGGCGGTGATATAGAGGTCGGCTTCCCTGAACAGCTTCTCGGAGGTAGTTGACGCTTTCTGTAATATGGCACGGACGAAGGTCGTGTTGTCGGAGCCTCTGTAGAAGTCCTCGATTACTGCTGCCTCCGCAACCTCGAGGATACGATTTCTCATGGTCTGGAACCTTTTGAGGTATGACCTGAGAGTTTCGTCCCCCCGGCGCTTGACGGATTTTAGGTCCCATGGTTGTGCCGGCTTGTCGGAGAGGGACTGGAAGTTGGCGATGAAGCGTCGACTGAAATCACTCCAGTCATCGATGCAGTGTTGTGGTAGGTGTCGCAGCCATTGTAGTGCATCTTGCCCGAGGACGATGGGCAAGTACGCAGTCATTACGTCCTCAGTTGCCCCGGCGGCCCGGGCAGCGGTAGTGTAGACGGCCAGCCAGCCTCCCGGATCCTGCTTAGGTTCATATTTGTCAACGTTGGATACCTTGAAGTTAGGAGGCCATTGAATGGCTCCGAGGTGCGGAGTGAGTGCCGACACTCCGCACGTGTCTTCTTGTCGTCGAGGATAATGTCTGCCTCGGGGAGGGGAGTGGTCGTCATGGTGCTTCGACCGTCCCCAGGTGGTGCCGCCAGTCGAAGCCGTTGCCGACTCGGTCCTGGTGGCCTGACTCCGGGTTGGGATACCGTGATCCCTGTCGTATTCTTCCCGGCGACGGATCTCGTTCTCATGTCATCGTTCGCGTGAAGCGTTGATGGAGCTCCATGCGTCCCGCCGACTGTTGATGGTATGTCGTAGATCATTCAGCGGATGCCCGAGAGGTAGAAGATGATTGGCCGCTCGAGTGAACAGTCGCCGGTAGCCCTCGGCATCGGGAGTCCGAGGGAGACCGTCGGCTGTCCGAGCCAGTACTCCACCAACTTCACTTGGTGTGTTCAAGGCTCGGGCGAAGTCGGGGTTCAGGTTGCGCCCGAATAGAGGATTTTCCCAACGTTGCTTAGTTTCCTGTTCGGCCTGTTCTTGAGCTCGCCGGCGATCACGTCGTCGGGAATTCCTCCTTTCCCGGAAGACACGTTCTTCCGGGGTTTCTCCCATCTTTGAGGCCTCGTCTCGCAACACAGGCTGCACCGGGTCCCGCTCTCCGGCCTCGTGATGTCTCCGAATATTTCGGCGTCGGTTCCTTCATCTGCGGGATTCCCGCTGAGGAGGTTCCTCTCCGGGTACAGTCGGCTCGTCGTCAGAGATGGGGGGCGACTCCACTCTCCCGATGAAGAGGACGTCGGGGTAGAATGGCGTAGCTGTCATGACGATCTTCTTTCTGTTCTCCTTAGAGGACGGAGGCGCAGAAAGAACAACTTGCTTCCTCCCGATTTTATTTGTTTCTTTCTTTCTTGTGATTTGTGTCCATTCTTTCGTCGGAGAGGTAGACAATGGAGTTTTTCGAGTTGGCGGGCCTCGAGCCTCTGTCCTGCCGGAGGCGATCCTTTTTCGGAGCATTGGAGGTTGCGCCTTTCCCTGCTTTTCCCCGATTTCCATGGAGATTTTTGAGGAAGATCTTCTCTCCGTCGGGTCCGCAATATGATGCAGAGTTCCCTCCTCATCCGCTACAGCTGAGATGGTTCCGAAGCAGAATGTGGACCCAGGGCAGAAGATGATCTTGTGGAGGAAGGTGACGGCCATTGAGCTAGCTTGGATTGATGACACACCCCCTACCTGGTGCGCCAGCTGTCGGTGTTTTGGGTCCCCTACCGCACACCCGGGGTTGCCCCTCAAGGTGCTTTTAGGAGTAGGACGGTGTTGTCGACTGTAGTTCAATGGTTCGTGCTAGTTGCACGAGAGACGACAGACAATGATTTACAGGTTCGGGCCGCTTTGAAGTGCATAATACCCTACGTCCTGGCGAGAGTGTTGTATATGGTGAGTTACAAGGTGATTCTCTAATGTGTATGAAGCTGGGGTGGATGGCTAAGTGGTGGGTTCGATCCTTTCTGAAGGGGTGCCCCCTAGGCCTTATATACTCGACCGTGGGGCAATACATGCAGATATGATAATCACGTGCACCTAAGAAATAGTAAACCGATTGAGTCTATCTTCCTATAGTTCTGCCGACCCATCTTCGCTCAGTTCATTGTACGGGGCCTCCAGCGCGGGGAGATCGGGTCTCTGTTGTGATTACTCGCTCGAGATCATTGGGCCGTCTGAGCTTGTTCCGACCCAGCCTTATGTCGATCTGCTTTACTAGCCGTTCCTCCCCAGGCCCACGAAGGGGTGACCTTACGACTTATTGGACCCTTGGGCCTTTCGTAAGGTCTTTTATCCTTCCAGTGGACCTAGGGGATATCTGTCCCCCACACAAAACGAATTTGAGCTCAAGGTGAAAAAGATAAGAAGCGACAACGGGTCCGAGTTCAAGAATCTGCAAGTGGAGGAGTATCTTGAGGAGGAAGGCATCAAGCATGAGTTCTCCGCTCCCTACGCACCACAGCAAAATGGTGTGGTAGAGAGGAAGAACAAAACGCTCATCGACATGGTGAGGACTATGCTTGGAGAGTTCAAGACCTCCGAGCGTTTTTGGTCGGAAGCCGTGAACACGGCTTGCCACGCCATCAACAGGGTCTATCTTCATCGCCTCCTCAAGAAGACCTCGTATGAACTTCTTACCGGTAACAAACCCAACGTCTCATACTTTCGTGTATTTGGGAGCAAATGTTACATTCTAGTGAAGAAAGGTAGAAATTCTAAATTTGCTCCCAAGGCAGTAGAAGGGTTTTTACTAGGGTATGACTCAAATACAAGGGCGTATTGAGTCTTCAACAAATCATCGGGTTTGGTTACAGTCTCTAGCGACGTTGTATTTGATGAGACTAATGGCTCTCCAAGAGAGCAAGTTGATCTTGATGATATAGATGAAGATGATGTTCCGACGACCGTAATACGCACCATGGCGATTGGAGATGTGCGACCACAGGAAAAACAAGAGCAAGATCAACCTTCTTCCTCAACGATGGTGCATCCCCCAACTCAAGATGATGAACAGGTTCCTCAAGAAGAGGCGCGTGATCAAGGGGGAGCACAAAAAGAACCAGCTATGGAGGAAGAAGCACCATAGGCCCCTCCAACTCAAGTCTGAGCGACGATCCAATGACATCACTCCGTCGATCAGATACTGGGTGACATAAGCAAGGGAGTAACAACTCGCTCATGTTTAGCTAATTTTTGTGAGCATTACTCGTTTGTCTCTTCTATTGAGCCTTTCAGGGTAGAAGAGGCCTTGCAGGATCCGGACTGAGTGTTGGCCATGCAGGAAGAGCTCAACAACTTCAAGAGGAATGAAGTTTGGAGCCTGGTGCCACATCCCAAGCAAAATGTTGTGGGAACCAAGTGGGTGTTCCGCAACAAGCAAGACGAGCACGAGGTGGTGACACAAAACAAGGCTCAACTTGTGGCAAAAGGTTATGCCCAAGTCGCAGGTTTGGATTTTGAGGAGACTTTTGCTCCTGTGGCTAGGCTAGAGTCTATTCGAATTTTGTTAGCCTATGCCGCTCATCACTCTTTCAGGTTGTTTCAAATGGATGTGAAGAGCGCTTTCCTCAACGGGCCAATCAAGGAGGAGGTGTATGTGGAACAACCCCCTGGCTTTGAGGATGACAGGTATCCCGACCACGTTTTTAAGCTCTCTAAGGCGCTCTATGGACTTAAGCAAGCCCCAAGAGCATGTATGAATGCCTTAGAGATTTCTTAATTGCTAATGCTTTCAAGGTTGGGAAAGCTGATCCCACTCTTTTCACTAAGACTTGTGACGGTGACCTTTTTGTGTGCCAAATTTATGTCGATGACATAATATTTGGTTCTACTAACCAAAAGTCTTGTGAGGAGTTTAGCAGGGTGATGACTGAAAAGTTTGAGATGTCGATGATGGGCGAGTTGAACTACTTCCTTTGGTTCCAAGTGAGACAACTCAAGGACGGCACCTTCATCTCCCAAACGAAGTACACTCAAGATCTTCTTAAGAGGTTTAGGATGAAGGACGCCAAGCCCGCGAAGACACCGATGGGAACCAACGGGCATGTCGACCTCAACAAAGGAGGTAAGTCCGTTGATCAAAAGGCATACCGGTCTATGATAGGTTCCTTGCTTTATTTATGTGCTAGTAGACCGGACATTATGCTTAGTGTATGCATGTGTGCTAGATTTCAATCCGACCCCAAGGAATGTCACCTTGTGGCCATTAAGCGAATTCTTAGGTATTTAGTTGCTACGCCTTGCTTCGGGATCTGGTATCCAAAGGGGTCTACTTTTGACTTGATTGGATATTCAGACTCCGATTATGCCGGGTGCAAGGTTGATAGGAAGAGTACATGAGGGACGTGCCAATTCCTAGGAAGGTCCCTGGTGTCTTGGAGTTCAAAGAAACAAACATCTGTTGCCATATCCATCGCTGAAGCCGAGTATGTTGCCGCAGGACAGTGTTGCGCGCAACTACTTTGGATGAGGCAAACCCTTCGGGACTTTGGCTACAATCTGAGCAAAGTCTCACTCCTATGTGACAATGAGAGTGCAATCCGCATGGCGGATAATCCTGTTGAACACAGCTGCACTAAGCACATAGACATCCGACATCAATTCCCGAGAGACCACCAGCAAAAGGGAGATATCGAGGTGTACCATATTAACACCGAGAACCAGCTAGCCGATATCTTCACCAAGCCTTTAGATGAGAAAAGGTTTTGCAGGTTGCGTAGTGAGCTAAATGTCTTAGATTCGCGTAACTTGGATTGATCTATAGCATACATGTGTTCTATGCCTTTGATCATGTTACTTTATGCATTTATGTAATTAGTTGCTTATTTATGGTGCTCAAGTTGTGCAAGGGATCCCCGGACCTCACAAGTCCATGTGTGAATGATGCACATATTTAGGGGAGAAGTGCTACAACTTGACCCTTTGAGACTAACCTTGTGTTTGAGTATCCTTGATGTAGTCTCAAAGGTGCATTGAAAGGGAAATGGACTTGAACGTTGCAAAGAGTTCCACTGCACTCCGGTATTGGTGTATTTCGTTCCAAGTTCATCTTTATGCTCCTATTGCCTTTTGCTCTTAATTGACAATTTTTGGTGAGGCAATGAGGTTAAAGGGCCAAAAGTGATCCCGTTTTGGTGCTTAGTGCCAAAGGGGGAGAAAGTAAGGCCAAAGAAAATGGATTAGCTGCCACTTGAGAATTTTGAAAATAGTAGAGTTAGAATTTTTGATTTGTCCAAAATACTCTTATTGCAAAATTTGGTCTCTTATGGGGGAGAAGTTTGACTATGGGAAAAAGGGGGAGTTTTTGGCTTGATCATTTTCACTCTTGGATTATCTCTCTTGATGCCCAAACAAGTGAGTTTGAATTAGAGATAGGAAAATAAATTTGATTTGCAAAAACAAACCAAGTGTTGGCAAAGAATGATCCAAATATGCCAAATTAGAGTCAAAAACAATTTGGTCTTTATTTACATCGATGTTGCACTTATTTGTGTTGCTTTTTGATGTGTTGGCATAAATCATCAAAAAGGGGGAGATTGAAAGGGAAATGTGCCTTTGGGCCATTTCTATAATGTTTTGGTGATTAAGTGTCCAACACATGTTAAGTGAGTTGTTTATGTGCCAAACAAGCAAGAAGTGAAAATCATGTAGCAAGGTACGTTTCTAGACTTAGTACATTGTTTTGAGTACTAACATATATTGTCTAAGTGCTAGAAACAGAGAAAAGAAGAGAAGAAAAGAAATGCAAAAGACTTGGCTTGGTACAGCCAAGTCCAGCTCGGTCTGGCACACCGGACTGTCCGGTGGTGCATCGGACAGTGTCCGGCGCGCCAGGCTGAACTCTGGTGAACAGGCCGTTCTCGAGACTCGACGGTGGCGTACGACTATAATTCACCGGACTATCCGGTGGTGCACCGGACTGTCCGGTGAGTCGTCCGCGGCGAACTCATCGCTCTCGGGAAGAGGATCAGCGGTGTACGGCTAAAATTCACTGGACTGTCCGATGGAGCACCGGACTGTCCGGTGAGCCAACAGTCGACTGTGCCAACGGTCAGCCGCGCAATCTTCGCGCGACGCGTGGGCGCGCCAATGGTCGGCAGGGGGCATCGGACTATCCGGTGTGCACCGGACAGTGTCCGGTGTAGGAAACGGGTGACGCCTAAGAGGGGGGGGGGGTGAATTAGGACTTCTAAAACTTTTACTAAACTAGGCCACAATTAAATCCCTAGAGCAAAACCTATGCAAATAATCAAAACTAGAATGTGCAAACTCGGTTTTGTATAAGTGTTGCTATCTCTACCGCAAAGGCTAAGTTTCAATCTACACTAAATAAGTATGACAAATAAGATTGAAACTTAAGTGCTTAATGTAAATGCGGAATGTAAAGAGCTAAGTAGAGAAGCAAACTCTCGTGGATGACGCCGGTATTTTTACCGAGGTATCCGGAACCACGCAAGGTCCCGACTAATCCTCGTTGGTGCCCCTACGCAAAGGGAAGCCCACGCGAGGGCCAAGCACCACGGTCGAGTAACTCCGTAGAGAGCCGCGGGCCTTCTCCACGCGCAAGTGGTGCTCCGCTTCCAGCTCCTCTCGGACGCTCCCCGCCGTCTCCACTATCGAGCTTCCGGCCGAAACGCCGCGGGCCTCGTTCCCTCCGGTACACGGTGGCGGCCGTGACACAAACGCGGTTGTCACGGTCTCGCAAGACTCTCGCCCCACTCGGTACAATTACAACGACTCACGCAAGAGCCGAGGGGTTGTGTGGTTTTACAAAACTCACTCAACTAACTAGGGTTCACCTAGAGCAAGCGCTAAAGCGGTCTAACTAACCTAAGCACTTCGCAAAGCACCTACGCTAATCACCGAGTGATTCTATTAAGCACTTGGGTGTTTGAGCACTTGGAAATATGCACTATGTGTCTTGGTATGTTGCTTGGGCTCTCACACTTGAGAATGGCCGGTTGGGGTGGTATTTATAGCCTCCACACCCCCAACTAGCCGTTGGACAGAAAGCAGCAGCTTTCTGTCGTCGGGTGCACCGGACAGTCCGGTGCACACCGGACAGTGCACAGTAGATGTCCGGTGCACGCCACGTCAGCCGACCGTTGGCGCCTGTAGCAGTCGACCGTTGGATCCGACCGTTGGATTCGACCGTTGCCGTCTGCCCGTTGGCACACCGGACAGTCCGGTGCACACCGGACAGTCCGGTGCTATAGCTAGAGAGCGCCTGTCTACGGCCTCTCTGCGTACCTCACCGGACAGTCCGGTGCACACCGGACACCGATGTCCGGTGCGCCACCAGGCGCTGGCTGACAGCCCTTATCTTTGGATTTCTTCGCTGATTTCTTCTTGAGTATTGGACTCCTACGCATCTTTTTATGTCTTCTTTTGAGGTGTTGCATCCTCATTGCTTGGTCCAATTCTCTTCGCATCCTGTGAACTACAAACACAAACACTAGAAAACTTTATTAGTTCACGGATTGTGTTGTTCATCAAACACCAAAACTCAATTAGCCAAAAGGCCCGGGGTCCATTTTCCTTACAATCTCCCCCTTTTTGGTGATTGATGACAACACAACCAAAGCAAGCAAATAATACAAGTATTTGAGTGAAAATATGCAATCTACTTGCTAAGATGCATGATTGTCCCCACAATGTGATATTATGGATTTAAGCCTCCCCCTAACTCCATAATTCACTTACTTCCTATTTTTGGACCAAATAACCAAAACCACTTGAAAAGCCATTTGTAGATATAAAATTTTAAATTGGTGGTGTTTGGTGTTTGATATAGTTTTCATTGCTTTGGTCCCTAAACTTCTCCCCCTTTGGCATCAACCACCGAAAAGGAAGACATTAAAGCATGTAGGAAGTAAATAAACGCTTGCCCTCATCAAGAATTGTATCAAACGATATCACTAGAAGGATATTAAATTAAGCCATGAATGATACCACTTGAAGGAGTCCTCAAAAGATTACTCCCCCTAAATGAGTATTCTCCTTTAGAAAGAGTTTTTCTCCCCCTTTAGAGATGAAGAAATACTCCCCCTGACAGAGATCCTCTACTTAGGAAAAAGCATGTGAAAAATTAGAGGTGCAAGACATGATTTGAAAAGACTAACTTCCCTTATGCATAGGTAACAGAATATGAGTTAACTACTTATGCATTTTTGGCAACACGGAAGCATATGATATGAAATATAGTCTAATCAAATATTGGAGAAGACATGTAAATGATACTGAATGTAGTCTCAAAAGATACCAATTGGAGATCAATGGCGAGCTTGAGAGACATGAGAGTTCTTGGAGATTTTGCAGTGGAAGATTGTTGTCTTTCTCCGGGGACCTTATTTTCCTTACAATGAGACTATCACATGAAATAGACTTGAAAAGGTGTTAGTCTCAAAGTGTTAGATTATAGAGTAACCTCCCCCTAAAGGTGTGCATACAAGTTTTGAATACTTGTAGGAGACATGCACTTTGATTTGATATCAAGAGGGGCAAATTATCCATAATCCAAACTTTGGCACATATAAGTTAAATGATACACTTTGTAGAAATCAAAATTTTCAATTGATGCATCATTTACTATGGAGTGATATAAAAGCTATGTGTCGTGCTTTAACTAAACATTTTAAGCCATGTAGGTTTGCTTAAGTGTATGAATTAAGAACAAGCAATCCTACCATATGATTTACCTAGTATGCATGATTTTAAACAAAAGTACATAACAAATGTAATACTAGGCAAGAAAGGTAAACTAGATACAAGGTAAAATAGATACGCATATCTAAAAACGAGAAATGCAATAAAACTAGTTACCTTAGTCATGGGTGGGAAATTTGGGTCCAAAATTTTTACTAACCCACTTGGCAATAAACTTGATCCAATATGATGTATCCCATGATATACATCCCAATTTTGCCAAGTCTCCAAATTTCCCGAAGACCTTCGATCCACTCACTTCCCTTTCGGGATCCAAACCTTCTTGGTGCTTTTCATGGTTGAAATTATTTCCTTTGGCACCCAGATGCGTTTGGCCCCTTTTCCTTTGTTGGCTTGCTTGTTGGCCTTGATTGCTATCACCTTTCCGTTCTTTTTCTTCTTGATCAAATATGGTGTAGCATCCTTTTTGTTCACCTTTTTGATGTAGGTGTTGGAGATTTTGCTTGATGGCTTTTGCTTGAGCTTTTGCCTTTGTTTATCCCCGGTCATCGCCTTGCATTAGAAAGACTTGTGGCCTTCCTTGTGGCATAGCCTACAAATCACAGTTTCTCCCTCTACAGGCTTGTTCACTCCCGCAGTGGTGTTATCCTGTGGAGGTCGGATTTGTTTGGCTTTGCCTTTCTTGTCATACAAAGCCTTGCCAAGGCGAGCCACTTCTTGCTTTAATTGTTCATTTTCTTTTGCAACCTCATCCGTACATGTCTCTACAACAATATTCTCAACAACGACTTGGTTGCAGGGGTTAGAATCATCAATTAAATCAAAGCAGGAAGTAGAAGCATCTTTCTTAATTATTTCAGGTATTTCAACTAAAGATGCTGCTGGGGTGCTACCAATGTTTTCTAGCTTAGTAGTTAGCTCATTATTGTGTATGCTAAGAATTTCCATTTTCACTAGCAAATTTTCAATAGCTTCTTGGGAGCTAGCTAACTTAGCCTTAAGTTTTTCATTCTTTTTAATAAGGCTATCATCGGTAGCAGTGGATGGAGCACTAGATTCTAATAGCTCAATTTTAGTTGATAGCTCACTATTTAAGTTTGCAAAAGTTTCAAATTTTTCTAGCAAACCTTTGTAATCATTTTGAGAGCTAACCAACTTATTTTTCAAAGTTTTAAGTTGAGCTTTTTGCTTAGTGCAAACATCCTAGAAAAAATTTACGGCTTCCGCAAGCTCTTCTAGAGAGGCCTTTCCCTCACCTTCATCATCACTACTACTTTCATCACTAGAGGATGGAATGCTTTTGTTACCTCTTGCCATAAGGCATTTGTGTGATGACCGTGATGATAGTGACGAGGACCGGTGGCTACGCGTCCTTGGAGGTTCATCTTCACTTGAAGAGTCATCCCACGTTCTAACACTTGTGAGCGCCTTGCCTTTGCTCCTCTCCTTTTTGGGTTTGGCCATATTTGGACAGTTGTCCCTGAAGTGGCCCTTCTCCCCACATGCGAAGCATCCTCTCTTCCTTTGCTTTTTCTTGTCAATGTTAAAGAGAAGATCCTCGACCTGCAGGGGCACACCCATTAGATTAATCTTGCGGATCATCCTCATTACCTTTCCGACGCGTCGGATTGTTTCTTCGTCCTCGGAGGATGATGTGCATGGTTGATTATCTTCATCATCATCACTTTCTTCTTCTTCCTCTTCTTCACTTGAGGAACTTGGAGTGGGAGCCTTCTTTTTGCCTTTCCTTTCATCACATGCAAAAGCATATGGCTTTGAGGAAGTTGGCTCCTCTCCCCGACTCATTTTTCGCGACATCTCAAAGGCCGCGATTTTCCCAATCACAATGGTCGGGGTCATGTTGCTCAAATCCTCCATGTTGTGAAGGATGGTGATGATGCTCCCATATCTTTGTTGTGGTAGCAGGGAGATAATCTTCCTCACAATGTCCGCATCACCTAGCTTATTAATGCCAATAGAGTTGAGCTCATTAATTATTAGATTCAAACGAGAATACATGTCTCTAACAAGCTCATCATCTTTCATGGCAAAAGAATTATACTCATTTAAGACTAGGCAATGTTTTTGCTCACGGACATTGGATGTGCCGTCATGGAGCTCATGCAATTTTAGCCAAATCTCATTAGCAGTTTTCAAGGTAAATACTTGATTGAAAATATCCATGCTAAGAGATTTATACAAGCAATTTTTGGCTCTAGCATTTAAATGGATTTCTTTTTCCTCACTCGTGGTGGGTTTCTCGGGATTCTTGAGAGGTTTCATCCCGTCACGAGTGACTCTCCAAACACCTAGATCAACGGCCTCTAGGTAACAAGCCATTCTAGCACTATAATATGGGAAGTTAGTGCCGTCGAAGTGTGGTGGCCTATGGGTATCCATCCCTTCCTCTAAAAAGCGTCGGCTCTTTTAGCGGTGAAGCTAAAGCGTTTCAAATGAGCCAAACCGGCTCTGATACCACTTGTAGGAAACGGGTGACGCCTAAGAGGGGGGGGGGTGAATTAGGACTTCTAAAACTTTTACTAAACTAGGCCACAATTAAATCCCTAGAGCAAAACCTATGCAAATAATCAAAACTAGAATGTGCAAACTCGGTTTTGTATAAGTGTTGCTATCTCTACCGCAAAGGCTAAGTTTCAATCTACACTAAATAAGTATGACAAATAAGATTGAAACTTAAGTGCTTAATGTAAATGCGGAATGTAAAGAGCTAAGTAGAGAAGCAAACTCTCGTGGATGACGCCGGTATTTTTACCGAGGTATCCGGAACCACGCAAGGTCCCGACTAATCCTCGTTGGTGCCCCTACGCAAAGGGAAGCCCACGCGAGGGCCAAGCACCACGGTCGAGTAACTCCGTAGAGAGCCGCGGGCCTTCTCCACGCGCAAGTGGTGCTCCGCTTCCGGCTCCTCTCGGACGCTCCCCGCCGTCTCCACTATCGAGCTTCCGGCCGAAACGCCGTGGGCCTCGTTCCCTCCGGTACACGGTGGCGGCCGTGACACAAACGCGGTTGTCACGGTCTCGCAAGACTCTCGCCCCACTCGGTACAATTACAACGACTCACGCAAGAGCCGAGGGGTTGTGTGGTTTTACAAAACTCACTCAACTAACTAGGGTTCACCTAGAGCAAGCGCTAAAGCGGTCTAACTAACCTAAGCACTTCGCAAAGCACCTACGCTAATCACCGAGTGATTCTATTAAGCACTTGGGTGTTTGAGCACTTGGAAATATGCACTATGTGTCTTGGTATGTTGCTTGGGCTCTCACACTTGAGAATGGCCGGTTGGGGTGGTATTTATAGCCTCCACACCCCCAACTAGCCGTTGGACAGAAAGCAGCAGCTTTCTGTCGTCGGGTGCACCGGACAGTCCGGTGCACACCGGACAGTGCACAGTAGATGTCCGGTGCACGCCACGTCAGCCGACCGTTGGCGCCTGTAGCAGTCGACCGTTGGATCCGACCGTTGGATTCGACCGTTGTCGTCTGCTCGTTGGCACACCGGATAGTCCGGTGCACACCGGACAGTCCGGTGCTACAGCCAGAGAGCGCCTGTCTGCGGCCTCTCTGCGCAGACTGTCCGGTGCCTCACCGGACAGTCCGGTGCACACCGGACACCGATGTCCGGTGCGCCACCAGGCGCTGGCTGACAGCCCTTATCTTTGGATTTCTTCACTGATTTCTTCGGGCTTCTTTGTTCTTGAGTATTGGACTCCTATGCATCTTTTTATGTCTTCTTTTGAGGTGTTGCATCCTCATTGCCTTGGTCCAATTCTCTTCGCATCCTGTGAACTACAAACACAAACACTAGAAAACTTTATTAGTTCACGGATTGTGTTGTTCATCAAACACCAAAACTCAATTAGCCAAAAGGCCCGGGGTCCATTTTCCTTACATCCGGTGCGCCAACTGCCATGAATCTGCAATGGTCGTCTGCGCCAGAATAGGAAGGAGATCTGCACCGGACCGTCTACAGTGACTGTCCGGTGCGCCACTCGACAGAGGCAATCTTAGCCTTCCTTGTTGGTCTCTAACGGCTCCTAGTTGCCTTGGGGCTATAAAAGGGACCCCTAGGCGCATGGATAAGTCACCCAAGCATTCACTAAGCATTGTAAGTCTCCCACACTCCGTCTCCGCGCACTTGATCGATTGTGTTAATGATTTGAGCTCCGTTCTACTTGTGAACTCGTGTGCTTCATTTTGAGCTCAAGTCTTGGCTTGTGTGCGTGTGTGTTGCTCCCCAACCTTACTCTTGTGCTTTTCATTGTGATCTTTGTATAAGGGCGAGAGACTCCAACTTGTGGAGATTCCTCGCAAACGGGAAAAGGAGATAAGGAAGAAAAGCCGTGGTATCCAAGTTGATCATTAGATCACTTGAAAGGGGTTGAGTGCAACCCTCGTCCATTGGGACGCCACAACGTGGAAGTAGGCAAGTGTTACTTGGCCGAACCACGGGATAAAAATCGCGTGTCTCTTGTGTGCTTTCTTTTTTATTGTCTGTGTTCACAAGAGCTCGTTTCAAGCTACTTAGTCGTTCTAACTTTAACAACTAAGCTTTGTGGCTATTCACCCCCCTCTAGGTGCTCTCACTTAGACACAAATCAAAAGAATCAAAGCCTCTCCAAGTGTCAAATCCACTCCATCCACTTAGTGACTTGAGAGAGAGTTTTGTTCGTGTTCCTTGCGCTCTTGTTGCTTGGATCGCTTTCTTCCTTCCTCATTCTTGTTCTCAAGTGAGTTGTAATCAAGGCAAGAGACACCAAGGGGAGATATACCATGCAGATCGAAACTATATATTCTCCATAAAACCTCTTGTGGCAATACCCATCTGGCATCTCTGAAGTTATCAATCTCGTTAATTCTTTGACCACCATCAACGTCGATCACAGTGACAAATGCCCTATCATGACCCTTATGAATGTACTTGTATATATACTTCACAGCCTTAGTGCTTGAGCAAACCTCCATTAATGTGGCAGTCATACATCCTCAATAAAGTAGGATTATAAGGAACAACCCAACGGTTGTCCAAGTCATGCCCCCTTACTCGTACTTTTTGTCCGTCATCTCTTCTTCTGTAAATGGGGTACGAGTCTTTGCCCTGAAGTGTTGTCTCACCAAATAGTCGTGGATAGTGGCACTTGCAACTACCATTCTTCATACATGTATTTTGCATGTTGAGATGTCCGCATGGGCCATGCATCATGTGTTTGACTACCATATCAAAAAGTTCTAGGAATCTGTTCTTATCTGGAAGTTCTACCGATATAACAGCGTCATACTGGTCTGGAACAGTTAGCTTATTGCCTGTCTACATGATAAGAAGGAAGTGTGCATGTGGTAGACCTCTTTTTTGGAACTCAATCACATAGGCATGTGCTGCCACGACACCAAGTATGTGCTTTTTGAAGAGTTGATGCTTCAAATTATCTAGTTTAGCCTTAAAAACTCGCACCACCAGATCAAAACGGTCTTGTGATTTTTGACCTGGTTCTAGCTCGCTGGTTATCTCCTCCCAATTTGGATTGCATGTCATGGTAAGAAATATGTCCGGCTTACCGTACTTTTGCATGAGAGCAAAGGCATCCATGTATCATCGTCTCATGTCTCTCGGTCCGCCGATGAAGGAAGCCGGTAGAACCCACAATTTACCCAATGCACTTGCTCGATGCTCCCTAGCATACACGCTATCCATCAGGCCTTGATAAAGATCAGCCCTGATTCTTGATTGGTTAAACAGTATGTAGTTCAGTCGTGTAGTCTCTAGCTTGATGTACGTGTCTACTGTGAACTGCTGGAACAGACGCTGACCATGCAACACTGTGTTGAAAATTTCACGACGCACCTGGAATTTGTAGCAATAGTACTCACGCATCATAACATAGAGTTGGCCATTCGAATCTATTATACAATAAAAATATAATTTTAGAGAAGACATTAAAGAACATTATGGCCAAAGCAACACCTTAGTAAAAGGTATTGAACATGGGCAACTAACCTAGGTTGTCGGAATCTATGGATTGTCGTCCATCAATTCTAGCAGTGTTGACACTGACCTTGGGTATGCCTGAATGCCAATCGAGCTCCCCTCTTGGGAAGAAAAGAGGATAAGCCAATGGATCATAGCACCCATGGTGAGGTTTTATCGAATAAAATTCATTGTCATTTCCGTATAGGGTAACTCCGCGTTCGAATTGACGGTGTAACTCAGTCCCCTCGACCCAAACAGCCGCCACTTCCAATGAGGTAGGTGTATTAAACATTCTTTGGTCAAGCTTATAGTCTGTGTTAAGGTCAATACGGTATTCATCAATATTTCCATATTGGCCAATACTTCTGAATGTCTCTGCATAGAGATTTTCCCTTAGCAAGTTTGCTAATTTGGTCATCACATTCTGATCTTTAGCTTTGAAGACTTCGTCACGCGCAAGACGCATTTGATGTGATAAAAGAGGATCATCATCGTAGAAGTACAACTCCAGGTGTTTTGGATCACTTTCTCGATGACCAAAAGAGTGTATCCGGTGATATACCTGACCATGTGCTTTGAATGTATAAACACCATCTCTTGAACTTACAAGATTTTGGTCATACTCGCAGTTGAATGTGGTGAATGAAAAGTGACCATTAAAAAACCTAGTGTTATCCAAAAAATGTTGTGAATCAGCGTCCCTAGTTGTGTACAACAAGTGAAGCTCTTCGGGTGGCTGTGGCATCACAAGTTTGACCTTTCCCTGTTTGCAACAGAAAACAGGAGACTCATACTGGAACCTTTTTGCTCCACAATGTGGACAATCTGACTGAGATTGCAACATTTGTGTGGCGTCAGGTAGGTTTCTATATACAACATCGATGGTACCAAAATCATCTGAGGCCACGACCGAATTCTGATAGGTAATGTTTCCTCCCTCAAGATTATCAAGGTTACGTTGATCTCTTCTTCTGGCATATCACTCTCGAGCGCGTGCACGTGTATTCTTGAGCTGTTCAGCTGTCATACTCGCACGTCTTGCTCGATATTGTTGTCGACATGCTTCTGCACGGTCTACTGATGCATTAATAATCATTTTAATTGGTATGGGAATCATTAAGAAAGGAATGGTAAGTAACATATAATATGTCGTACCAGTTATGTTTGCTTGGACGGGATATGTTGGAGCAAAGTGTGAAGGTTCAAGTAAGCAACTATTGTTGGTTGCACTAACATCTAGTAATAATACCAAGTCAAATTATTATTAAATCAATTGAATGTAAGTTATGCTTGAACCTTGTATACAAGTGTAATCTGATAAGATTTACCATTGTTTGGTTCGCCATGAGGTGGTGTATCGCCTAACGGTTGGTCTCTTTTACGTCTCCTTTGTTCTGGCGTCATATTCGCATACCGTTCTCTAGCACGGGCTCGTCTACTTTCAATTTGGTCAGAAGTCATGCTCGCACGTCTGGTTCGATCTCGCTGTCGACACACTTCCGCGCGATCATCTGGTACTTCATTAAAGTATGTTTGCAAGAGAATGGGGTGATATGGTAGTCGATGATGCACATGTGTTAATGTTCGTACCATCATCATCAACTATAAAAAATATAAGTTTCAAATTAGTAATTTAGTAATGAATAATAATATTTATGCTTGGCACTATGTTTTAACATATTTATCGTTAAACTAACCGTTGGATGTATGTCCTTGTAGTAAATTTGATATGGCAGTTGATGATGCACTTGTGTTATTCGTACCATCAGTAGCAACTATAAAAATAAGTTTCATATAAATAATAATAATAATTATGGTTGACACTATTGCCTTAATATATTTATCGTAAAACTAACCGTTGGATGTATGTCCTTGTAGTAAATTTGAACGTGTCATAGTACTTTGTGTCGATAGTGGAAAGGGTTCCACACGATGATGGGGCTCATCATCATCAGACGAAGATGTGTTACAACTTTCTAGGAGTGGGCGTGATATTTCTCTGATAATAATTTTAGAAGGTCCATTTGTGCAATAGTCAGAGGTTCGTCTCTTTCTATTTTGAGATGATGTAGCAACTAAGATACAACCAAGAATTAGATGAGTTTGTGAAAAAATAGTTGTATTTAAAATTAATATTTTACACTTAGTTTACAAAAAATAAGATTATCAATGGTCAACCTAATTTTCCTTTATCCATAGAGTTATTTGGACACTCCGACATTTGGTGATAAATCGATGAACTTGACCCTAAAAGAATTAAATAAAGACCGAAGCATTAGGGTGCTAGTGAAAGCGAGGAGGATTGATACGTGAGAGCTGATTATGATCGATGATTTGATGTTGAAAAGAATATGGTTGTTTTGCTCGCTATTCCCGGTTCAAATCATTTGGCAGACCAAACATTTGAGTCATTTGAAATAAAACGCAAGGGATTGATTATTTTCAGAAATAAAATAATACAAGGTTTAATTATCTACTTATTAATTCAATCCTGAATAGAACAAATTGCTTTTACAAATATCGACACATGTAAGGTTTGGTCGATAGCACCAGGACATGTATTCTCTCATAAATATGTATTCTCTCATAAATACAGTTGTATTGAAATCATCACCATCTATCTACGCCTTTGTTCTTCAAGGAATCTAACATCAAATTGGCGATCATTCCACGCCATCAAAGCTTTCTGAATTGCTACAATGAATGCAACATTTGATTACATCTATATATGTAATCCACTATATGATGTGAACAACAATTTCAATGCAGGTAATTTTTGAAATACTTACGTTCAAAGTGATGGTTATTGTGATGGAAAGGATTGAAGTGTATTGTTGTATAATCAGATGACTCGAGGCACTCTAGAATTGCACATTTAAATATCCGTTACCAATCATTTTAAGAAGAAAATAATGACAGATGTGTTTGAAAGACGGCGGGTACATATATTTTTATTACCTTGCCTTCTAAATCATCGAAACATAGTCCCAATTATTATGCTACAATTCTCCTTAGCCAACACCCAGCGAAGTGCATTTTTGTTTAGCAAGTCACCCCAAACTTTAATGACATGTAGAGACCACCTAGGATATCGATGTTGAGACGAATAAATTAGTACTATTTTGAATATTTCATGTTTTACATATTATCGATAATTAACGTGATATACCTAGCATCCATGACAACAATCTTCCTGAATGGACCCCACAATGTGCGATGAATTGTATCTAAGTGGACTACAATAGCCATAATGTCTACAAAAGCATGACGAAAAATGTATTAATACTAATTTTTGTGTAGAAGGTATCTAAAAAATATTAGAAGATTTTCATGTTCTTACCAACTAAAGTCCTGTTTGGTAGTTCGGCAATATCTGCAAGACTCAAGATTATATGTTTTAGGAATGGCGGCATTTGAAATGGAACTGTGTACGGCTCCACGACAGTTTGTCTGGTGAGATACAATTCCATGGGACCACTTATATGTCGAAACTGATGTTCACCCATACTAATACTGAAATCTACATTGTGCATCTTGAAAACATGCTTTTCATGTAGCAAATTGTTGAAGTGCTTGACTGTCTCATACGAACTTGTCATTGCCTCGATCTTGGCTCCCTAATATTATTCCAGCAGAATGTTATGTAGATTATATAATTTTTTTAAATTTTGAAATGGAACTTATGTGAATGTTATCTTACATTGATGTCAGACAAAATGAAATGTTGTTTGTCACGATAATGTGGTTCAATCGGGAATTTAACTTCTACTCGAGCGACAATACTGAACTTCCATGGTAGCACATAGTAATCTTCATCGCGATAGTCGTCGAACAACCTAAAACTATATTAAACACGCAAATGAATAATCGTCACAACTTTGATAGGCTTTATTCTATGTAAATATTCTTATATAACTTACATAGGCATCCTTTTTCGGCGGTCCGCTACATTTCTTTCACGGTTCAATACAGTCGGTTCCATCAAAACCTTTTTTATGGAAAATATGTTAGATAAACTTGCATTTTCAATTCAGTTTAGTAAAAGAGGTGTTCAGGTTTAGTTTAGTACTCATTTAAATAAATAGCTTTATCATGATTGGTAGATCCGGAATAGAAGAATGAAGAGAAGGGGGTGAGAGAGGATTCTAGACAGATGCAGGTGCTCTGTACAAAAAAGCAGCCTTCCATCTACCATTTTATCTAAAAAAGCATCGACCTCTATATACCGGCCGCATGCGTATAAACTTTATACCCAATCCAAACCCCCACCACACATCAGTTTGGCATTATTATATATTACTTAATATGTTGCATATATAAATTTTAATTGTAATTCAATATAATTCATGTGCCTACTTATCAACCATTTAATCATAAACCCTAAACATCCACTAATCGAAGCATATGTCAAATTGTGATGTGATATGAATTCATGACATAACAAGGCGTGTTAAATCTTTATTAGCAGAACAATCTAGTCAAATATATTTAATTATGACAGATTAATAAACCACATGTAATAATATATAACAATAGAGGATGACTGACATCACTGATCGGAAGAAAAAATGTTGTTCTAGAAAATGTAGCTCCAAATGCTTCAGTAAATCATACAAGAGTAAATCAAGCAAGAGGAGAACCTACAGCACGATAAGTCAAAAAAATATAGATAAGTAGAATATGAATGACCAAAGTTAAACAAGCTTAAATGATAGAAGTCCTAAATGACAGTTTGAGGGAGTTTTTAAGTAGCAACATATTACACTTGAAGTATGTACATTCGGTATATGACAATCGAAGCATATGTCAAATTGTGATGTGATATGAATTCATGACATAACAAGGCATGTTAAATCTTTATTAGCAGAACAATTTAGTCAAATATATTTAATTATGACGGATTAATAAACTACATGTAATAATATATAACAATAGAGGATGACTGACCTCACTGATCGGAAGAAAAAATGTTGTTCTAGAAAATGCAGCTCCAAATGCTTCAGTAAATCATACAAGAGTAAATCAAGCAAGAGGAGAACCTACAGCACGATAAGTCAAAAAAAATAGATAAGTAGAATATGAATGATCAAAGTTAAACAAGCTTAAATGATAGAAGTCCTAAATGACAGTTTGAGGGAGTTTTTAAGTAGCAACATATTACACTTGAAGTATGTACATTCGGTATATGACAACATTAAATTCAGTAAATCATAATTGTTGTGAGCCAATACATTGGTATCTAGCTTTGCAGGAAGGCGAGAGTCTTGACCATAATTGGATATGGACTGTTTATTGTCATGTTAGTAAGATATAGTGATATAATGGTCATATTTATATGGAAACAGATTAATCACTAATCAATATACACATAAATGTTCTAGAATATTCAGTGTTCCAGAATACTGGTTGTACCAGAAAATTCAGACCTTGTTTTATGTTGATGTAGCCAATGGATCTGAAATTTATGTAGCTGAAAATGGTTCAAAAAGCAACGTAGCGACACCAATTATCATCTTACTATTTTACATTAGAAAATCTGTACTAAGTGTGAAAGGAAGAATATAGATATTTGCATTCACATTTTGATCATTTACCCTGCTGGACTTGACATTGTTTTATGTTGATGTAGCCAATGAATCTGAAATTCATGTGGCTGAAACTGGTTCAAAAAGCAGCGTAGCGGCACCAATTATCACCTTACTATTCTATATTAGAAAATTTGTACTGAGTGTGAAAGGAAGCATATAGATATTTGCATTCACATTTTGAACATTTACCCTGTTGGACTTGACCTTGTTTTATGTTGATGTAGCTAATAGATGATTCAACTGATGGGTTTCTGGGATTGGCTCTACAGATACCTTAGAGTCAGGTAAAACCGATTTCCTTTATTTCTGACCACAAGGTGACAACGGGGTTAGCAGTTTATGAGTTCACATGAGCCATACTTATGATTATGCACTGCATGCATGAATCAAAAATCAATTTGCTTTTCCAATTATATTCAAGTTATGAAATGGATGGACACTGGCAGAAATAGAAGACTGTCCAGTGTGCTCTCTTCTTGACCATGACAAAAATATTGTGGAATATAATAGGTTGGACTTTGTGCTTGACATAACCACGAAACAAACTATGACATCAAAACTTCTACATTCTTGGCTGTTTTCTTAAACCAACTGTAGTATTTAACTGAACTGAACATAAAAGTATAATAGTAATACAACCCAGCACATTGTAGCTTGATATATAAGAACATCAGGAAAATGTTGTTTCTAAGATATAAATAATGGAGTTGTGGGCATTAGAAAACAATCTTGAATACATTTTGAGATGACCACTTTAGCAGTTCCTTAAGATATAAATAATGGAGTTGTGGGCATTAGAAAACAATCTTGAATACATTATGAGATGACCACTTTAGCAGTTCCAATGAACTATGACAACAGAACAGAAGTAGTTTGCAACTTGTTGTACATCTAAATAGAACTCTGGATGAAGTATGAATTGTTTTATGCACATCTCACGAAGCTATTTACAATACAAATTGTAATTTGTGAAGTCAAATTCACAAGCAACAGTCTCTAGGAAGTGCAGAACTGACATGAAAAGCTTAATTTCAGAAAGGTCTCCTTGATGGATGTCTCTAAGAAGTATGGAACAGATTACCAGATCTTACATGCCATCACTACTGGTCATTCATGGTATGGCCAATGGGGATTCAAACTCAGCAAAGGGTGCTTTGGAATTACATCAGAAGAATACTTAAAAGCTATGGACAATGAGATGAAAATAATGACCTTGGAGCCCCGTCAACCATGGTCTACAATCCCCATGTTGGTACTATATAATAGCTAAAGTCTACATGAAAGTATTTATACCCTTTACATTTGCATATAGAGAATTTACTCTCTTCTGTTTTCCATTAATCCATTGTCCACTTATATCATGAGTTTTCTGAGATACTAAATGGAAGGTAAACAATTTTTGTGGAGCCTTGATGGTCGTGGAATACAGTTTATTGTATGGTTTGTGATTAACAAATTCCTGTTGTTACTCTTGTTTGTAGATATTTTGTATGACTCGTGGTCACCAGCAATGACCGTGAGCTCTGTTTGTATCAATATCCTGTCTATGTTGTCTAGAATATGTAATCACCCATGCACCCGTATTTGGTTGCTAATAGGAACTGAATATATTGTTCCTGGTAACTTCAGTAAAACTGAATAAAGCGTTTTGTGGAATCTATAAATTGTAGATACCGATATACTCAGTAAGGTTATAATGAATCATGACATAATAAATAACAAATTAATTGGAGAATTAGGGCAATACACTAATCAATGTCTAACGAGAGAGAGAATGCTGATAAGGATAAAATGTCAAACTAATTCATCAATAGAGTCATTACTTACCTGGCGATGGGTCTGAACAGTACCTGGCGAAGCATCTGACCAAATCAAAGATCGCACTGAATCCCGCAACAAATCCTTGAAGAACAACATAGTTATATCCAAACTTTTCGGCTAACTGAACCGGAGCAACCCAATCCTTGAAGAACAGCAGAGAACTGGTTTGCGTCGATGAACATCCAAAATCCAAAACCAAATAAGCAGAATGAATCGATGGCTGTTGAGATGCTCGGCTGTTGAGATTCGAAACCAGTCAACATCTCAACAATCTGAGGGAGATGGGGGGAGATTTAGAGGGGGCCTTTATATCTGAGGGGTCGGCTAGTACGGTGCCGCCCGCAACAACCGGGCGTGGATGCCGTGGACGCGAGGCCGGGGCTGGCATGTGCGGCGGCTATTGCGCGAGATCGGCGGGGCGGGGACGGCGCCGCCCGCAACAGTTGGGCGCGGATGCCGTGGGCGCGAGGCTGGGGCTGGCATGTGTGGCGGCTGTTGCGCGAGATCGGCGGGGACGGGATGGCGCGGGGACGGCGCCGCCCGCAACAGCCGGACGCGGATGCCGCGGGCTCGGATTTGTGCGGCGACTGTTGAGATGCTCGATGGGTTAATTTGAAAGAGGTATAAGTGTTTTTTTGCAAAAAAATGACGCACGACGACCGTTGAAACTGGTGCTTTAGGTATAGCGTAGATATATAAATTATCGTAAGATTTTGATCAAATGTACTAGATCGCTTGATTACACGCTATAAAAATCCAATTATGATTTGATATTTTATGTAAAAGAGGTTAAATATAAAATAGTTACTAGATTTCGGACGAAAAGAGATCAATGTAAAATAGCGGTCATCATTAGATTTTGATCAAACCCAGATCGCTTGATTGCACGGTTGTATCAACATGATTGATTGAATCGGGTGTATTCTCTATTTCTTTTTCCTTATCTTTTTTTAATGTTTTCCTGTTTGGGCATGATCTCTTCCTTTTGTGTTTAATATCTTCATAGGCAAGCCAGATGTGCCAATGTATCTTCGTAGTCGTAGGGTCGCAGCTATATGAAATTGCAAGCAACTCGCAACCCAAACGCGCATTTCAATATAATAAACTTGGAAGAAGAAAAACAGTCCAATCTGGTAGAATTATCATTATCAAGTTATGTTATGAAAAATGGAAGTACAATTTCATGGAAAGAAGAATATAAGGTACACGAAGAACAAGTGCATGCCTGATGTTACGTTACGTTTTGTAGTGAAGTACAATGACGATTACAAACTGAAAACATCAGCGAGTGAGCACAGCAGGAAGCTTCAAAGGTGTGACAGATTGCTACCCATTTGTTTCCTTGATTCATGACAAAATGCAATGCTGCATCAGTACAACACTACAGCATATGCAATCCTTCACCCGCTGGTGTATTGTATGCTGGAGCCTCTTACAAGTTACAACAGATTGTTTGAAATGTACAGCATGGTTTTACACGCTGTTTTAAGTGAAGACTGTACGGATGGACAATGGCCTTTACTTATACAGCAAAGCTGCTGAAGAAACAAATGTTAGCATGCACAAGCACAACTACCAGAATTCCAGAAACCAAGCTAATGCCTCTGTCAAGCTACCTAATTGTGAAAACCTGTAGCTTTTCGGCACTTAAGCAACCAAGGTACCTCTCCCCAGTTGAACTTTCAGCATACCTTAGATCAAGGACCGGTTGCCTGTGGGGCTTGAGATCGGTGTACCGCTGAAACGAAGGCAGCCGCCAAGTCCGGACTCCGTACAACGATTCATCTCCATAGGCAAATAGATGCTGATTGTCTCTGCAGGGTATTATTGCAGACTTCGACATTCGCAACTCACTTACGCTACCACTGCAGATATGGTCCCTGGCAAAGGATGTGGCGGTGGTTCTCCTAAGGAGTGTGTGGCATCCTAGTTTTCCTGAACCGGTGGGTGCCGGTGATTGTGGTGTAGACGCTTGAGATGTGGCGATAGCGTCTGGCAGCTCAACTCTCGGGCGATATGAAGCCACCAGGACATCACTTGATGGAGAGCTGCACGCAAGAGATATGCAGACCCCTTGGTTTTCCATCCCACTTACCAAACTCGGCCTGAAAAAAGAGCCCAAACTCATGGGAATGGGAACTACAAATAACCAAACCCTAAACTTAAAGACCACGAGAAGCACATCAATAGGAACTGCTGAATTGGGTACAGACTTTTCAGACTACAGCATACCTGTTTTCGCTGGCATCCCAAACGCAGGGTCCTATAGAAGAAGCAGAAAAAACCTTCCTGGAACCACTGCCATCTACAGCGCAGTGTATTGTATGAACTGGGTGTGTTGATAGACCCATGCTAGAATGCAAAGGTGCTGAAGTTTGACGGACATCAAAGACTAATAGCATGCCGTTCTGAAAATTTCAGACAAAAATAACTTCTATTGAACACTTCAAAGAGCGCCAAAAGCTTTAGAAGAATCACAAGGCATTCCAAAAAGTACACCTGTAACCCAGCATAAATATGACTTGAAGTAGTATAATCCCCTGAACAGGACCAACCAGGAGCCTGCAAGACATCACAATACAGAAGATTAGCAGGACAGCATAATCACTCTGACTGGTTCACTCGCTCCTACTTAAGCAACTGCTAGCTATTCAGCACCTTAAAATCAAATTAAGGAAAAAGTATGCATGTCTCTGTAAATAACAAGTGCCCTGATTACCAAGCACTTGTTGATCTTCTTAAAATTAAAATACATAATGTAGTGAGTGTATAGTGATCGTTTTTCAGTATCCAAGAGTTAGAACTACTACATGAGAACAAATAGAAATGGAACAGGCCTATTCATACCTAGTTCTAGAAAAAGCAATGTTTACTTTTGGTAGCATGAAGAGCGTTAAAACAGTTGCAAGTTTTGTGAAATTGCAAGGTCAAAGAATTACCGGCAGATCATATTGAAGGACAACATTGTTGGTAGCCATGCTGGGATATATGGGATATAAAACATACGAACAAAGGTCAGATATCGGAGTAAGTAAATGTAGCCAAGAAACCAGTGAAGAATAAAACTTGCACACTTTCTTTACAGACCTGAAAATAGACAACTTCCTGCCCAGTGATGCAAAAACAACATGGCCCCCAGGCAGTACACAGATATCCCTAATAGCTTTAGTATCAGGAGGAAGGTGGATTTTCTCCATTCCATGTCCATGAAACATGCTAACCTGTTGAAATTAAGAATTGATTTGCGAAAGGTGAATAATCAACAAAAGTTTGCTGTAAAAATTGTTACTCACCTTAAGTCATTAAGCAAAACCTTCTCTTAAGACTTGTACCTTTGTAAGTATGTGTTCAGCACTAACTCCATGTGCCCTTCCCGAAGTCAATATAATTTGACTGGATGCATCTATACCCATGACCCGAGCTCCATCGACCAAAAACTCATTCTACAAAACATGCTGCAATTGTGAGTCGGTGAATGATGAAGTTAACTCTACTGCTATAGTGATGCTGCTGTTCCACTAACTGTATGATTGAAGTTGGCATGATAAGAGGCACATGCTTCATAAGTAGTACTCCATCTGTTCAAAATCGGTACGCATCTTTTGCTACATGCCTAGATATGCATTATTTCTAGATACATAGTAAAAGCTATGTATCTAGAAAAAACAAAACAACCTAGAACTTGGAATGAAAAGAGTAGTAAACACTGAAGACTGAACAGCTATAGTAACATTAGGGTGCTATCATGTACGACCGCACTTACAGGCTCCGTCGTGACGCCAGGAGGGCTGCAGATCACGCAGCCAAGGCAGGCGCCACAATCAGTGGCTAAGTTTAGAAAGATAAGGATTAGTTTCCCTTTTGCATGCCTTAATCATAGGAGGGATTGGTTAAGATTAGTTTCCTTTTCATATGACTTAATCATAGGAGAGATTGGTTAAGGTTAGTTTCCTTTTCATATGCCTTAATCATAGGAGAGATTGGTTGAACCAGAGGCTATATATGTCGTGTAATAGACTGGGAAATAATCAAGCAAGATCAATTATCCAAAACTGCTCTTCTCCCTTGCCTCCTTCAAGCCACCGGTGAGGAACCCCTCACGGTGAAGGTCTGGAGCGCGACTACGAACTGTGTAGCCGCGGTCCAGCGACGTTGGGCGTCGAGGCGCTTGACAACCTGGTATCAGCGTCACGTCGATCCTCACCCACCCGCTCTTGCCCTCCACCATCCCCTTCCACGCCCACCGCCTCCACCAACCACTCCATCACCATGGCTGAGCCCACCATCAAGGACCTCATGGAGCTGATGCAGTCTTTCCAGACCGAGTTGGCTGCAATGAAAGCCACCATGAAGGACAAGTCGTCCTCGTCGTCCACCGACGGCGGCGGCGAGCGCGAGGATCCCCCTCGTGTGGATCGGCCCCCCAGGTTCCAGAAGCTCAACTTTCCCCGGTTCGATGTCACCACCGACCCGGTGCTCTTCATCAACAAATGCAAATCCTATTTTCGCCAACAGCGCACCATGGGGGAGGAACGCGTGTGGATGGCCTCTTATAATCTGGAGGACGTCGTGCAGCTGTGGTTCATCCAGCTGCAGGATGATGAGGGCACACCATCCTGGGGGCGGTTCAAGGACCTCCTCAATCTTTGCTTCGGGCCACCACTCCGCTCAGCGCCCCTGTTCGAGTTGACGGAGTGTCGCCGCACCGGAACCGTGGAGGAATACTCCAACCGGTTCCAGGCCCTGCTGCCGCGCGCGGGTCGCCTCACGGAGGGCCAGCGCGTCCAACTCTACACAGGAGGTCTTCTTCCCCCGTTGAGCCACGTCGTTCGCATCCACAACCCGGAAACACTTGATGGGGCCATGAGTCTCGCCCGTCAGGCCGAGCAGCTGGAGTTGGCACGGGGATCGCCACCGGCCGCCAGGGGAGCCCCTCGCGCTCTTCCTCCAGCGCCGGCGCCAAAGCAGCCGATGCTCGCCCTCCTTGCACCACAAGCGGGCACGCCCCAGCCGCAACCAGAGGGTCCGCCCTTGAAGCGGCTGTCACCGGAGGAACAGGCGGAATGGTGCCGCCTCGGCCTCTGCTTCAACTGCAATGAGCCGTACACCCGCGGCCACAATCGTGTCTGCCGCCGCATCTTCTACCTCCATGGCGTTGAGCTCGCGGCCGCCGCCGAGGAATCCACAGGGGACGACCCGCAGGACAGCGCCCCTGTCTTCTCCCTCAGGGCAGTCACTGGCATGCCCATCTGCAATTCCATGCAAGTGCGGGCCACCCTAGGCGCCACCACCCTCCTGGACACCGGCTCCACGCATAACTTCATCGGGGAGGAAGCCGCCCGCCGCACCGGCCTGCCGATCCAGCCGCGGCCGCACCTCACGGCCACTGTGGCCAACGGTGAACGCGTCACCTGCCCAGGAGTCATTCGTCGTGCCCAGGTCATCATCGAGGGCGAGCCATTCTTCATCGACCTCTTCGTCATGCCGCTCGCAGGGTACGACCTCGTCCTGGGGACTCAATGGATGGTCACCCTTGGTCGCATGGTGTGGGACTTCGTCGACCGCTCCGTCTCCTTCCCGCACCAAGGCCGCCAGGTCTCCTGGTTGGATGTCGCCGACCGCCAGCCACCCCTGCTCGCCGCTACCACGACACCGAGCGCCCTCCTTGAGGAGCTCTTGTACTCCTTCGACGGGGTGTTTGCTGAGCCGGCGGGTCTGCCCCCGCAGCGAGCTCGGGACCACGCCATCGTCCTCAAGCCAGGCTCTACACCTATGGCGGTCCGGCCGTACCGCTACTCGGTGGCGCACAAGGATGAGTTGGAGCGGCAATGCGCCGCCATGTTGGCCCAAGGCATCGTACGCCGCAGCGACTCGGCGTTCTCCTCACCAGTTCTGCTGGTCAAGAAGCAGGACGGGGCTTGGTGGTTTTGCGTGGACTACCGCGCCCTTAATGCCCTCACCGTCAAAGATGCCTTCCCCATCCCCATCGTCGACGAGCTCCTTGACGAGCTGCATGGTGCGCGGTTCTTCACGAAGCTGGACCTTCGCTCCAGTTATCACCAAGTCCGGATGCGGCCGGCTGACGTGCACAAGACGGCGTTCCGCACCCACGATGGCTTCTACGAGTTCCTGGTGATGCCGTTCGGATTATGCAACGCACCGGCAACCTTCCAGGCGTTCATGAACGACGTGCTTCGGCCATTCCTCTGTCGGTTCGTTCTTGTCTTTTTTGATGACATTTTGATTTATAGCAAGACCTGGGCAGATCACTTGCGCCACATCCGCGCCATCCTCGACGAACTTCTCCGCCATGTCCTCTTCGTCAAGCGATCCAAGTGCATTTTTGGGTCCCCATCGGTGGCGTACCTAGGCCACATCATCTCCGCCCACGGTGTGGCCATGGACCCGGCCAAGGTGCAGGCCATTCACGACTGGCCGACACCTCGGTCGGAGCGCGCGGTGCGTGGGTTTTTGGGCCTCGCCGGGTACTACCGCAAGTTCGTCCACGACTACGGCAAGATTGCAGCACCCCTCACCGCGCTGATGAAGAAGGAGGGCTTCTCCTGGAGCAACGAGGCCTAGGCAGCCTTCCAGGACCTCAAGATGGCCGTGACCTTGACTCCGGTTTTGGCGCTGCCGGACTTCACCAAGGTCTTCATCGTCGAGTGTGACGCATCCACACACGGCTTCGAGGCGGTCTTACTGCAAGAACATCATCTGATCGCCTACTTCAGCAGGCCAGTCGCCCCCCGTCACCGCGCGCTGGCAGCTTATGAGCGGAAGCTCATCGGGCTGGTGCACGCCGTGCGACACTGGCGGCCGTACCTGTGGGGGCGCGTGTTCCTCGTCCGCCCGACCACTACAGCCTCAAGTTCCTCCTCGACCAGCGCCTTTCGACAATCCCGCAGCACCATTGGGTGGGCAAGCTCCTCGGCTTCGACTTCTTGGTGGAGTACAAGCCGGGCGCCACGAACACCGTTGCCGACGCGCTGTCTCGGCGCGACACCGACGCGGAAGGCTCGGTCTTGGTGCTGTCCGCGCCCCGCTTCGACTTCGTCGACCGTCTCCGTCAGGCTCAACTTCATGATCCGGCCCTGGTCGCCATCCGGGATGAACTCGCGGACGACACGAGGGGCGCACCATGGTCGCTGTTCGACGGCATGGTGGCATACGCAGACCGGCTGTACATCCCGCCGGACTCCCCGCTGCTGCTAGAGGTGGTGGCCGCTACGCACGACGACGGTCATGAAGGGGTGCAGCGCACTCTACATCGCCTCCGCCGCGATTTCTTCTTCCCCGCCATGCGTCGTGTGGTCCAAGACTTCGTCCGCGCTTGCGCTACGTGCCAGCGCAACAAGTCTGAGCACCTACACCCGGCGGGCCTGCTGCTGCCCCTGCCCGTTCCCCAGGCCGTGTGGTCCGACATCGGCTTGGATTTCATCGAGGCGCTGCCCCGCGTTGGGGGCAAATCAGTGATCCTCACCGTGGTCGACAGGTTCAGCAAATATTGTCATTTTATTCCTCTGGCTCACCCCTACAGTGCTGAGTCTGTGGCCCGGGCGTTCTTCGGCGAGATCGTTCGCCTCCATGGGATTCCTCAGTCCATGGTGTCGGACCGGGACTCCGTGTTCACCTCGGCGTTCTGGAAGGAGTTAATGCGCCTCACAGGCACCAAGTTGCACATGACGCCCGCCTTCCACCCGCAGTCCGATGGCCAGACGGAGGCGGCCAACAAAGTCATCGTCATGTACCTCCGGTGCTTCACTGGGGACCGGCCCCGTCAGTGGCTACGTTGGCTACCATGGGTGGAGTACGTCTACAACACGGCGTACCAATCATCACTCAGGGACACTCCTTTCAAGGTGGTTTACGACAGGGATCCTCCCTCCATCCGCTCTTATGAGCCTGGCGATACCCGGGTGGCGGCGGTGGCCAAGACAATGGCCGAACGCGAGGAGCTCCTAGCGGATGTTCACTACCGCCTGGAACAAGCCCAGGCCGTCCAAAAGAAGTTCTATGACCGCCTGCACCGACCGGTCTCCTATACCGTGGGCGACTGGGTGCTGCTGCGCCTGCGTCATCGGGCAGCCTCCTCCCTTCCCCACGCGCCCAAGGGCAAGCGGAAGCCGCGCTTCGTCGGGCCGTATCAAGTCACAGAGCTCATCAATCCGGTGGCAGTTCGCCTAGCGCTACCTCCGCGTGCCAAGTTGCACGATGTCTTCCACGTCGGCCTTCTCAAGAAGTTCGTCGGCGCCCCACCAGCTACACCACATCCTCATCCACCCACTCACAATGGGGCGGTGATCCTAGAACCGGAGCAGGCTGTTCGATACAGGTTGGCCAGGGGTATTCAGCAGGTGCTCATCCGCTGGAGGGCAGGCCACTACTGATGCTACATGGGAAGATGTCACCGACTTCCGCGACAAATTTCCCCACTTTCAGCTCGAGGACGAGCTGATCGTCGAGGGGGGGAGAGATATCATGTACGACCGCACTTACAGGCGCCGTCGTGATGCCAAGAGGGCTGCAGATCGCGCAGCCAAGGCAGGCGCCACAATCAGTGGCTAAGTTTAGAAAGATAAGGATTAGTTTCCCTTTTGCATGCCTTAATCATAGGAGGGATTGGTTAAGATTAGTTTCCTTTTCATATGCCTTAATCATAGGAGAGATTGGTTAAGATTAGTGAAAGGGAAATGTGCCCTTGGGCCATTTCTAAGTATTTTGGTGATTGAGTGCTAACACAAGTGCCTTTGTGCTAATCTATGCAAAGTGGTGGACAAAGTGCAAATCATGTCAAAAGGTATGTTTCTGGACTTAGTACATTGTTTTATGGACTAATGTATTGTGTCTAAGTGCTGGAAACAGGAAAGATTGAATTGGAAATAAGATGACTTTGTTCAGCCAAAGTCTGCTCGGTCTGGGTTCACCGGACTGTCCGGTGGTGCACCGGACAGTGTCCGGTGCGCCAGGCTGGCTCTGGCGAACAGGCTGCTCTCGGGACTTCGACGGCGGTGTACGGCTATAATTCACCGGTCTGTCCGGTGGTGCACCGGACTGTCCGGTGAGCCGTTCACAGGCGAACTCGTCGCTCTCGGGAGATGATTAACGGCGTACGGCTAAACTTCACCGGTCTGTCCGGTGATGCACCGGACTGTCCGGTGAGTCAACAATCAGTCGGGGCAACGGTCGGCCGAGGATTCCGCGCGTGACGCGTGACCGAGCCAACGGTCACATTGGTGCACCGGACTGTCCGGTGTGCACCGGACAGTGTCCGGTGCGCCAACGGCTCTCAGACTCCAACGGTCGGCTTCGCCAAATAAGGAAGGAAATCTGCACCGGACAGTGTCCGGTGGTGCACCGGACTGTCCGGTGCGCCAGTCGACAGAAGGCAAGATCTGCCTTCCCGGATTGCTCTCAACGGCTCCTAGCTGCCTTGGGGCTATAAAAGGGGCCCCTAGGCGCATGGAGGAGAATACCAAGCATTCCTTGAGCACTCTTGATCACTCACACTTCATTCTTGCGCACTTGTTCGACATTCTAGTGATTTGAGCTCCGTTCTAGTGTGCTAGTCTCTTGAGCTTAAGTCTGGGTCTTGTGTGTGTGCTTTTGCTGTGATCTTAGTGTCTTGTGTGAGTTGCTAATCCCTCCCTTGCTCCGTGCTTCTTTGTGAACTTCAAGTGTAAGGGCGAGAGGCTCCAAGTTGTGGAGATTCCTCGCAAACGGGATTAAGAAAAGCAAGCAAAACACCGTGGTATTCAAGTGGGTCTTTGGACCGCTTGAGAGGGGTTGATTGCAACCCTCGTCCGTTGGGACGCCACAACGTGGAGTAGGCAAGCGTTGGTCTTGGCCGAACCACGGGATAACCACCGTGCCATCTCTGTGATTGATCTCTTGTTGGTTATTGTGTTTTGTTGAAGACTCCTCTCTAGCCACTTGGCGGTTATTGCGCTAACACTTAACTAAGTTTTTGTGGCCTAAGTTTTAAGTGTTACAGGAACACCTATTCACCCCCCCCTCTAGGTGCTCTCAATTGGTATCGGAGCCGTTCTCTTCACAAAGGGACTAATCGCCCGAAGAGATGGATCCTAAGGGGAAGGGAATCGTGATCAACGATAAAGAGAAGGAGTCCTTCGTCAACGAGCCGAAGGATGACAAGCCTACCGACTCGGGCTCGGGCCATAGACGCAAAGATGGGAAGAAGAAGAAGACGAGACGCATCAAGGAGATCGTCTACTACGACGACAGTGATAAGTCTACTTCTTCCCAAAAGGACAACGACGACAATGACTACGACAAACGAAAGACGGTTAACTCAAACTTTTCTTTCGATTATTCGCGTATTCCTCAAAGTTCAATTTCACATTTGCTCTCCATTCCTCTCGGCAAGCCTCCACACTTTGATGGGGAGGACTACGGATTTTGGAGCCACAAAATGCGTAGTCACCTGTTCTCTCTCCATCCAAGCATATGGGAGATTGTTGAGAATGGAATGAAATTTGATAGCTCGGATAGTCCTATTTTTATTAATGAACAGATTCATAGAAATGCACAAGCTACTACTGTGTTGTTAGCCTCCTTGTGCAGGGACGAGTACCATAAGGTGAGCGGCTTGGACAATGCCAAGAAAATCTGGGACACCCTCAAGATCTCTCATGAGGGGAATGACGTCACCTTGCTCACCAAAATGGAGTTGGTAGAAGGCGAGCTCGGAAGGTTTGTGATGATAAGGGGCGAGGAGCCAACCCAAACATACAACCGGCTCAAGACCCTTATCAACAAAATAAGGAGCTACGGGAGCACGCGATGGACGGACCACGACGTCGTCCGACTAATGCTAAAGTCCTTTACCGTTCTTGATCCTCATTTGGTGAATAATATTCCTGAGAATCCCAGGTACACCAAAATGTCGCCCGAAGAAGTCCTTGGAAAATTTGTAAGCGGGCGAATGATGATCAAGGAGGCAAGGTACGTGGACGACGCACTGAATGGTCCAATCAATGAGCCTCAACCCGTTGATCTCAAGGCAACGAGAAGCAAGGAGGCGTTACCTAGCAATGTGGCGCAAGTTGAGGCGGCAGGGCTAAATGATGAAGAGATGGCCCTCATCATCAAGCGCTTCAAGTCGGCGCTTAAGGGTCGCAAGGGACAGCCAAGCAAGATCAAGACAAAGGGGAAGCGCTCATGCTTCAAATGTGGTAAGCTTGGTCATTTTATTGCTAACTGTCCCGATAATGACAGTGACCAGGAAAAAGGGAACAAGAGGGAGAAGAAGAAGAATTACAAGAAGGCCAAGGGCGAGGCACATATCGGAAAGGAGTGGGATTCGGACTGCTCCACCTCCGACTCCGACAATGAAGGACTCGCCGCCACTGCCTTCAACAAGTCATCCCTCTTCCCCAACGAGCATCACACATGCCTCATGGCGAAGGAGAAGAAGGTATGTACTCGGGACACCACTTATGCTTCTTCAAGTGATGATGACTCTAGTGATGACGATGAGATAGATTATTCTAGTTTGTTCAAGGGATTGGATAGAACTAAAATAGATAAAATTAATGAATTGATTGATGCCTTGAATGAAAAGGATAGACTTTTAGAGAAACAAGAGGACCTTTTATATGAAGAACATGATAAATTTGTTAGTGCACAAAAATCTCATGCTTTAGAAGTTAAGAGAAATGAAATGCTTTCTTATGAACTATCTACGTGTCATGAAACCATTGCTACTTTAAAAGGTGTTAATGATGATTTAAATACTAAACTAGAAGTAGCAAATAAATCTAATTCTTGTGTAGAACATGTTATGATGTGCACTAGGTGTAAAGATTTTGATATTGATGCTTGTAGTGAACACCTAGTGTCAATTTCCAAATTAAATGATGAATTGGCTAGTCTAAATGCCCAACTTAAGACTAGCAAAAGTGATTTCGATAAGCTAAAATTTGCAAGGGATGCCTACACGATTGGTAGACACCCCTCAATTAAGGATGGACTTGGCTTCAAGAGGGAAGCCAAGGACTTAACAAGCCATAAGGCTCCCATCTCCACCAAGGAGAAAGGGGAGGCCCCTATGGCTAGTAGTGATAAAAAGAACCATGATAGGAGACAATCTAGAAATGCTTATAGGAGTTATAATGCATATGATGCTTTTGATTCTCATGTCATGTTTGCTTCTATTTTTTCCTATGTGCATGATAGAAATGTTGGTAGGAGAAATGTTGTTCATAATATGCCTAGGAGAAATGTTGTTAATGTTCCTAGGAAAGTCAATGAATCTTCTACGATATATCATGCTTGCAATGCTTCATTTACCATTTGTAGAAAGGGTAAGAAGGTAATTGCTAGGAAATTAGGGGCAAGATGCAAGGGAGATAAATCTTGCATTTGGGTCCCTAAGACAATTGTGACTAACCTTGTAGGACCCAACAAGAGTTGGGTACCTAAGACCCAAGCCTAAATTTGTCTTGCAGGTTTATGCATCCGGGGGCTCAAGCTGGATTATCGACAGCGGATGCACAAACCACATGACGGGGGAAAAGAGGATGTTCTCTTCCTACGTCAAGAACAAGGATCCCCAAGATTCAATAATATTCGGTGATGGGAACCAAGGCAAGGTAAAAGGGTTAGGTAAAATTGCTATTTCATCTGAGCACTCTATTTCTAATGTGTTTTTAGTTGAGTCGCTTGGATATAATTTGTTATCTGTTAGTCAATTATGCAAAATGGGATATAATTGTCTATTTACAAATGTAGATGTGTCTGTCTTTAGAAGATGTGATGGTTCACTAGCTTTTAAGGGTGTACTAGATGGCAAACTTTATTTGGTTGATTTTGCAAAAGAAGAGGCCGCTCTAGATGCATGCTTAATTGCTAAGACTTGCATGGGTTGGCTGTGGCATCGCCGCTTAGCACATGTGGGGATGAAGAACCTCCACAAGCTTCTAAAGGGAGAACACGTGATAGGTCTAACTAATGTACATTTCGAAAAAAGATAGACCTTGTGCAGCTTGTCAAGCAGGGAAACAGGTGGGAGGCTCTCATCACACCAAAAATGTGATGACCACATCAAGACCCTTGGAGATGCTTCATATGGACCTCTTCGGACCCGTCGCCTATCTAAGTATAGGAGGAAGTAAGTATGGTCTTGTTATAGTTGATGATTTTTCCCGCTTCACTTGGGTATTCTTTTTGCAGGATAAATCTGAAACCCAAGGGACCCTCAAGCACTTCCTCAGGAGAGCTCAAAATGAGTTTGAGCTCAAGGTGAAGAAGATAAGGAGCGACAACGGGTCCGAGTTCAAGAACCTTCAAGTGGAGGAGTTTATTGAGGAGGAGGGGATCAAGCACGAGTTCTCCGCTCCCTACACACCTCAGCAAAATGGTGTGGTAGAGAGGAAGAACAGGACGCTCATCGATATGGTGAGGACTATGCTTGGAGAGTTCAAGACCTCCGAGCGTTTTTGGTCGGAAGCCGTGAACACGGCTTGCCACGCCATCAATAGGGTCTATCTTCATCGCCTCCTCAAGAAGACTTCATATGAGCTGCTAACCGGTAACAAACCCAATGTGTCTTATTTTCATGTATTTGGGAGCAAATGTTATATTCTTGTGAAGAAAGGTAGAACTTCTAAATTTGCTCCCAAAGCTGTAGAAGGGTTTTTATTAGGTTATGACTCAAATACAAAGGCGTATAGGGTCTTCAACAAATCATCGGGTTTGGTTGAAGTCTCTAGCGACGTTGTATTTGATGAGACTAATGGCTCTCCAAGAGAGCAAGTTGTTGATCTTGATGATGTAGATGAAGAAGATATTCCAACGGCCGCGATACGCACCATGGCAATTGGAGATGTGCGGCCTTAGGAACAATTAGAGCAAGATCAACCATCTTTCTCAACTACGGTGCATCCCCCAACCCAAGATGACGAACAGGTACCTCAAGTGGAGGCGCATGATCAAGGGGGAGCACATGATGTTCAAGCTGAAGAGGAAGAAGCACCTCAGGCACCTCCAACCCAAGTTCGAGCGACGATCCAAAGGGATCATCCCGTCGACCAAATTTTGGGTGATATTAGCAAGGGAGTAACTACTCGTTCAAGATTAGTTAATTTTTAAGGAACTCAACAACTTCAAGCGCAATGAAGTTTGGACACTGGTGCCTCGTCCCAAGCAAAATGTTGTGGGAACCAAATGGGTGTTCCGCAACAAACAGGACGAGCACGGGGTGGTGACGAGGAACAAGGCTCGACTTGTGGCAAAAGGTTATGCCCAAGTCGCAGGTTTGGACTTTGAGGAGACGTTTGCTCCTGTGGCTAGGCTAGAATCAATTCGTATTTTGCTAGCATATGTCGCTCACCATTCCTTCAGGTTGTACCAAATGGATGTGAAGAGCGCTTTCCTCAACGGGCCGATCAAAGAGGAGGTGTACGTAGAGCAACCCCCTGGCTTCGAGGATGAACGGTACCCCGACCATGTGTGTAAGCTCTCTAAGGCGCTCTATGGACTTAAGCAAGCCCTAAGAGCATGGTATGAATGCCTTAGAGACTTTTTAATTGCTAATGCTTTCAAGGTTGGGAAAGCCGATCCAACTCTTTTCACTAAGACTTGCGATGGTGATCTCTTTGTGTGCCAAATTTATGTCGATGACATAATATTTGGTTCTACTAACCAAAAGTCTTGTGAAGAGTTTAGCAGGGTGATGACGCAAAAATTCGAGATGTCGATGATGGGCGAGTTAAACTACTTCCTTGGGTTCCAAGTAAAGCAACTCAAGGATGGCACCTTCATCTCCCAAACGAAGTACACGCAAGACTTGCTAAAGCGGTTTGGGATGAAGGACGCCAAGCCCGCAAAGACGCCGATGGGAACTGACGGACACACCGACCTCAACAAAGGAGGTAAGTCCGTTGATCAAAAAGCATACCGATCCATGATAGGTTCTTTGCTTTATTTATGTGCTAGTAGACCGGATATTATGCTTAGCGTGTGCATGTGTGCTAGATTTCAATCCGATCCTAAGGAGTGTCACTTAGTGGCTGTGAAGCGAATTCTTCGATATTTAGTCGCTACGCCTTGCTTCGGGATCTGGTATCCAAATGGGTCTAACTTTGACTTGATTGGATACTCAGATTCCGACTATGCTGGATGTAAGGTCGATAGGAAGAGTACATCGGGGACGTGCCAATTCTTAGGAAGGTCCCTGGTGTCGTGGAACTCTAAGAAACAAACTTCCGTTGCCCTATCCACCGCTGAGGCCGAGTACGTTGCCGCAGGACAGTGTTGTGCGCAACTACTTTGGATGAGGCAAATCCTCCGGGACTTTGGCTACAATCTGAGCAAAGTCCCACTCCTATGTGACAATGAGAGTGCTATCCGAATAGCGGAAAATCCTGTCGAGCACAGCCGCACAAAGCACATTGACATCCGGCATCACTTTTTGAGAGACCACCAGCAAAAGGGAGATATCAAAGTGTTTCATGTTAGCACCGAGAACCAGCTAGCTGATATCTTCACTAAGCCTTTAGATGAAAAGACCTTTTGCAGGCTGCGTAGTGAGCTAAATGTCCTAGATTCGCGGAACTTGGATTGATTTATAGCATACATGTATTTATGCCTTTGATCATGTTCCTTATGCATTTTGTTGCTTACTATGGTGCTCAAGTTGTACAATCACTCCCCGGACCTCACAAGTCCTTGTGCAAGTGATGCACATATTTAGGGGGAGTTGTGCTACAACTTGACCCTTTGAGACTAACCGTTTGCTTGAGTTTGCTTGATTTAGTCTCAAATGAGGTTTGGAAGGGAAAAGGTGGACTTGGACCATGAAAGACTTCCACTGCACTCCGATGAGAGGGTAACTTATTCCAAGTTCATCTCATGTCCTCTTATTGCCTTTGTACTCTTATTTGACGATTTTGGTGAGGCAATGGGGTTAAAGGGCCAAGATTGATCCCGTTTTGGTGCTTGATGCCAAAGGGGGAGAAAATAAAGGCCAAAGCAATAAATGGATCAGCTACCACTTGAGAAATTTTGAAAACAGTAGAATAGAGCTTTTGGTTTGTCAAAACTCTTTTATTGTCTCTTTTGTCAGTCAAAACTCTTTTATTGTCTCTTTTGTCAAAAGTTGGCCTCTTGTGGGGAGAAGTGTTGATTATGGGAAAAAGGGGGAGTTTTTGAAATCCTTGATCAATATCTCTCTTTATGTCTCTACAAGTGAATTTGACTTAGAGATAGGAATTTGAGTTTGATTTGCAAAAACAAACCAAGTGGTGGCAAAGTATGATCCATATATGTCAAAATTGAATCAAAACAATTTTGAGTATTCATTTGCATTGATATTGCACTTGTTCTAGTTGCTTTATGTTGTGTTGGCATAAATCACCAAAAATGGGGAGATTGAAAGGGAAATGTGCCTTTGGACCATTTCTAAGTATTTTGGTGATTGAGTGCTAACACAAGTGCATTTGTGCTAATCTATGCAAAGTGGTGGACAAAGTGCAAATCATGTCAAAAGGTATGTTTCTGGACTTAGTACATTGTTTTATGGACTAATGTATTGTGTCTAAGTGTTGGAAACAGGAAAGATTGAATTGGAAATAAGATGGCTTTGTTCAGCCAAAGTCTGCTCGATCTGGGTTCATCGGACTGTCCGGTGGTGCACCAGACAGTGTCCGGGGCGCCAGGCTGGCTCTGGCGAACAGGCTGCTCTTGGGACTTCGACGGCGGTGTACGGCTATAATTCACCGGTCTGTCCGGTGGTGCACCGGACTGTCCGGTGAGCCGTTCACAGGCGAACTCGTCGCTCTCTGTCGGGGACCATAATTAGGGGTACCCTCAAGACGCCTAATTCTCAGCTGGTAACCCCCATCAGCATAAAGCTGCAGAGGCCTGATGGGTTTGATTAAGTCAGGGATCAGTCCGTACGAGCGACTTGATCGCGCCTCGCCCGAGCCTAGCCTCGGGCAAGGGCAGCCGACCCTGAGATGATTTCGTCTCGCCCGAGGCCTCCTCTTTCACGGCAGACGCATCTCCGGCTCGCCCGAGGCCTTGCCTTCGATAAGAAGTAACCCTGACTAAATCACCGCGCCGACCGACCAAGTCACTGGGGCCTTTGACGCAAAGAGTAAGACTGACTGGCAGCCAGGCTTGGCCAAAAGCGCCAGAGGAAACTCCGCTCCGCCCGACCCAGGGCTCGGACTCGGGCTAAGGCCCCGGAAGACGGCGAACTCCGCTCCGCCCGACCCAGGGCTCGGACTCGGGCTAAGGCCCCGGAAGACGGCGAACTCCGCTCCGCCCGACCTAGGGCTCGAACTCGGGCTAAGGCCCCGGAAGACGGCGAACTCCGCTCCGCCCGACCCAGGGCTCGGACTCGGGCTAAGGCCCCGGAAGACGATGAACTCCGCCTCGCCCGACCCAGGGCTCGGACTCCGCCCTGGCCTCCGCCGAACGACCTCCGCCTCGCCCGACCCAGGAGCTCAGGTTCGGCCTCGGCCATGCAGGACAGATTCGACCTCGGCTTCGGAGGAGCCTCCACGTCGCCCGACCTAGGGCACGAGTCCGCCACGTCAACAGGAAGCGCCATCATCACCCTACCCCGAGCCGACTCAGGTCGCAGAGGACAAGACCGGCGTCCCATCTGGCTAGCTCCGCCAGATAGGCAATGATGGCACCCCACTGGACTCATGACGACGGCGGCTCCCAGCTCTCTTACGAAAGCAGGAGGACGTCAGCAAGGGCCCAACTGCTCCGACAGCTGTCCCTCCGCCAAGCTCCACTGCTTCTCCGACAGCCACGACGCCACACTAACAGGATGCCAAGATCTCTCCGGCTGCCACCTTGGCATGTACTTAGGGCACTAGCTCTCCCTCGCTAGACACGTAGCACCTTGCTACACCCCCATTTGTACACCTGGGTCCTCTCCTTACGCCTATAAAAGGAAGGACCAGGGCCTTCTTAGAGAGGGTTGGCCTCGCGGGAACGAGGGGCAGGGGCAGGCGCTCTCTTGGGGCCGCTCGCTCCCCTCACCCGCGCGGACGCTTGTAACCCCCTACTGCAAGCGCACCCGACCTGGGCGCGGGGCGAACACGAAAGGCCGTGGGAATCTCCGTCTCCCTCGTCACGACCCGGCTCCGGCCACCGACCTCTCGCTCTCTTTCCCCCCTTCGCGCTCGCCCACGCGCTCGACCCATCTGGGCTGGGGCACGCGGCACTCTCACTCGTCGGCTCGGGGACCCCCCGGTCTCAAAACGCCGACAGTTGGCGCGCCAGGTAGGGGCACGCTGCGTGTTGACGAGCAGTTTCCCGTCAAGCTCCAGATGGGCAGTCTCCAACGACCTCTCCAACCCGGGACGGTGCTCCGTTTCGGGAGCCTCGAGTTCATGTCTCTCGACAGCGGCTACGACATGGTACTCCTTCCACCGCCGCGCGACGGCGACAATGGCGGTCGACAGCCTGCCCGCCGGCGGCGGAATCGACGACGTCTTTCCCGCGTGGGGGAAGGACAACTTTCGGGCTCGCCCCATCCTCTCCCTCGCCATCGGAGGAGGAGGCGGGGCAACCGGGGCCGAGCGGGAGGCTGCGCTCCGACGGCTGTCGAACAAATCGACATCCCCAGTGCCCCAACGGAGGACACGCTAGGCGTCACCCTCGCGTTCGAGGCGAAGGCGAGCGCCATCCCCCCGCAACACGTCGACTTCGAGCAGGTGGACGACGCCAGCACGCTCACGAAGGGCCTGCAGGACGTCGCCCTCGTACCCAAGACGACGGCGCGATCAGCCCCCGACGTGACTTCATCGCTCCTCGTCGACAAAAAGGTACCGACTGCTTCCCATCTTTCGTCATTTCGACTCGACCTCAACCCGCCTGGTGACCTCGCTTTGGCGGACACTCACGTTGAGGCGAGTGCAACCCCTCTGGGGTTTCGTGTGCGGTCGCCCTGGGACCGATTGACGGGCGTCTCGACCTATGGACCCTCTGGGTCCGAGGAAGATGACGACCCCAGCATCTGCTGGGATTTCTCCGGATCTGGCAACCCCAGTGCCATGTGGGACTTCATGACCGCATGCGACTACTGCCTTTCCGATTGTTCCGACGGCAGCCGCAGCCTTGACGACAAGGACTGCGGCCCGAGCCGCGAATGTTTCCACGTCGAGCTAGGGGATCCCTCCGGAGGCAGCTGTCTCGGCATGCCGGAGGATGGTGACCCCCCTAGGCCAGCGCCTCGCGCCGACATTCCGCGGGAGCTAGCTGTGGTCCCCGTTCCGGCGAGGGGTCACGACCCACAGCTCGAGCAAGTCCACGGGGCGTAGGCCGGGCTCGATGAGGAAGCAGGAGCGCTCGAGGCAATCCGCCGGGACGTCGGGCAGGTATGGGCGGGCCAGCCCCCGGCCGGAGAAATACGTCACTTGCCCCAGGGTCTCCAGCACCGCGTCGCCCACGAGGCCAGGGACAGGCCGCCACCCGCATCAGGCGGAACCGGTCAGGACCTGGCAGCCGCGGCGATGCTCCTCCGCGCAATGCCGGAGTCATCAACCACCGAGGGTCGGCGAATCCAGGGAGAGCTCAAGCATCTCCTGGAAGGCGCTGCGGCCCGGCGGGCCGAGAGCTCTGCCTCCCGAAGGCAGGGGTACCCCTCGGAACCTCGTGCCGCGACTTCCCGACTCATGCGGGAAGCCTCGGTCTACACCGGGCGCACGCGCAACACCGCGCCTGCGGCCCCGGGCCACCTCGGCGACGAGCACCCTCATCGCGACCGTCGGGCTCGCCTCGACGAAAGGGTGCGCCGAGGCTATCACCCCAGGCGTGGGGGACGCTATGACAGCGGGGAGGATCGGAGTCCCTCGCCCGAACCACCCGGTCCGCAGGTCTTTAGCCGAGCCATTCGGCGGGCGCCGTTTCCACCCCGATTCCGACCCCCGACTACTATCACAAAGTACTCGGGGGAAACGAGGCCGGAATTGTGGCTCGCGGACTACCGCCTGGCCTGTCAACTGGGTGGGACGGGCGACGATAACCTCATCATCCGCAACCTCCCCCTGTTCCTCTCCGACACTGCTCGCGCTTGGTTGGAGCACCTGCCTCCGGGGCAGATTTCCAACTGGGAGGATTTGGTCCAAGCTTTCGCCGGCAACTTCCAGGGCACGTACGTGCGCCCCGGGAATTCCTGGGACCTCCGAAGCTGTCGGCAACTGCCGGGAGAATCTCTTCGGGACTACATCCGGCGATTCTCGAAGCAGCGCACCGAGCTGCCCAACATCACCGACTCCGATGTCATCGGCGCGTTCCTTGCCGGCACCACCTGCCGTGACCTGGTGAGCAAGTTGGGTCGCAAGACCCCCACCAGGGCGAGCGAGCTGATGGACATCGCCACCAAGTTCGCCTCCGGCCAGGAGGCGGTCGAGGCCATCTTCCGAAAGGACAAGCAGCCCCAGGGCCGCCCGTCGGAAGATGCTCCCGAGACGTCTGCTCCGCGCGGCGCCAAGAAGAAAGGCAGGAGGAAGTCGCAAGCGAAACGCGACGCTCCCGATGCAGACCTTGTCGCCGCCGTCGAGCACAAGAACCCTAGGAAGCCCCCCGGAGGTGCTAACCTCTTCGACAAGGCACTCAAGGAGACGTGCCCCTACCATCAGGGGCCCGTCAAGCACACCCTCGAAGAGTGCGTCATGCTTCGGCGCCACTTCCACCGGGCCGGGCCACCCGCGGAGGGTGGCAGGGCCCGCGACGACGACAAAAGGGAAGATCGCCAAGCGGGAGAGTTCCCCGAGGTCCGCGACTGCTTCATGATCTACGGAGGGCATGCGGCGAATGCCTCGGCTCGGCATCGAAAGCAAGAGCGTCGGGAGGTCTGCTCGGTGAAGGTGGCGGCACCAGTCTACCTAGACTGGTCCGACAAGCCCACCACCTTCGACCGGGACGACCACCCCGACCACGTGCCGAGCCCGGGGAAGTACCCGCTCGTCGTCGACCCCGTCATCGGCGACGTCAGGCTCACCAAGGTCCTGATGGATGGGGGCAGCTGCCTCAACATCATCTACGCCGAGACCCTCAGGCTCCTGCGCGTCGACCTGTCGTCCGTCCGAGCAGGCGCTGCGCCCTTCCACGGGATCGTTCCCGGGAGACGCGTCCAGCCCCTCGGACAGATCGACCTCCCTGTCTGCTTCGGAACACCCTCCAACTTCCGAAGGGAGACTTTGACGTTCGAGGTGGTCGGGTTCCGAGGAACCTATCACGCGGTGCTGGGAAGGCCATGCTACGCCAAGTTCATGGCCATCCCCAACTACACCTACCTGAAGCTCAAGATGCCGGGCCCCAACGGGGTCATCACCGTCGGCCCCACGTACAAACACGCGTTCGAATGCGATGTGGAGTGCGTGGAGTACGCCGAGGCCCTCGCCGAGTCCGAGGCCCTCATCGCCGACCTGGAAAGCCTCGCCCGAGAGGTGCCAGACGTGAAGCGACACGCCGGCAACTTCGAGCCAGCGGAGACGGTCAAGACCGTCCCTCTCGACCCCAGTGGTGACGCCTCCAAGCAGATCCGGATCGGTTCCGGGCTCGACCCCAAATAGGAAGCAGTGCTCGTCGACTTTCTCCGCGCAAACGCCGACGTCTTTGCGTGGAGTCCCTCGGACATGCCCGGCATACCGAGGGATGTCGCCGAGCACTCGCTGGATATTCGGGCCGGGGCCCGGCCGGTCAGACAGCCTCTGCGCCGATTCGACGAGGAGAGGCGTAGGGTGATAGGCGAGGAGATCCACAAGCTGATGGCGGCAGGGTTCATCAAAGAGGTATTCCATCCTGAATGGCTTGCCAACCCTGTACTTGTGAGGAAGAAAGGGGGGAAATGGCGGATGTGTGTAGACTACACTGGTCTCAACAAAGCATGTCCGAAGGTCCCCTACCCTCTACCACGCATCGATCAGATCGTGGACTCCACTGCAGGGTGCGAAACCTTGTCTTTCCTCGATGCCTACTCAGGGTATCACCAGATCAAGATGAAAGAGTCCGACCAGCTCGCGACTTCTTTCATCACGCCCTTCGGCATGTACTGTTATGTCACCATGCCGTTCGGTTTGAGGAACGCGGGTGCAACGTACCAGCGGTGCATGAACCATGTGTTCGGCGAACACATCGGTCGCACGGTCGAGGCCTACGTCGATGACATCGTAGTCAAGACGAGGAAAGCCTCCGACCTTCTCTCCGACCTCGAACTGACATTCCGGTGTCTCAAGGCGAAGGGCGTCAAGCTCAATCCCGAGAAGTGCGTCTTCGGGGTGCCCCGAGGCATGCTCTTGGGATTCATCGTCTCCGAGCGGGGCATCGAAGCCAACCCGGAGAAGATCGCAGCCATCACAAACATGGGGCCCATCAAGGACTTAAAAGGCGTACAGAGGGTCATGGGATGTCTCGCGGCCTTGAGTCGTTTCATCTCGCGCCTCGGCGAAAGAGGCCTGCCCCTGTACCGTCTCTTAAGGAAAGCCGAGTGCTTCACTTGGACTCCCGAGGCCGAGGAAGCTCTCGGGAACCTGAAGGCGCTCCTCACCCAGGCGCCCATCTTGGTACCCCCAGCTGATGGAGAAGCCCTCCTGGTCTACGTCGCCGCTACCACTCAGGTGGTCAGCGCCGCGATCGTGGTCGAAAGGCAGGAAGAGGGGCATGCTTTGCCCATTCAGAGGCCAGTTTACTTCGTCAGCGAGGTACTGTCCGAGACCAAGATCCGCTACCCACAAGTCCAGAAGCTGCTGTATGCAGTGATCCTGACGAGGCGAAAGCTGCGACATTACTTCGAGTCTCATCCGGTGACTGTGGTGTCATCCTTCCCCCTGGGGGAGATCATCCAGTGCCGAGAAGCCTCGGGACGGATCGCAAAGTGGGCGGTGGAAATCATGGGCGAGGCAATCTCGTTCGCCCCTCGGAAGGCCATCAAGTCCCAGGTACTGGCGGATTTCGTAGCCGAATGGGTCGATACCCAGTTGCCAACGGCTCCGATCCAACCAGAGCTCTGGACCATGTTTTTCGACGGGTCGCTGATGAAGACGGGGGCCGGCGTGGGCCTGCTCTTCGTCTCGCCCCTCGGGAAACACCTGCGCTACGTGCTACGCCTCCATTTCCCGGCGTCCAACAATGTGGCTGAGTACGAGGCTCTGATCAACGGATTGCGAATCGCCGTCGAGCTAGGGGTCCGACGCCTCGATGCACGCGGCGACTCGCAGCTCGTCATCGACCAAGTCATGAAGAACTCCCACTGCCGCGACCCGAAGATGGAGGCCTACTGTGAGGAGGTTCGACGCCTGGAAGACAAGTTCTACGGGCTCGAGCTTAACCACATCGCCCGGCGCTACAACGAGACTGCGGATGAGCTGGCGAAGATAGCCTCGGGGCGAACGACGGTTCCCCCGGACGTCTTCTCCCGGGATCTGCACCAACCCTCCGTCAAGATAGGCGACGCGCCCGAGCCCGAGGTGCCCTCGGCCCCGTCCGAGGTGACCTCGGCCCAGCCCGAGCCATCCTCGGCTCAACCCGAGGAACCCTCGGAGCCCGAGGGTGAAGCACTGCGCATCGAGGAGGAGCAGAACGGGGTCATGCCAGATCAAGATTGGCAAACCCCGTACCTGCAATATCTCCGCCACGGGGAACTGCCCCTCGACCGAGCCGAGGCTCGGCGGGTAGCGCGACGCGCCAAGTCGTTCGTCTTGCTGGGCGATGAGAAGGAGCTCTACCACCGAAGCCCCTCGGGCATCCTCCAGCGATGCATCTCCATCGCCGAAGGTCAGGAACTCCTGCGGGAAATACACTCGGGGGCTTGCGGCCATCATGCAGCACCTCGAACCCTCGTCGGGAACGCTTTCCGCCAAGGCTTCTATTGGCCGACGGCGGTGGCTGACGCCACTAGAATTGTCCGCGCCTGCGAAGGGTGCCAATTCTATGCGAAGCAGACCCACCTGCCCGCTCAGGCTCTGCAGACGATACCCATCACCTGGCCCTTCGCTGTGTGGGGTCTGGACCTCGTCGGCCCTCTGCAGAAGGCGCCCGGGGGCTACACGCACCTGCTGGTCGCTGTCGACAAATTCTCCAAGTGGATCGAGGTCCGACCCCTGAACAGCATCAGATCCGAGCAGGCGGTGGCGTTCTTCACCAACATCATCCACCGCTTCGGGGTCCCGAACTCCATCATCACCGACAACGGCACCCAGTTCACCGGCAAAAAATCCTTGGATTTTTGCGACGATCACAACATCCGGGTGGACTGGGCCACCGTAGCTCATCCCATGTCGAATGGGCAAGTGGAACGTGCCAACGGCATGATTCTACAAGGGCTCAAGCCCCGGATCTACAATGATCTCAACAAGTTCGGCAAGCGATGGATGAAGGAACTCCCCTCGGTGGTCTGGAGCCTGAGGACGACGCCAAGCCGAGCCACAGGTTTCACGCCGTTCTTCCTGGTCTACGGGGCCGAGGCCGTCTTGCCCACTGACCTGGAATACGGCTCCCCGAGGACGAGAGCCTACAACGAAGAAAGCAACCAAGCTAGCCGAGAAGACTCGCTGGACCAGCTGGACGAGGCTCGGGACAGGGCCTTACTACACTCGGCGCGGTACCAGCAGTCCCTGCGACGCTACCACGCCCGAGGGGTCCGACCCCGAGATCTCCAGGTGGGCGACCTGGTGCTTCGGCTGCGGCAGGACGCTCGAGGGAGGCACAAGCTCACGCCCCCCTGGGAGGGGCCGTTCATCATCGCCAAAGTTCTGAAGCCCGGAACGTACAAGCTGGCCAACAGTCAAGGCGAGATCTACGGCAACGCTTGGAACATCCAACAGCTACGTCGCTTCTACCCTTAAGATGTTTCCAAGTTGTTCATATACCTCACACCCATGCAAAGTTTAGTCAACAAGGAAGGGTCGGCCTCGCCTCGGCAAAGCCCGACCCTCCCTCGGGGGCTAAAAGGGGGGAAACCCCCTCTGCGTCAAAATTTTCCTCGAACAGAAAATCTCTTTTACCAGAATATCTTCCGTGCTCTTTGACTACTTTGAAAAGTGGATCCTGGAAACGATGGGGTACACGTAAGAAGTCAAGGCTGACCGAGCCGAGGGACTCCCACGCCTCCAGGATACGGATACCTCACTCATCACCTTCTGCGATAAGTAACTCGCGTTCGGATAAGGTGAATCCGCGGATCGAACAAGTCTTTACGTTCGGAAGCCCTTCTGTCGAAGCGATTCTTCGAGCCTTCTCGACCGAGTCGGTGACAGGGCCTCATGGACGGGTGAAAGTACGCGTAAGCGGCGAGGCCGACCGAGCCGAGGGACTCCCACGCCTCCGGGATACGGATACCTCACTCATCACCTCCCGCGAGAAGCAACTCTCGCTCGCACTAACATCCCTGCTACCGACAAAAAGTCCAGATACTCGATACAAGAGGAAAAGAGACGCAGCTTTATAACGCAGCAAGGGTGTGTGTTCTGGCCTCAACGGCCGCACAAGGCCCACGCTACAAGACGATTTGACCTTGCAGGCTCGGGTCTTGACGCTGGAAGGGGGCGGCGACGCCCTTGGCATCGACGGCATCTTCGGCGAGGCCCGACCTAGCCTCGGACGGCGACGCGGTCCGAAGGCCTCCGCTCCGAAGGACGACGTCATCACCACGCCCGAGCGATCGCCGTCAGGGACTTCTTCGGATCCGGCCCAAGCGGACGGCTCGGCTGGCCACCTCCGAGGCCTCGGCCAACCACCTTCCGAGGGCGCCAGCCCGGTCCGAAGCCTCGGCTGACCAGCTCCGACGTCGATCCTGCCAACGGACAACCTGGCTAGGCCCCGGCCAACCAGGTTTTATTTCTCGAGCCAACTCCGCCTCTGCTCATGCTGATATCGCTACCCCTGGCCTCGGCTCGTCGAAGAGCGGCCGAGGGGTCTTTTTAACTAAGCTAGAGGAGCCTCGGACAACAGGTCCGACTGAGCCGAGGGACTCCTACGCCTCCGGGATACGGATACCTCACTCGTTACCTTGACACGGGGCAACTCACGCTTGGTGAAGCGGTTCAGATAATCAGCATGCGAGTCTTAGTGCTCGGAAATGAGGAAAAAACACGGCTCCGCGCCGTAATTACATACATGTTCAGGCCCCGAAAGCCGAAATGAACAAAAAACCCGGCGCTCGAAGCGCCATTACCAACGGAACTCCGGTTCCCCCCCCCCCCCCGCAGGTACGAACAACCCCACTCGATGGGAGTGGGCCTGCGGGGCAGCAGAAGACCGACGAACGGCATGTCGCCGCCCGCCCCGGCAGCGGCGACGATGAAGACTTCTGCCCCGGGGGGCCGAACAGCAGCAATGATGGCCTCAGGGCGGATGCTGCTGCTAGGAGGCCCCCGCCCTTGCCCAAACTCGAGAGGCAAGGACGGGCAGAAGGCCGTAGAGTCGGAGGTCGGTCCGTGGCCAACCTCGGCTGTCGCGCCGGCGGAAGAACCTCTTCCAGCTGCCGTGGTGGGAGGCGGCACCGGGGACGGCTCCGAGACTGCTCGGCTCAGAGAGCCGGGCACGCTGCAGCTGTTGGCGCCACGGACGACTCCCGCCCTTCCCCCCGATCACTGAGGGAAGGAGCGGGCCACCACCCGCGCAGGGGCCAACCCCGACTCGGCACACGCCCCTCCTCAGCCCTGGTGATGAAAATCCTTGAGGCTGAGGGAGGGGCAGAGGCCGCAGCCCGGCTCGCTTTCCCCCACCATCAAGCCGGAAGTCACCACCTTAGGTGGCCGCCGGTGGAGGGGTGCGACCGGGCTGCATGATGAAAATCCTTGAAGCCGAACGATGGCTGAAAGGTACCAACTCCCACGGAGTTGCGTTCCTCCAACGATGGAGCGAAAAGACGGCGGTTCCCCCCATCCGGGGCTCGGAAGATGAAGAGACACAATGCATAGGGGAGGAAGAAGACATGGTCACCTTACGAAGGGGGTCGCCCTCCTTTTAAAGGCAACTCCCCTGCTTGCGCCCTCAACCGTCACGGGCTGAGTCTTCTCCAACACGCCTCCAAAGTCCTCCCCTGCGGCGCGGGGGCTGGGACCCGCCTGTCATGCAGACCGGCTCCAAGCAGAAGAAGCCGAACCGCCGCGCGCGACGCGCACAACCGCCCAGCGGTTACAAGTGACCCTCCACCTTTGCCCAGACCAACGGGCGAAGGGGGGTGGGCAGCCATGCGGGCGGCATGCAACCGCGCCAAGTGGACGCGCCTCTCCGACTCCTGACAGGCCAGCGTGGAGGCCCAAGCCCACGCGTCTCGCAACCGGCGCGCCGGATGCTGCATGCAAGCCGCTGTACCACTTGCGCCACCACCGCACCTCCTCGATTGCGGAACCGATACCGCGACTCGAGGCGACCCAGCGCGCGACCCGGCAGCGCCAGCCTGGCGCCGCGGTCAAACACGGTCAAAAGTGGGCCGGCAGTAATGACGGTGGCAGGCGCGCGAGAGCAGCGGCCACGCCATCGGCCAAGCTCATGTCCCATCCGGAGGCAGCAAGAGAACCCCCTCTCTCACGGTGTGAAGACGACACGCCCGTGACCCGTTCCTCGAACGGCCCGCGCACGCAACGGCAGCCTCGCCAACCGCTCGCCCCGGCGCATTAACTCCGCGGCTCGACGGGCAGCGCCACTGGCGAGAGCAGCTGACGACGTTTCGCCTTCACCAAAGCGACCACACCAAAAAAAAAGGTACGCCACGTCGTTCAATTTCGTATCCTTTTTCCCTTTTTCCCCTTTCTCTATCTCTTGCAACAGGGACCGGGAAGGGGGATACCCCCAAAGGGATCCTTCCCCGTGAAGGAACTAGGCTCCGAGCCTCCTTACTGATCAGGGGTTCGAAGGCTGGCCCCCCGAAGGGTTCAACAGCCGCCTCAGATCGCGTGGGCCCGACACCCACTACTGGTCAGAGGTTCGAAGGTCGGCCCCCCGAAAGGTTCCACGACCGCCTCAGGCTACTCGGGCTCCGCGCCCATTACTGATCAGGGGTTCGAAGGCTGGCCCCCCGAAGGGTTCACAGTCGCCTCAGACACCGAGCGAGGGATGACCAGGGGTATGTTCGATACATAACCAAGGCTCGGGTTGCGCTCCCGAGGTACCCTAGGACGTTTCCGAGACCAGCGGGAACGACTCTGTAACGGAATCCCATCGGAGGGAGGCAACGAGCCCTCGGACCCCGTCGCCAGGGGACCGGGTCCGGCAGATCACCCGCAGGTACTTTTGGGCGTGCCTCCGGGCCCCTAGCCGACCCCCAACGAACGGGGCACGGACGTCCACTCGGATTACCCGATTGCAGCTCACCGGAGACACCATGTTCGGTGCCCATCGAGGGTAACATGGCGCTCTCCCCCCTCCTCCTTGCGGAAAGGCGACGTAGGGGCATATATAAAAAAGCCGAGTCTATCCCTGATCGTCCTCTCGCTCTGTGCGGAGGCTCGGGGGCTGCTCTCGCAAACCCGGCTCCGGCCGAACCGTTGACAGCGTCAACATACCAGCCCGAGAACTTGGGCCCCGACAGAGCATCTGGGCTACGGCCTGTTCGCATGAGGGAACCGCCAGACCAGCCGAAGCATTACGCAAGGCATTAAGACCTCGAAGGAGTGAAACCACTCCTCCGAGGCCTCGGGGGCTACACCCGGCGGGTGCGCTCGCACGCACCCACCGGAACAAAGTACAACCGAGAAAGGCTGGTCCCCTTGCAAAAAAGTGCGACGCAAGCCTCCAAGCGAGTGTTAACACTCCCTTCGAGGCTCGGGGGCTACTGTCGGGGACCATAATTAGGGGTACCCTCAAGACGCCTAATTCTCAGCTGGTAACCCCCATCAGCATAAAGCTGCAGAGGCCTGATGGGTTTGATTAAGTCAGGGATCAGTCCGTACGAGCGACTTGATCGCGCCTCGCCCGAGCCTAGCCTCGGGCAAGGGCAGCCGACCCTGAGATGATTTCGTCTCGCCCGAGGCCTCCTCTTTCACGGCAGACGCATCTCCGGCTCGCCCGAGGCCTTGCCTTCGATAAGAAGTAACCCTGACTAAATCACCGCGCCGACCGACCAAGTCACTGGGGCCTTTGACGCAAAGAGTAAGACTGACGGGCAGCCAGGCTTGGCCAAAAGCGCCAGAGGAAACTCCGCTCCACCCGACCCAGGGCTCGGACTCGGGCTAAGGCCCCGGAAGACGGCGAACTCCGCTCCGCCCGACCCAGGGCTCGGACTCGGGCTAAGGCCCCGGAAGACGGCGAACTCCGCTCCGCCCGACCCAGGGCTCGGACTCGGGCTAAGGCCCCGGAAGACGGCGAACTCCGCTCTGCCCGACCCAGGGCTCGGACTCGGGCTAAGGCCCCGGAAGACGATGAACTCCGCCTCGCCCGACCCAGGGCTCGGACTCCGCCCTGGCCTCCGCCGAACGACCTCCGCCTCGCCCGACCCAGGAGCTCAGGTTCGGCCTCGGCCATGCAGGACAGATTCGACCTCGGCTTCGGAGGAGCCTCCACGTCGCCCGACCTAGGGCACGAGTCCGCCACGTCAACAGGAAGCGCCATCATCACCCTACCCCGAGCCGACTCAGGTCGCAGAGGACAAGACCGGCGTCCCATCTAGCTAGCTCCGCCAGATAGGCAATGATGGCACCCCACTAGACTCATGACGACGGCGGCTCCCAGCTCTCTTACGAAAGCAGGAGGACGTCAGCAAGGGCCCAACTGCTCCGACAGCTGTCCCTCCGCCAAGCTCCACTGCTTCTCCGACAGCCACGACGCCACACTAACAGGATGCCAAGATCTCTCCGGCTGCCACCTTGGCATGTACTTAGGGCACTAGCTCTCCCTCGCTAGACACATAGCACCTTGCTACACCCCCATTTGTACACCTGGGTCCTCTCCTTACGCCTATAAAAGGAAGGACCAGGGCCTTCTTAGAGAGGGTTGGCCTCGCGGGAACGAGGGGCAGGGGCAGGCGCTCTCTTGGGGCCACTCGCTCCCCTCACCCGCGTGAACGCTTGTAACCCCCTACTGCAAGCGCACCCGACCTGGGCGCGGGGCGAACACGAAAGGCCGCGGGAATCTCCGTCTCCCTCGTCACGACCCGGCTCCGGCCACCGACCTCTCGCTCTCTTTCCCCCCTTCGCGCTCGCCCACGCGCTCGACCCATCTGGGCTGGGGCACGCGGCACTCTCACTCGTCGGCTCGGGGACCCCCCGGTCTCGAAACGCCGACAGTTGGTGGGTGCGTTGGCTTACCATCTCCCCAAGTGGGAGAGTGGACGTCATAATTTGTGGTAGAGGGGGTACGCGTCCGCGCGGCCCCTGCCAATTCTAAGTAATTTTGAAGTTTTTTCTTGATCCAGATCAGGGTTTCTGATCCATAAATTCTAAATTCTGAAATTTTTTTTCCATATCTGGATTCCTGATCTATGAAGTCTGGCTGCCTTCGCCTGCTCGGCCCCTGCCAATAGGGGCCAATTCGTGTAATAATGAAGTTACTGTGGAGTTTTGCTTCTTGGGCCAATTCGTGTAATAATGAAGTTACTGTGGAGTTTGTTTGCTTCTTGGGCTATATCTGGGTTCTGATCCATGTAGTCTAAACTTTGTTTCATAAGCTGTCTTCAACTTCATCTGCTCGTTTACACGCTGCAGGTCCACGTCGCAAGAAGCGAGAGCAACATAGACCGTCGAAAAAAAATAGAGAGGCTGATGGCTGTGGGAAACTATTGGTGCACCGTAATTCTGTAGCTGACTATTAAATAAATATATTTTAATTATAAAGCTAATTACGTAAATTTATTAAACCTAATTAGTTCTATTTATTTAATAATTATAATAGATATTCAAATATTCGATGTGATACGAACTAAACTTTAGTCAAAGAAATTAGACACGCCCCTAAAAGTGGAATCTTAGGGGGTGTTTGACACTACTTTGGTTCTAGCTTAAATTGTGGTGTATAATATAAATTTAAATGGTTTAAAAATATTTTTAATCTGAATAAAAAATAAAATAAATTATCTAAATGTCTTCTAAAAGTTTGCAACTTCAACTTACATGATTTTTTAAAGTTTCTAATTACCCGCTTCATCTAAATGTCTACTCTGGGTTACATGAAGTCAAAAGCAGTCCTAAATAGGGCCTTAGATCCACGGTTTGCCGGCTCAATATGTCCACAATAGAGCTCTTGACACTTGTCTCACAAAAAATGGAAACCTACACTTGTCTCACTAAAGGTGAAATCTTAGATCCACGCTGAAATCATGTGATTCAAGAAAGTTGAAGCTCTCGTAAACGTGGCCTTAATGTACTCCGTCCTAAATAACCTACAATCCTTCTAACTTTATTAGAGAATGGAGAGTCCCTTCCAATCAACAATAATCTCCAATAGTCACTCAACAATACTATAAATTCTAGATGACGACAGTCACTAAACGAAACAAGAGAATAACCAGTCAAAGATCGCTCGACTAGTGCAACAAGATGTAAAAAATGAAATGCATTAGAAACTTTTAACCTTGACCAAATGATGATCTGAATTATGCAAGTGAGTAGAGTTTATTTCTTTCCCTAAACATGTGTGCACAAGTGTATGGAGTGCCAAGAATATAACCACAACTAACCACAAGGTCTATTTATAATTTCCAAAAAAATCTATATCTTACCATTTTGGTGAGAGCTGGTTGGTTTCAAAGGCACTAGTGTCCCCATCGGGTAGTTTCCAACTACACAAAATCCATCGTGTTGCTTGTCATGCTCACGCCGAATATGGCGCCGGATATAGCAACTGCTTGTTAGAGCTAAGTATCAATTTATATGTTTTCTGAGTTCGCTAGCTTGTGTAGCATCTGATACCACCACCAGACACGTACGATGCTCCTTAGACCTAAAAAAACTCAATTGTTATTTCTCTCTACGTGACCTATGCGGCGAGTGACATTCAGTACATACTAGACCCTTTGGTGTTTGGTTGAAAATTACAGCATACGAGGACAAGCCTCGTGTTTGGGGCATATGTCTCGTGCATCAACAGTCATGTCCAATGCATGCAAGACAACTGCATCAAGGACACTCTCTTCTCTCTGTAAATGTGCTAATTTAAAGTTTCTAATGACCCGCTTCATCTAAATATCTACTATGGGTTACATGAAGTCAAAGCAGTCCCAAATAGGGCCTTAGATCCACGGTTTGCCAGCTCAATATGTCCACAATAGAGCTCTTGACACTTGTCTCACAAAAAATGGAAACTAGGGTCTGTCCGGTGCGGCATCGGACTATCCGGTGCCACTAGAAGACAAAGCCTCCAACGGTCAGAAGCTCCCGAACCCTAACGGTTGGGTGACATGTCTGGCGCATCGGACACTGTCCGGTGACGCACTTGACTGTCTGATGCGCCCATCGACAGCAGTTTGCCCCAACGGTCATTTGGTGGTTGAGGGCTATAAATACCCCCAACCACCTCCACTCCAAGCATCCAAGTTTCCAGCACTTCACATTCAATACAAGAGCTAGTGCATTCACTCTTAGTGAAAGGGAAATGTATCTTTGGGCCATTTCTATAATGTTTTGGTGATTAAGTGCCCAACACATGTTAAGTGAGTTGTTTATGTGCCAAACAAGCAAGCAGTGAAAATCATGTAGCAAGGTACGTTTCTAGACTTAGTACATTATTTTGAGTACTAACATATATTGTCTAAGTGCTAGAAACAGAAAAAAGAAGAGAAGAAAAGAAATGCAAAAGACTTGGCTTGGTACAACCAAGTCCAGCTCGGTCTGGCACACCGGACTGTCCGGTGGTGCACCGGACAGTGTCCGGCGCGCCAGGCTGAACTCTGGTGAACAGGCCGTTCTCGAGGCTCGACGGTGGCGTACGACTATAATTCACCGGACTATAAATCAAGATATATTACAACCCGCTCCCCAGCGAAACCCTCGTTTTCTCCACGCAGGCCCGGCTACTCATCGTCAGCGGGATCCCGCTGGAAGCGCCCGGCCACCACGTCCACAACATCCTGTACGCCCTCCTAGGCGGCGTCTTCAGTATCGGCCACCGGGCCTGCGATCACTGGCCCCAAGGAGACAGCCGGGTCATGGCTCCGGAAGCATGTCAAGACGTACTCTATCGCCGACCGGCAGAGTCTGCTGCCCTCGGCCTCCAGGCGGGCGCCAAGAATCTGATCCAGACGTCGGAGGCGGTCAGCAGCGGAATCCAGTACCGGGAGCGCATCGGAGATGGACGCCGGCTGCACCAACGCTGGGATGGGACTCACCCCCAAGGGCATCAGTGCTGTACTTGCCTCGCCAGCCCAGGTGGCGATGCGCTGGGCCCCGGCGCGTTGCTCAGCCCGGAGGTCGTTGAGTTCTTCCTCATCACCTCCACCGCCTAGGGGCCCGGGGCCGCCTACGTAGCCTGAGCAGCCTACGCCACCCAAAACCGGCAGACCTGCTCCTCCAGTGCCCGCTCTTTCCCCTCCAATCGCTTCTCTTTCTCCTCTGCCTCGAGCTCAAACTCGACCAGCAACTTGTTTCGCCTTTCCCACATCTCCTCCCAGAAGGCGAGGTCCTTCTCCTGCCGGGCGAGATCAGTCGCTCGTTTCTCCAGGGAGGTATCCTTTGCCTTGAGGCTTTCCTTGGTGCGGGCAATGTTGCTAGCCTTGTCGTCAAGTTCCTGCTGCAGCTTCTGCAGCTTCGCCTCAGCCGCAGCCTGCTCGTCCCACTATTTCTCCAGCATCATATTATAGGCATTTAGCTTATTATGGAACGCCGAGATGACCTCCTCCCTTTGGTCCAAGTGCTCCTTCTTCTTGATCAGCCCTTTCACCTTCCGGGTCACCTCCTGCTCTCGGTCAGACACCTTTCAGAGGTCCTCCTTGAAAGTCTCGCGCTCTCGCTCAAGCTCGGTCCGCTCTGAGGCGAATTGGCGGGATGCCGCCTTAGTGCGCTCCTCCAGTTGGGTGCCCAGTCGCTAAGGCACTGGTGCTCGGTCTCGAGCGCCTCCCACTCCCGCAGGATCACCGCCTCGATTTCCTGGAGAGCTTGATGAGCACGGGACAGCACCTGAGGGAGGGGAGTCGGCGTTGCTTCTGGCTCGATGCCAGACCAGAGCGGTCGCCCAAGAATAACCTCCGGTTCCTCCGGAGTTGGCGGCGGGATGGAGCTGGACGCACCCCCCACGGCTACCGCCGATGGTTTATTCGACGGTATCACCGCCGTTGGACCTGCAGTAGCTGTCGGTGGCACTGCCACCTCTAGACCCCCAGTTGGAACTTGGGAACCCGAAGGTGAAAGGGAATTAGGCTTACACCTATTTCCTATAACTAATTTTAGTGGTTGAATTGCCCAACACAAATAATTGGACTAACTAGTTTGCCCAAGTTTATAAGTTCTACAGGTACCAAAGGTTCACCATAAGCCAATAAAAAGATCAAGAGAAAGGGTTCAAACAAAGGAGCAAGGGCCAACCGAAGGCACCCTGGACTGGTGCACCGGACTGTCCGGTGCACCACCGGACATGTCCGGTGCACCAGGGAAGATCGACTGCAAACTCTTCACCTTCGGGAATTCTCGGAGCCGGCGCGCTATAATTCACCGGACTGTCCGGTGTACACCGGACAGTGTCCGGTGCTCCAAGATGGCGCGGCTCCGAACTCGGCAGTCTCGGGAATTCGCGTCGGCTGTTCCGCTATAATTTACCGGACATGTCCGGTGTACACCGGACTGTCCGGTGTAACTGCGGGACAACGGCTACTTCGGCGCCAACGGCTACCTGCAAGCGCATTAAATGCGCGCCAGCGCGCGCAGAGGTCAGGCACGCCCATGCTGGCGCACCGGACACCCTACAGTTCATGTCCGGTGCGCCACCGGTCATCCAGGCGGGCCCAGCAACAGAGCTCCAACGGTCGGAACCCTAATGGTCGGGTGACGTGGCTGTCGCACCGGACATGTCCGGTGTGCACCAGACTGTCCGGTGCGCCATCGAACAGACAGCCTCCACCCAAACGGCTAGTTTGGTGGTTGGGGCTATAAATACCCCCAACCACCCCACATTCAAGTCATCCAAGTTTTCCCACGTCAACTACTTACAAGAGCTCTAGCATTCAATTCTAGACACACCAAAGTGATCAAATCCTCTCCAAACTCCACACAACGTCCTAGTGATTAGTGAGAGAGATTTGCTTGTGTTCTTTCGAGCTCTTGCGCTTGGATTGCTTTCTTCCTTCTTTGATTATTCATTGCGATCAAACTCACTTGTAATTGAGGCAAGAGACACCAATCTTGTGGTGGTCCTTGTGGGAACTTTGTGTTCCAAACATTTGAGAAGAGAAAGCTCACTCGGTCCGAGGGACAGTTTGAGAGAGGGTAAGGGTTGAAAGAGACCCGGCCTTTGTGGCCTCCTCAACGGGGAGTAGGTTTGCGAGAACCAAACCTCGGTAAAACAAATCCGCGTGTCACTCTTCATTCGCTTGCGATTTGTTTTGCGTCCTCTCTCTCGGACTCATTATTATTTCTAACGCTAACCCGGCTTGTAGTTGTGATTAATTTTGTAAATTTCAGTTTCGCCCTATTCACCCCCCTCTAGGTGACTTTCAGAAGGCATTGCCTCGACGGTGGCAGGAGGATCCTGGGGGCTCGACGACGCCACCTCAGCACCCGCGCCACCCCGCATGGTGGGGGCAAACGCAGCAGGAGCCTCTTCGGCCGCTGCCGGTGGTATATTTGACGCCGACGCTGGTGAGGCTGTGGTAGCCGCTGACGGATCGCCAGCGACATTCCCAGCAGATGTGTGCTACTGAGAACCAGACCCACCGGTGGGCATAGCGATCGGCGGAGGAGCGTCCTTGAAAGCAGAAGAGGAGGCCCTAACGGGCAAAGGATGGGTCAAGACCTGTCAGCATAAAAATAACACTCGTAAGAACATTGGAAGAGTCTAAACTTACTTGGGGCCCTGAACCTTCCAGTGACCCTGGAAGCGGGGCGCCCGCTGTCGTTGCTGCTGTTGCCGCTCCTGCTGTTGTTGCTGCCGCTGCCCCTATGGTGACGACGGTCGGTCTGATGCTGGTGGCGGTGGCGGTGGTGTCAGATCCGAAGGCGGTGGTGGTGGAGGGCTCACGCCCCTCTGCCCGTCCTGGACCTGAGGTTCGGCCTCCCTAGTCCCACCAGCTGTCTTCTGACGCTTCTGGGGGGAGTCCGAATCAAGGGGCAGATCCAAGACAAAAGACCCATCGTCACGGCGCAGCCGGTGTCGCCTTACTCCCTCTGAACTCCCGGCGGCACCCAGAGCGGAGGAGCCACTCGTAGGCCCCTTGCCCTTGTCCGAGGAACTGGGGGCCACAGGAGGAGCTCTAGAGCCCACATCGGCGGGCTAGGAACCCCCAACCGGTACACCGGGAATATGGATCCCCCGGTGAGGGTCCTGGCCGCCGGTCTGACGGATCGCCACACCACTCTCATCGAGGGTTGGCAGTCGGGCCAGCACCACCGACCGCAACCCTAGATTGTCGTAGAGGGGTGAAATGCCCTGGGGAGGTATCAAAGTTTTGGGGATAAAAGCCTCACCAGTGATCCCCCTCACCAAAATTTCCAATTGCTCCCAGGACAGGTCAGTCCCAAGCCCGCGCTGGATCCTACCAATGTCGCTAGGGCCGGTAAACCAGCAACACAGACGCGGCCTCCCCTGCAGTGGCATGACCCAGCACTTCAGGAAATCGCCGAGTATGTGCATCGAGGTCAGACCACCAACCGCCAGTTCCTTAATCCTATCCAGTACGGGCCCAAACTCTGGCACGAGGCACAGTTTTACCCTCCATTGGTTCCGGTCGAGTCTGGGCCCATCGCTCGGGAGGGCAAGGCGGTCGTTGGCCTCGGCGCTGGCGATCACCCAGTCACTACACGAATTCTCCCACCTTGCGTCGCCAAGGGTGGCGATGTAGGTCATTGTCGGATCTGACCTCGTCTGGAAGTAGTAGGCCCCGAGGTGGTATTTGCCCTTCCCAGACCTCACCAGCACAAAAAACTAGCGAAAAAGGGAAGTGCAGGCTGCCACCCCCACGAACATCTCACAGAAGTGGACAAAGATGGCCACCTGGAGAATGGAGTGGGGCGTGAGGTGCTGGAGTTGGAGTCCGAACTCCTCCAGCAGCAGCAGGAAGAACGACGAAATTGGCAGCGCCAACCCGCAAAAGAGATAGGAGACGAAGAGCACAAACTCCTCGGCGGCAAGATCGCCGAGGGGAGTAGTGCCGGCCTGGATCCTCCCGGCGAATGCCGGCGTACCCCATCCGAGCAGGCGGCGCACCGTGTCAAGCGCCTCCTCGGTCTGGAAATGATCGGGACGAACCAGCATGGCCATGGCGACCGCGGCGGTGGAAAACTGAGGAGCGCGAACACGAAGGGGCGTGGAGGACTCGGAGGCGAAAGGACGAAGCAGTTGGGGAAAATGCAAAAGCGAAACCGCTGCGCGCGGGGGAACCCCTTTTTTAAGGAAGGGCCCCCTTGCACCCTGGAAAAATCCGCCTGACGCACACCTAGCGCCCGAACAACTCAGTCACTGACATGGGGGCCCAGGCCCACAAGTCATGGAGCTAGGACGCTGGTTTCCATGCGCGGAAGGAACAAACCGCCGCGTGTGCACCGAACCGCCGCGCACGCTCCCACGCCGCCTTAGGGCCGCTGCGGGAGGATATTTTTAACATAGGCGGCACCAGCAAGGCGCCCCACGCACGCGGGGCACGGCCAAACCGCCATGCGTGGGGGCCACGCACCAGTCAGCCGAGATGGCGGGCACGACGATTGGTTTGACCAATGGCAGACTGACAGCATGTGCGCGCTGGGTTAATACAGCGCGCGCTAAGGAGATGCCCCGGTCGCCGGCCATGCTGTGCTTACACAAGATACAGGTTTTGGCCCCACCTGCAGGCTCGCACCCTCCTCTAAGGTGGGCCCGGGGGCCACTGTCGGTACCCTGAAACAGGGGTACCCCTTGCCACAATATGAAGGCACTACGCCGGCGGAGAGGTCTTTGGTTGTACGGAGAAAAGTTCTTCGACGCGCCACATCGACCGCCCTGGGGTCGCCACATGGCCAGGGAAAGGGACGTGCTCCAGGATGCACGCAGTGGGTCCGGACCTACTGCGAGGAAAGCACCGGACCCCCGTACGTAATGAACGGACCTCCGAGATGGGTCCCGTACCCCTCTCAGTGGGGTCCGGACTACTCACCATCGGACCCCGGGATTCTGGGGCAGAGAATACCCGAACCCCGCTCAGGCAGGGGTCCGGGGGCGACATGTGTCCAGACCCAGCTTGGTGTGAACCTATCCACACAACGTTCCTATTCCCTGGCCAGGCGGAAACCTGGTGCAGCCAAGCGGCCTACTGTGCATGACATGAACTTGCGGGATGGGCCTGACGTAAGACCACTGGGCCATGCTGCCCTTGCATTTATTGCGGAGAAGACGTGCCGCCTGACTACCCCACTGACAGGCGATGTGCCCCTTCAGGATTTAATGTGCCCGGTCCACTCAACTAGCAGGCGGTGCCCGAGCCATCCTGCAGGCGACGTGTCTGACTATTCCCGTTGGCCAACAGTACACCTAGGTCATGGCGTGCGCCGCACCCATCATGGCTCGCACGTTACCGAGGGTGCTGCAGCAAGATATCAATATTGTACGCACTACGGATATTATGACGCAAGGAGATTACACGGGCGTGGCAAGCAGTAGTTCCATCCTTCCATTTGTCCCTGGGCCCACGTGTCAGGGCTCAGAACCCTTGTACATGCCCCCTTGAACTAAAAAAGGAGAGGCATGCAACGTGAGGGGACTCAGATGCAAGTCATCCAGGCTTACACTCAACTCAAGCTCTCAAACAATACAACGCACAGTGGAGTAGGCTATTACGCTCTGGCGGTCCGAACCACTCTAAACCCTTGCGTGTTCTTGTGTTCATTCCTGCATCTCGCAACAGGCAAAACGCTTAAGCCCCCTCCACATCTTAGGACTTAGGGCGGGTGCACTCCGCCACCCGTCCGGAGAATTTCCTCTCCGACAGAGAGGACTACTCTTTTTGGAGTCACAAAATGCATAGTCACTTATTTTCTCTCCATCCTAGTATTTGGGAGATAGTTGAAAATGGAATGCATTTTGACAGTACCGATAACTCTGTGTTTATTAATGAGCAAATCCATAAGAATGCACAAGCTACCACTGTGTTGCTAGCATCTTTATGCAGGGATGAATACAACAAGGTGAGCGGCTTGGACAATGCCAAGCAAATTTGGGATACCCTCAAGATATCACATGAGGGAAACGACACCACCATGATCACCAAAATGGAGTTGGTGGAAGGCGAGCTAGGAAGGTTCACGATGATCAGGGGAGAGGAGCCAACACAAACATACAACAGGCTCAAGATCCTGGTCAACAAGATTAGAAGCTATGGAAGCATAAGATGGACGGACCACGATGTCGTCCGACTTATGCTAAGGTCATTCACGGTAATTGACCCCCATCTTGTTAACCTTATTCGTGAGAATCCCAGGTACACCAAGATGATGCCCGAGGAGATTCTTGGGAAGTTTGTGAGCGGGCGCATGATGGTGAAGGAGGCCCGATATGTGGACGATGCTCTAAATGGTCCACTACCCGTCCACGAGCCTCAAACTGTTGCCCTCAAAGCAACAAGCAGCAGGGAGGCGCTACCAAGCAAGGTGGCACAAGTTGAAGCTGTCGGGCTAAACGAAGAAGAGATGGCCCTAATCATTAAACGCTTCAAGACCGCTCTAAAAGGACGCAAGGAGCATCCCAACCAGAACAAAACAATGGGGAAGCGCTCCTGCTTCAAATGCGGTAAGACTGGTCACTTTATAGCAAATTGTCCCGATAATGCTAATGACTAGGAACAAGAAAAGAGCAGGAAGAAGGAGAAGAAAAAGAGCTACAGGAAGGCAAAGGGCGAGGCGCACCTTGGGAAAGAATGTGACTCGGACTGCTCTTCATCCGACTCCAACGATGAAGGACTGGTAGCCTCGGCCTTCAACAAGTCTTCTCTCTTCCCCAACGAACGCCACACTTGCCTCATGGCCAAGGAAAAGAAGGTAAATGTTCGAGAAACCCCTAAGTATGTGCAATAAACCTTCTACCATTTACCATGCTTGCAATACTTCATTTGCTCTTTTATGTAAGAATGAAAAAGTAGTTGCTAGAAAGTTGGGATCCAAATGCAAGGGAGACAAGACTTGTATATGAGTCCCAAAGGCTATCGTGACTAACCTTGTAGGACCCAACAAGAGTTTGGTACCTAAAACCCAAATGTAAATTGCTTTGCTGGTTTATGCATCCGGGGGCTCAAGCTGGATTATCGACAGCGGATGCACAAACCACATGACGGGGGAGAAGAAGATGTTCACCTCCTACGTCAAGAACAAGGATTCCCAGGATACGATCATCTTTGGAGATGGGAACCAAGGCAAGGTCAAAGGCTTGGGCAAGATAGCCATCACCAACGAGCACTCCATTTCAAACGTATTTCTAGTAGAGTCGCTTGGATATAATCTCCTGTCTGTAAGTCAATTGTGCCACATGGGCTACAATTGTTTGTTTACAAATGTTGATGTTTCTGTCTTTAGAAGGAGTGATGGTTCATTAGCATTTAAGGGTGTATTAGATGACAAACTCTACTTAGTTGATTTTTCGAAAGAGGAGGCCGATCTAGATGCATGCTTAATAGCTAAGACTAGTATGGGCTGGCTATGGCATCGCCGTATAGCACATGTTGGGATAAAGAACCTTCACAAACTTCTAAAGGGAGAACACGTGTTAGGACTAACCAATGTCTGCTTCGAAAAAGATAGACCTTGTGCAGCTTGTCAGGCAGGGAAACAAGTGGGGAGCACTCATCACAACAAGAATGTGATGACAACATCAAGACCACTAGAGCTACTACATATGGACCTCTTTGGACCCGTTGCCTACCTTAGCATCGGGGGAAGTAAGTATGGTATTGTTATTGTTGATGATTTTTCCCGCTTCACTTGGGTATTCTTTTTGCAGGATAAATCAGAAACCCAAGGGACCCTCAAGCGCTTTCTAAGGAGGGCTCAAAATGTCGATGTTTTGGGTCCGATCGCACACCCGGGGTTGCCCCTCAAGGTGCTTTTAGGAGTAGGACGGTGTTGTCGACTGTAGTTCAATGGTTCGTGCTAGTTGCACGAGAGACGGCAGACAATGATTTACAGGTTCGGGCCGCTTTGAAGTGCGTAATACCCTACGTCCCGGCGAGAGTGTTGTATATGGTGAGTTACAAGGTGATTCTCTAATGTGTATGAAGCTGGGGTGGATGGCTAAGTGGTGGGTTCGATCCTTTCTGAAGGGGTGCCCCTAGGCCTTATATACTCGACCGTGGGGCAATACATGCAGATATGATAATCACGTGCACCTAAGAAATAGTAAACCGATTGAGTCTATCTTCCTATAGTTCCGCCGACCCATCTTCGCTCAGTTCGTTGTACGGGGCCTCCAGCGCGGGGAGATCGGGTCTCTGTTGTGATTACTCGCTCGAGATCATTGGGCCGTCTGAGCTTGTTCCGACCCAGCCTTATGTCGATCTGCTTTACTAGCCGTTCCTCCCCAGGCCCACGAAGGGATGACCTTACGACTTATTGGACCCTTGGGCCTTTTGTAAGGTCTTTTATCCTTCCAGTGGACCCGGGGGATATCTGTCCCCCACAAGCCCCCGATCTTTGGGCTGATTTTGAAATAATCGACCTAGAGATCCTAAGTCCAGCTTGCGGTTTTTGTTTGTAACAGGAAGTACTTTCTGGGTAATCTATTAAAAATGATTTCTTACTGTCCCCTTCTGCTTTCATCACTTGAAAATTGGTGTTCTGTCTTAGACTTTTGCTTCTGAGGTCAGCATTTCGTACTGCAGGACTTCGAACTTCATTGGGTGCGCCAAAGGTGCACCCAATGGGTGTAGCCCCCGAGCTTCGAGTGGATTTTTGAAAATAATCCACTCGAAGGTCTTCACTTTGAATATTATCAGAAGTCACCTTCATCTTCCACCTGTATTTTGTCAGAGGTTAACCTTGCATTGATCTTACCTTATGCTTTAGAGGTCAGCATTGTCTTGATCCGAGATAATGATTCATTGGGTGCGCTGAAGGTGCACCCAATGGGTGTAGCCCGCGAGCTTCGAGTGGATTTTTGAAAATAATTCACTCGAAGATCTTCATTTTATGCCTTTTTATAGTGATCTTCTTCCCTTTTTGCCGGATGCTTTGGAGGTCAGCACTATGTTATTGATATTACGCTTTAGAGATCGGCGTATATTTTGTCTTTGAGGCCGAGTTCGTGATCTGCTCATATCTTGCTAGGCAGTGTTATTTATTTGATCTGTGACTGTCACACCCGGATTTTAGGGGTCCAAAACCCGGGCGCGAACATAATCACCAAGTGTGCTGGGACCAAGTCTCACACATATGATGAATCATGGCACAGGATCGAATGTCACATCTTTATATATAACAGGAGTTCTATACAAAATAAATAATTACATTATAAGGAGACAACGGTCCAGCAACCCAAAGTTGACTGGGAGACGACGGCCTAGATCTCTCACGAACACATCGCAGCATCCTCCATGCGCTTCATCCTGCGGTACCTGTTCTTGACCTGTGGGGGGGTGTGAGACAGCAAGAGTGAGCTCACATACGTTCATAGCTCAACAAGTTGTGGGGAATAATATGCATGAACTCGCCAAAGGTGGGAGCTCACGTGAAGTGTAAGGCTTACCAAAGAAGATGGTTAGAGCTGAGCATTGCTTTTAAAGTTAGTCAAAATTTTATTAGCAGTTACTAAGTATAAGTACATACCAGCCCAATTAAGTAGTAGAACAAAAGTAACAACCTCACCTACGATGCAATGCATATGATAAATTGAATTTAGTTCCATAATTTAATCATGTGAGGGTCCGAGCTGCTCATGACCGTGAGCACGGCTAGTATACCAGTTTTACACTCTGCAGAGGTTGCGCATCTTTACCCACAAGTCATGTTACCCATCTGCCAAGGGATCGCGACTTCCCATACACCTCTACCGAGGAGGCGAGGCAGGGTAACACTACGAGGCCTTTACAAAGTTCCACTAGCTTCAGAAAACCCGCTACAGTTTATAGGAAGCTCCAATGCAGGAATCCCTTGCAGGACCGCCATCGCAGCAAAATCCTCCCGAGGGCCTCCCTACACTGACCACTCCCCTACTGCCCTTGCCCCTTTCGGGTAAGGTAGTCTTCCACTAGCTTTCCTAATTAATCAGCCAAGGGGTCCCATTCCTCCCTTGTGGTAGCACTGTTTTCCCGAGTGGTCGCTCCATGTTCCAATTAACATAATGATCTTATCATGAACAGTAATAATAAACATATAATAAAAGTGTGATCATGAATAATGTACCTTCATACCCAAAACCACATAAAGCACTAGCAAGTACTACCCAAAAAGTTCAGTGGTAAACAAGGTATAAAGATAGACAAACTAGGGTAACCTATTGGGTCCCATCAAAATTAACCTATGCAGATCATTATGATTAATTAGAACATGAGTGGGTAAAAAGAAGTGATCAAGGGCACAACTTGCCTGGGACTTGAGAATCCAGGTACCAGGATGATCTTCAGGTGACTCGTAACCTCGCGCTAGTCGTAGCAATACAAACAAGCATGGTATAGGCAAAATTAACATTACACCAAACATGTAAACAAAATACACAGTAAAAATCTATACATTAAAATGAGATCACAGGAACTGGAATCATTAAATTTGGAGTTATAGATTTCAAATTATGAATTTCCAAAGATTTTATGCATTTAATATAGGGTTAAGTGAGGAATAAATTTTAATGTGTATTTCATGTAAAAACAGTGGTACAAAAGGATAAACAATAATATTACAAAATTATTGGAATTTGAATGGATTAATTTGAACTACATGTGAATTTCTTATGAATTAAACAAATTCTAGCCTTTATTTTTGCATTAAAAATCATTTTCTAAAACCTTTTATCTGATTTCTTAATTCCTGGGACTGGGCGCACTAAAACAGGAAACGACAGGGACCTTTGCGCAAGAAATCTGAGACTCAGGTGACCCACCAGGTGGACTGCGGGTTAATATGGTAAAAGGGCAGGGGCTCTTTTGCAAAACGTGCAAGCCGAAGGGGTATCCTTCAGTTCTAGCCACAGGATCACAAACCGAGCGCCTGGATTAGATCGGCAACCGCACGAACCGGTATGCCACGCGAACCACACGATTTGAAAGGAACGGTTCAGATTTTATTAAGCCAGAGTCACTGAGATCCACCTGATCGGATCCGACGGCTACGGTTTATTCACGCGATAGGGTATTCAGGATTCTAATCCTAGCCGTTCGCCAACGGATCGACGACCGAGATCCCTACTCCATCCCGGCGATGAAACACGGCGGTGGAATCACGCGGCGCGGCGGCGCCATGACTGGGGAGCACCAAACCCGCACACCAGCGCCAAAAACTTCGAACCCAACGGTGCTACGCGTAGTGGAGAGAGAACCAAGGAAGATGGGAGTAGTTTTACCTCGAATTGGGGCGATGGCTTCTCTGCCCACGCGATGGTGCGGTTTTCCGTCGTCAGTGATATGCCGATGAGCAATTCCTCACGCACGGAGTCATGATTTGCCCCGCCGAGACCACGGACGGATTCACCGCGAACCCGCAATGCCCCACGGCCCGACAACTCGCCCAGATCGGCGAAGGGGAAGGCTCGCCCCGTGCAGCGACGCAACGTCCCCCATCAGCTACCGCCCATGGCGACTAGCCAGGCACGCGACATGGGACGAGAGGGGGAAGGAGCGGCACGATTTATACCCCGGGGCTGAGTCCGAGTTCAACGGATCGGTTTGACTGCGCGAGCGCGGAGATTTCACCGGAGGACTCGCCGTGAGCTCCGCCCAGGTCCACGCGAAGCCGTTGAGGGCGAATCTGGCACGTGGGTCCCGCATCTCAGTGGCGAGCGATCGGTAGCACGCGGCGACTGCCCACAGGGCCCGCCTGTAAGCCGAACTAGGAAGCGCGGAGATGGCTGACCAGGAGGGCCCACGTGGCAGAGGGCGATACAGAAAATGGCTCAGGCGTGACTTGGGCTGCGCGGCAGGTAAGGGGAACATGGGCCGAAATGGGAGCCGCCAGCCCAACAGGTGATCCTTTCCTTTTTCTTTTATTTGTCCCTTTTTCTTTTTTTTATTTTTCTAATCCCTAATCCAACTTGAGTTCAAATTTACATTCAAATCTTGTACTAAATTTATCTTTGAGTTATATTGTGACCTTAAGGTAATAATTTTGGAAATATATAAACTTCCTTTATATTTTATATATATCTTCTCTTTTTCTCTTCTACATAATATTTCCAAAACCCTAAAGTGCAACTTTGGGTTAAATTCAAATATCCATCTCATTATTGTATTGCTTTTATTATTATTTTATTACTAAGTGCTCAAACAAGCAAAACTCCATCATGATGCACAATTTAGTGGCATGTCCTTGATTAATTATTTTTTTAATGAGGTGTTCACATGTGACGATAAGTAATTTCAACACACACATAAAATATAGGGAATGACTTTTCTCCACTTTTATATATATTACAATTTGGGTATTACAAATCCTACCCCCCTTAAAAAGAATCTCGTCCTCGAGATTTGCAAGAAAGGGATATAGAAAGTGTGGTTTGCAATTTAGCTTTCAGTTTATAATTATTTCAAAAATCAAGAGCCTCTTTTTTTGAGTGATTAGGAAAGCATGGGTATCCATATGTATAGTCATTTTATTATGTAGGACGAAAGATGGGTTGGTTAGGGCAAGAATATTCTGGGGTAAGAAAGTTTTCGGTGAGAAATAACTCCTTGTTGGGTGGTCATGCCTCTGATGATCGAGTTTGACTTCTCTTCTTTCTTGACAAGGTTGATCCTTTTCCTTTTCCAATCTTGCTCTTTGGTGTCTCTATCCGGGATTGGGACAAGAGGCTAAGATAGATCTGTTATGTAGGTCAAGTTGTTGGGTATGGCCGAGTTGATCTAGGTCACCAATTTAGGCTTAAGTGTATGGACTTATCCTTTGTACCAGCATTAAGTAACCCTCACATTAGATTGGATCAGATCTAGAATAAATTGATATGGTTATTTTAGACTTGATAAGATCTAAATAAATTCTGGATTAGCTCATGGTTGTTATTTTAAAGAGGGATAAATATGCTAATTAGGGCAAGGTGAATCCATAAGGATAAGGTAGAATCTTTTGAGGTCAGTTAGATCTATTAGGATTACATAAAATCTTTTCAAGATAAGATGAATCTATTAAGGTAAGAGAGTATTTTTTTAAGATAAGGTGGATCTATTAAGATAAGAAGAATCTTTCAAGATAAGAGAGAATCTTTATGAAATAGATACATTTTAATGGAGGATAATCTAAGTTGTTTAGTTATCTTATGAATCCTATTTATGCCTATATGTATATGCAGATGTAATTATGGACATAACTCCACAATTCATCACACTCAATCAAAGATCCAAATCAGACAAATATCATAAGGACAAAAACTCAAACGTATAGATACCCATAAAAATAGTTTTGTTTTTTTGTTCCTAAGAATGGGTCTCCTATTCCTAAAAGTCACTTTAGACACAGGACTTCAAAGTGTGAAATCCACATTTGTCTTTAGAATTAAAGGGTAAGAATAATCAGAGTAAGCGGAAATAGATGAGAAAGGATTAAGAAGAGTTTAGAAAAGATCAGAGTAGCAAAGGTAAGTAAGTATTGGTTGTCCAGTTCTATCTAGGTTTCGTCCTACAGTCAACATTCCTCTGATACCACTTCTGTCACACCCGGATTTTAGGGGTCCAAAACCCGGGCGCGAACATAATCACCAAGTGTGCTGGGACCAAGTCTCACACATATGATGAATCATGGCACAGGATCGAATGTCACATCTTTATATATAACAGGAGTTCTATACAAAATAAATAATTACATTATAAGGAGACAACGGTCCAGCAACCCAAAGTTGACTGGGAGACGACGGCCTAGATCTCTCACGAACACATCGCAGCATCCTCCATGCGCTTCATCCTGCGGTACCTGTTCTTGACCTGTGGGGGGGGGTGTGAGACAGCAAGAGTGAGCTCACATACGTTCATAGCTCAACAAGTTGTGGGGAATAATGTGCATGAACTCGCCAAAGGTGGGAGCTCACGTGAAGTGTAAGGCTTACCAAAGAAGATGGTTAGAGCTGAGCATTGCTTTTAAAGTTGGTCAAAATTTTATTAGCAGTTACTAAGTATAAGTACATACCAGCCCAATTAAGTAGTAGAACAAAAGTAACAACCTCACCTACGATGCAATGCATATGACAAATTGAATTTAGTTCCATAATTTAATCATGTGAGGGTCCGAGCTGCTCATGACCGTGAGCACGGCTAGTATACCAGTTTTACACTCTGCAGAGGTTGCGCATCTTTACCCACAAGTCATGTTACCCATCTGCCAAGGGATCGCGACTTCCCATACACCTCTACCGAGGAGGCGAGGCAGGGTAACACTACGAGGCCTTTACAAAGTTCCACTAGCTTCAGAAAACCCGCTACAGTTTATAGGAAGCTCCAATGCAGGAATCCCTTGCAGGACCGCCATCGCAGCAAAATCCTCCCGAGGGCCTCCCTACACTGACCACTCCCCTACTGCCCTTGCCCCTTTCGGGTAAGGTAGTCTTCCACTAGCTTTCCTAATTAATCAGCCAAGGGGTCCCATTCCTCCCTTGTGGTAGCACTGTTTTCCCGGGTGGTCGCTCCATGTTCCAATTAACATAATGATCTTATCATGAACAGTAATAATAAACATATAATAAAAGTGTGATCATGAATAATGTACCTTCATACCCAAAACCACATAAAGCACTAGCAAGTACTACCCAAAAAGTTCAGTGGTAAACAAGGTATAAAGATAGACAAACTAGGGTAACCTATTGGGTCCCATCAAAATTAACCTATGCAGATCATTATGATTAATTAGAACATGAGTGGGTAAAAAGAAGTGATCAAGGGCACAACTTGCCTGGGACTTGAGAATCCAGGTACCAGGATGATCTTCAGGTGACTCGTAACCTCGCGCTAGTCGTAGCAATACAAACAAGCATGGTATAGGCAAAATTAACATTACACCAAACATGTAAACAAAATACACAGTAAAAATCTATACATTAAAATGAGATCACAGGAACTGGAATCATTAAATTTGGAGTTATAGATTTCAAATTATGAATTTCCAAAGATTTTATGCATTTAATATAGGGTTAAGTGAGAAATAAATTTTAATGTGTATTTCATGTAAAAACAGTGGTACAAAAGGATAAACAATAATATTACAAAATTATTGGAATTTGAATGGATTAATTTGAACTACATGTGAATTTCTTATGAATTAAACAAATTCTAGCCTTTATTTTTGCATTAAAAATCATTTTCTAAAACCTTTTATCTGATTTCTTAATTCCTGGGACTGGGCGCACTAAAACAGGAAATGACAGGGACCTTTGCGCAAGAAATCTGAGACTCAGGTGACCCACCAGGTGGACTGCGGGTTAATATGGTAAAAGGGCAGGGGCTCTTTTGCAAAACGTGCAAGCCGAAGGGGTATCCTTCAGTTCTAGCCACAGGATCACAAACCGAGCGCCTGGATTAGATCGGCAACCGCACGAACCGGTATGCCACGCGAACCACACGATTTGAAAGGAACGGTTCAGATTTTATTAAGCCAGAGTCACTGAGATCCACCTGATCGGATCCGACGGCTACGGTTTATTCACGCGATAGGGTATTCAGGATTCTAATCCTAGCCGTTCGCCAACGGATCGACGACCGAGATCCCTACTCCATCCCGGCGACGAAACACGGCGGTGGAATCGCGCGGCGCGGCGGCGCCATGACTGGGGAGCACCAAACCCGCACACCAGCGCCAAAAACTTCGAACCCAACGGTGCTACGCGTAGTGGAGAGAGAACCAAGGAAGATGGGAGTAGTTTTACCTCGAATTGGGGCGATGGCTTCTCTGCCCACGCGGTGGTGCGGTTTTCCGTCGTCAGTGATATGCCGATGAGCAATTCCTCACGCACGGAGTCATGATTTGCCCCGCCGAGACCACGGACGGATTCACCGCGAACCCGCAATGCCCCACGGCCCGACAACTCGCCCAGATCGGCGAAGGGGAAGGCTCGCCCCGTGCAGCGACGCAACGTCCCCCATCAGCTACCGCCCATGGCGACTAGCCAGGCACGCGACATGGGACGAGAGGGGGAAGGAGCGGCACGATTTATACCCCGGGGCTGAGTCCGAGTTCAACGGATCGGTTTGACTGCGCGAGCGCGGAGATTTCACCAGAGGACTCGCCGTGAGCTCCGCCCAGGTCCACGTGAAGCCGTTGAGGGCGAATCTGGCACGTGGGTCCCGCATCTCAGTGGCGAGCGATCGGTAGCACGCGGCGACTGCCCACAGGGCCCGCCTGTAAGCCGAACTAGGAAGCGCGGAGATGGCTGACCAGGAGGGCCCACGTGGCAGAGGGCGATACAGAAAATGGCTCAGGCGTGACTTGGGCTGCGCGGCAGGTAAGGGGAACATGGGCCGAAATGGGAGCCGCCAGCCCAACAGGTGATCCTTTCCTTTTTCTTTTATTTGTCCCTTTTCTTTTTTTTTATTTTTCTAATCCCTAATCCAACTTGAGTTCAAATTTACATTCAAATCTTGTACTAAATTTATCTTTGAGTTATATTGTGACCTTAAGGTAATAATTTTGGAAATATATAAACTTCCTTTATATTTTATATATATCTTCTCTTTTTCTCTTCTACATAATATTTCCAAAACCCTAAAGTGCAACTTTGGGTTAAATTCAAATATCCATCTCATTATTGTATTGCTTTTATTATTATTTTATTACTAAGTGCTCAAACAAGCAAAACTCCATCATGATGCACAATTTAGTGGCATGTCCTTGATTAATTATTTTTTTAATGAGGTGTTCACATGTGACGATAAGTAATTTCAACACACACATAAAATATAGGGAATGACTTTTCTCCACTTTTATATATATTACAATTTGGGTATTACAGTGACTGATTGGACGTTCGACAGGTGACCCTTGGCTAGTCTTTGTTATCACTTCTTGCTTCAATGCTTCTGTCGATTAGACTTGTACCTTGTTGGCTATATTTGGCTTTCCTTTGATCCTTGTTGATATCTCACTTTTGTCTTGAAGTATTCATTGCACACGCTGCACGGATGTGACAGTTTTAAAAATATACTGGTATTTCCTGGGCGTCCCCCCCAATGGGTGTAGGCAAGGGACGGCTTGGTACACTGAGTGTTTTAGCAAACTGTCCCTAAGTAGTAACTTGATGTGACCGCGGGCGTAATCATATCGCCCGTGCAGTTGACTGGAGTCCCAATGGGTGTTGTGTTGCGTGAAACAGCGTCAGCCGCCTGACGTGTCTTCAGACGGTTTGAATTGCATATTGAATTTTTGCGACTGTTCAGTAGCCATGGTAGGAGGTGAGCGGTTGCCTCCTTCTTCTATAAATAGTGTTCTTGCTTCCCCGACATTTTCACATCTCTTACTGCTCTCTGCTGCTTGCTTTCTTCTTCCTCCTTCCTTTCCACCATGGGCAAGAGTAAGAAGGGTAGCAGTTCCTCGCCTTGCTCCGGTGATAAGCGCAAACGTGAGCCGACTCCTCCCTCGGAGGACTTCGGCGACTCGGAGTACTCGGAGGAGGAGTTCTCCTCCGAGTCCGAGGGGTCTCCGGCCCCCGCCTCTCCCCCAGCGTCGTCTGATGATTTAGACGACTCCCAGGGGATTGCCGCGGAGGTCTAGACCTACATCCGGGTCGTCGAGCGCGCCGGGCTCGAGGGCTCAGATGAGTCGGAGTATTCCTCGGACGAGGAGGACTCCTCGGACTCGTCCGAGGAGGGCAGCGGCGGCGATGGCGGAGGCAGCGACGACGACGGAGGCAACGGCGACGGCGGCGACGGCAGCAGCGAAGGCGGCAACGGCGGCGGCAGGGGCAGCAGCAGGGGCAGCAACCAGGCCAGTGGCTAAATGCCACTGGTTTTTAGATATTAGTATAGATTAGTAGTAGAAATAGTATTAGTGAAATAACGTAGTAGTAGTAGTAGTATAGAATAGTGTAATGTAATGTAGTAGTAGTTGTAATAGGGAAGTATCAACTCATAACGAGTTGATTTGCAAGTTATGTAACTTCCCTTTCATGAAGAATGATATAGTCTCTCCCTGTGTTAATTTCTTCGCTTCCTGCGACGATGGTGTCCTAGAAACGGTGGCCGAGTTATTATCGACGACATTAGCGCTTCTGAAATAGTGTCCGAATGATGGCGGGGCCACGTTGGTGTTTTTAGAATTAACGGCCGAGTAGTTACTGTTGATACCAGCGTTATGGAAGTAACAACCGAGTGTCTGACGACAGCGCCGGCGTTTTAGAGGCAACGACCGAGTGACTGATGGCAACGTTGGCGTTTTAGAAATAACGGCCGAGTTGACGGCGGCATCGGCGTTTTAGAGGCAACGGCCGAGTGACTGACGGCGGCATCGGCGTTTTAGAGGCAACGGCCGAGTGGCTGATGGCAACACCGGCATTTTAGAAGTAACAGCCGAGTGACTGACGGCGGCATCGGCGTTTTAGAGGCAACGACTGAGTGACTGATGGCAACGTCGGCGTTTTAGAAGTAACAGTCGAGTGACTGGCGGCAACGTCGGTGTTTTAGAAGTAACAGCCGAGTGAAGTCAGGTATTGTCAGCGTTTTTAGAAACCACGGCTGAGTCAATTTGGGATGTGTCGGCCGTTTTGGAAACTACGGCCGAGTGATGACATGGCACGCCAGCTTTTTTAGAAATAACAGCTGAGTGTTGACGTGGCATGCCAGCGGTTTTAGAAATAACCACTGGGTGATGACGTGGCACGCCAACGGTTTTAGAAATAACCGCTGGGTGTTGACTGGGCACCTTTTGGAAACGGCATCTGGCCCGGGAAAACCCTATATGTACTGCACTGTTCCGCGTCTCCACATTCCGTGCCCTAGTTCTTGCTTTCCTGCTTCCAGATCCTCTCTGCTGATTTGCAATTCTGCTTCTGCTCTGCTCGCCGCCGAGGTTGAGATGGCGCCTAAGCGGAAAGCTTCGAGTTCGTCCGCTGCTGTCATTCCCCCCATCGACCCCAACAGTCAGTTGCCTTTCGCAGGTAACCATATGTCTGTTGTTTCTGAGTCTGACCTTCTCCATCTTGTGTCCATCGGGGTTCTTCCTCCGAAAGAACTCTGTTCCTGGTGGATCTGTTGTGGGGTCACTGTTCCAACAGAAGACACCCATGAATCTGTTATTTATGTTCCATTCCTCCTCCGCGGTCTTGCTCTTCCTATTTCTCCCTTTTTCCGCGGTCTCCTTGATTTCTATCACTTGAATTTGACCCATCTGAACCCCAATTCCATTCTGCAAATCTCTATCTTTGTTCATTTATGTGAGGCTTTTCTTGGCGTTCTGCCGCATTTTGGCCTGTGGAAATATTTGTATCATTGTCGCCCTAGGATGGCCGGAGGTCAGCACCAACTGGTAGGGGGCGCGAGCTTGGAGATGCGCCGCAGGAGGAAAACCGATTATCTTGACATCCCACTCAAGGACAGCATCAAAGGATGGTGCTTGGAGTGGTTTATCGTGGAAAATCATGGGAATTCCCTCCCACCTCGGTCAGGGAGACAGCCGGTTGTTCGTACTCCGAGTTGGACCGAGTCCCCCACAGATCAGGAGGTGGCTGAAGCAGGGGCTTTGCTAGCTGAAGTTGGATTGCTGAAGGGGAGGGGTCTAACTGCCGAGGCTGTGGTAGCTGACTTTGTCTTCAAGAATATTCAGCCGTTGAAGGACAGGGCATACCCGGCCTATTTGTATCGAGGTCTAGCCGACTCAACCCGGGTCACCAACAGAAGAATTCCTGCTGTGGACTTGGTGAACCGGCTTGAAATGATACTTAGAGGCAAGGTATCAAACATTGGCGCCCCTGTTGCGTACTCGGCCTGGAACCTGCCTCCTTCCAAAGCCTTTACTTATTTCGTGTCAAATCCTCCTTCTGCTGATGGCGGTTTGGGCCTTAGAGTGCGACCCTCTGCCGAAGAAGTTAGTGCTTTGGTTGCTTTGCTTGGAGAAATTCCTGATGATGAACGGCAGGTCCACTTTGAAGTTTCTTTGGATCCTAGTGATGCAGAGATAGGTGCCATGCTGGATATGTTGGCTGGGGATTCTTCTGATGCTGCTCCTACTGAAACATTGGTGGTGGTTCCCATCCCTGAAGCTGATAAAGCCTTGGACGCTCAGAAGCCTGTCAATGTTCGTCCAAAACGTTCTCGCCGAGTTGACCAAGCCTCTTTTCCTGCTGAGGGGGAGAAAAAGAAGAAGAGACGCCTTCGTCAGGTGTCTAGCTTGGATCAAGGTGCCGGTCCTTTTGCTCCTGTTGCTAAGGAAGTGTCAGTGCCTGAATTTACTGAAGCTAAACCCAATGGGTGTAGCCCGTCTGACGCTGAACCCAATGGGTGTACTGTCTGTCTTGCTGATGATAACGGTGAAGAAGAAATGAAATCCCCCTGATTCAGAAAAACAGCTGCCGTTATACTGCTAGTGGGGAAAGTAGCGGTGTTCCTTCTCCGGCCTTGTCTGCCCTCATTGGACTGCAAGAATTATCTCTGGCTAACTTCGATCAGATTCTTGAGGACATGATTCCAGAAGATCTGCTATCAGAACCGGCAGATGGTGGCGCCATGGATGTCTGTGTTGATGTGCTCGACGCGGGTTGGGGTCCTCCCGGACAGCGTCCCATGCCTCATCGACCTTGCAGTGCGGTCTTGAGGGTCAGGAGGCTGGTTTGGATTCCCCTGCTCCCATGGAAGTGACCGAGGGACCTTCAGCTTTAGAAGCGGCTGCTGGAGAGAACTCGGCCCACAATGACGGTGCTAGCCTTTACCCAGCCCTCGAGGGTGCTGCCGGAGATGATCCAGCTCAGATGGATAGTGCCAGCTACTACCTAGCCCCCGAGGGTGCTGTCGGAGATGATCCGGCTCGGATGGGTAATGTAAGCTATGATCCAGCCCCCGAGGGTGTCCGAGCGGGTTCTCCCTCTTGCACTTCCATGGATGTTCACGTAGGGTCCTCTCCTCCACATTCTGGTTACGTGGTAACAGCCCAAGCCTTTGGTCAGGGGGTCGCTTTAGAGGCCAGCGTACCTGATGACAAGGTTTTGGGTTCTGCCGATGTCACTGAATTGGTTCCTGCTGAATCGTTGCAAGTTGCTCCGAGTGGTGATCCTTTGCCGAGCCATCAGTTGATCTCTCACGATTTGGGAGTCGCTTCCTTCTTCTCCAACTTCCAGGTATTCAGGTTTCTTCCGGTTCGATTTTTACCCAAACAGGTAATTATTCTCATGCTCGTCTGCTTTTTAATGCCAGGCGTTGGTCAATGAGATGTCTAGTCGGCTGAGGTTGCAGGGTGCTTCCGTCCCGGAAGGGTCTTTTTCTCTAGCGCGTTGGAATCCGGTGCTGCTTCATCGGCGTGTTTCTGACTTAGAGGCGGCGAATGCTGGTCAGTGCTCTTTTGCTTCCTTCTGGCTACCTTATCAAACTGCTTCTTATTTTAACACCTTTGCTTGACTTCCTCTCGCTAGATATGATTCGGCAGTATTCTGCTCTTGAGGAAAAACGCTCTCAAGACCAAGCTGAACTGGTCCGGCGGTGCTCTGATCTTGAGGAAAAGTATTCCCAAAGTCAGACAGAACTGGCCCAGGTTTCTGCTTCTCTGAATGACGCCAACACACTGAACTCTACTCTCCGCGCTCAGCTTGACTCTGAGAAGGTGACCTGTGAATCCAGGTTTTGTTTCGCTGTGCTTTTATTGCCTGCTTGACGTTTGAAAAAGCCGATTCTTACTTGCAGGAAGAAAAAAGTGCCCTTGCCACTTCTTGTGACAATCTTGACAGGCTATATCGTGATTCTAGCAACTCGCTGACCATCTTAGAGAGGAGTCATCGCTTCACTAGGGAGGAGTTAGACAATCTTCGTTATAAGCTGCAGGAATCCTTGGATGATGTGATTCGCCTCAGGGAGTTGATATCGGCCAAAGATGTTGTCATCAAGAATCTGCGTGTTTCTAAGAAATCTGTCGCCCAGGAGCTAGAGACCGCTCAATTGGCTGTCAAGGTTGCTGAAGAGACTTCCGCTACTTTGAGGGCCCAGCGCGATAAAGCTATGGATAAAGCTATTCGCGCGGGGCGGATTCTGATGAGGAGACCTGGTGTGATTGTCCCATACGACATAGTGGCGGATGTGAACGCTGCTCCCGATTCCTCGAGTCGCCCTTCTTCGTCAGTTGCTCCTGAGAAAAATGTCGAAAAATAGAAAAACATTGCATGCTTCGAGTGCATGGTTAATGTGCTCGGATGTTTTGTTAGAGGACACCCTTTAGTACTGAATGCTACTATTGTTCTTTTATTGTTTTAGAATTCAACAGTATCTACATTTGTAGAGGTAAAATGTAGAGTAATGGTTTTGAGACTTCTTTATGGGACATAGAGGACGCCCCTGGATGAGTAACCGTGTACGCGCTGAGTGCGTTGCGCCACTTCAAGTTAGTATTAGCTCAAACCAATCGCTCTGTTAGTGTGGTTTAGTGGCCACCCTGAGTTAAGCAAGCGCGAGCATGTTGCACCGTTTTAAGTCATCGCCGACTTAAGCCGATTGCTCCATTAGTAGGGCATAGTGGTCACCCTGAGTTAAGTAAGCGTGAGCATGTTGCACCGCCTTAAGTCGTTGCCGACTTAAGCTGGTTGCTCCGTTAGCAGGGCATAGTGGTCACCCTGAGTTAAGTAAGCGCGAGCATGTTGCACCGCCTTAAGTCGTTGCCGACTTAAGCCGATTGCTCCGTTAGCAGGGCATAGTGGTCACCCTGAGTTAAGTAAGCGCGAGCATGTTGCACCGCCTTAAGTCGTTGCCGACTTAAGCCGATTGCTCCGTTAGCAGGGCATAGTGGTCACCCTGAGTTAAGTAAGCGCGAGCATGTTGCACCACCTTAAGTCGTTGCCGACTTAAGCCGATTGTTCCGTTAGCAGGGCATAGTGGTCACCCTGAGTTAAGTAAGCGCGAGCATGTTGCACCGCCTTAAGTCGTTGCCGACTTAAGCCGATTGCTCCGTTAGCAGGGCATAGTGGTCACCCTAAGTTAAGTAAGAATGCAGATCGACAATGAACAATTTGAGCGCTCTCGGAGTCTTCTTATTGATGATATATTTCCCAGTTTACAGAGTATATTGTCGTCCCAATAGATTTTGGAATACAGCTAGGGGTAAAACTTCCTGAGGTGTTCTATGTTCCATGAGTTCCTGATTTCCGTGCCATCCATCTGAGTGAGACGATATGATCCCGGCCGAGTGACTTCTGCTATTATGAATGGTCCTTCCCATAGAGGTGACAACTTGTGCCGCCCCTCCCCCGTTAGAATTCGGCGGAGGACGAGATCTCCCACTGTGAAGGATCGATGTCTCATGGTCTTATCATGATAGCGCCTCAGGGTTTGCTGGTACCGTGCTGATTGAATTACCGTGTTCAGCCGTTCTTCTTCGAGTACATCAACATCCTCCAGCCTAGTAGCCTCGGCTTCTGCTATGTTTTAGAAGATCAACCTTGGCGCCCCAAACTTGAGATCAGCAGGTAGCACAGCCTCTGAACCATAGACCATGAAGAAAGGGGTATTTCCATGCAGAGCTCGACTGGGTTGAGTTCTTAAGCTCCAAACGACGTAGGGCAACTCCCTTATCCATTTCCCTGCAAACTTTTCATTTTTATCGAAGACTTTTTTCCTGAGGGCCTCCAATATCATCCCGTTAGCTCTTTCAACCTGCCCGTTGGCTCTTGGGTGTGCCACCGAAGCGTATTTGATCTGAATGCTTTTCTGCTCGCAGAAATCAAAGAACTCTGAACTTGTGAAGTTGGATCCCAAGTGGGTTATGATACTATTCGGTATTCCAAACCTGAATATTATGTCTTGTATGAACTCCACCGCCTTGGCTGAAGTTAAGGAAGCAATGGGTTTGAACTCTATCCATTTAGTGAATTTGTCGATAGCCACCAGCACATGAGTGTATCCTCCCTGAGCTTTTTTGAAAGGCCCAATCATGTCCAGTCCCCAACACGCGAACGACCAAGTTATGGGTATCGTTTGTAGTTGCTGTGCTGGTAGATGCTGCTGTTTTGATAGGTACTGGCAGGCTTCGCACCTCTGGACTAACTCGGCTGCGTCATTCTTTGCTGTTGGCCAATAGAAACCTGACCTGAAGACCTTCCCAACCAGGGTTCTGGACGCTGCATGCACTCCACACTGCCCAGCATGGACCTCGTCCAGAAGTTGCTTTCCAGTAGTTGAGAGAATGCATTTCATGAGGACTCCTGATGCACCCCTTCTGTATAGTGTTTCCCCAATGAGTGTATAGTGAGCAGATTGCCTTGCGATGCGCTCGGCTGCATTCTTGTCGTCTGGCTCCTCCTCATTTTTTATATACCTGATGATCGGCCTCCTCTAGTCGTCAGAATCTGACTCTGGTTGGCTCAAAGTATTGCATTCTTCTGCTTGACCCGGTGAGATGCTTGAGTGTGATATCTCTTGGACAAAGACTCCAGGCGGGACCTGAGTTCGACTGGACCCTAGCTTGGACAACATGTCAGCCGCCGTGTTTCGATCTCTCTCCACATGGTGAAATTCCAGACCTTCAAATTTATCTTCTAATTTCTGGACGGCGGTGCAGTATTTTCCCATGGAATCGTTCGAGCAATCTCATTCTTTGTTTATCTGACTTATGACTACCATAGAATCTCCGTATACCATCAATCTTTTGATGCCCAATGATATAGCAATGTTCAGTCCGTGAATCAGAGCTTCATATTCTGCTGCATTGTTAGAGGCTGGAAATAGCAACTGTAGGGCATATCTGAGGTGTTCGCCTCCAGGTGCAGTAAAGAGGATCCCTGCGCCTGCTCCCTACAGCTTTAATGAGCCATCAAAATACATTCGCCATACTTCTGCAGTTTCTGGGTTATCTGGTACTTGTTGTTCGGTCCACTCCGACACAAAGTCAACCAGTGCTTGAGTTTTGATGGCAGTGCAAGGTCGAAATTCAATGTTGTGAGATCCCAGCTCGCAGGCCCATTTGGCTATTCTCCCGATGGCTTCTTTGTTGTGAAGAATGTCCCCTATTGGAAAACCGGTAACTACTACGACTTTGTGGTCGTCGAAGTAGTGACGGAGCTTGCGTGCAGTTAGAAGTACTGCATATAACAGTTTCTGAACTTGAGGGTATTTTTTCTTCGAGGGACCCAGAACTTCGCTGATGAAATAAACAGGATGTTGCACTGGATAAGCATGTCCTTCTTCTGCTCGCTCGACTACTAACGTGGTGCTCACCACGTGAGTTGTGCAAGAGATATATAGCAGTAAATCTTCAGCTGGTTGAGTCGGCGTGGCTCGACACGACGGTTTCAGCACTGGTGGCGTTGTCAAGAATTTTTTCAGTGCCTCTAGAGCCTCCTGTGCCTCTGAAGTCCATTGAAATTTGTCCACCTTCTTGAGCAACTTATAAAATGGTAAGCCTTTTTCTCCCAGCCTCGATATGAATCTGCTCAAAGCTGCCATGCATCCCGTGAGTCTTTGCACTTTCTTCTGCGACCGTGGTGCCTCCATCCTCATAATAGCCTTGATCTTTTCTGGGTTGGCCTCAATTCCTCGGTGGCTGACAATGAACCCAAGTAACTTTCCTGCTGGCACCCCGAAGACACATTTTTTGGGATTAAGCTTCCATCGATATCGCCGTAGACTATTGAAAACCAATTGTAAATCTTCGATGAAATTTTCCGAATTTTCTGTTTTGATTACCACGTCGTCCACATATGCTTCCACACGCTTGCCCCAGTGATCGGCTAAGCATGTTTGAATAGCTCTCTGATAAGTCGCTCCAGCGTTCTTGAGGCCGAACAACATGGAGGTATAGCAGAAAGCACCGAATGGAGTGATGAACGCCGTTTTTTCCTCGTCCTCTTTCGCCAGGCTAATCTGGTGATATCCAGAGTAGCAATCCAGGAAGGACAGCATAGAACATCTAGCGGTGGAATCTACCACCTGATCTATCCTAGGGAGCCCGAAGGGATCATTTGGACAGTGTTTGTTGAGATCTATGTAGTCGACGCACATGCGCCAATCCACCTTATTCTTTTTGAGTACAAGAACAGGGTTAGCCAGCCACTCGGGATGTAATACTTCTCTAATAAACCCAGCCGCGACCAAGCGAGCCAGCTCGGCGCAAATGGCCTCTCTCTTGTCGGGCGTGAAACGACGTAGTTTTTGCCGAATCGGCCTCGCCTGGGGGTAGACCTTCAGTTTGTGCTCGGCCAGTTCTCTCGGGACTCCCGGCATATCCGCAGGTTGCCATGCGAATACATCTCGATTATCTTGCAGGAACCGGACGAGCGCGTTTTCCTATTTGTCATCCAGACTGGAGCTGATGATGGCAGTCTTGCGTTCATCAGCGAACCCGAGGTTGATCCTTTTAGTTTCTTCATTCGGCCGCATAGAGGTCGCGGCTTGAGCCTCATTCGCAGGTACCGCGAGGCCTTCCTCAGGCTTAGAGTTTGCCTGCATAGAAGAAGTCACCGACGGTTTGGTGGTGAGGGCCGTTTGGCTGGCCTCCCGGAAACATTCTGCGGCGCCTTGGAAGTCAGCGCGCACAGTTATGATCCCCTGCGGCCCTGACATCTTCAATATCATGTAGGTGTAATGGGGAATGGCCATGAATTTCGCCAATCCAGGCCTCCCGATGATGGCGTTGTACCCGCAGTCGAAGTTCGCCACTTCGAACCTCAGGAACTCGGTTCTGTAGTTCTCCGGAGTTTCGAAGGTGATTAGCATGTAGATGTGGCCCAGCGAGTATTCTCCTTCGGTCGGCACGATGCCGAAGAAAGGAGTATCGGACTCGTGGAGCTCTTTGAGGTGAACTCCCAAGCCTTGAAGCGTCCGAGGGAAGGTGACGTTGATGCTGCTCCCCTCGTCCACTAGTACCTTCTTCACTCGGCTCTTTCGGATCACCGGATCGACGAGGAGCGGGTATTTGCCCGGGTGGTCGAAGTTGAGCCACTGATCTGCCCGAGTGAAAGTGATCGGGTGCTCCGACCATCGGTATGGAGCGGGAGGACCGGTGGTCGCTATCATTATTTGGCGATCGTTGAGCTTTTGTTGTCTCTTGTTCTCCTGCGATCCATGCCCGCCGAAGATGACGTTGACCTCTCGGTCGACGCGCGGGAAGGCTCCATCTCCACCCTCCTCCTGTTGTTGGGGTTGTCGCGGTTCTGGTCCTCCCCGCGGCGGAGGAGGAGGTAGAGGCTGGAAAGGTCGGCCGTGCCCAACGGAGTGCTTGAAGTCCCTGCAGTTCCGAAGGGTGTGGCGCATGTCCTTGTGGTACGGGCACTGGGTGTCGAGGATGTCGTCCAGCGTGCGTTCGCCTCCACGAGGTCCTCCTCGGGCGCGAGAGGCGGGTGGTCCGGCGGCGTGAACTTCTTCGCGAGGCCTCTTCTCCCAACGCTTGTCGGGCTGCTGGTTCGTGTCGCGTCGTGGCGCTGCCGGTGCTGGCTTCGCTCCTCCGATGAGGTCCCGAGCCCGTTCGTCGGCGGTGATGTAGAGGTCAGCTTTCCTAAACAGCTGCTCGGAGGTAGTTGACGCTTTCTGTAATATGGCATGGACGAAGGCCGCGTCGTCGGAGCCTCTGTAGAAGTCCTCGATTACTGGTGCCTCCGCAACCTCGGGGATACGATTTCTCATGGTCTGGAACCTTTTGAGGTATGACCTGAGAGTTTCGTCCCCCCGGCGCTTGACTGATTTTAGGTCCCATGGTTGCGCCGGCTTGTCGGAGAGGGACTGTAAGTTGGCGATGAAGCGTCGACTGAAATCACTCCAGTCATCGATGCAGTGTCGTGGTAGGTGTCGCAGCCATTGTAGTGCGTCTTGCCCGAGGACGATGGGCAAGTACGCGGTCATTACGTCTTCAGTTGCCCCGGCGGCCCGGGCAGCGGTAGTGTAGACGGCCAGCCAGCCTCTCGGATCCTGCTTAGGTTCATATTTGTCAACGTTAGATACCTTGAAGTTAGGAGGCCATTGAATGGCTCTGAGGCACGGAGTGAGTGCCGACACTCCGCACGTGTCTTCTTGTCGTCGAGGATAATGTATGCCTCGGGGAGGGGAGTGGTCGTCATGGTGCTTCGACCGTCCCCAGGTGGTGCCGCCAGTCGAAGCCGTTGCCGACTCGGTCCTGGTGGCCTGACTCCGGGTTGGGATACCGTGATCCCTGTCGTATTCTTCCCGGCGACGGATCTCGTTCTCATGTCGTCGTTCGCGTGAAGCGTTGATGGAGCTCCGTGCGTCCCGCCGACTGTTGATGGTATGTCATAGATCATTCGGCGGATGCGCGAGAGGTAGAAGATGATTGGCCGCTCGAGTGAACAGTCGCCGGTAGCCCTCGGCATCGGGAGTCCGAGGGAGACCGTCGGCTATCCGAGCCAGTACTCTGCCGACTTCACTTGGCGTGTTCAAGGCTCGGGCGAAGTCGGGGTTCAGTTTGCGCCCGAAGAGAGGATTTTCCCGACGTTGCTTAGTTTCCTGTCCGGCCTGTTCTTGAGCTCGTCGGCGATCACGTCGTCGGGAATTCCTCCTTTCCCGGAAGACACGTTCTTCCGGGGTTTCTCCCATCTCTGAGGCCTCGTCTCGCGACATAGGCTGCACCGGGTCCCGCTCTCCGGCCTCGTGATGTCTCCGAATATTTCAGCGTCGGTTCCTTCGTCGGCGTGATTCCCGCTGAGGAGGTTCCTCTCCGGGTATAGTCGGCTCGTCGTTAGAGATGGGGGGCGACTCCACTCTCCCGATGAAGAGGACGTCGGGGTAGAATGGCGTAGCTGTCGTGACGATCTTCTTTCTGTTCTCCTTAGAGGACGGAGGCGCAGAAAGAACAACTTGCTTCCTCCCGATTTTATTTGTTTCTTTCTTTCTTGTGATTTGTGTCCATTCTTCCGTCGGAGAGGTAGATAATGGAGTTTTTTGAGTTGGCGGGCCTCGAGCCTCTGTCCTGCCGGAGGCGATCCTTTTTCGGAGCATTGGAGGTTGCGCCTTTCCCTGCTTTTCCCTGATTTCCATGGAGATTTTTGAGGAAGATCTTCTCTCCGTCGGGTCCGCAATATGATGCAGAGTTCCCTCCTCATCCGCTACAGCTGAGATGGTTCTAAAGCAGAATGTGGACCCAGGGCGGAAGATGATCTTGTGCAGGAAGGTGATGGCCATTGAGCTAGCTTGGATCGACGACACACCCCCTACCTGGCGCGCCAGCTGTCGGTGTTTTGGGTCGGACCGCACACCCGGGGTTGCCCCTCAAGGTGCTTTTAGGAGTAGGACGGTGTTGTCGACTGTAGTTCAATGGTTTGTGCTAGTTGCACGAGAGACGGTAGACAATGATTTACAGGTTCGGGCCGCTTTGAAGTGCGTAATACCCTACGTCCTGGCGAGAGTGTTGTATATGGTGAGTTACAAGGTGATTCTCTAATGTGTATGAAGCTGGGGTGGATGGCTAAGTGGTGGGTTTGATCCTTTCTGAAGGGATGCCCCCTAGGCCTTATATACTCGACCGTGGGGCAATACATGCAGATATGATAATCACGTGCACCTAAGAAATACTAAACCGATTGAGTCTATCTTCCTATAGTTCCGCCGACCCATCTTCGCTCAGTTCGTTGTACGGGGCCTCCAGCGCGGGGAGATCGGGTCTCTGTTGTGATTACTCGCTCGAGATCATTGGGCCGTCTGAGCTTGTTCCGACCCAGCCTTATGTCGATCTGCTTTACTAGCCGTTCCTCCCCAAGCCCATGAAGGGATGACCTTACGACTTATTGGACCCTTGGGCCTTTCGTAAGGTCTTTTATCCTTCTAGTGGACCCGGGGGATATCTGTCCCCCACACAAAACGAATTTGAGCTCAAGGTGAAAAAGATAAGAAGCGACAACGGGTCCGAGTTCAAGAATCTACAAGTGGAGGAGTATCTTGAGGAGAAAGGCATCAAGCACGAGTTCTCCGCTCCCTACGCACCACAGAAAAATGGTGTGGTAGAAGGGAAGAACAGGACGCTCATCGACATGGCGAGGATAATGCTTGGAGAGTTCAAGACGCCTGAGCGGTTTTGGTCGGAAGCTATGAACACAGCTTGCCATGCCATAAACCGGGTCTACCTTCATCGCCTCCTCAAGAAGACCTCGTATGAACTTCTTACCGGTAACAAACCCAACGTCTCATACTTTCGTGTATTTGGGAGCAAATGTTACATTCTAGTGAAGAAAGGTAGAAATTCTAAATTTGCTCCCAAGGCAGTAGAAGGGTTTTTACTAGGGTATGACTCAAATACAAGGGCGTATTGAGTCTTCAACAAGTCATCGGGTTTGGTTACAGTCTCTAGCGACGTTGTATTTGATGAGACTAATGGCTCTCCAAGAGAGCAAGTTGATCTTGATGATATAGATGAAGATGATGTTCCGACGACCGTAATACGCACCATAGCGATTGGAGATGTGCGACCACAGGAAAAACAAGAGCAAGATCAACCTTCTTCCTCAACGATGGTGCATCCCCCAACTCAAGATGATGAACAGGTTCCTCAAGAAGAGGCGCGTGATCAAGGGGGAGCACAAAAAGAACCAGCTATGGAGGAAGAAGCACCATAGGCCCCTCCAACTCAAGTCTGAGCGACGATCCAACGACATCACCCCGTCGATCAGATACTGGGTGACATAAGCAAGGGAGTAACAACTCGCTCACGTTTAGATAATTTTTGTGAACATTACTCGTTTGTCTCTTCTATTGAGCCTTTCAGGGTAGAAGAGGCCTTGCAGGATCTGGACTGAGTGTTGGCCATGCAGGAAGAGCTCAACAACTTCAAGAGGAATGAAGTTTGGAGCCTGGTGCCACGTCCCAAGCAAAATGTTGTGGGAACCAAGTGGGTGTTCTGCAACAAGCAAGACGAGCACGGGGTGGTGACACAAAACAAGGCTCAACTTGTGGCAAAAGGTTATGCCCAAGTCGCAGGTTTGGATTTTGAGGAGACTTTTGCTCCTGTGGCTAGGCTAGAGTCTATTCGAATTTTGTTAGCCTATGCCGCTCATCACTCTTTCAGGTTGTTTCAAATGGATGTGAAGAGCGCTTTCCTCAACGGGCCAATCAAGGAGGAGGTGTATGTGGAACAACCCCCTGGCTTTGAGGATGACAGGTATCCCGACCACGTTTTTAAGCTCTCTAAGGCGCTCTATGGACTTAAGCAAGCCCCAAGAGCATGGTATGAATGCCTTAGAGATTTCTTAATTGCTAATGCTTTCAAGGTTGGGAAAGCTGATCCCACTCTTTTCACTAAGACTTGTGACGGTGACCTTTTTGTGTGCCAAATTTATGTCGATGACATAATATTTGGTTCTACTAACCAAAAGTCTTGTGAGGAGTTTAGCAGGGTGATGACTCAAAAGTTTGAGATGTCGATGATGGGCGAGTTGAACTACTTCCTTTGGTTCCAAGTGAGACAACTCAAGGACGGCACCTTCATCTCCCAAACGAAGTACACTCAAGATCTTCTTAAGAGGTTTGGGATGAAGGACGCCAAGCCCGCGAAGACACCGATGGGAACCAATGGGCATGTCGACCTCAACAAAGGAGGTAAGTCCGTTGATCAAAAGGCATACCGGTCTATGATAGGTTCCTTGCTTTATTTATGTGCTAGTAGACCGGACATTATGCTTAGTGTATGCATGTGTGCTAGATTTCAATCCGACCCCAAGGAATGTCACCTTGTGGCCATTAAGCGAATTCTTAGGTATTTAGTTGCTACGCCTTGCTTCGGGATCTGGTATCCAAAGGGGTCTACATTTGACTTGATTGGATATTCAGACTCCGATTATGCTGGGTGCAAGGTTGATAGGAAGAGTACATCAGGGACGTGCCAATTCCTAGGAAGGTCCCTGGTGTCTTGGAGTTCAAAGAAACAAACATCTGTTGCCATATCCACCGCTGAAGCCGAGTATGTTGCCGCAGGACAGTGTTGCGTGCAACTACTTTGGATGAGGCAAACCCTCCGAGACTTTGGCTACAATCTGAGCAAAGTCCCACTCCTATGTGACAATGAGAGTGCAATCCGCATGGCGGATAATCCTGTTGAACACAGCCGCACTAAGCACATAGACATCCGACATCAATTCCCGAGAGACCACCAGCAAAAGGGAGATATTGAGGTGCACCATATTAACACCGAGAACCAGCTAGCCGATATCTTCACCAAGCCTTTAGATGAGAAAAGGTTTTGCAGGTTGCGTAGTGAGCTAAATGTCTTAGATTCGCGTAACTTGGATTGATCTATAGCATACATGTGTTCTATGCCTTTGATCGTGTTACTTTATGCATTTATGTAATTAGTTGCTTATTTATGGTGCTCAAGTTGTGCAAGGGATCCCCGGACCTCACAAGTCCATGTGTGAATGATGCACATATTTAGGGGAGAAGTGCTACAACTTTACCCTTTGAGACTAACCTTGTGTTTGAGTATCCTTGATGTAGTCTCAAAGGTGCATTGAAAGGGAAATGGACTTGAACGTTGCAAAGAGTTCCACTGCACTCCGGTATTGGTGTATTTCGTTCCAAGTTCATCTTTATGCTCCTATTGCCTTTTGCTCTTAATTGACAATTTTTGGTGAGGCAATGAGGTTAAAGGGCCAAAAGTGATCCCGTTTTGGTGCTTAGTGCCAAAGGGGGAGAAAGTAAGGCCAAAGCAAATGGATCAGCTACCACTTGAGAATTTTGAAAATAGTAGAGTTAGAATTTTTTATTTGTCCAAAATACTCTTATTGCAAAATTTGGTCTCTTATGGGGGAGAAGTTTGACTATGGGAAAAGGGGGAGTTTTTTGCTCTTGATCATTTTCACTCTTGGATTATCTCTCTTGATGCCCAAACAAGTGAGTTTGAATTAGAGATAGGAAAATAAATTTGATTTGCAAAAACAAACCAAGTGTTGGCAAAGAATGATCCAAATATGCCAAATTAGAGTCAAAAACAATTTGGTCTTTATTTACATCGATGTTGCACTTATTTGTGTTGCTTTTTGATGTGTTGGCATAAATCATCAAAAAGGGGGAGATTGAAAGGGAAATGTGCCTTTGGGCCATTTCTATAATGTTTTGGTGATTAAGTGTCCAACACATGTTAAGTGAGTTGTTTATGTGCCAAACAAGCAAGAAGTGAAAATCATGTAGCAAGGTACGTTTCTAGACTTAGTACATTGTTTTGAGTACTAACATATATTGTCTAAGTGCTAGAAACAGAGAAAAGAAGAGAAGAAAAGAAATGCAAAAGACTTGGCTTGGTACAGCCAAGTCCAGCTCGGTCTGGCACACCGGACTGTCCGGTGGTGCATCGGACAGTGTCCGGCGCGCCAGGCTGAACTCTGGTGAACAGGCCGTTCTCGAGACTCGACGGTGGCGTATGACTATAATTCACCGGACTATGCGGTGGTGCATCGGACTGTCCGGTGAATCGTCCACGGCGAACTCATCGCTCTCGGGAAGAGGATCAGCGGTGTACGGCTAAAATTCACCGGATTGTCCGATGGAGCATCGGACTGTCCGGTGAGCCAACAGTCGACTGTGCCAACGGTCGGCCGCGCAATCTTCGCGCGATGCGTGGGCGCGCCAATGGTCGGCAGGGGGCACCGAACTATCCGGTGTGCACCGGACAGTGTCCGGTGCGCCAACTGCCATGAATCTGCATTGGTCGTCTGCGCTAGAATAGGAAGGAGATCTGCACCGGACCGTCTACAGTGACTGTCCGGTGGCGCACCGGACTGTCCGGTGCGCCACTCGATAGAGGCAATCTTAGCCTTCCTTGTTGGTCTCTAACGACTCCTAGTTGCCTTGGGGCTATAAAAGGGACCCCTAGGCGCATGGAGAAGTCACCCAAGCATTCACTAAGCATTCTAAGTCTCCCACACTCCGTCTTCGCGCACTTGATCGATTGTGTTAATGATTTGAGCTCCGTTCTAGTTGTGAACTCGTGTGCTTCATTTTGAGCTCAAGTCTTGGCTTGTGTGCGTGTGTGTGCTGCGGATTTGTGTGTGTTGCTCCCCAACCTTACTCTTGTGCTTTTCATTGTGATCTTTGTGTAAGGGCGAGAGACTCCAACTTGTGGAGATTCCTCGCAAACGGGAAAAAGAGATAAGGAAGAAAAGTCGTGGTATTCAAGTTGATCATTGGATCACTTGAAAGGGGTTGAGTGCAACCCTCGTCCATTAGGACGCCACAACGTGGAAGTAGGCAAGTGTTACTTGGCCGAACCACGGGATAAAAATCGCGTGTCTCTTGTGTGCTTTCTTTTTGATTGTCTGTGTTCACAAGAGCTCGTTTCAAGCTACTTAGTCGTTCTAACTTTAACAACTAAGCTTTGTGGCTACTAGTTTTTGATTTTTACAAGATCACCTATTCACCCCCCCTCTAGGTGCTCTCACTTAGACACAAATCAAAAGAATCAAAGCCTCTCCAAGTGTCAAATCCACTCCAACCACTTAGTGACTTGAGAGAGAGTATTGTTCGTGTTCCTTGCGCTCTTGTTGCTTGGATCGCTTTCTTCCTTCCTCATTCTTGTTCTCAAGTGAGTTGTAATCAAGGCAAGAGACACCAAGGGGAGATATACCATGCAGATCGAAACTATATATTCTCCATAAAGCCTCTTGTGGCGATACCCATCTGGCATCTCTGAAGTTATCAATCTCGTTAATTCTTTGACCACCATCAACGTCGATCACAGTGACAAATGCCCTATCATGACCCTTATGAATGTACTTGTATATATACTTCACAGCCTTAGTGCTTGAGCAAACCTCCATTAATGTGGCAGTCATACATCCTCAATAAAGTAGGATTATAAGGAACAACCCAACGGTTGTCCAAGTCATGCCCCCTTACTCGTACTTTTTGTTCATCATCTCTTCTTCTGTAAATGGGGTACGAGTCTTTGCCCTAAAGCGTTGTCTCACCAAATAGTCGTGGATAGTGGCACTTGCAACTACCATTCTTCATACATGTATTTTGCATGTTGAGATGTCCGCATGGGCCATGCATCATGTGTTTGACTACCATATCAAAAAGTTCTAGGAATCTGTTCTTATCTGGAAGTTCTACTGATATAACAGTGTCATACTGGTCTGGAACAGTTAGCTTATTGCCTGTCTACATGATAAGAAGGAAGTGTGCATGTGGTAGACCTCTTTTTTGGAACTCAATCACATAGGCATGTGCTGCCACGACACCAAGTATGTGCTTTTTGAAGAGTTGATGCTTCAAATTGTCTAGTTTAGCCTTAAAAACTCGCACCACCAGATCAAAACGGTCTTGTGATTTTTGACCTGGTTCTAGCTCGCTGGTTATCTCCTCCCAATTTGGATTGCATGTCATGGTAAGAAATATGTCCGGCTTACCGTACTTTTACATGAGAGCAAAGGCATCCATGTAGCGTCGTCTCATGTCTCTCGGTCTGCCGATGAAGGAAGCCGGTAGAACCCACAATTTACCCAATGCACTTGCTCGATGCTCCCCAGCATACACGCTATCCATCAGGCCTTGATAAAGATCAGCTCTGATTCTTGATTGGTTAAACAGTATGTAGTTCAGTCGTGTAGTCTCTAGCTTGATGTACGTGTCTACTGTGAACTGCTGGAACAGACGCTGACCATGCAACACTGTGTTGAAAATTTCACGACGCACCTGGAATTTGTAGCAGTAGTACTCACGCATCATAACATAGAGTTGGCCATTCGAATCTATTATACAATAAAAATATAATTTTAGAGAAGACATTAAAGAACATTATGGCCAAAGCAACACCTTAGTAAAAGGTATTAAACATGGGCAACTAACCTAGGTTGTCGGAATCTGTGGACTGTCGTCCATCAATTCTAGCAGTGTTGACACTGACCTTGGGTATGCCTGAATGCCAACCGAGCTCCCCTCTTGGGAAGAAAAGAGGATAAGCCAATGGATCATAGCACCCATGGTGAGGTTTTATCGAATAAAATTCATTGTCATTTCCGTATAGGGTAACTCCGCGTTCGAATTGACGGTGTAACTCAGTCCCCTCGACCCAAACAGCCGCCACTTCCGATGAGGTAGGTGTATTAAACATTCTTTGGTCAAGCTTGTAGTCTGTGTTAAGGTCAATACGGTATTCATCAATATTTCCATATTGGCCAATACTTCTGAATGTCTCTGCATAAGGATTTTCCCTTAGCAAGTTTGCTAATTTGGTCATCACATTCTGATCTTTAGCTTTGAAGACTTCGTCACGCGCAAGACGCATTTGATGTGATAAAAGAGGATCATCATCGTAGAAGTACAACTCTAGGTGTTTTGGATCACTTTCTCGATGACCAAAAGAGTGTATCCGGTGATATACCTGACCATGTGCTTTGAATGTATAAACACCATCTCTTGAACTTGCAAGATTTTGGTCATACTCGCAGTTGAATGTGGTGAATGAAAAGTAACCATTAAAAAACCTAGTGTTATCCAAAAATGTTGTGAATCAGTGTCCCTAGTTGTGTACAACAAGTGAAGCTCTTTGGGTGGCTGTGGCATCACAAGTTTGACCTTTCCCTGTTTGCAACAGAAACCAGGAGACTCGTACTGGAACCTTTTTGCTCCACAATGTGGACAATCTGACTGAGATTGCAACATTTGTGTGGCGTCAGGTAGGTTTCTATATACGACATCGATGGTACCAAAATCATCTGAGGCCACGACCGAATTCTGATAGGTAATGTTTCCTCCCTCAAGATTATCAAGGTTACATTGATCTCTTCTTCTTGCATATCACTCTCGAGCGTGTGCACGTGTATTCTCGAGCTGTTCAGCTGTCATACTCGCACGTCTTGCTCGATATTGTTGTCGACATGCTTCTGCACGGTCTACTGATGCATTAATAATCATTTTAATTGGTATGGGAATCATTAAGAAAGGAATGGTAAGTAACATATAATATGCCGTACCAGTTATGTTTGCTTGGACGGGATATGTTGGAGCAAAGTGTGAAGGTTCAAGTAAGCAACTATTGTTGGTAGCACTAACATCTAGTAATAATACCAAGTCAAATTATTATTAAATCAATTGAATGTAAGTTATGCTTGAACCTTGTATACAAGTGTAATCTGATTAGATTTACCATTGTTTGGTTCGCCATGAGGTGGTGTATCGCCTAACGGTTGGTCTCTTTTACGTCTCCTTTGTTCTGGCGTCATATTCGCATACCGTTCTCTAGCATGGGCTCGTCTACTTTCAATTTGGTCAGAAGTCATGCTCGCACGTCTGGCTCGATCTCGCTCCGCGCGATCATCTGGTACTTCATTAAAGTATGTTTGCAAGAGAATGGGTGATATGGTAGTCGATGATGCACATGTGTTAATGTTCGTACCATCATCATCAACTATAAAAAATATAAGTTTCAAATTAGTAATTTAGTAATGAATAATAATATTTATGCTTGGCACTATGTTTTAACATATTTATCGTTAAACTAACCGTTGGATGTATGTCCTTGTAGTAAATTTGATATGGCAGTCGATGATGCACTTGTGTTATTCGTACCATCAGTAGCAACTATAAAAATAAGTTTCATATAAATAATAATAATTATTATGGTTGACACTATTGCCTTAATATATTTATCGTAAAACTAACCGTTGGATGTATGTCCTGGTAGTAAATTTGAACATGTCATGGTACTTTGTGTCGATAGTGGAAAGGGTTCCACACGATGATGGGGCTCATCATCATCAGACGAAGATGTGTTACAACTTTCTAGGAGTGGGCGTGATATTTCTCAGATAATAATTTTAGAAGGACCATTTGTGCAATAGTCAGAGGTTCGTCTCTTTCTATTTTGAGATGATGTAGCAACTAAGATACAACCAAAAATTAGATGAGTTTATGAAAAAATAGTTGTATTTAAAATTAATATTTTACACTTAGTTTACAAAAAATAAGATTATCAATGGTCAACCTGATTTTCCTTTATCCATAGAGTTATTTGGACACTCCCACATTTGGTGATAATTCGATGAACTTGACCCTAAAAGAATTAAATAAAGACCGAAGCATTAGGGTGCTAGTGAAAGTGAGGAGGATTGATACGTGAGAGCTGATTAAGATCGATGATTTGATGTTGAAAAGAATATGGTTGTTTTGCTCGCTATTCCCGATTCAAATCATTTGGCAGACCAAACATTTGAGTCATTTGAAATAAAACGCAAGGGATTGATTATTTTCAGAAATAAAATAATACAAGGTTTAATTATCTACTTATTAATTCAATCCTGAATAGAACAAATTGCTTTTACAAATATTGACACATGTAAGGTTTGGTCGATAGCACCAGGACATGTATTCTCTCATAAATATGTATTCTCTCATAAATACAGTTGTATTGAAATCATCACCATCTATCTACGCCTTTGTTCTTCAAGAAATCTAACATCAAATTGACGATCATTCCATGCCATCAAAGCTTTCTGAATTGCTGCAATGAATGCTACATTTGATTACATCTATATATGTAATCCACTATATGATGTGAACAACAATTTCAATGCAGGTAATTTTTGAAATACTTACGTTCAAAGTGATGGTTATTGTGATGGAAAGGATTGAAGTGTATTGTTGTATAATCAGATGACTCGAGGCACTCTAGAATTGCACATTTAAATATCTGTTACCAATCATTTTAAGAAGAAAATAATGACAGATGTGTTTGAAAGACGGCGGGTACATATATTTTTATTACCTTGCCTTCTAAATCGTCGAAACATAGTCCCAATTATTATGCTACAATTCTCCTTAGCCAACACCCAGCGAAGTGCATTTTTGTTTAGCAAGTCACCCCAAACTTTAATGACATGTAGAGACCACCTAGGATATCGATGTTGAGACGAATAAATTAGTACTATTTTGAATATTTCATGTTTTACATATTATCGATAATTAACGTGATATACCTAGCATCCATGACAACAATCTTCCTGAATGGACCCCACAATGTGCGATGAATTGTATCTAAGTGGACTACAATAGCCATAATGTCTACAAAAGCATGACGAAAAATGGATTAATACTAATTTTTGTGTAGAAGGTATCTAAAAAATATTAGAAGATTTTCATGTTCTTACCAACTAAAGTCCTGTTTGGTAGTTCGGCAATATCTGCAAGACTCAAGATTATATGTTTTAGGAATGGCGGCATTTGAAATGGAACTGTGTACGACTCCACGACAGTTTGTCTGGTGAGATACAATTCCATGGGACCACTTATATGTCGAAACTGATGTTCACCCATACTAATACTGAAATCTACATTGTGCATCTTGAAAACATGCTTTTCATGTAGCAAATTGTTGAAGTGCTTGACTGTCTCATACGAACTTGTCATTGCCTCGATCTTGGCTCCCTAATATTATTCCAGCAGAATGTTATGTAGATTATATAATTTTTTTTAAATTTTGAAATGGAACTTATGTGAATGTTATCTTACATTGATGTCAGACAAAATGAAATGTTGTTTGTCACGATAATGTGGTTCAATCGGGAATTTAACTTCTACTCGAGCGACAATACTGAACTTCCATGGTAGCACATAGTAATCTTCATCGCGATAGTCATCGAACAACCTAAAACTATATTAAACACGCAAACGAATAATCGTCACAACTTTGATAGGCTTTATTCTATGTAACTATTCTTATATAACTTACATAGGAATCCTTTTTCGGCGGTCCGCTACATTTCTTTCACGGTTCAATACAATCGGTTCCATCAAAACCTTTTTTATGGAAAATATGTTAGATAAACTTGCATTTTCAATTCAGTTTAGTAAAAGAGGTGTTCAGGTTTAGTTTAGTACTCATTTGAATAAATAGCTTTATCATGATTGGTAGATCCGGAATAGAAGAATGAAGAGAAGGGGGTGAGAGAGGATTCTAGACAGATGTAGGTGCTCTGTACAAAAAAGCAGCCTTCCATCTACCATTTTACCTAAAAAAGCATCGACCTCTATATACCGGCCGCATGCGTATAAACTTTATACCCAATCCAAACCCCCACCACACATCAGTTTGGCATTATTATATATTACTTAATATGTTGCATATATAAATTTTAATTGTAATTCAATATAATTCATGTGCTTACTTATCAACCATTTAATCATAAACCCTAAACATCCACTAATCGAAGCATATGTCAAATTGTGATGTGATATGAATTCATGACATAACAAGGCGTGTTAAATCTTTATTAGCAGAACAATCTAGTCAAATATATTTAATTATGACGGATTAATAAACCACATGTAATAATATATAACAATAGAGGATGACTGACATCACTGATCGGAAGAAAAAATGTTGTTCTAGAAAATGTAGCTCCAAATGCTTCAGTAAATCATACAAGAGTAAATCAAGCAAGAGGAGAACCTACAGCACGATAAGTCAAAAAAAATATAGATAAGTAGAATATGAATGACCAAAGTTAAACAAGCTTAAATGATAGAAGTCCTAAATGACAGTTTGAGGGAGTTTTTAAGTAGCAACATATTACACTTGAAGTATGTACATTCGGTATATGACAATCGAAGCATATGTCAAATTGTGATGTGATATGAATTCTTGACATAACAAGGCATGTTAAATCTTTATTAGCAGAACAATCTAGTCAAATATATTTAATTATGACAGATTAATAAACCACATGTAATAATATATAACAATAGAGGATGACTGACCTCACTGATTGGAAGAAAAAATGTTGTTCTAGAAAATGCAGCTCCAAATGCTTCAGTAAATCATACAAGAGTAAATCAAGCAAGAGGAGAACCTACAACACGATAAGTCAAAAAAATATAGATAAGTAGAATATGAATGATCAAAGTTAAACAAGCTTAAATGATAGAAGTCCTAAATGACAGTTTGAGGGAGTTTTTAAGTAGCAACATATTACACTTGAAGTATGTACATTCGATATATGACAACATTAAATTCAGTAAATCATAATTGTTGTGAGCCAATACATTGGTATCTAGCTTTGCAGGAAGGCGAGAGTCTTGACCATAATTGGATATGGACTGTTTATTGTCATGTTAGTAAGATATAGTGATATAATGGTCATATTTATATGGAAACAGATTAATCACTAATCAATATACACAGAAATGTTCTAGAATATTCAGTGTTCTAGAATACTGGTTGTACCAGAAAATTCAGACCTTGTTTTATGTTGATGTAGCCAATGGATCTGAAATTTATGTTGCTGAAAATGGTTCAAAAAGCAACGTAGCGGCACCAATTATCATCTTACTATTTTACATTAGAAAATCTGTACTAAGTGTGAAAGGAAGCATATAGATATTTGCATTCACATTTTGATCATTTACCCTGCTGGACTTGAGATTGTTTTATGTTGATGTAGCCAATGAATCTGAAATTCATGTGGCTGAAACTGGTTCAAAAAGCAGCGTAGCGGCACCAATTATCACCTTACTATTCTATATTAGAAAATTTGTACTGAGTGTGAAAGGAAGCATATAGATATTTGCATTCACATTTTGAACATTTACCCTGTTGGACTTGACCTTGTTTTATGTTGATGTAGTTAATAGATGATTCAACTGATGGGTTTCTGGGATTGGCTCTACAGATACCTTAGAGTCAGGTAAAACCGATTTCCTTTATTTCTGACCACAAGGTGACAACGGGGTTAGCAGTTTATGAGTTCACATGAGCCATACTTATGATTATGCACTGCATGCATGAATCAAAAATCAATTTGCTTTTCCAATTATATTCAAGTTATGAAATGGATGGACACTGGCAGAAATAGAAGACTGTCCAGTGTGCTCTCTTCTTGAACATGACAAAAATATTGTGGAATATAATAGGTTGGACTTTGTGCTTGACATAACCACGAAACAAACTATGACATCATAACTTCTACATTCTTGGCTGTTTTCTTAAACCAACTGTAGTATTTAACTGAACTGAAAATAAAAGTATAATAGTAATACAACCCAGCATATTGTAGTTTGATATATAAGAACATCAGGAAAATGTTGTTTCTAAGATATAAATAATGGAGTTGTGGGCATTAGAAAACAATCTTGAATACATTTTGAGATGACCACTTTAGCAGTTCCTTAAGATATAAATAATGGAGTTGTGGGCATTAGAAAACAATCTTGAATACATTATGAGATGACCACTTTAGCAGTTCCAATGAACTATGACAACAGAACAGAAGTAGTTTGCAACTTGTTGTACATCTAAATAGAACTCTGGATGAAGTATGAATTGTTTTATGCACATCTCACGAAGCTATTTACAATACAAATTGTAATTTGTGAAGTCAAATTCACCTGCAACAGTCTCTAGGAAGTGCAGAACTGACATGAAAAGCTTAATTTTAGAAAGGTCTCCTTGATGGATGTCTCTAAGAAGTATGGAACAGATTACCGGATCTTACATGCCATCACTACTGGTCATTCATGGTATGGCCAATGGGGATTCAAACTCAGCAAAGGGTGCTTTGGAATTACATCAGAAGAATACTTAAAAGCTATGGACAATGAGATGAAAATAATGACCTTGGAGCCCCGTCAACCATGGTCTACAATCCCCATGTTGGTACTATATAATAGCTAAAGCCTACATGAAAGTATTTATACCTTTACATTTGCATATAGAGAATTTACTCTCTTCTGTTTTCCATTAATCCATTGTCCACTTATATCATGAGTTTTCTGAGATACTAAATGGAAGGTAAACAATTTTTGTGGAGCCTTGATGGCCGTGGAATACAGTTTATTGTATGGTTTGTGATTAACAAATTCCTGTTGTTACTCTTGTTTGTAGATATTCTGTATGACTCGTGGTCACCAGCAATGACCGTGAGCTCTGTTTGTATCAATATCCTGTCTATGTTGTCTAGAATATGTAATCACCCATGCACCCGTATTTGGTTGCTAATAGGAACTGAATATATTGTTCCTGGTAACTTCAGTAAAACTGAATAAAGCGTTTTGTGGAATCTATAAATTGTAGATACCGATATACTCAGTAAGGTTATAATGAATCATGACATAATAAATAACAAATTAATTGGAGAATTAGGACAATACACTAATCAATGTCTAACGAGAGAGAGAATGCTGATAAGGATAAAATGTCAAACTAATTCATCAATAGAGTCATTACTTACCTGGCGAAGCATCTGACCAAATCAAAGATCGCACTGAATCCCGCAACAAATCCTTGAAGAACAGCATAGTTATATCCAAATTTTTCAGCTAACTGAAGCGGAGCAACCCAATCCTTGAAGAACAGCAGAGAACTGGTTTGCTTCGATGAACATCCAAAATCCAAAACCAAATAAGCAGAATGAATCGATGGCTGTTGAGATGCTCGGCTGTTGAGATTCGAAACCAGTCAACCACTCAACAATCTGAGGGAGATGGGGGGAGATTTAGAGGGGGCCTTTATATCTGAGGGGTCGGCTAGTACGGTGCCGCCCGCAACAACCGGGCGTGGATGTCGTGGACGCGAGGCCAGGGCTGGCATGTGCGGCGGCTATTGCGCGAGATCGGCGGGGCGGGGACGGCGCCGCCCGCAACAGCTGGGCGCGGATGCCGTGGGCGCGAGGCCGGGGCTGGCATGTGTGGCGGCTGTTGCGCGAGATCGGCGGGGACGGGATGGCGCGGGGACGGCGCCGTCCGCAACAGCCGGACGCGGATGTCGCGGGCTCGGATTTGTGCGGCGACTGTTGAGATGCTGTAAAGCCCAAAAATTGATAAAAAAATGACAAAATAATAGAATAAAGAAATAAAAGTATAATGTTGTGAGAATCTTTGAACACCTTTGAAATCTGTTAGGATTCTTCCTCCTCATGATCAAACAACAACATTAAGTTATATTAAGTGACCAGTAAATAGATAATGGAAGGTTGATCTCTTGTAGATTTGTGGTAATAAATTTTATTAACAAAACAAATTAGATCTCCAAATTTTGATGAAAACAAAAGACGAGAAAAATGAGAAAGGGAATATCTAATGGGAACATTTATTTCTTCCATAAATAAATAATAAGGAAAAATAATAAATAATAAGTGGTGGAAGTTATATTCACAATAATTTGGACACATGGAAATTTGAAGTTCAACCATGAAATTGAAATTGTGTAGGAATTTATATAGAAAATAAAACTGAAAATAAAGACAAAGGAAAAATGGAGAAAAAAATAAAAATAAAAGAAACCCACGCTTGGGCCTTTCCTCAGCCGGCCCATCTTCTATTTTCTTTCCCTCGCTGGCCCATCTTCTAATTCTTTCCCCGCCGACCCAAAAGTGTTATCTCCCGCGCGGCCCGCTTGCTGTTGGCGCCGTCTCACTGGTGGGTGGACCCCACTCACCAGGGTCGTCTCCCTCCTGCGTCGGAGCATTCGCTAGCCCTTCGCGCGGGGTCCGCGCGCACCAGCCTTATCCACCTCCGCTTCCTCAGGATTCTGTTGTCGTTTTCCCTGGACTCGATCCTCGCGGACTCTGCCTATAAAACCCGGCCGCCGTCCCTGCTCGTCACCAGAAAACCATCAAGCACAAGGTGAGAGATAAGGGAGCGCTGTGTGAAGCCGGGATTCTCGGATGCCGGTTCGGCCGTGGAGTGTATAAAACGGGTGTTCGACCCTCGCCATCAATCGGAAACCAGGTCGCTTCCTCGTCGTGGTACTGCCCGGCACTGGGAACGCGGTGGGGAAGAAGGTTGACGCCGTCGTCTACACTCTCAGCTAACCAGTGCCTGGGCCTCGGTTGGCCACGGTGGGCGACCCTGGTGGTTCACCGGTGCACTATGAATCTGGGCGGGTCTTCCTGGGGCTCGATCTGGGTCTCATGGATGGCTAATTGCTCACCGGAGCATTTGGGGTGCCGCCGTGCGTATAGGGCACTGCCGGTCGGAGTCAGAGGAGGGAGGTCAAAGTTATACCAGCCGCAGAATTCCTGATCTACGGCTCGTATCGGCTCTGGCATGGTGACGAGATTAGTGGGCACTGGACCATTGATCTGGTGTCGTGCGGCCGTGATCAGATCGTAGGATGGTTGATTTGGGTCGATATCTATGCCGTAGGTTGTGAGATGGTCCGCACAAATCTAATCTCGCTTCGTAAAATCCTGGCCGACGATTGTTGATCCGGTGGACAGCATGGTGTACCGGTTCGTTTATAAGATTAGGATGATCTGCGCCGTGAGCTTCTGTTCCAACGGTTGTGATCCGAGAATACCCCTTCAGTCAGGTAACACATGCATATGAGCCCCTCGGTTTTATAATATTGAACCCGCCATCCACCGCGGGGTAGATCTGTGTCTTGGGACTTTTCGCGCATTAACCCCTGGACTTTCCTGTAATTGTGGCCCAGTCCAGAGAATTATAAAATCTAGAAAAAGGAATTAGAAAATGATTTTTATGCAAAAATAAATGCTAGAATTTGTTTAATTCATAGAAAATGCATATTTAGTCCAAATTAATTCATTCCAATTCCTATAATTTTATAAAATCATTGTTTATCATTTAGTGCCATTGTTTTGACATAAAAGTCACATTAAAATTGTTATCTTAATTAATCTTGTACTAAGCACATAGAATCTTTGGAATCCATAACTTAAAATCTATAACTCCAAAATTAATAATTCCTGTTCCTGTGATCATATTTCAACGTGTAGATTATTAATAGGTATTTTACATATATGTTTGGTGTAATGTTAATTTTGCCTATACACTGTTTGTCTGTATTGCTACGTCTAGCGGTGAGGTCACGTGTCATCCAAAGAGCAAGTTGGTACCTAAAATCTCAAGTGCCAGACAAGTTGTGCCCTTGATCACTTCTTTTTACCCAATCATGTTCTAATTAATCATAATGATCTGCATAGGTTAATTTTGATGGGACCTAATAGGTTACCCTAGTTTGTCTATCTTTATACCTTGTTTACCACTGAACTTTTTGGGTAGTACTTGCTAGTGCTTTATGTGGTTTTGGGTATGAAGATACATTATTCCTGATCACAGTTTTATTATCTGTTTATTATTTACTGTTCATGATAAGATCATTATGTTAATTGGAACATGGAGCGACCACCCGGGAAAATAGTGCTACCAAAGGGTTTAATGGGACGCCCTTGGCTGATTAATTAGGAAAGCTAGTGAAAGACTACCTTACCCGAAAGGGGCAAGGGCAGTAGGGAAGTGGTCAGTGTAGGGAGGCCCTTGGGATGATTTTGCTGCGATGGCGGTCATGCGAGGGGTCCCTGCATTGGAGCTTCCTATAAACTGTAGCGGGTTTTCTGAAGCTAGTGGAACTTTGTAAAGGCCTCGTAGTGTTACCCTGCCTCGCCTCCTCGGTAGAGGTGTATGGGAAGTCGCGATCCCTTGGCAGATGGGTAACATGACTGTCACACCCGGCTTTAAGGAACAAAGCCGGGTGCATCTCATACATGCGCCAAAGAAGACAACATATATAACAACAGAGTGTATAGAGATAAATGTCATAAAACATCAGAGTATTTATTACACAGCGAAAGACTTAATACGAAATAAAATAATAAACATAAAACGAACTAAGGATCGTCGGCGCCAATGTCAACTCAGAAACGCCACCTAGATCAGATCAAACTCCTCGCCTTGTGGCTCCTCCTGAACCACCTGCTCTTCTCCTGTGGGGGGGTGTGAGACAGCAAGGGTGAGCTCACACATGTTCATCGCTCAACAAGTTGTGAGGAATAATGTGGCATGAACTCACCAAAGGTGGGAGTTCATGAAGTGTAAGGCTGATCAATGAAATAAAGGCTGAAGCTGAGCATTGCTTTTATAAGTTGGTCAAAATTTTATTAGCAATTACTAAGTGTAAGTAAATACCAAACCATAGTAATAATAAGTAAAAGTAATAATAAAATAATCCCAAATGCAATGAAATGACAGGTTAAGTTTAAGTTCCATAATTTAATCATGTGAGTGTCCGAGCCGCTCATGACCGTGAGCACAGCTAGTATACCAGTTTTACACTCTGCAGAGGTTGCGCATCTTTACCCACAAGTCGTGTTACCCATTTGCCATGGAGTTGATCAGACCCCATACACCTCTACCAAGGAAGCGAGGCAGGGTACCACTACGAGGCCTTTACAAAGTTCCACTAGCTTCAGACTACCCGCTACAGTTTATAGGAAGCTCCAATGCAGGGTTCTTGCCTGACCGCCATCGCAGCAAAATCAACCAAGGACCTCCCTACACTGACCACTCCCCTACTGCCCTTGCCCCTTTCGGGTAAGGTAGCCGTCCACTAGCTTTCCTAGTTAATCAGCCAAGGGCGTCCCATTAAACCCTTGTGGTAGCACTGTTTTCCCGGGTGGTTCTCCATGTTCCCATTAACATAATGATCTTATCATGAATAGAAAATAATGAACAGATAATAACAAGTATAAAAATGAGTGATGAATATCTCTATACCCATATCCACATAAAGCAATAGCATGAACTACCCAAAGTTTAGTAGTAAAACCAGTGGTGAAACAAGGTATAAAGATAGTCAAAATCTAGGGTATCCTATTGGGTCCCAGCAACATTATCCTATGCAGATCATTATGAATAATAAGAACATGAATGGGTAAAGAAGTGATCAAGGGCACAACTTGCCTTGAACGAGCTCCTGCTCAGCAGTCTCTACCAGCTGAACCTCAGATTCCACAGTGGCTTGCTCGTCTACTCGCATCAACACAATACATACATAGCATAGCATAAATTAACATCACATCAAACATGCAAATAGAATATACAGTAATAAACTAGACATTAAACTAAGATCATAGGAACTGGAATCATTAAATTTGGAGGTATAGATTTTAAGTTATGGATTTTCTAAGGTTTTATGCATTTAATATAAGATTAAGTGGGAAATAAATTTAAATGTGTATTTCATGTAAAAACAGTGGTATTATTTAATAGAGAATACTATTACAAAATTATAGGAACTGGAATGGGTCAATTTGGAGTTCATATGCATTTTCTATAAATTAAACAAGTTTCTGCATTTAAATATGTACTAAAAACTATTTTCTAAATAGTTTTCCTGGTTTTATCAACTATCAGGACTGGGCCTCAAATACTGGAAAGCGCAGGGGTGCCTAGGTAAAAACCCTGAGACACAGAGAATAGTACAGGGTGGACTGCGGGTTTATTCATCAATACTACGAGGACTCTTTTGCAAGATGAGCTATGCGAAAGGGTATGGTGAGTTCTGGGCCATCGGATGTAAAATACACGGCCCAAATTAGATTTTTATAACTTCAAACCGGTACGCAATCGTACCCGTTGGATCTTCATCCAACAACTCAGATTTTTAAGTCGCGTGCTCTGCTCTACACCGCTCATCCGCCGATCGACGGTTGAGATGGCCCGAGATCGAAACGGTACACTCTTCTAATCCTAACCGTTCACTGCGATCCGACGGTGCACGCACCATCCCCTAACTCCCGCTCGCAGGCGATGCCGGCATGCCACCCCACGGCGGAGGCCATGGCCGGGGTATTAAATCCAGCGAGCCACGGGCCTAATCCTCGAATCAAAGGGGGTTTCTGCGCGAAGGACGACGAAATAAACTACTAGGATGCGGAACTCACCGAAGAAACTGACTCACTTGGGCTATCCACGGCGCACCAATTTTCCACGGAGGAGCATGTTGGGGCGAAGGCAAAGGCGCCACCCTTCGCTCGAAGCCTTCGCTGCAGCAGCTGAGCTAACAGAAACAAAACAGGCAGGGACACCCTTCGCTCCTCCCGCACCAGACGAAGACTGGCGACGAAGGGCATCCCACAGTGCGGCCTCGTCCAGCTCGGAGGCCCACGTGCAATCCGGCCCATTGTAACGGGCCCCGCGTGGCCGCCGTGCGTTACGGGCCTAATTTGTAAAAGCATTCCTGTAATTACGGTCTGTAACCCCGCTTTATGGGAATATTCTAGGGATAACCTAGGTAGCTGAGGGCACATGCGTCCTTAGCTTAAGGCGCTGCGCACTCAGGTACCTATAAATACCCCTGCACAGTGCCTGTGAGAGGCCAGATTAACAGAGCTTTTGCCATCTAGTGCGAGTACCCTGTTGACGTCACTGTTCACCCTTGTTGGATCCCCTTGCAACTGAGAGCGAGTTCCAACATTTGGTGCCCACCGTTCATGCTACGAGAAAACCACCCGCGATGGCACCCAAGAGAGCTAACCCGAAGGCTGACGAGGCTGCGAAGGCAGCACTGCTCGCCGCAAGAAAGGGCAAGGCCCTCGCCCTCACCCAATCCACCCACCAAGAGGCCACTGAAGACGATGTCCCTCGCGCATGCGAAGACGACACCCTCCGCACCTGCGACCCTGAGGGACAATCGCAGCCACCCTCAGGCTTCGCACCACCGGAGGGCGCGGACCTCGCCGAGGACGGTGAAGTCCTCGACATCTCAGCAGAAGAACAGCTACAGCTGCACGCCCTGCGCCTCAAGAACCGCAATCTCCAGAGGCAGAAGGAGATACTGGAGGCCAAGCGCCAACGTGTGTCCGCACTAGCCAAAGTGCGGCAAATGATACGCGACGAAGAGCACAAGGCCCAGGAACTCGAGCGGGAGATTGCGCTGATGCAGCGCGAAGGCCACCTCGGCCTGCAGCACGAGTCACCCCTCCAGCAGCGCGCACAACTCGAAGACACGCGCGAAGGCCACCCCGGCCTGCAGCATGGGCCACCCCTGCAACACCGCGCGCAACCGGAGGACCCGCGTTTCCCCCAACGCGACCACACCTTCCCGCACGCCGCGCCATTCCAAGGGGTCAACTATCTCGATGAGCGAAGTCCCCTGGCGCCACACCTGCAAGTGACGCCGTGGCCGGCTAACTTCCGGGCAGGGACCTATCCCAAGTACAACGGCAGCACCGACCCGGCTCAATACATAATGAGTTATCAGGTCGCCGTTGCATCGTCCGGAGGGGACGACGCTACAATGGCGAAGTCTTTCATCATCGCCCTCGAGGGCCCCGCACTCACCTGGTTCACCAGGTTGCCTCCGCTGTCCATTGATTCCTGGAGAAGTCTCCGGGACAAGTTCCTGCTCAACTTCCAAGGGTACCGCCCAGACACCGACGCCCTGGCCGAACTTTCGCTCTGCAAGCAGCTAGAAAAGGAGACTCTCAGGGAGTATTACCGCAAATTTTTAACACTCAAGTCACAGCTGCCCTCAGTCGATGACCAGATTGCCATCCACTATGCTATCGGTGGCCTTCGCGCCGGCGTCCTTTACAGCCACTGCATCAGAGATCCGCCAAAGAACCTCCAAGAGTTATATCAGCTGTTTGAAAAGTACGCCAGATCCGAAGAGCTCCACCAGCGCAAGATTGAGTCCCAAAGGAAGCCAAAAGATGCTCCACAGTCCAGCCGCACGTGGACAAGGACTCCGCAGCCAGACTCCGGTCGAGACGGCCGCAATCAGCAGCAAGTGCACAACATCGCCAACCAGCATCCCGCTGCTGACCCCCCTCGTCGCCAGGAATATCCCCCCCAAGGCCGCGGAAACGGCACTCGTGGTAGGGGCCGAGGGCGTGCGCAGCCGCCGCGCCGATTCTACTGCCTCTTCCATGGCGAAGACTGCGCCCACCAAACCAAAGACTGCCCCGAAACGAAGGCTACCAGAGACAGAATGGCACGGGCGTAGCCAGCCGACAACCCCAGAATTGTCGCGCACAATTACCAGCAACCCCCTCCACCATATATCCACGCTCCCTCCCCGCATCCACCGCACCACGCTTACCAACACCATCAGGAAGTACAAATCATACCTCCTCCACCCCCACCACCACACCAGCAACATCAAAACATCCCCCATGCCCCAAAGCAGGAAGACTTCGCCGATCAACCATATCGCGGAGTCATCCACATGATAACTGGGGGGTCCAGCACTGACTTCGACACCAAGCGGCAGAAGCGGGACCACTACCGCAGCATCAACCATGTCGCCGTCACGGGCCCAGTCGTGCAGACAAAGTGGTCCCACATACCGCTAACCTTTGACGCACGGGACGTCGACTTGCGCAACGCCCCCCACCGCGACGCCATGGTTATCAATTGCAGCGTGGCAGGCTGGGACCTGCACAAGGTCCTCGTTGACAACGGCAGTCAGGCGGACATCATCTTCCTCCACGCCTTCGATCGCATGGGCATAAGCCACAGCCTGCTTAAGCCTTCGGACAACCCGTTGTATGGCTTCGGCGGCAAGGGCACCTTCCCCGTCGGCAAAATAGAGCTGCCTCTCTCCTTCGGTGTAGCACCCAATGCCCGAAGCGAGCAAATAACCTTTGACATTGTGGACATGGTATATCCTTACAATGCCATCATGGGCCGGGGCTCCATCAATAAGTTCGAAGCAGCCATTCACAGACTGTACCTATGTATGAAGATACCAGGTCCGTTAGGCGTCATCACAGTCTTCGGCAATCAACAGACTGCGCGTAACATAGAGCGGGACTTCGTGCCCGGTCAAAGAAACGTGCACTGACTCATGGCCCAACGCGAGGTCCCCGCGCCTGCCAGCCCAACCAATAAGCAACACGACAAGGCGCAGCTGCAGAGCAATGACGGGACCAAGACTGTCCCCCTCGACCAGGCCACGCCCAGGCAGACAGTCATTATCAGCGAAGACCTTACTTCGCATGAAGAAGAAAAGCTCCTCTGCTGCCTGTCCAAGAACAAAGATGTCTTCGCCTGGTCGGCCCTCGATCTGGTCGGGGTCAGCCGTTCAATAATTGAGCACAGTCTGGGAATCGACCCTTCGGTACGGCCGAAAAAGCAGCGACTTCGCAAGATGTCCGACGAAAAGACGGAGGCCGCCAAGGCAGAGGTGCACCACCTCCTGGAGGCCAAATTCATCGAGCCGGTGGCTTACCCCACATGGCTCTCCAATGTCGTGATGGTGCAGAAAAAGAGCAGGAAGTGGCGAATGTGCATCGACTTCACCAGTCTCAATAAAGCCTGCCCAAAGGACAATTTCCCGTTGCCGCGGATCGACAAAATAGTCGATAGCGCGGCCGGATGCGAGGTCATGTCCCTCCTCGATTGCTTCTCCGGTTACCACCAGATATACATGAAGGAAGAAGACAAGGCCAGCACCAGCTTTATAACACCCTTCGACACATATTGCTTCATCAGAATGCCAGAGGGACTCAAGAACGCCGGGTCCACCTTCTCCAGGCTTACCAAAACAGTGCTCGAAGGGCAGGTCGGCAGAAACATATTCACATATGTAGACGACATTGTCGTCGCCAGCAAGAGCAAGGAGGACCACCTCGCCGACCTCGCCGAAACATTCGCGAACATGCGAGACGCACAACTCCGCCTAAACCCGGAAAAGTGCGTCTTCGGCGTTCGCCAAGGCAAAATATTGGGCTACCTGGTATCACACCGCGGCATCGAGGCCAACCCGACCAAGATTCAGGCCATCTTGGACATGACGCCTCCGCAGTCTGTCAGGGACGTCCAGCGCCTGACAGGCAGATTGGCCGCTCTCAACAGATTCATCTCCAGGTCCGCCGAGCGAAGTCACCCCTTCCTCAAGACACTCCGTGGTGCAAAAGACTTCGCCTGGGGACCAGAGCAGGCGGCGGCCTTCGCCTCATTAAAACAGTACCTGACAGAGTTGGCCGTCCTTACCAGCCCCGACCTCTCGCTCCCCCTGCTGCTCTACGTCGCGGCTTCGCCACATGCGGTCAGCGCGGCACTAGTGCAGGAGCAGACTGTCGAGGGCGTGGTCCGGCAGTGCCCCGTGTATTATGTCTCCGAAGTGCTGACACCGTCCAAGTGCAACATGACAGAGCTGGAGAAGATTGCCTACGCAGTCGTCATGTCGTCGCGCAAACTGCGCCATTACTTCGAAGCATTCAAGGTCCGAGTCACCTCAAACAGGGGACTCGGCGAATTATTCAGAAACCCGGAGGCGTCGGTGAGGATTGCCAAGTGGGCGGCCGAACTCTCCGGCTACCACATCTGCTTCGAGCCCAGGACAGCTATCAAGTCTCAAGTCCTGGCAGACTTCGTCGTCGACTGGACTGGGCCAACAACACAGCCAGATCTGTCCGCAGAGAAGACTTGGACGATCCATTGCGACGGCGCATGGTGCCATGCGGGGGCAGGCGTCGCTGCAGTCATCACCTCACCAGTCAGGGTCAAGCACAGATATGCAGCACGACTCAGCTTCAATCTGGAATCCGACAGATGCACAAATAATATAGCAGAATACGAAGCAGTCATCCTCGGCCTCCGCAAGCTAAGGGCCCTCGGAGTCACCACCTGCATCATCAAAACAGACTCCAAGGTAGTTGCCGGCCAAGTCGAGAAAGACTATGCAGCCAAGGACCCCGCGCTCATGCAGTACCTCACGGCCATCCGAAGTCTCGAGAGGCAGTTCAAGGGGTTCACCTTGCAACATGTGGATCGGGCCAAGAATGAGGAGGCCGACGCATTGGCCAAGGCCGCCGCCAGGGGCGAAACTCTGTCCTCCGACGTGTTCTTTCATGTCATCGGCACGCCAGCAGTCCGGAGCCCTGAAGGGCTCCAAATAACCAATGACAGCGAGGGCCACCGCACAGTAAACCTTATCATGACCGAAGACTGGCGGGCACCCATAACCCTGTTCCTGCAGGGGTATTATCATCCAGCCGACATCAGTGAGGCCAAGCGTCTCAGACATCGAAGCCGAGACTTCGCACTGATTGAAGGCCAACTCTACAAAAAAGGGGTCAGTCAACCAATGCTTAAGTGCGTCACTGAAGCCGAAGGCATGCAGATTCTACGTGAAGTCCACAGTGGCACGTGCGGCTCACACGCAGGGCCGAGGGCCCTAGCTGCTAAGGTGATCCGCCAGGGCTTTTACTGGCCCGCAATGATCTACACCGCAAATCGGGTCACACGGTCCTGCGAAGCCTGCCAGAAGTTTTCTCCTCGGTCAGGCGGCCCCTCGCAGTATACAAAGCTGATCGCCCATACATGGCCTCTCCAGCGCTGGGGCCTCGACATTGTCGGGCCCCTGCCCACCGCTCAGGGGAACCTTAAGTTCGCCTTCGTCGCGGTCGAGTACTTCACCAAATGGATCGAGGCGCGGGCTGTTTCTACAATAACATCAAAGATTGCCCAAAAATTCTTCTGGCAGAACATCGTTTGCCGCTTCGGAGTACCGTCCGAACTAACAGTTGACAACGGCAAGCAGTTTGACAACCAAGACTTCAAGGATTTTTGTTTCTCCATTGGCACCAAGCTTGCCTTCGCCTTAGTCTATCATCCGCAGTCCAACGGGGTCGTGGAGCGCGCCAACGGGAAAATCTTCACAGCTATCAAGAAAATGCTCCTTGATGAAAAAAAGGGCAGATGGACCGATTTGTTACCTGAGGCAGTCTGGGCACTAAACACGACTGAGTGCAGGGCGACCGGGTTTACTCCCTTCCGCCTTCTATACAGATCGGAGGCCATGACCCCGCAAGAAATAAAGCACAGGTCCCCGCGAACAGTTCCGTCAGCCGTCTCCGATGTGGACGAGCCAACTTCAAAGGATCTCATCGATGGAGACCGAGTCTTCGCCCTACAGGCCCTGAACAAATACCAAGCCCAGACCAAAGCATGGCGCGACCACTCAGTCATCCCGAGGGAGTTCAGCGAGGGGGACCTCGTACTCATTCGAACAGCTCGGACGGAGTCCAAGGGCAAGCTGGAGCCCAGGTGGGAGGGCCCCTTCATAGTCAAGACAAAAGCTTCCCCAACGCTTACAGGCTCACAACACCAAACGGCGAGGACCTGGAGCACTCCTAGAACATCGACAACCTACGCAAATTTTTTGTTTGATTCCTCAGGGCTGTCTTCACCCTTGTAATTCGCAAAAACAATCTTGTACCGGCCCGCACTCTTTTCCTCCCGGGGGGTGAGGTTTTTAACGAGGCGGAGCCATGTAATATATGTGTGAAAAATCCCCCGCAAAGACATGCGTCGAAAAAGACCGCGACGACGGTCTTCGACATTCGACCAACACGAGGTCACCACGAGGCTAAGCGCTAGCCACCCTCGCGTGCGACAAATCCGCGCAGAAGTCGCCTAAGGGTGCAGCCGGATTAGCACAACAAGTGCGAAAAAATCGAAGTCTATCGCAAAGACTATCCGCGTAGAAGTCGTCTAAGGGTGCAGCCGGATTAGCACAACAAGTGCGAAAAAATCGAAGTCTATCGCAAAGACTATCCGCGCAAAAGTCGCATAAGGGTGCAGCCGGATTAGCACAACAAGTGCGAAAAAATCGAAGTCTATCGCGAAGACTATCCCGCAGAAGTCGCCTAAGGGTGCAGCCGGATTAGCACAACAAGTGCAAAAAAATCGAAGTCTATCGCGAAGACTATCCGCGCAGAAGTCGCCTAAGGGTGCAGCCGGATTAGCACAACAAGTGCGAAAAAATCGAAGTCTATCGCAAAGACTATCCGCGCAGAAGTCGCCTAAGGGTGCAGCCGGATTAGCACAACAAGTGCGAAAAAATCGAAGTCTATCGCAAAGACTATCCGCGCAGAAGTCGCCTAAGGGTGCAGCCGGATTAGCACAACAAGTGCGAAAAAATCGAAGTCTATCGCGAAGACAATCCGCGCAGAAGTCGCCTTAGGGTGCAGCCGGACTAGCACAACAAGTGCGAAAAAGCCGAAACCTACCGCACAGACTGTCCGTGCAGAAGACACCTAAGGGTGCAACCGGACTAGCACAACAAAGGCAGAAACGACAACATCAAACCGTCCACGCCAAAACCAACTATAATCACACCAACACAGCACAACAAAACAAACCAGACAAAGTACACAACGCCTTCGCACACATATGCAAGCGAGGGCACACAACTTCATCATACAAAACTCTACATATACAAGCGAGGGCACCACACTCTACATCGGCTCAACCTTAGGAATAATTCCCATCTCCCTATAATTAAATAACATTATCTTAAGCTCCTCACCCGCAAAAAGACTTCGCAGTTCCCCTTCACCTGTATTCTCGGTGGCCGGCAAAGACAACAGTTCCTGCCGGCCAGCCCCACTCACACGAAGCCGAGCCCCCTCCGCCCCACTAACTCTACGTTTCGCAATTGCCCTTCGTCGCCGTCGCCCGGTGCTAGGACCTGGCACATCTCCTGCGTCCGTGGCGTGCGGCGAAGACTCCGCCGCAGCCACATCCAAAGCCGCGAAGTAATCCAAGTCCTCCGACGACTCCTCAGTCCACTCAATCGAGCTCCCAGAGTCAGCACAATCAAAAAACTCAGATGCAGACCCACCACATTCATTACCATCTTTCGCGGTCGAAGCCGCCAAAAATTTAGTAGTAGCGGTTGTGTGCGCAGGCCCAAAATCTTGAACCTGCGCAGCAACCAAAATTCAGTAACATGTACAAATTTCCCCAACCCTCTACACCCACTACGCCACCTGCGACGGCCCTGACGTTGCGGGAGCCTCCGCCGTTGGCTCCGCCGTTGCTTCCGCTGTTATCTCCGCCGCCACCGCTGCAGAATCTTCAGCACTCGGCGCAGCAGCTGCGGAAGCATCAGGCGCGCCTTCGGCGACCTCTGGGGGCAAGTCTTCGCCGGCCGCAGCGGATGCGGGGGCACCCGACGCGTCCCCCGCAGTCTCCGGGGTCGGCTCCAGGGCGACCCCAGACACGGCCTCCGCCGGGGTCGACTCCGGGTCAGTCAGCATGCTGTTCAACGCCCCGAAGTCGTCGACCCTCTCGCCATGCGCCGCCTAAGCCAAAACACACAAAATTCATCAAACACACACACAGCCTACGTCCAACAAATACCAAACAAGCGAAAACATTACCTGAGCCCTCACCGTCTCGGCGCGCTCCCTGACCACCTCGCGACCGTGTGGACCCCACAGCCGGTCGAAGATAGCTCCGGCGGATTCCTTCACTACGGGGTCCTCAACCTTGAAGATATCTTGCTCAAAATCTTCTTCGACTTGGTCGAAGACCTCGAAGTGCCGGCACCCTTCGCGGGAGAGCGCGTTCATCGCCCCCTCGCAGGTGACCAGGGAGGCATACGCCATAAACCCCTCCACGACAGTGGGGAGTGCCTGCAACTCCTCCTGCACCCACTCTAGGCACCGAAGTCCGGGCTCTCGGTCCGGCACTTCGAATTCACCGGTCCCCGCGCCCAGGCCACAGTATGTATCTACAAGCAGTTGGCGCATCCGCTCCGCCTCCGCGCGTGACGCGGCCTCGGCCCCCTTCACGCGGCTCTCCAGGGCGGTGAGCCGCTCCTGCATCTGTTCGGCGCGCTCCCTGGCAAGATTGCCCTCCGCCCGTGCCAGGTTGGCCTCCGCTTGCGCAGCCTGCGCCTTGACAAGGGCCTCGTTGGTCTCCCTCCTTTCCCCCGCCAGCTGGCGCCGGAGGGCGGCCTTCTCGTCCTCCAGTGTGGCCACCTTGTTCGCCAGCTTGCGACACTTGCTGTCGGCGGCCGATTTTTCACGGACAGCGTCAGCATGTTGTGTCCGAAGTCTTTCGACTTCGGCAGCCACAGCTGCCGTGAGGGCCCCCAACGCAGTGCGGCTGGCGAAGTCAGCCACCTGCAGAGCAATCGTAAGACCGCGGCCCCACCAAGCCGAAAAAAAGGACGAAGTCCAACTCAGCGGACCTGACATAGCGCCTCCGTCACCTCCGTCAGCCGGCGGGACGCAGCGCCCGCCTTATCCATGACAACCGCGAGGGCCGACGCCTCGCCTCCGGCGCTAAGAGCCCCGCCCTTCGCCTTCGGCACTGCGGCAGCCGTCGTGGTCGCCGCGGCAGGCGCAACCATAGCAAGTTGGCCTTCGCCCGACCCTGCAATGTACCAACGAACCAATCAAAAAAAAACAATAAAGCCAACGACTTACCACCAAGATAGTCGTCCACACTAATATCGGTGACGAAGTCGGCGACACGTTTGCCCGCCAACGGCAACGCTCGGGCCGCCTTCGCGACCTCCGCCACTCCGCTGGACGGTGGCACCGCCTTCGCCGATTTCGAGCCTCCGGCGCCTGCCGTTGCCTCCGGCGCCTTGCTAAATGCAGGGACGCCCGACTTCGCCGCCAGCGGCGGCCGGCCTCCGCCGGGGGCCGCAGCCTTCGCAGCCCCCCGCTGCCTCTTCGGCCTGGCTTCAACGAGCCTGACAGCCGCCTGGCGCTTCTGTGCAGCTCCCTGGCGATCCTTGTCCATCACTTCTGACACAACAGCAGCAATATTCCGCCCGTAAGGAAATACCCTCCATTCACGAACCATGCGAGATGTAAAAAAGTCCTCGCCAGCCGCGCGGGGGACAGGAACATTCCTAGGCCAACAACCCCCGGTAACCCTCAGCATCCGAGCCGAAGACTCCTGGAGCTCGGGCGAAGACATCCTTTCCCCCGGGGCCGCGCACGTCCTCATCAACTCTCTAGCAAAACCATCAGAAATCCCAAGTCCTCCCATAGCAGTACCTAATTTTCTCTTTTTAGAGGATGGGGCGGCCGCCGGCACAGGGTCGTCTCCGGTCTCCACCGCCGGTTTCTTCCCACGGCGGTCCACATCGCCTTGACCAGGGTAGCCGTCATATGGCAATTCATTTAATTCAAAAACCCTGTTCAAGCGGTCATTCGACCCGCGGATATCCCAGCTGCGCTGGCCCTCTGTCCTCGGCACGTAGCGTCCAACAAGCCGCACCGCCCCATCCTCCGCCTCACGCACGAAGGCGGCCGGATCGCGGTTTTGCAGATTCAGGGCGAAGGCGGGACTCCGCACCACCCTTCCGCCATGAAAAGGCATCTGGCGAGGGCATACTTCGCCCAACGCCCAGCCATGCGCCAAGGGCCACACCCCGTACGCCACAAATTCTTCAACCAAGTCGCGCCCACTGCTTAGGCCGGTGGCGCACCGAAGAGCCCCTTCGTCCACATCCTCCTCCGCCACTTCAAAGGGCGGGTACGCTGAGTAAAAATGAGAACACATCGCGGACACGGGGAGTCCCTCATGGCCTTCGACGGTACCCTCAGCAACGTAAAACCAAAATTCATTCCAGTTGCCCCACTTGTTGCGGGCGCAAGGAACCAACTCGACTACCTGCATCGTGGTTTTGCCGGTCTTCGGCGTGAATGTGCAGGATCCAAACTGAGCAACTTCGCCTCCAATCATCCTCTTCTGCCAATGCAAACAATAATACTTCGCAAAAACTTCCACCGATGGCTGTCCGCCGTACGAAGTCGTCGCCCAGACATACTTCGACAGAGCCACTATGGCATTCGGTGTCAGCTGATGTATTTGAACGTTGAACCTGCGCAGGACTTCGCCAACAAATCGGTGCGCAGGCAAGCGGAGTCCGGCGGCGAAGAACGCCTCGAAAATGACCAACTCGCCCTCTGGCTCGGGGACTTCCTCCATCCCCGGGACTCGAGCAACTCCGCCGCCGAAGTAACCCAACCGCTGCATATCTTGCACGCGGGCCGACGACATCCGCGATACGCCAAAATCAACAGAATCGTCGGCGCGCAACTCCTCCGCCATTAAACTACTCAGCGTCTCCTCAGACGAGGCGGCGGTCGGCGGCGAGGGAACGGCCGGCGGTGTAGTGGCAGCGGAAGAAGACGAGGACGGCATCGCTACGTACCGTCGGCGGCGGCGGGCGGTCTGCTTCACTCGAGCCAGATCTCCGGCGAACAAGAGCACAGCGGGCAGACGAGCAGCAAGACGGCTTGGGTTTTCGCGAAGCGCGGAAGGTGAAGTTCAAAAAGCGCCGACCCCCGCCCCCTTTTATAGACAGGGCGCGGCTCTTCGGGAAACCCGCAATCCAACAGGGCGCGGCGCTTCGAGAAACCCGCAATCCAACAGTACGCCGTCAATCAACGGTCATATCAAAAACCCCCGCGGAACCACTTCGAGCGAGGGCAGCGTCTCCGCCATCTAACAACGTCTTTGGCACCAGGTGACTTTGTCGAACTGGTCCCTCGGAGGGCAAATGTTGGGGCGAAGGCAAAGGCGCCACCCTTCGCTCGAAGCCTTCGCTGCAGCAGCTGAGCTAACAGAAACAAAACAGGCAGGGACACCCTTCGCTCCTCCCGCACCAGACGAAGACTGGCGACGAAGGGCATCCCACAGTGCGGCCTCGTCCAGCTCGGAGGCCCACGTGCAATCCGGCCCATTGTAACGGGCCCCGCGTGGCCGCCGTGCGTTACGGGCCTAATTTGTAAAAGCATTCCTGTAATTACGGTCTGTAACCCCGCTTTATGGGAATATTCTAGGGATAACCTAGGTAGCTAAGGGCACATGCGTCCTTAGCTTAAGGCGCTGCGTACTCAGGTACCTATAAATACCCCTGCACAGTGCCCGTGAGAGGCCAAATTAACAGAGCTTTTGCCATCTAGCGCGAGTACCCTGTTGACGTCACTGTTCACCCTTGTTGGATCCCCTTGCAACTGAGAGCGAGTTCCAACAGAGCACTACGCTGGTGAGAAATTCACGATGGGCCCGATCCAATCTTGGTTCAAGAAGGCCACAGACAGGTGAGGTTGACTCTGGCGACGCCACACAACCGCAATTTGGCGACAGGGCGCAAGCACAGCAGAGATTTCACCGACGACAGCCGCTCGACGGTACACACCTTTGCTCTGCTTCGCCCCCGACCTCACGCTACGGTGGTAATCGCGGCTGTAGGAGGAAGAGGGGGAGATAGACGAGTTCGGGGGTCGCGACACTCTATATAGGCGCGACATGGTCAGCTCAACAACGGCCACCCGCGTGATCCACGCAAGCCGCCATGCTCGGAGTTTAGCTGAGGACGAAACTGACCGCTTGGGCCCTTCCGTCAGTGATTGATGCAAGGGGATACGGTACCGGGCCCACGCGCCAGTCACAACATCACAGGAAGCGGGTACGAGCGAGGCAAGCGGCGACGGCTGGCAGCCGGGCCCCACGCGCAAGTGAGTGGTGACGAGGGCGCGCGCGGGAGTGGAAACCTAGGCCGCGCGGGGGAAACATTCAGTGTTGGGCCGATTTGGCAGTTCGCGGCCCAACTGCGCATAGTTCATTTTCTCTATTTTCTTTCTTCTTTCTTGTTTCTTTTTTTCACCTTTTTATTTTTTTGAAACTCAAATCTGAAATCAAATTCTTGTAGTGAATTTTGTACTCAGTTAAATGTACATTTTGAAATCACCAGTTTGAAAGATATTTATTCTTATTTTTATTTCAGTTTATGTAGTATTTCTCTCATTTCTTTCTTTCCCATTTTCAAAATTTAGAATTTTAATTTAGGTTAATTCCCAAATTCTCATCTAGGGTTTTAATCTAAATCTTCTACTCATTATAATATTTTTATTCATGTTATTATTGTTTTAAATGCACAAACAAAAATCCAACATGATGTAATGGTTTATTTGTGTCTTAATAAAGATTTATTCATTTTAAACATGAGTAGTCACATGTGATGATAAATGGAGATGCACATATATTCAAAAGAGACAATTCCTCTTTTTATTTTCCCTTACAATTTGAGTATTACAATGACTTGTGGGTAAAAATGTGCAACCTCTGCAGAGTGTAAAACTGGTATACTAGCCGTGCTCACGGTCATGAGCAGCTCGGACCCTCACATGATTAATTTATGGAACTAAATTCAATTTGTCATATGCATTGCATCGCAGGTGATGTTGTTACTTTTATTTTACTACTTAATTGGGTTTGGTATTTACTTATACTTAGTAATTGCTAATAAAATTTTGACCAACTCTAAAAGTAATGCTCAGCTTCAACCATCCTCTTTGGTAAGCCTTACACTTCGTGAGCTCCCACCTTTGGCGAGTTCATGCACATCATTCCCCACAACTTGTTGAGCAATGAACGTTTGTGAGCTCACTCTTGCTGTCTCACACCCCCCACAGGTCAAGAACAGGTACCACAGGATGAGGCGCATGGAGGATGCTGTGATGAGTTCGTGAGAGGTCTAGGCCGTCGTCTCCCAGTCAACTTTGGGTTGATGGACCGTTGTCTCCTTATAATGTAATTTTTTTTGTATAGAACTCCTGTTATATAGTAAAGATGTGACATTCGATCCTATGCCATGATTCATCATATGTGTGAGACTTGGTCCCAGCACACCTGGTGATTATGTTCGCGCTCGGGTCTTGGTGCCCCGAAACCCGGGTGTGACAGATGCTCGGCGGGTTAATTTGAAAGAGGTATAAGTGTTTTTTTTTGCAAAAAAATGACGCACGACGACCGTTGAAACTGGTGCTTTAGGTATAGTGTAGATATAGAAATTATCGTAAGATTTTGATCAAATGTACTAGATCGCTTGATTACACGCTATAAAAATCCAATTATGATTTGATATTTTATGTAAAAGAGGTTAAATATAAAATAGTTACTAGATTTCGGACGAAAAGGGATCAATGTAAAATAGCGGTCATCATTAGATTTTGATCAAACCCAGATCGCTTGATTGCACGGTTGTATTAATAAACCACATGTAATAATATATAACAATAGAGGATGACTGACATCACTGATCGGAAGAAAAAATGTTGTTCTAGAAAATGTAGCTCCAAATGCTTCAGTAAATCATACAAGAGTAAATCAAGCAAGAGGAGAACCTACAGCACGATAAGTCAAAAAAATATAGATAAGTAGAATATGAATGACCAAAGTTAAACAAGCTTAAATGATAGAAGTCCTAAATGGCAGTTTGAGGGAGTTTTTAAGTAGCAACATATTACACTTGAAGTATGTACATTCGGTATATGACAATCGAAGCATATGTCAAATTGTGATGTGATATGAATTCATGACATAACAAGGCATGTTAAATCTTTATTAGCAGAACAATCTAGTCAAATATATTTAATTATGACGGATTAATAAACTACATGTAATAATATATAACAATAGAGGATGACTGACCTCACTGATCGGAAGAAAAAATGTTGTTCTAGAAAATGCAGCTCCAAATGCTTTAGTAAATCATACAAGAGTAAATCAAGCAAGAGGAGAACCTACAGCACGATAAGTCAAAAAAATATAGATAAGTAGAATATGAATGATCAAAGTTAAACAAGCTTAAATGATAGAAGTCCTAAATGACAGTTTGAGGGAGTTTTTAAGTAGCAACATATTACACTTGAAGTATGTACATTCGGTATATGACAACATTAAATTCAGTAAATCATAATTGTTGTGAGCCAATACATTGGTATCTAGCTTTGCAGGAAGGCGAGAGTCTTGACCATAATTGGATATGGACTATTTATTGTCATGTTAGTAAGATATAGTGATATAATGGTCATATTTATATGGAAACAGATTAATCACTAATCAATATACACAGAAATGTTCTAGAATATTCAGTGTTCCAGAATACTGGTTGTACCAGAAAATTCAGACCTTGTTTTATGTTGATGTAGCCAATGGATCTGAAATTTATGTAGCTGAAAATGGTTCAAAAAACAATGTAGCGACACCAATTATCATCTTACTATTTTACATTAGAAAATCTGTACTAAGTGTGAAAGGAAGAATATAGATATTTGCATTCACATTTTGATCATTTACCCTGCTGGACTTGACATTGTTTTATGTTGATGTAGCCAATGAATCTGAAATTCATGTGGCTGAAACTGGTTCAAAAAGCAGCGTAGCGGCACCAATTATCACCTTACTATTCTATATTAGAAAATTTGTACTGAGTGTGAAAGGAAGCATATAGATATTTGCATTCACATTTTGAACATTTACCCTGTTGGACTTGACCTTGTTTTATGTTGATGTAGCCAATAGATGATTCAACTGATTCACTGCCATCTACAGCGCAGTGTATTGTATGAACTGGGTGTGTTGATAGACCCATGCTAGAATGCAAAGGTGCTGAAGTTTGACGGACATCAAAGACTAATAGCATGCCGTTCTGAAAATTTCAGACAAAAATAACTTCTATTGAACACTTCAAAGAGCGCCAAAAGCTTTAGAAGAATCACAAGGCATTCCAAAAAGTACACCTGTAACCCAGCATAAATATGACTTGAAGTAGTATAATCCCCTGAACAGGACCAACCAGGAGCCTGCAAGACATCACAATACAGAAGATTAGCAGGACAGCATAATCACTCTGACTGGTTCACTCGCTCCTACTTAAGCAACTGCTAGCTATTCAGCACCTTAAAATCAAATTAAGGAAAAAGTATGCATGTCTCTGTAAATAACAAGTGCCCTGATTACCAAGCACTTGTTGATCTTCTTAAAATTAAAATACATAATGTAGTGAGTGTATAGTGATCGTTTTTCAGTATCCAAGAGTTAGAACTACTACATGAGAACAAATACAAATGGAACAGGCCTATTCATACCTAGTTCTAGAAAAAGCAATGTTTACTTTTGGTAGCATGAAGAGCGTTAAAACAGTTGCAAGTTTTGTGAAATTGCAAGGTCAAAGAATTACCGGCAGATCATATTGAAGGACAACATTGTTGGTAGCCATGCTGGGATATATGGGATATAAAACATACGAACAAAGGTCAGATATCGGAGTAAGTAAATGTAGCCAAGAAACCAGTGAAGAATAAAACTTGCACACTTTCTTTACAGACCTGAAAATAGACAACTTCCTGCCCAGTGATGCAAAAACAACATGGCCCCCAGGCAGTACACAGATATCCCTAATAGCTTTAGTATCAGGAGGAAGGTGGATTTTCTCCATTCCATGTCCATGAAACATGCTAACCTGTTGAAATTAAGAATTGATTTGCGAAAGGTGAATAATCAACAAAAGTTTGCTGTAAAAATTGTTACTCACCTTAAGTCATTAAGCAAAACCTTCTCTTAAGACTTGTACCTTTGTAAGTATGTGTTCAGCACTAACTCCATGTGCCCTTCCCGAAGTCAATATAATTTGACTGGATGCATCTATACCCATGACCCGAGCTCCATCGACCAAAAACTCATTCTACAAAACATGCTGCAATTGTGAGTCGGTGAATGATGAAGTTAACTCTACTGCTATAGTGATGCTGCTGTTCCACTAACTGTATGATTGAAGTTGGCATGATAAGAGGCACATGCTTCATAAGTAGTACTCCATCTGTTCAAAATCGGTACGCATCTTTTGCTACATGCCTAGATATGCATTATTTCTAGATACATAGTAAAAGCTATGTATCTAGAAAAAACAAAACAACCTAGAACTTGGAATGAAAAGAGTAGTAAACACTGAAGACTGAACAGCTATAGTAACATTAGGGTGCTGTCATGTACGACCGCACTTACAGGCTCCGTCGTGACGCCAGGAGGGCTGCAGATCACGCAGCCAAGGCAGGCGCCACAATCAGTGGCTAAGTTTAGAAAGATAAGGATTAGTTTCCCTTTTGCATGCCTTAATCATAGAAGGGATTGGTTAAGATTAGTTTCCTTTTCATATGCCTTAATCATAGGAGAGATTGGTTAATATTAGTTTCCTTTTCATATGCCTTAATCATAGGAGAGATTGGTTGAACCAGAGGCTATATATGTCGTGTAATAGACTGGGAAATAATCAAGCAAGATCAATTATCCAAAACTGCTCTTCTCCCTTGCCTCTCTCAAGCCACCGGTGAGGAACCCCTCACGGTGAAGGTCTGGAGCGTGACTACGAACTGCGTAGCCGCGGTCCAGCGACGTTGGGCGTCGAAGCGCTTGACAGGTGCATAATCAAATGGGGCTAGAAAGAGGGAATCAGACAACACTGAAAACGGACCTGGAGAGCAAAACTTGACAGATTGATGTGGTCAATGTCCTTTGTATGTGAGGCAATTAGCTCTGCCCCTAGTATTCCATCTGATGACTGCTCTGTCACTCTCTTCACAGTTGATTGTAAAAATGTTAACAATAAAGCACCTATTACAACGATCAATCGTTAAAATCAAGTGATACTAGTGCTTACCTGTCTCTTTTTGTTTGATTCATATAATATATTTTGTTGCAACATAATCTGCCTCTCCAGGTGATATTAGGAAACATAAAGGACTGAACATGACCCTCTACTGAGCGTGTAAGGGTTTATGCACAGAAAGTATTGCTCAATTTAATTTGTAATAGAGTACATCAGAAGGAGTCACCCATGTTTCCTCAGAGAAATTGGTCAATTCGGTTACTGAGACAATATTTCATTTGTGTGGTACCTTATGCTCTTTTATCTCCTCAAGTAATTTTGCTTGCTGCATGGAAACATAAAGAAAGCATAAGCTTTGGGAATAGGATATGCAAGTTGTATTAATTGCTCCTGGACGGAATGACCATAATGTTAAAGTAGGAACAAAGACTGTACGAAAGAGAGAGCTTACTTGCTTCTCAAGATATTCATTTCTCTCTCTCAAGGACAATACTTGCTGCACAAATCAAACATGCGTCACTAGATGACCACAGCTCACTAATACCACCAAGGAAAGTAAGTGACTAACCTTTTCAAGATCATTATTGGGAACAACAATCTCTGGTACATAGAGGTTGATGATGTTGTTCTGTGTATATCTCTTGCCACATTGAGGACACTGAGTAAGTATAAACAATGAATCTGATCAATCAGAAGGATCCCCAAAACAACACTATTATTCTGAGCTCAATAGCCATCATACCGGTGCCTTTTTCTTGCCGTACTGCAGTAACCACATCTCTAAGCAATGTCTGCCGTAGACATGTCCACAAGGGATGCAACTAGACGTGGAATATCACAGTTAGCAAATTAAGATCCTCCTCTCGCAATGGTATGAATATAAGCAGGTATAGGTAGGGGTGGTAATGGATCGTGGTGCAAATGTTTATTCACAATTCGGTAGGGTCCTAAAAATATTTTAGTTCATAAATGAATAGGAATGGAGCCCGATCCTAATCCGATCCGTTTTTTTAATTTTATAGTGTAAAATTTAGAGCCCATTGTCACCGTATAGGAACCAGGACCATTCGCTTTGCACACTAGTCAGATGATAACCCATTTTTCTAGCATAGCAATACAAGTACAAATCAGGCTAGAAAAAATACAGGTAAAGACAAGCTATTTCTCTTTTCACACAATCTGTAACGTTTTATGAAAGTGACATGGTCAAGTAAGAGCAACTCCAACAGCCTATTTAAAACAACGTACTGGGTAAAAAAAGAAAAAAAAATCTCATAGAAACCCATTCCAACAGACTCGCCTTCTTCCTCGCCTCTTCATCCCGCTCGCCATCGCCTGCCCTTCGCTCGGTACATTTGCCGAGGCTGTAGGACTCGCCATATCCCCCTCTCGCCCTCCCGCCGCCTTCCATTCCCGCGCTTTCCCGCCCGCTCTCCCAGCCTCCCGCCGCTTCGGCGTCCTCCAGTCCTCGCGCGTTCGTCTGCTCATGCTAGGGGCCTGTGCACAGTCGCTGCCATCGCGCCCACATTTTACTCATGTTCAGGCCGCCGCAAGCTCGCCCAACATCTTGTAGCGGTTGCAAGGTCAGTATGTTGCTCATGAATGCACTTCAAAAGTTCATCAATAAATTATTGGATTCATCTTTGTTGTCTGTCTATGCTTTCTCTAGTTTCATAAGGCAAAAACGGTGGCATTTGTGCCTACTTTTTTGTGTGTTTCTTAAACCAAAGGTGAATTTGTGCCTACTTTTTATGTGTGACTGAAATCAAAGGTTTGAAAGCAAAGGTCTGGAACCAAACCCGATACTGACAAAAGGTCTGCACACGACACTCCTAGTTGGATTTGTTTTTTTTCCTTGCAGGCCTATTTGTGCATACACTTCTGCGTGGACAGTAGCACATGATTTTTCTGTAGGAGTTAAAACATCAGCCGAAGAATGCATGTGCTACTCTTTTGTGTTAATGTAAATTATCAAGAAACTGAAACAGATCAGCAATATTGTAATCTGTAAGTGCAAACTGAAACAGACTTGTGCTGCAATTTTCAGACTAATCGTAATGGTCAGTTTAATTGTGATAAGTTCAATGAGGTTCCCTATCACATAGATTCATAAACGCGTGGGGACTCGTCCGCGACGGCGGCATGAGGACTCGCATACGACGGCGGCAGGGAATGGTCTGCCGTCCCGCGATGGCGGCGTGGAGATAGCCCTGCGATCCCAACGTCTAGTACGCGCACCACGGCACCAGTAAACTCTAAATTTAGCTAGGATTTTATCTAGCCTGTTGGAGTTGCTCTAATCTCCAGCGAATTAGCGCAGTTATATCCAGATCCAGAGGCTTGTAAACGCATATCAATTGTGCACTCCTAGAGATGAACTCCCACTACACCCAATTACAGTGCTCATGGACCACAAGAGTCACCATCTAAAAACATAAATAGCGACTGGTTAGAAAACCCAGTACGCTGATTTCGAAATTCGTGGTTTCAGCCAACCGGCATAGCCGCACAGGTACTAGATCAGCTGATCATTAGAAGTTGTGAACCACGCGAGACAACAAGTTGGTCCGCAAACCCACAAAATCACAGAAATATACAATTCCTCCTCACCTCACGCGATGCGCACCATCAGCGGTCCACGCGACCATACAAATGGGGCAGCTGGGAAGGCATGGGTCCTCCGCCTCGGCTTCACTCTCCGCCGCCTTATACTTGCTGGCAGAGCCGCCCGGGCTCCTCGCACCGTCACCGGATCCCTCGCTCCCCTCCTCCTCCTCCTCCTCCTCATCGCTCCCTTCCTCACTCGAGCCGGACGAGCTCACTTGTACAGCCGTGGGAGCAGCCACCTCTGGGGCCGGCCGCGGCCGCCTGCCCCGGGAGCCCGACCGTGACGGCATTGGGGTGGGGTGGCCGTCTGGCCGAGCTTCGCCGCGACCGGATTGGACTATTGGAGAGCGGCAGAATGAACTGGATTGGGAAAAGAAATTTCAGCGAGTGATGGCGCCGGTCGGTGAGCGAGCAACGAAAAGGTTGGCGCGCACGAGTCGGAAGATTTCATGGGCTTTCGTTTATGGGCTCTGCAAAATAACGAGCGCTCGCCCACTTCCAGCGCTCGAGCGACAGGGTGACTGGGTGAGGCGCGTTTCGGTTAGTCCCACCTCGCCGCCTGAAGTTGGGTGCGACACGTGAGGAGGCTACATAAGCAGCGCCCCTGCCTACTTTACAACATACTTACCTGGACGGGGTCGACGGGCTATCAAGAAGGCCCGTGGCCTATGTCAATGGCTCACATTGCACTTGGTGGGTGCGTTGGCTTATCATCTCCCCAAGTGGGAGAGTGGACGTCATAATTTGTGGTAGAGGGGGTACGCGTTCGCGCGGCCCCTGCCAATTCTAAGTAATTTTGAAGTTTTTTCTTGATCCAGATCAGGGTTTCTGATCCATAAATTCTGAAATTTTTTTTCCATATCTGGATTCCTGATCTATGAAGTTTGGCTGCCTTCGCCTGCTCGGCCCCTGCCAATAGGGGCCAATTCGTGTAATAATGAAGTTACTGTGGAGTTTGTTTGCTTCTTGGGCCAATTCGTGTAATAATGAAGGCCCCTGCCAATAGGGGCCAATTCGTGTAATAATGAAGTTACTGTGGAGTTTGTTTGCTTCTTGGGCCAATTCGTGTAATAATGAAGGTACTGTGGAGTTTGTTTGCTTCTTGGGCTATATCTGGATTCTGATCTATGTAGTCTAAACTTTGTTTCATAAGCTGTCTTCAACTTCACCTGCTCGTTTACACGCTGCAGGTCCACGTCGCAAGAAGCGAGAGCAACATAGACCATCGAAAAAAAATAGAGAGGCTGATGGCTGTGGGAAACTATTGGTGCACCGTAATTCTGTAGCTGACTATTAAATAAATATATTTTAATTATAAAGCTAATTACGTAAATTTATTAAACCTAATTAGTTCTGTTTATTTAATAATTATAATAGATATTCAAATATTCGATGTGATACGAACTAAACTTTAGTCAAAGAAATTAGACACGCCCCTAAAAGTGGAATCTTAGGGGGTGTTTGACACTACTTTGGTTCTAGCTTAAACTGTGGTGTATAATATAAATTTAAATGGTTTAAAAATATTTTTAATCTGAATAAAAAATAAAATAAATTATCTAAATGTCTTCTAAAAGTTTGCAACTTCAACTTACATGATTTTTTAAAGTTTCTAATTACCCGCTTCATCTAAATGTCTACTCTGGGTTACATGAAGTCAAAAGCAGTCCTAAATAGGGCCTTAGATCCACGGTTTGCCGGCTCAATATGTCCACAATAGAGCTCTTGACACTTGTCTCACAAAAAATGGAAACCTACACTTGTCTCACTAAAGGTGAAATCTTAGATCCACGCTGAAATCATGTGATTCAAGAAAGTTGAAGCTCTCGTAAACGTGGCCTTAATGTACTCCGTCCTAAATAACCTACAATCCTTCTAACTTTATTAGAGAATGGAGAGTCCCTTCCAATCAACAATAATCTCCAATAGTCACTCAACAATACTATAAATTCTAGATGACGACAGTCACTAAACGAAACAAGAGAATAACCAGTCAAAGATCGCTCGACTAGTGCAACAAGATGTAAAAAATGAAATGCATTAGAAACTTTTAACCTTGACCAAATGATGATTTGAATTATGCAAGTGAGTAGAGTTTATTTCTTTGCCCTAAACATGTGTGCACAAGTGTATGGAGTGCCAAGAATATAACCACAACTGACCACAAGGTCTATTTATAATTTCCAAAAAAATCTATATCTTACCATTTTGGTGAGAGCTGGTTGGTTGCAAAGGCACTAGTGTCCCCATCGGGTAGTTTCCAACTACACAAAATCCATCGTGTTGCTTGTCATGCTCACGCCGAATATGGCGCCGGATATAGCAACTGCTTGTTAGAGCTAAGTATCAATTTATATGTTTTCTGAGTTCGCTAGCTTGTGTAGCATCTGATACCACCACCAGACACGTACGATGCTCCTTAGACCTAAAAAAACTCAATTGTTATTTCTCTCTACGTGACCTATGCGGCGAGTGACATTCAGTACATACTAGACCCTTTGGTGTTTGGTTGAAAATTACAGCATACGAGGACAAGCCTCGTGTTTGGGGCATATGTCTCGTGCATCAACAGTCATGTCCAATGCATGCAAGACAACTGCATCAAGGACACTCTCTTCTCTCTGTAAACGTGCTAATTTAAAGTTTCTAATGAGCCGCTTCATCTAAATATCTACTATGGGTTACATGAAGTCAAAGCAGTCCCAAATAGGGCCTTAGATCCACGGTTTGCCGGCTCAATATGTCCACAATAGAGCTCTTGACACTTGTCTCAAAAAAAATGGAAACTAGGGTCTGTCCGGTGCGGCATCGGACTGTCCAGTGCCACTAGAAGACAAAGCCTCCAACGGTCAGAAGCTCCCGAACCCTAACGGTTGGGTGACATATCTGGCGCATCGGACACTGTCCGGTGACGCACCTGACTGTCCGATGCGCCCATCGACAGCAGTTTGCCCCAACGGTCATTTGGTGGTTGAGGGCTATAAATACCCCCAACCACCTCCACTCCAAGCATCCAAGTTTCCAGCACTTCACATTCAATACAAGAGCTAGTGCATTCACTCTTAGTGAAAGGGAAATGTATCTTTGGGCCATTTCTATAATGTTTTGGTGATTAAGTGTCCAACACATGTTAAGTGAGTTGTTTATGTGCCAAACAAGCAAGAAGTGAAAATCATGTAGCAATGTACGTTTCTAGACTTAGTACATTATTTTGAGTACTAACATATATTGTCTAAGTGCTAGAAACAGAGAAAAGAAGAGAAGAAAAGAAATGCAAAAGACTTGGCTTGGTACAACCAAGTCCAGCTCGGTCTGGCACACCGGACTGTCCGGTGGTGCACCGGACAGTGTCCGGCGCACCAGGCTGAACTCTGGTGAACAGGCCGTTCTCGAGGCTCGACGGTGGCGTACGACTATAATTCACCGGACTATAAATCAAGATATATTACAACCCGCTCCCCAGCGAAACCCTCATTTTCTCCACGCAGGCCCGGCTACTCATCATCAGCGGGATCCCGCTGGAAGCGCCCGGCCACCACGTCCACAACATCCTGTACGCCCTCCTAGGCGGCGTCTTCAGTATCGGCCACCGGGCCTGCGATCACTGGCCCCAAGGAGACAGCCGGGTCGTGGCTCCGGAAGCATGTCAAGACGTACTCTATCGCCGACCGGCAGAGTCTGCTGCCCTCGGCCTCCAGGCGGGCGCCAAGAATCTGATCCAGACGTCGGAGGCGGTCAGCAGCGGAATCCAGTACCGGGAGCGCATTGGAGATGGACGCCGGCTGCACCAACGCTGGGATGGGACTCACCCCCAAGGGCACCAGTGCTGTACTTGCCTCGCCAGCCCAGGTGGCGATGCGCTGGGCCCCGGCGCGTTGCTCAGCCCGGAGGTCGTTGAGTTCTTCCTCATCACCTCCACCGCCTAGGGGCCCGGGGCCGCCTGCGTAGCCTGAGCAGCCTACGCCACCTGAAACCGGCAGACCTGCTCCTCCAGTGCCCGCTCTTTCCCCTCCAATCGCTTCTCTTTCTCCTCTGCCTCGAGCTCAAACTCGACCAGCAACTTGTTTCGCCTTTCCCACATCTCCTCCCAGAAGGCGAGGTCCTTCTCCTGCCGGGCGAGATCAGTCGCTCGTTTCTCCAGGGAGGTATCCTTTGCCTTGAGGCTTTCCTTGGTGCGGGCAATGTTGCTAGCCTTGTCGTCAAGTTCCTGCTGCAGCTTCTGCAGCTTCGCCTCAGCCGCAGCCTGCTCGTCCCACTATTTCTCCAGCATCATATTATAGGCATTTAGCTTATTATGGAACGCCGAGATGACCTCCTCCCTTTGGTCCAAGTGCTCCTTCTTCTTGATCAGCCCTTTCACCTTCCGGGTCACCTCCTGCTCTCGGTCAGACACCTTTCAGAGGTCCTCCTTGAAATTCTCGCGCTCTCGCTCAAGCTCGGTCCGCTCTGAGGCGAATTGGCGGGATGCCGCCTTAGTGCGCTCCTCCAGTTGGGTGCACCAGTCGCTAAGGCGCTGGTGCTCGGTCTCGAGCGCCTCCCACTCCCGCAGGATCACCGCCTCGATTTCCTGGAGAGCTTGATGAGCACGGGACAGCACCTGAGGGAGGGGAGTCGGCGTTGCTTCTGGCTCGATGCCAGACCAGAGCGGTCGCCCAAGAATAACCTCCGGTTCCTCCGGAGTTGGCGGCGGGATGGAGCTGGACGCACCCCCCACGGCTACCGCCGATGGTTTATTCGACGGTATCACCACCGTTGGACCTGCAGTAGCTGTCGGTGGCACTGCCACCTCTAGACCCCCAGTTGGAACTTGGGAACCCGAAGGTGAAAGGGAATTAGGCTTACACCTATTTCCTATAACTAATTTTAGTGGTTGAATTGCCCAACACAAATAATTGGACTAACTAGTTTGCCCAAGTTTATAAGTTCTACAGGTACCAAAGGTTCACCATAAGCCAATAAAAAGATCAAGAGAAAGGGTTCAAACAAAGGAGCAAGGGCCAACCGAAGGCACCCTGGACTGGTGCACCGGACTGTCCGGTGCACCACCGGACATGTCCGGTGCACCAGGGAAGATCGACTGCAAACTCTTCACCTTCGGGAATTCTCGGAGCCGGCGCGCTATAATTCACCGGACTGTCCGGTGTACACCGGACAGTGTCCGGTGCTCCAAGATGGCGCGGCTCCGAACTCGGCAGTCTCGGGAATTCGCGTCGGCTGTTCCGCTATAATTCACCGGACATGTCCGGTGTACACCGGACATGTCCGGTGTACACCGGACTGTCCGGTGTAACTGCGGGACAACGACTACTTCGGCGCCAACGGCTACCTGCAAGCGCATTAAATGCGCGCCAGCGCGCGCACAGAGGTCAGGCACGCCCATGCTGGCGCACCGGACACCCTACAGTTCATGTCCGGTGCGCCACCGGTCATCCAGGCGGGCCCAGCAACAGAGCTCCAACGGTCGGAACCCTAATGGTCGGGTGACGTGGCTATCGCACCGGACATGTCCGGTGTGCACCAGACTGTCCGGTGCGCCATCGAACAGACAGCCTCCACCCAAACGGCTAGTTTGGTGGTTGGGGCTATAAATACCCCCAACCACCCCACATTCAAGTCATCCAAGTTTTCCCACGTCAACTACTTACAAGAGCTCTAGCATTCAATTCTAGACACACCAAAGTGATCAAATCCTCTCCAAACTCCACACAACGTCCTAGTGATTAGTGAGAGAGATTTGCTTGTGTTCTTTCGAGCTCTTGCGCTTGGATTGCTTTCTTCCTTCTTTGATTATTCATTGCGATCAAACTCACTTGTAATTGAGGCAAGAGACACCAATCTTGTGGTGGTCCTTGTGGGAACTTTGTGTTCCAAACATTTGAGAAGAGAAAGCTCACTCGGTCCGAGGGACAGTTTGAGAGAGGGTAAGGGTTGAAAGAGACCCGGCCTTTGTGGCCTCCTCAACGGGGAGTAGGTTTGCGAGAACCGAACCTCGGTAAAACAAATCCGCGTGTCACTCTTCATTCGCTTGCGATTTGTTTTGTGCCCTCTCTCTCGGACTCATTATTATTTCTAACGCTAACCCGACTTGTAGTTGTGATTAATTTTGTAAATTTCAGTTTCGCCCTATTCACCCCCCTCTAGGCGACTTTCAGAAGGCATTGCCTCGACGGTGGCAGGAGGATCCTAGGGGCTCGACGACGCCACCTCAGCACCCGCGCCACCCCGCATGGTGGGGGTAAACGCAGCAGGAGCCTCTTCGGCCGCTGCCGGTGGTATACTTGACGCCGACGCTGGTGAGGCTGCGGTAGCCGCTGACGGATCGCCAGCGACATTCCCAGCAGATGTGTGCTACTGAGAACCAGACCCACCGGTGGGCATAGCGATCGGCGGAGGAGCGTCCTTGAAAGCAGAAGAGGAGGCCCTGACGGGCAAAGGACGGGTCAAGACCTGTCAGCATAAAAATAACACCCGTAAGAACATTGGAAGAGTCTAAACTTACTTGGGGCCCTGAACCTTCCAGTGACCCTGGAAGCGGGGCACCCGCTGTCGTTGCTGCTGTTGCCGCTCCTGCTGTTGTTGCTGCCGCTGCCCCTGCGGTGACGACGGTCGGTCTGATGCTGGTGGCGGTGGCGGTGGTGTCAGATCCGAAGGCGGTGGTGGCGGAGGGCTCACGCCCCTCTGCCCGTCCTGGACCTGAGGTTTGGCCTCCCTAGTCCCACCAGCTGTCTTCTGACGCTTCTGGGGGGAGTCCGAATCAAGGGGCAGATCCAAGACAAAAGACCCATCGTAACGGCGCATCCGGTGTCGCCTTACTCCCTCTGAACTCCCGGCGGCACCCAGAGCGGAGGAGCCACTCGTAGGCCCCTTTCCCTTGTTCAAGGAACTGGGGGCCACAGGAGGAGCTCTGGAGCCCACATCGGCGGGCTAGGAACCCCCAACCGGTACACCGGGAATATGGATCCCCCGGTGAGGGTCCTGGCCGCCGGTCTGACGGATCGCCACACCACTCTCATCGAGGGTTGGCAGTCGGGCCAGCACCACCGACCGCAACCCTAGATTGTCGTAGAGGGGTGAAATGCCCTGGGGAGGTATCAAAGTTTCGGGGATAAAAGCCTCACCTGTGATCCCCCTCACCAAAATTTCCAATTGCTCCCAGGACAGGTCAGTCCCAAGCTCGCGCTGGATCCTACCAATGTCGCTAGGGCCGGTAAACCAGCAACACAGACGCGGCCTCCCCTGCAGTGGCATGACCCAGCACTTCAGGAAATCGCCGAGTATGTGCATCGAGGTCAGACCACCAACCGCCAGTTCCTTAATCCTATCCAGTACGGGCCCAAACTCTGGCACGAGGCACAGTTTTACCCTCCATTGGTTCCGGTCGAGTCTGGGCCCATCGCTCGGGAGGGCAAGGCGGTCGTTGGCCTCGGCGCTGGCGATCACCCAGTCACTACACGAATTCTCCCACCTTGCGTCGCCAAGGGTGGCGATGTAGGTCACTGTCGGATCTGACCTCGTCTGGAAGTAGTAGGCCCCGAGGTGGTCTTTGCCCTTCCCAGACCTCACCAGCACAAAAAACTGGCGAAAAAGGGAAGTGCAGGCTGCCACCCCCACGAACATCTCACAGAAGTGGACAAAGATGGCCACCTGGAGAATGGAGTGGGGCGTGAGGTGCTGGAGTTGGAGTCCGAACTCCTCCAGCAGCAGCAGGAAGAACGGCGAAATTGGCAGCGCCAACCCGCAGAAGAGATAGGAGATGAAGAGCACAAACTCCTCGGCGGCAAGATCGCCGAGGGGAGTAGTGTCGGCCTGGATCCTCCCGGCGAATGCCGGCGTACCCCATCCGAGCAGGCGGCGCACCGTGTCAAGCGCCTCCTCGGTCTGGAAATGATCGGGACGAACCAGCATGGCCATGGCGACCGCGGCGGTGGAAAACTGAGGAGCACGAACGCGAAGGGGCGTGGAGGACTCGGAGGCGAAAGGACGAAGCAGTTGGGGAAAATGCAAAAGCGAAACCGCTGCGCGCGGGGGAACCCCTTTTTTAAGGAAGGGCCCCCCTTGCACCCTGGAAAAATCCGCCTGACGCACACCTAGCGCTCGAACAACTCAGTCACTGACATGGGGGCCCAGGCCCACAAGTCATGGAGCTAGGACGCTGGTTTCCATGCGCGGAAGGAACAAACCGCCGCGTGTGCACCGAACCGCCGCGCACGCTCCCACGCCGCCTTAGGGCCGCTGCAGGAGGATATTTTTAACATAGGCGGCACCAGCAAGGCGCCCCACGCACGCGGGACACGGCCAAACCGCCATGCGTGGGGGCCACGCACCAGTCAGCCGAGATGGCGGGCACGACGATTGGTTTGACCAATGGCAGACTGACAGCATGTGCGCGCTGGGTTAATACAGCACGCGCTAAGGAGATGCCCCGGTCGCTGGCCATGCTGTGCTTACACAAGATACAGGTTTTGGCCCCACCTGCAGGCTCGCACCCTCCTCTAAGGTGGGCCCGGGGGCCACTGTCGGTACCCTGAAATAGGGGTACCCCTTGCCACAATATGAAGGCACTACGCCGGTGGAGAGGTCTTTGGTTGTACGGAGAAAAGTTCTTCGACGCGCCACATCGACCGCCCTGGGGTCGCCACATGGCCAGGGAAAGGGACGTGCTCTAGGATGCACGCAGTGGGTCCGGACCTACTGCGAGGAAAGCACCGGACCCCCGTACGTAATGAACGGACCTCCGAGATGGGTCCCGTACCCCTCTCAGTGGGGTTCGGACTACTCACCATCGGACCCCGGGATTCTGGGGCAGAGAATACCCGAACCCCGCTCAGGCAGGGGTCCGGGGGCGACATGTGTCCAGACCCAGCTTGGTGTGAACCTATCCACACAACGTTCCTATTCCCTGGCCAGGCGGAAACCTGGTGCAGCCAAGCGGCCTACTGTGCATGACATGAACTTGCGGGATGGGCCTGACGTAAGACCACTGGGCCATGCTGCCCTTGCATTTATTGCGGAGAAGACGTGCCGCCTGACTACCCCACTGACAGGCGATGTGCCCCTTCAGGATTTAATGTGCCCGGTCCACTCAACTAGCAGGCGGCGCCCGAGCCATCCTGCAGGCGACGTGTCTGACTATTCCCGTTGGCCAACAGTACACCTAGGTCATGGCGTGCACCGCACCCATCATGGCTCGCACGTTACCGAGGGTGCTGCAGCAAGATATCAATATTGTACGCACTATGGATATTATGACGCACGGAGATTACACAGGCGTGGCAAGCAGTAGTTCCATCCTTCCATTTGTCCCTGGGCCCACGTGTCAGGGCTCAGAACCCTTGTACATGCCCCCTTGAACTAAAAAAGGAGAGGCATGCAACGTGAGGGGACTCAGATGCAAGTCATCCAGGCTTACACTCAACTCAAGCTCTCAAACAATACAACGCACAGTGGAGTAGGCTATTACGCTCTGGCGGTCCGAACCACTCTAAACCTTTGCGTGTTCTTGTGTTCATTCCTGCATCTCGCAACAGGCAAAACGCTTAAGCCCCCTCCACATCTTAGGACTTAGGGCGGGTGCACTCCACCACCCGTCCGGAGAATTTCCTCTCCGACAGAGAGGACTACTCTTTTTGGAGTCACAAAATGCATAGTCACTTATTGTCACACCCGGATTTCGGGGCACCAAGACCCGGGCGCGAACATAAACACCAGGTATGCTGGGACCAAGTCTTACACATATGATGTATAGTGGCACAGGATCGAATGTCACATATTTATAAATAACAGGAGTTCTATACAAAATAAATAATTACATTATAAGGAGACAATGGTCCAGCAACCCAAAGTTGACTGGGAGACGACGGCCTAGACCTCTCACGAACTTGCCACAACATCCTCCAAGCGCCTCATCCTGTGGTACCTGTTCTTGACCTGTGGGGGGGTGTGAGACAGCAAGAGTGAGCTCACATACGTTCATAGCTCAACAAGTTGTGGGGAATAATGTGCATGAACTCGCCAAAGGTGGGAGCTCATGTGAAGTGTAAGGCTTACCAAAGAGGATGGTTGAAGCTGAGCATTGCTTTTAAAGTTGGTCAAAATTTTATTAGCAATTACTAAGTATAAGTAAATACCAACCCAATTAAGTAGTAGAGCAAAAGTAACAACATCACCTTCGATGCAATGCATATGACAAATTGAATTTAGTTCCATAAATTAATCATGTGAGGGTCCGAGCTGCTCTTGACCGTGAGCACGGCTAGTATACCAGTTTTACACTCTGCAGAGGTTGCACATCTTTACCCACAAGTCATGTTACCCATCTGCCAAGAGACGGCCAATCCCATACACCTCTACCGAGGAGGCGAGGCAGGGTAACACTACGAGGCCTTTACAAAGTTCCACTAGCTTCAGAAAACCCGCTACAGTTTATAGGAAGTTCCAGTGCAGGAATCCCTTGCAGGACCGCCATCGCAGCAAAATCCTCCCGAGGGCCTCCCTACACTGACCACTCCCCTACTGCCCTTGCCCCTTTCGGGTAAGATAGTCTTCCACTAGCTTTCCTAATTAATCGGCCAAGGGCGTCCCATTCCACCCTTGTGGTAGCACTGTTTTCCCGGGTGGTTCTCCATGTTCCAATTAACATAATGATCTTATCATGAACAGTAAATAACAACTGATAACAAAAGTGTAATCATGAATAATGTATCTCCATACCCAAAAACCACATATAGCACTAGCAAGTACTACCCAGAAGGTTCAGTGGTTAAACAAGGTATAAAGATAGACAAACTGGGGTATCCTATTAGGTCCCATCAAAATTAACCTATGCAGATCATTATGATTAATCAGAACATGACTGGGTAAAAGAAGTGATCAAGGGCACAACTTGCCTGGGACTTGAGATTCCAGGTACCAGGATGATCTTCAGATTCTCGTGACCTCACTGCTAGTCGTAGCAATACAAACATACATGGTATAGGCAAAATTAACATTACACCAAACATATAGGCAAAATACATATTAATCATCTACATATTGAAATAAGATCACAGGAACAGGAATTATTAATTTTGGAATTATAGATTTTAAGTTATGAATTTTCTAAGGTTTCATGTGTTTTAAATAGGATTAAGTGAGAAATAAATTTTCTTACTGTTGTCATGATAAAACAGAGGCTCTAAGTGCTAGAGAATAAAATTACAAAATTTTAGGAACTGGAATGGAGTAATTTGGACTCAATATGGATTTTCTATGAATTAAATAAGATTCTAGAATTATTTTAACAATAGAAATCATTTTCTAATTGAATTTTCTGAATTTCCTCTGATTCTGGACTGGGCGCACTAATTACAGAAAACACAGGGTTTCCGGGGTAAAATTACCTAGACTCAGAAAACAGCCACCAGGGACTGCGGGTTGGTTTCAGCTATTTCCAGGGACTCATACGCAAAACCAACAGCCGAAAGGGTATGGGCCCATCGGAGCCGTCCGATCCAATGCTGACGCTCCAGATTAGATCGGCCACCCGCCCAAACTACGCTATCCTTCGGATCTCATACCTACGGTTTAGATCTATCGCGCGAAAAGGTATACTTCGTATTGAATCGTGGCCGTTCGCGACGACATCAACGGCACACGGAACTTGCCCCCAAACCGGTACCTGCCTACAATCCCAGCCGTTGAAGTTAGAATCAACGGCCATGCGCGCTCCTTCCCCACGGTGGCTCCCAATGACGGAGCACGAGCTGCCCGCGGCGGCGCTCCATTATCGAGCTCGACCCAATGGCGCGCTGGTGCACGATACTCAAATCGGAGGAGAGCTACATCAACCGAGGAACCAAACAAAGGTGATAGGGGTAACGAACCGGTGTAGAAGCAGGCGATTTCTTCTGGCCACGGCGAATGGCGGCAACACGGTGGTTCTATGGCTCCGGCGAGCAATCACAGGTACACCGGCCATCTCCCCCATCCGGACAGGTTACCAACACGTGCAAGTAGCACCTGGTGATCTTCCCCGGTCAGGAATTCAACTCACGACGGCGTTTCAACCGGTTCCGTGCGCGGCGGCTCCCGCACCCGGTCACCAACTTTACCTCGCCATGATGCGATGACGAGCTGGGGCGGCCGCTGGGTTTATATAGTACGGGGCACGCGGGCAGGCAGAGTCCGACCCCGAGAATCTCGCCAGGTTCGTGGCCGCTCCATCCGAATTCCGTGCGCGCCGTTCGGCCAAGTCTGCGGCTTCTGTTGGGCAACAAACCGGAGGATAGAGATGCGCCCGACGAACGAGGCCCACCTGGCAGCCGCTAATCATGAGGATGTATTCCAGGGTGGCGCAGGGGCCCATCAGTCAGACAATACCCGACATGCGTGGGCGCGGGCGTTTAGAGGAGTAGAGGCTGGGTCCCACTGGTCAGTGAAACAGTGTGGATGGGCTAGCGCGGTGGAAAACGGTATTGGGCCGAGAAGTTTAGGCCCAAGCGCGCAGGTAACTTTTTCTTTTATTATTATTTTCCTGTTTTTCTTTGCCATTTTCCTATTTCTTCTTTAAATTCAAATTGGAGTTCAAGTTTTTCAAATAATATGCCCAACATAAAACTCCAGAATGCATGCAAGACTATATATTTTTATATACATATTTATTTACCATTCTATTTTTGCAAATACTTCTAGGTATGTAGCTCACACCAAAATAGTTTATTTTAGAGAAATAATTTTTCTATTAAGACCTGATTTCTTTAAAGAGTACCCTCCAATATATAGGTCAAAAAGAATAACTTCATTTATCTTGTGATATTTTCACTTGTTCTTTGACAGAAGACATATTTATTATATAGTTATTCAGAGGAATACCCTATTTTAACACCATTTTATTATTTATTTGTTTTTTTACTACTTTACTTCCCATAAGTGAGTATGTATAAAGAAAAGGAAATCAAATATTTTTCAAAAACGCTTTTAGGTAAATCCATGTATTTATTTATTTTATTATTTTTACCTTATACAAATTTTAGGGCTTTACAAATCCTCCCCCCTTAAAAATAATCTCGTCCCCGAGATTTGTAAGAAAAGAATATAGGAAGAGTGGTTTGTAGTTTAGCTTCAAGTTTTTTTTCCAAATGGTTTTAAGCACAAATGATTTCTATATACTTTTTTTTAAGTCATTTAAATAAGGAAATGATTAGGAACACATGGGTATACTATGTTTAGCTATTAGGCAGAAGTAGAGAAGGTTGCGTTAATAAGGATTAGGGCAAAGAAAGATTCCATTATGGATGGTAGATCTTGACTCATCTGGTGATTTCGTTTTGCCCTTCGAAGACTTGAGTTGGTACTTATCCTCTCTTGACGAGGTTGGTCTTCTTTGGCCCTTCTTCTTAGAGTTGTCATCCGAGTTAAGGACATATGGTTAAGATATATATGGTAAGATAGACTACATGATATAGGTCAAAATCTGGTTTGATGTCAGGTGGTGGTTGATAGATTATGCAATCCATTAAGACTCTATTGATTGGGTAAGTTATGTAACTTGTTATATAGATCGAGTTGTTGTGTATGGCCAAGTTGATATAAGTCTCCAAATTAGGCTTAAGTGATTTAGGAGTATGGCCTTATCCTTTCTACCAGCATTAAGTAACTCACACTAGATTAGACCTTATTAAATTAGGTATGATCTAGATTAGACTAGTTTAAGTTAGATAGATTTATCAGGGTAAGATATATCTTGTTAGGATATGTTAGAATCTTTTGAGATAGGATGGGGTATACGGTGTAGGTATGTCAGAAGCTCTATTAGGTTAACACAGAGGGATTATGCAACTATCGGATGGGTAAGGTAGTTGCATATGTATATGGTCAAGTTAATCTAGGGCATCAATTTAGATTAAATCATTTTTATAGGAGTGAGGTCTAATCCATTTCACTAGTACTAACTAATCTATTAAATGACTCACTTTAGTTTGGATCCTATTAGATTAGATGAGATCTAGATTGGTATCACCAGGTTAGTCTAGACAATATCTAATTACTTTGAATTAGATCATGGTTGATATTTTAGACTAGGATAAATATGCTAATTAGGGCAAGATGAATCCATAAGGATAAGGTAGAATCCTTTGAGGTTAGTTAGATCTATTAAGATGAGGTAAGATCTTTTCAAGATAAGATGGATCTAGATATACTAGGATAAGTTAGGAACTTTTTAAGATAAGATAGATCAATGAGTGTAGGATAGAATCTTTTAAGATAGGATGAATCTATCAAGCTAGATACATTTTTTTTGAGGGATAATCTAATTTGTCTAGTTACTTTAATAAGCATTATATGTATATGAAGATGTAATTGTGGACATTACTCCACAACCCATCATACTCAATCAAAGATCCAAATCAGACAAATATCATAAGAACAATCACTCAAGCGTATAGATACATATAAAAATAGTTTTGTTTTCTTTGTTCCTAAGAGTAGGTCTCCTATTCCTAAAGTCACTTTAGGCACAGGATTTCAAAGTGTGAAATCCAAGTTTGTCTTTAGAAGGAAAAGGTAAGGATAATCAGAGTAAAGCGGAAATAGATGAGAAAAGATTTAAGGAAAGTTTAGAAAGAATCAGACTGGCAAAGGTAAGTAGAGAATGGTTGTCCAGTTCTATATAGGCTTCGTCCTACAGTCAACATTCCTCTGATACCACTTCTGTCACACCCGGATTTCGGGGCACCAAGACCCGGGCGCGAACATAAACACCAGGTATGCTGGGACCAAGTCTTACACATATGATGTATAGTGGCACAGGATCGAATGTCACATATTTATAAATAACAGGAGTTCTATACAAAATAAATAATTACATTATAAGGAGACAATGGTCCAGCAACCCAAAGTTGACTGGGAGACGACGGCCTAGACCTCTCACGAACTTGCCACAACATCCTCCAAGCGCCTCATCCTGTGGTACCTGTTCTTGACCTGTGGGGGGGTGTGAGACAGCAAGAGTGAGCTCACATACGTTCATAGCTCAACAAGTTGTGGGGAATAATGTGCATGAACTCGCCAAAGGTGGGAGCTCATGTGAAGTGTAAGGCTTACCAAAGAGGATGGTTGAAGCTGAGCATTGCTTTTAAAGTTGGTCAAAATTTTATTAGCAATTACTAAGTATAAGTAAATACCAACCCAATTAAGTAGTAGAGCAAAAGTAACAACATCACCTTCGATGCAATGCATATGACAAATTGAATTTAGTTCCATAAATTAATCATGTGAGGGTCCGAGCTGCTCTTGACCGTGAGCACGGCTAGTATACCAGTTTTACACTCTGCAGAGGTTGCACATCTTTACCCACAAGTCATGTTACCCATCTGCCAAGAGACGGCCAATCCCATACACCTCTACCGAGGAGGCGAGGCAGGGTAACACTACGAGGCCTTTACAAAGTTCCACTAGCTTCAGAAAACCCGCTACAGTTTATAGGAAGTTCCAGTGCAGGAATCCCTTGCAGGACCGCCATCGCAGCAAAATCCTCCCGAGGGCCTCCCTACACTGACCACTCCCCTACTGCCCTTGCCCCTTTCGGGTAAGATAGTCTTCCACTAGCTTTCCTAATTAATCGGCCAAGGGCGTCCCATTCCACCCTTGTGGTAGCACTGTTTTCCCGGGTGGTTCTCCATGTTCCAATTAACATAATGATCTTATCATGAACAGTAAATAACAACTGATAACAAAAGTGTAATCATGAATAATGTATCTCCATACCCAAAAACCACATATAGCACTAGCAAGTACTACCCAGAAGGTTCAGTGGTTAAACAAGGTATAAAGATAGACAAACTGGGGTATCCTATTAGGTCCCATCAAAATTAACCTATGCAGATCATTATGATTAATCAGAACATGACTGGGTAAAAGAAGTGATCAAGGGCACAACTTGCCTGGGACTTGAGATTCCAGGTACCAGGATGATCTTCAGATTCTCGTGACCTCACTGCTAGTCGTAGCAATACAAACATACATGGTATAGGCAAAATTAACATTACACCAAACATATAGGCAAAATACATATTAATCATCTACATATTGAAATAAGATCACAGGAACAGGAATTATTAATTTTGGAATTATAGATTTTAAGTTATGAATTTTCTAAGGTTTCATGTGTTTTAAATAGGATTAAGTGAGAAATAAATTTTCTTACTGTTGTCATGATAAAACAGAGGCTCTAAGTGCTAGAGAATAAAATTACAAAATTTTAGGAACTGGAATGGAGTAATTTGGACTCAATATGGATTTTCTATGAATTAAATAAGATTCTAGAATTATTTTAACAATAGAAATCATTTTCTAATTGAATTTTCTGAATTTCCTCTGATTCTGGACTGGGCGCACTAATTACAGAAAACACAGGGTTTCCGGGGTAAAATTACCTAGACTCAGAAAACAGCCACCAGGGACTGCGGGTTGGTTTCAGCTATTTCCAGGGACTCATACGCAAAACCAACAGCCGAAAGGGTATGGGCCCATCGGAGCCGTCCGATCCAATGCTGACGCTCCAGATTAGATCGGCCACCCGCCCAAACTACGCTATCCTTCGGATCTCATACCTACGGTTTAGATCTATCGCGCGAAAAGGTATACTTCGTATTGAATCGTGGCCGTTCGCGACGACATCAACGGCACACGGAACTTGCCCCCAAACCGGTACCTGCCTACAATCCCAGCCGTTGAAGTTAGAATCAACGGCCATGCGCGCTCCTTCCCCACGGTGGCTCCCAATGACGGAGCACGAGCTGCCCGCGGCGGCGCTCCATTATCGAGCTCGACCCAATGGCGCGCTGGTGCACGATACTCAAATCGGAGGAGAGCTACATCAACCGAGGAACCAAACAAAGGTGATAGGGGTAACGAACCGGTGTAGAAGCAGGCGATTTCTTCTGGCCACGGCGAATGGCGGCAACACGGTGGTTCTATGGCTCCGGCGAGCAATCACAGGTACACCGGCCATCTCCCCCATCCGGACAGGTTACCAACACGTGCAAGTAGCACCTGGTGATCTTCCCCGGTCAGGAATTCAACTCACGACGGCGTTTCAACCGGTTCCGTGCGCGGCGGCTCCCGCACCCGGTCACCAACTTTACCTCGCCATGATGCGATGACGAGCTGGGGCGGCCGCTGGGTTTATATAGTACGGGGCACGCGGGCAGGCAGAGTCCGACCCCGAGAATCTCGCCAGGTTCGTGGCCGCTCCATCCGAATTCCGTGCGCGCCGTTCGGCCAAGTCTGCGGCTTCTGTTGGGCAACAAACCGGAGGATAGAGATGCGCCCGACGAACGAGGCCCACCTGGCAGCCGCTAATCATGAGGATGTATTCCAGGGTGGCGCAGGGGCCCATCAGTCAGACAATACCCGACATGCGTGGGCGCGGGCGTTTAGAGGAGTAGAGGCTGGGTCCCACTGGTCAGTGAAACAGTGTGGATGGGCTAGCGCGGTGGAAAACGGTATTGGGCCGAGAAGTTTAGGCCCAAGCGCGCAGGTAACTTTTTCTTTTATTATTATTTTCCTGTTTTTCTTTGCCATTTTCCTATTTCTTCTTTAAATTCAAATTGGAGTTCAAGTTTTTCAAATAATATGCCCAACATAAAACTCCAGAATGCATGCAAGACTATATATTTTTATATACATATTTATTTACCATTCTATTTTTGCAAATACTTCTAGGTATGTAGCTCACACCAAAATAGTTTATTTTAGAGAAATAATTTTTCTATTAAGACCTGATTTCTTTAAAGAGTACCCTCCAATATATAGGTCAAAAAGAATAACTTCATTTATCTTGTGATATTTTCACTTGTTCTTTGACAGAAGACATATTTATTATATAGTTATTCAGAGGAATACCCTATTTTAACACCATTTTATTATTTATTTGTTTTTTTACTACTTTACTTCCCATAAGTGAGTATGTATAAAGAAAAGGAAATCAAATATTTTTCAAAAACGCTTTTAGGTAAATCCATGTATTTATTTATTTTATTATTTTTACCTTATACAAATTTTAGGGCTTTACACTTATTTTCTCTCCAGCCTAGTATTTGGGAGATAGTTGAAAATGGAATGCATTTTGACAGTACCGATAACTCTGTGTTTATTAATGAGCAAATCCATAAGAATGCACAAGCTACCACTGTGTTGCTAGCATCTTTATGCAGGGATGAATACAACAAGGTGAGCGGCTTGGACAATGCCAAGCAAATTTGGGATACCCTCAAGATATCACATGAGGGAAACGACACCACCATGATCACCAAAATGGAGTTGGTGGAAGGCGAGCTAGGAAGGTTCGTGATGATCAGGGGAGAGGAGCCAACACAAACATACAACAGGCTCAAGATCCTGGTCAACAAGATTAGAAGCTATGGAAGCATAAGATGGACGGACCACGATGTCGTCCGACTTATGCTAAGGTCATTCACGGTAATTGACCCCCATCTTGTTAACCTTATTCGTGAGAATCCCAGGTACACCAAGATGATGCCCGAGGAGATTCTTGGGATGTTTGTGAGCGGGCGCATGATGGTGAAGGAGGCCCGATATGTGGACGATGCTCTAAATGGTCCACTACCCGTCCACGAGCCTCAAACTGTTGCCCTCAAAGCAACAAGCAGCAGGGAGGCGCTACCAAGCAAGGTGGCACAAGTTGAAGCTGCCGGGCTAAACGAAGAAGAGATGGCCCTAATCATTAAACGCTTCAAGACCGCTCTAAAAGGACGCAAGGAGCATCCCAACCAGAACAAAACAATGGGGAAGCGCTCCTGCTTCAAATGCGGTAAGACTGGTCACTTTATAGCAAATTGTCCCGATAATGCTAATGACCAGGAACAAGAAAAGAGCAGGAAGAAGGAGAAGAAAAAGTGCTACAGGAAGGCAAAGGGCGAGGCGCACCTTGGGAAAGAATGTGACTCGGACTGCTCTTCATCTGACTCCAACGATGAAGGACTGGTAGCCTCGGCCTTCAACAAGTCTTCTCTCTTCCCCAACGAACGCCACACTTGCCTCATGGCCAAGGAAAAGAAGGTAAATGTTCGAGAAACCCCTAAGTATGTGCAATAAACCTTCTACCATTTACCATGCTTGCAATACTTCATTTGCTCTTTTATGTAAGAATGAAAAAGTAGTTGCTAGAAAGTTGGGATCCAAATGCAAGGGAGACAAGACTTGTATATGAGTCCCAAAGGCTATCGTGACTAACCTTGTAGGACCCAACAAGAGTTTGGTACCTAAAACCCAAATGTAAATTGCTTTGCTGGTTTATGCATCCGGGGGCTCAAGCTGGATTATCGACAGCGGATGCACAAACCACATGACGGGGGAGAAGAAGATGTTCACCTCCTACGTCAAGAACAAGGATTCCCAGGATACGATCATCTTTGGAGATGGGAACCAAGGCAAGGTCAAAGGCTTGGGCAAGATAGCCATCACCAACGAGCACTCCATTTCAAACGTATTTCTAGTAGAGTCGCTTGGATATAATCTCCTGTCTGTAAGTCAATTGTGCCACATGGGCTACAATTGTTTGTTTACAAATGTTGATGTTTCTGTCTTTAGAAGGAGTGATGGTTCATTAGCATTTAAGGGTGTATTAGACGACAAACTCTACTTAGTTGATTTTTCGAAAGAGGAGGCCGATCTAGATGCATGCTTAATAGCTAAGACTAGTATGGGCTGGCTATGGCATCGCCGTATAGCACATGTTGGGATAAAGAACCTTCACAAACTTCTAAAGGGAGAACACGTGTTAGGACTAACCAATGTCTGCTTCGAAAAAGATAGACCTTGTGCAGCTTGTCAGGCAGGGAAACAAGTGGGGAGCACTCATCACAACAAGAATGTGATGACAACATCAAGACCACTAGAGCTACTACATATGGACCTCTTCGGACCCGTTGCCTACCTTAGCATCGGGGGAAGTAAGTATGGTATTGTTATTGTTGATGATTTTTCCCGCTTCACTTGGGTATTCTTTTTGCAGGATAAATCAGAAACCCAAGGGACCCTCAAGCGCTTTCTAAGGAGGGCTCAAAATGTCGATGTTTTGGGTCCGACCGCACACCCGGGGTTGCCCCTCAAGGTGCTTTTAGGAGTAGGACGGTGTTGTCGACTGTAGTTCAATGGTTCGTGCTAGTTGCACGAGAGACGACAGACAATGATTTACAGGTTCGGGCCGCTTTGAAGTGCGTAATACCCTACGTCCCGGCGAGAGTGTTGTATATGGTGAGTTACAAGGTGATTCTCTAATGTGTATGAAGCTGGGGTGGATGGCTAAGTGGTGGGTTCGATCCTTTCTGAAGGGGTGCCCCTAGGCCTTATATACTCGACCGTGGGGCAATACATGCAGATATGATAATCACGTGCACCTAAGAAATAGTAAACCGATTGAGTCTATCTTCCTATAGTTCCGCCAACCCATCTTCGCTCAGTTCGTTGTACGGGGCCTCCAGCGCGGGGAGATCGGGTCTCTGTTGTGATTACTCGCTCGAGATCATTGGGCCGTCTGAGCTTGTTCCGACCCAGCCTTATGTCGATCTGCTTTACTAGCCGTTTCTCCCCAGGCCCACGAAGGGATGACCTTACGACTTATTGGACCCTTGGGCCTTTTGTAAGGTCTTTTATCCTTCCAGTGGACCCGGGGGATATCTGTCCCCCACAAGCCCCCGATCTTTGGGCTGATTTTGAAATAATCGACCCAGAGATCCTAAGTCCAGCTTGCGGTTTTTGTTTGTAACAGGAAGTACTTTCTGGGTAATCTGGTAAAAATGATTTCTTACTGTCCCCTTCTGCTTTCATCACTTGAAAATTGGTGTTCTATCTTAGACTTTTGCTTCTGAGGTCAGCATTTCGTACTGCAGGACTTCGAACTTCATTGGGTGCGCCAAAGGTGCACCCAATGGGTGTAGCCCCCGAGCTTCGAGTGGATTTTTGAAAATAATCCACTCGAAGGTCTTCACTTTGAATATTATCAGAAGTCACCTTCATCTTCCACCTGTATTTTGTCAGAGGTTAACCTTGCATTGATCTTACCTTATGCTTTAGAGGTCAGCATTGTCTTGATCCGAGATAATGATTCATTGGGTGCGCTGAAGGTGCACCCAATGGGTGTAGCCCCCGAGCTTCGAGTGGATTTTTGAAAATAATTCACTCGAAGATCTTCATTTTATGCCTTTTTATAGTGATCTTCTTCCCTTTTTGCCGGATGCTTTGGAGGTCAGCACTATGTTATTGATATTACGCTTTAGAGATCGGCGTATATTTTGTCTTTGAGGCCGAGTTCGTGATCTGCTCATATCTTGCTAGGCAGTGCTATTTATTTGATCTGTGACTGATTGGACGTTCGACAGGTGACCCTTGGCTAGTCTTTGTTATCACTTCTTGCTTCAATGCTTCTGTCGATTAGACTTGTACCTTGTTGGCTATATTTGGCTTTCCTTTGATCCTTGTTGATATCTCACTTTTGTCTTGAAGTATTCATTGCACACGCTGCACGGATGTGACAGTTTTAAAAATATACTGGTATTTCCTGGGCGTCCCCCCCAATGGGTGTAGGCAAGGGAAGGCTTGGTACACTGAGTGTTTTAGCAAACTGTCCCTAAGTAGTAACTTGATGTGACCGCGGGCGTAATCATATCGCCCGTGCAGTTGACTGGAGTCCCAATGGGTGTTGTGTTGCGTGAAACAGCGTCAGCCGCCTGACGTGTCTTCAGACGGTTTGAATTGCATATTGAATTTTTGCGACTGTTCAGTAGCCGTGGTAGGAGGTGAGCGGTTGCCTCCTTCTTCTATAAATAGTGTTCTTGCTTCCCCGGCATTTTCACATCTCTTACTGCTCTCTGCTGCTTGCTTTCTTCTTCCTCCTTCCTTTCCACCATGGGCAAGAGTAAGAAGGGTAGCAGTTCCTCGCCTTGCTCCGGTGATAAGCGCAAACGTGAGCCGACTCCTCCCTCGGAGGACTTCGGCGACTCGGAGTACTCGGAGGAGGAGTTCTCCTCCGAGTCCGAGGGGTCTCCGGCCCCCGCCTCTCCCCCAGCGTCGTCTGATGATTTAGACGACTCCCAGGGGATTGTCGCGGAGGTCTAGACCTACATCCGGGTCGTCGAGCGCGCCGGGCTCGAGGGCTCAGATGAGTCGGAGTATTCCTCGGATGAGGAGGACTCCTCGGACTCGTCCGAGGAGGGCAGCGGCGGCGATGGCGGAGGCAGCGACGACGACGAAGGCAACGGCGACGGCGGCGACGGCAGCGGCGAAGGCGGCAACGGCGGCGGCAGGGGCAGCAGCAGGGGCAGCAACCAGGCCAGTGGCTAAATGCCACTGGTTTTTAGATATTAGTATAGATTAGTAGTAGAAATAGTATTAGTGAAATAACGTAGTAGTAGTAGTAGTAGTAGTATAGAATAGTGTAATGTAATGTAGTAGTAGTAGTAATAGGTAAGTATCAACTCATAACGAGTTGATTTGCAAGTTATGTAACTTCCCTTTCATGAAGAATGATATAGTCTCTCCCTGTGTTAATTTCTTCGCTTCCTGCGACGATGGTGTCCTAGAAACGGTGGCCGAGTTATTATCGACGACATTAGCGCTTCTGAAATAGTGTCCGAATGATGGCGGGGCCACGTTGGTGTTTTTAGAATTAACGGCCGAGTAGTTACTGTTGATACCAGCGTTATGGAAGTAACAACCGAGTGTCTGACGACAGCGCCGGCGTTTTAGAGGCAACGACCGAGTGACTGATGGCAACGTTGGCGTTTTAGAAATAACGGCCGAGTTGACGGCGGCATCGGCGTTTTAGAGGCAACGGCCGAGTGACTGACGGCGGCATCGGCGTTTTAGAGGCAACGGCCGAGTGGCTGATGGCAACACCGGTGTTTTAGAAGTAACAGTCGAGTGACTGACGGCGGCATCGGCGTTTTAGAGGCAATGACTGAGTGACTGATGGCAACGTCGGCGTTTTAGAAGTAACAGTCGAGTGACTAGCGGCAACGTCGGTGTTTTAGAAGTAACAGCCGAGTGAAGTCAGGTATTGTCTGTGACGGAACCTCCCAAGTAATCAGGCCCACCTACAGTTGTCCTTGTCTAACAGACATCAGACACCCTGTAGATGTTCCTAAGTTACTTGACAAGCTCGGTATCTTTCCTTACCTTACCAGGAACGTTTCACCCGTCTTGCAGACATTACAGACCATCGGAGATAAAGATATGCGGAAGCGAATTACATAAACTTACATTTATTTCCAAAAGTAAGCTCGAGTTAATTTATTACAGACCAGTCTAAAAGCGAGTGCATAGAAGTAATAATTATACAAACCAGGGAGACACAAACTTCTCCCGAAAGACTATAAACAAAAGACCCTAGATGGAGGACCGAGTCCTCCCGCACTTCAGTCTTGGTTTTCTTCTTTGGGAACCACCTTAGCACAGAAGCAGCAAAAGTCTGCTACTTCCCCACCTAAAAACAACAAAGGGATAAACCCTGAGTATGGAATTACTCAGCAAGTCTTACCCGACTAAAGAAAAGACTCTCAAGGGTATGCTGGTTATATGGGAGTCAAGGTAAGGCTTCTCAATAATCAAAGACTCTGTTTTGCAGAAATGCTTACTAAAGTGGATCCTTAAAAATCCAATTTTATTTGTCAAGTTAGGTAAAATTACCTGCACTAGAGTTCTTTCTATCCTAGCTCAATCACTGGTCCTGCACTAGCCAATTTCTTTAACAAAAACCCATCATCTTTAGTGGAATGCTACGTGTAGGGCAGTGACCAAGTCTTCATAACCGCGAAGGTACGGCGATCCGAATCGATTATACTCAGCTGAGGATCTCTAATCACACGACATATGTAGCACTTAACCCTTGCATATGTCAGCCCGCCACCGGGGTTCTTAAGACCGGATCAGGTTCACGCAAACCGAGAGCACAGATACACCACCGTCCAGCCTCTTGCCACGGAGGGTACACGCTACTCTCGCCACCGCTCCACTCCCATTTCGTGTTATCTTATTCCGGCCTTAGTCTGCCCGAGGCAAGGCTTACCCATGACGAGGCATGTGACCAGTTAAAGGGTCCTCGATCATCAAGCCTACATCGACAAGGTCCTTAATCGACTCAGGCGGAGACACTACACCGAGACTCTCTTCTCGTGCAAGTCACCCGCCCGGTCTCAGCTTAATCATTTCAAACCCAAAGTTTGGTACCTGACAGAGGTACATCTTTTCTGATGTTGAATCCATCACGGCCGTGATGGATCCACCATCAAGTTTTATTTTCGAAAACATCCCTCCCACTTTGCCAAACATCTTTTGTAAAACAAATCCTTTTGTTTTTCTAGAGCAATACTAAGCATAGTAAAACCTTTTTGTAAAAACAGGATTTCGAGGAGGGTAATCAAGATCAAGGAAGGTAATGCAGGAATTGTTTAATCAATCAACTCCTATCACCTAATGCAGCAAGCAAGTAAGAAATATTTTAGAAACATCAAGGAAGGTGGCAAATGCACCGGGGCTTGCCTTTGTTATCAGAGGTGTCCTGCTCGGATCCATAGATATCGAAATAAAAGCAGTTGTCTGCTTGAGGATCAGAGGTGGGTGGTATCCCCTCTTCAGAAACTTCTTCTTCTTCTTCGTGCTCTAATATAACCATATACATGCATAAGAATGGATGTCATGGAATGCTCATGAGGATGCAAAGATAACATAAACTTATTATTTATGTCTTGAGTACAACTTTCCTTCACGGTACTCCGAGAACCTAGGGCTTCCGGAGTCAGTAAAGGAGTTCATGGAGCAGGGGGGGTGGTTTTGGGTTTAGTGATCAAACAAGGTCCAAATCAAACCAAATTCTACCCAAGGCTTCTAAATAATGTGAAAAGCTCACATAAAAAGTTTGGGAAATTTTGGACTTATTATTTATTTTCTAAAAATCCAGAATCAATGGTTTAGGCTATTTTAAATACCCTAAAATTTCCTGTTCAAACTAAAAATCATCAAACTATTTTTATTAAATACTATGGAAAATAACAAGCCTAGGAAAATTGGTCTCATATTTTTAGGATTTTCCTACCATTTTCTACAGTTTTTCAAAGTTCTGCTGAAAAAGAAAAGAGGAAAATAGGAACAGTACTGGGCCGATTTCAAGTCCAGCGGCCCAGGCCCGCGCGAAATCGCGCGCGCGCGCCCGCGCCCGCGAGGGAAGTTTTGCGCAGAGGCCCTCGACGTTTTGACTAAACCCGAACAGGGTCGTTTACTATTGCGCAGAGTCACTGACACTTCACGAAATGGTCCCTGCGTTTCTATCAATTCACAACCGCACGTCCCCGACGGCGCTCAAGCGTGGCCGTGCTCCGGCGAGCAGCTACACCGGCCGATTGAGGCTAAGACCGGTGCTAATCTTCGACTGAGACCAAATCCGAGTCCCTATGAACATTTCCCCCAACTAAATTGCACTATCGGTGGACTAGGGAGCTCCGGCCACGATGGCCGTAAGCATCACGGCGAGACAGTCGTGTTCCCGGCGATGGGCGTCGGTCTAGTTCAATTAAAGGGATCGAGGAGCATCACAGAGACATGAGAATGCTCAAACGAAGGAGCAGAGGACAGGAACTGACCGGAGTTGGGCTGGCGACGGTGAGCTTGATTCACGGCGGCGGAAAACCAATTTGGGGGCAACGAGCAATTCAGGCGAGCGGGTGGACGATCGAGTGTGGGAGCGGGTGCTAGAGCTTCACAATTTCATGGCGCAACTAGCCCTGCCCTCAATTTATAGGCTCCAAGGACGGTGGCCGGTGAATTTCAAGGAGATGCGCGGCGGTCGGAGGTGACGAAGGTTATCGGCTTCGTGACTACGTGTCTACCGCCGTGGCGAGCTCACCGGCCTCGATGAGACAGCCGTGAGGAGTCACGACGGCACGGAGGAAGAGTTGAGCCACGCGGCACCCGGCCGAGAGGCGGCGGTCGACGGCGAGCACTTTACCGCGGGCGGTGAGCCAGGGGGGATGTGCCGTGGCCGAGCGAGGTGACTTCCAGCTCACCGGTGACGAGGACCTTTACCGCGACAGTCTTATTTGGTGACCGCCGAGCACGAATCACAGCGAACGACGATCGACGGCGACGGCTACCGGCGATGAGCACGAACCCGATCTTGTTCAGTTTTACCGGTCACTGTACCATGGCCATACGTTCATCAGTGCACCTGACCGAGCGAGTTTAGGGTCATTTTTCTCCAGATTTCATGTGACAACAGGTCCAAGTCTCTGCACCAAAGTTGTAGTGCTACATACCAGCTACAACTCAACTATAGGACTTGATCACATTTGAGCACTGGATCCAAATCAAAATCGAGCTCAAAGTTCACCCCATAGCACTGTAACTCTGAACTTCAGACTTGAACTAGCCTGACAGCCAGTTTTGGATTGGGTTTTTCTCTAAATTTCTCATAACAACTAATCTCACACTCTTTAGCAAAGTTGTTCCCCTATAATTGGTCTTCAACTTTGATGTGGTGACCTAGGGCAAAAACCCTATACTTTGCAAGATACAAAGTCACAAAGATGGGCACAACACACTGAATTTCAGACTTAATCAAAAGAGTTCAAATAGGGCTCTTTTGCAAATAAGTCCAAAACTCAGGGTTTGGCTTGCAAATTCACATATGAGTGACCCAAATGACTTAAGATACTTATTTGGCTTGGTTTTTACACTTTAGCCCAAAAGTGGACAAATTTTGCACTTAGGTCCCTAGGGTTTGGTTTCAGGGTTTCCTAGGGTTCCAATTAGGGTTTCTGGTATTCCAGGGGTATAAATGGGGTTCAACTTTGTTCTTAGGGTCATTTTATGACCTTTACCCTAAAGCCTTTAGGTTTTCTTAACTTGGGTTAAGTTTTGCCCCCATTAATCACTATTTAGGGTTAAGTCCTTTAACCAGGGTCCTATTTGTAAAACATTAAAACAATACAACTTGTTTGCAATTTTTTGCTTAGTGAATGCACTCTAGTTGTGTCAAACATATACAATGCCCATGCTCATGATGCCATGCTCAAGTTTTAGTTATAGTAACACCAGGGGTGTTACATCCTTTCCCCCATAAAAGAATCTCGTCCCGAGATTTAAAGTCCTAGGGTGAGTAATGGAAAAGGAAATGTGTCACATTTTTATTTCCTTATTTTTGGTACAAGGCAGGGGTGGTGTGGGGGTTCATTCCTTTATTACACAGCTATACAAACTTTACAACTTACAAGAGGCTAGAAAGCCTGGGAAATTCTTATCTAAGAAGTCTTGGGTTTCCCATGTAGCCTCATCTTCCGAATGCTGGTTCCACTGTATCTTATAAAACTTGAGAGTCTTTCTCCGAGTAACCCTGTCCTTTTGATCCAGAACTCGAATGGGATGTTCCGAGTATGTTAAATCTGGTTCCAGGACAACATCAGTCACTTCAACGGTTCGATCGGGAACCCGAAGACACTTCTTCAATTGTGACACGTGGAACACATTATGCACGGCAGACAATGTTTCAGGGAGCTGAAGTCGGTATGCCACTAGTCCACATTGCTCAAGTACCAGGAATGGACCAATGTACCTGGGTGCAAGTTTTCCTTTAATCCCAAAACGTGGTACGCCTTTCATTGGTGAGACCTTCAGGTAAACATAGTCTCCTTTCAGAAAATATAAGGGCATTCGCCGTGTGTCTGCATAACTCTTCTGACGAGTCTGTGCCTTCTTTATATTATAAATAATTTTCTGAACCTTATCCTCAGCCTCTTTCACCATATCCGGTCTAAAGAAGCATCTTTCTCCAGGTTCAGACCAATTTAGCGGAGTTCGACACCGTCGCCCATATAAAGCTTCAAAAGGTGCCATCTTGATACTTTCCTGATAACTGTTATTGTATGAAAACTCCGCTAAGGGCAAACATTCATCCCATTTTGTTGAGAAATCCAGGACACATGCCCGTAGCATATCTTCAAGTATTTGGTTCACTCTCTCAGTCTGTCCACTGGTTTGAGGATGATAGGCCGAACTGTGGAGTAACTTAGTACCCAAGGATTTATGAAGTTCTTCCCAAAATTTGGATACGAACTGAGGTCCACGATCCGACACTATGGTCTTTGGAATACCATGCAAACTGAGAATACGGGCAATGTATAACTCCGCATAGGTAATGACAGGATATTTTACTTTGACAGGGAGGAAGTGGGCGATCTTTGTGAGTCGATCAATGATAACCCAAATAGAGTCATACCCTTTTGTGGTCCTGGGCAATCCCACAATGAAGTCCATGCTTATGTCTTCCCATTTCCATATTGGGGTTGGCAAAGATTGCAATGGACCAGCAGTTTTCATGTGTATGGCTTTGACACGTCTGCAAGTGTCACACTTAGCCACATAGCGTGCAATTTCAATCTTCATCTTGGTCCACCAGTAATGTTGTTTTAGATCATGATACATCTTAGTGCTTCCCGGATGAATGGAATAGCGACTAAGATGCGCTTCATCTAAGATTTGCTGGCGGAGTTCTTCATCCCTTGGCACTACTATGCGGTTGTTAAACCATAACACACCTTGATCGTCTTCCTTGAAACACTTGGCTACTCCAGCCCTTATCTTCTCTCGTATGTGCTTCATGCCCAGATTATCCTTTTGAGCATCAATTACCCTTTGCAAAATGGTTGACTCAAGCTTTAGCTGATTCAGAGTCCCTTGTTGGATTATCCCCAGGTTTAACTTCTCCATTTCTTGACATAAAGTGTTTTCGGAGGTCTTTACCATAAGACAGTGGCAGGAAGTCTTACGACTCAATGCATCTGCCACCACATTGGCTTTGCCTGGGTGATAATGGATCTCCAGTTCATAGTCTTTAATGAGCTCAAGCCATCGTCTTTGCCTCATATTTAACTCTGACTGGGTAAATATATACTTCAAACTCTTATGATCTGTATATATGTGACAGATATTTCCCAGCAGATAGTGACGCCATATTTTCAGGGCATGAACCACAGCAACTAGCTCTAAATCATGTGTTGGATAATGCTCTTCATGTCGGCGTAATTGCCTTGAAGCATATGCAATTACTCGGCCCTCTTGCATCAACACACAGCCGAGTCCACTGCCTGACGCATCACAATATACATCAAAAGGCTTAGTGATGTCCGGTTGCGCTAATACCGGAGCAGTGGTCAATAGTGTCTTCAGTTGCTCAAAGGCTTCGTTACACTTAGAAGACCAACTAAACTTAGTATCATTTTTCAATAAACTTGTGATTGGTTTCACAAGCTTAGAAAAATCAGGTATGAATCTGCGATAATATCCCGCTAGTCCAAGAAAACTCCGGACTTGGTGAACAGTTGTTGGGGGTTTCCATTCCAGAATATCCTTGACCTTGCTAGGATCTACCGCAATTCCTTTGGCTGATAACACGTGCCCCAGAAATTGAATTTCCTCCAGCCAGAACGCGCACTTGCTGAACTTGGCATACAGTTGATGTTCCCTCAGGCGCGTTAATACAATCCGTAAGTGCTGAGCATGCTCCTCTTCATTTTTAGAATATATCAAAATATCATCGATGAAGACCACCACAAACTTGTCTAACTCGGGCATGAACACCGAGTTCATCAAATAGGTGAAGTGGGCAGGAGCATTAGTGAGCCCGAAAGACATTACCAAGTACTCAAACAATCCATACCGCGTAGTAAATGCGGTCTTCGGTATATCCTCGGGCCGAATACGGATTTGATGATAGCCCGACCTGAGATCGATTTTGGAAAACACCCTCGCCCCAGTCAGTTGATCAAATAAGATGTCGATCCTTGGGAGAGGGTACTTGTTCTTGATGGTGACCTCATTTAGGGGTCGATAGTCCACACACATACGCAAGGTTTGATCCTTCTTCTTCACAAAGATGGCGGGACAACCCCACGGGGACGAGCTTGGCTGGATAAATCCCTTATTCAGCAGATCTTGTAATTGAATCTTCAATTCTGCTAACTCATTAGGGGGCATACGGTACGATCTTCGGGAGATGGGAGCCGTACCGGGCTTTAGCTCAATTACGAATTCTACATCTCTTTCAGGGGGTAGTCCAGGCAAATCTTCCGGAAATACATCTGGAAACTCACATACTACCGGAATGTTCTTGATCTCCGGTACAATGGCTTCAAATATTCTACCAGAAGCTTTGGATGGATTGGTTTTGGGGAGAGACAAGAGAATTTCTTCTTGATTATAACTCAACCTGACGGTTCTGAGTTCAGTGTTGAGAATTGCCTTGTGTTGAGTTAACCAATTCATACCCAAAATTACATCTATATCCTGGCCTTTCAGAACAATCATGTTAGCAGGAAAGTTCTGTCCGGCCATTGTTACTGGCACTTCATAGGCCACTTCTCTAGTAAAAATGTGTCCCCCAGGTGAATGAATTTTAAATCCCTCTTTTGATTCATGACATGCAATGTGATGTTGCTCCACAAATGTCTTGCTAATGAAGGTATGCGAAGCACCAGAATCAAAAAGAATAATTACAGGGTGACTGGCCACAGGGAACGTACCCATCATCACCGGCTCTCCCTCCGGTGTGGTAGCCACTTGCGTATAATATACTCGCCCCGTTTTCTTGGTATTCTTGCCCGAAGTACTTCCCTTGCCTGGAGCTGCATTCCCCGATCCTTGTTGATTATTAGCCTGAGTTTGCCGAGGATAGGGGCAATCTTTAATAAAATGCCCAGATTTGCCACAGTTAAAACATCCAGTTGAAGAACTTGGCAGAGCAGGGAATCGAGTGCCTGGGGCACCCGACTGACTTTGGACAGTAGGAGCTTTGTTGGGACGAATAATTATGGGCTGCTTGAAAGGGAAAGATGGTGCACTTGAACGGTTCTGGTTAGAGGGCCGGAGAATAAACCGTTGCCTCTTTACCGGGCCCTGACTAGGCCTATCACCACTGAATCCCTTACTTTTCCCAGAATTTGCATATTTGGCCTCCACAGATAAGGCTGTGCTGACAGCCTTCCCATAGGTGAGATCAATACATGCAGCCATTTTTCGCTGCATCCGGTCATTCAGACCTCTCATAAAACAATTCCTTTTCTTCAAATCTGTATTCACCTGATCAATTGCGTATTGTGACAGGTGATTGAATTTGTTGAGATACTGATTAACAGTATCTCCCCCTTGTTTCAATTTCATAAACTCTTCTTGTTTCATGTGCAACACTCCCTCAGGAATGTAATGCTCGCGGAATGCTGCTTTAAACTCGTTCCATGTAATTTGATGGTTGTCCGGTTGGATGGCCACAAAGTTTCCCCACCAAGTACTGGCAGGGCCTCGGAGTTGCTGTGCCGCAAACAATGGCTTCTGTGTTTCCGAACATCGAAGAAGGCCAAATTTCTGTTCGATGACTCGTATCCATTCGTCGGCTTCGAGCGGATCTTCTGCTTTGACGAAGAGAGGCGGACGAGTCTCGGAGAAATCCAGATAAGTAGTCTCACGGGGACCTTGTGGAAACCCTCTTCCTGCTTGTTGCTGGAGCTGTTGCTGACCCGCCATCTCCCTCAGGAAGCGGGTATTGTCGGCTGTAGCATTCACCAAGGCAGCAATTGCCTCGGCAAGCGTGGGTGGAACGGGAGGTGGATTCGGGGTAGCATCCTGACCCCCGGATGTTCCGGCTGCGTCCTGTCCGCGAGTCCGGGTCGGCATCTGAGGCAAAAACATTTGAATAAACATAATGTGCCAAAGAAAACCTTCCGTTTTACATTACTATAAAGAGTAATGATACAGACTCGATATTATACAACAGGATACATTACCCATTTTACAAAAGTTTAACCTATTATACAACAGTACACCCTACAATACACTACTCTATTTTATTACACCATTAGTCCTGCTTTCCGTTGCTTTTGGCGGCTTCATTGTCAGGTGTGGGAGTCCAGACATCAACCAACCTCAAGGAAGGAGGGGGTTCAAAAAGATCTAACTCCCCACCCAACGCGCGTCCCGCAACGTGAGAGGGTCCGGCTTCCGCCTCAGCAGAGGGTGCAGGCTCACTAGGGTGTAGTTGCGAGTAGAGCACATGGACTTCCTCGTGCAACGTATTGCAGTAGACTTGCAGGTTGTCGACAGCTGTGCTAAGTTCTTTAATTCGGGCCTGAGCCCTTGCTTCCTTAGCACATGCCAACATATGTGACTGTACCGCCCAGTCAAGTGCTAAGTCCCGATCAGCCAGCTGATCCTGCAAGTGACGGATGTCCCTTCTTAGTTCATTTATTCTATCTCCGTCTGCGATCCAAGTATTGGTCCTGTGTCGCAGCGTTGCTTGAAGTCGACTCACTTCGGCTTCCAAGTCTCCTATGGGGTCATTACTCCCGCTGCTACTGCTTTCGTGTCGAGGGGCCAGTTGATGCCGGGGTACTCCAATTGGTCCCGTTGACTTTCGTGCCGTTAGCCTCGTGCGTGGCGGCATCTTTCTAAGGGGGAAAATGTTATTAGTATAATTCTTAGCATGATGCATGAGTAAGTACAGAATCAACCTTGGTCGATTCAACCTTCTATACGTTGCACTCTTCCTATCTGGTCTTTAAGATAAACTCTTCAGAATACTTAGGTAAGAAGAGAAAGAATCTTTAGGTAAGACTTTTGAAAATCTTTTTGAAGATGCCTTAATATCTGCAAAGAAGGGCTACGCTCCGATACCAGCTGTGACGGAACCTCCCAAGTAATCAGGCCCACCTACAGTTGTCCTTGTCTAACAGACATCAGACACCCTGTAGATGTTCCTAAGTTACTTGACAAGCTCGGTATCTTTCCTTACCTTACCAGGAACGTTTCACCCGTCTTGCAGACATTACAGACCATCGGAGATAAAGATATGCGGAAGCGAATTACATAAACTTACATTTATTTCCAAAAGTAAGCTCGAGTTAATTTATTACAGACCAGTCTAAAAGCGAGTGCATAGAAGTAATAATTATACAAACCAGGGAGACACAAACTTCTCCCGAAAGACTATAAACAAAAGACCCTAGATGGAGGACCGAGTCCTCCCGCACTTCAGTCTTGGTTTTCTTCTTTGGGAACCACCTTAGCACAGAAGCAGCAAAAGTCTGCTACTTCCCCACCTAAAAACAACAAAGGGATAAACCCTGAGTATGGAATTACTCAGCAAGTCTTACCCGACTAAAGAAAAGACTCTCAAGGGTATGCTGGTTATATGGGAGTCAAGGTAAGGCTTCTCAATAATCAAAGACTCTGTTTTGCAGAAATGCTTACTAAAGTGGATCCTTAAAAATCCAATTTTATTTGTCAAGTTAGGTAAAATTACCTGCACTAGAGTTCTTTCTATCCTAGCTCAATCACTGGTCCTGCACTAGCCAATTTCTTTAACAAAAACCCATCATCTTTAGTGGAATGCTACGTGTAGGGCAGTGACCAAGTCTTCATAACCGCGAAGGTACGGCGATCCGAATCGATTATACTCAGCTGAGGATCTCTAATCACACGACATATGTAGCACTTAACCCTTGCATATGTCAACCCGCCACCGGGGTTCTTAAGACCGGATCAGGTTCACGCAAACCGAGAGCACAGATACACCACCGTCCAGCCTCTTGCCACGGAGGGTACACGCTACTCTCGCCACCGCTCCACTCCCATTTCGTGTTATCTTATTCCGGCCTTAGTCTGCCCGAGGCAAGGCTTACCCATGACGAGGCATGTGACCAGTTAAAGGGTCCTCGATCATCAAGCCTACATCGACAAGGTCCTTAATCGACTCAGGCGGAGACACTACACCGAGACTCTCTTCTCGTGCAAGTCACCCGCCCGGTCTCAGCTTAATCATTTCAAACCCAAAGTTTGGTACCTGACAGAGGTACATCTTTTCCGATGTTGAATCCATCACGGCCGTGATGGATCCACCATCAAGTTTTTTTTTCAAAAACATCCCTCCCACTTTGCCAAACATCTTTTGTAAAACAAATCCTTTTGTTTTTCTAGAGCAATACTAAGCATAGTAAAACCTTTTTGTAAAAACAGGATTTCGAGGAGGGTAATCAAGATCAAGGAAGGTAATGCAGGAATTGTTTAATCAATCAACTCCTATCACCTAATGCAGCAAGCAAGTAAGAAATATTTTAGAAACATCAAGGAAGGTGGCAAATGCACCGGGGCTTGCCTTTGTTATCAGAGGTGTCCTGCTCGGATCCATAGATATCGAAATAAAAGCAGTTGTCTGCTTGAGGATCAGAGGTGGGTGGTATCCCCTCTTCAGAAACTTCTTCTTCTTCTTCGTGCTCTAATATAACCATATACATGCATAAGAATGGATGTCATGGAATGCTCATGAGGATGCAAAGATAACATAAACTTATTATTTATGTCTTGAGTACAACTTTCCTTCACGGTACTCCGAGAACCTAGGGCTTCCGGAGTCAGTAAAGGAGTTCATGGAGCAGGGGGGGTGGTTTTGGGTTTAGTGATCAAACAAGGTCCAAATCAAACCAAATTCTACCCAAGGCTTCTAAATAATGTGAAAAGCTCACATAAAAAGTTTGGGAAATTTTGGACTTATTATTTATTTTCTAAAAATCCAGAATCAATGGTTTAGGCTATTTTAAATACCCTAAAATTTCCTGTTCAAACTAAAAATCATCAAACTATTTTTATTAAATACTATGGAAAATAACAAGCCTAGGAAAATTGGTCTCATATTTTTAGGATTTTCCTACCATTTTCTACAGTTTTTCAAAGTTCTGCTGAAAAAGAAAAGAGGAAAATAGGAACAGTACTGGGCCGATTTCAAGTCCAGCGGCCCAGGCCCGCGCGAAATCGCGCGCGCGCCCGCGCCCGCGAGGGAAGTTTTGCGCAGAGGCCCTCGACGTTTTTACTAAACCCGAACAGGGTCGTTTACTATTGCGCAGAGTCACTGACACTTCACGAAATGGTCCCTGCGTTTCTATCAATTCACAACCGCACGTCCCCGACGGCGCTCAAGCGTGGCCGTGCTCCGGCGAGCAGCTACGCCGGCCGATTGAGGCTAAGACCGGTGCTAATCTTCGACTGAGACCAAATCCGAGTCCCTATGAACATTTCCCCCAACTAAATTGCACTATCGGTGGACTAGGGAGCTCCGGCCACGATGGCCGTAAGCATCACGGCGAGACAGTCGTGTTCCCGGCGATGGGCATCGGTCTAGTTCAATTAAAGGGATCGGGGAGCATCACAGAGACATGAGAATGCTCAAACGAAGGAGCAGAGGGCAGGAACTGACCGGAGTTGGGCTGGCGACGGTGAGCTTGATTCACGGCGGCGGAAAACCAATTTGGGGGCAACGAGCAATTCAGGCGAGCGGGTGGACGATCGAGTGTGGGAGCGGGTGCTAGAGCTTCACAATTTCATGGCGCAACTAGCCCTGCCCTCAATTTATAGGCTCCAAGGACGGTGGCCGGTGAATTTCAAGGAGATGCGCGGCGGTCGGAGGTGACGAAGGTTATCGGCTTCGTGACTACGTGTCTACCGCCGTGGCGAGCTCACCGGCCTCGATGAGACAGCCGTGAGGAGTCACGACGGCACGGAGGAAGAGTTGAGCCACGCGGCACCCGGCCGAGAGGCGGCGGTCGACGGCGAGCACTTTACCGCGGGCGGTGAGCCAGGGGGGGGATGTGCCGTGGCCGAGCGAGGTGACTTCCAGCTCACCGGTGACGAGGACCTTTACCGCGACAGTCTTATCTGGTGACCGCCGAGCACGAATCACAGCGAACGACGATCGACGGCGACGGCTACCGGCGATGAGCACGAACCCGATCTTGTTCAGTTTTACCGGTCACTGTACCATGGCCATACGTTCATCAGTGCACCTGACCGAGCGAGTTTAGGGTCATTTTTCTCCAGATTTCATGTGACAACAGGTCCAAGTCTCTGCACCAAAGTTGTAGTGCTACATACCAGCTACAACTCAACTATAGGACTTGATCACATTTGAGCACTGGATCCAAATCAAAATCGAGCTCAAAGTTCACCCCATAGCACTGTAACTCTGAACTTCAGACTTGAACTAGCCTGACAGCCAGTTTTGGATTGGGTTTTTCTCTAAATTTCTCATAACAACTAATCTCACACTCTTTAGCAAAGTTGTTCCCCTATAATTGGTCTTCAACTTTGATGTGGTGACCTAGGGCAAAAACCCTATACTTTGCAAGATACAAAGTCACAAAGATGGGCACAACACACTGAATTTCAGACTTAATCAAAAGAGTTCAAATAGGGCTCTTTTGCAAATAAGTCCAAAACTCAGGGTTTGGCTTGCAAATTCACATATGAGTGACCCAAATGACTTAAGATACTTATTTGGCTTGGTTTTTACACTTTAGCCCAAAAGTGGACAAATTTTGCACTTAGGTCCCTAGGGTTTGGTTTCAGGGTTTCCCAGGGTTCCAATTAGGGTTTCTGGTATTCCAGGGGTATAAATGGGGTTCAACTTTGTTCTTAGGGTCATTTTATGACCTTTACCCTAAAGCCTTTAGGTTTTCTTAACTTGGGTTAAGTTTTGCCCCCATTAATCACTATTTAGGGTTAAGTCCTTTAACCAGGGTCCTATTTGTAAAACATTAAAACAATACAACTTGTTTGCAATTTTTTGCCTAGTGAATGCACTCTAGGTGTGTCAAACATATACAATGCCCATGCTCATGATGCCATGCTCAAGTTTTAGTTATAGTAACACCAGGGGTGTTACATTGTCAGCGTTTTTAGAAACCACGACTGAGTCAATTTGGGCTGTGTCGGCCGTTTTGGAAACTACGGCCGAGTGATGACATGGCACGCCAGCTTTTTTAGAAATAACAGCTGAGTGATGACGTGGCATGCCAGCGGTTTTAGAAATAACCACTGGGTGATGACGTGGCACGCCAACGGTTTTAGAAATAACCGCTGGGTGTTGACTGGGCACCTTTTGGAAACGGCATCTGGCCCGGGAAAACCCTATATGTACTGCACTGTTCCGCGTCTCCACATTCCGTGCCCTAGTTCTTGCTTTCCTGCTTCCAGATCCTCTCTGCCGATTTGCAATTCTGCTTCTGCTCTGCTCGCCGCCGAGGTTGAGATGGCGCCTAAGCGGAAAGCTTCGAGTTCGTCCGCTGCTGTCATTCCCCCCCATCGACCCCAACAGTTAGTTGCCTTTCGCAGGTAACCATATGTCTGTTGTTTCTGAGTCTGACCTTCTCCATCTTGTGTCCATCGGGGTTCTTCCTCCGAAAGAACTCTGTTCCTGGTGGATCTGTTGTGGGGTCACTGTTCCAACAGAAGACACCCATGAATCTGTTATTTATGTTCCATTCCTCCTCCGCGGTCTTGCTCTTCCTATTTCTCCCTTTTTCCGCGGTCTCCTTGATTTCTATCACTTGAATTTGACCCATCTGAACCCCAATTCCATTCTGCAAATCTCTATCTTTGTTCATTTATGTGAGGCTTTTCTTGGCGTTCTGCCGCATTTTGGCCTGTGGAAATATTTGTATCATTGTCACCCTAGGATGGCCGGAGGTCAGCACCAACTGGTAGGGGGCGCGAGCTTGGAGATGCGCCGCAGGAGGAAAACCGATTATCTTGACATCCCACTCAAGGACAGCATCAAAGGATGGCGCTTGGAGTGGTTTATCGTGGAAAATCATGGGAATTCCCTCCCACCTCGGTCAGGGAGACAGCCGGATGTTCGTACTCCGAGTTGGACCGAGTCCCCCACAGATCAGGAGGTGGCTGAAGCAGGGGCTTTGCTAGCTGAAGTTGGATTGCTGAAGGGGAGGGGTCTAACTGCCGAGGCTGTGGTAGCTGACTTTGTCTTCAAGAATATTCAGCCGTTGAAGGACAGGGCATACCCGGCCTATCTGTATCGAGGTCTAGCCGACTCAACCCGGGTCACCAACAGAAGAATTCCTGCTGTGGACTTGGTGAACCGGCTTGAAATGATACTTAGAGGCAAGGTATCAAACATTGGCGCCCCTGTTGCGTACTCGGCCTGGAACCTGCCTCCTTCCAAAGCCTTTACTTATTTCGTGTCAAATCCTCCTTCTGCTGATGGCGATTTGGGCCTTAGAGTGCGACCCTCTGCCGAAGAAGTTAGTGCTTTGGTTGCTTTGCTTGGAGAAATTCCTGATGATGAACGGCAGGTCCACTTTGAAGTGTCTTTGGATCCTAGTGATGCAGAGATAGGTGCCATGCTGGATATGTTGGCTGGGGATTCTTCTGATGCTGCTCCTACTAAAACATTGGTGGTGGTTCCCATCCCTGAAGCTGATAAAGCCTTGGACGCTCAGAAGCCTGTCAATGTTCGTCCAAAACGTTCTCGCCGAGTTGACCAAGCCTCTTTTCCTGCTGAGGGGGAGAAAAAGAAGAAGAGACGCCTTCGTCAGGTGTCTAGCTTGGATCAAGGTGCCGGTCCTTTTGCTCCTGTTGCTAAGGAAGTGCCAGTGCCTGAATTTACTGAAGCTAAACCCAATGGGTGTAGCCCGTCTGACGCTGAACCCAATGGGTGTACTGTCCGTCTTGCTGATGATAACGGTGAAGAAGAAATGAAATCCCCCTGATTCAGAAAAACAGCTACCGTTATACTGCCAGTGGGGAAAGTAGCGGTGTTCCTTCTCCGGCCTTGTCTGCCCTCATTGGACTGCAAGAATTATCTCTGGCTAACTTCGATCAGATTCTTGAGGACATGATTCCAGAAGATCTGCTATCAGAACCGGCAGATGGTGGCGCCATGGATGTCTGTGTTGATGTGCTCGACGCGGGTTGGGGTCCTCCCGGGCAGCGTCCCACGCCTCATCGACCTTGCAGCGTGGTCTTGAGGGTCAGGAGGCTGGTTTGGATTCCCCTGCTCCCATGGAAGTGACCGAGGGACCTTCAGCTTTAGAAGCGGCTGCTGGAGAGAACTCGGCCCACAATGACGGTGCTAGCCTTTACCCAGCCCCCGAGGGTGCTGCCGGAGATGATCCAGCTCAGATGGATAGTGCCAGCTACTACCCAGCCCCCGAGGGTGCTGCCGGAGATGATCCGGCTCGGATGGGTAATGCAAGCTATGATCCAGCCCCCGAGGGTGTCCGAGCGGGTTCTCCCTCTTGCACTTCCATGGATGTTCACGTAGGGTCCTCTCCTCCACATTCTGGTTGCATGGTAACAGCCCAAGCCTTTGGTCAGGGGGTCGCTTTAGAGGCCAGCGTACCTGATGACAAGGTTTTGGGTTCTGCCGATGTCACTGAATTGGTTCCTGCTGAATCGTTGCAAGTTGCTCCGAGTGGTGATCCTTTGCCGAGCCATCAGTTGATCTCTCACGATTTGGGAGTCGCTTCCTTCTTCTCCAACTTCCAGGTATTCTGGTTTCTTCCGGTTCGATTTTTACCCAAACAGGTAATTATTCTCATGCTCGTCTGCTTTTTAATGCCAGGCGTTGGTCGATGAGATGTCTAGTCGGCTGAGGTTGCAGGGTGCTTCCGTCCCGGAAGGGGCTTTTTCTCTGGCGCGTTGGAATCCGGTGCTGCTTCAGCGGCGTGTTTCTGACTTAGAGGCGGCTAATGCTGGTCAGTGCTCTTTTGCTTCCTTCTGGCTACCTTATCAAACTGCTTCTTATTTTAACACCTTTGCTTGACTTCCTCTCGCTAGATATGATTCGGCAGTATTCTGCTCTTGAGGAAAACGCTCTCAAGACCAAGCTGAACTGGTCCGGCGGTGCTCTGATCTTGAGGAAAAGTATTCCCAAAGTCAGACAGAACTGGCCCAGGTTTCTACTTCTCTGAATGACGCCAACACACTGAACTCTACTCTCCGCGCTCAGCTTGACTCTGAGAAGGTGACCTGTGAATCCAGGTTTTGTTTCGTTGTGCTTTTATTGCCTGCTTGACGTTTGAAAAAGCCGATTCTTACTTGCAGGAAGAAAAACGTGCCCTTGCCACTTCTCGTGACAATCTTGACAGGCTATATCGTGATTCTAGCAACTCGCTGACCATGTTAGAGAGGAGTCATCGCTTCACTAGGGAGGAGTTAGACAATCTTCGTTATAAGCTACAGGAATCCTTGGATGATGTGATTCGCCTCAGGGAGTTGATATCGGCCAAAGATGTTGTCATCAAGAATCTGCGTGTTTCTAAGAAATCTGTCGCCCAGGAGCTAGAGACCGCTCAATTGGCTGTCAAGGTTGCTGAAGAGACTTCCGCTACTTTGAGGGCCCAGCGCGATAAAGCTATGGATAAAGCTATTCGCGCGGGGCGGATTCTGATGAGGAGACCTGGTGTGATTGTCCCAGACGACATAGTGGCGGATGTGAACGCTGCTCCCGATTCCTCGAGTCGCCCTTCTTCGTCAGTTGCTCCTGAGAAAAATGTCGAAAAATAGAAAAACATTGCATGCTTCGAGTGCATGGTTAATGTGCTCGGATGTTTTGTTAGAGGACACCCTTTAGTACTGAATGCTACTATTGTTCTTTTATTGTTTTAGAATTCAACAGTATCTACATTTGTAGAGGTAAAATGTAGAGTAATGGTTTTGAGACTTCTTTATGGGACATAGAGGACGCCCCTGGATGAGTAACCGTGTACGCGCTGAGTGCGTTGCGCCACTTCAAGTTAGTATTAGCTCAAACCAATCGCTCCGTTAGTGTGGTTTAGTGGCCACCCTGAGTTAAGCAAGCGCGAGCATGTTGCACCGTTTTAAGTCATCGCCGACTTAAGCCGATTGCTCCATTAGTAGGGCATAGTGGTCACCCTGAGTTAAGTAAGCGTGAGCATGTTGCACCGCCTTAAGTCGTTGCCGACTTAAGCTGGTTGCTCCGTTAGCAGGGCATAGTGGTCACCCTGAGTTAAGTAAGCGCGAGCATGTTGCACCGCCTTAAGTCGTTGCCGACTTAAGCCGATTGCTCCGTTAGCAGGGCATAGTGGTCACCCTAAGTTAAGTAAGCGCGAGCATGTTGCACCGCCTTAAGTCGTTGCCGACTTAAGCCGATTGCTCCGTTAGCAGGGCATAGTGGTCACCCTGAGTTAAGTAAGCGCGAGCATGTTGCACCACCTTAAGTCGTTGCCGACTTAAGCCGATTGTTCTGTTAGCAGGGCATAGTGGTCACCCTGAGTTAAGTAAGCGCGAGCATGTTGCACCGCCTTAAGTCGTTGCCGACTTAAGCCGATTGCTCCATTAGCAGGGCATAGTGGTCACCCTAAGTTAAGTAAGAATGCAGATCGACAATGAACAATTTGAGCGCTCTCGGAGTCTTCTTATTGATGATATATTTCCCAGTTTACAGAGTACATTATATTGTCGTCCCAATAGATTTTGGAATACAGCTAGGGGTAAAACTTCCTGAGGTGTTCTATGTTCCATGAGTTCCTGATTTCCGTGCCATCCATCTGAGTGAGACGATATGATCCCGGCCGAGTGACTTCTGCTATTATGAATGGTCCTTCCCATAGAGGTGACAACTTGTGCCGCCCCTCCCCCGTTAGAATTCGGCGGAGGACGAGATCTCCCACTGTGAAGGATCGATGTCTCATGGTCTTATCATGATAGCGCCTCAGGGTTTGCTGGTACCGTGCTGATTGAATTACCGTGTTTAGCCGTTCTTCTTCGAGTACATCAACATCCTCCAGCCTAGTAGCCTCGGCTTCTGCTATGTTTTCGAAGATCAACCTTGGCGCCCCAAACTTGAGATCAGCAGGTAGCACAGCCTCTGAACCATAGACCATGAAGAAAGGGGTATTTCCATGCAGAGCTCGACTGGGTTGAGTTCTTAAGCTCCAAACAACGTAGGGCAACTCCCTTATCCATTTCCCTGCAAACTTTTCATTTTTATCGAAGATTTTTTTCCTGAGGGCCTCCAATATCATCCCGTTAGCTCTTTCAACCTGCCCGTTGGCTCTTGGGTGTGCCACCGAAGCGTATTTGATCTGAATGCTTTTCTGCTCGCAGAAATCAAAGAACTCTGAACTTGTGAAGTTGGATCCCAAGTGGGTTATGATACTATTCGGTATTCCAAATCTGAATATTATGTCTTGTATGAACTCCACCGCCTTGGCTGAAGTTAAGGAAGCAATGGGTTTGAACTCTATCCATTTAGTGAATTTGTCGATAGCCACCAGCACATGAGTGTATCCTCCCTGAGCTTTTTTGAAAGGCCCAATCATGTCCAGTCCCCAACACGCGAACGACCAAGTTATGGGTATCGTTTGTAGTTGCTGTGCTGGTAGATGCTGCTGTTTTGATAGGTACTGGCAGGCTTCGCACCTCTGGACTAACTCGGCTGCGTCATTCTTTGCTGTTGGCCAATAGAAACCTGACCTGAAGACCTTCCCAACCAGGGTTCTGGACGCTGCATGCACTCCACACTGCCCAGCATGGACCTCGTCCAGAAGTTGCTTTCCAGTAGTTGAGAGAATGCATTTCATGAGGACTCCTGATGCACCCCTTCTGTATAGTGTGTCCCCAATGAGTGTATAGTGAGCCGATTGCCTTGCGATGCGCTCGGCTGCATTCTTGTCGTCTGGCTCCTCCTCATTTTTTATATACCTGATGATCGGCCTCCTCTAGTCGTCAGAATCTGACTCTGGTTGGCTCAAAGTATTGCATTCTTCTGCTTGACCCGGTGAGATGCTTGAGTGTGATATCTCTTGGACAAAGACTCCAGGCGGGACCTGAGTTCGACTGGACCCTAGCTTGGACAACATGTCAGCCGCCGTGTTTCGATCTCTCTCCACATGGTGAAATTCCAGACCTTCAAATTTATCTTCTAATTTCTGGACGGCGGTGCAGTATTTTCCCATGGAATCGTTCGAGCAATCCCATTCTTTGTTTATCTGACTTATGACTACCATAGAATCTCCGTATACCATCAATCTTTTGATGCCCAATGATATAGCAATGTTCAGTCCGTGAATCAGAGCTTCATATTCTGCTGCATTGTTAGAGGCTGAAAATAGCAACTGTAGGGCATATCTGAGGTGTTCGCCTCCAGGTGCAGTAAAGAGGATCCCTGCGCCTGCTCCCTGCAGCTTTAATGAGCCATCAAAATACATTCGCCATACTTCTGCAGTTTCTGGGTTATCTGGTACTTGTTGTTCGGTCCACTCCGACACAAAGTCAACCAGTGCTTGAGTTTTGATGGCAGTGCAAGGTCGAAATTCAATGTTGTGAGATCCCAGCTCGCAGGCCCATTTGGCTATTCTCCCGATGGCTTCTTGGTTGTGAAGAATGTCCCCTATTGGAAAACCGGTAACTACTACGACTTTGTGGTCGTCGAAGTAGTGACGGAGCTTGCGTGCAGTTAGAAGTACTGCATATAACAGTTTCTGAACTTGAGGGTATTTTTTCTTCGAGGGACCCAGAACTTCGCTGATGAAATAAACAGGATGTTGCACTGGATAAGCATGTCCTTCTTCTGCTCGCTCGACTACTAACGCGGTGCTCACCACGTGAGTCGTGCAAGAGATATATAGCAGTAAATCTTCAGCTGGTTGAGCCGGCGTGGCTCGACACGACGGTTTCAGCACTAGTGGCGTTGTCAAGAATTTTTTCAGTGCCTCTAGAGCCTCCTGTGCCTCTGAAGTCCATTGAAATTTGTCCACCTTCTTGAGCAACTTATAAAATGGTAAGCCTTTTTCTCCCAGCCTCGATATGAATCTGCTCAAAGCTGCCATGCATCCCGTGAGTCTTTGCACTTTCTTCTGCGACCGTGGTGCCTCCATCCTCATAATAGCCTTGATCTTTTCTGGGTTGGCCTCAATTCCTCGGTGGCTGACAATGAACCCAAGTAACTTTCCTGCTGGCACCCCGAAGACACATTTTTTGGGATTAAGCTTCCATCGATATCGCCGTAGACTGTTGAAAACCAATTGTAAATCTTCGATGAAATTTTCCGAATTTTCTGTTTTGATTACCACGTCGTCCACATATGCTTCCACACGCTTGCCCCAGTGATCGGCTAAGCATGTTTGAATAGCTCTCTGATAAGTCGCTCCAGCGTTCTTGAGGCCGAACAACATGGAGGTATAGCAGAAAGCACCGAATGGAGTGATGAACGCCGTTTTTTTCCTCGTCCTCTTTCGCCAGGCTAATCTGGTGATATCCAGAGTAGCAATCCAGGAAGGACAGCATAGAACATCTAGCGGTGGAATCTACCACCTGATCTATCCTAGGGAGCCCGAAGGGATCATTTGGACAATGTTTGTTGAGATCTATGTAGTCGACGCACATGCGCCAATCCACCTTATTCTTTTTGAGTACAAGAACAGGGTTAGCCAGCCACTCGGGATGTAATACTTCTCTAATAAACCCAGCCGCGACCAAGCGAGCCAGCTCGGCGCGAATGGCCTCTCTCTTGTCGGGCGTGAAACGACGTAGTTTTTGCCGAATCGGCCTCGCCTGGGGGTAGACCTTCAGTTTGTGCTCGGCCAGTTCTCTCGGGACTCCCGGCATATCCGCAGGTTGCCATGCGAATACATCTCGGTTATCTTGCAGGAACCGGACGAGCGCGTTTTCCTATTTGTCATCCAGACTGGAGCTGATGATGGCAGTCTTGCGTTCATCAGCGAACCCGAGGTTGATCCTTTTAGTTTCTTCATTCGGCCGCATAGAGGTCGCGGCTTGAGCCTCATTCGTAGGTACCGTGAGGCCTTCCTGAGGCTTAGAGTTTGCCTGCATAGAAGAAGTCACCGACGGTTTGGTGGTGAGGGCCGCTTGGATGGCCTCCCGGAAACATTCTGCGGCGCCTTGGAAGTCAGCGCGCACAGTTATGATCCCCTGCGGCCCTGACATCTTCAATATCATGTAGGTGTAATGGGGAATGGCCATGAATTTCGCCAATCCAGGCCTCCCGATGATGGCGTTGTACCCGCAGTCGAAGTTCGCCACTTCGAACCTCAGGAACTCGGTTCTGTAGTTCTCCGGAGTTTCGAAGGTGATCAGCATGTAGATGTGGCCCAGCGAGTATTCTCCTTCGGTCGGCACGATGCCGAAGAAAGGAGTATCGGACTCGTGGAGCTCTTTGAGGTGAACTCCCAAGCCTTGAAGCGTCCGAGGGAAGGTGACGTTGATGCTGCTCCCCTCGTCCACTAGTACCTTCTTCACCCGGCTCTTTCGGATCACCGGATCGACGAGGAGCGGGTATTTGCCCGGGTGGTCGAAGTTGAGCCACTGATCTGCCCGAGTGAAAGTGATCGGGTGCTCCGACCATCGGTATGGAGCGGGAGGACCGGTGGTCGCTATCATTATTTGGCGATCGTTGAGCTTTTGTTGTCTCTTGTTCTCCTGCGATCCATGCCCGCCGAAGATGACGTTGACCTCTCGGTCGACGCGCGGGAAGGCTCCATCTCCCCCCTCCTCCTGTTGTTGGGGTTGTCGCGGTTCTGGTCCTCCCCGCGACGGAGAAGGAGGTAGAGGCTGGAAAGGTCGGCCGTGCCCAACGGAGTGCTTGAAGTCCCTGCAGTTCCGAAGGGTGTGGCGCATGTCCTTGTGGTACGGGCACTGGGTGTCGAGGATGTCGTCCAGCGTGCGTTCGCCTCCACGAGGTCCACCTCGGGCGCGAGAGGCGGGTGGTCCGGCGTTGTGAACTTCTTCGCGAGGCCTCTTCTCCCAACGCTTGTCGGGCTGCTGGTTCGTGTCGCGTCGTGGCGCTGCCGGTGCTGGCTTCGCTCCTCCGATGAGGTCCTGAGCCCGTTTGTCGGCGGTGATGTAGAGGTCAGCTTTCCTAAACAGCTGCTCGGAGGTAGTTGACGCTTTCTGTAATATGGCATGGACGAAGGCCGCGTCGTCGGAGCCTCTGTAGAAGTCCTCGATTACTGCTGCCTCCGCAACCTCGGGGATACGATTTCTCATGGTCTGGAACCTTTTGAGGTATGACCTGAGAGTTTCGTCCCCCCGGTGCTTGACGGATTTTAGGTCCCATGGTTGCGCCGGCTTGTCGGAGAGGGACTGTAAGTTGGCGATGAAGCGTCGACTGAAATCACTCCAGTCATCGATGCAGTGTCATGGTAGGTGTCGCAGCCATTGTAGTGCGTCTTGCCCGAGGACGATGGGCAAGTACGCGGTCATTACGTCCTCAGTTGCCCCGGCGGCCCGGGCAGCGGTAGTGTAGACGGCCAGCCAGCCTCCCGGATCCTGCTTAGGTTCATATTTGTCAACGTTAGATACCTTGAAGTTAGGAGGCCATTGAATGGCTCTGAGGCACGGAGTGAGTGCCGACACTCCGCACGTGTCTTCTTGTCGTCGAGGATAATGTATGCCTCGGGGAGGGGAGTGGTCGTCATGGTGCTTCGACCGTCCCCAGGTGGTGCCGCCAGTCGAAGCCGTTGCCGACTCGGTCCTGGTGGCCTGACTCCGGGTTGGGATACCGTGATCCCTGTCGTATTCTTCCCGGCGACGGATCTCGTTCTCATGTCGTCGTTCGCGTGAAGCGTTGATGGAGCACCATGCGTCCCGCCGACTGTTGATGGTATGTCATAGATCATTCGGCGGATGCGCGAGAGGTAGAAGATGATTGGCCGCTCGAGTGAACAGTCGCCGGTAGCCCTCGGCATCGGGAGTCCGAGGGAGACCGTCGGCTATCCGAGCCAGTACTCTGCCGACTTCACTTGGCGTGTTCAAGGCTCGGGCGAAGTCGGGGTTCAGTTTGCGCCCGAAGAGAGGATTTTCCCGACGTTGCTTAGTTTCCTGTCTGGCCTGTTCTTGAGCTCGTCGGCGATCACGTCGTCGGGAATTCCTCCTTTCCCGGAAGACACGTTCTTCCGGGGTTTCTCCCATCTCTGAGGCCTCGTCTCGCGACACAGGCTGCACCGGGTCCCGCTCTCCGGCCTCGTGATGTCTCCGAATATTTCAGCGTCGGTTCCTTCGTCGGCGTGATTCCCACTGAGGAGGTTCCTCTCCGGGTATAGTCGGCTCGTCGTTAGAGATGGGGGGTGACTCCACTCTCCCAATGAAGAGGACGTCGGGGTAGAATGGCATAGCTGTCGTGACGATCTTCTTTCTGTTCTCCTTAGAGGACGGAGGCGCAGAAAGAACAACTTGCTTCCTCCCGATTTTATTTGTTTCTTTCTTTCTTGTGATTTGTGTCCATTCTTCCGCCGGAGAGGTAGATAATGGAGTTTTTCGAGTTGGCGGGCCTCGAGCCTCTGTCCTGCCGGAGGCGATCCTTTTTCGGAGCATTGGAGGTTGCGCCTTTCCCTGCTTTTCCCCGATTTCCATGGAGATTTTTGAGGAAGATCTTCTCTCCGTCGGGTCCGCAATATGATGCAGAGTTCCCTCCTCATCCGCTACAGCTGAGATGGTTCCGAAGCAGAATGTGGACCCAGGGCGGAAGATGATCTTGTGCAGGAAGGTGATGGCCATTGAGCTAGCTTGGATCGACGACACACCCCCTACCTGGCGCGCCAGCTGTCGGTGTTTTGGGTCTGACCGCACACCCGGGGTTGCCCCTCAAGGTGCTTTTAGGAGTAGGACAGTGTTGTCGACTGTAGTTCAATGGTTTGTGCTAGTTGCACGAGAGACGGTAGACAATGATTTACAGGTTCGGGCCGCTTTGAAGTGCGTAATACCCTACGTCCTGGCGAGAGTGTTGTATATGGTGAGTTACAAGGTGATTCTCTAATGTGTATGAAGCTGGGGTGGATGGCTAAGTGGTGGGTTTGATCCTTTCTGAAGGGATGCCCCCTAGGCCTTATATACTCGACCGTGGGGCAATACATGCAGATATGATAATCACGTGCACCTAAGAAATACTAAACCGATTGAGTCTATCTTCCTATAGTTCCGTCGACCCATCTTCGCTCAGTTCGTTGTACGGGGCCTCCAGCGCGGGGAGATCGGGTCTCTGTTGTGATTACTCGCTCGAGATCATTGGGCCGTCTGAGCTTGTTCCGACCCAGCCTTATGTCGATCTGCTTTACAAGCCGTTCCTCCCCAAGCCCACGAAGGGATGACCTTACGACTTATTGGACCCTTGGGCCTTTCGTAAGGTCTTTTATCCTTCTAGTGGACCCAGGGGATATCTGTCCCCCACACAAAACGAATTTGAGCTCAAGGTGAAAAAGATAAGAAGCGACAACGGGTCCGAGTTCAAGAATCTACAAGTGGAGGAGTATCTTGAGGAGGAAGGCATCAAGCACGAGTTCTCCGCTCCCTACGCACCACAGCAAAATGGTGTGGTAGAAGGGAAGAACAGGACGCTCATCGACATGGCGAGGATAATGCTTGGAGAGTTCAAGACGCCTGAGCGGTTTTGGTCGGAAGCTATGAACACAGCTTGCCATGCCATAAACCGGGTCTACCTTCATCGCCTCCTCAAGAAGACCTCGTATGAACTTCTTATCGGTAACAAACCCAACGTCTCATACTTTCATGTATTTGGGAGCAAATGTTACATTCTAGTGAAGAAAGGTAGAAATTCTAAATTTGCTCCCAAGGCAGTAGAAGGGTTTTTACTAGGGTATGACTCAAATACAAGGGCGTATTGAGTCTTCAACAAATCATCGAGTTTGGTTACAGTCTCTAGCGATGTTGTATTTGATGAGACTAATGGCTCTCCAAGAGAGCAAGTTGATCTTGATGATATAGATGAAGATGATGTTCCGACGACCGTAATACGCACCATAGCGATTGGAGATGTGCGACCACAGGAAAAACAAGAGCAAGATCAACCTTCTTCCTCAACGATGGTGCATCCCCCAACTCAAGATGATGAACAGGTTCCTCAAGAAGAGGCGCGTGATCAAGGGGGAGCACAAAAAGAACCAGCTATGGAGGAAGAAGCACCATAGGCCCCTCCAACTCAAGTCTGAGCGACGATCCAACGACATCACCCCGTCGATCAGATACTGGGTGACATAAGCAAGGGAGTAACAACTCGCTCACGTTTAGCTAATTTTTGTGAACATTACTCGTTTGTCTCTTCTATTGAGCCTTTCAGGGTAGAAGAGGCCTTGCAGGATCCGGACTGAGTGTTGGCCATGCAGGAAGAGCTCAACAACTTCAAGAGGAATGAAGTTTGGAGCCTGGTGCCACGTCCCAAGCAAAATGTTGTGGGAACCAAGTGGGTGTTCTGCAACAAGCAAGACGAGCACGGGGTGGTGACACAAAACAAGGCTCAACTTGTGGCAAAAGGTTATGCCCAAGTCGCAGGTTTGGATTTTGAGGAGACTTTTGCTCCTGTGGCTAGGCTAGAGTCTATTCGAATTTTGTTAGCCTATGCCGCTCATCACTCTTTCATGTTGTTTCAAATGGATGTGAAGAGCGCTTTCCTCAACGGGCCAATCAAGGAGGAGGTGTATGTGGAACAACCCCCTGGCTTTGAGGATGACAGGTATCCCGACCACGTTTTTAAGCTCTCTAAGGCGCTCTATGGACTTAAGCAAGCCCCAAGAGCATGGTATGAATGCCTTAGAGATTTCTTAATTGCTAATGCTTTCAAGGTTGGGAAAGCTGATCCCACTCTTTTCACTAAGACTTGTGACGGTGACCTTTTTGTGTGCCAAATTTATGTCGATGACATAATATTTGGTTCTACTAACCAAAAGTCTTGTGAGGAGTTTAGCAGGGTGATGACTCAAAAGTTTGAGATGTCGATGATGGGCGAGTTGAACTACTTCCTTTGGTTCCAAGTGAGACAACTCAAGGACGGCACCTTCATCTCCCAAATGAAGTACACTCAAGATCTTCTTAAGAGGTTTGGGATGAAGGACGCCAAGCCCGCGAAGACACCGATGGGAACCAATGGGCATGTCGACCTCAACAAAGGAGGTAAGTCCGTTGATCAAAAGGCATACCGGTCTATGATAGGTTCCTTGCTTTATTTATGTGCTAGTAGACCGGACATTATGCTTAGTGTATGCATGTGTGCTAGATTTCAATCCGACCCCAAGGAATGTCACCTTGTGGCCATTAAGCGAATTCTTAGGTATTTAGTTGCTACGCCTTGCTTCGGGATCTGGTATCCAAAGGGGTCTACATTTGACTTGATTGGATATTCAGACTCCGATTATGCTGGGTGCAAGGTTGATAGGAAGAGTACATCAGGGACGTGCCAATTCCTAGGAAGGTCCCTGGTGTCTTGGAGTTCAAAGAAACAAACATCTGTTGCCATATCCACCGCTGAAGCCGAGTATGTTGCCGCAGGACAGTGTTGCGCGCAACTACTTTGGATGAGGCAAACCCTCCGGGACTTCGGCTACAATCTGAGCAAAGTCCCACTCCTATGTGACAATGAGAGTGCAATCCGCATGGCGGATAATCCTGTTGAACACAGCCGCACTAAGCACATAGACATCCGACATCAATTCCCAAGAGACCACCAGCAAAAGGGAGATATTGAGGTGTACCATATTAACACCGAGAACCAGCTAGCCGATATCTTCACCAAGCCTTTAGATGAGAAAAGGTTTTGCAGGTTGCGTAGTGAGCTAAATGTCTTAGATTCGCGTAACTTGGATTGATCTATAGCATACATGTGTTCTATGCCTTTGATCGTGTTACTTTATGCATTTATGTAATTAGTTGCTTATTTATGGTGCTCAAGTTGTGCAAGGGATCCCCGGACCTCACAAGTCCATGTGTGAATGATGCACATATTTAGGGGAGAAGTGCTACAACTTGACCCTTTGAGACTAACCTTGTGTTTGAGTATCCTTGATGTAGTCTCAAAGGTGCATTGAAAGGGAAATGGACTTGAACGTTGCAAAGAGTTCCACTGCACTCCGGTATTGGTGTATTTCGTTCCAAGTTCATCTTTATGCTCCTATTGCCTTTTGCTCTTAATTGACAATTTTTAGTGAGGCAATGAGGTTAAAGGGCCAAAAGTGATCCCGTTTTGGTGCTTAGTGCCAAAGGGGGAGAAAGTAAGGCCAAAGCAAATGGATCAACTACCACTTGAGAATTTTGAAAATAGTAGAGTTAGAATTTTTTATTTGTCCAAAATACTCTTATTGCAAAATTTGGTCTCTTATGGGGGAGAAGTTTGACTATGGGAAAAGGGGGAGTTTTTTGCTCTTGATCATTTTCACTCTTGGATTATCTCTCTTGATGCCCAAACAAGTGAGTTTGAATTAGAGATAGGAAAATAAATTTGATTTGCAAAAACAAACCAAGTGTTGGCAAAGAATGATCCAAATATGCCAAATTAGAGTCAAAAACAATTTGGTCTTTATTTACATCGATGTTGCACTTATTTGTGTTGCTTTTTGATGTGTTGGCATAAATCATCAAAAAGGGGGAGATTGAAAGGGAAATGTGCCTTTGGGCCATTTCTATAATGTTTTGGTGATTAAGTGTCCAACACATGTTAAGTGAGTTGTTTATGTGCCAAACAAGCAAGAAGTGAAAATCATGTAGCAAGGTACGTTTCTAGACTTAGTACATTGTTTTGAGTACTAACATATATTGTCTAAGTGCTAGAAACAGAGAAAAGAAGAGAAGAAAAGAAATGCAAAAGACTTGGCTTGGTACAGCCAAGTCCAGCTCGGTCTGGCACACCGGACTGTCCGGTGGTGCATCGGACAGTGTCCGGCGCGCCAGGCTGAACTCTGGTGAACAGGCCGTTCTCGAGACTCGACGGTGGCGTATGACTATAATTCACCGGACTATGCGGTGGTGCACCGGACTGTCCGGTGAATCGTCCACGGTGAACTCATCGCTCTCAGGAAGAGGATCAGCGGTGTACGGCTAAAATTCACCGGACTGTCCGATGGAGCACCGGACTGTCCGGTGAGCCAACAGTCGACTGTGCCAACGGTCGGCCGCGCAATCTTCGCGCGATGCGTGGGCGCGCCAATGGTCGGCAGGGGGCACCGGACTATCCGGTGTGCACCGGACAGTGTCCGGTGCGCCAACTGCCATGAATCTGCATTGGTCGTCTGCGCCAGAATAGGAAGGAGATCTGCACTGGACCGTCTACAGTGACTGTCCGGTGGCGCACCGGACTGTCCGGTGCGCCACTCGATAGAGGCAATCTTAGCCTTCCTTGTTGGTCTCTAACGGCTCCTAGTTGCCTTGGGGCTATAAAAGGGACCCCTAGGCGCATGGAGAAGTCACCCAAGCATTCACTAAGCATTCTAAGTCTCCCACACTCCGTCTTCGCGCACTTGATCGATTGTGTTAATGATTTGAGCTCCGTTCTAGTTGTGAACTCGTGTGCTTCATTTTGAGCTCAAGTCTTGGCTTGTGTGCGTGTGTGTGCTGCGGATTTGTGTGTGTTGCTCCCCAACCTTACTCTTGTGCTTTTCATTGTGATCTTTGTGTAAGGGCGAGAGACTCCAACTTGTGGAGATTCCTCGCAAACGGGAAAAAGAGATAAGGAAGAAAAGTCGTGGTATTCAAGTTGATCATTGGATCACTTGAAAGGGGTTGAGTGCAACCCTCGTCCATTAGGACGCCACAACGTGGAAGTAGGCAAGTGTTACTTGGCCGAACCACGGGATAAAAATCGCGTGTCTCTTGTGTGCTTTCTTTTTGATTGTCTGTGTTCACAAGAGCTCGTTTCAAGCTACTTAGTCGTTCTAACTTTAACAACTAAGCTTTGTGGCTACTAGTTTTTGATTTTTACAAGATCACCTATTCACCCCCCCCCCTCTAGGTGCTCTCACTTAGACACAAATCAAAAGAATCAAAGCCTCTCCAAGTGTCAAATCCACTCCAACCACTTAGTGACTTGAGAGAGAGTTTTGTTCGTGTTCCTTGCGCTCTTGTTGCTTGGATCGCTTTCTTCCTTCCTCATTCTTGTTCTCAAGTGAGTTGTAATCAAGGCAAGAGACACCAAGGGGAGATATACCATGCAGATCGAAACTATATATTCTCCATAAAGCCTCTTGTGGCGATACCCATCTGGCATCTCTGAAGTTATCAATCTCGTTAATTCTTTGACCACCATCAACGTCGATCACAGTGACAAATGCCCTATCATGACCCTTATGAATGTACTTGTATATATACTTCACAGCCTTAGTGCTTGAGAAAACCTCCATTAATGTGGCAGTCATACATCCTCAATAAAGTAGGATTATAAGGAACAACCCAACGGTTGTCCAAGTCATGCCCCCTTACTCGTACTTTTTGTTCATCATCTCTTCTTCTGTAAATGGGGTACGAGTCTTTGCCCTGAAGCGTTGTCTCACCAAATAGTCGTGGATAGTGGCACTTGCAACTACCATTCTTCATACATGTATTTTGCATGTTGAGATGTCCGCATGGGCCATGCATCATGTGTTTGACTACCATATCAAAAAGTTCTAGGAATATGTTCTTATCTGGAAGTTCTACTGATATAACAGTGTCATACTGGTCTGGAACAGTTAGCTTATTGCCTGTCTACATGATAAGAAGTGTGCATGTGGTAGACCTCTTTTTTGGAACTCAATCACATAGGCATGTGCTGCCACGACACCAAGTATGTGCTTTTTGAAGAGTTGATGCTTCAAATTGTCTAGTTTAGCCTTAAAAACTCGCACCACCAGATCAAAACGGTCTTGTGATTTTTGACCTGGTTCTAGCTCGCTGGTTATCTCCTCCCAATTTGGATTGCATGTCATGGTAAGAAATATGTTCGGCTTACCGTACTTTTACATGAGAGCAAAGGCATCCATGTAGCGTCGTCTCATGTCTCTCGGTCCGCCGATGAAGGAAGCCGGTAGAATCCACAATTTACCCAATGCACTTGCTCGATGCTCCCCAGCATACACGCTATCCATCAGGCCTTGATAAAGATCAGCTCTGATTCTTGATTGGTTAAACAGTATGTAGTTCAGTCGTGTAGTCTCTAGCTTGATGTACGTGTCTACTGTGAACTGCTGGAACAGACGCTGACCATGCAACACTGTGTTGAAAATTTCACGACGCACCTGGAATTTGTAGCAGTAGTACTCACGCATCATAACATAGAGTTGGCCATTCGAATCTATTATACAATAAAAATATAATTTTAGAGAAGACATTAAAGAACATTATGGCCAAAGCAACACCTTAGTAAAAGGTATTGAACATGGGCAACTAACCTAGGTTGTCGGAATCTGTGGATTGTCGTCCATCAATTCTAGCAGTGTTGACACTGACCTTGGGTATGCCTGAATGCCAACCGAGCTCCCCTCTTGGGAAGAAAAGAGGATAAGCCAATGGATCATAGCACCCATGGTGAGGTTTTATCGAATAAAATTCATTGTCATTTCCGTATAGGGTAACTCCGCGTTCGAATTGACGGTGTAACTCAGTCCCCTCGACCCAAACAGCCGCCACTTCCGATGAGGTAGGTGTATTAAACATTCTTTGGTCAAGCTTGTAGTCTGTGTTAAGGTCAATACGGTATTCATCAATATTTCCATATTGGCCAATACTTCTGAATGTCTCTGCATAAGGATTTTCCCTTAGCAAGTTTGCTAATTTGGTCATCACATTCTGATCTTTAGCTTTGAAGACTTCGTCACGCGCAAGACGCATTTGATGTGATAAAAGAGGATCATCATCGTAGAAGTACAACTCTAGGTGTTTTGGATCACTTTCTCGATGACCAAAAGAGTGTATCCGGTGATATACCTGACCATGTGCTTTGAATGTATAAACACCATCTCTTGAACTTGCAAGATTTTGGTCATACTCGCAGTTGAATGTGGTGAATGAAAAGTAACCATTAAAAAACCTAGTGTTATCCAAAAATGTTGTGAATCAGTGTCCCTAGTTGTGTACAACAAGTGAAGCTCTTTGGGTGGCTGTGGCATCACAAGTTTGACCTTTCCCTGTTTGCAACAGAAACCAGGAGACTCATACTGGAACCTTTTTGCTCCACAATGTGGACAATCTGACTGAGATTGCAACATTTGTGTGGCGTCAGGTAGGTTTCTATATACAACATCGATGGTACCAAAATCATCTGAGGCCACGACCGAATTCTGATAGGTAATGTTTCCTCCCTTGATCTCTTCTTCTGGCATATCACTCTCGAGCGCGTGCACGTGTATTCTCGAGCTGTTCAGCTGTCATACTCGCACGTCTTGCTCGATATTGTTGTCGACATGCTTCTGCATGGTCTACTGATGCATTAATAATCATTTTAATTGGTATGGGAATCATTAATAAAGGAATGGTAAGTAACATATAATATGCCGTACCAGTTATGTTTGCTTGGACGGGATATGTTGGAGCAAAGTGTGAAGGTTCAAGTAAGCAACTATTGTTGGTAGCACTAACATCTAGTAATAATACCAAGTCAAATTATTATTAAATCAATTGAATGTAAGTTATGCTTGAACCTTGTATACAAGTGTAATCTGATAAGATTTACCATTGTTTGGTTCGCCATGAGGTGGTGTATCGCCTAACGGTTGGTCTCTTTTACGTCTCCTTTGTTCTGGCGTCATATTCGCATACCGTTCTCTAGCATGGGCTCGTCTACTTTCAATTTGGTCAGAAGTCATGCTCGCACGTCTGGCTCGATCTCGCTCCGCGTGATCATCTGGTACTTCATTAAAGTATGTTTGCAAGAGAATGGGTGATATGGTAGTCGATGATGCACATGTGTTAATGTTCGTACCATCATCATCAACTATAAAAAATATAAGTTTCAAATTAGTAATTTAGTAATGAATAATAATATTTATGCTTGGCACTATGTTTTAACATATTTATCGTTAAACTAACCGTTGGATGTATGTCCTTGTAGTAAATTTGATATGGCAGTCGATGATGCACTTGTGTTATTCGTACCATCAGTAGCAACTATAAAAATAAGTTTCATATAAATAATAATAATTATTATGGTTGACACTATTGCCTTAATATATTTATCGTAAAACTAACCGTTGGATGTATGTCCTGGTAGTAAATTTGAACATGTCACGGTACTTTGTGTCGATAGTGGAAAGGGTTCCACACGATGATGGGGCTCATCATCATCAGACGAAGATGTGTTACAACTTTCTAGGAGTGGGCGTGATATTTCTCAGATAATAATTTTAGAAGGACCATTTGTGCAATAGTCAGAGGTTCGTCTCTTTCTATTTTGAGATGATGTAGCAACTAAGATACAACCAAGAATTAGATGAGTTTATGAAAAAATAGTTGTATTTAAAATTAATATTTTACACTTAGTTTACAAAAAATAAGATTATCAATGGTCAACCTGATTTTCCTTTATCCATAGAGTTATTTGGACACTCCGACATTTGGTGATAAATCGATGAACTTGACCCTAAAAGAATTAAATAAAGACCGAAGCATTAGGGTGCTAGTGAAAGTGAGGAGGATTGATACGTGAGAGCTGATTAAGATCGATGATTTGATGTTGAAAAGAATATGGTTGTTTTGCTCGCTATTCCCGAATCAAATCATTTGGCAGACCAAACATTTGAGTCATTTGAAATAAAACGAAAGGGATTGATTATTTTCAGAAATAAAATAATACAAGGTTTAATTATCTACTTATTAATTCAATCCTGAATAGAACAAATTGCTTTTACAAATATCGACACATGTAAGGTTTGGTCGATAGCACCAGGACATGTATTCTCTCATAAATATGTATTCTCTCATAAATACAGTTGTATTGAAATCATCACCATCTATCTACGCCTTTGTTCTTCAAGAAATCTAACATCAAATTGACGATCATTCCATGCCATCAAAGCTTTCTGAATTGCTGCAATGAATGCTACATTTGATTACATCTATATATGTAATCCACTATATGATGTGAACAACAATTTCAATGCAGGTAATTTTTGAAATACTTACGTTCAAAGTGATGGTTATTGTGATGGAAAGGATTGAAGTGTATTGTTGTATAATCAGATGACTCGAGGCACTCTAGAATTGCACATTTAAATATCCGTTACCAATCATTTTAAGAAGAAAATAATGACAGATGTGTTTGAAAGACGGCGGGTACATATATTTTTATTACCTTGCCTTCTAAATCGTCGAAACATAGTCCCAATTATTATGCTACAATTCTCCTTAGCCAACACCCAGCGAAGTGCATTTTTGTTTAGCAAGTCACCCCAAACTTTAATGACATGTAGAGACCACCTAGGATATCGATGTTGAGACGAATAAATTAGTACTATTTTGAATATTTCATGTTTTACATATTATCGATAATTAACGTGATATACCTAGCATCCATGACAACAATCTTCCTGAATGGACCCCACAATGTGCGATGAATTGTATCTAAGTGGACTACAATAGCCATAATGTCTACAAAAGCATGACGAAAAATGGATTAATACTAATTTTTGTGTAGAAGGTATCTAAAAAATATTAGAAGATTTTCATGTTCTTACCAACTAAAGTCATGTTTGGTAGTTCGGCAATATCTGCAAGACTCAAGATTATATGTTTTAGGAATGGCGACATTTGAAATGGAACTGTGTACGGCTCCACGACAGTTTGTCTGGTGAGATACAATTCCATGGGACCACTTATATGTCGAAACTGATGTTCACCCATACTAATACTGAAATCTACATTGTGCATCTTGAAAACATGCTTTTCATGTAGCAAATTGTTGAAGTGCTTGACTGTCTCATACGAACTTGTCATTGCCTCGATCTTGGCTCCCTAATATTATTCCAGCAGAATGTTATGTAGATTATATAATTTTTTTTTTAAATTTTGAAATGGAACTTATGTGAATGTTATCTTACATTGATGCCAGACAAAATGAAATGTTGTTTGTCTTCTACTCGAGCGACAATACTGAACTTCCATGGTAGCACATAGTAATCTTCATCGCGATAGTCATCGAACAACCTAAAACTATATTAAACACGTGTAACACCCGGATTTTAGGGGTCCAAAACCCGGGGTTAACATAAACACCAGGTATGCTGGGACCAAGTCTCAAACATATGATGTATAGTGGCACAGGATCGAATGTCACATCTTTATATATAACAGGAGTTCTATACAAAATAAATAATTACATTATAAGGAGACAACGGTCCAGCAACCCAAAGTTGACTGGGAGACGACGACCTAGACCACTCACGAACTCATCACAGCATCCTCCAAGAGCATCATCCTGCAGTACCTGGTCTTGACCTGTGGTGTATGTGAGACAGCAAGAGTGAGCTCACATACGTTCATCGCTCAACAAGTTGTGGGGAATAATGTGCATGAACTCACCAAAGGTGGGAGCTCATAAAGTGTAAGGCTTACCAAAGAAGATGGTTAGAGCTGAGCATTGCTTTTAAAGTTGGTCAAAATTTTATTAGCAATTACTAAGTATAAGTAAATACCAAACCCAATTAAGTAATAGATCAAAAGTAACCACATCACCTGCAATGCAATGCATATGACAAATTGAATTTAGTTCCATAAGTTAATCATGTGAGGGTCCGAGCTGCTCATGACCGTGAGCACGGCTAGTATACCAGTTTTACACTCTGCAGAGGTTGCGCATCTTTACCCACAAGTCGTGTTACCCATCTGCCAAGGGGTCATGAATCCCATTCACCTCTACCAAGGAAGCGAGGCAGGGTAACACTACGAGGCCTTTACAAAGTTCCACTAGCTTCCGAAAACCCGCTACAGTTTATAGGAAGATCCAGTACAGGAATCCCTTGCAGGACCGCCATCGCAGCAAAATCCTCCCGAGGGCACTTCCCGCACTGACCTCTCCCCTACTGCCCTTGCCCCTTTCGGGTAAGGTAGTCTTCCACTAGCTTTCCTAATTAATCAGCCAAGGGCATCCCATACTACCCTTGTGGTAGCACTGTTTTCCCGGGTGGTCGCTCCATGTTCCAATTAACATAATGATCTTAACATGAACATTAAATAACAACTGATAACAAAAAGTGTAATCATGAATAATGTATCTCCATACCCAAAACCACATATAGCACTAGCAAGTACTACCCAGAAAGATCAGTGGTAAACAAGGTATAAAGATAGACAAACTAGGGTAACCTATTGGGTCCCATCAAAATTAACCTATGCAGATCATTATGATTAATCAGAACATGGCTGGGTAAAAAGAAGTGATCAAGGGCACAACTTGCCTGGGCCTTGAGAATCCAGGTACCAAGATGATTCTTCAGATCCTCGTGACCTCACTGCTAGTCGTAGCAATACAAACATACATAGTATAGGCAAATTTAACATTACACCAAACATAAGAACAAAATATACAGTAATAATCTACACATTAAAATAAAACCACAGGAACTGGAATCACTAAATTTGGAGTTGTAGATTTTAAGTTATGATTTTCCTAAGGTTTAATGTGATTAAAATATGATTAAATGATAAATAAATTTTCTGACAGAGTTTATGTCAAAGCAAAGACACTAAATGATGGAGAATATTATTACATAGTTTTAGAAACTGGAATGGTTCAATTTGGAGCTCATATACATTTTCTATGAATTATATATATTCTAGGAATTATTTTTATATTAAAAACTCATTTTCTAATTAATTTCCCTGATTTTCTAACTCACTGGACTGGGCCTCAATTATAAGAAACTGCAGGGGGCTCGGGGTAAGTTTCCCTAAGACACAGGGAATAGTGACTAAAGGACGGCGGGTTCTATTTCCCGGGAATCCGAGGACTCTTTAACAAAAAGTCACGGCGAAGGGGTATCTCCAAATCTGGACCGTGAGATCTGAGATGGAGGGTTCGGATTAAATCCGCATATGCGCTGAACCGGTATGTGTTCATAGTCGTTGGATCGAGGACCTATGGCCATGATTTTAAATAATCCGAGGTTGCGCTTGAGCCACAGGATCCCGATCCGACCGTTCACGCTTATACCAGCGAAAGGGTACGTTAACTTCTAATCCTAGCCGTTCATCAACCATCCCACGGCGCAAGTGCCATCTTCCTCCCCACAACCCATACGCGGCGGCCAAGTATCTCGACCGCGGCGGCGCCGCCACCGGAGTACCATGCCGTCGCGCCCTAGTGCCCTAAACTCGAATCTAACCGGTGCTTATGCAAGAAGAGGGAAAGCGCAATGACCCAGATGAGTTCTCACCGGTGATTATGACGCCGTGGAGGCTGGCCACGACGAGGGGTGGTTCTACGGCGGAGCTTCAACTCCGGTGAGGAATTGCCGGTGTAGGCCGCCCTCCAACCCGATGTCGATGCCACGGAAACACCCGCCGAGTCAAGGCGAAGCTCCCCGACCACACGCGCAAACCCGAGCGCGAGTACAAAGGAGAGTCGCCGGCGACGGTGTTGGTGCTCGGAGGCGGGTACAATTGGATGAGATGAGGGTGGGGATCACGGCGGTCTTCTTATATAGTCCAGGGCGCAACGGAAGCGCCGATCACCACGCGCCCGAGCGCGGAGTCCGCCGGCAAGGGACGAGATTCCCGGCGACGACGGAGGCGAGATCGCGCGCGTTTCTGTTGTGAGAGAACGAGCTGACATGTGGGTCCCGCGGAGCAGTGAGTCCGAGCTTAAGCGTGCGCGAGGCGAGAGACCGGGCAGCGGCCCCGCGATGTCAGCGAGAGGAGAACACGCAGGCGCGGGTGAGAGCGACTGAGCAGGGGGCCCCACCCGTCAGCGGTGACAGGAGCGCGGCAAGCGTGAGGATGACGCGCGGGCCCGGTCTGTCGGCGCCAGGTTTCTGGTGTGGGCTGCGCGGAGGCTGTTTCGTTAGGTGGGCCAAAAGCGACGAATTCGGCCCAGGTAAGTTCCTTTTTCCTTTTCTTTTTATATTTTCTGTTTTCTTTTTCATTTCTCTTTTCAAATTCAAACTTAAATCCAAATTGAATTCAAGTTTGAGTTTAAACTTTGTGATTAAATTGTCCTCAGTTTGAAAGGTATAATTTCATAATATAAGTGTGAAGGATATTTATTTTATTTTATGTAATATTTTTCTTAGTTCTTCCCTTCTCCTTTTATTTTCTATTTTCTATTCCAAATTCAAATTTATACTTCTATTTTAGTTTTCAGATTTTTCAAATGTATCATTTGAAATCCAAGGGTGAATATAAACCATACTTATTTTAATATTACTAACTTAAGTTTTTATTCTCCTTTCTATTTATTTCATGAGATGTATAAATGGTTTTTCTTAAAAGAAAAAGAAAAATTCTTTTCCCATCATTTTCTTATTTCCCAATTTCTAAGACATTATGATATTTTGTTCAAATTTCTTCTACTAATTCCCAATCCAGACTTTGGGTGTTACAAATCCTACCCCCCTTAAAAATAATCTCGTCCTCGAGATTTGTAAGGAAAAAGGGTGCATGCTCATATTATATGCATAAACAAAATCTCGGCATGATGCATATCTTATTAGCAAACACAGGGTCAAATGGACCTTATCATTATTACTAAAATAGTAAAATACTAACTAATAGCTAAACTAATATTTAGGTCTTACAAATAGTAAAATATATATATATATGTATCTATATCTATGTTTATCTTCTTTATTCTTGTTGCTCATTGACTTCTTCACCGACTACTTCGTCTCCGACTGGCTCTTCTTCTTGAATTTGAATTTCAAGTTCACTGGGTTCAGCTTCTACTTCTGTATGATGGGCATATCCTCGGTTGATGGATAGGGGCTGACTCTTCCCCGCTGAGGCTTGTCCTTGTTTCATCGGCGCCGGTGTAGTGTAGGCAGCTCTGTTGGGGCAGTAGTTGGCGTAGTGTCCCGGTTGTCCACACTTGAAGCATGTCCTGATGGCGGTTGTGTTGGGAGCAGCGGGTCCTACTGGAGTGCTTGCCTTTGGAGGAGCAGTTGGTGTCTGTTGAGTTTGTTGCCCAGAACTGCCACTAGCTGGTGTATTGGGAGTGGTAGTATAGCGAGGACGGGAACTACTTCCAGCCTGCCCTTGGTTGACAGCCTTTCTTTTCTCTCCAAAGATACTCCTCTTGTTTTCTACAGCAATAGCTTTGTCAAGTAGTCTTTGGAAGGATGGGAAGGTGTGCGATACCAGTTGATATTGCAAGGGTCCAATCAAACCATCCAGAAAGAGCTCCTGCTTTTGCTCATCATCCTCAACATCTCTGGGAGCATATCGCGATAACTGGATGAATTTGTCTCTATATTCACTTACGGACATACTTCCTTGCTTGAGTGATAGAAACTCCTTCCTCTTAAGCTTCATGAGTCCAGCAGGAATATGGTAATTCCTGAATTGTGTGGAGAATTCTTCCCAGGTAATTGTATCGGCGGCAGCATGAGCTGCACAGTACGCATCCCACCAATCTGCAGCGGGACCAGCAAGACGACCCGAAGCATAGAGTACTTTCTCCCGGTCCGAGCACTGGGCTATATTGAGCATCTTCTCTATGGACTTTAACCAGTCATCTGCTTGCAGTGGATCTGCGGAGTTGGAGAAGGTTGGTGGTTTGTGGCTCATGAATTCCCGGTGCTTGTCCCGGGGTGGAACAGGTGGTGGAGGCAATGGCATTTGTTGTTGTTGCTGCTGTTGTTGAAGTTGTTGCTGCAGCTGTTGTTGTTGTACCCTCCTCTCCTGGCGTATTTCTTCCCGCTCTTGGCGCATTTCCCGACGTGCATCCTCTCGTTCCCGGTGCATTTCTTGGCGTTCTTGCTGCATTTGGGTGCGCATATCTGCCATGGTGTCCGCCATTTGCTGCATCATTCTCATTTGAGCTGCGACGAGTGGATCAACTCCGCCTTGTGGAGGATTAGGAGGATTCATCACTGCTGACTGTGGTTGAGGTTGTTGATTAGCAGGTAAATTAATTCCACCACCCCGCCTGGTATTGACCATCTAAGTTAGAAGCATATGGTAAGATAGCTTTGCAAGGGAATCATTTAGTAGACAAAATGAATAAGCTAATAGTTGGTTATGTACTGGAATTTCTTTGGCAGGGCTGGGCCAGATTTTCTATGTCAATACTAGGGTAATTAGTTGTATGAGGTGAATGTCCAAAGGTAAGATAGAATCAGTCAAGATAAGAGATATATATGGGTGAGATAGACTACAAGATGTAGGTAAAAAGTTTGTTTGTTGTTAGGTGGGAATAGAAAGGTTATACCATTCATCATGGCTCTATGGGTTGGGTTGGCTTATGGTTGAATTGATCCAATGTGCTAAGATAAGTTAATACATGGCTAGTGGGGTCTAATCTCTTCTACTAGTGTCATTAATCTGTTTAAGTGAACCACATTAAGTTAGATAACATTAGACCACACTGGGTCAGGTCACATTAGGTAAGATAAGATCTAGATTAAATTGGATATGACTAGATTAGACTAGTTTAGGTTAGATAGATCTACTAGGGTAGGATAAATATTATTAGGATATGTTAGAATCTTTAGATTTATTAGGACCAGATAAAATCTTTTTAAGGTAAGATAAATCTATTAAGGTAATAGAATATCCTTTAAGATAAGATGGATTTATTACACAAGATTGAATCTAGGTTAGATTGGTATGACTAGTTTGACTAATAAGATCTAATTAAGTTGCACTAGATCATGGTTGTTTAATCTAGGGTGGATAAGTATGCTCATTAGGATAAGATGGGTCCATAAAGATAAGATAAAATCTTTTGAGGTCAGTTAGATTTATTAGGATGAGATAAAATCTTTTCAAGGTAAGATGAGTATCTTTTAAAATGAGATGGATCTATTAAGATAAGGGAGAATCTTTTAAGATAAGATGAATTGGTTAAAATGAGATCTTTTTAGGATAGGATAAATCTCTTAAGCTAGATATGTTCCAATGGGAATAATCTAAGTTGTCTAGTTATTTTATAAATATATTTTTATACCTATGTGTATATGCAGATGCAATTGTGGACATTACTCCACAACTCATCACACTCAAACAAAGATCCAAATCAGGCAAGTATCATAAGAACAAACATTCAAATATATAAACACTTAAGAAAATATTTTTGATTTTGTTCCTAAGAGTAGGTCTCCTATTCCTAAAGTCACTTTAGGCACAGGATTTCAAAGTGTGAAATCCACATTTGTCTTTAGAAAGAAAAGATAAGAATAGTCAGAGTAAAGCGGAAATAGATAAGCAAAGATTGAGAAAAGTTTAGAAAGAATCAGAGTAGCAAAGGTAAGTAAGTATTGGTTGTCCAGTTCTATCTAGGTTTCGTCCTACAGTCAACATTCCTCTGATACCACTTCTGTAACACCCGGATTTTAGGGGTCCAAAACCCGGGGTTAACATAAACACCAGGTATGCTGGGACCAAGTCTCAAACATATGATGTATAGTGGCACAGGATCGAATGTCACATCTTTATATATAACAGGAGTTCTATACAAAATAAATAATTACATTATAAGGAGACAACGGTCCAGCAACCCAAAGTTGACTGGGAGACGACGACCTAGACCACTCACGAACTCATCACAGCATCCTCCAAGAGCATCATCCTGCAGTACCTGGTCTTGACCTGTGGTGTATGTGAGACAGCAAGAGTGAGCTCACATACGTTCATCGCTCAACAAGTTGTGGGGAATAATGTGCATGAACTCACCAAAGGTGGGAGCTCATAAAGTGTAAGGCTTACCAAAGAAGATGGTTAGAGCTGAGCATTGCTTTTAAAGTTGGTCAAAATTTTATTAGCAATTACTAAGTATAAGTAAATACCAAACCCAATTAAGTAATAGATCAAAAGTAACCACATCACCTGCAATGCAATGCATATGACAAATTGAATTTAGTTCCATAAGTTAATCATGTGAGGGTCCGAGCTGCTCATGACCGTGAGCACGGCTAGTATACCAGTTTTACACTCTGCAGAGGTTGCGCATCTTTACCCACAAGTCGTGTTACCCATCTGCCAAGGGGTCATGAATCCCATTCACCTCTACCAAGGAAGCGAGGCAGGGTAACACTACGAGGCCTTTACAAAGTTCCACTAGCTTCCGAAAACCCGCTACAGTTTATAGGAAGATCCAGTACAGGAATCCCTTGCAGGACCGCCATCGCAGCAAAATCCTCCCGAGGGCACTTCCCGCACTGACCTCTCCCCTACTGCCCTTGCCCCTTTCGGGTAAGGTAGTCTTCCACTAGCTTTCCTAATTAATCAGCCAAGGGCATCCCATACTACCCTTGTGGTAGCACTGTTTTCCCGGGTGGTCGCTCCATGTTCCAATTAACATAATGATCTTAACATGAACATTAAATAACAACTGATAACAAAAAGTGTAATCATGAATAATGTATCTCCATACCCAAAACCACATATAGCACTAGCAAGTACTACCCAGAAAGATCAGTGGTAAACAAGGTATAAAGATAGACAAACTAGGGTAACCTATTGGGTCCCATCAAAATTAACCTATGCAGATCATTATGATTAATCAGAACATGGCTGGGTAAAAAGAAGTGATCAAGGGCACAACTTGCCTGGGCCTTGAGAATCCAGGTACCAAGATGATTCTTCAGATCCTCGTGACCTCACTGCTAGTCGTAGCAATACAAACATACATAGTATAGGCAAATTTAACATTACACCAAACATAAGAACAAAATATACAGTAATAATCTACACATTAAAATAAAACCACAGGAACTGGAATCACTAAATTTGGAGTTGTAGATTTTAAGTTATGATTTTCCTAAGGTTTAATGTGATTAAAATATGATTAAATGATAAATAAATTTTCTGACAGAGTTTATGTCAAAGCAAAGACACTAAATGATGGAGAATATTATTACATAGTTTTAGAAACTGGAATGGTTCAATTTGGAGCTCATATACATTTTCTATGAATTATATATATTCTAGGAATTATTTTTATATTAAAAACTCATTTTCTAATTAATTTCCCTGATTTTCTAACTCACTGGACTGGGCCTCAATTATAAGAAACTGCAGGGGGCTCGGGGTAAGTTTCCCTAAGACACAGGGAATAGTGACTAAAGGACGGCGGGTTCTATTTCCCGGGAATCCGAGGACTCTTTAACAAAAAGTCACGGCGAAGGGGTATCTCCAAATCTGGACCGTGAGATCTGAGATGGAGGGTTCGGATTAAATCCGCATATGCGCTGAACCGGTATGTGTTCATAGTCGTTGGATCGAGGACCTATGGCCATGATTTTAAATAATCCGAGGTTGCGCTTGAGCCACAGGATCCCGATCCGACCGTTCACGCTTATACCAGCGAAAGGGTACGTTAACTTCTAATCCTAGCCGTTCATCAACCATCCCACGGCGCAAGTGCCATCTTCCTCCCCACAACCCATACGCGGCGGCCAAGTATCTCGACCGCGGCGGCGCCGCCACCGGAGTACCATGCCGTCGCGCCCTAGTGCCCTAAACTCGAATCTAACCGGTGCTTATGCAAGAAGAGGGAAAGCGCAATGACCCAGATGAGTTCTCACCGGTGATTATGACGCCGTGGAGGCTGGCCACGACGAGGGGTGGTTCTACGGCGGAGCTTCAACTCCGGTGAGGAATTGCCGGTGTAGGCCGCCCTCCAACCCGATGTCGATGCCACGGAAACACCCGCCGAGTCAAGGCGAAGCTCCCCGACCACACGCGCAAACCCGAGCGCGAGTACAAAGGAGAGTCGCCGGCGACGGTGTTGGTGCTCGGAGGCGGGTACAATTGGATGAGATGAGGGTGGGGATCACGGCGGTCTTCTTATATAGTCCAGGGCGCAACGGAAGCGCCGATCACCACGCGCCCGAGCGCGGAGTCCGCCGGCAAGGGACGAGATTCCCGGCGACGACGGAGGCGAGATCGCGCGCGTTTCTGTTGTGAGAGAACGAGCTGACATGTGGGTCCCACGGAGCAGTGAGTCCGAGCTTAAGCGTGCGCGAGGCGAGAGACCGGGCAGCGGCCCCGCGATGTCAGCGAGAGGAGAACACGCAGGCGCGGGTGAGAGCGACTGAGCAGGGGGCCCCACCCGTCAGCGGTGACAGGAGCGCGGCAAGCGTGAGGATGACGCGCGGGCCCGGTCTGTCGGCGCCAGGTTTCTGGTGTGGGCTGCGCGGAGGCTGTTTCGTTAGGTGGGCCAAAAGCGACGAATTCGGCCCAGGTAAGTTCCTTTTTCCTTTTCTTTTTATATTTTCTGTTTTCTTTTTCATTTCTCTTTTCAAATTCAAACTTAAATCCAAATTGAATTCAAGTTTGAGTTTAAACTTTGTGATTAAATTGTCCTCAGTTTGAAAGGTATAATTTCATAATATAAGTGTGAAGGATATTTATTTTATTTTATGTAATATTTTTCTTAGTTCTTCCCTTCTCCTTTTATTTTCTATTTTCTATTCCAAATTCAAATTTATACTTCTATTTTAGTTTTCAGATTTTTCAAATGTATCATTTGAAATCCAAGGGTGAATATAAACCATACTTATTTTAATATTACTAACTTAAGTTTTTATTCTCCTTTCTATTTATTTCATGAGATGTATAAATGGTTTTTCTTAAAAGAAAAAGAAAAATTCTTTTCCCATCATTTTCTTATTTCCCAATTTCTAAGACATTATGATATTTTGTTCAAATTTCTTCTACTAATTCCCAATCCAGACTTTGGGTGTTACAACACGCAAACGAATAATCGTCACAACTTTGATAGGCTTTATTCTATGTAACTATTCTTATATAACTTACATAGGAATCCTTTTTCGGCGGTCCGCTACATTTCTTTCACGGTTCAATACAATCGGTTCCATCAAAACCTTTTTTATGGAAAATATGTTAGATAAACTTGCATTTTCAATTCAGTTTAGTAAAAGAGGTGTTCAGGTTTAGTTTAGTACTCATTTGAATAAATAGCTTTATCATGATTGGTAGATCCGGAATAGAAGAATGAAGAGAAGGGGGTGAGAGAGGATTCTAGACAGATGTAGGTGCTCTGTACAAAAAAGCAGCCTTCCATCTACCATTTTATCTAAAAAAGCATCGACCTCTATATACCGGCCGCATGCGTATAAACTTTATACCCAATCCAAACCCCCACCACACATCAGTTTGGCATTATTAGATATTACTTAATATGTTGCATATATAAATTTTAATTGTAATTCAATATAATTCATGTGCTTACTTATCAACCATTTAATCATAAACCCTAAACATCCACTAATCGAAGCATATGTCAAATTGTGATGTGATATGAATTCATGACATAACAAGGCGTGTTAAATCTTTATTAGCAGAACAATCTAGTCAAATATATTTAATTATGACGGATTAATAAACCACATGTAATAATATATAACAATAGAGGATGACTGACATCACTGATCGGAAGAAAAAATGTTGTTCTAGAAAATGTAGCTCCAAATGCTTCAGTAAATCATACAAGAGTAAATCAAGCAAGAGGAGAACCTACAGCACGATAAGTCAAAAAAATATAGATAAGTAGAATATGAATGACCAAAGTTAAACAAGCTTAAATGATAGAAGTCCTAAATGACAGTTTGAGGGAGTTTTTAAGTAGCAACATATTACACTTGAAGTATGTACATTCGGTATATGACAATCGAAGCATATGTCAAATTGTGATGTGATATGAATTCTTGACATAACGAGGCATGTTAAATCTTTATTAGCAGAACAATCTAGTCAAATATATTTAATTATGACGGATTAATAAACCCCATGTAATAATATATAACAATAGAGGATGACTGACCTCACTGATCGGAAGAAAAAATGTTGTTCTAGAAAATGCAGCTCCAAATGCTTCAGTAAATCATACAAGAGTAAATCAAGCAAGAGGAGAACCTACAACACGATAAGTCAAAAAAATATAGATAAGTAGAATATGAATGATCAAAGTTAAACAAGCTTAAATGATAGAAGTCCTAAATGACAGTTTGAGGGAGTTTTTAAGTAGCAACATATTACACTTGAAGTATGTACATTCGGTATATGACAACATTAAATTCAGTAAATCATAATTGTTGTGAGCCAATACATTGGTATCTAGCTTTGCAGGAAGGCGAGAGTCTTGACCATAATTGGATATGGACTGTTTATTGTCATGTTAGTAAGATATAGTGATATAATGGTCATATTTAGATGGAAACAGATTAATCACTAATCAATATACACAGAAATGTTCTAGAATATTCAGTGTTCTAGAATACTGGTTGTACCAGAAAATTCAGACCTTGTTTTATGTTGATGTAGCCAATGGATCTGAAATTTATGTAGCTGAAAATGGTTCAAAAAGCAACATAGCGGCACCAATTATCATCTTACTATTTTACATTAGAAAATCTGTACTAAGTGTGAAAGGAAGCATATAGATATTTGCATTCACATTTTGATCATTTACCCTGCTGGACTTGAGATTGTTTTATGTTGATGTAGCCAATGAATCTGAAATTCATGTGGCTGAAACTGGTTCAAAAAGCAGCGTAGCGGCACCAATTATCACCTTACTATTCTATATTAGAAAATTTGTACTGAGTGTGAAAGGAAGCATATAGATATTTGCATTCACATTTTGAACATTTACCCTGTTGGACTTGACCTTGTTTTATGTTGATGTAACTAATAGATGATTCAACTGATGGGTTTTTGGGATTGGCTCTACAGATACCTTAGAGTCAGGTAAAACCGATTTCCTTTATTTCTGACCACAAGGTGACAACGGGGTTAGCAGTTTATGAGTTCACATGAGCCATACTTATGATTATGCACTGCATGCATGAATCAAAAATCAATTTGCTTTTCCAATTATATTCAAGTTATGAAATGGATGGACATTGGCAGAAATAGAAGACTGTCCAGTGTGCTCTCTTCTTGACCATGACAAAAATATTGTGGAATATAATAGGTTGGACTTTGTGCTTGACATAACCACGAAACAAACTATGACATCAAAACTTCTACATTCTTGGCTGTTTTCTTAAACCAACTGTAGTATTTAACTGAACTGAACATAAAAGTATAATAGTAATACAACCCAGCACATTGTAGTTTGATATATAAGAACATCAGGAAAATGTTGTTTCTAAGATATAAATAATGGAGTTGTGGGCATTAGAAAACAATCTTGAATACATTTTGAGATGACCACTTTAGCAGTTCCTTAAGATATAAATAATGGAGTTGTGGGCATTAGAAAACAATCTTGAATACATTATGAGATGACCACTTTAGCAGTTCCAATGAACTATGACAACAGAACAGAAGTAGTTTGCAACTTGTTGTACATCTAAATAGAACTCTAGATGAAGTATGAATTGTTTTATGCACATCTCACGAAGCTATTTACAATACAAATTGTAATTTGTGAAGTCAAATTCACCTGCAACAGTCTCTAGGAAGTGCAGAACTGACATGAAAAGCTTAATTTCAGAAAGGTCTCCTTGATGGATGTCTCTAAGAAGTATGGAACAGATTATCGGATCTTACATGCCATCACTACTGGTCATTCATGGTATGGCCAATGGGGATTCAAACTCAGCAAAGGGTGCTTTGGAATTACATCAGAAGAATACTCAAAAGCTATGGACAATGAGATGAAAATAATGACCTTGGAGCCCCGTCAACCATGGTCTACAATCCCCATGTTGGTACTATATAATAGCTAAAGCCTACATGAAAGTATTTATACCTTTACATTTGCATATAGAGAACTTACTCTCTTCTGTTTTCCATTAATCCATTGTCCACTTATATCATGAGTTTTCTGAGATACTAAATGGAAGGTAAACAATTTTTGTGGAGCCTTGATGGCCGTGGAATACAGTTTATTGTATGGTTTGTGATTAACAAATTCCTGTTGTTACTCTTGTTTGTAGATATTCTGTATGACTCGTGGTCACCAGCAATGACCGTGAGCTCTGTTTGTATCAATATCCTGTCTATGTTGTCTAGAATATGTAATCACCCATGCACCCGTATTTGGTTGCTAATAGGAACTGAATATATTGTTCCTGGTAACTTCAGTAAAACTGAATAAAGCGTTTTGTGGAATCTATAAATTGTAGATACCGATATACTCAGTAAGGTTATAATGAATCATGACATAATAAATAACAAATTAATTGGAGAATTAGGACAATACACTAATCAATGTCTAACGAGAGAGAGAATGCTGATAAGGATAAAATGTCAAACTAATTCATCAATAGAGTCATTACTTACCTGGCGATGGGTCTGAACAGTACCTGGCGAAGCATCTGACCAAATCAAAGATCGCACTGAATCCCGCAACAAATCCTTGAAGAACAGCATAGTTATATCCAAATTTTTCAGCTAACTGAACCGGAGTAACCAATCCTTGAAGAACAGCAGAGAACTGGTTTGCGTCGATGAACATCCAAAATCCAAAACCAAATAAGCAGAATGAATCGATGGCTGTTGAGATGCTCGACTGTTGAGATTCGAAACCAGTCAACAACTCAACAATCTGAGGGAGATGGGGGGAGATTTAGAGGGGGCCTTTATATCTGAGGGGTCGGCTAGTACGGTGCCGCCCGCAACAACCGGGCGTGGATGTCGTGGACGCGAGGCCGGGGCTGGCATGTGCGGCGGCTATTGCGCGAGATCGGCGGGGCGGGGACGGCGCCGCCCGCAACAGCTGGGCACGGATGCCGTGGGCGCGAGGCCGGGGCTGGCATGTGTGGCGGCTGTTGCGCGAGATCGGCGGGGACGGGATGGCGCGGGGACGGCGCTGCCCGCAACAGCCGGACGCGGATGCCGCGGGCTCGGATTTGTGCGGCGACTGTTGAGATGCTGTAAAGCCCAAAAATTGGTAAAAAAATGATAAAATAATAGAATAAAGAAATAAAAGTATAATGTTGTGAGAATCTTTGAACACCTTTGAAATCTGTTAGGATTCTTCCTCCTCATGATCAAACAACAACATTAAGTTATATTAAGTGACCAGTAAATAGATAATGGAAGGTTGATCTCTTGTAGATTTGTGGTAATAAATTTTATTAACAACACAAATTAGATCTCCAAATTTTGATGAAAACAAAAGACGAGAAAAATGAGAAAGGGAATATCTAATGGGAACATTTATTTCTTCCATAAATAAATAATAAGGAAAAATAATAAATAATAAGTGGTGGAAGTTATATTCACAATAATTTGGACACATGGAAATTTGAAGTTCAACCATGAAATTGAAATTGTGTAGGAATTTATATAGAAAAGAAAACTGAAAATAAAGACAAAGGAAAAATGGAGAAAAAAATAAAAATAAAAGAAACCCACTGTTGGAACTTGCTCTCAGGTGCAAGGGGATCCAACAAGGGTGAACAGTGATGACAACAGGGCACTCGCGCTAGATGGCAAAAGCTCTGTTAATCTGGCCTCTCACGGGCACTGTACAGGGGTATTTATAGGTACCTGAGCGCACTGCACCTCGAGCTAAGGACGCATGTGCCCTCAGGCACCTAGGTTATCCCAAGAATATTCCCATAAAGCGGGGTTACAGACCGTAATTACAGGAATGCTTTTACAACATAGGCCCATAACACAGGGCGGCCAAGCGGGGCCCGTTACGACGGGCCGGATTGCACGTGGGCCTCCGAGCTGGACGAGGCCGCGCCGTGGGATGCCCTTCGTCGCCAGTCTTCGCCTGGAACGGAAGGAGCGAAGGGCGTCCCCGCCTGTTTTGTTTCTGTCAGTTCGGCTGCTGCAGCGAAGACTTCGAGCGAAGGGTGGCGCCTCTGCCTTCGCCCCAACATTTGCCCTCCGAGGGACCAGTTCGACAAAGTCACCTGGTGCCGAAGACGTCGTTAGATGGCGGAGACGCTGCCCTCGCTCGAAGTGGTTCCGCGGGGGTTTTTGATGTGACCGTTGATTGACGGCGTACTATTGGATTGCGGGTTTCCCGAAGCGCCGCGTCCTGTCTATAAAAGGGGGCGGGGGCGGCGCTTTTTGAAATTCACTTTCCGCGCTCCGCGAAAAAACCCTAGCCGCCCTTTCTGTCGACTTGCTGCTCGTCTGCCCGCCGCGGTCTTGTTCGCCGGAGATCTGGCTCGAGTGAAGCAGACCGCCCGCCGCCGCCGACGGTACGTTGCGATGCCGTCCTCGTCTTCTTCCGCTGCCGCTACGCCGCCGGCCGTTCCCTCGCCGCCGGCCGCCGCCTCGTCTGAGGATACGCCGAGTAGCTTAATGGTGGAGGAGTTGCACGCCGGCGACTCTGTTGATTTCGGCGTGTCGCGGATCTCGTCGGCCCGCGTGCAAGATATGCAACGGTTGGGTTACTTCGGCAGCGGAGTTGGTCGGGTCCCGGGGGCGGAGGAAGTCCTCGAGCCAGAGGGCGAGTTGGTCGTTTTCGAGGCATTTTTCGCCGCCGGGCTCCGCCTGCCTGCGCATCGGTTTGTTGGCGAAGTCCTGCGCAGGTTCAACGTTCAAATACATCAGCTGACACCGAATGCCATAGTAGCACTGTCGAAGTACGTCTGGGCGACGACTTCGTACGGCGGACAGCCGTCGGTGGAAGTTTTTGTGAAGTATTATTGTTTGCATTGGCAGAAGAGGGTGATTGGAGGCGAAGTCGCTCAGTTTGGATCCTGCACATTCACGCCGAAGACCGGTAAAACCACGATGCATGTGGTCGAGTTGGTTCCTTGCGCCCGCAACAAGTGGGGCAACTGGAACGAATTTTGGTTTTACGTCACTGAGAGTACTGTCGAAGGCCATGAGGGACTCCCCGTGTCCGCGATGTGTTCTCATTTTTACTCAGCGTATCCGCCCTTTGAAGTGGCGGAGGAGGATGAGGACGAAGGGGCTCTTCGGTGCGCCGCCGGTTTGAGCAGTGGGCGCGACTTGGTTGAAGAGTTTGTGGCGTATGGGGTGTGGCCATTGGCGCGTGGCTGGGCGTTGGGCGAAGTATGCCCTCGCCAGATGCCTTTTCATGGTGGAAGGGTGGTGCGGAGTCCCGCCTTCGCCCTGAATCTGCAAAGTCGCGATCCGGCCGCCGTTGTGCGTGAGGCGGAGGATGGGGCGGTGCGGCTTGTTGGACGCTACGTGCCGAGGACAGAGGGCCAGCGCAGCTGGGATATCCGCGGGTCGAATGACCGCTTGAACAGGGTGTTTGAATTAAATCAACTGCCGTATGACGGTTACCCTGGTCAAGACGATGTGGACCGCCGTGGGAAGAGACCGGCGGTGGAGACCGGAGACGACCCCGCGCCGGCGGCCGCCCCGTCCTCTAAAAAGAGAAAATTAGGTACTGCTATGGGAGGACTTGGGGTTTCTGATCGTTTTGCTAGAGAGTTGATGAAGACGTGCGCGGCCCCGGGGGAAAGGATGTCTTCGCCCGAGCTCCGGGAGTCTTCGGCTCGGATGCTGAGGGTTACCGGGGGTTGCTGGCCTAGGAATGTTCCTATCCCCCGCGCGGCCGGCGAGGACTTTTTTACATCTCGCATGGTTCGTGCATGGAGGGTTTTTCCTTACGGGCGGAATATTGCTGCTGTTGTGTCAGCAGTGATGGACAAGGATCGCCAAGGAGCTGCACAAAACCGCCCGGCGGCTATCAGGCTCGTTGAAGCCAGGCCGAAACGGCAGCGGGGGACGGCGAAGGCTGCGGCGTCCGGCGGAGGCCGGCCGCCGCAGGCGGCGAAGTCAAGCGTCCCTGCATCTAGCAAGGCGCCGGAGGCAACGGCAGGCGCCGAAGGCTCGAAGTCGGCGAAGGCGGTGCCGCCGACTGGCGGAGTGGCGGCTCGAGCGTTGCCGTTGGCGGGCAAACGCGTCGCCGACTTCGCCACTGATATTAGCGTGGACGACTATCTTGGTGGTAAGTCTCTCTTCTCTCTCTCTCTTTTTTTTGATCGGTTCATCGGTACGCTGCAGGGTTGGGCGAAGGCCAACTTGCTGTGGTTGCGCCTGGCGCGGTGGCCACGACGGCCGGGGCAGCGCCGAAGGCGAAGGGCGGGGTTCTGAGCGCCGGTGGCGAGGCGTCGGCCCTCGCGGTTGTCATGGATGAGGCTGGCGCTGCGTCCCGCCGGTTGGCGGAGGCGACGGAGGCGCTACGTCAGGTCTGCTGAGTTGGACCTCGTCCCCCTCCCCCCCCCCCTTTTTTTTACACCGCAGTCTTGTGACTGTTCTGCAGGTGGCTGACTTCACTAGCCGCACTGCGTCGGGGGCCCTCACGGCAGCCGTGGCTGCCGAAGTCGAAAGGCTTCGGACGCAACACGCTGACGCCGTCCGCGAAAAATCGGCCGCCGACAGCAAGTGCCGCAAGCTAGCGGAGAAGGTGGCCACACTGGAGGACGAGAAGGCCGCCCTCCGTCGCTAGCTGGCGGGGGAAAGGAGGGAGGCCAATGAAGCCCTTGTCAAGGCGCAGGCTGCGCAGGCGGAGGCCAACCTGGCACGGGCGGAGGGCAACCTTGCCAGGGAGCGCGCCGAGCAGCTGCAGGAGCGACTCACCGCCCTGGAGAGCCGCGTGACGGGGGCCGAGGCCGCGGCACGAGCGGAGGCAGAGCGGACGCGCCAGCTGCTCGTGGACACATACTGTGGCCTGGGCGCGGGTACCGGTGATTTCGAAGTACCGGACCGAGAGCCCGGACTTCGGTGCCTGGAGTGGGTGCAGGAGGAGCTGCAGGCGCTCCCCACCGTCATGGAGGGTTTTATGGCGTATGCCTCCCTGGTCACCTGCGAGGGGGCGATGAACGCGCTCTCCCGCGAAGGGTGCCGGCACTTCGAGGTCTTCGACCAAATCGAAGAGGACTTTGAGCGAGATATCTTCAAGGTCGAGGACCCCGTAGTGAAGGATTCTGCCGGGGCTATCTTCGACCGACTGTGGGGGACATACGGGAGCGATGTGGTCAGGGAGCGCGCCGCGACGGCGAGGGCTCAGGTAACGTTTACGCTTGTTTGGTATTTGTTGGGCGTGGGCTGTGTGCGTGTTTGATGAATTTTGTGTGTTTTGGCTTAGGCGATGCGTGGCGAGAGGGTCGACGACTTCGGGGCGCTGAACAGCATGTTGGCTGACCCGGAGTCGGCCCCGGCGGAGGCTGTGTCCGAGGTCGCCCTGGCACCGATCTCGGCCGCATCCGCTGCGGCCGGCGAAGGCCTGCCCCCAGAAGCCACCGAAGGCGCGCCTGAAGCGTCTGCAGCTGCCGCGCCGAGTGTTGAGGATCTCGCAGCAGTGGCGGTGGAGATAACAACGGAGGCAGCGGCAGAGCCAACAGCGGAGGCACCCGCAACGTCAGGGCCGTCGCAGGTGGCATAGTAGGTGTAGAGGGTTGGGGAAGTTTGTACATGTTACTGAATTTTGGTTGCTGCGCAGGTTCAAGATTTTGGGCCTGCGCACGCAACCGCTACTACTAAATTTTTGGCGGCTACGACCGCGGAGGATGGTAATGAATGTGGTGGTTCTTCATCTGGGTTTTTTGATTGTGCTGACTCTGGGAGCTCGGTTGAGTGGACGGAGTCGTCGGAGGACTTGGACTACTTTGCGGCCTTGGATGTGGCTGCGATGGAGGCCTCGCCGCACGCCGCGGGTGCAGGAGATGCGCCTGGTCCTTGCACCGGGCGACGGCGGCGAAGGGCAGTTGCGAAACGTGTGGTTAGTGGGGCGGAGGGGGCTCGGCTTCGTGTGAGTGGGGCTGGTCGGCAGGAACTGTTATCTTTGCCGACCGCCGAGGGTATAGGTGAAGGGGAACTGCGAAGTCTTTTTGCGGGTGAGGAGCTCAGGATAATGTTATTTAATTATAGGGAGATGGGAATTATTCCTAAGGTTGAGCCGATGTAGAGGGTGGCGCCCTCGCCTGTATGTGTAGAGGCTTGTATGATGAAGTTGTGTGCCCTCGCGTGCGTGTGTGTGTGCGAAGGTGTTGTGTACTTTGTCTGGTTTGTTTTGTTGTGCTGTGTTGGCGTGATTATAGTTAGTCTTGGCGTGGGCGGCTTGATGTTGTCGTTTCAGCCTTTTGTTGAGCTAGTCCGGTCTTCTGCACAGATAGTCTTCGGTTTTTTCGCGCTTGTTGTGCTAATCCAGTTGCGCCCTTAGGCGACTTCTGCGCGGATAGCCTTCGCGATAGACTTAGAATTTTTTCCCCGCACTTGTTGTGCTGATCCGGCTGCACCCTTAGGCGACTTCTGCGCGGATAGTCTTCGCGACAGACTTAGAATTTTTTTTTCCCGCACTTGTTGTGCTGATCCGGCTGCACCCTTAGGCGACTTCTGCGCGGATAGTCTTCGCGACAGACTTAGATTTTTTTCCGCACTTGTTGTGCTAATCCGGCTGCACCCTTAGGCGACTTTTGCGCGGATAGTCTTCGCGATAGACTTATATTTTTTTCCGCACTTGTTGTGCTAATCCGGCTGCACCCTTAGGCGACTTTTGCGCGGATAGTCTTCGCGATAGACTTATATTTTTTTCCGCACTTGTTGTGCTAATCCGGCTGCACCCTTAGGCGACTTTTGCGCGGATAGTCTTCGCGATAGACTTATATTTTTTTTCCGCACTTGTTGTGCTAATCCGGCTGCACCCTTAGGCGACTTTTGCGCGGATAGTCTTCGCGATAGACTTATATTTTTTTCCGCACTTGTTGTGCTAATCCGGCTGCACCCTTAGGCGACTTTTGCGCGGATTTGTCGCACGCGAGGGTAGCTAGCGCTTAGCCTCGCGGTGACCTCGTGGTGGTCGAATGTCGAAGACCGTCATCGCGGTCTTTTTCGACGCATATCTTTGCGGGGGATTTTTCACGCATATATTACATGGCTCCGCCTCGTTAAAAACCTCACCTCCCGGGAGGAAAAGAGTGCGGGCCGCTGCAAGATTGTTTTTGCGAATTACAAGGGCGAAGACAGCCCTGAGGAGTCAAACAAAAAATTTGCGGAGGTTGTCGATGTTCCAGGAGTGCTCCAGGTCCTCGCCGCTTGGCGTTGTGAGCCTGTAAGCGCTGGGGGAAGCTTTTGTCTTGACGATGAAAGGGCCCTCCCACCTGGGCTCCAGCTTGCCCTTGGACTCCGTCCAAGCTGTTCGAATGAGTACGAGGTCCCCCTCGCTGAACTCCCTCGGGGTGACTGAATGGTCGCGCCATGCTTTGGTCTGGGCTTGATACTTGTTCAGGGCCTGTAGGGCGAAGACACGGTCTCCGTCGATGAGATCCTTTGAAGTTGGCTCGTCCACATCTGGGACGGCTGACGGAACTGTTCGCGGGGACCCGTGCTTTATTTCTTGCGGGGACATGGCCTCCGATCCGTATAGAAGACGGAAGGGAGTGAACCCGGTCGCCCTGCACTCAGTCGTGTTTAGTGCCCAGACTGCCTCAGGTAAGAAGTCGGTCCATCTGCCCTTTTTTTCATCAAGGAGCATTTTTTTGATAGCTGTGAAGATTTTCCCGTTGGCGCGCTCCACGACCCCGTTGGACTGCGGATGATAGACTGAGGCGAAGGCAAGCTGGGTGCCAATGGAGAAACAAAAATCCTTGAAGTCCTGGTTATCAAACTGCTTGCCGTTGTCGACTGTTAATTCGGACGGTACTCCGAAGCGGCAAACGATGTTCTGCCAGAAGAATTTTTGGGCAGTCTTTGATGTTATTGTAGAGACAGCCCGTGCCTCGATCCATTTGGTGAAGTACTCGACCGCGACGAAGGCGAACTTAAGGTTCCCCTGAGCGGTGGGCAGGGGTCCGACGATGTCGAGACCCCAGCGCTGGAGAGGCCAAGTATGGGCGATCAGCTTTGTATACTGCGAAGGGCCGCCTGACCGAGGGGAAAACTTCTGGCAGGCTTCGCAGGATCGAGTGACCCGATTTGCGGCGCAGATCATTGTGGGCCAGTAAAAACCCTGGCGGATTACTTTAGCAGCTAGGGCCCTCGGCCCCGCGTGTGAGCCGCACGTGCCACTGTGGACCTCATGTAGAATCTGCATGCCTTCGGCCTCGGTGACGCACTTAAGCATTGGCTGACTGACCCCTTTTTTGTAGAGTTGGCCTTCAATCAGAGCGAAGTCTCGGCTTCGATGTCTGAGACGCTTGGCCTCACTGATGTCGGCTGGATGATAATACCCCTGCAGGAACAGGGTTATGGGTGCTCGCCAGTCTTCGGTCATGATGAGGTTGACTGTACGGTGGCCCTCGCTATCATTGGTTATTTGGAGCACTTCGGGGCTCCGGACTGCTGGTGTGCCGATGACATGGAAGAACACGTCGGAGGGCAGAGTTTCGCCCCTGGCCGCGGCCTTAGCCAAAGCGTCGGCCTCCTCATTCTTGGCCCGGTCCACATGCTGCACGGTGAACCCCTTGAACTGCCTCTCGAGACTTCGGATGGCCGCGAGGTACTGCATGAGTGCGGGGTCCTTGGCTGCATAGTCTTTCTCGACCTGGCCGGCAACTACCTTGGAGTCTGTTTTGATGATGCAAGTGGTGACTCCGAGGGCCCTTAGCTTGCGGAGGCCGAGGATGACTGCTTCGTATTCTGCTATATTATTTGTGCATCTGTCGGATTCCAGATTGAAACTGAGTCGTGCTGCATATCTGTGCTTGACCCCGACTGGTGAGGTTATGATTGCAGCGACGCCTGCCCCCGCATGGCACCAAGCGCCGTCGCAATGGATCGTCCAAGTCTTCTCTACGGACGGATCCGGCTGTGTAGTTGGCCCAGTCCAGTCGACGACGAAGTCTGCCAGGACTTGAGACTTAATAGCTGTCCTGGGCTCGAAGCAGATGTGGTAGCCAGAGAGTTCGGCCGCCCACTTGGCAATCCTTACCGACGCCTCCGGGTTTCTGAATAATTCGCCGAGCCCCCTGTTTGAGGTGACTCGGACCTTGAATGCTTCGAAGTAATGGCGCAGTTTGCGCGACGACATGACGACTGCGTAGGCAATCTTCTCCAGCTCTGTCATGTTACACTTGGACGGTGTCAGCACTTCAGAGACATAATACACGGGGCATTGCCGAACCACGCCCTCGACAGCCTGCTCCTGCACTAGGGCCGCGCTGACCGCGTGTGGCGAGGCCGCGACGTAGAGCAGCAAGGGGAGCGAGGGGTCGGGGCTGGTAAGGACGGCCAACTCTGTCAGGTACTGTTTTAATGAGGCGAAGGCCGCCGCCTGCTCTGGTCCCCAAGCGAAGTCTTTTGCGCCGTGGAGTGTCTTGAGGAAGGGGAGACTTCGCTCGGCGGACCTGGATATGAATCTGTTGAGGGCGGCCAATCTGCCTGTCAGGCGCTGGACGTCCCTGATGGACTGCGGAGGCGCCATGTCCAAGATAGCCTGAATCTTGGTTGGGTTGGCCTCGATGCCGCGGTGTGATACCAGATAGCCCAATATCTTGCCCTGGCGAACGCCGAAGACACACTTTTCCGGGTTTAGGCGGAGTTGTGCGTCCCGCATATTCGCGAATGTTTCGGTGAGGTCGGCGAGGTGGTCCTCCTTGCTCTTGCTGGCGACGACAATGTCGTCTACATATGTGAATATATTCCTGCCGACCTGCCCCTCGAGCACTGTTTTAGTGAGCCTGGAGAAGGTGGACCCGGCATTCTTGAGTCCCTCCGGCATTCTGATGAAGCAATATGTGCCGAAGGGTGTTATAAAGCTGGTGCTAGCCTTGTCCTCTTCCTTCATGTATATCTGGTGGTAACCGGAGAAGCAATCGAGGAGGGACATGACCTCGCATCCGGCCGCGCTATCGACTATTTTGTCGATCCGTGGCAACGGGAAATTGTCCTTTGGGCAGGCTTTATTGAGACTGGTGAAGTCGATGCACATTCGCCACTTCCCGCTCTTTTTCTGCACCATTACGACATTGGAGAGCCATGTGGGGTAAGCCACCGGCTCGATGAATTTGGCCTCCAGGAGGCGGTGCACCTCTGCCTTGGCGGCCTCCGTCTTTTCGTCGGACATCTTGCGAAGCCGCTGCTTTTTTGGCCGTACCGAAGGGTCGATTCCCAGACTATGCTCAATTATTGAACGGCTGACCCCGACCAGATCGAGGGCCGACCAGGCGAAGACATCTTTGTTCTTGGACAGGCAGCAGAGGAGCTTTTCTTCTTCATGCGAAGTAAGGTCTTCGCTGATAGTGACTGTCTGCCTGGGCGTGGCCTGGTCGAGGGGGACAGTCTTGGTGCCATCGTGGCTCTGCAGCTGCGCCTTGTCATGTTGCTTATTGGTTGGGTTGGCAGGCGCGGGGGCTTCGCGTTGGGCCGTGAGGCAGTGCACGTTTCTTTGACCGGGCACGAAGTCCCGCTCTATGTTACGCGCAGTCTGTTGATTGCCGAAGACTGTGATAACGCCTAACGGACCTGGTATCTTCATACATAGATACAGTCCGTGAATGGCTGCTTCGAACTTATTAATGGAGCCCCGGCCCATGATGGCATTGTAAGGGTACACCATATCCACAATGTCAAAGGTTATTTGCTCGCTTCGGGCATTGGGTGCTACACCGAAGGAGAGAGGCAGCTCTATTTTGCCGATGGGGAAGGTGCCTTTGCCGCCGAAGCCATACAACGGGTTGTCCGAAGGCTTAAGCAGGCTGTGGCTTATGCCCATGCGATCGAAGGCGTGGAGGAAGATGATGTCCGCCTGGCTGCCGTTGTCAACGAGGACCTTGTGCAGGTCCCAGCCTGCCACGCTGCAATTGATGACCATGGCATCGCAATGGGGGGCGCTGCGCAAGTCGACGTCCCGTGCGTCGAAGGTTAGCGGTATATGGGACCACTTTGTCTGCACAACTGGGCCCGTGACGGCGACATGGTTGATGCTGCGGTAGTGGTCCCGCTTCTGCCGCTTGGTGTCGAAGTCAGTGCTGGACCCCCCAGTTATCATGTGGATGACTCCGCGATATGGCTGATCGGCGAAGTCTTCCTGCTTTGGGGCGTGAGGGATGTTTTGGTGGTGTTGGTGTGGTGGTGGGGGTGGAGGAGGTACGATTTGTACTTCCTGATGGTGTTGGTAAGCGTGGTGCGGTGGATGCGGGGCGGGAGCGTGGATATATGGCAGAGGGGGCTGCTGGTAATTGTGCGCGACAATTCTGGGATTGTCGGCTGGCTGCGCTCGTGCCATTCTGTCTCTGGTAGCCTTTGTTTCGGGGCAGTCTTTGGTTGGGTGGGCGCAGTCTTCGCCATGGAAAAGGCAGTAGAACCGGCGCGGCTGCTGCGCCCGCCCTCGGCCCCTGCCACGAGTGCCGTTTCCGCGGCCCTGGGGGGGATAGTCCTGGCGACGAGGGGGGTCGGCAGCGGGATGCTGGTTGGCGATGTTGTGCACCTGCTGCTGACCGCGGCCTCCGTCTCGACCGGAGTCTGGCTGCGGAGTCCTTGTCCACGTGCGGCTGGACTGTGGAGCATCTTTTGGCTTCCGCTGGGACTCGATCTTGCGCTGGTGGAGGTCTTCGGATCTGGCGTACTTTTCAAACAGCTGATATAACTCTTGAAGGTTCTTTGGCGGATCTCTGATGCAGTGGCTGTAAAGTACGCCAGCGCGAAGACCACTGATAGCATAGTGGATGGCAACCTGGTCGTCGACTGAGGGTAGCTGTGACTTGAGTGTCAGGAATTTGCGATAATATTCCCTCAGGGTCTCCTTCTCTAGCTGCTTGCAGAGCGAGAGCTCGGCCAGGGCGTCGGTGTCTGGGCGGTACCCTTGGAAGTTGAGCAGGAACTTGTCCCGGAGACTTCTCCAGGAATCGATGGACAGTGGAGGCAACCTGGTGAACCAGGTGAGTGCGGGGCCCTCGAGGGCGATGATGAAAGACTTCGCCATTGTGGCGTCGTCCCCCCCGGACGATGCAACGGCGACCTGGTAGCTCATTATGTATTGAGCCGGGTCGGTGCTGCCGTTGTACTTGGGATAGGTCCCTGCCCGGAAGTTGGCTGGCCACGGCGTCACTTGCAGGTGAGGCGCCAGGGGACTTCGCTCATCGAGATAGTTGACCCCTTGGAATGGCGCGGCGTGCGGGAGGGTGTAGTCGTGCTGAGGGAGACGCGGGTCCTCCGGTTGCGCGCGGTGTTGCAGGGGTGGCCCGTGCTGCAGGCCGCGGTGGCCTTCGCGCGTGTCTTCGTCTTGTGCGTGCTGCTGGCCGAGGTGGCCTTCGCGCTGCATCTGCGCAATCTCCCGCTCGAGTTCCTGGGCCTTGTGCTCTTCGTCGCGTATCATCTGCCGCACTTTGGCGAGTGCGGACACACGTTGGCGCTTGGCCTCCAGTATCTCCTTCTGCCTCTGGAGGTTGCGGTTCTTGAGGCGCAGGGCGCGCAGCTGTAGCTGTTCTTCTGCTGAGACGCCGAGGACCTCACCGTCCTCGGCGAGGTCCGCGCCCTCCGGTGGTGCGACGTCTGAGGGTGCTGCGAAGCCTGAGGGTTGTCCCTCGGGGTCGCAGGTGCGAAGGGTGTCGTCTTCAGTGGCCTCTTGGTGGGTGGATTGGGTGAGGGCGAGGGCCTTGCCCTTTCTTGCAGCGAACAGTGCTGCCTTCGCAGCCTCGTCGGCCTTCGGGTTAGCTCTCTTGGGTGCCATCGCAGGTGGTTTTCTCGTAGCACGAACGGTGGGCGCCAAATGTTGGAACTTGCTCTCAGGTGCAAGGGGATCCAACAAGGGTGAACAGTGATGACAACAGGGCACTCACGCTAGATGGCAAAAGCTCTGTTAATCTGGCCTCTCACGGGCACTGTACAGGGGTATTTATAGGTACCTGAGCGCACTGCACCTCGAGCTAAGGACGCATGTGCCCTCAGGCACCTAGGTTATCCCAAGAATATTCCCATAAAGCGGGGTTACAGACCGTAATTACAGGAATGCTTTTACAACATAGGCCCGTAACACAGGGCGGCCAAGCGGGGCCCGTTACGACGGGCCGGATTGCACGTGGGCCTCCGAGCTGGACGAGGCCGCGCCGTGGGATGCCCTTCGTCGCCAGTCTTCGCCTGGAACGGAAGGAGCGAAGGGCGTCCCCGCCTGTTTTGTTTCTGTCAGTTCGGCTGCTGCAGCGAAGACTTCGAGCGAAGGGTGGCGCCTCTGCCTTCGCCCCAACACCCACGCTTGGGCCTTTCCTCAGCCGGCCCATCTTCTATTTTCTTTCCCTCGCTGGCCCATCTTCTAATTCTTTCCCCGCCGACCCAAAAGTGTTATCTCCCGCGCGGCCCGCTTGCTGTTGGCGCCGTCTCACTGGTGGGTGGACCCCACTCACTAGGGTCGTCTCCCTCCTGCGTCGGAGCATTCGCTAGCCCTTCGCGCGGGGTCCGCGCGCACCAGCCTTATCCACCTCCGCTTCCTCAGGATTCTGTTGTCATTTTCCCTGGACTCGATCCTCGCGGACTCTGCCTATAAAACCCGGTCGCCGTCCCTGCTCGTCACCAGAAAACCATCATGGCGCATCGAGCACAAGGTGAGAGATAAGGGAGCACTGTGTGAAGCCGGGATTCTCGGATGCCGATTCGGCCATGGAGTGTATAAAACGGGTGTTCGACCCTCGCCATCAATCGGAAACCAGGTCGCTTCCTCGTCGTGGTACTGCCCGGCACTGGGAACGCGGTGGGGAAGAAGGTTGACGCCGTCGTCTACACTCTCAGCTAACCAGTGCCTGGGCCTCGGTTGGCCACGGTGGGCGACCCTGGTGGTTCACCGGTGCACTATGAATCTGGGCGGGTCTTCCTGGGGCTCGATCTGGGTCTCATGGATGGCTAATTGCTCACCGGAGCATTTGGGGTGCCGCCGTGCGTATAGGGCACTGCCGGACGGAGTCAGAGGAGGGAGGTCAAAGTTATACCAGCCGCAGAATTCCTGATCTACGGCTCGTATCGGCTCTGGCATGGTGACGAGATTAGTGGGCACTGGACCATTGATCTGGTGTCGTGCGGCCGTGATCAGATCGTAGGATGGTTGATTTGGGTCGATATCTATGCCGTAGGTTGTGAGATGGTCGACACAAATCTAATCTCGCTTCGTAAAATCCTGGCCGACGATTGTTGATCCGGTGGACAGCATGGTGTACCGGTTCGTTTATAAGATTAGGATGATCTGCGCCGTGAGCTTCTGTTCCAACGGTTGTGATCCGAGAATACCCCTTCAGTCAGGTAACACATGCATATGAGCCCCTCGGTTTTATAATATTGAACCCGCCATCCACCGCGGGGTAGATCTGTGTCTTGGGACTTTTCGCGCATTAACCCCTGGACTTTCCTGTAATTGAGGCCCAGTCCAGAGAATTATAAAATCTAGAAAAAGGAATTAGAAAATGATTTTTATGCAAAAATAAATGCTAGAATTTGTTTAATTCATAGAAAATGCATATTTAGTCCAAGTTAATTCATTCCAATTCCTATAATTTTATAAAATCATTGTTTATCATTTAGTGCCATTGTTTTGACATAAAAGTCACATTAAAATTGTTATCTTAATTAATCTTGTACTAAGCACATAGAATCTTTGGAAATCCATAACTTAAAATCTATAACTCCAAAATTAATAATTCCTGTTCCTGTGATCATATTTCAATGTGTAGATTATTAATAGGTATTTTACATATATGTTTGGTGTAATATTAATTTTGCCAATACACTGTTTGTCTGTATTGCTACGTCTAGCGGTGAGGTCACGTGTCATCCAAAGAGCAAGTTGGTACCTAAAATCTCAAGTGCCAGACAAGTTGTGCCCTTGATCACTTCTTTTTACCCAATCATGTTCTAATTAATCATAATGATCTGCATAGGTTAATTTTGATGGGACCTAACAGGTTACCCTAGTTTGTCTATCTTTATACCTTGTTTACCACTGAACTTTTTGGGTAGTACTTGCTAGTGCTTTATGTGGTTTTGGGTATGAAGATACATTATTCATGATCACAGTTTTATTATCTGTTTATTATTTACTGTTCATGATAAGATCATTATGTTAATTGGAACATGGAGCGACCACCCAGGAAAACAGTGCTACCACAAGGGTTTAATGGGACGCCCTTGGCTGATTAATTAGGAAAGCTAGTGGAAGACTACCTTACCCGAAAGGGGCAAGGGCAGTAGGGAAGTGGTCAGTGTAGGGAGGCCCTTGGGATGATTTTGCTGCGATGGCGGTCATGCGAGGGGTCCCTGCATTGGAGCTTCCTATAAACTGTAGCGGGTTTTCTGAAGCTAGTGGAACTTTGTAAAGGCCTCGTAGTGTTACCCTGCCTCGCCTCCTCGGTAGAGGTGTATGGGAAGTCGCGATCCCTTGGCAGATGGGTAACATGACTGTCACACCCGGCTTTAAGGAACAAAGCCGGGTGCATCTCATACATGCGCCAAAGAAGACAACATATATAACAACAGAGTGTATAGAGATAAATGTCATAAAACATCAGAGTATTTATTACATAGCGAAAGACTTTATACAAAATAAAATAATAAACATAAAACGAACTAAGGATCGTCGGCGCCAATGTCAACTGAGAAACGCCACCTAGATCAGATCAAACTCCTCGCCTTGTGGCTCCTCCTGAACCACCTGCTCTTCTCCTGTGGGGGGGTGTGAGACAGCAAGGGTGAGCTCACACATGTTCATCGCTCAACAAGTTGTGAGGAATAATGTGGCATGAACTCACCAAAGGTGGGAGTTCATGAAGTGTAAGGCTGATCAATGAAATAAAGGCTGAAGCTGAGCATTGCTTTTATAAGTTGGTCAAAATTTTATTAGCAATTACTAAGTGTAAGTAAATACCAAACCATAGTAATAATAAGTAAAAGTAATAATAAAATAATCCCAAATGCAATGAAATGACAGGTTAAGTTTAAGTTCCATAATTTAATCATGTGAGTGTCCGAGCCGCTCATGACCGTGAGCACGGCTAGTATACCAGTTTTACACTCTGCAGAGGTTGCGCATCTTTACCCACAAGTCGTGTTACCCATTTGCCATGGAGTTGATCAGACCCCATACACCTCTACCAAGGAAGCGAGGCAGGGTACCACTACGAGGCCTTTACAAAGTTCCACTAGCTTCAGACTACCCGCTACAGTTTATAGGAAGCTCCAATGCAGGGTTCTTGCCTGACCGCCATCGCAGCAAAATCAACCAAGGACCTCCCTACACTGACCACTCCCCTACTGCCCTTGCCCCTTTCGGGTAAGGTAGCCATCCACTAGCTTTCCTAGTTAATCAGCCAAGGGCGTCCCATTAAACCCTTGTGGTAGCACTGTTTTCCCGGGTGGTTCTCCATGTTCCCATTAACATAATGATCTTATCATGAATAGAAAATAAAGAACAGATAATAACAAGTATAAAAATGAGTGATGAATATCTCTATACCCAAATCCACATAAAGCAATAGCATGAACTACCCAAAGTTTAGTAGTAAAACCAGTGGTGAAACAAGGTATAAAGATAGTCAAAATCTAGGGTATCCTATTGGGTCCCAGCAACATTATCCTATGCAGATCATTATGAATAATAAGAACATGAATGGGTAAAGAAGTGATCAAGGGCACAACTTGCCTTGAACGAGCTCCTGCTCAGCAGTCTCTACCAGCTGAACCTCAGATTCCACAGTGGCTTGCTCGTCTACTCGCATCAACACAATACATACATAGCATAGCATAAATTAACATCACATCAAACATGCAAATAGAATATACAGTAATAAACTAGACATTAAACTAAGATCACAGGAACTGGAATCATTAAATTTGGAGGTATAGATTTTAAGTTATGGATTTTCTAAGGTTTTATGCATTTAATATAAGATTAAGTGGGAAATAAATTTAAATGTGTATTTCATGTAAAAACAGTGGTATTATTTAATAGAGAATACTATTACAAAATTATAGGAACTGGAATGGGTCAATTTGGAGTTCATATGCATTTTATATAAATTAAACAAGTTTCTGCATTTAAATATGTACTAAAAACTATTTTCTAAATAGTTTTCCTGGTTTTATCAACTATCAGGACTGGGCCTCAAATACTGGAAAGCGCAGGGGTGCCTAGGTAAAAACCCTGAGACACAGAGAATAGTACAGGGTGGACTGCGGGTTTATTCATCAATACTACGAGGACTCTTTTGCAAGATGAGCTATGCGAAAGGGTATGGTGAGTTCTGGGCCATCGGATGTAAAATACACGGCCTAGATTAGATTTTTTATAACTTCAAACCGGTACGCAATCGTACCCGTTGGATCTTCATCCAACAACTCAGATTTTTAAGTCGCGTGCTCTGCTCTACACCGCTCATCCGCCGATCGACGGTTGAGATGGCCCGAGATCGAAACAGTACACTCTTCTAATCCTAACCGTTCACTACGATCCGACGGTGCATGCACCATCCCCTAACTCCCGCTCGCAGGCGATGCCGGCATGCCACCCCACGGCGGAGGCCATGGCCGGGGTATTAAATCCAGCGAGCCACGGGCCTAATCCTCGAATCAAAGGGGGTTTCTGCGTGAAGGACGACGAAATAAACTACTAGGATGCGGAACTCACCGAAGAAACTGACTCACTTGGGCTGTCCACGGCGCACCAATTTTCCACGGAGGAGCATGTTGGGGCGAAGGCAAAGGCGCCACCCTTCGCTCGAAGCCTTCGCTGCAGCAGCTGAGCTAACAGAAACAAAACAGGCAGGGACACCCTTCGCTCCTCCCGCACCAGACGAAGACTGGCGACGAAGGGCATCCCACAGTGCGGCCTCGTCCAGCTCGGAGGCCCACGTGCAATCCGGCCCATTGTAACGGGCCCCGCGTGGCCGCCGTGCGTTACGGGCCTAATTTGTAAAAGCATTCCTGTAATTATGGTCTGTAACCCCGCTTTATGGGAATATTCTAGGGATAACCTAAGTAGCTGAGGGCGCATGCGTCCTTAGCTTAAGGCGCTGCGCACTCAGGTACCTATAAATACCCCTGCACAGTGCCCGTGAGAGGCCAGATTAACAGAGCTTTTGCCATCTAGCGCGAGTACCCTGTTGACGTCACTGTTCACCCTTGTTGGATCCCCTTGCAACTGAGAGCGAGTTCCAACATTTGGCGCCCACCGTTCGTGCTACGAGAAAACCACCCGCGATGGCACCCAAGAGAGCTAACCCGAAGGCTGACGAGGCTGCGAAGGCAGCACTGCTCGCCGCAAGAAAGGGAAGGCCCTCGCCCTCACCCAATCCACCCACCAAGAGGCCACTGAAGACGATGTCCCTCGCGCATGCGAAGACGACACCCTCCGCACCTGCGACCCTGAGGGACAACCGCAGCCACCCTCAGGCTTCGCACCACCGGAGGGCGCGGACCTCGCCGAGGACGGTGAAGTCCTCAGCGTCTCAGCAGAAGAACAGCTACAGCTGCGCGCCCTGCGCCTCAAGAACCGCAATCTCCAGAGGCAGAAGGAGATACTGGAGGCCAAGCGCCAACGTGTGTCCGCACTAGCCAAAGTGCGGCAAATGATACGCGACGAAGAGCACAAGGCCCAGGAACTCGAGCGGGAGATTGCGCTGATGCAGCGCGAAGGCCACCTCGGCCTGCAGCACGAGTCACCCCTCCAGCAGCGCGCACAACTCGAAGACACGCGTGAAGGCCACCCCGGCCTGCAGCATGGGCCACCCCTGCAACACCGCGCGCAACCGGAGGACCCGCGTTTCCCCCAACGCGACCACACCTTCCTGCACGCCGCGCCATTCCAAGGGGTCAACTATCTCGATGAGCGAAGTCCCCTGGCGCCACACCTGCAAGTGACGCCGTGGCCGGCTAACTTCCGGGCAGGGACCTATCCCAAGTACAACGGCAGCACCGACCCGGCTCAATACATAATGAGTTATCAGGTCGCCGTTGCATCGTCCGGAGGGGACGACGCTACAATGGCGAAGTCTTTCATCATCGCCCTCGAGGGCCCCGCACTCACCTGGTTCACCAGGTTGCCTCCGCTGTCCATTGATTCCTGGAGAAGTCTTCGGGACAAGTTCCTGCTCAACTTCCAAGGGTACCGCCCAGACACCGACGCCCTGGCCGAACTTTCGCTCTGCAAGCAGCTAGAAAAGGAGACTCTGAGGGAGTATTACCGCAAATTTTTAACACTCAAGTCACAGCTGCCCTCAGTCGATGACCAGATTGCCATCCACTATGCTATCAGTGGCCTTCGCGCCGGCGTCCTTTACAGCCACTGCATCAGAGATCCGCCAAAGAACCTCCAAGAGTTATATCAGCTGTTTGAAAAGTACGCCAGATCCGAAGAGCTCCACCAGCGCAAGATTGAGTCCCAAAGGAAGCCAAAAGATGCTCCACAGTCCAGCCGCACGTGGACAAGGACTCCGCAGCCAGACTCCGGTCGAGACGGCCGCAATCAGCAGCAAGTGCACAACATCGCCAACCAGCATCCCGCTGCTGACCCCCCTCGTCGCCAGGAATATCCCCCTAGGGCCGCGGAAACGGCACTCATGGCAGGGGCCGAGGGCGTGCGCAGCCGCCGCGCCGATTCTACTGCCTCTTCCATGGCGAAGACTGCGCCCACCAAACCAAAGACTGCCCCGAAACGAAGGCTACCAGAGACAGAATGGCACGGGCGCAGCCAGCCGACAACCCCAGAATTGTCGCGCACAATTACCAGCAACCCCCTCCACCATATATCCACGCTCCCTCCCCGCATCCACCGCACCACGCTTACCAACACCATCAGGAAGTACAAATCGTACCTCCTCCACCCCCACCACCACACCAGCAACATCAAAACATCCCCCATGCCTCAAAGCAGGAAGACTTCGCCGATCAACCATATCGCGGAGTCATCCACATGATAACTGGGGGGTCCAGCACTGACTTCGACACCAAGCGGCAGAAGCGGGACCACTACCGCAGCATCAACCATGTCGCCGTCATGGGCCCAGTCGTGTAGACAAAGTGGTCCCACATACCGCTAACCTTCGACGCACGGGACGTCGACTTGCGCAGCGCCCCCCACTGCGACGCCATGGTTATCAATTGCAGCGTGGCAGGCTGGGACCTGCACAAGGTCCTCGTTGACAACGGCAGTCAGGCGGACATTATCTTTCCTCCACGCCTTCGATCGCATGGGCATAAGCCACAGCCTGCTTAAGCCTTCGGACAACCCGTTGTATGGCTTCGGCGGCAAGTGCACCTTCCCCGTCGGCAAAATAGAGCTGCCTCTCTCCTTCGGTGTAGCACCCAATGCCCGAAGCGAGCAAATAACCTTTGACATTGTGGACATGGTATATCCTTACAATGCCATCATGGGCTGGGGCTCCATCAATAAGTTCGAAGCAGCCATTCACAGACTGTACCTATGTATGAAGATATCAGGTCCGTTAGGCGTCATCACAGTCTTCGGCAATCAACAGACTGCGCATAACATAGAGCGGGACTTCGTGCCCGGTCAAAGAAACGTGCACTGCCTCACGGCCCAACGCGAGGTCCCCGCGCCTGCTAGCCCAACCAATAAGCAACACGACAAGGCGCAGCTGCAGAGCAACGACGGGACCAAGACTGTCCCCCTCGACCAGGCCACGCCCAGGCAGACAGTCATTATCAGCGAAGACCTTACTTCGCATGAAGAAGAAAAGCTCCTCTGCTGCCTGTCCAAGAACAAAGATGTCTTCGCCTGGTCGGCCCTCGATCTGGTCGGGGTCAGCCGTTCAATAATTGAGCACAGTCTGGGAATCGACCCTTCAGTACGGCCGAAAAAGCAGCGACTTCGCAAGATGTCCGACGAAAAGACGGAGGCCGCCAAGGCAGAGGTGCACCGCCTCCTGGAGGCCAAATTCATCGAGCCGGTGGCTTACCCCACATGGCTCTCCAATGTCGTGATGGTGCAGAAAAAGAGCGGGAAGTGGCGAATGTGCATCGACTTCACCAGTCTCAATAAAGCCTGCCCAAAGGACAATTTCCCGTTGCCGCGGATCGACAAAATAGTCGATAGCGCGGCCGGATGCGAGGTCATGTCCCTCCTCGATTGCTTCTCCGGTTACCACCAGATATACATGAAGGAAGAAGACAAGGCCAGCACCAGCTTTATAACACCCTTCGGCACATATTGCTTCATCAGAATGCCAGAGGGACTCAAGAACGCCGGGTCCACCTTCTCCAGGCTTACCAAAACAGTGCTCGAAGGGCAGGTCGGCAGAAACATATTCACATATGTAGACGACATTGTCGTCGCCAGCAAGAGCAAGGAGGACCACCTCGCCGACCTCGCCGAAACATTCGCGAACATGCGAGACGCACAACTCCGCCTAAACCCAGAAAAGTGCGTCTTCGGCGTTCGCCAAGGCAAAATATTGGGCTACCTGGTATCACACCGCGGCATCGAGGCCAACCCGACCAAGATTCAGGCCATCTTGGACATGACGCCTCCGCAGTCTGTCAGGGACGTCCAGCGCCTGACAGGCAGATTGGCCGCTCTCAACAGATTCATCTCCAGGTCCGCCGAGCGAAGTCTCCCCTTCCTCAAGACACTCCGTGGTGCAAAAGACTTCGCCTGGGGACCAGAGCAGGCGGCGGCCTTCGCCTCATTAAAACAGTACCTGACAGAGTTGGCCGTCCTTACCAGCCCCGACCCCTCGCTCCCCCTGCTGCTCTACGTCGCGGCTTCGCCACATGCGGTCAGCGCGGCACTAGTGCAGGAGCAGACTGTCGAGGGCGTGGTCCGGCAGTGCCCCGTGTATTATGTCTCCGAAGTGCTGACACCGTCCAAGTGCAACATGACAGAGCTGGAGAAGATTGCCTACGCAGTCGTCATGTCGTCGCGCAAACTGCGCCATTACTTCGAAGCATTCAAGGTCCGAGTCACCTCAAACAGGAGACTCGGCGAATTATTCAGAAACCCGGAGGCGTCGGTGAGGATTGCCAAGTGGGCGGCCGAACTCTCTGGCTACCACATCTGCTTCGAGCCCAGGACAACTATCAAGTCTCAAGTCCTGGCAGACTTCGTCGTCGACTGGACTGGGCCAACAACACAGCCAGATCTGTCCGCAGAGAAGACTTGGACGATCCATTGCGACGGCGCATGGTGCCATGCGGGGGCAGGCGTCGCTGCAGTCATCACCTCACCAGTCGGGGTCAAGCACAGATATGCAGCACGACTCAGCTTCAATCTGGAATCCGACAGATGCACAAATAATATAGCAGAATACGAAGCAGTCATCCTCGGCCTCCGCAAGCTAAGGGCCCTCGGAGTCACCACCTGCATCATCAAAACAGACTCCAAGGTAGTTGCCGGCCAAGTCGAGAAAGACTATGCAGCCAAGGACCCCGCGCTCATGCAGTACCTCGCGGCCATCCGAAGTCTCGAGAGGCAGTTCAAGGGGTTCACCTTGCAACATGTGGATCGGGCCAAGAATGAGGAGGCCGACGCATTGGCCAAGGCCGCCGCCAGGGGCGAAACTCTACCCTCCGACGTGTTCTTTCATGTCATCGGCACGCCAGCAGTCCGGAGCCCTGAAGGGCTCCAAATAACCAATGACAGCGAGGGCCACCGCACAGTAAACCTTATCATGACCGAAGACTGGCGGGCACCCATAACCCTGTTCCTGCAGGGGTATTATCATCCAGCCGACATCAGTGAGGCCAAGCGTCTCAGACATCGAAGCCGAGACTTCGCACTGATTGAAGGCCAACTCTACAAAAAAGGGGTCAGTCAACCAATGCTTAAGTGCGTCACTGAAGCCGAAGGCATGCAGATTCTACGTGAAGTCCACAGTGGCACGTGCGGCTCACACGCAGGGCCGAGGGCCCTAGCTGCTAAGGTGATCCGCCAGGGCTTTTACTGGCCCGCAATGATCTGCGCCGCAAATCGGGTCACACGGTCCTGCGAAGCCTGCCAGAAGTTTTCTCCTCGGTCAGGCGGCCCCTCGCAGTATACAAAGCTGATCGCCCATACATGGCCTCTCCAGCGCTGGGGCCTCGACATTGTCGGGCCCCTGCCCACCGCTCAGGGGAACCTTAAGTTCGCCTTCGTCGCGGTCGAGTACTTCACCAAATGGATCGAGGCGCGGGCTGTTTCTACAATAACATCAAAGACTGCCCAAAAATTCTTCTGGCAGAACATCGTTTGCCGCTTCGGAGTACCGTCCGAACTAACAGTTGACAACGGCAAGCAGTTTGACAACCAAGACTTCAAGGATTTTTGTTTCTCCATTGGCACCAAGCTTGCCTTCGCCTTAGTCTATCATCCGTAGTCCAACGGGGTCGTGGAGCGCGCCAACGGGAAAATCTTCACAGCTATCAAGAAAATGCTCCTTGATGAAAAAAGGGCAGATGGACCGATTTGTTACCTGAGGCAGTCTGGGCACTAAACACGACTGAGTGCAGGGCGACCGGGTTTACTCCCTTCCGCCTTCTATACGGATCGGAGGCCATGACCCCGCAAGAAATAAAGCACGGGTCCCCGCGAACAGTTCCGTCAGTCGTCCCCGATGTGGATGAGCCAACTTCAAAGGATCTCATCGACGGAGACCGAGTCTTCGCCCTACAGGCCCTGAACAAATACCAAGCCCAGACCAAAGCATGGCGCGACCACTCAGTCATCCCGAGGGAGTTCAGCGAGGGGGGACCTCGTACTCATTCGAACAGCTCGGACAGAGTCCAAGGGCAAGCTAGAGCCCAGGTGGGAGGGCCCCTTCATAGTCAAGACAAAAGCTTCCCCCAACGCTTACAGGCTCACAACGCCAAACGGCGAGGACCTGGAGCACTCCTGGAACATCGACAACCTCCGCAATTTTTTTGTTTGATTCCTCAGGGCTGTCTTCGCCCTTGTAATTCGCAAAAACAATCTTGTACCGGCCCACACTCTTTTCCTCCCGGGGGGTGAGGTTTTTAACGAGGCGGAGCCATGTAATATATGTGTGAAAAATCCCCCGCAAAGACATGCGTCGAAAAAGACCGCGACGACGGTCTTCGACATTCGACCAACACGAGGTCACCACGAGGCTAAGCGCTAGCCACCCTCGCGTGCGACAAATCCGCGCAGAAGTCGCCTAAGGGTGCAGCCGGATTAGCACAACAAGTGCGAAAAAATCGAAGTCTATCGCAAAGACTATCCGCGCAGAAGTCGCCTAAGGGTGCAGCCGGATTAGCACAACAAGTGCGAAAAAATCGAAGTCTATCGCAAAGACTATCCGCGCAGAAGTCGCCTAAGGGTGCAGCCGGATTAGCACAACAAGTGCGAAAAAATCGAAGTCTATCGCGAAGACTATCCGCGCAGAAGTCGCCTAAGGGTGCAGCCGGATTAGCACAACAAGTGCGAAAAAATCGAAGTCTATCGCGAAGACTATCCGCGCAGAAGTCGCCTAAGGGTGCAGCCGGATTAGCACAACAAGTGCGAAAAAATCGAAGTCTATCGCAAAGACTATCCGCGCAGAAGTCGCCTAAGGGTGCAGCCGGATTAGCACAACAAGTGCGAAAAAATCGAAGTCTATCACAAAGACTATCCGCGCAGAAGTCGCCTAAGGGTGCAGCCGGATTAGCACAACAAGTGCGAAAAAATCGAAGTCTATCGCGAAGACAATCCACGCAGAAGTCGCCTTAGGGTGCAGCCGGACTAGCACAACAAGTGCGAAAAAGCCGAAACCTACCGCACAGACTGTCCGTGCAGAAGACACCTAAGGGTGCAACCGGACTAGCACAACAAAGGCAGAAACGACAACATCAAACCGTCCACGCCAAAACCAACTATAATCACACCAACACAGCACAACAAAACAAACCAGACAAAGTACACAACGCCTTCGCACACACATGCAAGCGAGGGCACACAACTTCATCATACAAAACTCTACATATACAAGCGAGGGCACCACACTCTACATCGGCTCAACCTTAGGAATAATTCCCATCTCCCTATAATTAAATAACATTATCTTAAGCTCCTCACCCGCAAAAAGACTTCGCAGTTCCCCTTCACCTGTATTCTCGGCGGCTGGCAAAGACAACAGTTCCTGCCGGCCAGCCCCACTCACACGAAGCCGAGCCCCCTCCGCCCCACTAACTCTACGTTTCGCAATTGCCCTTCGTCGCCGTCGCCCGGTGCTAGGACCTGGCACATCTCCTGCGTCCGCGGCGTGCGGCGAAGACTCCGCCGCAGCCACATCCAAAGCCGCAAAGTAATCCAAGTCCTCCGACGACTCCTCAGTCCACTCAATCGAGCTCCCAGAGTCAGCACAATCAAAAAACTCAGATGCAGACCCACCACATTCATTACCATCTTTCGCGGTCGAAGCCGCCAAAAATTTAGTAGTAGCGGTTGTGTGCGCAGGCCCAAAATCTTGAACCTGCGCAGCAACCAAAATTCAGTAACATGTACAAATTTCCCCAACCCTCTACACCCACTACGCCACCTGCGACGGCCCTGACGTTGCGGGAGCCTCCGCCGTTGCTTCCGCTGTTATCTCCACCGCCACCGCTGCAGAATCTTCAGCACTCGGCGCAGCAGCTGCGGAAGCATCAGGCGCGCCTTCGGCGACCTCTGGGGGCAGGTCTTCGCCGGCCGCAGCGGATGCGGGGGCACCCGACGCGTCCCCCGCAGTCTCCGGGGTCGGCTCCAGGGCGACCCCAGACACGGCCTCCGCCGGGGTCGACTCCGGGTCAGTCAGCATGCTATTCAACGCCCCGAAGTCGTCGACCCTCTCGCCACGCGCCGCCTAAGCCAAAACACACAAAATTCATCAAACACACACACAGCCTACGTCCAACAAATACCAAACAAGCGAAAACGTTACCTGAGCCCTCGCCGTCTCGGCGCGCTCCCTGACCACCTCGCGACCGTGTGGACCCCACAGCCGGTCGAAGATAGCTCCGGCGGATTCCTTCACTACGGGGTCCTCAACCTTGAAGATATCTTGCTCAAAATCTTCTTCGACTTGGTCGAAGACCTCGAAGTGCCGGCACCCTTCGCGGGAGAGCGCGTTCATCGCCCCCTCGCAGGTGACCAGGGAGGCATACGCCATAAACCCCTCCACGACAGTGGGGAGTGCCTGCAACTCCTCCTGCACCCACTCCAGGCACCGAAGTCTGGGCTCTCGGTCCGGCACTTCGAATTCACCGGTCCTCGCGCCCAGGCCACGGTATGTATCTACAAGCAGTTGGCGCGTCCGCTCCGCCTCCGCGCGTGACGCGGCCTCGGCCCCCTTCACGCGGCTCTCCAGGGCGGTGAGCCGCTCCTGCAGCTGCTCGGCGCGCTCCCTGGCAAGATTGCCCTCCGCCCGTGCCAGGTTGGCCTCCGCTTGCGCAGCCTGCGCCTTGACAAGGGCCTCGTTGGTCTCCCTCCTTTCCCCCGCCAGCTGGCGCCGGAGGGCGGCCTTCTCGTCCTCCAGTGTGGCCACCTTGTCCGCCAGCTTGCGACACTTGCTGTCGGCGGCCGATTTTTCACGGACAGCGTCAGCATGTTGTGTCCGAAGTCTTTCGACTTCGGCAGCCACAGCTGCCGTGAGGGCCCCCGACGCAGTGCGGCTGGCGAAGTCAGCCACCTGCAGAGCAATCGTAAGACCGCGGCCCCACCAAGCCGAAAAAAAAGGGCGAAGTCCAACTCAGCGGACCTGACGTAGTGCCTCTGTCACCTCCGTCAGCCGGCGGGACGCAGCGCCCACCTCATCCATGACAACTGCGAGGGCCGACGCCTCGCCTCCGGCGCTAAGAGCCCCGCCCTTCGCCTTTGGCACTGCGGCAGCCGTCGTGGTCGCCGCGGCAGGCGCAACCATAGCAAGTTGGCCTTCGCCCGACCCTGCAACGTACCAACGAACCAATCAAAAAAAAAACAATAAAGCCAACGACTTACCACCAAGATAGTCGTCCACACTAATATCGGTGACGAAGTCGGCGACACGTTTGCCCGCCAACGGCAACGCTTGGGCCGCCTTCACGACCTCCGCCACTCCGCTAGACGGTGGCACCGCCTTCGCCGATTTCGAGCCTCCGGCGCCTGCCGTTGCCTCCGGCGCCTTGCTAGATGCAGGGACGCCCGACTTCGCCGCCAGCGGCGGCCGGCCTCCGCCGGGGGCCGCAGCCTTCGCAGCCCCTCGCTGCCTCTTCGGCCTGGCTTCAACGAGCCTGACAGCCGCCTGGCGCTTCTGTGCAGCTCCCTGGCGATCCTTGTCCATCACTGCTGACACAACAGCAGCAATATTCCGCCCGTAAGGAAATACCCTCCATTCACGAACCATGCGAGATGTAAAAAAGTCCTCGCCAGCCGCGCGGGGGACAGGAACATTCCTAGGCCAACAACCCCCGGTAACCCTCAGCATCCGAGCCGAAGACTCCCGGAGATCGGGCGAAGACATCCTTTCCCCCGGGGCCGCGCACGTCCTCATCAACTCTCTAGCAAAACCATCAGAAATCCCAAGTCCTCCCATAGCAGTACCTAATTTTCTCTTTTTAGAGGATGGGGCGGCCGCCGGCACAGGGTCGTCTCCGGTCTCCACCGCTGGTTTCTTCCCACGGCGGTCCACATCGTCTTGACCAGGGTAGCCGTCATATGGCAATTCATTTAATTCAAAAACCCTGTTCAAGCGGTCATTCGACCCGCGGATATCCCAGCTGCGCTGGCCCTCTGTCCTCGGCACGTAGCGTCCAACAAGCCGCACCGCCCCATCCTCCGCCTCACGCACGAAGGCGGCCGGATGGCGGTTTTGCAGATTCAGGGCGAAGGCGGGACTCCGCACCACCCTTCCGCCATGAAAAGGCGTCTGGCGAGGGCATACTTCGCCCAACACCCAGCCATGCGCCAAGGGCCACACCCCGTACGCCACAAATTCTTCAACCAAGTCGCGCCCACTGCTCAGGCCGGCGGCGCACCGAAGAGCCCCTTCGTCCACATCCTCCTCCGCCACTTCAAAGGGCGGGTACGCTGAGTAAAAATGAGAACACATCGCGGACACGGGGAGTCCCTCATGGCCTTCGACGGTACCCTCAGCAACGTAAAACCAAAATTCATTCCAGTTGCCCCACTTGTTGCGGGCGCAAGGAACCAACTCGACTACCTGCATCGTGGTTTTGTCGGTCTTCGGCGTGAATGTGCAGGATCCAAACTGAGCAACTTCGCCTCCAATCATCCTCTTCTGCCAATGCAAATAATAATACTTCGCAAAAACTTCCACCGATGGCTGTCCGTCGTACGAAGTCGTCGCCCAGACATACTTCGACAGAGCCACTATGGCATTCGGTGTCAGCTGATGTATTTGAACATTGAACCTGCGCAGGACTTCGCCAACAAATCGGTGCGCAGGCAAGCGGAGTCCGAGGGCGAAGAACGCCTCGAAAACGACCAACTCGCCCTCTGGCTCGGGGACTTCCTCCATCCCCGGGACTCGAGCAACTCCGCCGCCGAAGTAACCCAACCGCTGCATATCTTGCACGCGGGCCGACGACATCCGCGATACGCCAAAATCAACAGAATCGTCAGCGCGCAACTCCTCCGCCATTAAACTACTCAGCGTCTCCTCAGACGAGGCGGCGGCCGGCGGCGAGGGAACGGCCGGCGGTGTAGTGGCAGCGGAAGAAGACGAGGACGGCATCGCTACGTACCGGCGGCGGCGGCGGGCGGTCTGCTTCACTCGAGCCAGATCTCCGGCGAACAAGAGCACGGTGGGCAGACGAGCAGCAAGACGGCGGAAAGGGCGGCTTGGGTTTTCGCGAAGCGCGGAAGGTGAAGTTCAAAAAGCGCCGACCCCCGCCCCCTTTTATAGACAGGGCGCGGCTCTTCGGGAAACCCGCAATCCAACAGGGCGCGGCGCTTCGGGAAACCCGCAATCCAACAGTACGCCGTCAATCAACGGTCATATCAAAAACCCCCGCGGAACCACTTCGAGCGAGGGCAGCGTCTCCGCCATCTAACGACGTCTTCGGCACCAGGTGACTTTGTCGAACTGGTCCCTCGGAGGGCAAATGTTGGGGCGAAGGCAAAGGCGCCACCCTTCGCTCGAAGCCTTCGCTGGAGCAGCTGAGCTAACAGAAACAAAACAGGCAGGGACACCCTTCGCTCCTCCCGCACCAGACGAAGACTGGCGACGAAGGGCATCCCACAGTGCGGCCTCGTCCAGCTCGGAGGCCCACGTGCAATCCGGCCCATTGTAACGGGCCCCGCGTGGCCGCCGTGCGTTACGGGCCTAATTTGTAAAAGCATTCCTGTAATTACGGTCTGTAACCCCGCTTTATGGGAATATTCTAGGGATAACCTAGGTAGCTGAGGGCACATGCGTCCTTAGCTTAAGGCGCTGCGTACTCAGGTACCTATAAATACCCCTGCACAGTGCCCGTGAGAGGCCAAATTAACAGAGCTTTTGCCATCTAGCGCGAGTACCCTGTTGACGTCACTGTTCACCCTTGTTGGATCCCCTTGCAACTGAGAGCGAGTTCCAACAGAGCACTACGCCGGTGAGAAATTCACGATGGGCCCGATCCAATCTTGGTTCAAGAAGGCCATGGACAGGTGAGGTTGACTCTGGCGACGCCACACAACCGCAATTTGGCGACAGGGCGCAAGCACAACAGAGATTTCACCAATGACAGCCGCTCGACGGTACACACCTTTGCTCTGCTTCGCCCCCGACCTCACGCTACGGTGGTAATCGCGGCTGTAGGAGGAAGAGGGGGAGATAGACGAGTTCAGGGGTCGCGACACTCTATATAGGCGCGACATGGTCAGCTCAACAACGGCCACCCGCGTGATCCACGCAAGCCGCCATGCTCAGAGTTTAGCTGAGGACGAAACTGACCGCTTGGGCCCTTTCGTCAGTGATTGATGCAAGGGGATACTGTACCGGGCCCACGCGCCAGTCACAACATCACAGGAAGCGGGTACGAGCGAGGCAAGCGGCGACGGCTGGCAGCCGGGCCCCACGCGCAAGTGAGTGGTGACGAGGGCACGCGCGGGAGTGGAAACCTGGGCCGCGCGGGGGAAACATTCAGTGTTGGGCCGATTTGGCAGTTCGCGGCCCAACTGCGCATAGTTCATTTTCTCTATTTTCTTTCTTCTTTCTTGTTTCTTTTTTTCACCTTTTTATTTTTTTGAAACTCAAATCTGAAATCAAATTCTTGTAGTGAATTTTGTACTCAGTTAAATGTACATTTTGAAATCACCAGTTTGAAAGATATTTATTCTTATTTTATTTCAGTTTATGTAGTATTTCTCTCATTTCTTTCTTTCCCATTTTCAAAATTTAGAATTTTAATTTAGGTTAATTCCCAAATTCTCATCTAGGGTTTTAATCTAAATCTTCTACTCATTATAATATTTTTATTCATGTTATTATTGTTTTAAATGCACAAACAAAAATCCAACATGATGTAATGGTTTATTTGTGTCTTAATAAAGATTTATTCATTTTAAACATGAGTAGTCACATGTGATGATAAATGGAGATGCACATATATTCAAAAGAGACAATTCCTCTTTTTATTTTCCCTTACAATTTGAGTATTACAATGACTTGTGGGTAAAGATGTGCAACCTCTGCAGAGTGTAAAACTGGTATACTAGCCGTGCTCACGGTCATGAGCAGCTCGGACCCTCACATGATTAATTTATGGAACTAAATTCAATTTGTCATATGCATTGCATCGCAGGTGATGTTGTTACTTTTGTTTTACTACTTAATTGGGTTTGGTATTTACTTATACTTAGTAATTGCTAATAAAATTTTGACCAACTCTAAAAGTAATGCTCAGCTTCAACCATCCTCTTTGGTAAGCCTTACACTTCGTGAGCTCCCACCTTTGGCGAGTTCATGCACATCATTCCCCACAACTTGTTGAGCAATGAACGTTTGTGAGCTCACTCTTGCTGTCTCACACCCCCCCACAGGTCAAGAACAGGTACCACAGGATGAGGCGCATGGAGGATGCTGTGATGAGTTCGTGAGAGGTCTAGGCCGTCGTCTCTCAGTCAACTTTGGGTTGCTGGACCGTTGTCTCCTTATAATGTAATTTTTTTTGTATAGAACTCCTGTTATATAGTAAAGATGTGACATTCGATCCTATGCCATGATTCATCATATGTGTGAGACTTGGTCCCAGCACACCTGGTGATTATGTTCGCGCCCGGGTCTTGGTGCCCCGAAACCCGGGTGTGACAGATGCTCGGCGGGTTAATTTGAAAGAGGTATAAGTGTTTTTTTTGCAAAAAAATGACGCACGACGACCGTTGAAACTGGTGCTTTAGGTATAGTGTAGATATAGAAATTATCGTAAGATTTTGATCAAATGTACTAGATCGCTTGATTACACGCTATAAAAATCCAATTATGATTTGATATTTTATGTAAAAGAGGTTAAATATAAAATAGTTACTAGATTTCGGACGAAAAGGGATCAATGTAAAATAGCGGTCATCATTAGATTTTGATCAAACCCAGATCGCTTGATTGCACGGTTGTATTAATAAACCACATGTAATAATATATAACAATAGAGGATGACTGACATCACTGATCGGAAGAAAAAATGTTGTTCTAGAAAATGTAGCTCCAAATGCTTCAGTAAATCATACAAGAGTAAATCAAGCAAGAGGAGAACCTACAGCACGATAAGTCAAAAAAATATAGATAAGTAGAATATGAATGACCAAAGTTAAACAAGCTTAAATGATAGAAGTCCTAAATGACAGTTTGAGGGAGTTTTTAAGTAGCAACATATTACACTTGAAGTATGTACATTCGGTATATGACAATCGAAGCATATGTCAAATTGTGATGTGATATGAATTCATGACATAACAAGGCATGTTAAATCTTTATTAGCAGAACAATCTAGTCAAATATATTTAATTATGACGGATTAATAAACTACATGTAATAATATATAACAATATAGGATGACTGACCTCACTGATCGGAAGAAAAAATGTTGTTCTAGAAAATGCAGCTCCAAATGCTTTAGTAAATCATACAAGAGTAAATCAAGCAAGAGGAGAACCTACAGCACGATAAGTCAAAAAAATATAGATAAGTAGAATATGAATGATCAAAGTTAAACAAGCTTAAATGATAGAAGTCCTAAATGACAGTTTGAGGGAGTTTTTAAGTAGCAACATATTACACTTGAAGTATGTACATTCGGTATATGACAACATTAAATTCAGTAAATCATAATTGTTGTGAGCCAATACATTGGTATCTAGCTTTGCAGGAAGGCGAGAGTCTTGACCATAATTGGATATGGACTGTTTATTGTCATGTTAGTAAGATATAGTGATATAATGGTCATATTTATATGGAAACAGATTAATCACTAATCAATATACACATAAATGTTCTAGAATATTCAGTGTTCCAGAATACTGGTTGTACCAGAAAATTCAGACCTTGTTTTATGTTGATGTAGCCAACGGATCTGAAATTTATGTAGCTGAAAATGGTTCAAAAAGCAACGTAGCGACACCAATTATCATCTTACTATTTTACATTAGAAAATCTGTACTAAGTGTGAAAGGAAGAATATAGATATTTGCATTCACATTTTGATCATTTACCCTGCTGGACTTGACATTGTTTTATGTTGATGTAGCCAATGAATCTGAAATTCATGTGGCTGAAACTGGTTCAAAAAGCAGCGTAGCGGCACCAATTATCACCTTACTATTCTATATTATAAAATTTGTACTGAGTGTGAAAGGAAGCATATAGATATTTGCATTCACATTTTGAACATTTACCCTGTTGGACTTGACCTTGTTTTATGTTGATGTAGCCAATAGATGATTCAACTGATGGGTTTCTGGGATTGGCTCTACAGATACCTTAGAGTTAGGTAAAACCGATTTCCTTTATTTCTGACCACAAGGTGACAACGGGGTTAGCAGTTTATGAGTTCACATGAGCCATACTTATGATTATGCACTGCGTGCATGAATCAAAAATCAATTTGCTTTTCCAATTATATTCAAGCTATGAAATGGATGGACACTGGCAGAAATAGAAGACTGTCCAGTGTGCTCTCTTCTTGACCATGACAAAAATATTGTGGAATATAATAGGTTGGACTTTGTGCTTGACATAACCACGAAACAAACTATGACATCAAAACTTATACATTCTTGGCTGTTTTCTTAAACCAACTGTAGTATTTAACTGAACTGAACATAAAAGTATAATAGTAATACAACCCAACACATTGTAGTTTGATATATAAGAACATCAGGAAAATGTTGTTTCTAAGATATAAATAATGGAGTTGTGGGCATTAGAAAACAATCTTGAATACATTTTGAGATGACCACTTTAGCAGTTCCCTAAGATATAAATAATGGAGTTGTGGGCATTAGAAAACAATCTTGAATACATTATGAGATGACCACTTTAGCAGTTCCAATGAACTATGACAACAGAACAGAAGTAGTTTGCAACTTGTTGTACATCTAAATAGAACTCTGGATGAAGTATGAATTGTTTTATGCACATCTCATGAAGCTATTTACAATACAAATTGTAATTTGTGAAGTCAAATTCACCTGCAACGGTCTCTAGGAAGTGCAGAACTGACATGAAAAGCTTAATTTCAGAAAGGTCTCCTTGATGGATATCTCTAAGAAGTATGGAACAGATTACCGGATCTTACATGCCATCACTACTGGTCATTCATGGTATGGCCAATGGGGATTCAAACTCAGCAAAGGGTGCTTTGGAATTACATCAGAAGAATACTTAAAAGCTATGGACAATGAGATGAAAATAATGACCTTGGAGCCCCGTCAACCATGGTCTACAATCCCCATGTTGGTACTATATAATAGCTAAAGTCTACATGAAAGTATTTATACCCTTTACATTTGCATATAGAGAATTTACTCTCTTCTGTTTTCCATTAATCCATTGTCCACTTATATCATGAGTTTTCTGAGATACTAAATGGAAGGTAAACAATTTTTGTGGAGCCTTGATGGCTGTGGAATACAGTTTATTGTATGGTTTGTGATTAACAAATTCCTGTTGTTACTCTTGTTTGTAGATATTTTGTATGACTCGTGGTCACCAGCAATGACCGTGAGCTCTGTTTGTATCAATATCCTGTCTATGTTGTCTAGAATATGTAATCACCCATGCACCCGTATTTGGTTGCTAATAGGAACTGAATATATTGTTCCTGGTAACTTCAGTAAAACTGAATAAAGCGTTTTGTGGAATCTATAAATTGTAGATACCGATATACTCAGTAAGGTTATAATGAATCATGACATAATAAATAACAAATTAATTGGAGAATTAGGGCAATACAATAATCAATGTCTAACGAGAGAGAGAATGCTGATAAGGATAAAATGTCAAACTAATTCATCAATAGAGTCATTACTTACCTTGCGATGGGTCTGAACAGTACCTGGCGAAGCATCTGACCAAATCAAAGATCGCACTGAATCCCGCAACAAATCCTTGAAGAACAGCATAGTTATATCCAAACTTTTCGGCTAACTGAACCGGAGCAACCCAATCCTTGAAGAACAGCAGAGAAATGGTTTGCGTCGATGAACATCCAAAATCCAAAACCAAATAAGCAGAATGAATCGATGGCTGTTGAGATGCTCGGCTGTTGAGATTCGAAACCAGTCAACATCTCAACAATCTGAGGGAGATGGGGGGAGATTTAGAGGGGGCCTTTATATCTGAGGGGTTGGCTAGTACGGTGCCGCCCGCAACAACCGGGCGTGGATGCCGTGGACGCGAGGCCGGGGCTGACATGTGCGGCGGCTGTTGCGCGAGATCGGCGGGGCGGGGACGGCGCGGGATCGGCGGGGACAGCGCCGCCCGCAACAGCTGGGCGCGGATGCCGTGGGCGCGAGGCTGGGGCTGGCATGTGTGGCGGCTGTTGCGCGAGATCGGCGGGGACGGGATGGCGCGGGGACAGCGCCGCCCGCAACAGCCGGACGCGGATGCCGCGGGCTCGGATTTGTGCGGCGACTGTTGAGATGCTCGGCGGGTTAATTTGAAAGAGGTATAAGTGTTTTTTTGCAAAAAAAATGACGCACGACGACCGTTGAAACTGGTGCTTTAGGTATAGCGTAGATATAGAAATTATCGTAAGATTTTGATCAAATGTACTAGATCGCTTGATTACACGCTATAAAAATCCAATTATGATTTAATATTTTATGTAAAAGAGGTTAAATATAAAATAGTTACTAGATTTCGGACGAAAAGGGATCAATGTAAAATAGCGGTCATCATTAGATTTTGATCAAACCCAGATCGCTTGATTGCACGGTTGTATCAACATGATTGATTGAATCGGGTGTATTCTCTATTTCTTTTTCCTTATCTTTTTTTAATGTTTTCCTGTTTGGGCATGATCTCTTCCTTTTGTGTTTAATATCTTCATAGGCAAGCCAGATGTGCCAATGTATCTTCGTAGTCGTAGGGTCGCAGCTATATGAAATTGCAAGCAACTCGCAACCCAAACGCGCATTTCAATATAATAAACTTGGAAGAAGAAAAACAGTCCAATCTGGTAGAATTATCATTATCAAGTTATGTTATGAAAAATGGAAGTACAATTTCATGGAAAGAAGAATATAAGGTACACGAAGAACAAGTGCATGCCTGATGTTACGTTACGTTTTGTAGTGAAGTACAATGACGATTACAAACTGAAAACATCAGCGAGTGAGCACAGCAGGAAGCTTCAAAGGTGTGACAGATTGCTACCCATTTGTTTCCTTGATTCATGACAAAATGCAATGCTGCATCAGTACAACACTACAGCATATGCAATCCTTCACCCGCTGGTGTATTGTATGCTGGAGCCTCTTACAAGTTACAACAGATTGTTTGAAATGTACAGCATGGTTTTACACGCTGTTTTAAGTGAAGACTGTACGGATGGACAATGGCCTTTACTTATACAGCAAAGCTGCTGAAGAAACAAATGTTAGCATGCACAAGCACAACTACCAGAATTCCAGAAACCAAGCTAATGCCTCTGTCAAGCTACCTAATTGTGAAAACCTGTAGCTTTTCGGCACTTAAGCAACCAAGGTACCTCTCCCCAGTTGAACTTTCAGCATACCTTAGATCAAGGACCGGTTGCCTGTGGGGCTTGAGATCGGTGTACCGCTGAAACGAAGGCAGCCGCCAAGTCCGGACTCCGTACAACGATTCATCTCCATAGGCAAATAGATGCTGATTGTCTCTGCAGGGTATTATTGCAGACTTCGACATTCGCAACTCACTTACGCTACCACTGCAGATATGGTCCCTGGCAAAGGATGTGGCGGTGGTTCTCCTAAGGAGTGTGTGGCATCCTAGTTTTCCTGAACCGGTGGGTGCCGGTGATTGTGGTGTAGACGCTTGAGATGTGGCGATAGCGTCTGGCAGCTCAACTCTCGGGCGATATGAAGCCACCAGGACATCACTTGATGGAGAGCTGCACGCAAGAGATATGCAGACCCCTTGGTTTTCCATCCCACTTACCAAACTCGGCCTGAAAAAAGAGCCCAAACTCATGGGAATGGGAACTACAAATAACCAAACCCTAAACTTAAAGACCACGAGAAGCACATCAATAGGAACTGCTGAATTGGGTACAGACTTTTCAGACTACAGCATACCTGTTTTCGCTGGCATCCCAAACGCAGGGTCCTATAGAAGAAGCAGAAAAAACCTTCCTGGAACCACTGCCATCTACAGCGCAGTGTATTGTATGAACTGGGTGTGTTGATAGACCCATGCTAGAATGCAAAGGTGCTGAAGTTTGACGGACATCAAAGACTAATAGCATGCCGTTCTGAAAATTTCAGACAAAAATAACTTCTATTGAACACTTCAAAGAGCGCCAAAAGCTTTAGAAGAATCACAAGGCATTCCAAAAAGTACACCTGTAACCCAGCATAAATATGACTTGAAGTAGTATAATCCCCTGAACAGGACCAACCAGGAGCCTGCAAGACATCACAATACAGAAGATTAGCAGGACAGCATAATCACTCTGACTGGTTCACTCGCTCCTACTTAAGCAACTGCTAGCTATTCAGCACCTTAAAATCAAATTAAGGAAAAAGTATGCATGTCTCTGTAAATAACAAGTGCCCTGATTACCAAGCACTTGTTGATCTTCTTAAAATTAAAATACATAATGTAGTGAGTGTATAGTGATCGTTTTTCAGTATCCAAGAGTTAGAACTACTACATGAGAACAAATAGAAATGGAACAGGCCTATTCATACCTAGTTCTAGAAAAAGCAATGTTTACTTTTGGTAGCATGAAGAGCGTTAAAACAGTTGCAAGTTTTGTGAAATTGCAAGGTCAAAGAATTACCGGCAGATCATATTGAAGGACAACATTGTTGGTAGCCATGCTGGGATATATGGGATATAAAACATACGAACAAAGGTCAGATATCGGAGTAAGTAAATGTAGCCAAGAAACCAGTGAAGAATAAAACTTGCACACTTTCTTTACAGACCTGAAAATAGACAACTTCCTGCCCAGTGATGCAAAAACAACATGGCCCCCAGGCAGTACACAGATATCCCTAATAGCTTTAGTATCAGGAGGAAGGTGGATTTTCTCCATTCCATGTCCATGAAACATGCTAACCTGTTGAAATTAAGAATTGATTTGCGAAAGGTGAATAATCAACAAAAGTTTGCTGTAAAAATTGTTACTCACCTTAAGTCATTAAGCAAAACCTTCTCTTAAGACTTGTACCTTTGTAAGTATGTGTTCAGCACTAACTCCATGTGCCCTTCCCGAAGTCAATATAATTTGACTGGATGCATCTATACCCATGACCCGAGCTCCATCGACCAAAAACTCATTCTACAAAACATGCTGCAATTGTGAGTCGGTGAATGATGAAGTTAATTCTACTGCTATAGTGATGCTGCTGTTCCACTAACTGTATGATTGAAGTTGGCATGATAAGAGGCACATGCTTCATAAGTAGTACTCCATCTGTTCAAAATCGGTACGCATCTTTTGCTACATGCCTAGATATGCATTATTTCTAGATACATAGTAAAAGCTATGTATCTAGAAAAAATAAAACAACCTAGAACTTGGAATGAAAAGAGTAGTAAACACTGAAGACTGAACAGCTATAGTAACATTAGGGTGTTGTCATGTACGGCCGCACTTACAGGCTCCGTCGTGACGCCAGGAGGGCTGCAGATCGCGCAGCCAAGGCAGGCGCCACAATCAGTGGCTAAGTTTAGAAAGATAAGAATTAGTTTCCCTTTTGCATGCCTTAATCATAGGAGGGATTGGTTAAGATTAGTTTCCTTTTCATATGCCTTAATCATAGGAGAGATTGGTTAAGATTAGTTTCCTTTTCATATGCCTTAATCATAGGAGAGATTGGTTGAACCAGAGGCTATATATGTCGTGTAATAGACTGGGAAATAATCAAGCAAGATCAATTATCCAAAACTGCTCTTCTCCCTTGCCTCTCTCAAGCCACCGGTGAGGAACCCCTCACGGTGAAGGTCTGGAGCGTGACTACGAACTGCGTAGCCGCGGTCCAGCGACGTTGGGCGTCGAAGCGCTTGACAGGTGCATAATCAAATGGGGCTAGAAAGAGGGAATCAGACAACACTGAAAACGGACCTGGAGAGCAAAACTTGACAGATTGATGTGGTCAATGTCCTTTGTATGTGAGGCAATTAGCTCTGCCCCTAGTATTCCATCTGATGACTGCTCTGTCACTCTCTTCACAGTTGATTGTAAAAATGTTAACAATAAAGCACCTATTACAACGATCAATCGTTAAAATCAAGTGATACTAGTGCTTACCTGTCTCTTTTTGTTTGATTCATATAATATATTTTGTTGCAACATAATCTGCCTCTCCAGGTGATATTAGGAAACATAAAGGACTGAACATGACCCTCTACTGAGCGTGTAAGGGTTTATGCACAGAAAGTATTGCTCAATTTAATTTGTAATAGAGTACATCAGAAGGAGTCACCCATGTTTCCTCAGAGAAATTGGTCAATTCGGTTACTGAGACAATATTTCATTTGTGTGGTACCTTATGCTCTTTTATCTCCTCAAGTAATTTTGCTTGCTGCATGGAAACATAAAGAAAGCATAAGCTTTGGGAATAGGATATGCAAGTTGTATTAATTGCTCATGGACGGAATGACCATAATGTTAAAGTAGGAACAAAGACTGTACGAAAGAGAGCTTACTTGCTTCTCAAGATATTCATTTCTCTCTCTCAAGGACAATACTTGCTGCACAAATCAAACATGCGTCACTAGATGACCACAGCTCACTAATACCACCAAGGAAAGTAAGTGACTAACCTTTTCAAGATCATTATTGGGAACAACAATCTCTGGTACATAGAGGTTGATGATGTTGTTCTGTGTATATCTCTTGCCACATTGAGGACACTGAGTAAGTATAAACAATGAATCTGATCAATCAGAAGGATCCCCAAAACAACACTATTATTCTGAGCTCAATAGCCATCATACCGGTGCCTTTTTCTTGCCGTACTGCAGTAACCACATCTCTAAGCAATGTCTGCCGTAGACATGTCCACAAGGGATGCAACTAGACGTGGAATATCACAGTTAGCAAATTAAGATCCTCCTCTCGCAATGGTATGGATATAAGCAGGTATAGGTAGGGGTGGTAATGGATCGTGGTGCAAATGTTTATTCACAATTCGGTAGGGTCCTAAAAATATTTTAGTTCATAAATGAATAGGAATGGAGCCCGATCCTAATCCGATCCGTTTTTTTAATTTTATAGTGTAAAATTTAGAGCCCATTGTCACCGTATAGGAACCAGGACCATTCGCTTTGCACACTAGTCAGATGATAACCCATTTTTCTAGCATAGCAATACAAGTACAAATCAGGCTAGAAAAAATACAGGTAAAGACAAGCTATTTCTCTTTTCACACAATCTGTAACGTTTTATGAAAGTGACATGGTCAAGTAAGAGCAACTCCAACAGCCTATTTAAAACAACGTACTGGGTAAAAAAAGAAAAAAAAATCTCATAGAAACCCATTCCAACAGACTCGCCTTCTTCCTCGCCTCTTCATCCCGCTCGCCATCGCCTGCCCTTCGCTCGGTACATTTGCCGAGGCTGTAGGACTCGCCATATCCCCCTCTCGCCCTCCCGCCGCCTTCCATTCCCGCGCTTTCCCGCCCGCTCTCCCAGCCTCCCGCCGCTTCGGCGTCCTCCAGTCCTCGCGCGTTCGTCTGCTCATGCTAGGGGCCTGTGCACAGTCGCTGCCATCGCGCCCACATTTTACTCATGTTCAGGCCGCCGCAAGCTCGCCCAACATCTTGTAGCGGTTGCAAGGTCAGTATGTTGCTCATGAATGCACTTCAAAAGTTCATCAATAAATTATTGGATTCATCTTTGTTGTCTGTCTATGCTTTCTCTAGTTTCATAAGGCAAAAACGGTGGCATTTGTGCCTACTTTTTTGTGTGTTTCTTAAACCAAAGGTGAATTTGTGCCTACTTTTTATGTGTGACTGAAATCAAAGGTTTGAAAGCAAAGGTCTGGAACCAAACCCGATACTGACAAAAGGTCTGCACACGACACTCCTAGTTGGATTTGTTTTTTTCCTTGCAGGCCTATTTGTGCATACACTTCTGCGTGGACAGTAGCACATGATTTTTCTGTAGGAGTTAAAACATCAGCCGAAGAATGCATGTGCTACTCTTTTGTGTTAATGTAAATTATCAAGAAACTGAAACAGATCAGCAATATTGTAATCTGTAAGTGCAAACTGAAACAGACTTGTGCTGCAATTTTCAGACTAATCGTAATGGTCAGTTTAATTGTGATAAGTTCAATGAGGTTCCCTATCACATAGATTCATAAACGCGTGGGGACTCGTCCGCGACGGCGGCATGAGGACTCGCATACGACGGCGGCAGGGAATGGTCTGCCGTCCCGCGATGGCGGCGTGGAGATAGCCCTGCGATCCCAACGTCTAGTACGCGCACCACGGCACCAGTAAACTCTAAATTTAGCTAGGATTTTATCTAGCCTGTTGGAGTTGCTCTAATCTCCAGCGAATTAGCGCAGTTATATCCAGATCCAGAGGCTTGTAAACGCATATCAATTGTGCACTCCTAGAGATGAACTCCCACTACACCCAATTACAGTGCTCATGGACCACAAGAGTCACCATCTAAAAACATAAATAGCGACTGGTTAGAAAACCCAGTACGCTGATTTCGAAATTCGTGGTTTCAGCCAACCGGCATAGCCGCACAGGTACTAGATCAGCTGATCATTAGAAGTTGTGAACCACGCGAGACAACAAGTTGGTCCGCAAACCCACAAAATCACAGAAATATACAATTCCTCCTCACCTCACGCGATGCGCACCATCAGCGGTCCACGCGACCATACAAATGGGGCAGCTGGGAAGGCATGGGTCCTCCGCCTCGGCTTCACTCTCCGCCGCCTTATACTTGCTGGCAGAGCCGCCCGGGCTCCTCGCACCGTCACCGGATCCCTCGCTCCCCTCCTCCTCCTCCTCCTCCTCATCGCTCCCTTCCTCACTCGAGCCGGACGAGCTCACTTGTACAGCCGTGGGAGCAGCCACCTCTGGGGCCGGCCGCGGCCGCCTGCCCCGGGAGCCCGACCGTGACGGCATTGGGGTGGGGTGGCCGTCTGGCCGAGCTTCGCCGCGACCGGATTGGATTATTGGAGAGCGGCAGAATGAACTGGATTGGGAAAAGAAATTTCAGCGAGTGATGGCGCCGGTCGGTGAGCGAGCAACGAAAAGGTTGGCGCGCACGAGTCGAAAGATTTCATGGGCTTTCGTTTATGGGCTCTGCAAAATAACGAGCGCTCGCCCACTTCCAGCGCTCGAGCGACAGGGTGACTGGGTGAGGCGCGTTTCGGTTAGTCCCACCTCGCCGCCTGAAGTTGGATGCGACACGTGAGGAGGCTACATAAGCAGCGCTCCTGCCTACTTTACAACATACTTACCTGGACGGGGTCGATGGGCTATCAAGAAGACCTGTGGCCTAGGTCAATGGCCCACATTGCACTTGGTGGGTGCGTTGGCTTACCATCTCTCCAAGTGGGAGAGTGGACGTCATAATTTGTGGTAGAGGGGGTACGCGTTCGTAATTTTGAAGTTTTTTCTTGATCCATATCAGGGTTTCGGATCCATAAATTCCAAACTTTGTTGCCAATTCTAAGTAATTTTGAAGTTTTTTCTTGATCCAGATCAAGGTTTCTGATCCATAAATTCTAAACTTTGGTACAAAATTCATAGAGTGGATGATATAATTTGTGGTAGAGGGGGTACGCGTTTGTAATTTTGAAGTTTTTTCTTGATCCAGAGATCCATAAATTCTAAACTTTGGTATAAAATTCATGTAATTCTGAATTTTTTTTCCATATCTGGCTTCCTGATCTATGAAGTCTGGCTGCCTTCGCCTGCTCGGCCCCTGCCAATTGGGGCCAATTCGTGTAATAATGAAGTTACTGTGGATCCATGTAGTCTAAACTTTGTTTCATAAGCTATCTTCAGCTTCACCTGCTCGTTTACACGCTGCAGTTTGGTCCACGTCGCAAGAAGCGAGAGCAACATACTCCGTCGAAAAAAATAGAGGCTGATGGCTGTGGGAAACTATTGGTGCACCGTAATTCTGTAGCTGACTATTAAATAAATATAGTTTAATTATAAAGCTAATTATGTAAATTTATTAAACCTAATTAGTTCTGTTTATTTAATAATTATAATAGATATTCAAATATTCGATGTGATACGAACTAAACTTTAGTCAAAAAAAATTAGACACGCACCTAAAAGTGGAATCTTAGGGGGTGTTTGACACTACTTTGGTTCTAGCTTAAACTATGGTGTATAATATAAATTTAAATGGTTTAAAAATATTTTTAATCTGAATAAAAAATAAAATAAATTATCTAAATGTCTTCTAAAAGTTTGCAACTTCAACTTACATGATTTTTAAAGTTTCTAATTACCCGCTTCATCTAAATGTCTACTCTGGGTTACATGAAATCAAAAGCAGTCCCAAATAGGGTCTTAGATCCACGGTTTGCCGGCTCAATATGTCCACAATAGAGCTCTTGACACTTGTCTCACAAAAAATGAAACCTACACTTGTCTCACTAAAGGTGAAATCTTATATTCACGCTGAAAACATGTGATTCAAGAAAGTTGAAGCTCTCGTAAATGTGGCCTTAATGTACTCCGTCCTAAATAACCTACAATCCTTCTAACTTTATTAGAGAATGGAGAGTCCCTTCCAATCAACAATAATCTCCAATAGTCACTCAACAATACTATAAATTCTAGATGACGACAGTCACTAATCGAAATAAGAGAATAACCAGTCAAAGATCGCTCGACTAGTGCCACAAGATGTAAAAAAATGAAATGCATTAGAAACTTTTAACCTTGACCAAATGATGATCTGAATTATGCAAGTGAGTAGAGTTTATTTCTTTGCCCTAAACATGTGTGCACAAGTGTATGGAGTGCCAAGAATATAACCACAACTGACCACAAGGTCTATTTATAATTTCCAAAAAAATCTATCTCTTACCATTTTGGTGAGAGCTGGTTGGTTGCAAAGGCACTAGTGTCTCCATCGGGTAGTTTCCAACTACACAAAATCCATCGTGTTGCATGTCATGCTCACGCCGAATATGGCGCCAGATATAGCAACTGCTTGTTAGAGCTAAGTATCAATTTATATGTTTTCTGAGTTCGTTGCCTTGTGTAGCATCTGATACCACCACCAAACACGTACGATGCTCGTTAGACCTAAAAAAACTCAATTGTTATTTCTCTCCATGTGACCTATGCGACGAGTGACATTCAGTACATACTAGACCCTTTGGTGTTTGGTTGAAAATTACAGCATACGAGGACAAGCCTCGTGTTTGGAGCACATGTCTCGTGCATCAACAGTCATGTCCAATGCATGCAAGACAACTGCATCAAGGACACTCTCTTCTCTCTGTAAACGTGCTAACTTAAATGTGGTTGTTAAACATGTAACAGGTTAGAGCATAGTTAGTATTTTTAAAGTGTTCTCTAAAAATAATTTTGTTTGTTCTATGAGTGTACCAGTAAGTCTAAATGCATACACACATGATTTCAATATCTAGTGACACTAGATAAACAAATTATCTGATTAAGCTTCCTTCTTAGTAGTACGTATATTTATCTTAAATCCAATCATGCAATCTATTATGCCTTGACCGGCAAAATACAAATGTCCTAGATATATCTTTACCTTGAGCCATTTATTTTGCCTTTCTCTTTCCTTTTACCAAGTTGAGCATTTAATTATCAATTGATATTATACACAACACTAGACTAAAGGTTGGCCCACTAATTATCTCGATTATTGAAAGTTGCCTAGAGGGGGGTGAATAGGCAGAATCTGAAATTTATAAACTTAAAACACAACTACAAGCCGGGGTTAGCGTTAGAAATAAATGCGAGTTCAAAAGAGAGGGTGAAAACAAATCACAAGCAAATGAAGCGGATGACACAGTGATTTGTTTTACCGAGGCTCGGTTCTTGAGAACCTACTCCCCGTTGAGGTGGTCACAAAGACCGGGTCTCTTTCAACCATTTCCCTCTCTCAAACGGTCACTTAGACCGAGTGAGCTTTCTCCTTAATCAAACGGGTCACTTAGACCCCTACAAGGACCACCACAACTTGGTGTCTCTTGCTTTGATTACAAGTGCTTTGAAGAACAAGAAAGAGGAAGGAGAAAGTGATCCAAGAACAAAAGGTCAAAGAACACGAGCAAAACTCTCTCTCTAGTCACTAAGTGTTTGGAGTGTATTTGGGACTTGGAGAGGCTTTGATTCTTTTGAATTGTGTCTTGTATTGATTGCACTAGCTCTTGTATTGAATGAGATGTCTGAAAAACTTGGATGCTTGGAGTGGTGGTGGTTGGGGGTATTTATAGCTCCAACCACCAAACCAGCCATTGGGGAGGTTGTCTGTAGATGGGCGCACCGGACAGTCCAGTGCATCACCGGACACTGTCCGGTGCACCAACCACGTCACCCAACCGTTAGGGTTCTGACGGTTTCGACCGTTGGAGCTCTGACATCTTGGGGCACCAGACAGTCTGGTGCCGCACCGGACAGGCATTGTTCACTGTCCGGTGTGTCTTTTGGCGCTGCTCTGACTCTGCGCGAACTGTCAGCGCACTGTTCACGTTTGCAGGCGACCGTTGGAGTTGACCGTTGTGCTCGATAGCCGTTGCTCCGGTGGCACATCAAACAGTCCGGTGAATTATAGCGGAGCGGCTTTCCAAAAACCCGAAGGTGAGGAGTTCAGTCTGTACGGTCCCTAGTGCACCGGACACTGTCCGGTGGCACACCGAACAGTCCGGTGCGGCAGTCCAGGGTTCTCTTCGATTTCTTTTGCTCCTTTCTTTTGAACCCTAACTTTGACCTTTTTATTGGTTTGTGTTGAACCTTTAGCACCTGTAGAATATATAATCTAGAGCAGATTAGTCAGTTCAATTATTTCTGTTGGGCATTTCAACCACCAAAATCATTTAGGAAAAGGTTTGACCTTATTTCCCTTTCAATCTCCCCCTTTTTGGTGATTGATGCCAACACAAACCAAAGCAAATATATAAGTGCGGAATTAAACTAGTTTGCATAAGGCAAGTGTAAAGGTTGCTTGGAATTAAACCAATTTATACTTTCACTAGGTATGCATGGATTGCTTTCTTTCTTTTAACATTTTGGACCACATTTGCACCACTTGTTTTGTTTTTGCAAATTCTTTTGGAAAATCTTTTCAAAGTCTTTTTGCAAATAGTCAAAGGTATATGAATAAGATTTCGAGAAGCACTTTCAAGATTTGAAATTTTTCTCCCCCTGTTTCAAATGCTTTTTCTTTGACTTATACAAAACTCCCCCTGGATGAAATTTTCCTCTTAGTGTTCAAGAGGGTTTTACCAATATGAAAAAGATTTAGATACCAATTGAAAACTTCTTTCAAAAACTTTGAAATTGGTGGTGGTGCGGTCCTTTGGCTTTGGGCTAATATTCTCTCCCCTTTGACATAAATCGCCAAAAACGGAGTCGTTTGTGAGCCCTTTTGCAATCTCCCCCAACGGTACAAATAAATATGAGTGAAGATTATACCATAGTGGAGAATGGTGCGGAGTGACGGCGAAGGGTAAATAATATCGATAGAGTGGAGAGGAAGCCTTGTCTTCGCCGAAGACTCGATTTCCCTTTCAATCTATGACTTAGCATAAAAATACACTTGGAAACACATTAGTCGTAGCAAATGAAAGAGATATGATCAAAGGTATATGAATGAGCTATGTGTGCAAAGTGTCAATTAAAGTTCCGAGAATCAAGAATGTTTAGCTCATTCCTAAGTTTGGTAAAGGTTTTCTCATCTAATAGTTTGGTAAAGATATCGGCTAATTGTTCTTTTGTGCTAACATAGGCAATCTCGATATCCCCCATTTGTTGGTGATCCCTCAAAAAGTGATATCGAATGGCTATGTGCTTAGTGTGGCTGTGTTCAACGGGATTATCCGCCATGCGGATTGCACTCTCATTGTCACATAGGAGAGGGACTTTGCTCAATTTGTAGCCATAGTCCCTAAGGGTTTGCCTCATCCAAAGTAATTGCGCACAACAATGACCTGCGGCAATATACTTGGCTTTGGTGGTAGAAAGAGCTACTGAATTTTGTTTCTTTGAAGCCCAAGACACCAGGGATCTTCCCAAAAGCTGACAAGTCCCTGATGTGCTCTTCCTATCAATTTTACACCCTGCCCAATCAGCATCGGAATATCCTATTAAATCAAAAGTGGATCCCTTGGGGTACCAAAGACGAAACTTAGGTGTATAAACTAAATATCTCATGATTCTTTTCACGGCCCTAAGGTGAACTTTCTTAGGATCGGCTTGGAACTGTAACACCCCTGGTGTTTATATTCCGCTCGACAACGAGTACGGACTTTAACACGTAATATCAGTGGATAAAACGAATGTTCGATTTTAAACATTTTCGTCTTTCGCGATTTTAATATCGCATGTGTTCCGTATGTCGCGAGTGTGACATCGTTTTTATTTTATCTATCCAGACTCTTCTGAAATTTTCACGATGTTCGGAACATCGTTGTTCCGAAAATCGGTGCGTCCGGTAAATATTTAAAATTCATCGCTCGCGCAAATACAAAATTCGGAAGCTTGACCCACTCGGACGATTTACCTCGGTCTAATTAAATAGAATTCGTCGACTAAAGGTTTTCGGCACAAATAATTATGTCTCCACTTGTCAACCAAGAAAATCATGTCTGAGAATTTATAATTGAGATTCGATTCTCCACATAAATTATCTGTTGACGTGGAATCGGGTGTCGACTGCGAATGAAATAATTTGATTTCAAATCAAATTGAACACCATCTGAAATACGGTTGTTCACATCGTTCGGATTTGTTCTGACGATGTCTTGCCCGATCCAAAACTTTGGATATAAATGATGGGTGCAAATACATCTGACTCTGCAGTATTCCCCAAATTAAATCGTGTCCCATTTATCGTTATCAATCTCGTTTGTTTCGATCCTAAATCTCCAATTCAAAAATATCTCTGATTCTCGGTAAAAAAAGAGAAGAAAGAAAAGAAAATCGAAAAAAAAATCTATTCGAGCCTATCCCCGCACCGCCCTCTGGGATTTTTTTACGCCACCGCCTATGGTTCCGTTAAATGGCGCGCGTCCTCACTGCTCTTCTTCTCCAACGCCGAACGTGGCTCTCCTGCACGCAGCCGCGCATCCCAGAGCTTCCATCGCCGCGCGCTCCTACCTTTCGTTGGCCGCGAGCTCCATCCAGCTCCAACTCGGCTCCTGCCATGGCGCCTGGTCGGATGTGGGTTCTCTGCCGCGTCCATCCCATGGAGCTTTCTGCTGCGTCGCGTCCTGGTTTTCTGCTCAGCCATGGAGGTCGCTGCCCCTGGTGGCCGTCTTCTCTCCCAACGCCTAGTCCCTGCTCCCGGCACTGGATCTCCCTGCTAGCCGAGCGCAGTGCTTCTCCCTCCTCAGCCGAAGCTCCCTCCGCGCGCTGTCGGCGCCCTGCTCTCTGTCCGTTCGCCACGTCGTGAAGCTCCCAGGCGCGTCTTCCTCCCCTGCCGAGCCCCAACCCCAGCCAGCCGAGTCTTCCTCTGCTCCAGCCCTTGGCCATGGCGTCTCCTTTCCCTTGCTCCAGCTCCGGCCAGATCTCCCTGGCGCGTTTGCCCAGCGCCGTTGAAGCTCCCTCTGCTCGGGCCAGATCTCCCTGTGTTCCATGCGCACGCTACTCCCCTTCGATCTGTTTTCCCCTAGCGCACCCAAATTTCTTGCAGCTCGATGGTCGCGCTCGCCTGCTTCCAGCCCAGCCGCTCCTCCGCAGCTCGCCCTGTACTCGCGCCTGGCTGCCGCTCACTAGATCTCCCCGCCCCGAGCTCGCCCCCATGGCCCTCGATCAAGCTCTCATCCTCTGTGGGGGATAGATATCCTCCGGGTCCACTAAAAGAGTAATGGACCTCACAAAAGGCCCAAGGGCCCAATAAATTGTAAGGTTATTCTTTCGTGGGCCTGGGAGAAACAACCAGCAAAGCAGAGCGACGTGAGGCCGGATTGGTGCAAACCCGGACGGCCCATAGCGTCGAGCGAGTGGCCGCAGCGGAGAACCGACTTTCCCGCGTTGGAGTCCCCATGCAGCGAAGCCACGTGAGGATAAGTCAGCGAGGGTTACGTAAAGGATAATCTCAAGAAGTTCACTATCTTTTAGCCACTTGTTGTTATCTTATCCATGTGTACTGCCCCACGGTCGAGTATATAAGGCCTAGGGGGCACCCCTTCAGAACGATCGACCCATTACTTAGCCACCCACATCAACTCTCTGTATTCTTAATCCAGAGAGCTCTCTTGTAATCATACCCACCAAGCATACTCATCAGGACGTAGGGTATTACGCATCGCTAAGCGGCCCGAACCTGTAAACCTTGTCCCTCGTCTCTCGTGCGATCGGCACGAACCATTTTGCTACAGTTGTCAACACCTTCCTACTCCTAAAACACCTTGAGGGGCAACCCCGGGTGTGCGGTCGGACCCAAAACCCCGACAGCTGGCGCGCCAGGTAGGGGGTGTGTCGACAATCCAAGATAGCTCAATGGCCATCTCCTTCTACAGCAAGATCACCCTACGTCCCGGATCTATGTTCTGCTTCGGAACAATCTCATTCATAGCGGACGAAGAAGGAACTCTGCACCGTATCGCAGATCCACCGGAAAAGGAATCTTCCCCAACGAACTCCGAAAATACCGGAGAAGTGCAACCTCCGACTCTCCGAAAGAAGATCACCACGATGGCAGCACCGTTCTACCCCGACATCCTCTTCATCGGAAGAGCGGAGTCACCCGTCATCTCCGACGACGAGCCAACTGTACCCGGGGAGGAACCGCCCCAACGAGAATCTCGTCGACGGAGGAACCGGCGCAGGAACGTTCGGCGACATCACGCGGCTGGAGAGCGGAATCCGGAACAACCTGTCTCACGAGACGAGGTCTCGGAGGTAGGAGAAACCTCGGAAGAACGCGTCTTCAGAGAGCGAAGGAACTCCCGACGACGTGATCGCCGACGAGCTCAGGAACAGGCCGAGCAGGATGCAAGGCAACGTCGAGAGAATCCGTTCTTCGGGCGCAACCTGAACCCCGATTTCGCCCGAGCCATGAACACGCCGAGCGAAGTCGGAGGGGTGCTGGCTCGGATAGCTGAAGGACTTCCTCGGACTCCTGACGCCGACGGCTACCGACGACTGTTCACCCAGGCGGCCAACCACCTTCTACCGCTTGCTCACCCGCCAAACGATCTACGACACGCCATCAACAGTCGCCGAGACGCGCGGAGCTCCATCAATGCTTCGCGCGAACGGCGGCATGAGAACGAGATTCGCCGTCGGGAGGAGTACGACAGGGATCATGGCATCCCGACTCAGAGCCAAGCTACTAGGACTGAGTCGGCAACGACTTCAACTGGCGGAACCACCCGGGGACGGTCGAGGAATCACAATCACAACTCCCCTCCCCGGGACAGACATCGACCCCGACGACAGGAGGACACGTGCGGAGTGTCCGCCCTTACTCCGCGCCTTAGGGCCATCCAATGGCCTCCCAACTTCAAGACGCGCTGCAATGGCTGCGACATCTACCCCGACACTGCATCGACGTCTGGGGCGACTTCAGTCGGCGCTTCACCGCCAACTTCCAGTCCCTCTCCGACAAGCCGGCGCAACCGTGGGACCTCAAATCTATCAAGCGCCGGGGGGACGAGACTCTCCGTTCGTACCTCAAGAGATTTCAAACCATGAGAAATCGTATCCCCGAAGTCACGGAGGCGGCCGTGATCGAGGACTTCTACCGAGGATCCAATGACTCGGCTTTTGTCCGAGCCATACTACAGAAGGCGCCGACTACCTCCGAGGAGCTGTTCCGGGAAGCCGACCTCTACATCACCGCCGACGAGCGAGCCCAGGACCTCATCGGAGGAGCAAAGCCCGCACCGGCAGCACCACGACGCGACGCGAACCAGCAACCCGACAAGCGATGGGAGAAGAGGCCACGTGAAGAAGTGCACGCTGCCGGACCACCTGCCTCTCGCGCTCGAGGAGGACCTCGTGGAGGCAAACGTACGCTGGACGACATCCTCGACGCCCAGTGCCCGTACCACAAGGACATGCCATGCGCCACACTCTTCGTAACTGCCGAGACTTCAAGCACTCCGTCGGACACGGCCGACCCTTCCAACCTCTACCTCCTCCTCCGCCGAGGGGAGGACCAGATGAACCACGACAACCCCATCGGCCGGAGGAGGGAGGAGGAGGAGGAGCTTTTCCACGCGTTGACAGGGAAGTCAACGTCATCTTCGGCGGACACGGATCGCAGGAGAGCAAAAGACAGCAAAAGCTCAATGATCGCCAGATACTGGTGGCGACCATCGGCCCTCCCGCCCCATACCGGTGGTCGGAGCACCCGATCACTTTCACTCGGGCAGATCAATGGCTTAACTTCGACCACCCGGGCAAATACCCGCTTCTCGTCGATCCGGTGATCCGAGAGAGCCGGGTGAAGAAGGTATTAGTGGACGGGGGGAGCAGCATCAACGTCACCTTCCCCCGGACACTCCAAGGCTTGGGAGTTCACCTCAAAGAGCTCCACGAGTCAGACACTCCTTTCTTCGGCATCGTGCCGACGGAAGGGGAATACCCGCTAGGCCACATCTACATGCCGGTAACCTTTGGAACTCCGGAGAACTACAGAACCGAGTTCCTGAGGTTTGAAGTGGCAAACTTCGACTGCGGGTACAACGCCATCATCGGGAGGCCGGGATTGGCCAAGTTCATGGCCATTCCGCATTACACCTACATGATACTGAAAATGCCGGGACCGCAAGGGATCATAACTGTGCGCGCAGACTTCCAAGGCGCCGTAGAGTGTTTCCGGGTGGCTATTCAAGCAGCCCTCACCGCCAAACCGTCGACGGCTCCCTCTACTTTGGCGAACTCTAAGCCTGAGGAGGACCTCGCAATACCGGCGAATGAAGCTCAGACCGCGACCTCTATGGCACAAGTCAGTTCCTTCAAAAACCAGGCAAGTAATAGGAACACAGCAAGGAAAAAGCGCAGTTTCGTATATCACCTTTTCAGAGTCAAGCTGGGCATGCAGAGAAGAACTCAACGCATTGGCATCATCTAAGGCAAGCAGAGACCTGACTCAGCTCAATCTGACTTTGAGAGTACTTTTCCTCAAGATCAGTGCATCGCTGAGCCAATTCAGCTCGATCCTGAGAATGTTTCTCCTCAAGAAGTGCAGTCTGCCGAGTCATTCCTAGTAAGAGGTAACCAAACAAAACAAGGTCAGAAGGTCAAACAGTCCACAACAAACGCGAAGAAAAGAAAAAAGGGCACTAACCAGCGTTAATCGCCTCCAACTCGGATACACGACGATGAAGTGACACTGGATTCCAACACGAAAGAGACGAAGCCACTTCTGGGACAGGAACACCCTGCGATCTCAGCTGGCTGGCCATCCCGTCCACCAAAACCTGATGAGAAGAACAGATGAGCATAAGGGCAAAGGTTCATGCAATGTAAAAATCAAGCCAAAAAACAGCACAGTACCTGGAGGTTGGAAAAGAATGAAGGGATCCCCAGATCAGGAGAAGTCAGCTGATAACCAGGCGCAAGGTCACCACCCGAAGCAGTTTGCAACGGAACGGTGGGAATCAGTTCAGCGCCTTCAACAGAGCCGGACACTCGATCAGCGGGGACGCTGCCCTCTAAAGCGACGCCCTGGTCCAAAGTTTGAGCCACCACCATGCAGCCAGAGCGTGGAGGTGACCCCGCGTGAACGTCCATGGAAGTGCCGGAAGGAGTCCCTGTTTGGGCACCCTCGGGGGCTGGGTCATAGTTGGCACTGCCCGCTTGAGCTGGATCATCCCCGGCAGCACCCTCGGGGGCTGGGCAGTGGCTCGCACCCTTCGCCCGAGCTAAGTCATCCCCGATGACACCCTCGGGGGCTGGGCATGTGTCAGCACCAGTCTTAAGGTCCAGACTCTCCGCAGTAACCACCTCTAAGGTTGACGGACCCTCGGCTACTTCCATGGAATCAGGATAATCCAAGCCAGCATCCTGACCCTCGAGATCGCGCTCTAAGGTTGACGAGGCGCGGGATGACCTCAACCCAGCATCCGGCACAGCACCGCAAGCTTCCGTTACATCATCATCCACTGGCCCTGATAACAAGTCCTCTGGAACCATATCCTCAAGAGTTTGATCAAAGTCGGCCAGGGATATTTCTTGCAGACCAACGAGGGCAGATAAAGCAGGAGAAGGAACTCCACTACTTTCCCCACTGGCGAGGAATTGCCGACTGTTCTTCCGAGTCAGAGGGACTTCATTCTCTTCCTCTCTGTCGTCTTCATCAGCAACACAGGCAACACCCCCATTGGGATCAACGACAGATGGACTACACCCATTGGGATCAGCAACATGCATACCACACCCATTGGGATCAGCATCGATAAATTCAGGCGCAGGAACCTCCTCAGCAGCAGGAACCGAGGGACCAGCATCCTGATCCAAACTAGATACTCGCCGAATGCGTCTCCTTTTCTTTTTCTGCTCGTCAGCAGGAAGATCAGCTTGATTAGGTCGGCAAGGACGCCTCGAGCGAACACGGACAGGTCTCTGAACATTCAAGGTTACACCAACCTCAGGGAGAGGCGCCACTGCCAATGTCTCAGCAGGAGTAGCGTCAGAGGAATCCTCAGCCAACATATCAAGCATAGCATTCATTTCCGCATCATTAGGATCCAAAGGCACCTCAAAATAGACTTGTCGCTCATCATCAGGAATTTTCCCAAGTGAGGCAACCAAAGCATTGACTTCTTCATCAGAGGGCCGCGTTCTAAGGCCCAAATTGCCATCAGTCGCAGGTGGATTTGACACGAAGAGAGTGAAGGCTTTGGCAGGAGGCAGATTCCAGGCAGAGTACGCCACCGGAGCACCAACATTGGATACTTTGCCTCTGAGAATCATTTCCAGTCGGCTCACCAAATCTGCAGAAGGGATTCTCTTGTTGATAACTCGGGTTGGGTCGGCTAGCCCTTGATACAGATAAGCCGGGTGGACCCTATCTTTCAGTGGCTGAATGTTTTTGAAAACAAAGTCAGCAACTATAGCTTCAGCAGTTAAACCCCTCTCTTTCAATAGCCCAACTTCAGCTAGCAGCACACTGGCCTCAGCCACCTCCTCGTCTGTGGGAGACTCGGTCCAGCTCGGGGTGCGAACGTCTGGCTGTCTTCCTGAGAGCACCTAGAGGGGGGGTGAATAGGTGATCCTGTAAAAACTTCAAACTTAAGCCACAAAAACTTGTTAAGTGTTAGCACGATTATTGCCAAGTGGCTAAGGTGAAGTCTCAACAAAACACAATACCACAAGAGATCAAGCACAGAGGTGACACAGTGGTTTATCCCGTGGTTCGGCCAAGACCAACGCTTGCCTACTCCACGTTGTGGCGTCCCAACGGACGAGGGTTGCAATCAACCCCTCTCAAGCGGTCCAAAGACCCACTTGAATACCATGGTGTTTTGTTTTGCCTTTCACTATCCCGTTTGCAAGGAATCTCCACAAATTGGAGTCTCTTGCCCTTACAAGTATATGATCACAAAGAAACACAGAGTAAGGGAGGGAAGCAACACACACAAATCCACAGCGAAACGCGCACACACACGGCCAAGAATCGAGCTCACAAGAGTATCACAAAGTTCTCACTAGAACGGAGCTCGAATCACTTAGAATCACAAATGAAAGCGCAAAGACTAAGTGTGGATGATCAAGAATGCTCAAAGGTTGCTTGTGTCTCTCCTCCATGCGCCTAGGGGCCCCTTTTATAGCCCCAAGGCAGCTAGGAGCCGTTGAGAGCAAATCCGGAAGGCCATCCTTGCCTTCTGTCGTCGGGGGCACCGGACAGTCCGGTGCACACCGGACACTGTCCGGTGCCCGATTTCTTTCCTTAACTGGTGCTTCCGACCGTTGGAGACCGTTGGAGATCTGAGAGCCGTTGGCGCACCGGACATGTCCGGTGCACACCAGACAGTCCGGTGCCGTCTTCCGACCGTTGGCTCCGCCACGTGTCCCGCGCAGATTGCGCGGCCGACCGTTGGCCCGGCCGACCGTTGGCTCACCGGACAGTCCGGTGCACACCGGACAGTCCGGTGAATTTTAGCCGTACGCCGTCGGCCAATTTCCCGAGAGCGGCCACTTCGCGCCGAGGCAGCCTGGCGCACCGGACACTGTCCGGTGCACACCGGACAGTCCGGTGCTCCAGACCGAGCTGGTTCTTGGCAGCACACAGCCAAGTCTTTTCTCCTCTTCTCTCTTTTTGTTTCTAACACTTAGACAAATATATTAGTACACAAAACCAATGTACTAAGGTTTAGAAACATACCTTTACTTCATGATTTGCACCTTGTTCATCCATGTACATAAATTCACAATTAAGCACATGTGTTGGCACTCAATCACCAAAATACTTAGAAATGGCCCAAGGGCACATTTCCCTTTCAATCTCCCCCTTTTTGGTGATTTATGCCAACACAACATAAAGCAACTAGAACAAGTGCAAACTCACTTCAAATAAAACTTAAATTTATTTTGAATCAATTTTGGCATATATGGATCATCCTTTGCCACCACTTGGTTTGTTTTTGCAAATCACTCAAATCTCTATCTCTAAGTCAAACACACATGTTGAGGCATAAAGAGAGTCATTCCAAAAGAGATTGATCAAAGATTTCAAAAACTCCCCCTTTTTCCCATAATTACTACTTCTCTCCACAAGAAGCCAAAAGAGACAATTAAAAAAGTTTTGACAAAACAAAAGCTCTATTCTACTATTTTCAAAATCTCTCAAGTGGTAGCTGATCCATTTATCGCTTTGGCCTGTATTTTCTCCCCCTTTGGCATCAAACACCAAAACGGGATCAATCTTGGCCCTTTAACCCCATTGCCTCACCAAAATCTTCAATTAAGAGCAAATGGCAATAAGAGTTCATGAGATGGACTTGGAATAAGTTACCCTCTCATCGGAGTGCAGTGGAAGTCTTTCACGGTCCAAGTCCACCTTTTCCCTTTCAATTCTCCTTTGTGACTAAAACAAGCAAACTCAAACATATGGTTAGTCGCAAAGGGTCAAGTTGTAGCACATCTCCCCCTAAACATGTGCATCACTTTGCAACGGACTTGTGAGGTCCAGGGAGTGTTTGTACAACTTGAGCACCATAATAAGCACATAAATAAAGTAAAGACCCTATCATGGACCGGTATGCTTTTTGATCAACGGACTTACCTCCTTTGTTGAGGTCGGTGTGTCCGTCGGTTCCCATCGGAGTCTTTGCGGGCTTGGCGTCCTTCATCCCAAACCGCTTTAGCAGATCTTGCGTGTACTTCGTTTGAGAGATGAAGGTGCCGTCCTTGAGTTGCTTCACTTGGAACCCAAGGAAGTAGTTCAACTCGCCCATCATCGACATCTCGAATTTTTGCGTCATCACCCTGCTAAACTCTTCACAGGACTTTTGATTAGTAGAACCAAATATTATGTCATCGACATAAATTTGGCACACAAACAAATCACCATCACAAGTCTTAGTGAAAAGAGTTGGATCGGCTTTCCCAACCTTGAAAGCATTAGCAAGTAAGAAATCTCTAAGGCATTCATACCATGCTCTTGGGGCTTGTTTAAGTCCATAGAGCGCCTTAGAGAGCTTACACACGTGGTCGGGGTACCGCTCATCCTCGAAGCCAGGGGGTTGCTCCACGTACACCTCCTCCTTTATTGGCCCGTTGAGGAAAGCGCTCTTCACATCCATTTGGTACAACCTGAAAGAATGGTGAGCGGCATATGCTAGCAAGATACGAATTGATTCTAGCCTAGCCACAGGAGCAAAAGTCTCCTCAAAGTCCAAACCTGCGACTTGGGCATAACCTTTTGCCACAAGTCGAGCCTTGTTCCTTGTCACCACCCCGTGCTCGTCTTGTTTGTTGCGGAACACCCACTTGGTTCCCACAACATTTTGCTTGGGACGAGGCACCAGCGTCCAAACTTCATTGCGCTTGAAGTTGTTAAGTTCCTCCTGCATGGCCAACACCCAATCCGGATCTAGCAAGGCCTCCTCTACCCTGAAAGGCTCAATAGAGGAGACAAAGGAGTAATGTTCACAAAAATTAACTAATCGAGACCGAGTAGTTACTCCCTTGCTAATGTCACCCAGAATTTGGTCGACGGGATGATCCCTTTGAATCATCGCTCGAACTTGGGTTGGAGGTGCCGGTTGCGCTTCTTCCTCCATCACATGATCATCTTGTGCTCCCCCTTGATCACATGCCTCCTTTCGATGAACCTGTTCATCATCTTGAGTTGGGGGATGCACCGTTGTTGAGGAAGAAGGTTGACCTTGTTCATCTTGTTCCTGTGGCCGAACGTCTCCAATCGTCATGGTTCGTATAGCGGCCGTTGGAACATCTTCTTCATCTACATCATCACAATCAACAACTTGCTCTCTTGGAGAGCCATTAGTCTCATCAAATACAACGTCGCTAGAGACTTCAACCAAACCCGATGATTTGTTGAAGACTCTATACGCCTTTGTATTTGAATCATAACCTAATAAAAACCCTTCTACAGCTTTGGGAGCAAACTTAGAATTTCTACCCTTCTTCACTAGAATGTAGCACTTGCTCCCAAATACACGAAAGTACGATACATTGGGTTTGTTACCGGTTAGTAGCTCATACGAAGTCTTCTTGAGGAGTCGATGAAGATAGACCCTGTTGATGGCGTGGCAAGCCGTGTTCACAGCTTCCGACCAAAAGCACTCGGGGGTCTTGAACTCTCCAAGCATCGTCCTCGCCATATCGATCAGCGTCCTGTTCTTCCTCTCTACCACACCATTTTGCTGTGGTGTGTAGGGAGCGGAGAACTCGTGCTTGATCCCTTCCTCCTCAAGAAACTCCTCCACTTGAAGGTTCTTGAACTCGGACCCGTTGTCGCTCCTTATCTTCTTTACCTTGAGCTCAAACTCATTTTGAGCTCTCCTGAGGAAGCGCTTGAGGGTCCCTTGGGTTTCATACTTATCCTGCAAAAAGAACACCCAAGTGAAGCGGGAAAAGTCATCAACAATAACTAAACCATACTTACTTCCTCCTATGCTTAAATAGGCGACGGGTCCGAAGAGGTCCATATGCAGCAGCTCCAGAGGTCTTGATGTGGTCATCACATTCTTGCTGTGATGTGCTCCTCCCACTTGTTTACCTGCTTGACAAGCTGCACAAGGTCTATCTTTTCGAAATAAACATTTGTTAGACCTATCACGTGTTCTCCTTTTAGAAGCTTGTGGAGGTTCTTCATCCCCACATGTGCTAAGCGGTGATGCCACAGCCAGCCCATGCAAGTCTTAGCCATTAAGCATGCATCTAGACCGGCCTCTTCTTTTGCAAAATCAACTAAGTAAAGCTTGCCGTCTAGTACACCCTTAAAAGCTAGTGAACCATCACATCTTCTAAAGACAGACACATCTACATTAGTGAAAAGACAATTATATCCCATGTTACATAATTTACTAACAGATAGCAAATTGTAACCAAGAGACTCAACTAAAAACACATTTGAAATTGAGTGCTCATTAGAAATTGCAATTTTACCTAACCCTTTTACCTTGCCTTGATTCCCATCACCGAATATAATTGAATCTTGGGAATCCTTATTTTTGACGTAGGAGGTGAACATCTTCTTCTCCCCCGTCATATGGTTTGTGCATCCGCTGTCGATAATCCAGCTTGAACCCCCGGATGCATAAACCTGCAAGGCAAATTTAGGCTTGGGTCTTAGGTACCCAACTCATGTTGGGTCCTGCAAGGTTAGCACAAATGTCCTTAGGGACCCAAATGCAAGTCCTGTCTCCCTTGCATTTTGCCCCTAACTTCCTAGCAACTATTTTCCTATCCTTTCTACAAATAGCAAAGGAAGTGTTTAAAGCACAATAAATTATAGAAGGTTCATTCACTACTTTCCTAGGAGCATGACTAACATTCTTTCTAGGCACATGAGCAATATTTCTCCTAGGCATATGTACAACATATCTCCTACACATATCTCTATCATGCTTATAGGAAGAACTAGGAGCAAACATGGCATGAGAATCATAAACATGTGAAAAAGCATTTCTAGCATGTCTCCTATCATGGTACAAGAAAGCATGGTTCTTTTTAGCACTACTAGCCATAGGGGCCTTCCCTTTCTCCTTGACGAAGATGGGAGCCTTATGGCTTGTTAAGTTCTTGGCCTCTCTCTTGAAGCTAAGACCATCCTTAATTGAGGGGTGTCTACCAACCGTGTAGGCATCCCTTGCAAATTTTATCTTATCAACTTCACTTTTGCTAGTCTTAAGTTGGGCATTAAGACTAGACAATTCCTCATTTAATTTGGAAATTAAAACTAGGTGTTCACTACAGGCATTAACATCAAAATCCTTACACCTAGTGCAAATTGTAACATTTTCAACACAGGAATTTGATTTACTAGCTACTTCTAGTTTAGCACTTAAATCATTGTTAACACCTTGTAAGGTAGAAATGGTTTCATGACAAGTAGATAGTTCATAAGAAAGCATTTCATTTCTTTTCACTTCTAAAGCATATGATTTTTGTGCCTCTATAAATTTATCATGTTCATCATATAATAAATCCTCTTGCTTTTCTAAAAGCCTATCCTTTTCATTCAATGCATCAATCAATTCATTGATTTTATCAATTTTATATCTATCTAAGCCCTTGAACAAGCATGAATAATCTATGTCATCATCATCACTAGACTCATTATCACTAGAAGAAGCATAAGTGGAGTCTTGAGTACTCACCTTCTTCTCCCTTGCCATAAGGCATGTGAGACGCTCGTTGGGGAAGAGGGAAGACTTGTTGAAGGCAGTGGCAGCGAGTCCTTCATTGTCGGAGTCGGAGGAGGAGCAATCCGAGTCCCACTCCTTTCCTAGATGCGCCTCGCCCTTTGCCTTCTTGTATTGCTTCTTCTTCTCTCTTTTGTTCCCCTTTTCCTGGTCACTTTCATTATCGGGACAGTTAGCGATAAAATGACCAAGCTTACCGCATTTGAAGCATGAGCGCTTTCCCTTTGTCTTGGTCTTGCTTGGCTGCCCCTTGCGACCATTTAGCGCCGTCTTGAATCTCTTGATGATGAGAGCCATCTCTTCATCATTGAGTCCGGCCGCCTCAATCTGTGCCACCTTGCTAGGTAGCGCCTCCTTGCTTCGTGTTGCCTTGAGAGCAAGAGGTTGCGGCTCGTTGATCGGACCATTCAAGGCGTCGTCCACATACCTCGCCTCCTTGATCATCATTCGCCCGCTAACGAATTTCCCAAGAACTTCTTCGGGCGACATCTTGGTGTACCTGGGATTTTCACGTATATTGTTCACCAAATGAGGATCAAGAACAGTAAATGACCTGAGCATTAGGCGGACGACGTCGTGGTCCGTCCATCGTGTGCTTCCGTAGCTCCTTATCTTGTTGATAAGGGTCTTGAGCCGGTTGTATGTTTGCGTCGGCTCCTCGCCCCTTATCATTGCGAACCGTCCAAGCTCACCCTCCACCAACTCCATCTTGGTGAGCAAGGTGACGTCGTTCCCCTCATGAGAAATCTTGAGGGTGTCCCAGATTTGCTTGGCGTTATCCAAGCCGCTCACTTTATGATATTCATCCCTGCACAAGGAAGCTAGAAGAACAGTAGTAGCTTGTGCATTCTTATGAATTTGTTCATTAATGAACATGGGACTATCCGAACTATCAAAGTGCATTCCACTCTCTACAATCTCCCATATACTAGGATGGAGAGAGAATAGGTGACTACGCATTTTGTGGCTCCAAAATCCGTAGTCCTCTCCATCAAAGTGTGGGGGCTTGCCGAGTGGAATGGAGAGCAAATGAGAATGTGAACTTTGCGGAATACGAGAGTAATCAAAAGAAAAGTTCGAATTAACCGGTTTCCTTCTCTCGTAGTCGTTGTGGTCCTCGTCCTTTTGGGAAGAAGTAGACTCGTCGCTGTCGTAGTAGACGATCTCCTTGATGCGCCTTGTCTTCTTCTTCTTCCCTTCCTTCCGTCTTTGGCCCGAGCCGGAGTCGGTAGGCTTGTCGTCCTTCGGCTCGTTGACGAAGGATTCCTTCTCTTTGTCGTTGATCACGATACCCTTCCCCTTAGGATCCATCTCTTCGGGCGGTTAGTCCCTTTGAAGAGAACGGCTCTGATACCAATTGAGAGCACCTAGAGGGGGGGGTGAATAGGTGATCCTGTAAAAACTTCAAACTTAAGCCACAAAAACTTGTTAAGTGTTAGCACGATTATTGCCAAGTGGCTAAGGTGAAGTCTCAACAAAACACAATACCACAAGAGATCAAGCACAGAGGTGACACAGTGGTTTATCCCGTGGTTCGGCCAAGACCAACGCTTGCCTACTCCACGTTGTGGCCTCCCAACGGACGAGGGTTGCAATCAACCCCTCTCAAGCGGTCCAAAGACCCACTTGAATACCACGGTGTTTTGTTTTGCCTTTCACTATCCCGTTTGCAAGGAATCTCCACAAATTGGAGTCTCTTGCCCTTACAAGTATATGATCACAAAGGAACACAGAGTAAGGGAGGGAAGCAACACACACAAATCCACAGCGAAACGCGCACACACACGGCCAAGAATCGAGCTCACAAGAGTATCACAAAGTTCTCACTAGAACGGAGCTCGAATCACTTAGAATCACAAATGAAAGCGCAAAGACTAAGTGTGGATGATCAAGAATGCTCAAAGGTTGCTTGTGTCTCTCCTCCATGCGCCTAGGGGCCCCTTTTATAGCCCCAAGGCAGCTAGGAGCCGTTGAGAGCAAATCCGGAAGGCCATCCTTGCCTTCTGTCGTCGGGGGCACCGGACAGTCCGGTGCACACCGGACACTGTCCGGTGCCCGATTTCTTTCCTTAACTGGTGCTTCCGACCGTTGGAGACCGTTGGAGATCTAAGAGCCGTTGGCGCACCGGACATGTCCGGTGCACACCGGACAGTCCGGTGCCGTCTTCCGACCGTTGGCTCCGCCACGTGTCCCGCGCAGATTGCGCGGCCGACCGTTGGCTCACCGGACAGTCCGGTGCACACCGGACAGTCCGGTGAATTTTAGCCGTACGCCGTCGGCCAATTTCCCGAGAGCGGCCACTTCGTGCCGAGGCAGCCTGGCACACCGGACACTGTCCGGTGCACACCGGACAGTCCAGTGCTCCAGACCGAGCTGGTTCTTGGCAGCACACAGCCAAGTCTTTTCTCCTCTTCTCTCTTTTTGTTTCTAACACTTAGACAAATATATTAGTACACAAAACCAATGTACTAAGGTTTAGAAACATACCTTTACTTCATGATTTGCACCTTGTTCATCCATGTACATAAATTCACAATTAAGCACATGTGTTGGCACTCAATCACCAAAATACTTAGAAATGGCCCAAGGGCACATTTCCCTTTCACTTCCCGACCGGGGGGGAGAGAATTTCCATAGTTATCAACTATAAACCACTCCAGACGCCATCCCTTAATGCTGTCTTTAAGGGGAATCTCAAGATATTCAGTCTTTCGTCCCCGGCGCATCTCCAAACTGGCACCCCCGACCAACTGATGTTGTCCCCCGGCCATCCCAGGGCGACAATGATACAGATGTTTCCACAAGCCAAAATGCGGCAGCACGCCGAGAAAGGCTTCACATAAGTGGACGAAGATGGAAATTTGCAGAATTGAGTTAGGGTTCAGATGGGTGAGGTTGATGTGGTAGAAATCAAGGAGACCGCGGAAAAAGGGAGAAATAGGAAGGCCAAGGCCGCGGAGAAGAAAAGGAGCGTAAACCACGGACTCGTGGGTATCCTCTGTCGGGACCGTAGTCCCATGGCAAATCCGCCAAGAACAGAGTTCCCGTGGAGGAAGAACACCGATGGACACAAGGTGGAGGAGTTCGGCTTCAGAGATGATAGACATGTGGTTACCTGCAAAAGGCAACTGGCTGTTGGGATCGATTGGAGGAATCACCACAGCGGACGAGCTCGCGATTTTCCTCTTGGGAGCCATCTCGATTCAACCAGTGAGCAGATTGGAGGCGAGCGCAGAGAGGGTTTGGAAGCGGGAATGCAAGAACTAGGGCACGGAAAGCAAAGGCGGCTAAAAGTGCAGCTCTTATAGGATATTCCCGGACCAGATACCGTTTCAAAAAGTGCCCAGTCATCACCCGACAGTTATTTCCAAAATCCCAGCATGCCACGTAGTCATTCGGCAGTTATTTCCAAAAACTGGTGGGCCACCCCATCACTCGGGTGTTATCCTCAAAATAACTCGGCATTGCCTCTAAAATGTCGACGGCGACCTTCAATCACTCGGCGTTGACTCTAAAACGCCAGTCTCGTGTTCAACCGCTCGGCATTACTTCTAAAATGCCGACGTTGACCCTCGCTCACTCGGCATTACTTCTAAAAAATGCCGACGTTGACCTCCGCTCACTCGGCATTACTTCTAAAATGTTGACGTCGACTTTCAATCACTCGGCGTTGCCTCTAAAACGCTGATCTCGAGTTCAACCACTCGGCATTACTTCTAAAATGTCGACGGCGACCTTCAATCACTCGGCGTTACCTCTAAAACGCCAGTCTCGTGTTCAACCGCTCGGCATTACTTCTAAAATGCCGACGTTGACCTTCGCTCACTCGGCATTACTTCTAAAATGCTGACGTCGATTTTCAATCACTCGACGTTACCTCTAAAACGCCAGTCTCGTGTTCAACCGCTCGGCATTACTTCTAAAATGCCGACGTTAACCTTCGCTCACTCGACATTACTTCTAAAATGCTGACGTCGATTTTCAATCACTCGGCGTTGCCTCTAAAACGCTGATCTGGAGTTCAACCACTCGGCATTACTTCTAAAATGTCAACGGCGACCTTCGATCACTCGGCGTTACCTCTAAAACGCCGACCTCACATTCAATCGCTCGGCGTTACTTCTAAAAACGTCGATACAGACTGCAATATTACTCGGCGGCTACTTCTGGAAGCGTCAGTATGATGATCAAGTTGTCCGTCTGTTGTCTCAAAAGAATCAGATTTATAATCAAACAAAATGAGTCATCAAGAGGAAACCAAAGGCATTCTTCATTAAGGGAAGTGGCAATATTTACAAATCAACTCATTATGAGTTGATACTTCCTTACTGCTACTACTACTACTACTACGCTACACTATACTACTCTACATTACTAATACTACTACAATATTTGACTATACTATTTCTAATCTATACTAATATCTAAAAAGACCAGTGGCATCTAGCCACTGGCCCTGCCCCTGCCGCCGCCGCCGCCCTTGGTGCTGCCCCTGCTGCCACCGCCCTTGGTGCTGCCCCTGCTGCTGCCGCCCCTGGTGCTGCCCTTGCTGCTGCCGTTGCCGCCGCCCCCGCCACTGTTGCTGCCGTCGCCGTCGCCACCGTCGTCGTCGTCGTCGTCGTCGTCGTCGTCCTCGTCCTCGCCGCCGTCGTCCGAGTCCTCCTCATCCGAGGAGTACTCCGACTCATCCGAGCCCTCGAGCCCGGAGCGCTTGACGGCCCGGATATACGTCCAGACCTCCGCGGCTATCCCCTGGGAGTCGTCCGAGTCATCGGACGACGCCGGGGGAGAGACGGGAGCCGGAGACCCCTCGGACTCGGAGGAGAACTCCTCCTCCGAGTATTCCGAGTCACCGAAATCCTCCGATGGAGGAGTCGGCTCGCGCTTGCGTTTGTTGTTTTTGCCCATGGCGGAAGCAAGCGAGAAAGAAGAGAAGAAAGCAGTAAGGAATAAGCGAAGAGATGTGAAGAAACCAGAGGGGCAACAGCGTTATTTATAGAAGAGAAAGGCAACCGCTCACCTCCAACCGCGGTCACTGAACAGTCGCAAAGCATTCAATATGCACTCCCACCCGTCCGAAGACACGTCAGGCGGCTGACGCCGTTTCATGCAGCACTACACCCATTGGGACTCCAGTCAACAGCGCAAAGGGTATGATTACACTCGCCGTCCCATCACATTACAACTCAGAAGCAGCCGGTTAAAACACTCAGCGTACCAAGCCGTTCCTTGCCCACACCCATTGGGGGGGACGCCCAGGAATTGTCAGTATATTTTTCAAAATGGTCACATCTGTGCAGAGCATGCAGTGAATGCCTCAAGACAAAAATGAGATATCAACAAGAGTTAGAGGGAAGCCAAGTATAGCCAGCAGAGTGCAAAATATGGTCGACAGACACGACTTGAAGACTAGACAGAGAACGTCCATCAAATGTCCAATCAGTCACAGAGCAAATAAACTACGCTACCTAGCAAGATATGGAGGGATTGCAAACTCGGCTGCAAAAGACAAAATACATGCTGACCTCTGAAGCATAATATTGATGACATAGCACGGATGACATCATGCCAACCTTTTTATAAGCAGAAAGAATAATCTTCAGCAAAAGGACATAAAAAGAAGACCTTCAAGCGAATTATCCTCAGAAAATCCACTTGAAGGTCGGGGGCTACACCCATTGGGTGCACCTTCGGTGCACCCCATGGATTACCATTCTAAGCCAAGATAGTGCCAATTTCTAAAGAGCATAGGACAAGATCAAAAAGCCAATCCTCAACCGAAATGAAGGAACACAAATGGGAATAATCTCTATTGAAGACCTTCGAGTAGATTATTTTCTAAAAATCTACTCGAAGCTCGGGGGCTACACCCATTGGGTGCACCTCCGGTGCACCCAATGAAGTTCAGAATCCTACGAATTGGAATGCCGATCTCTAAGGCACAGGCACGAAACTAGGTTTTGGTCAACAAGTGATTGGAGCAGGAGAGAACAACAGGAAGCCATATTTCTTCAAATCACCTGCAAGCTAGACCTGGGATCTTCGGGTTGATTACCTCTAAATTAACCCAAAGATCGGGGGCTTGTGGGGGATAGATATCCCCCGGGTCCACTAAAAGAGTAATGGACCTCACAAAAGGCCCAAGGGCCCAATAAATTGTAAGGTTATTCTTTCGTGGGCCTGGGAGAAACAACCAGCAAAGCAGAGCGACGTGAGGCCGGATTGGTGCAAACCCGGACGGCCCATAGCGTCGAGCGAGTGGCCGCAGCGGAGAACCGACTTTCCCGCGTTGGAGTCCCCATGCAGCGAAGCCACGTGAGGATAAGTCGGCGAGGGTTACGTAAAGGATAATCTCAAGAAGTTCACTATCTTTTAGCCACTTGTTGTTATCTTATCCATGTGTACTGCCCCACGGTCGAGTATATAAGGCCTAGGGGGCACCCCTTCAGAACGATCGACCCATTACTTAGCCACCCACATCAACTCTCTGTATTCTTAATCCAGAGAGCTCTCTTGTAATCATACCCACCAAGCATACTCATCAGGACGTAGGGTATTACGCATCGCTAAGCGGCCCGAACCTGTAAACCTTGTCCCTCGTCTCTCGTGCGATCGGCACGAACCATTTTGCTACAGTTGTCAACACCTTCCTACTCCTAAAACACCTTGAGGGGCAACCCCGGGTGTGCGGTCGGACCCAAAACCCCGACATCCTCCATGTGCACGCGCGCTGCTCCTACCCCAGCTCCAGCGCCGTGATTCTTTTTCCTCCAGTTCTCTGCGCAGCGTGTAGCTTTCTCTGCTTGCCGCGTGCGTAGTTCCCTAGCGTGTCCTTGCTCCCTGTTTGTCCCAGTGTCGCACCCTTCCCTCGGTCTTCAACGTTGAATGTCGTGTCTCTCTGGTGTTCTGCGCTGGTCGCAGATCGAAGCTTTGCGCGCGTCGAGCTCCCTCGCTGTCCGGCGCCGGTATTCGCCGACCCCGCCGTGGAGCTTACTGCTCGGATCCCTGTGCGCGGAGTTTTTTTCCCTAGACAAGATCGTCCTTACGCGCTGCCGTCGCCTAGATCGTGTCCCGCTCTTGCTCCAGCTATGACGCTCGTCCTCGGCATGCTTGTGGTTGGTGCGACTAGAGACATCCGTGACTTGCTGCTTTTCCTCTGCATTTGGTACCCACAGAATGCATCCATGGATTTGTCTGCAGTAGGGATGTCTGGTCGTCCACCTCCGTGTGCGATAGGTGTCCTTCCGCGATCTAACTGCTCGGCCTCAAGCTCAGCACATCCGAGTTCCACAACACACTCCATTGTGCTCAAACAATGAAGTTTGGTTGTGTCGGTTGCTAGTTACTCGATGAAATGCCCAACAAGAAATGGAAGGATTAATCGACCCCGTGTTCAACCCCGGCGAATCGCCCCGTAATGGTGCTCGTCGTCAATTTATCGGTATCGTCCTATTCATGGCGTGGATGCTCTGGCTGTGGGCAGTTCCTTCGCGTCGGACTCAGCCTCGCCTTGCAACCGCGAATGTCATCGTCTCCGGCTCTTTTGCTAATATGTGTCATCAACCGTCGTCATTCTTGTGATTTCAAATCGATCTGATCTTGGTAAGTTAAATTATTATTCCTATTAGTTGGACTGACGAACATAGTGAGTAGATATCGTAATTGTCAATATCGATTTGATCGCAAACACGATTAACAAATCAACATTAATTATTTGATGTATATGTTAGGTTGAGGTTGTCGATTATGTGGAGCAGGCATAGTTATATGTAGATGTCACGTGTGGTTGTATTGATAAACATATATGAGATGTTTAGGCGAGCTGATGACGTAAAAGATAGGCTTAGTATTTTATCGGCTAGTTGATAGATTTTTTTAGTGAGGGGTGATGATTGCGTTGATATGATAGAGTTTATTATTGTTTAATAAATACATTGCTTAAGGTTTAGACTGAAATATGGGTTATACGAAGTGAAATTAAAATAGTTCTTCGTGAACGAGAGGTGGTATAATTAATAATGCGAGGGATAAGTTCAACATTTAATTAATTAGTCGATAAGTTGTGTTTAGGCTAATTGTGTTAAATGTGTTGTTTCTTGATGTTTGCGTTAGTTTCGTTTAATTTAGAGAACCGTAATTATTGCGTGTAGTCGTATATTAATAACTAGTGATTCCGTACAAAATTGTACAACGCCTCGCCGCTAGATGTTTAAATTTGCCATCGCGTAGCACTATTTAGGGTTTTTGATATTCTTGTTTATATGCATTCATGTGCATCGTGCATCTCAATTAGGTACGATAATTGATCGCGTGATGCGGAAGACAAGCCAAGTCGACCCCAAGCGCAGGCTAATCCGTAGGATGATGCAGATGGATAACCCGATCAAGTACCAAGACAAAGGCTGCTCGTCAAGCGAACATCGTCTAACAACACTAACCTAGTGTTACCCAGGCAAGCCCCGGTGCATGCAACCCTTCCTTGTGTTTTTAAATAATTTTTGCACACTTTAAGTCTAGTGAAATGTGCATTAGGTTTATAGGAGTTGCTTGGAAACCCTTTGATGCATTGCCTCCCTTGATATCCATACCTTTATATATACTTCTGATGAAGTATCAATATGATTTACAAAAATGCTTAGCCCTGCTCAGATCTTGTGGATAGAGATTGTCTTTTGCGTTAAGGCCTTGCTCAGGGGTTATCCTGAGGAAAGATAGCTTCTACCTGCAAGAATATTTTCATTGAGAGCGTGGTGGGATCTTACTGCAAAGTTCCCTATAATGCTCTTTTCGTCCTAAGGAAAACAAACAATCCTAAGGATGAAAGTACTTAAATCGGAACTTGGGCTAGGAACAGGTGATGTTCTACCCAGGTTGATTAAGGATTGGATGCGTATGTAGGCTTGATGATCGAGGACCCTTTAACTGGTCACATGCCTCGTCATGGGTAAGCTTTGCCTCAGGCAGACTAAGGCTAGAATAAGATAACACGCAATGGGCGTGGAGCGGTGGCGAGAGTAGCGTGTACCCTCCGTGGCAAGAGGCTGGACGGTGGTGTATCTGTGCTCTCAGTTGATGTGAACCTGATCTGGTCTTAAGAACCCCGGTGGCGGGTTGACATATGCAAGGTTAAGTGCTACATATGTTGTGTGATCGGAGATCCTCAACTGAGTATAATCGATTCGGATCGCCGTACCTTCGCGGTATATGAAGACTTGGTCACTGACCTACAACCTAAGTCAGGATGTGAACATTATGAATAAAAATGATGTTGTACTGAGGAGATGGTGAAATTAGACCAGATGCAAACGGAGTCTATTAATACTTAATTTGGCGTTAAAATATTGAAAGTAAGGACTCACTTTAGTAAGCTATTTCTGCAAAAGTACCTAAGTTGATTCTTGCTAAAGCCTCTCCTTGATTCCCAATTCCAGCATACCCTTGAGAGTCTTTTCTTTAGTCGGGTAAGTCTTGCTGAGTAATTCCATACTCAGGGTTTTATTCCCTGTTGTTTTTCAGGTCCTAACTTTATGATGCTGTTGATGGTGTTAAGTGCCGGTGGGCTCGGCCTTCTTATATAAGTATACCCCGTCTTTATCTTCTCACTGAGGATGGTCACTTGAGCTAGCATATATTTCAAACTTATACTTTTGTAATCACTCCAATAAAATAATGTAAAATTTTTATAACTTGTAAAATTTGGTAATAAGATTTCCGCTGCAAAAATATTGGTGTGTGATTTGTGTTACTTAATCCCGCGGTTCTGGTTGTAAGTGGTTTATCCGATGTCCCTGGGGCAATCGGACGGATCCTGTTAAGTTATCTGGTGCACATGCATAGCCGTCTGAGGTCTTTGGGACCAGGACAGGTGCATGTGGGCCCAATAACTTGGAGGTTCTGCCACAGGAACCTTGCACACATGCATACAGAAAGCATAATATCCGGTTGAGATGCACATAAATAAAGTAGAGATCCTATCATCGACCGGTATACCTTTTGATCTACAGATTTACCTCCCGTGTCGAGGTCGAGATGCCTATTGGTTCCCATGGGTGTCTTGATGGGCTTGGCATCCTTCATTCCAAACTTGCAAGTATGTCTTGAATGTATTTGGTTTGGCTGATGAAGGTGCCCTTCTGGAGTTGCTTGACTTGAAATCCTAGAAAATACTTCAACTCCCCCATCATAGACATCTCGAATTTTTGAATCATTATCCTACTAAACTCTTCACATGTAGATTTGTTAGTAGACCCAAATATGATATCATCAACATAAATTTGGCATACAAACAAATCATTTGCAATGGTTTTAGTAGAGTGTAGGATCGGCTTTTCCGACTTTGAAGCCATTAGTGATAAGAAAATCTCTTAGGCATTCATACCATGCTCTTGGGGCTTGCTTGAGCCCATAAAGCACCTTAGAGAGTTTATAAACGTGATTAGGGTACTCACTATCTTCAAAGCCAGGAGGTTGCTCAACATAGACCTCTTCCTTGATTGGTCCATTGAGGTAGGCACTCTTCACGACCATTTGATAAAGATTAAGGCCATGGTAAGTAGCATAGGCAAGTAATATACGAATTGACTCAAGCCTAGCTACGGGTGCATAGGTTTCACCGAAATCCAAACCTTTGACTTGTGAATATCCCTTGGCTACAAGTCGGGCTTTGTTCCTTGTCACCACACCATGCCCATCTTGCTTGTTGCGGAAAACCCATTTGGTACCTACAACATTTTGATTAGGACGTGGAACTAAATGTCATACCTCATTCCTTATGAAATTGTTGAGCTCCTCTTGCATTGCCAACACCCAATCCGAGTCTCTTAATGCATCCTCCACCCTGTATGGCTCAATAGAGGACACAAAAGAGTAATGTTGACAAAAATGAGCGACTCGAAATCGAGTGGTTACCCCCTTATGAATATCGCCGAGGATGGAGTTCACGGGGTGATCTCTTTGAATTGCTTGATGGACTCTTGGATGTGGTGGTCTTTGACCCTGTTCTTCTTGATCATCTTCCTTGTCTTGATCATTGTCATCTCCCCCTTGATCATTGTCCTCCACTTGAGGTGGCTCATCTTCTTGATCTTCTTCTTCATTGTCTTGAGCCTGATCCTCATCTTGAGTTGGTGGAGATGCTTGATTTGAAGATGATGGTTGATCTTGAGCTTGAGTGGGATCTTCGGATTCCTTAGGACACACATCCTCAATGGACATGTTCCTTAGCGCGACGCACGGAGCCTGTTCATCATCTAGCTCATCAAGATCAACTTGCTCTACTTGGGAGCCATTAGTCTCATCAAACACAATGACACAAGAAAACTTAACTAATCTAGTGGATTTGTTGAAGACTCTATATGCCCTTGTGTTTGAATCATAACCTAGTAAAAAGTCTTTTACAGCCTTAGGAGCAAATTTAGATTTTCTACCTCTTTTATCAAGAATAAAACATTTGCTATCAAAGACTCTAAATATATGAAACATTGGGCTTTTTACCGGTGAGGAGTTCATATGATGTCTTCTTGAGGATTCGGTGAAGATATAACCGGTTGATGGAGTAGCAAGCAGTGTTGATTGCTTCCGCCCAAAACCGGTCTGGTGTCTTGTATTCATCAAGCATGGTTCTTGCCATGTCCAATAGAGTTATATTCTTCCTCTCCACCACACCATTTTGTTGAGGTGTGTAGGGAGAAGAGAACTCATGCTTGATGCCCTCATCCTCAAGAAAGCCTTCAATTTGAAAGTTCTTGAACTCAGTCCCGTTGTCGCTTCTTATTTTCTTGATTCTTAATCTGAACTCATTTTGAGCCTGTCTCAAGAATCCCTTTAAGGTCTCTTGGGTTTGTGATTTTCCTGCAAAAAGAACACCCAAGTGAAGCGAGAACAGTCATCCACAATTACAAGACAATACTTACTCCCGTCGATGCTTATGTAAGCGATCGGACCGAATAAATCCATGTGGAGTAGCTCAAGCGGCCTGTCAGTCGTCATGATGTTCTTGTGTGGATGGTGGGAGCCAACTTGCTTTCCTGCTTGACATGCGCTACAAACCCTGTCTTTCTCAAAATGAACATTTGTTAGTCCAAAAATGTGTTCTCCCTTTAGAAGCATGTGAAGATTCTTCATTCCAACATGGGCTAGTCGGCGATGCCAGAGCCAACCCATATTAGTCTTAGCAATTAAGCAAGTATCAAGTTCAGCTCTATTAAAATCAACTAAGTATAGCTGACCCTCTAATACTCCCTTAAATGCTACTGAATCATCACTTCTTCTAAAGATAGTAACACCTATATCCATAAAAAGACAGTTGTAACTCATTTTGCATAATTGAGAAACTGAAAGCAAGTTATAGTCTAAAGAACCTACAAGAAAAACATTGGAATTAGAATGGTCAGAGGATATAGCAATTTTACCAAGTCCTTTGACCAAACCTTGATTTCCATCCCCGAATGTGATAGCTCTTTGGGGATCTTCATTTTTCTCATAGGAGGAGAACATCCTTTTCTCTCCTGTCATGTGGTTTGTGCACCCGCTATCAATAATCCAACTTGAGCCTCCAGATGCATAAACCTACAAAACAATTTTAGGCCTTGTTCTTAGGTACCCAAACGGTCTTAGGTCCTTTCACATTAGAAACAAGCACCCTGGGTACCCAAACACAAGTTTTGGAGCCCTTGTGTTTGCCCCCAACATATTTGACAACTACTTTGCCTGATTTGTTAGTGAGCACATAAGAAGCATCAAAAGTCTTAAATGAAACATTAGGCTCATTTGATGCAATAGGAGATTTCTTTTTAGGCATTTTAACATGAGTAGAATGCCTAGAGCTAGATGCCTCATTCTTATACATAAATGCATGGTGAGAAACAGAATGAGACTTATTTGCATGAAATCTCCTAATCTTATGCTCAGGATAACCAGCAGGATATAAAATGTAACCCTCATTATCTTGAGCCATGGGAGCCTTGCCCTTTACAAAGTTTGACAATTTCTTAGGGCCATTAAGCTTGACATTGCTTCCCTGTTGGAAACCAATGCCATCCTTAATGCTAGGGCATCTCCCATTATAAAGCATGCTTCTAGCAAATTTAAAATTTTCGTTTTCTATCTCATTCTCATTAATTTTAGTAGTTAGTTGAGCTATGTGATCATTTTGTTCTTTAATTAAAGCTAGGTGATCATGAATAGCATCAACATTAACATCTCTACATCTAGTACAAATAGAGACATTATTAATACTAGATGTAGAGGGTTTGCAAACATTTAATTCATTAATCTTAGCATATAAAATAACATTCTCATCTCTAAGATTGACAATAGAAGCATTGCAAACATTTAAATCTTTAGCCTTTGAAATTAAACTAGCATTTTCAATTTTAAGGCTAGAAATTGATTCATTCAATTTATCAACCTTAGCAATCAAACTAGCATTATCATTTTTAAGATTAACAATTGAATCATGACAAACATTTGATTTTTCAACCTTAGCAAGTAAATTACCGTTCTCATTTTTAAGGTTGAAAATGGTGTCATGGCAAATGCTAAGCTCCTTAGTCAAATTTTCATTCTTTTCTACTTCCTGAGCATGAGCATTCTTTACCTTAACATGCTTTTTATTTTCCTTAATAAGGAATTCCTCTTGGCCATCCAAGAGTTCATCCTTCTCATGAATAGCATCTATTAATTCATTCAATTTTTCTTTTTGTTGCATGTTAAGATTGGCAAAAAGACTAAGCAAATCATCCTCATCTTCACTAGAGCTACCCTCATCACTAGATGTTGTATATTTAGTGGAGGCTCTAGATTTTACCTTCTTCTTTTTGGTGTCCTTTGCCATGAGGCACTTGTGGCCGACGTTGGGGAAGAGGAGGCCTTTGTTGACGGCGATGTTGGCGGCGTCCTCGTCGGAGGAAGAGTCAGTAGAGCTCTCATCGGAGTCCCATTCCTGACAAACATGGGCATCGCCACCCTTCTTCTTGTAGTATCTTTTCTTTTCCTTCCTCTTTCCCTTCTTGTCGTCGCCCCTGTCACTGTCACTACATAATGGACATTTAGCAATAAAGTGACCGGGCTTACCACATTTTTAGCACACTTTCTTGGAGCGGGGCTTGTAATCCTTCCCCCTCCTTTGCTTGAGGATTTGGCGGAAGCTCTTTATGATGAGCGTCATTTCCTCGTTGTCGAGCTTAGAGGCGTCGATGGGGAGTCTACTTGATGTAGACTCTTCTTTCTTGTCCTCCGTTGCTTTGAATGCGACGGGTTGCACCTCGGATATGGAGGTGTCGCCTTGCTCGAGGATTTGTTTGGATCCTTTGATCATCAACTCAAAGCTCACAAACTTTCCTATCACTTCTTCGGGAGACATTAGCTTGTATCTAGGATCACCACGAATTAATTGAACTTGTGTAGGATTACGAAAAACAAGTGATCTTAGAATAACCTTGACCATTTCATGGTCATCCCATTTGGTGCTCCCGAGATTGCGCACTTGGTTGACTAAGGTCTTGAGCCGGTTGTACATTGCTTGTGGCTCCTCTCCTTGGTTGAGGACAAATCGACCGAGCTCCCCCTCGAGCGTCTCCCGCTTGGTGATCTTGGTCACCTCATCTCCTTCGTGCGCGGCCTTTAGCACGTCCCAAATCTCCTTGGCACTCTTCAACCCTTGTACCTTATTATACTCCTCTCGACATAGAGAGGCAAGGAGTATAGTAGTGGCTTGGGAGTTGAAGTGCCGGATTTGGGTGACCTCATTCGAGTCGTAGCCTTCATCCTCCACGGATGGTACCTGCGCTCTAAACTCAACAATGTCCCAAATGCTAGCGTGGAGTGAGGTTAGATGATGCCTCATTTTATCACTCCACATACAATAATCTTCACCGTAAAAAACCGGTGGTTTGCCTAATGGGACAAAAAGTAAAGGAGTGTGTTTGGAAATGCGAGGATAGCGTAAGGGGATCTTACTAAACTTCTTGCGCTCATGGCGCTTAGAAGTGACGGACGGTGCGTCGGAGCCGGAGGTGGAGGGCGGAAGAATCGGTCTCGTAGTATACCACTTTCTTGATTTTCTTCTTCTTGTCGCCACTCCGGTGCGACTTTACACGGGGAGGTGAGTCCTCCATTCCTTTGGCGCCGGACACCCCTGATGGAGCCTTCCCGCGGCTTGTGTCCGTTTCCATCTCCCTCTTGGCGGATCATCCCGACATCACTTCGAGTGGTTAGACTCTAATGAAGTGTCAGACTCTGATACCAATTGAAAGTTGCCTAGAGGGGGGTGAATAGGCAAAATCTGAAATTTATAAACTTAAAGCACAACTACAAGCTGGGGTTAGCGTTAGAAATAAATGTGAGTCCAAAAGAGAGGGTGAAAACAAATCACAAGCAAATGAAGCGGATGACACGGTGATTTATTTTACCGAGGTTCGGTTCTTGAGAACCTACTCCCCGTTGAGGTGGTCACAAAGACCAGGTCTCTTTCAACCCTTTCCCTCTCTCAAACGGTCACTTAGACCGAGTGAGTTTTCTCCTTAATCAAACGGGTCACTTAGACCCAGGGGCGAAGGGCCCAGTATGGTCCAGTATTGCCTGGGCAATACCTTGGGCTAGCCCACTAAAAGATTAGAGATTAGGGTTCTCTGTGTGAGACACAGCCGCTGCCCGCTGAGCCGCACCCGCACGGCCGCACAGGCACAATCGCAGGCGCCTCCCAAACCCGCACGACCGCTCAGCCGCTGGCCGCTGACCGCTCGGCAGACGGTCTGCTCGGCTGCTCCTCATCTCCGGCGCTCTGCTCGGCTACTCGGTAGACGACAGTCCTGCTCCGGCGCTTCGCTGCTCGCCCGGCCAGCCGGCCTGCTCAGCTGCTCCTGCAGACAGCAGACTGCAGTCCTCCTGCCTCTGCCTGCTTGTCCGGTGTCCCGCCCGATAGGCGGCGGTCGGCTGCGGGCTGTGGCTGTTTGTCCCGGCCCACGGAGGCACCGACCCGGCTGGCTGCCACAGTGCCGCTGCTTCCAGCTTGCTTCCTGCTTGCTTTAGTTTATTACTTCATTAGTTGCTTGACTGCAGACTGCTTGAGTTTGAGTGCTTGACTACCTGTCCCATTCGATGGCCTAAAGGTAGCGCGTTAGTATTTATTTGATTATGCGCGTGAGTATTTGATTATGCTTGTCTAATCAATTAGATTTTTTAATGTGCAGATTTTCCAATTTCTAAATAGCAGTCTTAGATATAAACAAAAACAAGGCAAAGAATATGGTCCAAAAAAGTATCTCTCTATATTATGTGAACACTCCTTGTTGGCTGTTGTAATGTCTTCTAATTATCTAATACATGCTATATGATTCGTAAAATGACAAATTTAAAGAGCTATTTCAATCAAGCTTCTAGTGGAAGTAGACCAAGCACTCGCGCTAGTGGAGTTTACAATGAACCCAGAATACAAGTTGGAGTTCAAGATAATTGAAAGTCGCCTAGTGGGGGGTGGATAGGCGAAACCTGAAAATTATAACTTTACACCCCAACTAGATCCCTTGATTAGTGGTTAGAACAAGATGCACAATTAACGGAGTATAAAAACTAAGTCCTTTGCTTGCAAAGAGTGTTGCTTTCAAATAATGCGGAATTGATAAATCAATGCAACTAATAGGTTTATGGAGAATAAAGCAAGAGGACTTATATAAGTAGAGCAATAACGCAAGTTCTTTCTTGCAAGGCGTTGCTTCACTAAATGAGAATTTAACTTGAAACAACACCAAATAATATTAGCAAAGAATAGTGCAAGAGAACTTAAGAGAGAGAAAACAAACAAATCACAAGCAATAAGCACACAAGACACGGGTGGTTTGTTTTACCGAGGTTCGGCCCTCGAAGGCCTAGTCCCCGTTGAGGAGTCCACTAAGGACGGGTCTCTTTCAACCCTTTCCCTCTCTCCACCGATCACCAAGACCGGCGATCTCTTCTTTTTCTCAAGGATCACTTAAGACCCCGCAAGGATCACCACACACTTAGGTGTCTCTTGCTAGCTTTACAAGCCTCCAAAACTTTGGAGGAAGTTCAATGAGAGTCAAAACTCCACGCGCGAATGATCACAAGATGTAGCACACACTTTCTCTCAATGATTCTCACAAGGCACTATTGCTAAACTCACACGAGAAGCTTTCTTTTGCTTGCTCTCTCTTTTGTGGCTCTTGTGTTGGTTGTAGTGGTCTAAATCTTGTGTATAGGATGGATCAATGAATAGAGATGGTTGGGAGGGCTTGGATATGTCAACAAAATGACTTGGAATGTTGTTTGGACTCCCACACCTTGAAGTGGCCGGTTGGGGTGGTATTTATAGCCATCAACCAAATTGTAGCCGTTGGAGAAGGCTGCTGGTGATGGGCGCACCGGACAGTCCGGTGCGCCACCGGACAGTGTCCGGTGCGCCGCCATGTCATCCTATCGTTAGGGCTTGGAGCTGGTCGACCGTTGGAGGCTTTGCCCTCATGTGGCACTAGACAGTCCGGTGCCCCTCTGACCATCTGTTCTGACATCTGCGTTGCACTGTTCACTTTTGCAGAGTCGGTCGTTGCACACAGGTAGCCGTTGCCCCGCTGGTACACCGGACAGTCCGGTGGTGCACTGGACAGTCCGGTGAATTATAGCGGAGCAGCGCCTGAGAAACCCAAAGCAGCAGATTTCGGAGTGTACGGTCCCTGGTGCACCGGACACTGTCCGGTGGCACACCGGACAGTCCGGTGCGCCGGACCAGGGAGCACTTCGGTTTCATTTGCTCTTTTCCTTTTGAGCCCTTTTTAATCTTTGGATTGGTTTGAGTTGAACCTTTGGCACCTGTAGAACATATACTCTAGAGCAAACTCGTTAGTCCAATTATTTGTGTTGGGCATTTCAACCACCAAAAACATTTAGGAAAAGTTTAAAGCCTATTTCCCTTTCAATCTCCCCCTTTATGGTGATTGATGCCAACACAAACCAAAGCAAATATATAAGTGAGTAACTGAACTAGTTTGCATAAGGTAGTGGAAAGGTTGCTTGGAATTAAACCAATCTTTTTCTTCTACTAGATATGCATGGATGCTTTCTTTTATTCTGGACCACGCTTGCACCACTAGTTTTGTTTTTGCAAATTCTTTGTAAAGTTCTTTTCAAAAACATTTTGCAAATAGGTCAAAGGTATATGAGTAAGATTGAAAGAAGCATTTTCAAGATTTGAAATTTTCTCCCCCTGTTTCAAATGCTTTTCCTTTGACTTAAACAAAACTTCCCCTCAATAAAATTCTCCTCTTAGTGTTCAAGAGGGTTTTACCAATTGAGATAGAATTTTCAAATATACCAATTGAAAACATTTAAAACTTAAACTTATTTCGAAAAATTTTAAAATTGGCGTGGTGGTGCGGTCCTTTTGCTTTGGGCTAAAACTTTCTCCCCCTTTGGCATGAATCGCCAAAAACGGATACTTTAAGTGAAATATGAGCCCTTAAACTTTCTCCCCTTTGGTATGAGTAATAAGAATGAAGATTATACCAATTGGGAGTAGTATGTGGAGTGATGGCGAAGGATAGATAATATCGATGGAGTTGAGTGGAAGCCTTGTCTTCGCCGAGGACTCCATTTCCCTTTCTACGACTTAGCATAGAGATCACTTGAAAGCACATTAGTCGTAGACATAAAGAGATATGATCAAAAAATATATCAATTAAGCATAATCATAGTTCTATATAACATAGATTGCTCCTCCTAAATATGTGCATGGAGAGGAACATATATTTTGGCCTTAAATGCCAATTGCACATAATTAGGTTAATGAGAACATATCTATATCATATAGAATGTGAAGTGCATTATGTCATAGTGTAAGTGTGACGCTCATGACAGTTTATGCACTTATGAAAGCATGTTATAAACATCTTAAGCATTTTCCCTTAAGGATTTCAAAGAGGCTTAAGGACCATCCACCTTTGGAACAAAGGTAGCTTATCCTTGTTACAAGGTTAAGCTTTAAGCTCTTTGACAATAAAATTACTTCACCTAGTTTTAACAAAGATGCATTAATACAGGAATGAAATGTTTGAGAGGTTAAACTAAGTATGAAGTAGGGATAATGCATGGACATGCTTTCTCTTCCTTTTAGACAAGATATGCAAAGAAAGTAGAGAAAAGGAAGATCTAGGTACATGTGTAAATGAGAGGAAGTAGTTTTACCATTTTGTACCCTCACATAGAGACGCTCTCTTCACTGTGCTTTGTCCTTAGTCTTAGTTGCTTAAGACCTATATTCAAGACAATGTATAGAAATATTTTGCACAAGAGAGAGTTCTACAAGTAGTGATCCTTCTCCAAGTCATTGTTAGCATATATCAAATGGATCATAAATTGCATAAATGAATCATGAATTCTCCTTTTAACTTAGTGCACATCAGGAGAGATATCAATTGATAGTATATACGGCATTTTAAAGACAATTATAGAGAAGCATTATACATCTTGATCAAGGCTTGTAAAATTTGCAATAAACAACTTAAGCCTTGTATTCTCATAATGAAAAAGATTTAGAATGCTTACAACCACATCATTGATTGTTTTGAAGAACTTAGTGTCCAAGTAGGTGTTGTTTGTTCTTGATGCCCTCCTCTTTCATTTGAGTGTCCTCCCTTTGTAGTTGTCTCTTTTTTTCTTCCAAACTTAATGAAAATACTTAAGAGAGATGTTAATAGCACAAGGGAGTATATGATGAAGGATGATTTTGTTAGATAAGAAATATAAATAATTCATCATCCATAAGTCACATAGACATGAAGTAAACTCCTTAACATTAGTGCACATCATTAGGAAAAAGGAATATGCACCTTTTAAACATTTTGATCAATCATAGGAAATTTACTTCTTCATATTGAATTTTAATAATATTACTTGGAAGCATATCAATATGAGAACAGGTATAGCAAAGGCATGAAATAGATTCTAATGGACCAGTGCATTTATGAGAACGAGATTGAAAGCACATCTAGCTGATTTAAGTCCAACAAAGAATCTATTCTTCATATAGGTAGAATATGATAGTTTAGAGTAAATAACCATTGATGGAAAAAAAGAGTTCCCATACCTTTGCTTTTACCTTTCTTCCTTTGGGTGAAGAGTAACCCTAGAGGCTTGTGACTTAAACATGCACTTTCTCTTTTGTAAATTTCCATAAGTAAGCTCAAGAGATACGTTGTTAGTAACACAAGCACTACTTTCCCTTTTTGTAATCATTTTTGACAAGGAATGAAAAGTGGATTACTAGAGCATGGAAACTTTATAATATGAACTAGATTATTTCGTGATATATGCTTGTAAAACAAGCATAATTAATTCCTTAAGATAATGGGAACAAATCCAATTCATAACATGGAGAGCGATGAATGTAGAAGAATCATATCCAATTTAAGCAAGAAGCATAACAACATAAGTCATTGGATTGATTTTTCTTTTTATGTTAGATTACGCACTTCCAAAGAGAAACTTATTCTCTACAAGTGAGACTACTTAGATAAAAGCATTAGTCTCACTATTCTAGTTATAGAGAGAATTTTCCTTTTATAAGTGTCCTAAAGATTTGAATTCCTTACATGACACCTTATTCTTTTAAGAACATGGAATATCTCTCTATATCTAGAATCATGGCAATAATAAGATAATTAGTGTAAAACATGCCATGAGGTACTTACGATAATTTAAAGCATGTAGATTGCCATAGTATAGAAAAGATGAATATGCAATCTACCATATGAGAGGAATTTCTTCAAAGAATGGTGACAATTTTAAGACATTTGAAGTGCTTCTTTTTCTATGTGACTACACAAAACACATGAGAAATGGTAAATTAAGATACGTGCACTTAAAAACATAAGTGTTACCATCCTTTGGCTTTCCTCCATGTTGTAGGCCTTGATCTTTTCCGCACAGGATAATTCTTTATTTCCTACAATATCAATATCTTCCCCGAGATGATATGAGTTTTAGACATAATAATTTGAAATAACTTCGGGTCAATCTTGGATATACATAGATCATTGAAGATTGATAGCTTGAGTTAATAAGAATTGAATTGACTCTCTCAAGCACCCCAAAGCTTCATATCATCTCCTTCTCCTGCAAAGCTTGTCAAGCATATTTTGGTACCCATCGCTTGATGGGTCCATCAAGGTTAGTCAACAAAGATCTAGGAACCCAAAAGTCCTTTGTGTTAGCGCTTGGTAAACTCATCACCTTTCTAGCACAAGTTGCAATTTTGGGTTGCCTAGTTACATGTGAAATAATTGACAAGCTAGAAGTGGGATAGTTACCAATGGGACCATCCTTGCATTGATGTCCCTTCTTTCGGCATATGTAGCATAGGCGATCTTCAAGTCTTGAAGATTTCTTCTTTCCTCGTTTCTTGCTAGCTACATGGTTAGTAAATATCTTCTTTTCCAAAATTATGCCTTTTTGTTTAAAATGGGGACAAGACTTAATTAAGTGTCCCTTCTTTGAGCATTTAAAACAAAGTTTATCATCCTTGTTAATAATCAAGCCATTTTTAATATAGGGACATGACCTTATCGAGTGCCCCTTTTCAAAGCATTCACTACACTTTTTACTTCTCTTAATGTGAAGTGTGGCTTGATCATTACCTAGGATGTTACCTTGCATGGAGGCACGGTTGAGGCTTTTGGCAGAGGTATTGATTTTCTTTTGTTCCTTCGTCTTGGCAATCCTCAAGTCCTTGACATTTTCTTCAAGGGATTTAGTGCATGCCACGGTTGTTCTCGTCTCAAGCTTCTTCACCATGTGATCACGGTTATCTTGAGAAGGTTGAGCAATGCACTTCCCTTTTAGTTGTGTCAAGCTCATCTTTAGCCTCTCATTTTCTTCTTTGAGATTTTGATATGTATCATCTTTTATTCCTGCAAATTCTAGCTCAAAGGAAGATTTGCTTGTCGACGGACAACAAGCATTAGCACATGGTAATATAGTTTCAATTTGAATACATGTGCATGAGTGAGGTTGTCGGGATTTTAAGTTTTCTATCACAACCTCATGAGCAATGTTTAATATGATATGATCATCCATAAGATTTTCATGAGAATATAGAAGCATATCATATTTTTTTGAAAAGCTAGATTTTCAACTTTTAGCTTTTCTACTTGGTCCTTAAGCAAGGCATTCCTATTTACTAATTGAGCGATACAAAATAAAGAGTTATCTTGCTCAATTGTAATAGATTCATACCTTTGGACCAAATCAACATGAGGGCACTTTAGCTCCTCATGTTCTTTAGCCAACTCATCAAAGCTTAGCATTTTTATGGAGAGAATATCTTCTAGCATTTGACGAGCATTGCTTTGCTCTCTCGCTCTTTTTAGAAGTTTAAGCATGACCGCCTTATCTTCTAGGCTTAGATGAGCATAGAGTTGCATGAAGCTTCTTTCATCCTCCTCATCCTCATTTTTGCTTCCACTATCATTTTCATTAGCCACACAACATATGTGTGAATCAAAATTGGAAGACAAACCTTTTGGAGAGGTGGATTCATCGTTTGGTCTCCATTGTTCATTTTCTTCTTCTTCCTTCAAAGGGTTAGTTTCACAAGGACCAAAGGAAGTAGAAGCACAAAATGAACCATCATGTTTGGACTCATCAAATTTATTTTTAATTCTAGTCCAAATATCATGTGCATCACGAATAGATTCATTACCTCTACTATCCCATATGAGCAGAGCGAGGGCGTCCACCACCTACCGTGCCCCCGCCCGGCCCCATGCATCCCGCTCCTCGAAAACCTCTCCCTCCATGCCAGGGCTCATTGAGAGCACCTAGAGGGGGGGTGAATAGGTGATCCTGTAAAACTTCAAAAACTTATAGCCACAAAAACTTGGTTAATTGTTAGCACAATAATTGCCAAGTGGCTAAAGAGGAATCCTCAACAAAACACAATAACCAACAAGGATCAATCACAGAGATGGCACGGTGGTTATCCCGTGGTTCGGCCAAGACCAACGCTTGCCTACTCCACGTTGTGGCGTCCCAACGGACGAGGGTTGCAATCAACCCCTCTCAAGCGGTCCAAAGACCCACTTGAATACCACAGTGTTTTGCTTCCTTTTTCTCAATCCCGTTTGCGAGGAATCTCCACAACTTGGAGCCTCTCGCCCTTACACTTGAAATTCACAAAGAACACGGAGCAAGGGAGGGATTAGCAACGCACACAAGACACAAGAATCAGAGTGTCAACACGCACACAAATCTCAACAAGAGCTCGCAACACGACTCAATGAGTTCACAACTCCACAAGAGCTCTATATGCTATCATAATGAAACGAATGCGCGAAATCTATGTCTTGGTGTTTAGAAATGTTGTAGGAATGCTTGGTATCCTCCTCCATGCGCCTAGGGGTCCCTTTTATAGCCCCAAGGCAGCTAGGAGCCGTTTGGAGCAATCTTGGAAGGCTGATCTTGCCTTCTGTCGACTGGCGCACCGGACAGTCCGGTGCACACCGGACACTGTCCGGTGCCCGATTTCCTTCCTTAAATAGCGAAGCCGACCGTTGGCAGCCTGAGAGCCGTTGGCACACCGGACATGTCCGGTGCACACCGGACAGTCCGGTGCCATCTTCTAGCCGTTGGCTCGGCCACGTGTCCCGCGCAGATTGCGCGGCCGACCGTTGGCTCACCGGACAGTCCGGTGAATTTTAGCCGTACGTCGCCGATGAATTCCCGAGAGCGGCCACTTCGCTCGAACCAGCCTGCACCACCGGACAGTCCGGTGCTCCCAGACTCAGCAGAGTCTTGGCTGCTCGAGCCAAGACATTTACAATTGGATTTTTCCTGTTTCCAGCACTTAGACACAATACATTAGCCCATAAAACAATGTACTAAGTCTGAGAAACATACCTTTATCCTTGATTTATACTTTGTCCACCTCTTTACACTTAGGCACTTGTGTTGGACACTAAATCACCAAAACACTTAGAAATGGCCCAAGGGCACATTTCCCTTTCAATCTCCCCCTTTTTGGTGATTTATGCCAACACAACATAAAGCAAGTAGAACAAGTACAAAATCAAATCAAATAAGAGTTCAAAATTGTTTTGATTCAATTTTGACATATATGGATTACTCTATGCCACCACTTGGTTTGTTTTTGTAAATCAAACTCAAATTCCTATCTCTAAGTCAAAACCACTTGTAGAGACATAAAGAGAGGTTTTCCAAAGAAATTTGATCAAGGATTTCAAAAACTCTCCCTTTTTTTCATAATCAACACTTCTCCCCACAAGAGGCCAACTTTTGACATATGAGACAATAAAAGAGTTTTGACAAACCAAAAGCTCTACTATTTTCAAAATTTCTCAAGTGGTAACTGATCCATTTCTCAAGTGGTAACTGATCCATTTATTGCTTTGGCCTTTATTTTCTCCCCCTTTGGCATCAAGCACCAAAACGGGATCAATCTTGGCCCCTGAACCCCATTGCCTCACCAAAATCATCAAAAGAGAACACAAAGGCAATAAGAGTATAAAGATGAACTTGGAGAAGTTACTCTTTTCATCGGAGTGCAGTGGAAGTCTTGCATGGTCCAAGTCCACCTTTTCCCTTTCAATTCTCCTTGGAGACTAAAACAACCAAACTCAAGTACATGGTTAGTCTCAAAGGGTCCAGTTGTAGCACAGCTCCCCCTAAATATGTGCATCACTTGCAAAAAGGACTTGTGAGGTCCAGGGAGTGTTTGTACAACTTGAGCACCACAATAAGCAACAAAATGCAGAATGAACATGATCAAAGGCATAAACACATATATGCTACAATTCAATCCAAGTTCCGCGAATCTAAGATATTGAGCTCAATACGCAGCCTGCAAAAGGTCTTCTCATCTAGAGGCTTGGTAAAGATATCGGCTAGCTGGTTCTCGGTGCTAACATGAAACACTTCGATATCTCCCTTTTCCTGGTGGTCTCTCAAAAAGTGATGCCGGATGTCAATGTGCTTTGTGCGGCTGTGCTCAACAGGATTTTCCGCTATTCGAATAGCACTCTCATTGTCACATAGGAGTGGGACTTTGCTCAGATTGTAGCCAAAGTCCCGGAGGGTTTGCCTCATCCAAAGCAGTTGCGCGCAACACTGTCCTGCGGCAACGTACTCGGCCTCAGCGGTGGATAGGGCAACGGAGGTTTGTTTCTTAGAGTTCCATGACACCAGGGACCTTCCTAAGAATTGGCACATCCCCGATGTACTCTTCCTATCGACCTTACATCCAGCATAGTCGGAATCTGAGTACCCAATTAAGTCAAAGTTAGACCCCTTTGGATACCAGATCCCGAAGCAAGGCGTAGCGACTAAATATCTAAGAATTCGCTTCACAGCCACTAAGTGACACTCCTTAGGATCGGATTGAAATCTAGCACACATGCATACGCTAAGCATAATATCCGGTCTACTAGCACATAAATAAAGCAAAGAACCTATCATGGACCGGTATGCTTTTTGATCAACGGACTTACCACCTTTGTTGAGGTCGGTGTGTCCGTCAGTTCCCATCGGCGTCTTTGCGGGCTTGGCGTCCTTCATCCCAAACCGCTTTAGCAAGTCTTGCGTGTACTTCGTTTGGGAGATGAAAGTGCCGTCCTTGAGTTGCTTCACTTGAAACCCAAGGAAGTAGTTCAACTCGCCCATCATCGACATCTCGATTTTTTGCGTCATCACCCTGCATGCTCTTGGGGCTTGCTTAAGTCCATAGAGCGCCTTAGAGAGCTTACACACGTGGTCGGGGTACCGTTCATCCTCAAAGTCAGGGGGTTGCTCCACGTACACCTCCTCCTTGATCGGCCCGTTGAGGAAAGCGCTCTTCACATCCATTTGGTACAACCTGAAGGAATGGTGAGCGGCATATGCTAGCAAGATACGAATTGATTCTAGCCTAGCCACGGGAGCAAAAGTCTCCTCAAAGTCCAAACCTGCGACTTGGGCATAACCTTTTGCCACAAGCCGAGCCTTGTTCCTTGTCACCACCCCGTGCTCGTCCTGTTTATTGCGGAACACCCACTTGGTTCCCACAACATTTTGCTTGGGGCGAGGCACTAGTGTCCAAACTTCATTGCGCTTGAAATTGTTGAGTTCCTCCTGCATGGCCAACACCCAGTCCGGATCTAGCAAGGCCTCTTCTAGCCTGAAAGGCTCAATAGAAGAGACAAAAGAGTAATGCTCACAAAAATTAACTAATCTTGAATGAGTAGTTACTCCCTTGCTAATATCACCCAAAATTTGGTCGACGGAATGATCCCTTTGGATCGTCGCTCGAACTTGGGTTGGAGGTGCCTGAGGTGCTTCTTCCTCTTCAATTTGAACACCCTGTGCTCCCCCTTGATCATGCGCCTCCACTTGAGGTACCTGTTCGTCATCCTGGGTTGGGGGATGCACCATAGTTGAGGAAGACAGTTGATCTTGCTCCAAATGTTCCTGAGGCCGTACATCTCCAATCGCCATGGTGCGTATTTCTGCCGTTGGAACGTCTTCTTCATCTACATCATCAAGATCAACAACTTGCTCTCTTGGAGAGCCATTAGTCTCATCAAATACAACGTCGCTAGAGACTTCAACCAAACCCGATGATTTGTTGAAGACCCTATACGCCTTTGTATTTGAATCATAACCTAATAAAAACCCTTCTACGGCTTTGGGAGCAAATTTGGAATTCCTACCCTTCTTCACTAGAATGTAGCATTTACTCCCAAATACACAAAAGTACGATACATTGGGTTTGTTACCAGTCAGCAGCTCATATGAAGTCTTCTTGAGGAGGCGGTGAAGGTAGACCCTGTTGATGGCGTGGCAAGCCGTGTTCACGGCTTCTGACAAAAAGCACTCGGGGGTCTTGAACTCTCCAAGCATAGTCCTCGCCATATCTATGAGCGTCCTGTTCTTCCTCTCTACCACACCATTTTGCTGAGGTGTGTAGGGAGCGGAGAACTCGTGCTTGATCCCCTCCTCCTCAAGGAACTCCTCCACTTGAAGATTCTTGAATTCGGACCCGTTGTCGCTCCTTATCTTCTTCACCTTGAGCTCAAACTCATTTTGAGCTCTCCTTAGGAAGCGCTTGAGGGTCCCTTGGGTTTCAGACTTATCCTGCAAAAAGAACACCCAAGTGAAGCGGGAAAAGTCATCAACAATAACTAGACCATACTTACTTCCTCCTATGCTCAGATAGGCGACAGGTCCGAAGAGGTCCATATGCAGCAGCTCCAGAGGTCTTGACGTGGTCATCACATTCTTGCTGTGATGTGCTCCTCCCACTTGTTTACCTGCTTGACAAGCTGCATAAGGTCTATCTTTTTCGAAATGAACATTGGTTAGACCTATCACGTGTTCTCCCTTTAGAAGCTTGTGGAGGTTCTTCATCCCCACATGTGCTAAGCGGCGATGCCACAACCAGCCCATGCAAGTCTTAGCCATTAAGCATGCATCTAGACCGGCCTCTTCTTTTGCAAAATCAACTAAGTAAAGTTTGCCGTCTAGTACACCCTTAAAAGCTAGTGAACCATCACATCTTCTAAAGACAGACACATCTACATTTGTAAATAAACAATTATATCCCATATTACATAATTGACTAACAGATAGTAAATTATATCCAAGACTCTCCACTAAAAACACATTAGAGATAGAATGCTCATTTGATATTGCAATCTTGCCTAAACCTTTCACCTTGCCTTGGTTCCCATCACCGAATATGATTGAATCTTGGGAATCCTTATTCTTGACGTAGGAGGTGAACATCTTCTTCTCCCCCCTCATATGGTTTGTGCATCCGCTGTCAATAATCCAGCTTGAACCCCCGGATGCATAAACCTGCAAGGCAAATTTAGGCTTGGGTCTTAGGTACCCAACTCATGTTGGGTCCTACAAGGTTAGCACAAATATCCTTAGGGACCCAAATGCAAGTTTTGTCTCCCTTGCATCTTGCCCCTAATTTTCTAGCAACTATCTTCCTATCCTTTCTACAAATAGCAAAAGAAGCATTTAAAGCATGATATATTGTAGAAGGTTCATTTACTTTCCTAGGAACATTAACAACATTTCTCCTAGGCATATTATGAACAACATTTCTCCTACCAACATTTCTATCATGCACATAAGAAGAACTAGAAGCAAACATGGCATGAGAATCAAAGGCATTATATGCATTACAACTCCTATAAGCATTTCTAGATTGTCTCCTATCATGGTACATAAAGGCATGGTTCTTTTGCACACTACTAGCCATAGGGGCCTTCCCTTTCTCCTTGGCGGAGATGGGAGCCTTATGGCTTGTCAAGTTCTTGGCTTCCCTCTTGTAGCCAAGTCCATCCTTAATTGAGGGGTGTCTACCAGTCGTGTAGGCATCCCTTTCAAATTTTAGCTTGTCAAATTCATTCTTTCTAGTCTTAAGTTGGGCATTAAGACTAGCTAATTCCTCATTTAATTTGGAAATTGAAACTAAATGATCACTACAAGCATCAATGTCAAAATCTTTACACCTATTACAAGTTTCAACAATTTCTACACAAGAATCAGATTTACTAGCTACTTCTAGTTTAGCATTTAAATCATCATTAAAACCTTTTAACGTAGCAATAGTTTCATGACAAGAAGATAATTCACTAGAGAGCATTTCATTCCTTTTAATTTCAAGAGCAAGAGATTTTTGTGCACTAACAAATTTATCATGCTCCTCATATAAAAGATCCTCTTGTTTTTCTAGTAATCTATTCTTGTCATTCAAAGCATCAATCAACTCATTAATCTTATCAATTTTAGATCTATCTAATCCCTTGAATAAGCATGAGTAATCTATCTCATCATCATCACTAGACTCATCCTCACTTGAAGAAGCATAAGTACTAGTATCATGAGTGCTTACTTTCTTCTCTCTTGCCATGAGGCAAGTGTGACGCTCGTTTGGGAAGAGGGATGACTTGTTGAAGGCGGTGGCGGCGAGTCCTTCATTGTCGGAGTCGGAGGAGGAGCAATCCGAATCCCACTCCTTGCCTAGATGTGCCTCGCCCTTTGCCTTCTTGTATGCCTTCTTCTTCTCCCTCTTGCTCCCTTGGACCTGTTCACTATCATTGTCGGGACAGTTAGCAATAAAATGACCAAGCTTACCGCATTTGAAGCATGAGCGCTTCCCCTTGGCTTTGGTCTTGCTTGGCTGTCCCTTGCGACCTTTAAGCGCCGTCTTGAATCTTTTGATGATGAGGGCCATCTCTTCATCATTAAGTCCGACCGCCTCAATCTGTGCCACCTTGCTAGGTAGCGCCTCCTTGCTTCTTGTTGCCTTGAGAGCAAGGGGTTGCGACTTGTTGATCGGACCATTCAAGGCGTCGTCCACGTACCTCGCCTCCTTGATCATTATTCGCCCGCTAACGAATTTTCCGAGGACTTCTTCGAGCGACATTTTGGTGTACCTGGGATTCTCACGAATATTATTCACCAAATGAGGATCAAGAATGGTAAAGGACCTTAGCATCAGTCGGACGACGTCGTGGTCCGTCCATCGCGTGCTTCCGTAGCTCCTTATTTTGTTGATAAGGGTCTTGAGCCGGTTGTATGTTTGAGTTGGCTCCTCGCCCCTTATCATCGCGAACCTTCCAAGCTCGCCCTCCACCAACTCCATTTTGGTGAGCAAGGTGACGTCGTTCCCCTCATGAGAGATCTTGAGGGTGTCCCAGATCTGCTTGGCATTGTCCAAGCCGCTCACCTTGTGATACTCGTCCCTGCACAAAGAGGCTAGCAACACAGTAGTAGCTTGTGCATTCTTATGAATCTGTTCATTAATAAACACAGGACTTTCCGAGCTATCAAATTTCATTCCACTTTCCACAATCTCCCAAATGCTTGGATGGAGAGAAAACAGGTGAGTACGCATTTTGTGGCTCCAAAATCCGTAGTCCTCTCCATCAAAGTGAGGGGGCTTGCCAAGTGGAATGGGGAGCAATTGAGCATTTGAGCTATGCGGAATGCGCGAATAATCGAAAGAAAAGTTTGAGTTAACCGTCTTTCATCTGTCGTAGTCGTCATTGTCCTTTTGGGAGGAGGAAGATTCGTCGCTGTCGTAGTACACAATTTCCTTGATGCGCCTTGTCTTCTTCTTCCTCCCGTCTTTTCTTTTGTGGCCTGAGCCTGAGTCGGTGGGCCTGTCATCATTGGGCTCGTTGACGAAGGACTCCTTCTCCTTGTCGTTGATCACCATCCCCTTGCCCTTAGGATCCATCTCTTCGGGCGGTTAGTCCCTTTCTTGAAGAGAACGGTTCTGATACCAATTGAGAGCACCTAGAGGGGGGGGGTGAATAGGTGATCCTGTAAAACTTCAAAAACTTATAGCCACAAAAACTTGGTTAATTGTTAGCACAATAATTGCCAAGTGGCTAAAGAGGAATCCTCAACAAAACACAATAACCAACAAGGATCAATCACAGAGATGGCACGGTGGTTATCCCGTGGTTCGGCCAAGACCAACGCTTGCCTACTCCACGTTGTGGCGTCCCAACGGACGAGGGTTGCAATCAACCCCTCTCAAGTGGTCCAAAGACCCACTTGAATACCACGGTGTTTTGCTTCCTTTTTCTCAATCCCGTTTGCGAGGAATCTCCACAACTTGGAGCCTCTCGCCCTTACACTTGAAATTCACAAAGAACACGGAGCAAGGGAGGGATTAGCAACGCACACAAGACACAAGAATCAGAGTGTCAACACGCACACAAATCTCAACAAGAGCTCGCAACACGACTCAATGAGTTCACAACTCCACAAGGGCTCTATATGCTATCATAATGAAACGAATGCGCGAAATCAATGTCTTGGTGCTTAGAAATGTTGTAGGAATGCTTGGTATCCTCCTCCATGCGCCTAGGGGTCCCTTTTATAGCCCCAAGGCAGCTAGGAGCCGTTTGGAGCAATCTTGGAAGGCTGGTCTTGCCTTCTGTCGACTGGCGCACCGGACAGTCCGGTGCACACCGGACACTGTCCGGTGCCCGATTTCCTTCCTTAAATAGCGAAGCCGACCGTTGGCAGCCTGAGAGCCGTTGGCGCACCGGACATGTCCGGTGCACACCGGACAGTCCGGTGCCATCTTCTAGCCATTGGCTCGGCCACGTGTCCCACGCAGATTGCGCGGCCGACCGTTGGCTCACCGGACAGTCCGGTGCACACCGGACAGTCCGGTGCACACCGGACAGTCCGGTGAATTTTAGCCGTACGTCGCCGATGAATTCCCGAGAGCGGCCACTTCGCTCGAACCAGCCTGGCGCACCGGACACTGTCCGGTGCACCACCGGACAGTCCGGTGCTCCCAGACTCAGCAGAGTCTTGGCTGCTCGAGCCAAGACATTTACAATTGGATTTTTTCTGTTTCCAGCACTTAGACACAATACATTAGTCCATAAAACAATGTACTAAGTCTGAGAAACATACCTTTATCCTTGATTTGTACTTTGTCCACCTCTTTACACTTAGGCACTTGTGTTGGACACTAAATCACCAAAACACTTAGAAATGGCCCAAGGGCACATTTCCCTTTCACTCATCCCCACTGTGTTGTAGCCGCCATCATCGCCGAAATCCTCGCTCGCCCCACGTCGCGCCGAAATCCTCATCTGCCCCGCGCCTGCCCCTGCCCCCTGCCTCCCAAACCGCGCCCGCCCCTCAGCCCCGGTGCCCGCCTCTGCGTCCCACACTACGACAACCACCCCCTTCTCTCACGAGATGCTGTCTCTCCTCCACTTAATCCCTAACATAGCTTCTCCACCACGCTCCCAGCCTCATCGCAGCGGAGTTTCTCCTCCTCCTCCTCAATGCCTAACCCCCGCCCCTACGATGCCGTCGTCGCCTGGTATCTGATCGGTGTTTCGTCTACGAAGGCAGCCCAGCGCGGCGATGCGCTAGCCGTGGGGCGGCTGCTTCTCGGGCGGTGACGTCCGCGTAGGCGGGCGCGTCATCCCCCAGGAGCCAGAGCCGGAGGTCTTCTCCTTCGTCGAGCCCTTCCGCGTTGTGGTTCCCAGGTGAGTACAGAACTAGCCATCCCTCTCCTCGAATAATGCTACAGATCTGCTCATGGGTAGCTAGAACATCTCCATCAATTCTGCTCTTTAATTCTAATCTAATGGATATCACAAAATCTTGGAGAGTTTTTTCCATCGGTATGATAACTAGAACATATTCAACAGTTTTGTTGTGTTCATCAAAACACGGTTACTTTCAAGTCTTCATCAAAATAAGGTTACTTCAATCTACTCTTTTCTCACTCTCTTCCTCAATCATCGTTTTTTTCCATTACCTGATGTGGATGCTACTCGTGCTGAACGCCAGGTACCTTCTTTTCCATACTTTGCCAAGATTTCTTTTGATTTTTTAAAATTCAGACCCGAATGATAAGTAAACACATGAAGTCGGCAATCCTAATATATATATATCTTTGTTATTTCCTTCCAAAATCTTCTATTAGCACTTCCCATCTATGTCTCCCCTGGTAGCATCCACCTGCTCTGAGTGTTTGGGTAGTATCACTAGCAGCAAAAATCTATTGATCACAAACAACAAACAGTGATCTCGACGCATTTGGTCGGTAATGCTATTTTGATGAATGCACTTAGTTTGTAACTTTGTAATATGTGACAAAACAATGTCAATGAAAGAGCGATAACTAAGGCATTTGCCATGCAGTTTAATTGCTTTTATGATCAATAATTTTATATAGACATTTGTCTCTATCAATGTTAAAGGATTTTTCACATACATTTTTTGTTCTAAAAAATAAAATAGGGAAAACTCAATTCAACTGTGTAGGCACAATTTTGAAGCCAAGTTCACTAACGCTTGTTATTGGCGTCAGGTTTCACGGTTGTGTGAGTACCAGGGTGTAGATTCACGTTTTGATGTGATTGCAAGACAATACCTTGAAATTGTATGGGTAATATTTCCGGTGTTGCTGGCTGCTGCCATTAGTTTGCTTGCTAACCATGGTCGAGCTTCAGAAACTAGAGAGCATGCAATGGACAATTCACCAGGTGAAGATGGACCTAAAACCTCACCATGACCATGCTGTCATGAACTATTGTATAGTTTCTTATAAATAAATATTGTTCAATTTCACAGATATCTAAAATAACTGCACATTCAAGTGACTATTTTCACAAAAATCTAAAATAATTGCATATTTAAGTGACTATTTTCATAGAAATCCAAAATAACTGTAGTTCTCAACTTGTAGACCAACCTGTTGTAGCTCCATTTTCAAGATATTGTGATCCAAAAAATAAACCCTTGATCTTTTCAATTTTTGATCTGATGTGCAATATTGTTGATTCATTTGCCATTTTTGTGGAGATTGCAATTTTGTCATTCCAAAAGGCAAATCAAAGTGGAATTGATAATAACCTCGATCGTGCAAAATTGGGAAAATTGGGAGACCTAAGAAATTCGTGGAACATGCTCTCTAAGCAATACAAGGAAGAATATGAAAAATGCATAGAAGAATGTATGTGCAGTGTGGTCTCTGTGTTTCATTTGTTTCTATTGGTTTGTGATTTGGAATTAGTAGATAAGCCATGCTTGAATTGCTTAATGATAGTTTTGTGTTTTTTTATTTTGTTACAGCGAAGTCACTAGATTATGATAAACTGTATAAAGGTCTGGAGGTGCTAGCTGATCTTGACAAACATGCAAATTCTAGGGTTATCATACCTCTCACTGGTTCTCCCTTGTAACGAACTTATTTGGTGGATCTACAAGTGTTTGTACTCGGATACAATGCATGATATCTTGTATTATAACTTTCTGCTCGTTATTTTTCTACCTTAGCACAAGGTGGTTGCTGATCATTGCCCTATTTTGATTGCTTCAAGTTACCAAAGCATATTATTTGAGTGACCGATGAACATTGCATTTTGTGGATATGATAGATTTGTTCGATGTGTAAGACTTTTAACGTATGCAAAAAACTCTTAACTTTTACAAGATGTTAACAAAAACATACCATGACAATTAGTATTTCTGAATTTCAATATATCTTATCATAATATGTTTACTCCGTAGCAACGCACGGGCATTCACCTAGTAATTCATTATGAAGGCATGATAATCTTCTTTGCTAAGAGAATTACTTAAGATGTCATAAGCTAGGTAGTTTAAGCGTATACATCTTTGATCTTCCTCGGAAATATTTTTTCTATTATAACTAGAGGGTATGATACTCTTGTTTATAATTTGTTCTAATTGTGGATCTACGGTTCTAAAAGCATTTATCACCCTAGTAGACCATGAATCATAATTAGAACAATCGGAAAGTAATATCTCAAGAGTTACCTCATTGTTTTCCTTCGGAGGTGTCTTCTTGTTCTTTTGGGATCTTCTACGAGCCATCACTTCGAGTTGTTGGACTCAATATGAAGTGCCTAGCTCCGATACCAATTGAAAGTCGCCTAGAGGGGGGTGGATAGGCGAAACCTAAAAATTATAACTTTACACCCCAACTAGATCCCTTGATTAGTGGTTAGAACAAGATGCACAATTAACGGAGTATAAAAACTAAGTCCTTTGCTTGCAAAGAGTGTTGCTTTCAAATAATGCGGAATTGATAAATCAATGCAACTATTAGGTTTATGGAGAATAAAGCAAGAGGACTTATATAAGTAGAGCAATAACGCAAGTTCTTTCTTGCAAGGCGTTGCTTCACTAAATGAGAATTTAACTTGAAGCAACACCAAATAATATTAGCAAAGAATAGTGCAAGAGAACTTAGAGAGAGAGAAAACAAACAAATCACAAGCAATAAGCACATAAGACACGGGTGATTTGTTTTACCGAGGTTCGACCCTCGAAGGCCTAGTCTCCGTTGAGGAGTCCACTAAGGACGGGTCCCTTTCAACCCTTTCCCTCTCTCCACCGATCTTTTTCTCAAGGATCACTTAAGACCCCGCAAGGATCACCACACACTTAGGTGTCTCTTGCTACCTTTACAAGCCTCCAAAACTTTGGAGGAAGTTCAATGGGAGTTAAAACTCCACGCGCGAATGATCACAAGATGTAGCACACACTTTCTCTCAATGATTCTCACAAGGCACTATTGCTAAACTCACACGAGAAGCTTTCTTTTGCTTGCTCTCTCTTTTGTGGCTCTTGTGTTGGTTGTAGTGGTCTAAATCTTGTGTATAGGATGGATCAATGAATAGAGATGGTTGGGAGGGCTTGGATATGTCAACTAAATGACTTGGAATGTTGCTTGGACTCCCACACCTTGAAGTGGCCGGTTGGGGTGGTATTTATAGCCACCAACCAAATTGTAGCCGTTGGAGAAGGCTGCTGGCAATGGGTGCACCGGACAGTTTTCGGTGCGCCGCCACGTCATCCTGTCGTTAGGGCTTGGAGCTGGTCGACCGTTGGATGCTTTGTCCTCATGCGGCACCGGACAGTCCGGTGCCCCTCTGACCATCTGTTCTGACATCTGCGTTGCACTGTTCACTTTTGCAGAGTCGATCGTTGCGCGCAGGTAGCCGTTGCCCCGCTGGTACACCGGACAATCCGGTGGTGCATCGGACAGTCCGGTGAATTATAGTGGAGCAGCGCCTAAGAAGCCCGAAGTAGTAGAGTTCGGAGTGTACGGTCCCTGGTGCACCAGACACTGTCCGGTGGCACACCGGACAGTCCGGTGCGCCAGACTAGGGAGCACTTCAGTTTCCTTTGCTCTTTTCCTTTTGAGCCCTTTTTAATCTTTGGATTGGTTTGAGTTGAACCTTTGGCACCTGTAGAATATATACTCTAGAGCAAACTAGTTAGTCCAATTATTTGTGTTGGGCATTTCAACCACCAAAAACATTTAGAAAAAGGTTTAAAGCCTATTTCCCTTTTAAGAATAATAGTGAAGATGCCAATGGTGAAAATGTTAATGGTCAAGTCGAAGGTATAAATCAGTTCAACCCGGATCACATTATTTCTGATCCGGGACTTCGTATTCCAATCGATTCTTTTACTTCAATTTGCCATTGGTAACTCATTTTTTCTTTTTTTCCAGATTTTATTCGCTATATGGCATTTGGTTGTAAATGGATTGTAATCAAGATGACTATTAAATAAGGTATTTTTCAACATCTATTACTTATTTTGTAGCTATAAGTTATTTTAAACTGTGTCATAAATTTGTAGTCTTCGTTGTGTTAGCAACACCTAAATTTTCTGGTGTCCTCCGCCACTGCTTAGACCCCTACAAGAACCACCACAACTTGGTGTCTCTTGCTTTGATTACAAGTGCTTTGAAGAACAAGAAAGAGGAAGAAGAAAGCGATCCAAGAACAAGAGCTCAAAGAACACGAGCAAAACTCTCTCTCTAGTCACTAAGTGTTTGGAGTGTATTTAGGCTTGGAGAGGCTTTGATTCTTTTGAATTGTGTCTTGTATTGATTGCACTAGCTCTTTTATTGAATGAGATGTCTGAAAAACTTGGATGCTTGGAGTGGTGGTGGTTGGGGGGTATTTATAGCCCCAACCACCAAACCAGCCGTTGGGGAGGTTGTCTATAGATGGGCGCACCGAACAGTCCGGTGCACCACCGGACACTGTCCGGTGCGCCAGCCACGTCACCCAACTGTTAGGGTTCTGACGGTTTCGACCGTTGGAGCTCTGACATCTTGGGGCACCGGACAGTCCGGTGCCGCACCGGACAGGCATTGTTCACTGTCCGGTGCGCCTTCTGGCGCTGCTCTGACTCTACGCGAACTATCCGCGCACTGTTCACGTTTGCAGGCGACCGTTGGAGTTGACCGTTGTGCTCGATAGCCGTTGCTCCGGTGGCACACCGGACTGTCCGGTGAATTATAGCGGAGCAGCTTTCCAAAAACCCGAAGGTAAGGAGTTCAGTCTGTACGATCCCTGGTGCACCGGACACTGCACCGGACAGTCCGGTGCGCCAGTCCAGGGTTCTCTTTGGTTTCTTTTGCTCCTTTCTTTTAAACCCTAACTTTGACCTTTTTATTGGTTTGTGTTGAACCTTTAGCACCTGTAGAATATATAATCTAGAGCAGACTAGTCAGTTCAATTATTTGTGTTGGGCATTTCAACCACCAAAATCATTTAGGAAAAGGTTTGACCCTATTTCCCTTTAAATTATAAAGAACCAGAACTTTAAATCTTCCAACGCAAGGCTTCCACCTAATCCTCGATAAGAAATAAATTTGGATGAAATTCAAAGAAGGCTTTATTATCAGTGGCTAGCTTGTGAACAAATACGATGCTTTTGTGCACGCTAGGGACATGAAGGATATTTTTAATAAAACTGTAATTTGGGGTATGTAAAGTTGTATTACCACAATCGTTGATACCACTATAACAACAATCGATGTTATAGTGGTATCAACAACTTCAGTGCACGTCAGGACTACAGTTCCTTACTTCCTTAGACTGGCATAGGAGAGACATTAGCATCATCAGTCATTCTGTCCAAACCACCATAACTAGCCACTACCCATCCGACCAATTAGTTTTATACTACAATATAAGCTCCATTGTTAGAGCTTACTATAGAAACTAAGCACTCTTCAAACTCAAGCGAGGAGGTCCTCCGTAGTGAGTTCAAGATTTAATCGCACACCTCATCACCTGACACGACTGCGTCAACCCCTCTTCAGACCCCTTAGGTTTTGTGGATTTTGGTGCTCAGCACCAAAGTGGGAGAGGGGATAGGAGTATGTACGCTAGGGGATAGAGAGACGAGGAGGAATTGTTGCCTTTTTATCTGTGACCCCTCATGACACTCTCATGTGTCATATACTCTTGCGTGCACAATACATCTAACATAATGCATTTTATATTACTCTATGTTTCATGTGTATGATACATGTGCCATGTATTGGTCTCTGCCTATATATATCATGTCACTAATACTTCTTTATGTTCTTATTTTTACATCTTATGCAAATATGCTTATCCATATTTGTACTTAACCTTTCATTCTTATGGTACATGTTGTGGACTTGGTTTGTATCAATTTGCTCTAACATTCATAATTTTAATACCACAAGTTCATGCAAATCAAGTACTTTAAAAACCTAAAACATAATATACTCAAGGTTGTGTTGTCATAAAACACCAAACAAGGAGAGATATAAAGCATCTAGGAACCTAGTTGGGTTTTAGTGATTAATGAAAACATTATATTATTATGATTAGCATGTGTTATGTAGAGACCAATTGAGTTAGGTCACAATAATAAAGACTGATTAGGTTTATGTGGTGTTCATGCCCTATCGACGAAGATTAATGTTTAGTTTTCAAAGCATGAGCGAAGAAGGCTAATAATAGACTAGTTCTAAGCATTAAGAAGTTGTTGGACACATAGATTAGCGATAGGATTTTTTTCTTTGGAAATGCTATAAAGGAGGGCATATATGGGTAGCTTGACCCAAATAAGTATAGTGAGAATGGCGTTGCACACTTATGAAAATTAGTGTTAGATAATCCCATGAGAGCCCATAAGAAGTTCAAGATTAAACCCAACTTATAAGTGTTAAACCAAATGAGTTGGAGGTGCTGTAGATGCACTAGATGTGTCTGGTTTGCAGCAGACATGTGCATCGAACAGAGGGATAGGATGCTTAGAACAGTACTAGCTCTGGTATGTATGATGTGCACCGAAAAGGGCACCTGACAAGCTATGTAGACGAGTCTTTGAAGCCTAACACCCACGAGACATGTTCGATGCATTATCGGACATGGCACCCAAAGAGGTTTCAAACCAAGTGTGAGAGATCGATTACTCACTGAATATGGCACCAGACACAAAACTCAAAGAGGTCTACATACTATATATATTCATTTGGTATACTCACCGGATAAAACACCAGATATCAGTACATTAACATATAGTTCATGATACTAGCTGTTGGAGATGCACCAGATGTGTTTGATGCATTGAGTTGGTGTGCACGATACAAGTCCAATGCATTTGTGAAGCCAACAACTAGTTGCTTTGGCTTGGGGCTATTTATACCCCTCTATTTTGTCCATTTGAGGTTTCTTGCCTATTTGATCGGTTGGAGAAATCCTTTGAGTGAGAACCTTTGCCTAGAGACAAAATTTAGAGTTTTCAATCACATGATTAGTTATCTTATTAGCACACTAAAAATAGCTAGTGTGGACCCACCTTCTCATTAGCCTTGAATAGGACAAGCGAGAGCTTGTTCTTGTTACTCTTGGTGATCGACATCATCTATACGGTTTGTTGTGACCGAAAACTCGATAATCGTCTGGAGAGCTTATGGCTGAGCAAACTCGAGATGTACATGGTTATGGATGGTTCATCGTGTCAGAGTGGCAACGAACCAACCCATAGAGAGGAGTTGGCCCTTGCATGGATCAAGGTAAAGTGATTCTCTTACGTGGGTGCTCCAACAAGGACTAGTGAAAGAGTGCCGACTCATCGGTACTTCGAGACAACATCGAGACGTTTCTAATCCTTACATTACTTTAAGCATTTACTTCTAAATTACATTTGATTATTTGTATTACTATAAATGTCATACTGGTCTAGAATTAGAACCTAGGATGCTAAACTCTTGATTTTAAGGTAGAGACGTTTATAGGTACAAGAGGTGAAGTAGGCTTGTCGATAGACTTTAGATTGTGAATAAAACAGAGAATACTAATTTATCTCCTTTAAAGCATCTTAATCCTGTTATAGTTCGTGTTCTTTAGGACCTTGATTATTGTAACGTTTCTTTGGTGTAGTTGGATTTCTCAAGCGACGTGAGGATGACACTCTGACCGGAGAAGTTCAGAAATGATACTGAAAACGTAAACGGTATGAAGTAAGGGGTGATGGTCTCAAATCCGCTCCCCATTCTGTTTTATTTTCAGGGCTGATTTGGTGACCAGTACGAGAGGAATCCCCTCGCTGTTTAAAACTGAATAGCGAGAGAATTTCTCCTCCATGATCTTCTCCAATTCCCTGCCCTTAAGGGGCGATGGGCTCCGTGATGGCGAAGCCGCCAAGGCACCTCGCCGTAGCCCTCCTCGCTCTCCTTTCCTCACCATCGCCAATGCTGGATGCCTGGATCGTTTCTTTGCTGCCGTGGCCACGCTAGATGCCTAGATTCGGTTGCGTACAGATAGCGCCTCAAAAATGCCGAACCAAACACTAACTCAGTTCGATGCACAGAGCTGCAAGGCACATGCAGAAGCAAAACACTGTGAATTCTGAAACGAATACTGCCACCTGGCAGTACACCGTGAAGTGTCTTATGTCTGACAGTAGTCTGGTGGTAGTTATGCATGCAGTTCCCACAAAAAAGGCGTTGCCAACCCAATAATCTGTCGTGTGTCAATCATTTTAATGAGTTTTAATGAGGTGAAGTAACCACCGATAAGAGAAACGGAGACCATGCCGATCCTTGGTTGTTCAAGGCCTAAGAGAGATATAAACTCGTGTGCTTAAGAACACGTCCCTTTGCAATGAGCGTCGGTGCAGCTGCAGACAGGCTGCCCTGAAACCTCCCATCCGTTAAACCCGCGCTCCAGTACCATGATGTTCTTTATCCCTGAATCCTCCTTGGTCTCCGATAGATAGTCTGAGAACATCCGAGCACAAGTTGGACCTCGTACCTGGAGAGCAAAGATAAAAGAGTTAGCGGGGGGGGGGGGGGGGGGGGGGGGGGGGGGGTTTCTTCCTTTTCCATGCATCCCATACACTAGTGATAAGATGAAGGGGAACAAACAGAGAGGTTTGGATATAACATGGGAACAAAGGTAAAAAGGAAAAAAAAGAGAGAATAGGATTTGGTGCATTGCTGCTCCTCATGCCATCACATGATAGTGGTACTTCTGCATAGACAACACAATCTGGGATAATAACAACCGCAGATGACATATGGCATCACCATTCACTACCAGAAAACAAATTTGCACAAGGCCTATGGCGCTGTTTGGTTCCGGAGAATGTAACGTGATTTGATTACAATAGTAACTGATTACGTTGCACCGTGTTTGTTTAAGCCACAACGTAATCTCTTACCCTGCAATGGGATATAAAATAGAGCGTTATCCAATACCCCTCCCCCATCAAAGTGTGATGGAATGCCAGAGCTGGACCAAACAATCCAAGTAATAGCTTACTTTTTTTTCCATTTACAGTGTTATCACTTATCAGATAGCGTTGACGTTACCTTTTCAAATTTCACAACCAAAAAGCACCTATATGTTCCAGAAGATGAGATTATAAAGATTTAAAGGTGGAAGTAAAGCTAAAATATGAGATTTGAGTTGAGCATGCTGCTCAATTGGTCATCTAGTTCGTCAGGTAATGTTAGGACATTGATGAATGTCTAGCAAAGGCATGGATGGATACAAGAATCAGCAACTGCAGGGCAAGTGAAACATCAGAGGCCTACTATTTCGTATGAAAACCAAAGCAAACAGATTGTCTAACCTAACAGACAAACACAAGCTCATCTGACATTTCACGCGCATTTCTTAACAAGCAAAGATTTTTTTTCAATTCCAGGGCAAACCTCAGTCCATTTGCATTGCAAAATAGGACAGAGTTCTACACAGTTCAGGTCACAAACCAAGTCCCTGCATTTACTGTGGCAAATTGGCAGGCTTTTTTACAAGCCGTGGAAGATATAGCGGTGGCTGGCTGCACCCAAAAACTCACTGCTACTGAATCACAGAACACAACCCTGGAATGTCACATGTTAATAGCTACCAAACATTAGCTGTTAATTGCAAGTTTGCAGCTTCCTGTGTGCTTTATACCCCCACCCCAAAAAAGGAGAAACCCCCCTCCTTATGTGCTTTTCCGGGAAAATATTTATGGCGTTTGGTACAATCAAATCTAGTAGAAAAAGGAAAGGAACACCTCCAAGCTATCAAAATTTAAAAAGGAAAATATTTTAATCTGCCTAACCCAATTCAATAATGAAAAACACTGATGGGGTGTTTGAATGCACTAGAGCTAATAGTTAGTGACTAAAATTAGTTGAGACATCCAAACACCTTCGGCTATTAGCTATTTTTGGTAAATTAGTTAATAGTTAGGTAGATATTTGTTAGCTAGCTAATTTCACTAACAATTTTTAACCAACTAACTATTAGTTCTAGTGCATTCAAACGCCCCCTTAGTAAAATGTATCATAATTCTTAGCTGGGCATAACCTAAATCTATTTATCCCAGACTGAATCTGACTCAAACACGAAAACTTGCTAACAGGAAAGAAGGCAATACATCTGAAGGTCTACTATACAGGCCAGTATGATCACATTAAGGAAATACAATGGTAAAGAAGTTAATTTAATCAGAGCATGAGAACAAGCATGGGAACAAATTGCCATCACGAATGATCTTGTTGGCTTAACTATTCCGTAGTCAGCTGGTGAACATCTCAATATAAGGTCAAGCAGCCGGTATGGATATGTAAATTATCAGTTAAGATCCACAGTTCACGCCACCATAATAGTTCATACAATCTCAAGTGGCTGAGACCAAATCCTTTTTATCCCAAGCTGAATCTGACTCAAACACGAAAACTTGTAAACAGAGAAAAAAAAAGGCATTCATTTGAAGGTCTGCTCTGTAGGTCAGTATGATCATACTAATGAAATTACAAGGGTAAATCAGTTAAACTAGAGAAGATATAAGGAAGAACAAGGCATGCGACCAAATTAGGACAACGGGAGTTTGTGTTGGCTTATCTATTCTTTAGGCTGGTGAGCATGACAACATCGGTTTTCCCAGAAGATCCACGCTATCACTGGTGGTTCATCATACAATCAATTAGTGGCTGAGAGCCTGAGACCAACAAATATATGTTTTCCTGTGCAAAAGTGAATTAACCCAACCTAGGTGCGGTGAGCATCTTAAGCAGCTTTTGTCTATGAAATCAGATTCCTATGTGCAGCGATTGGGCAAAGTGATTGAGAGAAGCGAGGGCGGCGGATCTGGGACCTGGCTCAGCGCGCAGTGGAAAACGAGGGTGTCCTTGCCGCTGGCGGCCCGCACCAGCTCCGGCATCCGCGCCTCGAAGCTGCCGCTGGCGAAGTGGTGCGAACCCGCGATGTGAGCCTGGTAGCTCCTCTCCTCATCCCTTCCGTTTCAATTCAATTCCATCGGAGAGGGAGGAAACAAAAATCAGTCTCCAATATCCAAATCGGGGAGGCGTAGGACAGGACAGGCGAGGCGGTCCGCGCGCGCGTACCTGACGTCGATGATGGCGAGGCGGGGATTGCCTCGCGCCATGGATACCAGCTTCGCCGCCGAAACGTACGATACGCTCCGCGCCATCCCGTTGTCAACCCTCACTCCTCGCCGTCGGTGAAGGGAAAAAAAATCAGAATTTGAGGTCTTCCTTTTTTTTTCTTATATAAACAACTGGAGCCTCTCGGCTCTCGCGTCCCCGTCAGGCCGTCACTGCGAGATATTTGGAAGGAATTATGTCATTATAAACGGTGAAATGGCATTACAGCGTCTAGACCAAGTTTCATAATAGCACTCAGACGAAATCCACTAAATTAATAGTAAAATAGCGAAACCCACTTCTCGTAATATCATATTTCCAAATTTCTCGCCACAGTAGCGTGTGCTGAGAGCTAGCTCGAGCCGCTGACCACACGGTTGCCAGACCCCCGCGCGGCCCACGCCGGCGTGCGCCGTGCCGTGCGCAACAAGCCGACCGTCTCGCCCGGCCCACGCCTTTCCCCTTCCGCCTCCGGTCCTTCCGCAGTCTTTAGCCTCTAGATCCCACCAGACCCCGACCGGACCCGATCCCATGGCTTTCTCGCGTCTCCTCCCCTCCCGCAGCCGCCTCCTCTCCACCCTCCTCCACACACCGGGACCCATCCCCACCCCGCGCGCGGCAGCCGCCGCCACCACCACCCCGCTCGGCCCCTTCCTCCGCAGCTTCGCCTCGGGCGCGCGGCGGGTGGGGCCCTCCTCCCGCCCCCGCGCCGCGGACATCGGCGCCCGCGCGCGACAGCTGCAGACGCGCCGCCTCTGGTCTTACGGGCTCGCCTTCGCCTGCACGGCCGGGTTCGTGGTCACCGTGCTCGCCACGTTCCAGGACCAGCTCGTCTTCTACGTCACGCCCACCGACGCGCTCGCCAAATTCACCGCCGATCCCTCCAAGCCCCGCGTCCGCCTCGGCGGTCTCGTCCTCGAGGGCTCCGTCGTGCACCCCTCGCCATCCTCTCCCGAGATCGAGTTCGTCGTCACGGACCTCATCACCGACGTGCTGGTCCGGTACGAGGGCGCGCTGCCTGACCTCTTCCGCGAGGGACACTCCGTCGTCGTTGAGGGGCTCCTCAAGCCCCTCACCGACGACCTCCGCCGCGACGACGGGAGGAAGGTGGCCGAGAAGGCCCGGGAGTGCTCGTGCTTCTTGCGCGGCACCGAGGTGCTCGCCAAGCACGACGAGAAGTACATGCCCAAAGAGGTCGGCGAGGCGCTCGAGCGAAACAAGAAGCGCCTCGAGGCCGAGGCAGAGGCGGCCGCCGCTCAAGTGTCGACTGTGGCTGCGGCGGCGGAGGGAGCAAAGCCAAGCTCGTAAGATTTTGTCCGCCTTCTGATTCGAGATGTACTGGATGTCTGGATCTTGAGTATGAGGCATCAGGCCTATGTAGATTTGGATTTGATTTCACTCTGGCGCTGGGGAATATCTGCAGCGTGATTGAATTTGATTCTAAGCTGATGTGATTTTAGTATTTGTGAGCTGGGGATCAGCAATTTTTGTTAGGAGAATAATGACAAATGTTCATTGAACACAGTATACAATTTGGTATACTCCATCCACTGAGTGATACTATAGGTTTACTAGATCATAAGCGTGAGCTATAGGTGGATTTGAACTTGATTTCACACCAGAACTCTGAGGTTATCTGTGGCATTATTCGGTTTAAGCTATTGCGATTGTAGTACTTTTGGCCAGGGGATAAAGCAATTTTTGTTGTGGGCTGATTCGGCATGGCTCTATGTATTGTTTCTCAAGCATTATTACCAATATAATGGTATTTCAACTGAGTAATATGTTTTCTGTGTTATCCTTAGGATTTTATAGTGGGAACTGAGAACCAAGTAGTCAATTATGCTGATGTTCGTGCCTCCATGAACATGTGGTTTACTTTTGATTTATTCCATATATTCATATTGGCTGTGGTTGGCTCCTTTTGGCGAGCAGTATCATTTGATCTCTGTTGGTTTTACTTAATTAGGTTTAGTTGCTGTCTTGATCTGATGCTATTCTCAAGTTGCAGAGCCAACTCTATGCAAATACATCTTGAGGCCAGTTTAGGGAACGCTCATTTTAATCTCAATTTATAATGAATTGGATGGGATTGAGCGCGTTTAAATCTTTAACAAGTCAAAAAATTTCCATATTCCAACCTTATCCAATCCATATCTAATGACAATAACGGAATAAGGCCTCAGTGCTTGAAAAAAAAGGTAAATCTTAGCCAATATCCCATGCATCCAAGCAGGCCCTGTGATGCCTAGATGGCTAGTTTGCATACTGAAACCTTACTTTGGGTCGCGAATATGTGATAACGGAAGTGATATTAACCCTAATCTTTAGTGCATGGTACATCTGTACCTGAGTCATCTAACTGGGGTTTGTATTCTTGGCCAAGAACACGCTATACATGCATAAGAACTTGTCAAAATTGCTACTTGATAGTTATACGCTGCCCACCTGTATCTGTATATATGTTGCACATACTATATGTCTCTTGCTAATTAAGCACACTAGTTCAGTCAATGCACTGCAATGTGCGATCATTTGTTACCCTGGTCAAATTGGACAAATATCCAATTTTTTGGCATTATTTAATTCGTTTACTTCCGATTCTGAAACAGGTCTTTAGTCGAGTGTGAATTGCACAAAACAAGTATTGGAAGTTGGAATCATCTCTCCACGTGGCACTAGTTTAAACATTCTTTCACGTACCGGGGTTCAAATCAGTTTACACCATCTTTGATCTCCCGTCTAGCAAGAATGATCTTAGACAATAACAATAAACTATTTTAATTCGAAACAAGTTGAGACGCAACAGAAACCACAAATCAAGATTTAGACACGTGTTTTCATTTGCTCCTGTTTAAGACTAATTTTTTTATATATTCAGAGCTTGTTTGGTAGAGCTCTGCTCTATGATTCTCTAACTCCGAGAGCTGATTCTCTAATAGAGTGATTTTGAGTGATTTTTTAATGGAAGTGAATTTATTTGATGAAAACCGTTAGGTAAATAGGTCGTGAAGTGATTTATGAGGGGTTAAAGAGCGGGGAGTAGGTTGGAAGTGGTGGGAAGCAAGTTTTTTTGGCTTACACTTTCTAATACAAAGTAGAGACTAGATTCACTCCACTTACACTATAAAGCAGTTCAGAATTTCATCGTTTAGCTCACCAGGAGTGATTTTCGGTGGGAGCGGAGCTATAAGAGCTCTGCCAAACGCCCCCTCAATCTTTTCAAATCCCTTTTACTACCTCTTCAGTTATGAGCACTGGTTAGATCTATTGGACTGAGCAGATATATTAGGATAAAATTAGTTAGAGATAAGATTTGAATAGAGTTTAGGATAATCCACATGCGCGCTGGGGTGATTGGGGGAAAGTCTGCGACACGAAAATTTGTGCGGATGCAGGACGCGAAGCTATTTGGGAGCAGAACGGGGCATTGTTGGAGGGGCAACGACGAGTGTTTTTTTTTTTTTTGCTTATAAACGCTATTAGGGTTGTTTTACATTGTTTGTTGGAGTTGCTCTTAGTATCTCACTACACAAACCCGTATGGCTTATGTTGAAATATGGATATTTTACTCCCTTAACGCTTGAGCATGTCAATATCTATAAAATGATCTCTTGCAACAATATAATTAATGTTTGCCTTTTGAGAAGATTAGGTGATCACTATGTCTCACTGCACGAGCCAGCAACAATGTGTGGCTATGGCATTAGCGCTATGACTAGATCTGAAAGTTTGGGTCGTGCTGTTTTGGGCCTCCAATCATGGTCTGATACGAAATATAATAGGTCGTGTCAGTACGGCACGAATACAGGGCTGGGCTAGTCTTTGATTTTCAGCCCATGGTGTCGCTCGGTCGGCACGAGTGATTGGGCCGTACTCAGGCCGGCCCGACAGTGAAAAGGCTTGTAAAAGCGTGACAACGAAAATATATTGGGCTTCGCTGTATATATCTATTGTTCTTCTCAAGATGGCTTGTTTGGTTGTGAGTCATGCTTGGGCCGGCTCCGTAGGGCGTGCTTTAAGGTGTGTTTGGTTTGACTTTTGGCTTTGGCCCACTAAAAGCCAAACCAAGGCTAGATTCAGAAAAACAGTTTTTTCTAAAAGCTAACTTTCTCGCAGTGTAAAATTAAAAGCACATATGGACCTGCTTTTAGTAGCTTTTGGATGGAACTGTGAAAACATATATCGAAGAATTTTTAACGGCTTTTATTGGTTTCCACCAAACGGTTTTTTATCTTTTTAACATCTCACAGCCTATAACAGTTCTTTCCACAACTCACAACGTACAACAGTTTTTTCATAGCTACAGACTAATCAAACAGACCTTTAGTATTGTATTGGATTTAGATTTTAAGTGTTTAACCTAACATGGTCGGGTCAAAAATATTAAGGACCGTTGTCGGGCTGAAGACTTAAGGCCTAAGTACGATGGGCTGTGCCGCGGTCCGAGTTTTAGGTTTAGCTATGACCACCTCTAAATTCGATGTCCAATGGAAACTCGACCAACGGGGCATGATGACCGGGTTGTTGTCACACGTCGAGCATGTCCACTAGTTCTACTCTGGCTGTGTCATCGCCATGATTAAAGGAGTTCGTTCCTGTTGTAGGGCCGAGGGGCTACTGGACCTGGTCCATGGCGACCTATGCGTCCAATCACAGTAGCAACACTCGGTGTTAGTAAGCAGTAGTACTTTCTTTTGTTGGTTGATGACACTGACCGTGAGGGTGAGTTCACCTTTGTTGAGTTCGAATAGTATTGCATCGAACACGACATCTAACGACGGCACACGACATCGGTAGAACAACATCGTCGAGTGGTGGAACCAGACCGTCGTCACCATTTGCCCAAGTCTACTAAGGCCCTGTTCGTTTGTATCGGATTACACCCGAAATCATTCCGTCTAAACAAAGTTTATATAAATTAGAGAAGCAATCTGGTTAGGAATTATTCCGATCCATCAATCCGATGGAAACGAACAAGGCCTAAAAGAGTCCAAACATGCCGTCGGTGTTCTAGGACAAGGCAGTCTCAACTCAACCACCGGTTTCCTGCTGTCTTTGATGATCTGAATTGTTACAGTACTGCTAGCTTATAAGGGACTAGAACCCGGTTTATTCCAAGACATTTAAAAGTCATTACCACCACAGACTTCCAAGACAAAAAAAAAGTTATTAACACAGACACGTACGGTAGGATGTGTGGACTGATAACCCCGGCCAGCGTGCACTGCACCCACCGCCCTTTGTCTCATCATTATGTCGTCGTGTTGGATGGGCACGGCTTGACGCAGTAGCAGAGAATTCCGTCGAGCGGGATGGGAGAGATGAGGCACCTGCCGCCCGTGTAGCCCTTGCCCTCCGCCCTGCACCCGATCGCGCAGTAGTCCGACCGCACGCACAGATGCCCCGGTAACCGAGTGCTCTGTGTCAGGCAGTCGCGTGCCTCAACCGCCCGCATGGCGGCCACCACGAGGAGCGTCGTCATCAGCAGGAGGACGCCGGCGGCAGACAGCTTCCCTCGTGAAGACTCCATTGCCGGATTATTATTCTTCTAGGCGCCGATCCAAGGGAAAATGTATATATGAAAGTAACGTGGTGGAACTATTGAAGCCGTGGCATGTGTATATATATGATCCCTGTACGGTGGGGAGAGAGAGGAGAGAAACATAACGCTCCGACCATTACTTACTGTTGACGCTTTTTCGGAGCGCCAATCACTTCAAAAGAACCGGCGGCGGTGCTCTCTGGCCAAGCGCGGACGGTCCGCGGCACAGGGCCGGACGGTCCGCGACCTGGCGCGAGGCGAAGGTGCTCTCTGGTCAGGCGCGGACGGTCCGCGGCACAGGGCCGGACGGTCCGCGACCTGGTACAGGAGCCCGGGTTCCCTGCCTGACGGCCGGACGGTCCGCGCCCTGGGGCCGGACGGTCCGCGCGTGCGCAGGGGCGGCGGAGGATCGCCGGCGGCGCCTGGATCTTGCTCCCGGGAGGGACCCCGTCGGGGAGGAGAGATCCTAGGAGTTGTCTAGGCTCGGGCAGGCCGACCTAGACTCCTCTAATCGACGTAGAGTCGAGGAGAGGCGGAGAATTTGGGGATCGAGAGGCTAAACTAGGGCTAAACTAGAGCTAGACTAGAACTACTCCTAATGCATAAAGGTAAAAACGAGTAATAGACTTGATTTGATCGATTGTTGGGGGTTCAATCGGCCGTAGCCCTTCATCTATATAAAGGGGGAGGTCTGGATCCGTTTCCAACTGATTTCCGAGTTAATCCCGCGGTTTTAGGTAACAAATCTCGCGAGAAACTAGGAAACCTAACTAACTCTGCGCACGCGCGGACCGTCCGCGCCACCACCGCGGACGGTCCGGACCGCGGACCGTCCGGCCTCCGGGCCGGACCGTCCGCACGGACATTTTTGGGTTCCAACATATGCCCCCCTGCCTTTTGGTGAAGGTTGACGAACCAAAAGCATATGAACTAAACCTGATGTAAGTCACCGGCTTTTCGATATGGAGATTATTCAATAAAGCACCAATATAAAGGCCGTTTCGGATTGTATCTTTCTCGGCCATGACCATTTGATGAATGGATCAAAAGGAATAGAATGGAGGTGCCCCCCAGTCTGGATAGACGAAGGGACTATACATGTACCATGGATTCATCATCGTGTCATTCCATGTTTGAACAGGATAATATACCGACGATAAGTAAATAGATGGAAAGTACCCTGGTCTCATAGAATGAATAGGCGATGCTTGTTGTGTCGCCTTTCGGGCCGTTTTGTTTAACCGTTTTGTTTTAGCAGGTGGCCGGGGTTTCTTTGTTGACCGATCACGTGGAACAGTCTTTTTGCTAGCATCTTTGGAGAGCAACTGATCAAAAGTAGGATCGGCTTTGATCAGCCGATTATATGTGCTTTGACCTTGCGTTTTTTTCCTTGCTTTGTGTAGAGGTTGACGCCTTTGGTCATAGGGGGACTGTCCGGCTGAGTTAGCCGGACCGTTTGTTTGAGCACCGGATCGTCCGCACGTAGGTGCCGGACCATCTACGATGTTCGAGCTAGGCTGATGTGTTTGGTTCATTAACTGTGCCTGCCCCCCAGTGTCTTCGGACTTTTTAGCCTTCTCGTCCGAAGCCTTCCGAGCAATCTCCTTTTGTGATATATCTGACATGCGGGGATCGCCAATGATGATACCCTTGCCTTTGCCTTTATCGGCCATTTCGGGCCGAACCAAGACCCTTTTGCATGTGAGTTCTATTGTATTAACAGGAAAGGGTTGTGTGTCTACTTGCATCTCCTGAAAAGCCAATCGACCCTCATTTATGGCCGATTGTATCTGTCGACGAAAAACATTACAATCATTGGTGGCATGAGAAAAGGAATTATGCCACTTACAATAAGCACGCCTCTTTAATTCATCAGGAGGAGGAATAGTATGAGTTAATTTAATGTTGCCATTTTTCAGTAACTCGTCAAATATTTTATCGCATTTGGCAACATTAAACGTAAACTTAACTTCTTCTTGTCGATTCTTTCGAATCGACTGTAAAGCAGAACATGGTGAAGGTTTAGCCTGCCCTGGCCAAACCAGTTCGGTGGTGTATACATCCGTGGATTCATCGTCCGAGTCATCGTATCCCACTAGATGCATCTTATGGCTAGCCGATTTTGATGTTTCCTTACTTCGGCTTTCACATGTCATAGCCCGCTGGTGCAAGTGCAGTAGCGAAAAGAATTGGGTGCCATCTAATTTTTCTTTTAAGTAGGGTCGCAACCCATTGAAAGCTAGCCCTGTCAGTTGTTTTTCTGCGACATGAATCTGAAAGCATCGGTTTCTAGTGTCCCGGAATCTCCGGATATAGTCATTAACCGATTCTTCAGGCCCCTGTCGGACTGAAGCTAAGTCAGCCAATTCTAACTCACGTTCTCCTGAGAAGAAGTGTTCATGAAATTTCTGCTCTAATTCTTCCCAAGAGTTAATAGAGTTTGGTGGCAAAGCTGCGTACCATGCAAATGCAGTATCAGTAAGGGACAACGAGAATAAACGAACGCGGTAGGCTTCCCCATCAGCCAATTCTCCCAAGTGTGCTATGAATTGGCTTATATGTTCATGTGTGCTTTTCCCACCTTCACCAGAAAACTTAGAGAAGTCTGGTATTCTAGTTCCCTGTGGATATGGCACGGTGTCGAATCGGTGGCTATAAGGCTTCCGATACGATTGCCCTGTACCTGACACACTAACACCGAGTTTGTCTCTGAACATCCCGGCTACCTCGTCTCTGATCCTCTCCGCCATATCTGGCGACCATCCATTGAGTTTGTGGGTGGAGATTTCAGGTTGCCTGACGTTACTCTGTCGGCTTTCCTCCCAGGGATGTTTGAGGTGTGTGTTAGGTGTCCTATTAATGTCACCAGCTCCTGCCCTATACCCCTCAGGCTCTCTTGTGGCCGAATAGTATTCAGCCCTAAGTCCATGAGGTGGTATGGTATGATTATAATGTGTTGCTGGTGGGGCACCATAATGTTGCTGCGATGAATGCGGGAACTGCGCGTATTGCGTAGCTCTCGGCTCTGCGTATGCATATCCGGACGGTCCGGCGTAAGAGGCCGGATGGTCCGTGACCTGGCCAAATGGTCCGAAGGTATATCCGGATTGTCCAGCCGTATATGGTGCTACATGGGTGGTCTCGTACCCAGACCGTCTGTCGTAAAGAATAGGACGGTCCGCGATCGGGCCGAATGGTCCAGGACTGTACCCGGACGGATCGGCCATATATGGCGCGACTTGGGCAGTCTGCGCATGGACTCGTGTAGAGTCGGATGGTCCAGCATAATACGTCGGCCGGTTCATGCCATATCCGGACGGTCCGGTGTAAGATGGCGGACGGTCCGCAACATATCCGGACGGTCCGGCGTGATTCACCGGACGGTCCGTGATGGGGCCGAAGTGTTCAGGGTTGTACCCTGATGGTCCGGCCATATATGGTGCGACCTGAGTGTTTTGTGTGCGGGCCTGCATCTGGTCGGACGGTCCGGCGAAATACGCCGGACGGTTCGTGGTATAACCGGACTGTCTGAGATGATGCTCGGACGGTCCGGTCGCGTCCAGTACCTGCCGCGTGCCTAGTGGTTGCGGCTGTGATGGTGACACGAAAGCGTGCATCGGCATACCATTTGATGGCTGGGTCAAGGGTGACCCATTTATAGCCGATGTGTTTGACGCGGGTGGCACTGTATTAGACTCTCGCGATGGAAAGTTAGGAGCAGCTGATTTCTCGTATGCACGTAAATGCATTTTAATAGATTCATCTACATATTGCTTTAACTGATCTCCTCGTTGATCCATGAAAGTCGTAAGAGATAGGTCTGGAGTACTTACAGCGGGACCCTGAAGTGGAGGTAGGAGAGATTCCATATCGATCTCCCCTTGACGGACGATCTTCTGGTGGCGATCTACCGTGAAGTGTGACAAGTACTTGTCCGCCGCCTCCTTGCGCCGTTCGGAGAGTTTATGCAGCAGTTCCGCCTCTTCCTTGTCGCGTTGTTCGTTCCATTGCCGCATCACCTCCTTCTCATCGCGCATTACGAGGTCTTCAAAGGGCCTTTGGTCATCAGCCGGGAGCGCCTCCATGGCCGGCTTGATGATGTTGGTAGTGGAGATCTTGGTGTGATCCTTAGAACCGGCCATTTATGGGCCGATTTTTAGCAGATCTAGACACCTATTCCCCAGCGGAGTCGCCAAAAGTATGTTGACGCTTTTTCGGAGCGCCAATCACTTCAAAAGAACCGGCGGCGGTGCTCTCTGGCCAAGCGCGGACGGTCCGCGGCACAGGGCCGGACGGTCCGCGACCTGGCGCGAGGCGAAGGTGCTCTCTGGTCAGGCGCGGACGGTCCGCGGCACAGGGCCGGACGGTCCGCGACCTGGTACAGGAGCCCGGGTTCCCTGCCTGACGGCCGGACGGTCCGCGCCCTGGGGCCGGACGGTCCGCGCGTGCGCAGGGGCGGCGGAGGATCGCCGGCGGCGCCTGGATCTCGCTCCCGGGAGGGACCCCGTCGGGGAGGAGAGATCCTAGGAGTTGTCTAGGCTCGGGCAGGCCGACCTAGACTCCTCTAATCGACGTAGAGTCGAGGAGAGGCGGAGAATTTGGGGATCGAGAGGCTAAACTAGGGCTAAACTAGAGCTAGACTAGAACTACTCCTAATGCATAAAGGTAAAAACGAGTAATAGACTTGATTTGATCGATTGTTGGGGGTTCAATCGGCCGTAGCCCTTCATCTATATAAAGGGGGAGGTCTGGATCCGTTTCCAACTGATTTCCGAGTTAATCCCGCGGTTTTAGGTAACAAATCTCGCGAGAAACTAGGAAACCTAACTAACTCTGCGCACGCGCGGACCGTCCGCGCCACCACCGCGGACGGTCCGGACCGCGGACCGTCCGGCCTCCGGGCCGGACCGTCCGCACGGACATTTTTGGGTTCCAACACTTACTTGCACCGTTACAGCTATTAATTGGTAAATGGTGCGCCATTGCGCGTACGCAGGATGTTTATTAGCAGTAATTTGCATTTGGTTCTTGCATACGTTATGTAATTTGCATGAAAATGAATGCCAATAGAATAAAGATGGTGAGTTTCGCTGTCATCATATAGGTAAACATGATGGACGATGCAAAACCATACATGCCAGAGCAATAGAAAGATTGTTTTGCAAGGTAAACGGCCAGTCACAGCAAGCAGCAGCCCTAATCACTAAACATGGTAGTCCGGAAGTCGCTTCTTCATATACATAAACTGCTAATAGGTGGATCATATATACATAGGCTGTTAGACTGTTAGAGACACAGTCTAACAGCCGCCTGTTACAGCAAGTACAAGGTGGATCATACAGCCGGGCTGGATGTTGCTCTCCTGCAAGCTCTTGCGAACAGCGATCAGCTTGCCGCCAAGGATGAGCCACTGCTCCGTGGGCCATAGACCATTCTACGTTTGGCTAAGTCCATACTCCATAACCGTTTCTAGGGCCAAAACAATGGGATGGGGCGAGCGATACTGCTACAGACAGGTTGTTGGCAGCTGTGGCGGGCGTCTTCACCGGTGACGCAAACATACGGGGCTGTTTGGTTCAGCTTTTTTCTGATCAGCTTTTCCGAGAATCTTGCTGTGGGAAGAATCTGGCTGTGTAGAGAATCTGAGTATCATTAGGATTACGTGCGAAGAAAGATAAAGTTATTCATGGGGCTCAGAATCTATAAAGTGACGGATTACTACTATTGCGACGACTCAACCGATTATATGTTTATGTTGATTTTGAATAGTTTTTACCCAAACGAAATTTATAGAAGCTGGCTGAAAAACTGAGTGTTTGGCAGTCCGCAACAGCTTTTGGTGGCCAGAAGCTACGAAAAGCCGAAACAAACAGGGGCAAGGTTGCCTGTATCTACGCGTACCTATACCACAGGATGCAGAGAGTTGTTATTTGATTGTTGTGAGCCAGGTTCTACACGTACAATATCTATGTTTGGTTATTGTACGTAGATGTAGAGCAAGGCTTGTACGATTCTCAAAATAATCTGGGTCCGACTCTATGGATATGAGTAGATTGGTCGCATCTCTATAGCTAAGATTGAAAGGGAAATGTGCCCTTGGGCTATTTCTAAGTATTTTGGTGATTGAGTGCCAACACATGTGCTTAATTGTGAATTTATGTCCATGGATGAACAAGGTGCAAATCATGAAGTAAAGGTATGTTTCTAAGCCTTAGTACATTGGTTTTGTGTACTAATATACTTGTCTAAGTGTTAGAAACAGAAAGAAGAAGAAGAGAAAAAGACTTGGTTGTGTACAGCCAAGAGTCAGTTCGGTCTGGAGCACCGGACTGTCCGGTGTGCACCGGACTGTCCGGTGTGCACCGGACAGTGTCCGGTGCGCCAGACTGACTCGGCGCAAACTAGCTGCTCTCGGGAATTCGCCGACGGCGTACGGCTAAAATTCACCGGACTGTCCGGTGTGCACCGGACTGTCCGGTGAGTCAACGGTCGGCCTGGGCCAACGGACGGCCGCGCAATCTGCGCGGGACACGTGGCCGAGCCAACGGTCAGAAGACGGCACCGGACTGTCCGGTGTGCACCGGACATGTCCGGTGCGCCAACGGCTCCAGATCTGCCAACGGTCTGCAACGGTCGGCAACGCCAGTTAAGGAAAGAAATCGGGCACCGGACAGTGTTCGGTGTGCACCGGACTGTCCGGTGCCCCCGACGACAGAAGGCAAGAATGGCCTTCCGGATTTGCTCTCAACGGCTCCTAGCTGCCTTGGGGCTATAAAAGGGGCCCCTAGGCGCATGGAGGAGATATACAAGCAACCTTTGAGCATTCTTGATCATCCACACTCAGTCTTTGCACATTCGTTTGTCATTCTAAGTGTTTCGAGCTCCGTTCTAGTGAGAACTTTGTGATACTCTTGTGAGCTCGATTCTTGGCCGTGTGTGCGCGCGTTTCGCTGTGGATTTGTGTGTGTTGCTTCCCTCCCTTACTCTGTGCTTTGTTGTGATCATATACTTGTAAGGGCAAGAGACTCCAATTTGTGGAGATTCCTTGCAAACGGGATAGTGAAAGGCAAAACAAAACACCGTGGTATTCAAGTGGGTCTTTGGACCGCTTGAGAGGGGTTGATTGCAACCCTCGTCCGTTGGGACGCCACAACGTGGAGTAGGCAAGCGTTGGTCTTGGCCGAACCACGGGATAAACCACTGTGTCACCTCTGTGCTTGATCTCTTGTGGTATTGTGTTTTGTTGAGACTTCTCTTTAGCCACTTGGCAATTATTGTGCTAACACTTAACAAGTTTTTGTGGCTTAAGTTTCAAGTTTCACAGGATCACCTATTCACCCCCCCCTCTAGGTGCTCTCAATTGGTATCGGAGCCGTTCTCTTCACAAAGGGACTAACCGCCCGAAGAGATGGATCCTAAGGGGAAGGGTATCGTGATCAACGACAAAGAGAAGGAATCCTTCGTCAACGAGCCAAAGGACGATAAGCCTACCGACTCCGGCTCGGGCCAAAGACGGAAGGAAGGGAAGAAGAAGAAGACAAAGCGCATCAAGGAGATCGTCTACTACGACAGCGATGAGTCTACTTCTTCCCAAAAGGACGACCACAGCGACTACGAGAGAAGGAAATCGGTTAATTCGAACTTTTCTTTTGACTACTCTCGTATTCCGCAAAGTTCAAATTCACATTTGCTCTCCATTCCACTCGGCAAGCCCCCACACTTTGATGGAGAGGACTACGGATTTTGGAGCCACAAAATGCGTAGTCACCTATTCTCTCTCCATCCTAGTATTTGGGAGATTGTAGAGAGTGGAATGCACTTTGATAGTTCGGATAATCCCATGTTCATTAATGAACAAATTCATAAGAATGCACAAGCTACTACTGTCCTTCTAGCTTCCTTGTGCAGGGATGAATACCATAAAGTGAGCGGCTTGGATAACGCCAAGCAAATCTGGGACACCCTCAAGATTTCTCATGAGGGGAACGACGTCACCTTGCTCACCAAGATGGAGTTGGTGGAGGGAGAGCTTGGACGGTTCGCGATGATAAGGGGCGAGGAGCCGACGCAAACATACAACCGGCTTAAGACTCTTATCAACAAGATAAGGAGCTACGGGAGCATGCGATGGACGGACCACGACGTCGTCCGCCTAATGCTAAGGTCATTTACCGTTCTTGATCCTCATTTGGTGAACAATATACGTGAAAATCCCAGGTACACCAAGATGTCGCCCGAAGAAGTTCTTGGGAAATTCGTTAGCGGGCGAATGATGATCAAGGAGGCGAGGTATGTGGACGACGCCTTGAATGGTCCGATCAATGAGCCGCAACCCCTTGCTCTCAAGGCAACACGAAGCAAGGAGGCGCTACCTAGCAAGGTGGCACAGATTGAGGCGGCCGGACTCAATGATGAAGAGATGGCTCTCATCATCAAGAGATTCAAGACGGCGCTAAATGGTCGCAAGGGGCAGCCAAGCAAGACCAAGACAAAGGGGAAGCGCTCATGCTTCAAATGCGGTAAGCTTGGTCATTTTATCGCTAACTGTCCCGATAATGAAAGTGACCAGGAAAAGGGGAACAAAAGAGAGAAGAAGAAGCAATACAAGAAGGCAAAAGGCGAGGCACATCTAGGAAAGGAGTGGGACTCGGATTGCTCCTCCTCCGACTCCGACAATGAAGGACTCGCTGCCACTGCCTTCAACAAGTCTTCCCTCTTCCCCAACGAGCGTCTCACATGCCTTATGGCAAGAGAGAAGAAGGTGAGTACTCAAGACTCCACTTATGCTTCTTCTAGTGATAATGAGTCTAGTGATGATGATGACATAGATTATTCATGCTTGTTCAAGGGCTTAGATAGATCTAAGATAGATAAAATTAATGAGTTGATTGATGCTTTGAATGAAAAGGATAGAATCTTAGAAAAACAAGAAGATCTTTTATATGAAGAGCATGATAAATTTGTTAGTGCACAAAATTCGCTTGCTCTAGAAATTAAAAGAAATGGAATTCTTTCTTGTGAACTTTCCACTTGTAATGAAACCATTTCTTCTTTAAAAGGTGAAATTAATGTTTTAACCGCTAAACTAGAAGTAGCAAGTAACTCTTGTGTTGAAAATGTTACAATTTGCACTAGGTGTAAGGATTTTGATGTTAATGCTTGTAGTGAACACCTAGTTTCAATTTCAAAACTTAATGATGAATTGGCTAGTCTTAATGCTCAACTTAAGACTAGCAAGAGTGAAGTTGATAAAATAAAATTTGCAAGGGATGCCTACACGGTTGGTAGACACCCCTCAATTAAGGATGGTCTTGGCTTCAAGAGAGAGGCCAAGAACTTAACAAGCCATAAGACTCCCATCTTCGTCAAGGAGAAAGGGAAGGCCCCTATGGCTAGTAATGCTAAAAAGAACCATGCCTTCTTGTATCATGATAGGAGACAAACTAGAAATGTTTATAGAAGTTATAATGACTTTGATTCACATGTTTATGATTCTCATGCCATGTTTGCTTCTAGTTCTTCCTATAAACATGATAGAGATATGTGTAGGAGAAATGTTGTGCATATGTCTAGGAGAAATTTTGCTCATGTTCCTAGAAAAGTTGTGAACAAACCTTCTACCATTTATTATGCTTGCAATGCTCCCTTTGCTATTTGTAGAAAGGGTAAGAAGGTAATTGCTAGAAAGTTAGGGGCAAGATGCAAGGGAGATAAAACTTGCATTTGGGTCCCTAAGGATATTTGTGCTAACCTTGCAGGACCCAACATGAGTTGGGTACCTAAGACCCAAGCCTAAATTTGCCTTGCAGGTTTATGCATCCGGGGGTTCAAGCTGGATTATCGACAGCGGATGCACAAACCATATGACGGGGGAGAAGAAGATGTTCACTTCCTACGTCAAAAATAAGGATTCTCAAGATTCAATTATATTCGGTGATGGGAATCAAGGCAAGGTAAAAGGGTTAGGTAAAATTGCAATTTCTAATGAGCACTCAATTTCAAATGTGTTTTTAGTTGAGTCTCTTGGTTACAATTTGCTATCTGTTAGTCAACTGTGCAATATGGGATATAATTGTTTATTTACAAATGTAGATGTGTCTGTCTTTAGAAGATGTGATGGTTCACTAGCTTTTAAGGGTGTACTAGACGGCAAGCTTTACCTAGTTGATTTTGCAAAAGAAGAGGCCGGTCTAGATGCATGCTTAATGGCTAAGACTTGCATGGGCTGGCTGTGGCATCGCCCCTTAGCACATGTGGGGATGAAGAACCTCCACAAGCTTCTAAAGGGAGAACACGTGATAGGTCTAACAAATGTTTATTTCGAAAAAGATAGACCTTGTGCAGCTTGTCAGGCAGGTAAACAAGTGGGAGGAGCACATCACAGCAAAAATGTGATGACCACGTCAAGACCTCTGGAGCTGCTGCATATGGACCTCTTCGGACCCGTCGCCTATCTAAGCATAGGAGGAAGTAAGTATGGTCTAGTTATTGTTGATGACTTTTCCCGCTTCACTTGGGTGTTCTTTTTGCAGGATAAGTCTGAAACCCAAGGGACCCTCAAGCGCTTCCTCAGGAGAGCTCAAAATGAGTTTGAGCTCAAGGTGAAGAAGATTAGGAGCGACAACGGGTCCAAGTTCAAGAACCTTCAAGTAGAGGAGTTTCTTGAGGAGGAAGGGATCAAGCACGAGTTCTCCGCTCCCTACACACCACAGCAAAATGATGTGGTAGAGAGGAAGAACAGGACGCTAATCGATATGGCGAGGACGATGCTTGGAGAGTTCAAGACCCCCGAGTGCTTTTGGTCGGAAGCTGTGAACACGGCTTGCCACGCCATCAACAGGGTCTACCTTCACCGCCTCCTCAAGAAGACGTCATATGAGCTGCTAACCGGTAACAAACCCAATGTATCGTACTTTCGTGTATTTGGGAGCAAATGCTACATTCTAGTGAAGAAGGGTAGAAATTCTAAGTTTGCTCCCAAAGCTGTAGAAGGGTTTTTATTAGGTTATGATTCAAATACAAAGGCGTATAGAGTCTTCAACAAATCATCAGGTTTGGTTGAAGTCTCTAGCGACGTTGTATTTGATGAAACTAATGGCTCTCCAAGAGAGCAAGTTGTTGATTGTGATGATGTAGATGAAGAAGATGTTCCAACGGCCGCTATACGAACCATGGCGATTGGAGACGTTCGGCCACAGGAACAAGATGAGCGAGGTCAACCTTCTTCCTCAACAACGGTGCATCCCCCAACTCAAGACGATGAACAGGTTCATCAAAAGGAGGCGTGTGATCAAGGGGGAGCACAAGATGATCATGTGATGGAGGAAGAAGCGCAACCGGCACCTCCAACCCAAGTTCGAGCGATGATTCAAAGGGATCATCCCGTCGACCAAATTCTGGGTGACATTAGCAAGGGAGTAACTACTCGGTCTCGACCAGTTAATTTTTGTGAACATTACTCTTTTGTCTCCTCTATTGAGCCTTTCAGGGTAGAGGAGGCCTTGCTAGATCCGGATTGGGTGTTGGCCATGCAGGAGGAACTTAACAACTTCAAGCGCAATGAAGTTTGGACGCTGGTGCCTCGTCCCAAGCAAAATGTTGTGGGAACCAAGTGGGTGTTCCGTAACAAACAAGACGAGCACGGAGTGGTGACAAGGAACAAGGCTCGACTTGTGGCAAAAGGTTATGCCCAAGTCGCAGGTTTGGACTTTGAGGAGACTTTTGCTCCTGTGGCTAGGCTAGAGTCCATTCGTATCTTGCTAGCATATGCCGCTCACCATTCTTTCAGGTTGTACCAAATAGATGTGAAGAGCGCTTTCCTCAACGGACCAATAAAGGAGGAGGTGTACGTGGAGCAACCCCCTGGCTTCGAGGATGAGCGGTACCCCGACCACGTGTGTAAGCTCTCTAAGGCGCTCTATGGACTTAAACAAGCCCCAAGAGCATGGTATGAATGCCTTAGAGATTTCTTAATTGCTAATGCTTTCAAGGTTGGGAAAGCCGATCCAACTCTTTTCACTAAGACTTGTGATGGTGATTTGTTTGTGTGCCAAATTTATGTCGATGACATAATATTTGGTTCTACTAACCAAAAGTCTTGTGAAGAGTTTAGCAGGGTGATGACGTAGAAATTCGAGATGTCGATGATGGGCGAGTTGAACTACTTCCTTGGGTTCCAAGTGAAGCAACTCAAGGACGGTACCTTCATCTCCCAAACGAAGTACACGCAAGATCTGCTAAAGCGGTTTGGGATGAAGGACGCCAAGCCCGCAAAGACTCCGATGGGAACCGACGGACACACCGACCTCAACAAAGGAGGTAAGTCCGTTGATCAAAAAGCATACCGGTCAATGATAGGGTCTTTACTTTATTTATGTGCTAGTAGACCGGATATTATGCTTAGCGTATGCATGTGTGCTAGATTTCAATCCGATCCTAAGGAGTGTCACTTAGTGGCTGTGAAGCGAATTCTTCGATATTTAGTCGCTACGCCTTGCTTCGGGATCTGGTATCCAAAGGGGTCTAACTTTGACTTGATTGGGTACTCAGATTCCGACTATGCTGGATGTAAGGTCGATAGGAAGAGTACATCGGGGACGTGCCAATTCTTAGGAAGGTCCCTGGTGTCATGGAACTCCAAGAAACAAACCTCTGTTGCCCTATCCACCGCTGAGGCCGAGTACGTTGCCGCAGGACAGTGTTGCGCGCAACTGCTCTGGATGAGGCAAACCCTCAGGGACTTTGGCTACAATCTGAGCAAAGTCCCACTCCTATGTGACAATGAGAGTGCTATCCGAATAGCGGAAAATCCTGTTGAGCACAGCCGCACAAAGCACATTGACATCCGGCATCACTTTTTGAGAGACCACCAGCAAAAGGGAGATATCGAAGTGTTTTATGTTAGCACCGAGAACCAGCTAGCCGATATCTTTACCAAGCCTTTAGATGAAAAGACCTTTTGCAGGTTGCGTAGTGAGCTCAATATCTTAGATTCGCGGAACTTGGATTGAAATGAAGCATAGATGTATTTATGCCTTTGATCATGTTCATTCTGCATTTTGTTGCTTATTATGGTGCTCAAGTTGTACAAACACTCCCTGGACCTCACAAGTCCGTTGCAAAGTGATGCACATGTTTAGGGGGAGATGTGTTACAACTTGATCCCTTGAGACTAACCATATGCTTGAGTTTGTTTGATTTAGTCTCAAAGGAGAATTGAAAGGGAAAAGGTGGACTTGGATCATGCAAGACTTCCACTGCACTCCGATGAGAGGGTAACTTATTCCAAGCCCATCTCATGAACTCTTATTGCCATTTGCTCTAAATTGAAGATTTTGGTGAGGCAATGGGGTTAAAGGGCCAAGATTGATCCCGTTTTGGTGCTTGATGCCAAAGGGGGAGAAAATAAAGGCCAAAGCAATAATGGATCAGCTACCACTTGAGAGATTTTGAAAATAGTAGAGTAGAGTTTTTGGTTTATCAAAACTCTTTTATTGTCTCGTTTGGCTTCTAGTGGGGAGAAGTAGTTGATTATGGGAAAAAGGGGGAGTTTTTGAAATCTTTGATCAATCTCTTTTGGAATGACTCTCTTTATGCTTTAACATGTGTGTTTGACTTAGAGATAGAGATTTGAGTTTGATTTGCAAAAACAAACCAAGTGGTGGCAAAAGATGATCCATATATGCCAAAATTGAATCAAAATAAAATTGAGTTTTATTTGAAGTAAGTTTGCACTTGTTCTAGTTGCTTTATGTTGTGTTGGCATAAATCACCAAAAAGGGGGAGATTGAAAGGGAAATGTGCCCTTGGGCCATTTCTAAGTATTTTGGTGATTGAGTGCCAACACATGTGCTTAATTGTGAATTTATGTCCATGGATGAACAAGGTGCAAATCATGAAGTAAAGGTATGTTTCTAAGCCTTAGTACATTGGTTTTGTGTACTAATATACTTGTCTAAGTGTTAGAAACAGAAAGAAGAAGAAGAGAAAAAGACTTGGCTGTGTACAGCCAAGAGTCAGTTCGGTCTGGAGCACCGGACTGTCCGGTGTGCACCGGACAGTGTCCGGTGCGCCAGACTGACTCGGCGCAAACTAGCTGCTCTCGGGAATTCGCCGACGGCGTACGGCTAAAATTCACCGGACTGTCCGGTGTGCACCGGACTGTCCGGTGAGTCAACGGTCGGCCTGGGCCAACGGACGGCCGCGCAATCTGCGCGGGACACGTGGCCGAGCCAACGGTCAGAAGACGGCACCGGACTGTCCGGTGTGCACCGGACATGTCCGGTGCGCCAACGGCTCCAGATCTGCCAACGGTCTGCAACGGTCGGCAACGCCAGTTAAGGAAAGAAATCGGGCACCGGACAGTGTCCGGTGTGCACGAGGAGCGTCGTCATTAGCAGGAGGACGCCGGCGGCGGAAGACAGCTTCCCTCGTGAAGACTCCATTGCCGGATTATTATTCGTTTGGGCGTCGATCCAAGGGAAATATATATATGGACCGTGAAGTAACGTGGTGGAACTATCAAAGCCGTTCCAGAGGCATGTGTATATATATGATCCTGTACGGTGGGAAGAGAGAGGAGAGAAACATAACGCTCCGACCATTACTTACTTGCACCGTTACAGCTATTAATTGGTAAATGGTGCGCCATTGCGCGTACGCAGGATGTTTATTAGCAGTAATTTGCATTTGGTTCTTGCATACGTTATGTAATTTGCATGAAAATGAATGCCAATAGAATAAAGATGGTGAGTTTCGCTGTCATAAACATAGGTAAACATGATGGACGATGCAAAACCATACATGCCAGAGCAATAGAAAGATTGTTTTGCAAGGTAAACGGCCAGTCACAGCAAGCAGCAGCCCTAATCACTAAACATGGCAGTCCGGAAGTCGCCTTTTTTATATACATAGACTGCTAATAGGTTCATTAATTTCTTCCATAAGAGACAAGTCTTCTGTGAAATCGGAAGTATTAGGTTCACAATGATTAGAGTCCGTTTGTATTTATATTAAAACATAACTGCTCAGCAGGTGTATGAGGAGGATAACGAGATGTGCAATGCGCGCAACAATAAGCAGACTACCATCACTTAGTTGCTCTTCAAGTGTGCAAGTGCGTCTATGGACTGTATGGTTCTTTAGTTTTTGTTGTCCGCTGAGGTGCAAAGTAGGAAGAAAATGCGGTCCTGACCCTGCATGCAGTGGGGAATGTATCGTTTTTGCTACAACTGAAATATACGGTGTACTTTTTTATGCACTAACATTTTGTTGAATATTTTGTATACCGTTGCAACGCACGGGCATCTACCTATATAACACATATGTGCATATATAATTTATCGAGATATTATATGTCCCTGTTGCAACACACGGGCATTGACCTAGTCAATACATATATAATTCTTCTAGGTATATTATAGAAGAGCCAACGGTAAACACGATACAAGATCTTGACATTGTTAATTGCTAATTGGTGGACGGTGGGGGGGTTGGGGGGCAAGTATATATCCCACTCTGCAAAATGATTGCTATGCCAGTTTCATCGGTTTACATTCTGTGTCTTCAGTACCAGAGCGCCATTTGTCGTTCCAGTGTCATCGGTTGCCGATATGCTAGGTAAATATTCAATTCTGTTCTAGTTGTTTTCCTTACGCGACTAAGCATTGGCATTTGGCATGCTTTGCTACTAGTGATGATAATCCAGGCTATTGCTGCTATATGATGACTTGCCTGAATGATGAAGAAGAATCCATGGTATTTTAGTCGTCCACTGTTTGAAACTTTCAATAATATAATGAACAACTCGTACCGATCGTTCATGCTGCTGCTGCACCTGCGTACACGGTTTATGAATTTCAACTGTCACGGGCATGCATGCGTGCAGGATCAATCAATACGTAAAACAGAATGCTGCATCCTCCATTTCTGATTCCAAACCTGTAAAAATACAATTCATCACTGTACTAAAGTTTTGTGTCGTGTCATACATACATATCACATGCGGTCATCAGAACTACGGCACCCAACTCACACGCATACAGAGACATTCGCTTCACATTCACGGCACCTAAATAATACGTACAAACCTGACCTGACATCTACATGACATGACCAGTACATCAATAACCAAGAACATGTTGCGGCGCGAGAGAAAAGGGTTGTCTAGTCTCTGCATCGATGATTTGATTCACATCGCATCAATGGTCGCGAGAAGCACGGCGACCGCAGCGGCGGGCAGGGCCGTCAAGCTCAAGCCGGCGCGCGACAGCGCACGGGCCCCGCCGTTGTAAGGGCTGAGCGTGCCGCTCGGCCCGAACGTCCCGGTGCCGTTGAAGGAACCCGGCGGGGTGCCGAAGCCGCCTCCGTCCGGCGGGGTGAAGCCGGACAAAGGGGCGGTGCCGACCGCCGGGGGGCTGAAATCCGACGACGACGACGACGGGGGGCTGGAGCCGACTGGAGGTGCGAAGCCCGTCGGAGGGGAGAGGCTGGTCGGCGGGCTTGCGCCCACCGGCACGCTCGAGTTGGAGGAGCCTCCCGCCGTGGAGCTGCGAAGCGCAACCGCAACGACGGGGAACGAGATCACGTCAGGCTGTCAGAACAGAACAGAACAGAACAGAACGGGTGCGTTGTTTGAAATAAATAAATAAAGCATGCACGCTCACCTTCCCGCGAAAACGCAAGACCCCGAACCTGAAATGGATGGGCAGCCAACACGAAGGCGTTAATTAATCAGTGTCCACGAACGAACGCTCCTGGACCTCCTTTGTCAACAAGAAGGAAAAAAAAGAGAGCTTCTTATGAGTTGCTAGCTAGATTATTACTTGGGTCATTGGTGGTGGTGGTGGCGGTGCCGTTGAAGGAGCAGGTGGCACCGGTGCTGGCCATCTCCTGGTAGTAGTCGTTGTAGGCGTAGGACGCGATCGCCGGCAGGTTGTTCTGCTGGTAGCAGGCGCCGCCAGGCTGGATGGCCGAGCAGTCGGCGTGGCCCGGCCCGCACGCCCAGTTGAGCCCGGCCTGCAGCGCCGCGGGGTCCGCGTTCTGCAGCGCCACGCAGAACGTCCCCGTCGTCGCCAGCGACCGCCGCCGACCGTGGCCGCCCGGGTAGCCGTAGCCATAGTAGTAGTGGTACGGCACGGCGTCGCCGCCGGCCGCGAGGTCCGTCGCGATCACGGGGACGCCCGAGACGCCCAGCGCGCGCATCGCGGCGTACGCGCGGCCGACCCTGGCGTCGCTGGCTTCTTCCGGCGGGCGCGACGACGACTTGAGGAGCAGCGGCGAGCCGGCCGACTCGAGGAAGCGCAGGACGTGGCCCACGACGCCGGACCACGCCGGCGCGGACAGCGCCTCGCCGGACATCGCGCTGGACACCTTGACGCGGCCGCCGAGGCCCGCGGCGACGAGCGCCGACCGGAGGTTGAGCATCGCCGGGACCAGGAAGTGGGCGCTGCCGGGGGAGTTCGCCGGCACGTCGTCGCCCGCCACGACGTGCGTGATCCTGGTCGACGGGAGGAACCGCGCGACGTTGGCGGCGACCCAGAGCTCGGCCTCCTCCTGGAACTCGGCCACGTGCTCCAGCTGCTCGTTGGGGATCGTGACCATGACCTCCGCGTCGCTGCCCGCCAGGGAGCTCAGTAGCTCAGGGTCCGCTCCGCACAGCCGAGCTTGCCTCGTCTGCTTAGACTGAACGATCTTGGCAAACTCTGACGGAGAGTTTTCTGAAGCCATCAGTACGCCTGCGGGTTTGTCAAGTCTGTACTGTAAGTAAATCCGGATAAATAATATTCACAGCAGCAGAGGTACGCGTTTTTACTGACTGCACATGAAACAAAGGGCGGCACATTAACCTCTGCATATAGTTAGTTAGTGCACCTAACAGCAATGCAGTCCCATACACAGTAAGTAGTTCAGGATTCAGTGTTTCAGAGCACAATTTTCGACAGTTACACGTGCCAAACAGCATCATTGATTTTCAAAATAAGATAATAGAGAGAAGATGGTTCAGATAAACCACTTGGGCATGGCACATGTGTCCACCGCGCACTTACGCCTTTGTTGACTCAAGATAAGGCATGGAAAAAGGTGTAAAAAGCACAGGCATATCCTACTCCTACCCCGTTGTAGCTTATCAAGAAGACTCATTTGCAATCCTCTACACTTTCATTGGCATACATTGGCCACGCATGCATTTTTCCAGCGAAGTAACGAATCTCACGAAAGAAAGTTGTTTTGGAGGGATGACAGAAAAAAAAGGGATAAAGAAAAGTGAGGAAAAGCAACTAGAAAACCCGGTGCCTCTGATTCTCTGAAGACTCAAGAGAAGGCGTCAGGACCTGCGTGGAACATCCAAGGCTCGAACATATTCCCTCCGTTATGAGTTATTCTAATCTTTCCAAAGCCAAAAGCATCTCAAATATAAGTAAAATCATAGGGAAAAACTACAAGATTTATGGTATCAAATATATACTATAAAAATATAATCAGCGAGAGATCTAATAGTACTTATTCAGTATAAATATTATTATTCTGTTATATAAATTTAGTTAAGCGTGAGATGTTTTAACTTAAAAGTTTTTTAAAAAAAAACTTATGATCCAGGATGAAGTAAAGCAACATACGTACCTAACGCGCCGGAGAGAAGAAGGAAGAAGATGCATCCCTTCCATCGTTTCTGCGACATCCTCCCACCCCAATACGTGCAAAATCGAAGGCCCTGTGTTGTGGCGCGAGCGACTCCTCCGATAACTGAAATCATCAGCCCCGACGGTTTCAGAGTGTAATGCAGAGATAACCCCTCTGCTGAATAATATACAATAGCTTTTGTTTTTGTCTCAAAATTCATTAACCAAGTGAAATATAAGAGAATACACAAGTATCTACATCTACTACAGAATGAAATGAGTTTTTTTGTTGAATTTAACATGAAACTACAGCAATCTCATAGAATAACAGCAGCATTTATGCCGCCAAACACGCATACTCATAGTTGTTAGTGTTTTTTTATATAAATATCTGATAAAACTCAAAATTGGTTGACACTTGAGAGCTGGGATTTTTTTTTTAAAAAAAGACGGAGATAATACTGAACAAATGAATAACATCATCATTTGACCAATTCCTTTCACAGAATAACATAAGCATTTATGCCGCCAAAGTATGTTTACCATAATAAAACATACTGCATAAAGGATGCCACGGCACTTGTTTGGTGTCATCATTGTTAGTATTTTCGTACAAACATTTGATATAGCATTTATTAGTTAGAAATTATATATATATATATATATATATATATATATATATATATATATATATATATATATATATATATATATAGATATAGACGGAGAACGGGTACAATTTGAAGCGGAGAGAGCTTAGCAGTTTTGTAGAGAAGAGTCGTATGACACCGAAACAGCGCTACCATTAAAGACTAATCAGTCTAGCGAGACAGCATGCGTGTCAAGGCTCAATCATAGCGAGGTTAGAGGTTGCGGAGGTTTCGAGTTCTTCTATGCAGATTGCAGAGGTGGAACTGTCCAACAGCAGGGTGTCTCACTATCAACGCGCGCAGTGTGTGCGACGTCGCAGCGGAAGCTGAAGGAAGGAAGGAAATAATTGAGATGCGAATCCGGGACCGGGACTCGCTCGCTGGTCGCTGCTGATATGCTTTGCACACTCTCCTGGTGTCAGTGTCGTCGGCCGAGAGCAATCGCCCAAGTGTCATCAAACTGTGGAAGCGGAGCGCACAAGTACCGGTGGCTGTCACTCACACACAGGCTGGAATGTTTGTGAGCAGTGGTGAGCTAGATGGTTGGTGAGCTAAAGCACCTAATCCGACGGTAGTTTGTGAGCAGTGACCTGTTGCGTCTAGTCCTGCAAGTTGGGCCGGGCCGTGCTGACCCGGCACGGGCCCATCGTGCTTCGGGCTTAAATAATTCGGGCCGGACTAGCACGAATCGCACTCGGGCCGGGCTAAATCGTGCTCACGTCCTAAAATGTAGGCCCAGCACGGCCCTAAATTACGCCGGGCTTGCATCGGGCCGTGCTGGCCCAGACCCGGCCCGTAAATCATGGACCATGAACCAGTTGCACCCGAGTAAATCATGGAGGCCCAGCAACTCGAGTGTCCTGCAATTGCTTAGAGATTCAACATTCAAGCGGTGCTGGGCGAGCTAGCAACCAAAATCAAGCAAGGCAGCATGCAGAGCTGGAGGACCACGAACGGACAAGAGGCTCCATGATTCGCTCAGCTCCCCGCACGTGAACACTGGCTTCCGCTGCTCCTCGAGTTCGCAGCTGCGGCGGCTCGCTGGTCGACGGCTCGACGCGGTGGACCAGAACGGAGGCCGCCTGGAGGAACGTGCAAGCGAACGCGGCGGACGTCAAGGCGTGGAACGTGCGGACTGGGCGGCTTGCCACAGGAACCGAGGAGGAGGAGAGAAACCAAGGAGCCGCCGCCACAGCCCACAGGAACCGAGAAGGCGACCTAACCCTAAACTGAGACCGTCGCCACGAAACGGCTGGAAATAAATATCACGCAACGCGCAACCACGGCTCCCTAACTCTAAATCGTGCCGGGCTGGCCCGAGCACGGCCCACGATGGCGTGCCGGGCTATTTGGGCCATCGGGCCACCAGTCGAAGCACGGCCCGGCCCGTATAACGTGCCGTGCTGGCCCGGTTTTTTCTATTTCGTGCTGGGCCGGGCTACGTGTCATTTATTTCGTGCCGGGCTCGTGCTGGCCCATTAAGCACGGCCCAAACTTACAGGACTAGTTGCGTCGCCTATGGGTAATGGAACGGGGAAGATGACAGGCGAAGGATCCGATGGAAGCTGCTGTCCTGCTTGCCAGCATGCATGGTGACTGCTACCGGGAGAGAAGATTAGTAAAGATTCATCTCTGATTTGGTTTTGCGGTTGGGCAAGGCAAGCGGCCAGTGTAGTGCTCTGACCAGCAGCGCTGGCTGGCAGTGCACGCACGGGTTGCGTTGCAGCACCGGCCGGGGGAGAGATCGTCGAACGAGGAACGAAGGCGCAGCGCAGTGCAAGCTGATCGAGTTTGATTAATGGGAAAACAGAGCAGGAGCGATCCTGGTTCCACAACTATAAACGGGAAGCATGCATGAGCACGTACACGTACCTCGAGCTGAAGCTTCTTCCGTTCCGTTCCGTTCCCGATGGCCTCCGATCCGATCGCCTTCCTTTAGCTTGCTTCTCCCGGACGAAACGAAACGAAAGCCTAGCCTGCCTCGATCCGAATGCCTACGAAAACTTGGTACAGGGCTACAGGGCCTGAACCGGGAGGGAATGAACGAGGGAAGGAAGCTCACGCCGTGGCTGCTGCCTTGGCTTTAATATACGCACAGCAGCTCCAAGTGCAGGCACACGAGCAGAGCAGGAGGCGTGATTAGGACGTTGGTTACGCGCGCTAACCGACGCCACAGCGGCGGGATGACGCGGCGGGTTAGCCTCTTTAAAGTTAAGCTACATATACAGGGAGTGGACGTGGAGATGAGGCGGTCGGTGCAGCGGCCAGAGAAAACGAATTCCACACTGTTCACTTATATTTAGGGTATGTTTGCTTTCCTACATAAGGCGCCATAATCTGCTTAACCTTAGACGCTCGAATTGAAGAACTAAGCTTAGGCAGAAAAGTTAGTCACATTGTGGCGCTTTAGGCCGCAAACCAAACAGCTCCTAATCTGTACCGACATGTACTACTTCTACAATATTTTGTTTCTATAGATTCTATACTAGTTCGAACAACTTATTTTAATCCGAAGCGAATAACTCTGAAACCGGCATCGGCTTTTTCTCTCGCAATACCACAGTCCACAACAGGTGTCTATTGGAGATTTAGAGGTCACCTATGTTGGTCGTGTGATCGCCTTTTTAATTTTACCATTTCTTTTATAAAACCATGGCAGTACTAGCGCGGAAGACAATGCTTTATACTCCCGTAAACCCTAGTCACAATATTGACAGAGATGACCCGATCGTCTAGGTGCTTCTAATCAGTGACTACAAACACAGCAAGATATGGCGACAACGGTCAATGAAGCCCACGTCTCCATTGTCGCCAGCCTCTAAGGAGCCACCGGCAAGGCAACAACTAATCATGGATAGGATGACATTGGTGGCCAGTGACATGGCGCCACCAAACATTAACAAAGATGGGGAACACCGACACAGGACACGACTGCGTTGGCGAACCCGACCATCAACATGAGACAGGAAGGTAGGACTTATGTTTTCCTCTCCCCTCAATCTCTCAAGTTAGGATCGAGCCTTGTACATCATCGGTGTTGTACCAGATTGGCAAATTAGGGACTTAGACATGTCACAAGGATCTTAGAAATATATCAATGGCATCGGAGCCACCAAAGTCCCTATTTCACATACATAAGAAGTTAGAGTTAAGAACAGAGCTCGTGTCAACAAAAGGGATAGGCTCCAAAAATCCCTATTATATCCATAACCGGATAATAGACCATAGAGACAAACTAGATTGCAGAAAATAAGGGGATTAAGGTGGTAGCCTTAACCCGAACTCTCAAATCTAACAAAAAAGGATTTAGGTTAGGTAACCCTAACTCTAATATCCAAATTAGAAGAAAGGGCAAGAACAAAAGGAGGTTCGGATAAGTTAACCCTAACCATAATCCCTAAATTATAGAAGAAAGGAAAATAACATAGTGGATTTGGGTTAGGTAAACCCTAATCCTAATCCACCCATAACGGGAAATGGGCTCATGATAAAAAAAACCCCCATAACCCTAGTCTCAAATAAGAGAACACAGGGAGGATTAGTGTTGAAAAACCCCTGAGTCAACTGTGAATTGGTCGATTCACACATTGGCCAAGGCACACATAAGATAGAAAAACACATATAAAAGAAAAGAATACAAGTAGGTCAGGGAGGAAGATGAAGAAGAGAACGACTGCGATATGGAGAGGAGAAAGAAATGAGTTAGGGTTTTTAATATGGTCCGATTTTTTTCCGCGTTTTATATGAGGGGGGGGGGGGGCGGGGGGCGGAGCTAAAGCCTAGTATTGGTGTCAAGTGACATCGATGAATTCTGAAAAAACCAGTGTAAAATATTATTTAAGATCTGGTTATAGTATTGGCGACATCGGTGGTCATAAACGATAGTGACACCAGCAAACTTGGAGGCTATGCTTCACGGCTTTACCCCTGTTTATATGTTAATAGTAACCAGAGTAAACGGTGACCGTCGGATCCCGATGCGACGGCCACAGTAGATGCGGACGAATGGCGCGCACGAATGGGGCTGAATTGGCGGCTCGGATACGCCTCCGAGGCTTCAGGCAACCACCAACGAGGCCATAATATTCGAACGGAGAGAGTAGCACGTGCTGAATACGCGGTGTCCAATTTGGAGTCGAGCAAGAGCTTGGCTGGTCGCCAACGGAAACTCCCCTAGCTAAAAGTGTAAAGTCGACGACGATTACCAGGCACGCGCTGCAGACTACTCCAACGAAAGACGATTCGGCTTGGTGCAACTCCGAGCTGAAAGCACACCGGAGACGGAGAAAAAACGGACACCATCACCATCCCGGCCCACCCCCCATCCACGTACGTATGTGGCCGGCCGGCCACCGCATCTATCGGCGCCGGCGCGGCGCGGCGGCCGTTCCGAGCAGGTGGCCACCCCGTTCCTCTTCTAACCAAACTTGGGTTGGGTCCGGCGTCCAGCTCTGTTTCCTTGTTTCCCCGTCTCCCCTCCACAGCGAAAAGAAGTCATCAGCTGCCGATCCGCCCGCCCACTCGTCATCGCGATCAGGTGACGGCGCGACGCCAGTCGCCACCCACCCCACACCCACCCGCCCGTCCGTCCATCCGGGCTAACTTTAGGTTGCATCGATCGTAAGTGGAATCCAAAGGCATAGCTTCCCTATTAACACACTACATCCTTTCCTTTCCTTTGCACTGTCTCAGAGACGACGGATCCGACCGGGCCGCCGGCAACCTGCATCTTGTCAGCTCCATATCCGCACTGATCATCCATCTTATCTTGTACAATTATTAACTAATCTTACGATGATTAAACACGAGGGCTTTCTGCGTTAGACCGTGATCTTAACCTTTAACTGTCTTGTCTTACTGTTACCGGTTGGTGCTTTCCAATAGAACCTCGCTTTTAGTGATCAGTCCTTTAACTGTCTTATCCATCCGAATCGTTTTTAGATTTTTGGCCGCTCGTTGTTTTTAAGGGGGTGTTTGGTTACACCCCGCTAAAATTTAGCCTCTGTCCTATCGAATGTTTAAACCTTCGTTCCGGGTATTAAATGTAGTCGGATTATAAAACTAATTTGTCAGCTGAAGATTAAAAGACGAGACGAATCTAGTCCAGTTGGTTGGGTCTATATTTCATACTCTTATTTAAAAGTCAAACGCTTGATGTGACCCGAGTTAAACTTTAGCAGGAGCAACCAAACACTCCCTAACTTGGCCTGCCAATATACAGGAAGCGACATAGATTGGTACCATGCATGTACCTCACGTCGTAGAGTAATCATATAAAAAAGCTTATATATATATATATTATCTATCAAAAGCCCTGAGCTCTATTTAACTGTGGAGAGCCCCGACCATCAACACCCAAAATCTGTTTAAGCTTAGCGTAAACCGAAAACCAATTTAGCGTAAACAGAGTAACACCCCCGAACCCTCGTTCCAGAAAAAGCGACTTAGGCCCACTTTCCACGTGGTCAACCACACCTTCCATAGTCAAAACATGTTTACGCTATTTCAATCTAATGTTTATGCATAATATCTGAAAGGGAATTAGGCTTACACCTAGTCCCTAAATAATTTTGGTGGTTGAATTGCCCAACACAAATATTGGACTAACTAGTTTGCTCTAGTGTATAAGTTATACAGGTGCAAAAGGTTCACACTCAGCAAATAAAAAGATCAAGTTTTGGATTCAACAAAGGAGCAAAGAGGCAATCGAAGGCACCTCTGGTCTGGAGGCACCGGACTGTCCGGTGTACACCGGACAGTGTCCGGTGCGCCACCAGAGGACTCCAACTCAAACTCGCCACCTTCGGGAATTTCTCAGGCCGCTCCACTATAATTCACCGGACTGTCCGGTGTACACCGGACAGTGTCCGGTGCTCCATGAAAGCGCGGCCTCCTCAACTCGTCAGCCTCGGGTTCGCGCAGCAGCCGCTCCGCTATAATTCACCGGACAAGTCCGGTGTACACCGGACTGTCCGGTGCATCCTCGGGGCAACGGCTACTTCGCGCCAACGGTCACCTGCAGGCGCATTTAATGCGCGCTCTGCGCGCGCAGAAGTCAGGCGCGCCCATACTGGCGCACCGGACAATGAACAGGTGATGTCTGTGCACCGGACATCCAGGCGGGCCCAGAAGTCAGAAGCTCCAACGGTCAGAATCCAACGGCACTGGTGACGTGGCGGGGCACCGGACATGTCCGGTGCGCCATCGAACAGACAGCCTCCACCAACGGCCACTTTTGGTGGTTAGGGCTATAAATACCCCAACCACCCCACCATTCATTCCATCCAAGTTTTCCAACTTCCAACCACTATACAAGAGCTAGCATTCATTGCAAAGCACACCAAAAGAGATCAAATCCTCTCCCAACTCCACACAAAGCCCTAGTAACTAGAGAGAGTGATTTGTAGTGTTCATTTGAGCTCTTGCGCTTGGATCGCTTCTTTTTCTTTGGCATTCTTTCTTGTGATCAAACACTCACTTGTAATTGAGGCAAGAGACACCAATTGTGTGGTGGTCCTTGCGGGAAGTTTGATTCCCAAGTGATTTGAGAAAGAGAAGCTCACTCGGTCCGAGGGACCGTTTGAGAGAGAGAAGGGTTGAAAGAGACCCGGCCTTTGTGGCCTCCTCAACGGGGAGTAGGTTTGAAAGAACCGAACCTCGGTAAAACAAATCCGCGTGTCTCACTTTATTATTCGCTTGCGATTTGTTTTGCGCCCTCTCTCGCGGACTCTATTATATTTCTAACGCTAACCCGTCTTGTAGTTGTGATTATTTTTGTGATTTTCAGTTTCGCCCTATTCACCCCCCCTCTAGGCGACTTTCAATTGGTATCAAAGCCCGGTGCTTCATTAGAGCCTAACCGCTCGAAGTGATGTCGGGAGATCACACCAAGAGGGAGATGGAGACCGGCGACAAGCCCACTACAAGCCAAGGGAGCACTTCATCGGAAGAGTCCCGCACCAAGAGAAGGGAGAAGAAGAAGGACTCCTCCAAGCGGAAGGAGAAAAGATCTTCCTCTTCTCACCACAAGGAGAAGAAGGAAAAATCTTCTTCTCACAAGCCGCATCGGAGTGGGGACAAGCACAAGAGGATGAGGAAGGTGGTCTACTACGAGACCGACACTTCATCAACATCCACCTCCGACTCCGATGCACCATCCGTAACTTCTAAGCGCCAAGAGCGCAAGAAGTTTAGTAAGATCCCCTTACACTATCCCCGTACATCTAGACATACTCCATTACTTTCCGTTCCATTAGGCAAACCGCCAACTTTTGATGGCGAAGATTATGCTAGGTGGAGTGATTTAATGAAATTTCATCTAACCTCACTCCACAAAAGTATATGGAATGTTGTTGAGTTTGGAGCACAGGTACCATCAATAGGGGATGAGGATTATGATACGGACGAAGTGGCCCAAATCGAGCACTTCAACTCCCAAGCCACAACCATTCTCCTCGCCTCTCTAAGCAAGGAGGAATACAACAAGGTGCAAGGTTTGAAGAATGCTAAGGAGATTTGGAACCTACTCAAGACCGCGCACGAGGGTGATGAACTCACCAAGATCACCAAGCGGGAAACGATCGAGGGGGAGCTCGGTCGCTTCCGTCTTCGCCAAGGGGAGGAGCCACAAGATATGTACAATCGGCTCAAGACCTTGGTGAACCAAGTGCGCAACCTCGGGAGCAAAAAGTGGGATGACCACGAGGTGGTTAAGGTTATTTTAAGAGCTCTTATTTTTCTTAACCCTACTCAAGTCCAATTAATTCGTGGTAATCCTAGATATCCACTAATGACCCCCGAGGAAGTTATCGGGAATTTTGTGAGCTTTGAATGCATGATTAAGGGCTCAAAGAAGATCAACGAGCTTGACGAACCTTCCACATCCGAGGCGCAACCGGTGGCCTTCAAGGCAACGGAGGAGAAGAAGGAGGAGTCTACACCAAGTAGACAACCAATTGACGCCTCCAAGCTCGATAATGAGGAGATGGCCTTAATCATCAAAAGCTTTCGGCAAATCCTCAAGCAACGGAAGGGGAAGGATTACAAATCCCGTTCCAAGAAGGTTTGCTACAAGTGTGGTAAGCCCGGTCATTTTATTGCAAAATGTCCTATGTCTAGTGACAGTGACAGGGGCGACGACAAGAAGGGAAAGAGGAGAGAAAAGAAGAAGTACTATAAGAAGAAGGGCGGCGATGCCCATGTTTGCCGGGAATGGGACTCCGACGAGAGCTCCACCGAGTCCTCCTCCGACGAGGACGCCGCCAACATCGCCGTCACCAAGGGACTCCTCTTCCCCAACGTCGGCCACAAGTGCCTCATGGCAAAGGACGGCAAAAGGAAGAAGGTTAAATCTAACTCCTCCACTAAATATGAATCTTCTAGTGATGATAATGCTAGTGGTGAGGAAGATAATTTGCGTATCCTTTTTGCCAACCTTAACATGGAACAAAAAGAAAAATTAAATGAGCTAATTAGTGCCATCCATGAAAAGGATGATCTCTTGGACTCCCAAGAGGACTTCCTAATCAAGGAAAATAAGAAACATGTTAAGGTTAAAAATGCTTATGCTCTAGAGGTAGAAAAATGTAACAAATTATCTAGTGAGCTAAGCACCTGCCATGACACTATTGCCAACCTTAGAAATGAAAATGCCAAATTAATTGCTAAGGTTGATTCTCATGTTTGTATTGATTCAATTCCCAATCTTATAAATGATAATGATGATTTTCTTGCTAGGATTGATGAGTTGAATGTTTCTATTGCTAGCCTTAGAAGTGAGAATGAGAAATTAATTGCTAAGGCTAAAGAATTAGATGTTTGCAATGTTACAATTTCCGACCTTAGAACTAAGAATGATATGTTGCATGCTAAGGTTGTAGAACTAAAATCTTGCAAACCCTCTACTTCTAATGTTGAGCATGTTTCTATTTGTACTAGATGTAGAGATATTGATATCAATGCTATTCATGATCACATGGCTTTAATTAAACAACAAAATGATCATATAGCATTATTAGACGCTAAAATTGCCGAGCATAACTTAGAAAATGAAAAGTTTAAATTTGCTAGAAGTATGCTCTATAATGGGAGACACCCTAGCATCAAGGATGGCATTGGCTTCCAAAGGGGAGACAATGTCAAACTTAATGCCCCTCCAAAGAATTTATCTAACTTTGTTAAGGGCAAGACTCTCATGCCTCAGAATAACGAAGGCTACATTTTGTACCCTGCCGGATATCCTGAGAGCAAAATTAGGAGAACTCATTCTAGGAAGTCTCACTCTGGCCCTAACTATGCTTTTATGTACAAAGGTGAGACATCTAGTTCTAGGCAACCAACCCGTGCCAAGTTGCCTAGAAGGAAAACTCCTAATGCATTAAATGATCATGCTATTTCATTTAAAACTTTTGATGCTTCTTATGTGCTTACTAGCAAATCCGGCAAGGTAGTTGCCAAGATTGTTGGGGGCAAACACAAGGGCTCCAAGACTTGTGTTTGGGTACCCAAAGTTCTTGTTTCTAATGCCAAAGGACCCAAAACCGTTTGGGTACCTAAAGTCAAGAACTAAAATTGTTTTGTAGGTTTATGCATCCGGGGGCTCAAGTTGGATACTCGACAGCGGGTGCACAAACCACATGACAGGGGAGAAAAAGATGTTCTCCTCATATGAGAAAAACCAAGATCCCCAACGAGCTATCACATTCGGGGATGGAAATCAAGGTTTGGTCAAAGGATTGGGTAAAATTGCTATATCACCTGACCATACTATTTCCAATGTTTTTCTTGTAGATTCTTTAGATTACAATTTGCTTTCCGTATCCTAACTATGTCAAATGGGCTACAACTGTCTTTTTACCGATATAGGTGTTACTGTTTTTAGAAGAAGTGATGATTCAATAGCATTTAAGGGAGTGTTAGAGGGTCAGCTATACTTGGTAGATTTTGATAGAGCTGAACTCGACACTTGCTTGGTCGCTGAGACTTACACCTAGTCCCTAAATAATTTTGGTGGTTGAATTGCCCAACACAAATATTGGACTAACTAGTTTGCTCTAGTGTATAAGTTATACAGGTGCAAAAGGTTCACACTCAGCAAATAAAAAGATCAAGTTTTGGATTCAACAAAGGAGCAAAGAGGCAATCGAAGGCACCTCTGGTCTGGAGGCACCGGACTGTCCGGTGTACACCGGACAGTGTCCGGTGCGCCACCAGAGGACTCCAACTCAAACTCGCCACCTTCGGGAATTTCTCAGGCCGCTCCACTATAATTCACCGGACAGTGTCCGGTGCTCCATGAAAGCGCGGCCTCCTCAACTCGCCAGCCTCGGGTTCGCGCAGCAGCCGCTCCGCTATAATTCACCGGACAAGTCCGGTGTACACCGGACTGTCCGGTGCATCCTCGGGGCAACGGCTACTTCGCGCCAACGGTCACCTGCAGGCGCATTTAATGCGCGCTCTGCGCGCGCAGAAGTCAGGCGCGCCCATACTGGCGCACCGGACAATGAACAGGTGATGTCCGGTGTGCACCGGACATCCAGGCGGGCCCAGAAGTCAGAAGCTCCAACGGTCAGAATCCAACGGCACTGGTGACGTGGCGGGGCACCGGACATGTCCGGTGCGCCATCGAACAGACAGCCTCCACCAACGGCCACTTTTGGTGGTTGGGGCTATAAATACCCCAACCACCCCACCATTCATTCCATCCAAGTTTTCCAACTTCCAACCACTATACAAGAGCTAGCATTCATTGCAAAGCACACCAAAAGAGATCAAATCCTCTCCCAACTCCACACAAAGCCCTAGTAACTAGAGAGAGTGATTTGTAGTGTTCATTTGAGCTCTTGCGCTTGGATCGCTTCTTTTTCTTTGGCATTCTTTCTTGTGATCAAACACTCACTTGTAATTGAGGCAAGAGACACCAATTGTGTGGTGGTCCTTGCGGGAAGTTTGATTCCCAAGTGATTTGAGAAAGAGAAGCTCACTCGGTCCGAGGGACCGTTTGAGAGAGGGAAGGGTTGAAAGAGACCCGGCCTTTGTGGCCTCCTCAACGGGGAGTAGGTTTGAAAGAATCGAACCTCGGTAAAACAAATCCGCGTGTCTCACTTTATTATTCGCTTGCGATTTGTTTTGCGCCCTCTCTCGCGGACTCTATTATATTTCTAACGCTAACCCGGCTTGTAGTTGTGATTATTTTTGTGATTTTCAGTTTCGCCCTATTCACCCCCCTCTAGGCGACTTTCAATATCGATTTAGCATAAATACTTCATCCGACCCCACGTTCTAGAAATACAGGATTAGGCCCACTACCCCACTTTCCACGCGGTCAACCTTCCTGGCTGACTCGCCGCAATTCTTCAGGCGTCGCCAGGGCGATTCGTCATCCTCCCCTCCCGCCAGTACGATTCGCCTTCCTCCACCACCGCACGCCCTCAACTCTAATCGCCGTCGTCGTTGACAGTATCGTCGAGCCGCCCGCCGCTGTCAATCATCCGCGCCCCGCGTCACATTGGTATTCTACACGTCCGCGGACGGTTGTCCGGCTTCCAAGGTGCTCGAGTTCCTCTGTCAATTTTATGGCTTACAATGCTACTTCCTAATCTCCTTCTTCCCCTCCCACCAGTGCGAATCGCCTTCCTTCGTACCGCGCGCCCTCAACCCTAATCTGCGCCGCCGTTGACAGTGTCGTCGAGCCGGCCGCCACTGTCAATCCTCCGCCACCGCGTCACATTGGTATTTTACACGCCCACCGACGATCATCCTCTACTTTCCTAGGTTTTTTCAGATAGGAGGTCAGAACAGCCACACTCATGGTAGCTTTCACTAGAGAATTTGATATTAAATTGATCTTACTGTTATCTACGATTATGGTTCAATTTTTTTCTCATAAGGCCTGTAGTTTTGATAAAGGTTCACGGACCTATTGTTTTAGACTCATTGAATGCACAGATTGTGTGGGTGAAGATATATGCAGTGATGTGAATTATACATACCTTTCTGAAGTAACGGTTGCTATTTTGATGTGGAAAAAAGTGTGCTGCACATGACTTTGTGCTACTATCTATTATTCAGATATTCTGAAATGCATTTCATTTTTTAGATACCTACTGGATCATATTTTTCACATAAATCTAGTAATCAATCATGTCCAAATTGCAATAATAAATATTTGAACTTCTGGTTGCATGTTTTGTTGTCAAAAGATCATGTACTGCATACTACTAACAGACGTTCTAGAACTGGTTATAGCAGGCATGTTAAGATCTATTTTTGCTAAATTGGTGATCTATTTACGCTAATTTGTTTTTTGTTTACTGGACGAATGTTTATTTTTGTTTGTCAGGATATGTGAATGTTTATTTTAGTAATGTATAAATGCTTATTTTGCTGTTTATTCACTACTACTACCACTACATAAATGTTATTTTTCTGGTTAAATACTGTTTTAGATGAACATTCTGTTGGTTTGCATATATGTATATGGCAATTCCTACAATGCAATGATACGACTTTTATGATGTTTTGTTCACTTACCAACTATGTTGGTAGGGCCATATAACACAATTGAGGAATTATAATGTGTATGAGTTTGGAGATTGTACAATTATTTCGTATAATCGTTGGTGTATATGTTGATGTAACTCAATAAAGCACATATATTTTACATTGTTGCTCTGCAGGCTGTTGCTTCAATTATGCGGAAGGCTGATCGACCCCTAGCCAATCCGAATCGATTAGTCATTGAGTCAAGTCAAGAATCTTTTAGTGTTGACATTCCACGCTCGAATGACATTGGAGACCCTACAAATACGCGGTGTGATGGTGATCCTCCGCAGCATAGAAATAGGGGTGTTGCTGTTGATGCTAAAAAGATTCCTATGCCTAGTGTGGATGATGATGATGACTTTGAGCCACCAAAAAAGAAGTGCAATATCAAAATGGATGCCCCAAATAAGACGCAGGTGAGTTTACAACATTGCATAAATTTATCGTTTCCAATATTTTAATCATGCATCAATCACAATGCATACCTTATATGCTGAAACATACAGCTTTCTATATTACCTTAGCTCATTAATCCAAAACAGTAATAGGCCAAGGAACTATGTAAAAATAAGAACGCAGACCGGCATGACGTGTCTGGATTAGAGTTGTGGCCCGTGTCCGGTCGCCATTTGGCTATTTATAGGCGTGCAGCGGATTAATTTGAAATAGTTGTGAAAGGTTATTTGTAAAAAAATGACGCGGGACGACCGTTGAAACTGGTGCTTTAAGTATAGTATAGATATCTTAAAAAAGTTAAAATATCTTATAGTTTAGGATGACAAGGGTATATCTTTACAAAAGATTGTAAGTCAACCGTTACAATCGATGTTGAGACGTCATACATTTGGACCGTGAGAGTTTTTTTTTTTAAAAAAAACATTATCCCCTCAAAGAGTCATTGGGAAAGGAAAAAAAGTTCCTTCCAGCCCAGAGAACCTTGACCTTGTTTTGGGCTTAATCCCATGATCTACAGGCCCACGCCAAGACCGAACCGAGCATAGCTCGGCCCTCCCACACAAACTGTTGCACAAGGCAGCCCAAATCCCCGCCCACCCTTCTTTCACACACCCGTCGCGCTTTCGGGCCTCGGAAGCTTCCGGAGACAGGAGACAACCAGCCGCTCCACCCCTCCCCCGTGCCCTAGACAGAGAGGAAAGGTACGCCTCCGGTTCCAGAGCGCAGAGGATTGCGCCGCCTGATTGGCGATTGCTGATAGTCTGCCTCCAGTGTCGCCCGATTTGCTCCGCCGAGGTAAGCGCTGGCTGCGGTGCACTCCCTTTGGTCTTCCCCGCTTCCAATCTGACGCGGTCGGATGATGTTCGTCGTGCGTTTTGTCTAGTCGATTCGGTTGGTCGTTTCTCCCTGTCGAGGAACCCTAGTTCGTTATCGCGTTGCGGAAGGTGGACCGTCGTCCTGTTGCCTTGGACTGAGGGGGTCTTTAGTTCCTTTTGGGATTAGTCGTCTGTGAGGCGGCATCCTTGGAGGAGGGCCGTATGCGTGCTGAAGCTGTTATTTCCCCCTGGAGTGGAGGGTGGGATGGACGGCGGTGTGCCGGCAGAAACTCTCAGTAGAATCGCGTAAAGAAAAAAAAATAGAGGAAAACTTCGTTTTCTTGGGTGCGCTGACTATCTGCCTCAAACAAAATATGCACAACACTTAAATATGTTATTAGTTGTATTTGCTCATACAGATTTACAGATACCTGTTCTTTCCTATGTTTATGGACTGTAATACTGCATAGGTTCATGATAGATGACATGTGTGCATGAGCGTGTCTTAAGCAACAGTTTCTCAAACCTGATTCTATTGGTCAAAATACGGGATGGAGTTGGATTCCTTGCATATATAATAAACAACTAGCAAGCTATTTACAACATGTATTTTTTTCGTCTGTTGTCCAATTAGCTTTTAGTGTAGCCTACTTACATTAACTAGTGAATAACTTTATACTTCGGTGCCTGTTTGAGTATATATGTATTTGACATAGCCTTGATTCTTTTCTTAAGTGAGTCTGGTATGTAAATGCATGGTTTTGATGGACAGAATTGCTATTGTGCCAGTTCTAATGAATCTTATTGTTTTCTCTTGGCTTCTTAGAACAACATGGGGAGAAGCTATAATTACAGTCCATCGCCACCAAGAGGCTACAGGAGAAGAACTCGCAGCCCAAGTCCTCGTGGTCGTTATGGAGGCCGTGATAGGGACCTCCCAACTAGTCTTTTGGTGAGGAATCTTCGTCGGGATTGTAGGTAAGATTTCCCCTGCTCCTGGATCAGTAGTAGAATGGATTTTCTTTGGTGCTGCTGTCAATAGTTATTGAATTGGTAAAATAGGCAATTCATTCTAATATTGGAACTTGTCCGAGGGAATATAATTAGCAGGCTTGTAATTGGTAAATTCTTAGTTTTTCTTAAGACTTTTAGCATTTTTTCTTGCAATGAAAAAAAACATGTTGATCTTTGGTTTTTCAAACTGGTCCCATGTAGTGTTGCTCCTGTACAGAACATATAGAAATTGTAAATATACAGTTCTGTCTAGCTATTCCGAGGGATTTGTAATGCATTCTGCTTCGTAAGTTATGCCTTAACGAAGCGTACCCCTCCCTTCCTTGATTTTACTGAGTTCTTTTGTTGCAAATCCCTTTTTGTTTTCCATGTTTATGAGGTGCTTCCTATTGCATATAGCAATGAGAATGGATTATTCTTTGATACTTCACTACTGTAACTTGGCTGTTATCACAACTGTAGGCCTGATGACCTTCGTAGACCATTTGGAAAATTTGGCCCCGTTAAAGACATATATCTGCCAAAGGATTACTACACTCGGTAAGGTACCTTGACTTAATTATTGTGAGTGGGTGTTTGCCCATGGACACCTATGTGCAACTTGGTGATCTCTCCGTGAACTTTATAGTACACTAAAGTATATTTGCTCCAGAACAGGATTATGATTGTTGTTGCTTGTTTTTAACATATTATAAGCATGTTCTTTACAGATTTTTAATTATTATTCTCTGTATCGTATGGTTTACACTGGGTTGCTTTACGCACCCCCTGAGATTAACAGTGAAAGTAATTTTTTGAAGACGCAAGTCTTAAGAGTACTATTGAAGAAAAGGAAGAAATAGAGGTTTAAAGAGATATGCAAGTTACGAAGAGTTTCAAGTGTATCTCTAAACACTGATGACTGCAAGGTCAGCAGCTTAGTGCCTGCTTTACCTTTGAGATTGATTTGTGTATCGACTGAAATTGATTTGTTTGTATCACCATTCTTGGAAGGAAGAGTTCGCAACATCTTGATTTGATTGTCTCTGCAGGGGTCTTCTCCTTAATGGTTCTGAAGCATTGTTGCTTTTAGTGAAATACTAATTTGCTTTCTGTTTCAGGGAACCTAGAGGATTTGGGTTCATCCAATACTTTGAACCTGAGGATGCTTCTGATGCAAAGTACCATATGGATGGGCAGATGCTGCTTGGAAGGGAAATTGCTGTTGTTTTTGCAGAGGAAAATAGGAAGAAGCCTTCTGACATGAGGGCCAGGGAAAAAATAAGGTAACAGTTGTCTTCCCTTTGTGATACCCATTCTATAACCGTGTACACTATCATTCTGCCATAGCATTTTAAGAGGCAAAAGCTAATTTACTCATGCAATTTTTTTACTTATGTAGTGGCAGAGGCCGTTCTTATGATAGGAGGTTGCACTCAAGGTCACCTGGGTTGAACGATTCTCCTAGGGGTAGATCACGGTCCCAAAGCCGAAGCTACTCGCCAGCACCTAAGCGAAAGCACTATTCAAGGTACGAGTTGCTGCCATCCTCTTATATGCTGACGAAAACTCCATGCGCTCGCAGTGTCCCAATCCAATTGGTTGGCTCACATACCTTCTTGACAGGTCCCCGGCTCCTCGACCTCGGGAGAGATCCTTGTCGCGTTCCCCAGCTTTCAACGGATCAGGGAGTGCAAGCCCCATTGTTAGCAGGTCTCCTCGTAGGCAGGGGTCTCTTTCTGTTAGCGAGTGAGGTATCTCAGGGCTCTGTGTGACTATCGTGTCGCTGTTATGCTGAACCATATGTTTCAGATTATTTTTGTTAGCACCCTCGTGTGTACTCTAGGATATCTGAACGTGCACTATGTATTGGGTATTCCAAAATCTCTGATGAGCGAAATGGGTTGTGAACCAATGAACCTTGATGTTGGACGTGCTGACCAGTGCGCAGGTGCCTATGTGGTATGAAGTTTTTCCCCCCTCTGCAGCTGATATGGCAGCGTTCAGGCATTCATGGTCCATCCAATCGCCTGTCTCTTTGGAGCAGGTAAGCTTCTCCGATAATGTGCCCGTGTTGCTGTTCCTCATTTCCATCTTCTGAATTGCAGGTCTCAATGAAGTTTGCAGTTGCACGTTTGCTTTTTGTGTAGTTTATTTATCGTTGTGGTGGTACTCTTGGATGTATTGTTACACGCGATGGTGCCAGTCCACAGAGCCCAGAAGTTGGGTCATTGTTCTGAACTTCTGAAGCAGATGGAACGGAAGACGCAGGGCTGATAGCCTATCGCCGAGACAGACACTTCACGGACACTACTAGCTGCTGTGGCAGGAAACGAACAAAAGCAACAGTTAGTCGAGTTCAGACCTGACTCGTGTACCGTGAGTCACTTTGACCCTTCGGATGGGTATCTAGAAGCAATTTAAGGAAGCATTGGTTCCCCCTTGTTTTAATTAATCCAGCAAGACAAGAGGCGACCTGCTGGAGCTGGTGGCATTGGTCTTCGATTGGGGTCTGTAATATCGAATGGAAAATTTGATGGTAGACGGTCTGGTGGGACGACGAGTCTTTGTTGTCTCACTGGCTGGTTTAATTGTAGTCTGTCCTGATTTTAAACTCGTAAAGTTTTAGTTAGGTGGGCCGTCAGCATCTGCTGCATCGATGCTTATGTTTTGGGCTGTAGGCGTCTGGTAAAAGAGGATTTGTACTGTAAGAGTAGAGTATAACATCTCCAATAGTTCTGTAAATTTAGCGTCCTAAATTATTATAGATTTAAGAAGTTGCTAAAATAATATTAGAAAAATGTCTATGCTCTAACAGTTTTCTATTTTTTTTGTTTGCTAATTTTTAAAGTTATCGACATCAGAAAGAAAAAAAAAAGTAAGGGAGGTCAAAGTTATCGATGGAAGACCACACAGTCGCGGTGATGACGTAAAAGACAACACATGCTGTACTCTGATGGCAACTCATCAAAAGAGGTTGTTTAGCAGTGGTGGTGTCAAGACGTTCGTGTGCTAGAGATAGATTTATGGTTAACGTGCCTGTGGGACATCCTAGACGGTGGCCGAAGTATGGTATTTCACAATGAATTTAGTATCAACGTTGATTTAGTGAGTTTCAACAAGATTGCTAAATATAATGATGACATTGAGTTTTATAGAGAGAGTGAAAATTTAGGGACCTATTTTATATAACTGTTGGAGAAGAGTTTTTCTCGAAAACTTCTTAAACATGCAAGAGTAGGAGTAAGATAGGCGTAGGGACTGGGACAGAGCGGGCGCACACAATTCACCCGCTTCGCTTTTAGCTAGAGCTAATACGAGCTTTATCTTATGTCTGGTTCCAAACCTCTAGAATTAATTGTTAGTGAATTTTAGCTGAGTTGAATCAGCTAACAATTAATAGCTATTTGAGAGTTATAGTTAATAATTAGCCGGTATATTAGCTAGGTCGTTCTATATCTCTCAACTAATTTTAGCTGTTAACTATTAGGTTTAAATGTTTAGAATATGGTCTTAGAAAGAAAGAAAGGACATGGATAAATCATAATTCTTTTGTTACTTCTGCGTATAAAATTTTTAGGCCTCGACAGAGAACTAAATATACTAAATATATGTGAGAGATCTTTTATTATAATGATCCATATTCAGAGAGTCTTCTTGTGTCTATGTGTTCTTCAATTTTTATTTACTATATTAATCATGAGAAATAAAATTGGAAAGACCGTAACTACTGATGATATGATTTACTATATGCTATCATCACGTTAAGGTCTACGTTGATATCGTTGTTAAATATATTGTTGTTGAAATCACCGTTGATCTTTGATATCGGCATTTTTTATAGGCGTGGTAACAACACGCGACGCGGAACCAAACCCATTCTAAGTGTGAAAAACTTTTGTTTTGCGAGATTTTCTAATAAATATTTCTCACGTAAGGTTTCTTTTAAAAAACACATCCCATGTAACCCGAATGTGATGTACTTTTTTCTTCAAAAAACGTTTTTTCTTTCTTACTAAACTTTTAGATAAAATTTTTAAATAAAAATATATACATATCATGGTTATCAACAAGGGATACGACTGTAAAATATATATTACGAAGAAAAGGATAAGGAATAAATCCTAACCCTTTTAGTCTTTGGTAGGATATATATACGTGAGAACTCTATATTACAATAATTAATATTTAAATATAAATAAAAATGTCTCTTTATGATGTGCTTATATTTCCTTTTTTATTTTATCTAACATGTTGATCATAAAAGGCTAAAAGCCATAGACGAAAAGGTAGTGACAGCTGATAATGCATTTTTATTATAACAACCATCAAATCTACGTTTGTCACTGGTGAGAGAAGTGGGGGTCGGAACTCTGAAGCAGTGATAATGAACTAGAGGTATGGTACGTCATGGCTGAGCAACAACGTACGACTATGATGCGTTGGTGCTCTCCGACTGATGACGCGGTTAGGTAGATCGACCGTCGGTCGCAGTCTCGCAGAGTCCACGCCGACCGCTGAGCTAGCCCTAGCCCTCCACGACACAGGACAACTGGAGTCTACCTATACACCCTGTCATTCCAAAATACAACGGGATGTTGCACGCGTGTTGGAAAATCCACATTTTGTTGTTCTAATAACTAACAAATAAGTCCAGAACCACATAAAAGTATTTATATTAGATTTGTAGTTTGAAATGTTTTTTTTTCTAATTGTCAAGCCACCTTCTGTTGCCACAAATAACTATTTACACTAGATCGAAGAGAAATTAGTGTTCAAAGTATTGTTTTTAAAGGCCGCACTAATAAGTTAGATCACTTCCTTTTGTGTCTATGACAAAGATATACCTACGCCGTATAGACGTATAGTGTATTCATTCGAGGAGCATGTTAAGAGTTTTTTTTCCCTATTTATGGCAGACAAACCGTGAATGAACGCATGCGCATAGAGTTGACAGTAGACGCTCTGGCTAAAGCAGCAGATGGGCCCGCCCAACAAAAGACCCGGCATGCCGCCTGCCGGCCTGGACGGGTCGGATTGTTGACCGTGGATTACCGAGCCACTACATGAACTGTCAGAGAATAAATATCCAAATAACTTACTCTCTCTATTTTTTTATTTATCGTGTTTTAGTTTATAAATAAATTAATAGACGACAAATATTCGAGAACGGAGCTAGCATTTTCTATAATAATTTGATAGACCTATGTCAAAAATTTATTATAAAATATAGTGTTTATTTTCGACGAAGATAATAAATAAGTAGTTTTTAAAAGCTGAAAGACAACCAACGAGAGTGGACAAGCGCGGGACAATGGCGATGGCGTGTACGGGGGTGCCGGCACGGGCGTAGGTGCTGCGACAACAGCCAACAGGCGTAGAGGCAGCTGTAGACAGGTGAAAATAGTCGGATGTGGGTTATAACCCATTTATTTTTGTTGGCTAAGGGTCACCAAAAATAAGTCTTTTTTAATTTTCAACGATAATGGAGAGGCAGTAGAAATTAATTTATTTTCAACAGCTACGATGTCTTATTTTTGGTGGAATGCCTTCAGCCAATAAAAAATAAGTTAATTTTCGATGGTCTCCGTATTATTTTCGGAAATTAACGTAGCAACCATAAGTTCCTCGATTTCACGCGATGAACTCGGGATTACCCATCGGGTTATAGCATCTCAGACCCATCCCCATCATGTTTGTTACATCCCCATACCCATATCCATACCCATCATGGGTACAAAACTCATCACATACCCATCCCCATTCGGGTTTCGGGTCCCTATCCCCAATTAAGGAATAACTAGGTACTAACATCTAGCACAAACTATCCAGATTTCATACATCACTATATCGGTAAGCACTCATCCATGAACCATTATCTATTCATCCATCCATCAGAAAAGAAAACAGTACTTGGGACCAATATAAGAAATGGAGTCTATCGGGTTTGATGGCCGACTCGGCCTCAACTCATTCATACAAACAGGACAGGTGTACACATATGAAATACCCATGGGTAATCGGGTTCAGATTATTGCTTCCCAAACCCATACCCGTTTACCCAATGGGTGGAGATTTTGTCCCATATCCATATTCATGGGGACAATTTTTGTCACATACCCGTACCCTAATAGGGGAATTCCCCATGGGTTATCGGGTATCGGGTCCCCATTGACATCTCTACTCGGGATCTTCCTCTGCTTCAACGGTATGGCTATGGTGTACATATACGATATACCATAGGAAATGACGAAGTTGTGTGGCATGCAGCTGAGGGAGAAACACCGGTCTTAGATGGAAACACCAGTTCACACTCGGTCCAACTGCCAGAGTGCCAGTCACGCTGACCATATGTTGCTAGCTGTGTCACTGGAGTGGATATTACTACCGGTCTCGTGCGGACCAGCTCCTGCTGAAATTTATAGTGTAACCTAACTTCTAAAAGTTATGCTAAAATATAATTTATTTTTAATAGTGTTAATGTCTAGGTTAGACAAAGTTCATTATTAAAAATCAAGCTACAGTTTGAAAGGGGGGGGGGGGCACTTTTAATTAGATTTAACATATGGATGTATGTTCACCATTTTGAGGATTTTCATAAGTTATGCTGATTTTTTTTAAAGAAACACGATATTTTAGGATATGATGATGGAGGAAGGGGAACATGTAGTATAAGGGCTATAGTTTGGAAATCTCATTTTTTAAGGAATTTTTATTTTCTAAAGAGAAAATTAACTAATTTTACTTAGCCAAATGGAGCTCCCTTGGAAAAACAGGTCCCAAACTAGCCCTAAAAGAAAAAAAAGGAGAGATGATTGGATCAATAACAAGGAAGATTTGTTTCAAAAGGTTTTACTGTTGAATCAGGCTCTTTGCTGAATGTCCGACGTTTTACCAAGTGGCAGTGAGAATAATCGGTGAAGTCTCCGTCGCCGTCACAGCGATTTTTATTTACCAAGTATCAGGTGACACTCGGCAAAAGAGACTATTGTCAACATATAGTTTATCGAGTTCTCAAAAAAATTGCCGAGCAATTTTTTTTGATTTTATCGAGTGCTCGCGACAACATTATGTTCAGGTAGTGTTTAGTGAAGACGTGTGTATCGACATGGCAAAGATCCATCACCGTACCGTACCGTACCGTACCACGGATCGAAGGACAGCTGCCTCTAGCTAGCAAATCTAGAAGTAGTACCGTGGCGGCATGGGCAGTCGGGCACCGCCCACCGGCCGCGCTTGATCCAGTCCACCGCTAGTTCTCTCCAATTCCATGTGTCGTGCCCTTTGTTGCTGTGCCTGACTACCTGTGCGCGGTGGCCGGTGGCACCGCTGCAAGGCCATCCGCCGTCATCTCTGTCTCCACGTGGCCGCGTTGGCACGTACGGGCACGCGCCGGCCGGTATATACTTGGGCCATGGCATTTTTCATTTTTTTTCCTGCCCCTGCCGACTCCAGCTAGCAGCCCGGCCGCTGCAGGCGAATCAAAGCGGTTTTCCACGTACTGACTTCTGACTTCCATACACTAGGTACTAGCACTGCTGCATGCCTTCGGAGGAGAACGGGTACTTATCCGGATAATACTTTTTTTTTGTATTTTTTCTTCTATTGTGAATAAATATAATATAAAAACTATGCTATATAAATTTATATTCTTGTTTTTAGCATTACCTTGTAAAGTTTCATTGTAAAGTTTCATAAAACGTAAATCTCAAATTTGTAGATATAATTCAGGTTCACTTCAGATATGGATACCGATAATTTTCCAGTTTTTTTTTGTAGTAGAGATCTAATAATGTATAAAACCATTTATGCAACACTATATTCTTATATCTAATAATGTGCATGATAACACAAGAAAAATTAGCATCAAATTATGTACACATTTATTTTAAAATATTAGATTTGTCGTAATAGTTCATGCTTTAGAAATTGATTTAACAAATAAAACGCGCAACTCCCCGAGCACAATTCTCTAACACTATCTAGTCATGTTGCAATGCCTCCAGATCGACACACAATCATTATTAGTCCTAAAAGTGCAGCTTTAGCTTATCCCCGTTTACCTGGCCACATGAAAGTGACATCCACTAATTTCCAGCATAAAGTTCCATTCTCATTACCAGGCCACATGAAAGTTATACACTCCACTAATTTCCAACATAAAGTTTCATCCATAAATTATCGTATATTATATGTATATTCCAAATGCATAAACGTACTAATGGCGAGCACCGGCACCGCTAAGGCCAAAATTGACTATTTGAGAGTAAGCGGGGGCGAAACCCACGAATAAGAAACCTCTCCAATAGAGAACTAATAAGTAACTGGTCGATGGTTTGCTACGGTTGTTATATGTAATATAAATAGATATTAAGATATTTATTTAAAATAATTATTATTTATTTTTAAACACTAAGGTTTCTAAATTTTTGGTGCAGAAGGTATAGGTTTGAGTCCTTATTCTGTACTATTTTTTTTCATGGTGTGGTGGCTGCACTAACTAACAGAGCCGTGTGTTGGGTAGGCACAATAACTGACTGTCGGACGTTGGGATACACATGACAGTAGCTTAGATCGATGCGCGCGACACCGAGGCGCGACGCCTGTGATGGGAAAACCAACTGGAGCGCGTGGGACGGACACGGAGTCTCAGCTCAACGTGGAGGGTGAATCCGTGTAGCACCAGGTATCCACATTATATTATTAATAGTGTAGTATAGATATAAATAACATATATATATATAAATCATGTACAAATTTAGTTTGCTCTCTACTTCCTATCTTTTTACACTTCTAAAATTATTTTGCATATATCAGAAAATTTCAATAAGACGTGCATCGTCTACGTACTGCAGCATAAGCATGTATATATTAGAAAATTTCGATCGAGAAACCCGGTCGAAAAAGGTACTAGCATGACGGTGCTGAAGACCATCATATCACTAGCGGTGGAACGCGATCTTTCCTGTGTGGTTCCCCGCCGCCCGGCTCCCGCGATTCATTCAAACTCTAAAGTGCATCACCCTACTAAAACTATACTACTATATAGTGATAAACAGACAAAATTATTGAACCCACAAATCCGGCTGTCGTCGTTCTCGCCATGCATGATCCAGCCATTCCATCCATCTTAGATTTGCCACCTTGCTGTCTGTCATGTGCACCGACGTGTACGTGCTCTGCTGCATATATATGTATATTAGAATGGACAATGATCCTACCAAATTACTAGCATTGAAGCTTCCACGGAAGGTGAGTCTGAAAAAGATAGCTAGCTGTCCGAGCTAGTACACGTACGCAGCGGTTTCATTCGCCAGCAAAAGCCACGTCGGCCATCCTCTTGTGTGTAATTTATCCCGCCGATGTACGATTAGCGTCAGAAACACCCTGGCGGCGTTCCCGGTTGGTACGGTGCTTCATTTAAAAAAAAGTATATACAATTTCGAAACAGTGTTAAGTTTTAGACTTTTTTTTGTATATCAGTTTGATCAAATCTAAGTAATACTAGCATTCACGTCGTCGATCATGCATGCATGTTGCGGATTAGTTATAAGGTATCATCCTTTCCTGCTAATGAGAGGGGTATGTGTTTAGTCGACCGTTATCGGGCATGCCTGCGTACCTGGAACTCTTCTTAATTAGTAGTATATACAGGAATACTTCTCTTGGATTCCTTGCTGGCATCTTGTCATACTACCATTATTATTTATACAATATTTATGTCTGGACCGGACGTACGCGTATGTCCGTGGTTTTGGTGATGCATGGGATTCGGTTGTGTGGGTTTGCGTTGAGTCGGCTGGCCAGACATAACTCCAATTTCAAAAAACATCCCAATTATGCGAGTGTCTAAAAAAACATTCCGATTATTCCTGCTTATGCTTGTTCTCATTTAAGGAACATTGATAGGCATATCTGACCGATATGATTCCTCTGTTAATTAATTCTCCCACTAAATAAATGAAATCCATCTTGGTTGGTTCTTTTTAAACAAAAGGAAATAACTCCAGCCACCACAGCATAGAGTCCCAATTCTTAGTTACTTACGAGCTAGGTTTTCAACACAGTTGCGGAATGTCAAATTAAAACGGAAGAGCACAATTTAAAGAAAGCAAAGTCTCCTGTTGCTTTTTCCATATATTCTTGGCGGAGATTTGCAGAGTGATGATATTATGATAGTCCCTAAGGCCTTCTTTGGATAGTCTCGTATTAATCTTATATGTATTAAGGTGAATTAGGGTGTAAATTACTTTAAGTTTCACTCTAGTTTACTTCACTACCCGTGGATTAAGGTAAATACGAGAGTATCTAAACAAGGTCTAAGAGTTCGCTCTCATGCATTCCAAGAAGCCTAGAAGTTTTCGCTGTGCATGATCTATCCATATTCCATTTAAGGGCTAGTTTGGTAATCTATTTCCCAAAAGTTTTTTATTTTTTCAAGGTAATTTAGTTCATTTTATCTTGTGAAAATAGTAATTTCTTGAAAAAATGTTACCCGAACTAGCTCTAACAGTTGCTTTTCCATCTATTACTAGGTCCGTGCTCGTGCGTTGCCACGGTACTAAAAATTTATATAATACATAGATACGGAACGACAAACATCACTATGATATGTAAAATATGTGTGGCAAACATTATTAATATCACATAAATTATTTCTAAGGAGTCAATATAGAACTTTTAATGACAGCCAAATATATCGACAACCGTACACTAATCTAATCTTTTTTAACGATATTGATAAGTCTCTATATTTAGAAACATAGATACAGAACATCTTAATTGCAAGAGAACGTGTAGCAATATTGGTTCGCTGGTTAAGGAATCTCGGGGATACAACTCAAGGTATTGTTGGGAGAGCATCAGGAGTGGAGCACTGCTCTATGCTAGAGGTAACTGCTGCTCATTGGAGCCTTGGTTTAGAGTCTTGTGTATGGCTCTGATAGTGTTTGGAGTTGTCCTGTAGCAGCTTCCGATAAGCGTAGCCCCATCTATGCACCATTCATTTACATAAGAAACAAAATCACCATCTGATACACCAGTGGATTCCTGCACATCATATAAAACTTCCGGAGCTTAGGCCCACTCAGGCTTATTGTCATGTACTAAATTTGAACAGTTTAGGAGGCAAACAAATTCAGTAGGTAGCACCGTAGCAAGATACTTGCAAAGTTAGTGTGGGGGCAATGTGTTTCACAACTTCATGTGGAAAGAAACAGCAGAAAACATGTAAGTGGCATTTTTAGAATATCATACATTCATATGTTTCAGTAATGGCAATGAGTGATGATACTACTATGACTAATTATTATATATTATTGAAGATTAAGTACTAACCTGGCCCGCGTCCATGTTTGAGTTGCAATGTGAAAACCTTTCCCTTAGACCCTGAAACAAAGGATTCAGAAAAAATATGAACACTGGGAACAGAGGAAATGGTGGTAGTGGCAGCATGGTAGCATGTCATAGAGGAAACAAACCTGAAGGCGCACAACATCACTGTAGAAAGAGTGCATTGTCCTCCTCCCAGAAATTTGTTATTGAAGAATAAGCCAAGGAATTAGAATTAGATAGGAACTAAGTACACAACATAGTGGTACAATTCCTAGTTCCCAGTTTTTTATTTATCATCTGAAGATAATATCTCATTCCTGACTGGTAACAGGCATTTTACAAACCTAAAATTTGGTGTTCACTGATTGGCATTTGAAAATGATAAAGGACCAAGTAAGATATATAGTTGGTGATGCCTTTAAGGTAAGGTTTATGACATTCAAATATGCATCTAACTATTGAAATGGTTTCTGTTGACATTGAATGTTGTGAGGTACAAGTAATTCAGAGTTCAAACTATGGTCCCATTTTATGGTCTTATAATGACTTCTGCTACTGTCAAATGATGGTACAGGGGCTTCTCTAAATGTCTAAATAGACTGATTAGTAATCCTGACATTTTCTGACATGGACAGTTTGTTGAACCTTACTTCAGATTATCAATAGGAGTAGAGTAACAACTTAACATTGACATGCATGCCAAAGGATAAACCACAGAACATAGGTGATAAATAAATAAATGACAAAATGTATCAATATCAGTCATAGGATGCCATAGAGAGACATACACATCAAGGAAAAACCCGCCATCTGCGAGAAACTGAACCCTAGAATCCTTTGGTAGCAGCGCACAAAAGAATCACCGTGCATGTAAGTGGCTAGCCCACCAGCAGAGCATCCTGTTAGGAAAGCCTAAACCTCAAACTTATATCCTTTCTACATAGAGAGAGAAGATGCCAAACCTCAACAACTGTGGTTATAGTGTTTGCTTTGATCTGCCAGAGATTTATATACATGAAATACAACAGATCTGTAAATAGAAATTAGTAAATTCTAGAATGGTTTAAAAACGTCTTCAACACTGAGTTCCACCATTACATCAGAAAAGGCACAGTTTTAATCAAATAGCAAGCTTTTTTTGAGGAATCAAATAGCAAGCTTAATACAATCAACTCTTGTATATAAAATCAGGTTACCAATTTATGAGGTACATGGTAAGATAAATAAATGGCATTGATCAGTTTAGTGATAAACTATTTCTGAAAATGACCTATTCTGATTGTTCAAAAACATGCATGCAGATCACATCACTCTTCAACATAAATTTATTGCAGCCAGAAACTCTCATCTACAAGCACTTCATAATGGTTAATGAACCAGCCACCATGACCATGCACATTCAACAAAAAATAGTTTACATTCGAGTTGCCTAAAAATAAAAGGCTCTCTCCCAACCATAACTTTTCTCTAAATTAAACAAAAAGGGCCAAGATCTAGAAGCATCAGCAAGGAGAACTGAGATCTAGAAGCGGACGGATCGAGGGGCTCACCGGTTGGTCAGCGTCTCTTGTGCTCCTGGATGAACTTGGAGTTCTTGAGGTCCTCCTCGGTGAAGTTGGTCGTCATCTTGGTGACGATGAAGCCGGTGATGGTGAACCCCGTGATGAAGGGCCGGTGATGTTGAACGTCTTCATCCTCTTGACCTTCGACTCTGGCTGTTGGGCGCATCGTGGCATCGTGCTGTTGTCCGCGTGGCTCGTCATCCTCGGGCTAGTGCCTAGGTGCCTGGGCGAGCCACCGAGTCAAGAAAAATAACACTAATCAAGAAAAACTTTTTCTGAATATACCACTAATCTGAGTATACCACTAATCAAGAAAAACTTGTGTGCTACTGCTATGAGTTCGAATGAAGAGACGGGAAAATTACCTAGGAGAGCGCCGAGAAGCCATGGATCGAACAGATGCACTTAAACAGCTAGCAAGAAATGGGAGGTAATCAGTAAAAATGTATTTAAGTCATGGAATGAGTCACTTAAAAGATTTAGTGCTACTGCTATGAGTACATCGCATGAAAAAATTTAGTGCTGATCTGAATATAACTCACTGCAATGTGATTTAAGTCTCAGATTCTTTTAAGTGCTGATCTGAGTATAACAGTAATCAAGAAAAACTTGTTGTGAAGGTGGCAAATATCTTAGTATACCAATATGTGGTCGAAGCCTAAGCAACGATGGAAAAAAGGGCAAAATCTGTACCGTAGACACCTCAACGCTGTTAATGGCGAAATTAGACCTGTCACCACTGGCTTGTGCCGCGTCCATGGTCTGTTTCACGGTGAGCGAGAGCAGCGTCTGCACGCTCCGACCCTGCCCACCACATCGGTCGACCGGGAGCGCCCATGAAGCATACTTCCCTTTTACATAAAGGACAATGAGATAGTGCATGTGTAATTAATAATTTCAGAGGAAAATGCTGAAATCAAACTGACCTCTGCTTGGCTGATTGTTGTTAACAAGGTAGTTGCCCATGTGACTTGCTGACATGTTTACTTAGATAGTGGGATCAACATTTCCAATATCATGACCAAAAGAAATGTTGTACATCCCATGAACAGAACTGGGTACTTGGAGGGACAATGATCAGTTTAAAACTAGGACAATGATCAGATCTAGAACTGGGAAATTGTACCCTTTAGAGCACAACTTTATTATGGAAATTTAAACCATCATAGCCACTGAAGAGTTACTACAAAATAAAAATATAGGACAAAAAGCATCATAACATAAAACAAAAAAGGGCTCAGCATCACCCATTCACCCTTATTCTACCATGCAAACCAACTTCTCACTTTTCTTGCAGCACCACCTAATAACCTCAATGTAAGTGGAACTGTACTGGTTGTCACATATCCGAATGACCACCCTAGGCACAACCACAAACCAAAAAGGGGTGATTAAAATAGGCTTTATGTGGGGAGAGGATTAGCTCAAAGTAGACACTTGTAGCAGCCTTCATTGCTCAGTGCCATGCATTTTGGAAAAGGTTGAGCATCATCGCCCCTCATCACTCATCAGCAGTTCAGCATTCCTTTCACAAAATTGGACCCTACCAACAATCTAAAACTGCATTAGCAGTCAACACCAAGATTTCGATCCGAAAAGGCAAGGGGAGCAAAAGCATTCCTTTCACAAAATCGGACCCTGCCAACAATCCAAAAGCACACACCACTTAAATGTTTATGAAGACTTACTTAGGCAAGCAACCCGTAAAATTTTTCAGAAATAAAATACAAATAGCAACACTATGAGAACCGACAAGTGATAAGTCTGTAAAACACAAAAAAGGCTCAGAATCACCCTTATTCTACCATGCAAACCGACTTCTCACTTCTCTTGCAGCACCACCTAATCACCTCAATGTAAGTGGAACTATGCTGGTTGTCACATATCCGAATGACCATCCTAGGCACAACCACAAACCAAAAAGGGGTGATTAAAATAGGCTTCATGTGGGGAGAGGGTTAGCTCAAAGTAGACATTTGTAGCGGCCTTCATTGCTCAGTGCCATGCATTTTGGAAAAGGTTGAGCATCATCGCCCCTCATCACTCATCAACAGTTCAACATTCCTTTCACAAAATTGGACCCTACCAACAATCCAAAAATGCATTAGCAGTCAACACCAAGATTTCGATCCGAAAAGGCAAGGGCAGCAAAAGCATTCCTTTCACGAAATTGGACCCTGCCAACAATCCAAAACTACACACCACTTAAATGTTTATGAAGACTTATTTAGGCAAGCAACCCGTAAAATTTTTCAGAAATAAAATACAAATAGCAACACTATGAGAACTGACAAGTGATAAGTCTGTAAAACACAAAAAAGACTCATCATCATCCTTATTCTACCATGCAAGCCGACTTCTCACTTCTCTTGTAGCACCACCTAATCACCTCAATGTAAGTGGAACTGTGCTGGTTGTCACATATCCGAATGACCATCCTAGGCACAACCACAAACCAAAAAGGGGTGATTAAAATAGGCTTCATGTGGGGAGAGGGTTAGCTCAAAGTAGACACTTGTAGCAGCCTATATTGCTTAGTGCCATGCATTTTGGAAAAGGTTGAGCATCATCGCCCCTCATCACTCATCAGCAGTTCAACATTCCTTTCACAAAATTGGACCCTACCAACAATCCAAAACTGCATTAGCAGTCAACATCAATATTTTGATCCAAAAAGGCAAGGGGAGCAAAAGCATTCCTTTCACAAAATTGGACCCTGCCAACAATCCAATACTGCATTAGTAATGTAAAAGTGATGAGAACTTTATCTAATAGCATGTAATAGCAAGGAAGCATGTAATAGCATCACCACTTAAATGTTTATGAAGACTTACTTAGACAAGCAACCCGTAAAAATTTTCAGAAACAAAATACAAATAGCAACACTGTGAGGACTGATAAGTGATAAGTCTGTAAAACACACAGTTTCAAGTACACGAAAATACAAGATAAACAAGTTAACCAGATTCAGAGTTTCCTTTGCAAAAGGAAAATCATATGGCGCCTAGGGGGGACTGGTGCCCTCATTCTAAAATACCATGTTGCAATGTTTCAAAGATCATAACAAAAACCATGCATATAGGAAACCTAAAATTAAATGTAGTTGCAACAATTCAGTTTGTTCATATTTGATCACTCCATTAAAAACAGAAATGTAACCTAGGATTGAGAAGCACATGATTAAGTGTGACAATGAGGTTTGCGACGTGATTTTGGTCTGCTGACTATGATGTTGCTTATTTTAAACTCAATTAAACAAACAATGAATCAAGAAAGACAGACGATCTGAAATTGATCTAGCTGTGTCAAACTTTAAGTCGTGAGAGAGGTCAGAGTTCATTTCTGTTTTCTATGAAGTGTACAATCACTCGGGTTGCTATCGAATTATTTTCTTAGATGATGGTATGATACCAGAACACAACTTTTGATGGAGGATGCAAATTAAAAAGATTAGTGCGTACAAGAAGGCAATAGAAGACAATAGTAAAGTACTGTCACTGCGAGAGCGCCACTAATAGTAAAGTACTGGACATTGCAAATCCCCGTTACTACTGCCTTCTCTTGCGTGCTACTGAAGGATGGGCGGCGTACCTGGCTGTAGTCTTCCTGGGAGAGCGCCGAGAAGGATGGGAGTTGGTGCCTCACCAACGCATGACATTTTATCGCCTCAATGATGCCGTCGATGGAAACCTTGCCCCGGAGCCTTGATTGAAGGTTAGGACGCGTGGATTGCGCGGGCGACCGATCGGGTGGGGCGCGAGACTTTGGGGAGGAAGTAAATCACATGTATGGGGACTCCATGGAGCGTCCACGCGATGCAGATCGGTCTTCCAGGGAGAGATTGGGAGCGGCAGATCGAGAGGGGAGGGGGAGTAAATCACGCGTACGGGGACTCCAGGGAGCGTCGACGCGATGCAGAGATTGGGAGCGACACATCAGGTACTTCCATGGAGGTGAAGCGGATGGGGGGGAGTGGATCGCGCGGATCGACATTCCAGAGAGAGATTGGGCACGGCAGATCGGGTACTTGCATGGAGGTGAGGCAGATCGGGGGGATTGGATCGCACGGATCGACCTTCCAGGGAGAGATAGGGTATTAGGGTGGGGGGAGTGGATCGCGCGCACGCGGCATCGGGTGGGCGAGGAGATTTCGGTTGCACGAGGGGAGCTAGGGCTCGTATCGGGGATGGGGGAGGAGATCACGGTCGGGTAGGCAAGGAGATTTCGGATCGGGAATGGGGGAGGAGATTACGGTGCTGCATGCACGAGGGGAGCCAGGACGGGGGCGGGGGTTATGCTTCACCGGGCGAGATCCACGGCGGGGGAAGGGGCGCGGTGGAGGTGTGCGGCGGGGGCAGGCGGCGCAGCGATGGGGAGAGGAGGAGGTGGTGGATCCAGGGCGTCCATGGCGGAGAACCGAGGGGCCAGGGCGGGGGTATGGTGGATCTGCGGTGCCTTCGGGCGAGATCCACGGCGGGGGAAGGGACACGGGGAAGGGGTGCGGCGGGGGTAGGCGGCGCAGTGAGAGGGAGAGGCAGAACCCGCGGGCGTTGATGCAGCGCGAAGGGCGGCGGAGGGAGCGTGGGAGGGTGGAGGGACGGCAGAACCGTGCGCCACGGGGAATTGTGGACGCGGAAGGTGGCGGAGGGAGCGCGGGAGGGCGGAGGGACGGCAGAACCGTGCGCCACAGGGAATTGTGGACGCCTACAATAGGTACATAATTAGTAGTAGAGATTGGCTAATACCGCGGGGCACGATATCTTCCAGAATTTGAAGAGAGAGAAAAAACGGTCCCAGATGATAAATTACACTGTCCCAAGAAAGCTCACCGCCCAATTTTGTCGTGAGTTTCGTGGCCCCAATCCCAATTTGACACGACATACATTTGTGTTCGAGGAGGTCAAAAGTCAAAACTCATCTAAAACAAGAGCAAGTGTAACTACCCGTCTACCCGTGTCCGGGCCATATGACGCACGAATTAGAATGTCGTCGACACACGTATCCGCTGACGTGTTCTTACCCTATTTCAGTGATCAGTATTTCCTTATGAATTATGATTAGGAGTTTTGGACAATACGATGACGTGAACATGTAAAGCAGAATAAACTAAACGATGACGTGGCAAGAGCAGCATGCAAAGATCTCGTAAATCCAGCGGTTTGCCCTAACATATACTGGAAGCAGTAACTTGCATGTACGATCCAAGAAAGTTCAATTCATCTCCAGCGTCGGTACTGAGAATTTAGGGATCCAAGACAAGTTTTAAAATGAAGGTCCTTCTAATTATTTTTTATATATACATCATATCAATTTAAGCACTTAATATATATATATATATATATATATATATATAAATATTCATATCACATATTATAGTATTATCACGCACGCATCCACACACCCATATATATATGGTAATGGGCTTTAAATTTCATACTATAAAATTTAAGGATCGGATCAGAATATATTCCTATTTATTTTTAAACTAAAATTGATTAAATACCCTAACTTATCGTAAAGAAACATTTGGATCGTGATGCATTATGTTTGGCACCAAAAGGAGCACGCGGACGGTCCGGCCCTAAGGCCGGACAGTCCGCGGTTCGGACAGTCCGCGCCTGTGGGCCGGACGGTCCGCGCGTGCGCAGAGTAGAATAGGGTTCCGAGTTTTGTGCTATATTTATTAGCTAGATCCGCGGAATTAGCTCGGAATTCAGTTGTGTAAAGGGTCCAGCCCCACTCCTCTATAAATAGAGAGGTATACGGCCGATTTGTAATCATCAATCGAATCAATACAACTTCTATTTCACATTTTATCCTAGGAGTAGTTCTAGTCTAGTTTAGGTTTAGTCTTCCAATCCCCAAATCTTCCGCTTCTCTTCGACTCTACGTCGATTAGAGTAGTTTAGGCCGGTCTACCCGAGCCTAGACAACTCCTAGGATCTCCCCCCCCCCGACGGGGTCCCTCCCGGGAGCGAGATCCAGGCGCCGCCGACGATCTTCCGCCGCCCCTGCGTACGCGCGGACCGTCCGGCCCTAGGGCGCGGACCGTCCGGCCGTCAGGCAGGGAACCCGAGCTCCTGCACCAGGTCGCGGACCATCCGGCCCTGTGTCGCGGACCGTCCGCGCCTGACCAGAGAGCACCGCCGCCTCGCGCCAGGTCGCGGACCGTCCGCGCCTGACCAGAGAGCACCACCACTGGTTCTTTTGAAGTGATTGACGCCTCCAAAAAGGTGTTAACATACTTTTTGGCGACTCCGCTGGGGAAGACAAATATAGACGCATCAAATCGGCCCTCAATGGTCGGTTCAAGGGATAGCTCTGATATTTCCCCAAGCAACATCATAGAGCCGACTTGGGAAACCTTGCCGGCTGACGAACAACTCCAGTTTAAGGAGCACAAGGAGCGTATGATACAGGAGGCAAAAGCAAAATTCTTGGCCAACTTCAAAGTGGACAGGAACAACAAGGTCGTACGACATCGGCGACGGATCCGGCTTCGCTCCAACCCACACCAGATATCACCAATGTAAGTAATACCAACGAGCTACAATCTCTTAGAAATTATGTAGAAGAGCAACATGAACAAATGCAGAACATCATATGGGGTATGCAAAGCGATTTTAAGAGACTAGTACATGCATTTGATAAATCTAATATCGCAAATTTTCCTTCGCACGAGGTTGAGTTAGGGGGTAACACGCGTAATACATCGGCTACAGGTTGTCACGACCAGTCACAACCCCTTTATGGGATGCCGATGGACACATACCCTGAGCAACCGCAAATCGGCAGCAAATCAGCCGATCTGCACATGCCCGGACCGTCCGCACGTGAGCGCGGACCGTCCGGGCCAGCAACAGTCGGGCCTATTTTTAATGAGTTACCTAGGTATGCGCCCGAGCCACCACACACGGCACAGAGCCCAAACTACCTAGTCGGACGGTCCGCATACAACGATGGACAGTCCGCATATAACCACGGACGGTCCGAGTACATATCCGGGCAGTACGCGCATGAGTCTTTTGAGGAGGATTATTACCTAAATCCTTACCCGTCCAGCAACACTTCCCATCACACTATGCAATGCACCAGCCCATTAATTCAAGATCCAGAGCCCAGGAAAGCTTTCCGGCCCCACCTAGGAGGTCGGAAAGAAACGATCAAACCTATGACCCATATAGGGCAAATGGAAATGCACCACGTAACTCAAACCAATGGGGGGAAAGACAACATGCTAATGTCCAGCCAACCCCACCTATGTTTGACCAGAGAGCCGGTGGTCTTGCACCGGCTGCCATTGATATAGTGAGGGAAGAAATAGCTAGGGCGTTCCGAGATAAGCTCGGAGTAAGCATGATCCCTGGGGGGCAATCATATCGGAAACCTTACGACAGCCGATTTGATCACCACCCATACCCACAGGGAACCAGGATACCCGAGTTCTCGAAATTTTCGGGTGACCAGGGAAAGAGCACGCGCGAACACGTAGGACAGTTCCTAGCACAATTAGGAGAGTTGGCCGACACAGAGGCATTTCGCGTACGTTTATTTTCATTATCTTTAACAGAAACTGCGTTTGCATGGTACGCCACTTTACCTCCTAATTCCATTTCATCATGGGGGAATCTAGAACAAAAATTTCATGATCATTTTTTCTCTGGTGACTATGAATTGGATTTGGTAGATTTAGTGTCATTGCGACAAGCAAAAGATGAATCGGTTAATGATTACATCCAGAAATTCCGAGATACAAGAAACCGATGCTTTCAAATTCATTTAACAGAAAAACAACTAGCAGGATTAGCCTTTAATGGTCTACGATATTACTTAAAAGAAAGATTAGAAGGCATCCAATTTTTTACACTATCACAGTTACACCAGAGAGCTTTGGCTTGTGAAAGCCGAAGCAAAGAAACTGCTAAAACAATTCGTCACAACGTACATATAGTAGAATGCGACCAAAGTAGCTCAGATGACGAATCAGCAGAAGTGTATGCTGCTGAAATGGTTTGGCCAAAGCAGGCCAAATCTTCAGCTTGTTCTTCCTTATAGCCGGTTCAAAAAAACCGCAAGAGGAGGTTAAGTTTACATTTAATGTTGGTAAGTGTGATAAAATATTTGATGAGTTACTCAAAAATGGCAACATTAAAATAAATCACATTATTCCATCCGCCGACGAGTTAAAACGTCGTGCATACTGCAAGTGGCATAACTCATTTTCTCATGCCACAAATGATTGTAATGTATTCCGTCGACAGATTCAATCGGCCATTAACGAAGGACGATTAAAATTTCAGGAAATGCAGGTGGATACAGAGCCCTTTCCGATGAACATGATCGACTTCGAGGGCAAGAAAGTCCTGGTTCGGCCAAACACAGCCGATAAAGGCAAAGGCAAAGAGATAGTCATCGGCAATGCAAGAGATGCCGATGAAAATCATAAAATTTCTTGCAGGAAAGTGGTGGCAGAAACGACTTCTGACGGAGGGGAAACTCTTAAGGTGACCATCACGGCCTACGGCGCTGGGGGGGCAAGCACGGACTTAGGAGCAGGAACCCGTGCTGCGCACCCCGGACGGTCCGACACACAGGCGCGGACGGTCCGGGACCCCGCCGGATGGTCCGGAGAACTCCAGCGGACGGTCCGGCCATGCTCAAGAGTCACAACGGCCACGTACTTTCAAACCACGACGACCAGAGATAGGTACGTGGAAAACAAATACATTCAAGGCGGCTGGTCGGTTGGTCAAAGCCGGCCCAACTTTCGATCAATTGTTGTCTAAATACGTGAAAAAGAAGGCTGGCCCCAGTGACCGGCCAGCAAAGCGACCCCGCTCACCCATTCATGAGCAACGTCATGTCAGGCCGATTGGACCACCCCACCAATCGGAAGAAATGAAAGGTCATACTGTACAATTGAGACCTAACATACCGACATGGACACCTCCACCCCCTTATCCACCCATGCCATATCCATACACATATTTACCTCCACCATATGTCCCAAATCAAATGTGGGGCATGCCACCATATCCATTTGGGATGCCACAGTACCCCGCCTGGGGGGCACCCCAAACATCTGTTTTTGACAGGTTGACACCACCAGTACAAAACCGATTGAGCACTGCTCAATCCGGTCACTAGGCACAGACCCAACAGGATTGCCGGACTACTCGACCTCCAAGGCCGACCAATCTGGCAGGGGGGCATGTACCAGCAGCAACCAAAAGGACAACAAAGAAGGACGTCATCAAAATAGGTACTGCAGACGTTGTCATACAGGAAGATAATAAAGGGCTGATGATTTTTGGTGAATCGGCCAACATAACCAAAAAAGAAGATACGGCTACCATCAAAACAGCCGATCCAAAATACTCCATGCCTCGATGGTGCACAGCGGGATTGACACGGTCCCAAAAGCGGAAATTACAACGCCTAAGAGCGAAGGAGAGCCAGGAAAAGGAGGCGGAAAAGATATTCAATGACACACATCCACAGAACCCGCCACTGCAAAAGAAATGGAGACCAAAGGTCGTTGAGGAAAATCAAACGGCCACAAAAATAGAAAATGAAACAACACTTGTACAACACCCTGCAGGTATGGCAGGTAGCCTGGCCAGCAAGACTGGGCAATCTGTGCCAGGCGCGACTGTCCGCCCCCGGAGTCCGGACCGTCCGCACTACACCAGGAAGCCTCAACTGACACGACAACATCAATGGAAGAAGACGACCTGCTGGGAGAAGACTTGGTCGATTACGAGGCTTCTCCAGAACGCCTAGGTATGGATGTAAATGTTATTACATTTTCTGCCGATTGTACTATTATCGGCGACGATGAACCTGTTGTCGCCCAGTTCGATTTCGGTCCTAAAGAAGCCGCCTTTACTAAACCAAAGGAATCGGTAATCCATTTAAAGCCGCTCTTCGTGCGCGGTCACATTGATGGAATACCGATTGCTAAGATGTTGGTAGATGGAGGGGCGGCTGTAAATCTAATGCCTTATTCATTATACAGAAAATTAGGTAAACAAGATGACGAACTTGTCAAGACCAACATGACCCTCAGCGGTGTTGGGGATAGTTCGATTAAAGCCAGGGGAGTCACGTCCGTTGAATTAACATGAGCTTGGAAAAAGGTAAAGATTCAATTAATCATGTTGTTTGCACTGATCATCTCTCCATGTCATTCAAGCACAAAAAGGGAAGAGGGAAAAGGAGGTGCTTCAAATGCAAGGAGATAGGCCACCTCATCGCGTCTTGTCCGTACAAAGACAAGGATGAAGGGACAAGAAGTTGTTTTGGATGCAACAATAAGGACCACACGATCACTTCATGTCCGGTCATGAAGAATCAAGGATGTGCATCCTCCAAAGTGACCCTCACCAAGGAAAATGACACACAGCAAGCGTCATGTCAAGTTGAGCGACGCTTCTGCTACAAATGTGGTGAGCAGGGTCATCTATCCAAGGTATGTTACAAAGGTAAGATTCCTAATCAAGTGAATTTGTGTCAATCTTATTCGCGTAGGAGACCCAAATCATACACTTGTGCTAGATCTATAACAAGATCACCTAGAACTAGCACAAAGGCAATTTGGGTACCAAAGGCACATTTACATGATCATTATGTACCCATCTCGAGATGGGTACCAAACTGTGCTAACTAGACCATGCAGGTGCCTTGAGATGGACTGGAGACCATGGGAGAGCTTAAGACGGTTATCTAAAACTCTATACTTAAGCTATTAATTGTTTTGGTGTTTATTGACCCAAGGTTGAATTATTGTGAAACACTAATCCCATGTTCATCTCAAGTGAAATAAGGTGTATAGGTCCTGAATCATTATTGGTGAATCAAGTAAAGGACCTTGATGAGAATCTACAACCTGCTCTACAAAGGACGGTACCCGTGTATTTTAAGTACATAATTGCAATTTAGTATTGCTCTTAAGTTGGCTTGATGTGCTACCTGTCCTTAGAGTAGTTATGCTTTATGATTGCCTATGTTAAATGGATCATAATGATGGTTGCTTAATCATGGCTGGTGCTCTATAGGATATATCTTTTGAATCATTCATTGGTAGCTCTTTCATTTGTTATATCCACAACGATTAACTCTCTTGGTGTATATGGGTAAACCTGTAACTTTTTGTAAGTAATGCTATGTGCAAATATGACATTTTGTTTAGTCCATGTTCACATGATTACCCTAGTTTGGTACTGTGTGAATTTCAAATCCATGTCATGCCCTTTTGAGCTATGAGGTGCGTAAGCAAAAGGAGCCCTGAATTGGTGATAACAAGGGCTCTCATAAAGGCAAAGGTATGGAAAATGGAACTATGCAAATTCATTAAATATTCTTGAAATTCCATTCATTGTGATCATAGCTATGTTCTTGTCTTTCAATTGGTAATATCTTGGCTTAGGTAATTTATGCCTTTAAAATGTTGTTTCTTTTGTGCACCTAAGAAACCTTCTTAATTATGACATGCTTAGATATTTCGCTTTATATACATGATTGTGTTGATCTTCAATTGGTATATGCAATGATAGTTAAGTATGAAGCATGTACAAGTTGCGTAAATGTTAGACTTCCTGTGAGTATTCAATTGGCTTAGGTGCCACTGAGGCGTGCATTGTTGTATTTAGTCAACCTTTCATTTAGCCTTCAATTGGTGTTAAGTGGCTTTTCATTTGATATGCAAATTGGCATCTTTGGGTGATGAAAGTGGTAGAGTATGCCTTGACCAAGGTATGTTGTGATCCCCTCTAGTTCTAAGGAAGCTAGAATGTGCAAAGTGCAAGTCATTCAAATACTTGATGCACAACTTGAGGGGGAGCACACATAACTTGTGTCTTTTGAGACTAACTGTTGCTTGAGCAATCTTGTATAGTCTCTAGGTGGAAAAGAGAAGATAAGCAAGAAATGGAGCAATCAGGACTTGGGTATCTCTGTAAGTCAAGAAATTGGTATCTCAAGTCGTGACAACAAGAAAAAGTTAGGATAAAGAATTAGGCACAAGTGTGGAGAAGCTCTCGAGAGATTAAATACTTTCAAGATGGGAAGTACACTACAACATGGTAAAGGTACAAAAGGAAGTATTAATCTTTTTGCATATATGTGATAGTGCATATGTTCAATAAGTAAGGAGGAGTTTTGATAGTCGTTTTTCCTCCTTGACACCCTGCTGTCCCTTGACATCATCCTATGTTCTTGCTTGAGTATGGTTTTTGGTGTTTGATGTCAAAGGGGGAGAATTTGTGTATTAAAGCTTATCTCAACCTGAGAGGAAAGCTTATCCTAAGGGGTGATGTGTTAGTTTAAGCTTTGCTAGTGTGTTAGTCATATGCTTCTTGCAATATCATATGTATAGACTAGTTGCTAGTGTGTTAGTCATATGCTTCTTGCAGTATCATATGTATAGACTAGTGTTTCCGCTGCGATGAATTATTTGGCTTCTATAGTGTAATAGATAGTCATGTGGTTAATGGTGCTTTAAGATTGCTTTCAATTAGTGTCTTAGTTTGAATTGGTATCTTAATGATGAATAGTGGTAGGTTGATATTCCTGTGATATATCCACTAAATTGAATGGTGTTTAACTCTGATTATGTGCATTTGTGTGTTATAGCATCATGGTTTGATTCTTGACACAATGCATACTAAAAAGTGCTAAGGTGTAGAAATGTTTTGATTTGCCTAAGTATGTGCAAATTGGCGTCTGAGGCCAAAATTATGTTTTTGAAGTAAGCACTTATTTAGGGGGAGCATTCTATAATCTTAGAATTCAAATTTGTGCTTCAAATCTTATTCTTATGTAAGCTTTAATTGTGTTGCCATCAATCACCAAAAAGGGGGAGATTGAAAGCTCTCTTGTGAGTTTTGGTGTTTGGATGACAACTCAATTAAAGGACTAACAAATGTACTAAGTGTTGAACAGGTACTTAAGGTAAAGCCTACAGGGTTCAACACAAGTGAACAAATGTGATGGTCCAAGAACTGGATTATGGATACATAATGGACATCACAAGTAAGTTGGACATTTCATAAAGTGAGACTCGGGTGCGTAGCTCGGAGACAACTGATCAAGCCAAGGACGGAGGCAAGAAGAGCTTCGAGGTACCAAGTGCACGGGAGAAGGTCAAGGAGGCTGAGGAACCCAAAGCCAAGGGTAAAGAAGAAGGCTTGCAAAGTCAAGGGTGATCGAGTTGAGAACAGCTACGACACATCAAGGATCACTACATAAGGACGTGACTTACAGCCAATGAGGTAACAGCTACAGTTATGTGGTGTAAGTCATAAGGCTCAAGATCAAGCTCTAAGGAGGAGATCAAGGTCACTAGAAGGTGAACAAGTGTCAAAACCAGAACTGGAAGCAGCCCAAAAGAGCTAAGTTCACCTTGATCTTTAGTTTGGGTTGTTCCTATGTTTGGAGATGTTCTATGTGACCTTTACAGGATGTTGGAGCCAAGTAATGTCAATCTAGATCAAGTCAAGCCGACTTGATGATTTATGAGTCCAACATCAAAGCTCAAGCATGTGAAATGCTATAGATTTAATGATTAAGAGAAGGTATGTTTCTATACTTAGTACATTGGTTTTGTGGACTAATATACTTGTCTAAGTGTTAGAAACAGAAAGAAGAAGAAAAGAAGAGAGGTGCAAAGGGCTTGGCTATGTACAGCCAAGGCAGCTCAGTCTGGCACACCGGACTGTCCGGTGGTGCACCGGACAGTGTCCGGTGCGCCAGGCTGGCTCGAGCGAACTGGCCGCTCTCGGGAATTCACTGGCGACGTACGGCTATAATTCACCGGACTGTCCGGTGTGCACCGGACTGTCCGGTGAGCCAACGGTCAGCCGAGCCAACGGTCGGCCGCGCGATCTACGCGGGACACGTGGCCGAGCCAACGGCTAGATGGAGGCACCGGACTGTCCGGTGTGCACCGGACATGTCCGGTGCGCCAACGGCTCCAAGACTGCCAACGGTCGGCTTCGCCATAGAAGGAAAGAAATCGGGCACCGGACAATGTCCGGTGTGCACCGGACTGTCCGGTGCACCACCCGACAGAATGCTGATATTGCCTTCCAAATGAAGTCCAACGGCTCCTAGGCCCCTTGGGTCTATAAAAGGGACTCCTAGGCGCCTCCAAGAGGAGAACAAGTGCAGCCAACAGGTATAGACTTCACTGGAATCAGTTCTCGCTCTCCCTCTTGTGTGTAACTCTATAGTTTGTGTAGAAGGCACAGCTATAAGTCTTTAGAGAAAGGAGTATTGCTGCTAAGAGCTAGAGCAAGGTCTTGAGCGTATCGTTACTCTGCCGGGGTGCTGCCAAGAAGTTTGTAAGCAGCCGCGGTTCTGTTGTAACCCCACTCAATAGTGAAAGGCTCTATCTATCATACTGACAGATCTGAGCAAACGGAGGAAGGAGTTGAAATAGACTCCAAGTCCAGGTGTGGCTAACTCCAACGAGGATTAGGCAAGCATTTCAGGCTTGGCCGAACCTCGGGATAAACCCTTGCGTCTGTGTGCTCTGTTCTATCCTGACTCTCTGCCTTACTCGTTTTTATATCTCCACTTCAATACTTATCTGTGGTATAAGCTTGATTTGAAGTGCAGGACATTTTGAGACAGGATCTTCCATTCTGCTGCAACCTACTCGAAGAGTCTTCTCACTCCACTGCGTACTAAGTCTTCGAGTAGAGTAAGAATTTAAGTTTTAAAGTAATAAGTTTTATTCGCCTATTCACCCCCCCTCTAGGCGACATCCAGATCCTGTTCCCGGGTCAAAGGGAACTAACAGAATTTAGAGATCTTGATAAACTAGGACAGGGATTTACATTGGCCGATCCTTTGGAGGAGATTGACATAGGAGATGGTAACACTCCAAGGCCGACTTTTGTAAACAAGACCCTGGAGACCGATCCTAGAAATGAGATGATCGGTCTATTGAAGGAATATTCAGATTGTTTTGCTTGGAATTACACTGAGATGCCTGGACTAAGCCGAGAGATCGTCGAACATCGGCTGCCTATTAAGTCCGGTTTTAGACCTTTCAAGCAGAAAGCTAGAACCTTTCATCCAGATCTTCTCCCACGAATCAAGGACGAAATCCACCGGCTGCTAGAAGCTAATTTTATTAGACCTTGCAGATACGCAGAGTGGGTCTCCAATATTGTGCCGGTAGAGAAGGAGTCAGGTAAGCTTAGGGTATGCATTGATTTTCGCAATTTAAATAGAGCAACTCCTAAAGATGAATATTCTATGCCCATAGCCAACACATTAATCAATAATGCATCAGGAAATAAAATTATTAGCTTTCTTGATGGTAATGCTGGATATAACCAGATTTTCATGGCCGAAGAGGATGCGTCTAAAACGGCCTTTATATGTCCAGGCTTCATTGGTTTATTCGAATGGGTTGTCATGACATTCGGTCTTAAAAATGCTGGTGCTACTTATCAGAGGGCTATGAATCTGATCTTCCATGAGTTGTTAGGAAACACTGTGGAAGTCTACATTGATGATATTGTAGTCAAATCGGCTGAGTTTGGTCCTCATATAGCTGATTTGCACAAAGCCTTTGATAAAATGAGTCGGTATGGTTTGAAAATGAACCCACGTAAATGTGCTTTTGGAGTGTCGGCTGGTAAGTTTTTAGGATTTGTCATCCATGAACATGGTATAGAAATACTGAAATAGACCCTGACCGAATCAAGTCTATTCGGATTGTGGGACCTCCGACTTGTAAAGTCGAAGTGCAGAAGTTTCTCGGCAAGGTGAATTATTTACGAAGGTTTATTTCTAACCTAGCCGGGAAGATTGATGCCTTCACCCCTATCCTTCGGCTTAAGAATGATGCCGAATTCGCTTGGGGGGCAGAACAACAAGAAGCATTTGATCTCATCAAAAAATACTTGTCTTTGGCTCCCGTATTAAAAGCGTCACGAGCAGGAGTACCATTCCAATTATACATTGCAGCTGAAGATAAGGTCATTGGGGCTGTTCTGACATAAGAAACTGAGGGGAAGGAGCATGTGGTGACATATCTAAGCCGAAGGTTGGTGGATGCTGAAACAAGGTACACTTTTATTGAGAAATTATGCTTATGCTTGTTTTATGCATGCACCAAATGTAGATGTTATTTACTGTCTAGTCATTGCACTGTTTCTGGTCAAGCCGATGTGATCAAATACATGTTGCATAACCCAATTATGAGTGGTAGAATCGGTAAGTGGGCTTATGCACTCGTAGAATATGACTTGGCCTATGAACCATTGAAATCTATGAAAGGCCAAGTCGTAGCGGATTTCATTGTAGAACATCGGATTAATGATATTCATAAACTAGACATGTCATACCTTACTATTACTCCTTGGACTTTATATTTTGATGGATCGGTTTGCAATGAAGGGCAAGGAATTGGCATCGTACTTGTTTCACCAAGTAATGTCTCCTTCGACTTCTCTAGCCGATTGAAAACTTATTGCACTAATAATCAAGCCGAATATGAGGCCCTCTTATTCGGCTTGGACCTTTTAAATTGTATGGGAGTAAAACATGTGAAGGCATTTGGTGATTCTCAGCTGGTTGTCCAACAAGTGTTAGAAGAATATCAATGCTTTGATGGTACTCTGAATAGTTACCTTGAAAAATGTTGGAGCATAATCCATTCTTTTGACGAATTCAGTATTCGGCATATTTCTAGAGTTGAGAATCATAGAGCTAACAATTTGGCACAAGATGCATCAGGTTATCGGATAAAACGAGGGAGATTTCATGACACTGAAAATCTAATAACCGGTGTAGGGCCAATTCCCCAGGTTGCGGACCGTCTGCGTCGAGACGCCGGACCGTCCGGGGTTACCAGAAATGTTCTCTTAATTGAATCGGCTGATAATAAAGCCGATGCAAGTGATTGGAGGACGCCTATACTTAATTATTTACGAAATCCCAATATCAAGACACATAAGAACATTCGGCGTACATCTTTCAAGTATGTCTTGATGAGCGATGAACTCTACCACCGTCAACGACGTCTTGTTTAAGTGCTTGGGCCCAGATGATGCTATATTAGCCATGGCCGAAGTACATGAGGGAATTTGTGGTACCCATCAATCGGCTCCAAAGATGAAGTGGTTGTTGCGAAGGTCTGGTTTTTATTGGCCTAACATGATAGCTGATTGTTTCAAATACTACAAGGGTTGCTAAGTGTGCCAAAAATTCGGCGACCTGCAGTTGGTCCCTGCAGCCGAATTACATCCTATCATCAAGCCTTGGCCTTTCAGAGGATGGGGATTAGACTTTATTGGAGAAATCCATCCTTCATCATCAAAGGGGCATCGGTTCGTGTTAGTTGCCACTGACTACTTTACCAAATGGACTGAAGCCGTTGCTCTGAAGAACATGACACACAAGGAGGTAATTGAGTTCATAACTGAGCATATCATTCACAGATTCGGCATTCCCCAGATCTTGACTACAGATCAAGGAACTTCTTTTATGTCAAAGGAGGTACGTGAATTTGCTGAATTATATAGGATTAAATTGCTTAATTCATCTCCATATTATGCTCAGGCCAATGGACAGGCCGAGTATAGTAATAGGACGTTGATTAATTTGATAAAAAGAAGATATCTGATAATCCTAAGCATTGGCATAAAATTTTGTCCGAAGCCTTATGGGCTCATAGAATATCTAAACATAGTGCTACTAAAGTATCTCCTTTTGAGCTTGTCTATGGGCAGGAAGCAGTGTTGCCTGTGGAAATAAGTTTGAATGCTGTCAGGTTTGCCAGACAAAATGATCTAACCGTCACTGATTATTATGATTCAATGATGGATAATATTGATGAGGTAACCGACAAGAGGGTGATAGCTTTGGGAGCAATAGAGAAGGACAAGATCATGGTAGCCAGGGCCTACAACAAGAAGGTCAAAGCAAAGTCATTTCAAGTAGGGGATCTGGTGTGGAAGACCATCTTGCCTCTAAGGAATAAAGACCGGAAGTTTGGGAAATGGTCGCCAAGCTGGGAGGGTCCTTATAAAGTAAAACAGGTAATGTCTGGTAACGCATATTTGCTACAAACATTACAAGGCAAGAATTTGCCTGAAGCTTTGAATGGGCGTTTCCTCAAGCAGTACCATCCTAGTATGTGGCAAGATGCTTAAGAAAGCCGATGTGATCACATCGGATTAAGGTGCTTTTGGTTTGCCTAGCTCCACCAAAAGGCAGGGGGCATATGTTTGGCACCAAAAGGAGCACGCGGACGGTCCGGCCCTGAGGCCGGACAGTCCGCGCCTGTGGGCCGGACGGTCCGCGCGTGCGCAGAGTAGAATAGGGTTCCGAGTTTTGTGCTATGTTTGTTAGCTAGATCCGCGGAATTAGCTCGGAATTCAGTTGTGTAAAGGGTCCAGCCCCCCTCCTCTATAAATAGAGAGGTATACGGCCGATTTGTAATCATCAATCGAATCAATACAACTTCTATTTCGCATTTTATCCTAGGAGTAGTTCTAGTCTAGTTTAGGTTTAGTCTTCCAATCCCCAAATCTTCCGCTTCTCTTCGACTCTACGTCGATTAGAGGAGTCTAGGTCGGTCTACCTGAGCCTAGACAACTCCTAGGATCTCTCCTCCCCGACGGGGTCCCTCCCGGGAGCGAGATCCAGGCGCCGCCGGCGATCTTCCGCTGCCCCTGCGTACGCGCGGACCGTCTGGCCCTAGGGCGCGGACCGTCCGGCCGTCAGGCAGGGAACCCGAGCTCCTGCACCAGGTCGCGGACCGTCCGGCTGTAGAGCCCAAAAATTTGTATAAAAAAAAATAAGGTTATAAATAAATAAATATGTTTATAAGTGGGTATCTTGGGATTATGGAACCCTTGGGAGTTAATTGGTTTTCTCTTCTTTGTGCATATTTGATTAATGGAATTATATGGGTTAACATAACAAATAAATAAATAAATAAAATGCCTCTCATGATAAAGTTATTGTATTGTTGCACTTTGTATTCAAATTTGTGAAACAAGCTTAAGCTAAGAAAACTAGAATTTGAAAATGGAAATATAAAATAAAAGAGAAAAGAGAAGGAAGAAATTACTATGTGAATAAAAATAATTATAATATATATATATATTATTCTTGTACAGATTTGAGATTGTACATTTGACTCAAAGGTGAAGTTCATAACAGATTTCAAATTCAAATTAGAGATTCAAATGAAAAGAAAATAAATCAAAAAGGAAAAAGGAAAATAAAAGAAAAAAAGAATAAAACCCACCTGGGCTGGAATCCCCACAGTTCGGCCCAACTAACACCTGCACCGCGCCAGCCCACTCTACTCTCCTCTGGTTGAGACACTTCCAGGTGGGGCCCACTCGTCATAAGTCGCTCCCACTCGCGCGTGCACCGAGAAACTGACCAATGGGCCACCCTCGTCAGCGCTCCCTCTATCGCGCTCGCTACTCCTCGCCGGTCACTGCTACGTGGGGCCACCAGGTCAGCACCTTCTTCCGCACCGAAACAGAACCCGCGGCATTCTCCAACGGCATCGCGCCGGAATCGGAGGCTGAACCGGCCGACTTACTCTCGCCCAGACCATAAAAACGTGATCCCCGTCGGCCCTCGTTCATTGCGCCAACTCAGAGAAACCTCAATCCAATTTTACCGGGGAGTGCGGGGCGCAGCTGGCAAGGTTGCGGACCGCCGTGTGAGGACCGCCGCCGTCTGGCTTCCTCCGCGGCTACGGTCGGCTGTTGGGCGGATTCGTGAGTGCGGGCAGGAGCGGTGGACCTTGGCGCACGTGTTCATGGCCGAGTCAAGCTTCGTGGGCACCCTGGAGCTTCTGGCCGCGCTCACTAGTGCGGGCGGAAAAAAAAGGAAGCCGCCGCGGAAGTCACGCTAGGCAACCTCTCAACCCTCGGGTGTTGGACCGGGAGCATCATCGGACCATGGCGGTGGTGAAATCGGGCTCGCCTCGGCGAATCCTGGACCAGAGCACCGGGAATCGCTCGCCGTAGCAAGAGAGTCACCGCCGGGCCGCCGTTCGCTGTAAGCAGGGCGCTGTGCGACATAATCTGCGGTAAGAACTTCCCCGTCCAGTTCGCCTCGTCCTCCTCGTCGTGTAGCACCGATCAATTTAGATCTAGGGGCACTAGTTCGGTAGATGACCGTACGCCGGTGTGCTCGCCGCCGTGCGTGGGTTTTGCGCCGCCGCGTCCGACTGTGATGTGGAAGACGATGTCGCGGCCGCTGGATCTATAGCAGACGGCTGGGATCGCTCCTGGCATACCGATTCGGCCGTGGGAGTGATGATGCGCGTGAATCGTCGGATCAACCACCAGTGGATGAGATTAGATCCTTACGTACCCCTTCGCGCGTTGTATTGTGGCCAATGGATTTGATCTGAACGGCTCTGGTTGCCGCACATTATAACGATCATGGTCTTTTTCTAAAAGAACCCTCGCCCTTTTTACTTATCAACCCGCCGTCCCTCGGGCACTGTTGACTGAGTCTCGGGTTTCTTGCGCTGTGGCCCCTGAGTTTCTCTGGTTTTGGCGCGCAGTCCAAGGGAATAGAAAATCCAGTAAAATGAAATAGAAAATGATTTTTGATACAAAAATAATTCCAGAAACTGGTTTAAATCATAGAAAATCCATTTTTAGTCCAAATTAATCCATTCCAATTTCTAAAATTTTGTAATTTTATTCTCTACCACCTAGAGCCTCTGTTTTGTCATGAAAACAATTAGAAATTTAATCTCTCACTTAATCCATTTTAAACACATAAAACCTTTGAAAATTCATAACTTAAAATCTACAACTCCAAAATTAATAATTCTTTTTCCTGTGATCTTATTTTAATATGTAGATTAATAATGTGTATTCTGTTCTATTGTTTGGTGTAATGTTAATTTTGCCTATACCATGTTTGTTTGAATTGCTACGACTAGCAGTGAGGTCACGAGTCATCTGAAGATCATCCTGGTACCTGGAATCTCAAGTCCCAGGCAAGTTGTGCCCTTGATCACTTCTTTTCACCTACTCATGTTCTAATTAATCATAATGATCTGCATAGGTTAATTTTGATGGGACCCAATAGGTTACCCTAGTTTGTCTATCTTTATACCTTGTTTACCACTGAACTTTCTGGGTAGTACTTGCTAGTGCTATATGTGGTTTTGGGTATGAAGATTACACTATTCATGATTATACTTTTGTTATCAGTTGTTATTTATGGTTCATGTTAAGATCATTATGTTAATTGGAACATGGAGAACCACCCGGGAAAACAGTGCTACCACAAGGGTGGAATGGGACGCCCTTGGCTGATTAATTAGGAAAGCTAGTGGAAGACTACCTTACCCGAAAGGGGCAAGGGCAGTAGGGGAGTGGTCAGTGTAGGGAGGCCCTCGGGAGGATTTTGCTGCGATGGCGGTCCTGCAAGGGATTCCTGCACTGGAACTTCCTATAAACTGTAGCGGGTTTTCTGAAGCTAGTGGAACTTTGTAAAGGCCTCGTAGTGTTACCCTGCCTCGCCTCCTCGGTAGAGGTGTATGGGATTGGCCGTCTCTTGGCAGATGGGTAACATGACTTGTGGGTAAAGATGCGCAACCTCTGCAGAGTGTAAAACTGGTATACTAGCCGTGCTCACGGTCATGAGCGGCTCGGACACTCACATGATTAATTTATGGAACTAAATTCAATTTGTCATATGCATTGCATCGCAGGTGATGTTGTTACTTTTATTCTATTCCTTAATTGGGTTTGGTATTTACTTATACTTAGTAACTGCTAATAAAATTTTGACTAACTTTAAAAGCAATGCTCAGCTCTAACCATCTTCTTTGGTAAGCCTTACACTTCACGTGAGCTCCCACCTTTGGCGAGTTCATGCACATTATTCCCCACAACTTGTTGAGCGATGAACGTATGTGAGCTCACTCTTGCTGTCTCACATACCCCCCAGGTCAAGAACAGGTACCACCGGATGAGGCGCATGGAGGATGCTGCGATGTGTTCGTGAGAGGTCTAGGTCGTCGTCTCCCAGTCAACTTTGGGTTGCTGGACCGTTGTCTCCTTATAATGTAATTATTTATTTTGTATAGAACTCCTGTTATATATAAAGATGTGACATTCGATCCTGTGCCATGATTCATCATATGTGTGAGACTTGGTCCCAGCACACCTGGTGATTATGTTAGCGCCCGGGTTTTGGACCCCTAAAATCCGGGTGTTACAGAAGTGGTATCAGAGGAATGTTGACTGTAGGACGAAACCTAGATAGAACTGGACAACCAATATCTACTTACCTCTGCTACTCTGATTCTTTCTAAAACTTATCTTAATCTTTTCTCATCTATTTCCGCTATACTCTAATTATTCTTACCTTTTCCTTCTAAAGACAAATGTGGATTTCACACTTTGAAATCCTGTGCCTAAAGTGACCTTTAGGAATAGGAGACCTGCTCTCAGGAACAAAAACAAAACTATTTTTATGGTTATCTGTGCACTTGAATGTTTGTTCTTATGATACTTGTCTGATTTGGATCTTTGATTGAGTGTGGTGGGTTGTGGAGTAATGTCCACAATTGCATCTGCATATACACATAGGTATAAAAATATATTTATAAAATAACTAGACAAACTAAATTATCTCTCATTAAAGTATTTAGCCTAACAATATCCATCTCATCTAAAAAGATTCTATCCTACACTCATAGATCCATCTCATCTCAAAAGATCCTAACTTATCCTAATTAAAATATATTTAACTTAATAAATCCATCTTATCTTAAAAGATACTCTATTACTTTAATAGATTCATCTTGTCTTGAAAAGATTTTATCTTATCCTAATAGATCTAACTGACCTCAAAAGATTCTACCTTATCCTTATGGATTCATCTTGCCTTAATTAGCATATTACCAACCATGATCTAATGCAAATTAATTAGATCTTATCTAGTCAAACTAGTCACACCAATCTAACATAGATCTGATCTAATCCAAAATGACTTACTAAACATGTTAGATAATACTTGTGAAATAGATTAGTTAGTACTAGTGAAATGGATTAGACCTCACTCCTATAAAAATGATTTAATCTAAATTGATGCCCTAGATTAACTTGACCATATACATATGCAACTACCTTACCCCTCCGATAGTTGCATAATCCCTCTGAGTTAACCTAATAGAGCCTCTAACCTTCCTACACCGTATACCCCATCCTATCTCAAAAGATTCTAACATATCCTAACAAGATATATCTTACCCTGATAAATCTATCTAACTTAAACTAGTCTAATCTAGATCATACCTAATTTAATATGGTCTAATCTAGTGTGAGTTACTTAATGCTGGTAGAAAGGATAAGGCCATACTCCTAAATCACTTAAGCCTAATTTGGAGACTTATATCAATTTGGCCATACACAACCACTCGATCTATATAACAAGTTACATAACTTACCCAATAAATAGAATCTTAAAGGATTGCATAATCTATCAACCACCACCTGACATCAAACCAGATTTTGACCTATATCATGTAGTCTATCTTACCACATATATCTTAACCATATGTCCTTAACTCGGATGGCAACTCCAAGAAGAAAGGCCAAAGGAGACCAACCACGTCAAAGAAGGATAAGCATCAACTCAAGACTTCAAAGATCAAGTTGAATCGCCAACGGAGTCAAGATCCACAATCTTGGATGGAGTCTTTCTTTACCCCACTCTTTCTTGCCCAAACCTATATAGGCTTTAAAAGATATCCTTTATCCTGCATAATAAAGTGTCTATAACCATATATACCTATGCTCTCCTAATAACTAACTAATAAAAAAAAAGAACTCTTGATCTTTGAACTAGCTAGAAACTGAAATCTAGACTACAAGCTAAATTTGTTGTATCATGTTCCTTACAAATCTCGAGGACGAGATTATTTTTAAGGGGGGTAGGATTTGTAGAGCCCAAAAATTTGTATCAAAAAAAAGGTTATAAATAAATAAATATGTTTATAAGTGGGTATCTTGGGATTATGGAACCCTTGGGAGTTAATTGGTTTTCTCTTCTTTGTGCATATTTGATTAATGGAATTATATGGGTTAACATAACAAATAAATAAATAAATAAAATGCCTCTCATGATAAAGTTATTGTATTGTTGCACTTTGTATTCAAATTTGTGAAACAAGCTTAAGCTAAGAAAACTAGAATTTGAAAATGGAAATATAAAATAAAAGAGAAAAGAGAAGGAAGAAATTACTATGTGAATAAAAATAATTATAATATATATATATATATATATATTATTCTTGTACAGATTTGAGATTGTACATTTGACTCAAAGGTGAAGTTCATAACAGATTTCAAATTCAAATGAAAAGAAAATAAATCAAAAAGGAAAAAGGAAAATAAAAGAAAAAAAGAATAAAACCCACCTGGGCTGGAATCCCCACAGTTCGGCCCAACTAACACCTGCACCGCGCCAGCCCACTCTACTCTCCTCTGGTTGAGACACTTCCAGGTGGGGCCCACTCGTCATAAGCCGCTCCCACTCGCGCGTGCACCGAGAAACTGACCAATGGGCCACCCTCGTCAGCGCTCCCTCTATCGCGCTCGCTACTCCTCGCCGGTCACTGCTACGTGGGGCCACCAGGTCAGCACCTTCTTCCGCACCGAAACAGAACCCGCGGCATTCTCCAACGGCATCGCGCCGGAATCGGAGGCTGAACCGGCCGACTTACTCTCGCCCAGACCATAAAAACGTGATCCCCGTTGGCCCTCGTTCATTGCGCCAACTCAGAGAAACCTCAATCCAATTTTACCGGGGAGTGCGGGGCGCAGCTGGCAAGGTTGCGGACCGCCGTGTGAGGACCGCCGCCGTCTGGCTTCCTCCGCGGCTACGGTCGGCTGTTGGGCGGATTCGTGAGTGCGGGCAGGAGCGGTGGACCTTGGCGCACGTGTTCATGGCCGAGTCAAGCTTCGTGGGCACCCTGGAGCTTCTGGCCGCGCTCACTAGTGCGGGCGGAAAAAAAAGGAAGCCGCCGCGGAAGTCACGCTAGGCAACCTCTCAACCCTCGGGTGTTGGACCGGGAGCATCATCGGACCATGGCGGTGGTGAAATCGGGCTCGCCTCGGCGAATCCTGGACCAGAGCACCGGGAATCGCTCGCCGTAGCAAGAGAGTCACCGCCGGGCCGCCGTTCGCTGTAAGCAGGGCGCTGTGCGACATAATCTGCGGTAAGAACTTCCCCGTCCAGTTCGCCTCGTCCTCCTCGTCGTGTAGCACCGATCAATTTAGATCTAGGGGCACTAGTTCGGTAGATGACCGTACGCCGGTGTGCTCGCCGCCGTGCGTGGGTTTTGCGCCGCCGCGTCCGACTGTGATGTGGAAGACGATGTCGCGGCCGCTGGATCTATAGCAGACGGCTGGGATCGCTCCTGGCATACCGATTCGGCCGTGGGAGTGATGATGCGCGTGAATCGTCGGATCAACCACCAGTGGATGAGATTAGATCCTTACGTACCCCTTCGCGCGTTGTATTGTGGCCAATGGATTTGATCTGAACGGCTCTGGTTGCCGCACATTATAACGATCATGGTCTTTTTCTAAAAGAACCCTCGCCCTTTTTACTTATCAACCCGCCGTCCCTCGGGCACTGTTGACTGAGTCTCGGGTTTCTTGCGCTGTGGCCCCTGAGTTTCTCTGGTTTTGGCGCGCAGTCCAAGGGAATAGAAAATCCAGTAAAATGAAATAGAAAATGATTTTTGATACAAAAATAATTCCAGAAACTGGTTTAAATCATAGAAAATCCATTTTTAGTCCAAATTAATCCATTCCAATTTCTAAAATTTTGTAATTTTATTCTCTACCACCTAGAGCCTCTGTTTTGTCATGAAAACAATTAGAAATTTAATCTCTCACTTAATCCATTTTAAACACATAAAACCTTTGAAAATTCATAACTTAAAATCTACAACTCCAAAATTAATAATTCTTTTTCCTGTGATCTTATTTTAATATGTAGATTAATAATGTGTATTCTGTTCTATTGTTTGGTGTAATGTTAATTTTGCCTATACCATGTTTGTTTGAATTGCTACGACTAGCAGTGAGGTCACGAGTCATCTGAAGATCATCCTGGTACCTGGAATCTCAAGTCCCAGGCAAGTTGTGCCCTTGATCACTTCTTTTCACCTACTCATGTTCTAATTAATCATAATGATCTGCATAGGTTAATTTTGATGGGACCCAATAGGTTACCCTAGTTTGTCTATCTTTATACCTTGTTTACCACTGAACTTTCTGGGTAGTACTTGCTAGTGCTATATGTGGTTTTGGGTATGAAGATTACACTATTCATGATTATACTTTTGTTATCAGTTGTTATTTATGGTTCATGTTAAGATCATTATGTTAATTGGAACATGGAGAACCACCCGGGAAAATAGTGCTACCACAAGGGTGGAATGGGACGCCCTTGGCTGATTAATTAGGAAAGCTAGTGGAAGACTACCTTACCCGAAAGGGGCAAGGGCAGTAGGGGAGTGGTCAGTGTAGGGAGGCCCTCGGGAGGATTTTGCTGCGATGGCGGTCCTGCAAGGGATTCCTGCACTGGAACTTCCTATAAACTGTAGCGGGTTTTCTGAAGCTAGTGGAACTTTGTAAAGGCCTCGTAGTGTTACCCTGCCTCGCCTCCTCGGTAGAGGTGTATGGGATTGGCCGTCTCTTGGCAGATGGGTAACATGACTTGTGGGTAAAGATGCGCAACCTCTGCAGAGTGTAAAACTGGTATACTAGCCGTGCTCACGGTCATGAGCGGCTCGGACACTCACATGATTAATTTATGGAACTAAATTCAATTTGTCATATGCATTGCATCGCAGGTGATGTTGTTACTTTTATTCTATTCCTTAATTGGGTTTGGTATTTACTTATACTTAGTAACTGCTAATAAAATTTTGACTAACTTTAAAAGCAATGCTCAGCTCTAACCATCTTCTTTGGTAAGCCTTACACTTCACGTGAGCTCCCACCTTTGGCGAGTTCATGCACATTATTCCCCACAACTTGTTGAGCGATGAACGTATGTGAGCTCACTCTTGCTGTCTCACATACCCCCCAGGTCAAGAACAGGTACCACCGGATGAGGCGCATGGAGGATGCTGCGATGTGTTCGTGAGAGGTCTAGGTCGTCGTCTCCCAGTCAACTTTGGGTTGCTGGACCGTTGTCTCCTTATAATGTAATTATTTATTTTGTATAGAACTCCTGTTATATATAAAGATGTGACATTCGATCCTGTGCCATGATTCATCATATGTGTGAGACTTGGTCCCAACACACCTGGTGATTATGTTAGCGCCCGGGTTTTGGACCCCTAAAATCCGGGTGTTACACCGGCCCGGTGCCGCGGACCATCCGCGCCTGACCAGAGAGCACTGCCGCCTCGCGCCAGGTCGCGGACCGTCCGACCCTATGCCGCGGACCGTCCACGCCTGACCAGAGAGCACCGCCACTGGTTCTTTTGAAGTGATTGGCGCCTCCAAAAAGGTGTCAACACATTACTACCCCTATATATTAGGAACAAGTAGTACATAACTAGATGGAACCTATGCCGAAAGAGAAGATGAAGTCTGGTTGTCTTTGAAACTACCTTCGAAGAAAGATGCAGAGGACACTCAGCAAGAAGAAAAGACATGTACGACACATCTCTGTTTGTAAAAAGACATGATTATACCTCCTCTCAAGTTTTGTAGAACCATTGTATAGGGTGAGAGACATCCTTGTAATTATATACGAAGATGTATATCGCCTCGATCCTATAAATATGTGATCAGTGCCACTGCTATAGGGCATTGCCATTTTGCAATCTTGCGCCAGAAGCAACTTCTCCCAAGATAACTCTTGAAGGTCTTCAACATTATGGTGACCGTCTTTGCTTAAGGGATCTTCGAAGGAATAACATTATAAAGGTGTTTTGAGCGATCTTGTAATGGCCATGACCACATTGTATAACAATACAAGACATAAATACCACATTTGCCCTATTGATATGGATTACACGCTGGGCACATTGTTCCATTATAAGAGTTTCGGCTCATGAATATGCTTGCCAACCCCCTTTCCTAACACCCTTTGATCCCTTCAAAGGTGAGAGGAATGGTTTGTAATTTAATTATGTTGTCTTATTGTGGTTATTTGCCAAAATTTGATAGGTACCCAACACTATCATTTGATCACAAATACTCATTCTCCACAAAAAACCTTAGGCAGTGCCATGTTTGAACCTTTGCACTACAATCTTATAGCATGACGAATAACCCTAGTTGTGCAATAGCATCAGCACGTATTGTGCCCTATTTTTCACGCTGCCAAACCTCCCCTTCCATGTGAATTAACCGCTGAAGCTAGGTGGATTATCAAATACTTGTAGTTCATCTTCCATATTTTTCAAACAACACTTCGTTTCTAACAATTGCTTCATAAAACAAACAGACTAAACAATCTATCTACAAAATAATTTCATCAAACTACATCAAATATCCAAAATTTTTCTAGTAAATTTAGCACGTTGCCACTGGATACATAAAACAAATAAATACTAACTTTGGCGTTATTTATTAAAATAGTTTATAAAACGGTTAAAATACGAAATGTTAACCTGAGTCTAATCTAAACCCTAAAATAAAATGTATCTAGTCTGAACAAAATCTTATCTAACACTAAACCTAAAACCGTGTCCAATAGTCTATCTAAAGTTTACCAAAAATATTATTTATATATTGTAAGGTGTATTGTTAGTAAAGTAAAGTTTGAACATGAGTACGTGCATCATTAAATGTAGGCTAGGTACCTTTGCAGTGATGCCGACGCCGGCGGCCGGCGCGTCCTGACTCCCGACTCCCGAGGACACGGCTGGATGCGGACTTGCGGAGTCAGGCAGCAGCCGTAGTAGTAGTAGTTGTTATAAAATATTGCATATGTGATCAATCCAAGGGGTGCGATAGTTTTCTCCAAGGGACACACCCTTCAGGATACACCCCTTCACTTGTATATAAGTGTAATGATCTGTGGAATACAAACATTGGTTGTCTGTCTCTCTCTTTGTTCACCACTGAGTACTACACATTACAACACGTTATCAGCACGACTCTCTCTCTCCACCGAGCAGTTGGTGTTCGCGGCAATGGCGCGCTGGCGGTTCTCCTCTACGGTGATGACGCTCGGCATTGGGACACTGCTGCTGCTGGACATCGAGTGTTCATGTACTCAGAAAAAATGGATTCGAGAGGGGAAGACAAGGTGAGATCTCCATCGTCTTCACCGTACACTCGTACAACCTCCCTTTCGCCACTTTGGAGAGCCGGGGGAAGAGGCGACCACGGCGTACCATAGGCACGGGTGCAGCCCCAACGAGTCACATCGCGGCCCCGGCCTGGTGGTGCGCGGATGCGGCCCTAGACTGTCGGCACGAGAGCGGCTTTGGCCATGTGTGTGCGTCTCCAGCGGCGCAGACGCGGCTACAGCCTGGCGTTACCGGCGTGCGGGTGCAGCTCCGACTCCGTCCTAGCGATGCCGGTGTGGGCGCTGCCTCGGCGCGGATGGGTGTTGTCCGACGCGAGCACAAGCGCTGCCCAGGCATAGTGTGGCCCCGTCCAGCCACAGCCTAACACGGGCGGGCATGGCCCCGACCTGCCGCAACGGACGTGGCCCCAATGCGAGGCAGTCCCTGGCGCGGACGTCGGCCATGGCGGCCCCGGGCCATGGCAGCGTGGGCCTCGGTGACCCTGGCGCGCGCAAAAGGACAGCGGGATGCTCGACCGGCCGCGGGCTGCTGGTCGCGAGCGCGCCCCCCAGCGCGGGTCCTCGGCACTGTTGGATCCGCTCCGCCCTGGCGGCGCGCAAGCACTGGGAGCAGCTCGACGCGGGCTGGTTCCGCGCCCTGGCGGCACGCAGGCGCTCGGAAGCCCTGGCGGGCAGGGGCGCTCGGCCTCCTGAGCGTGGAGGCTCGGCACGGCGGCCGGTTGGCCCTGGCGCGCTCCCTGCGGGCGGCGTGGCCCCTGAAGACCGGTGCCCTGCGCGGCTCCCCTGCCTGCTGCTAGCGCGCGGACCAAGGAGGATGGCTGGCAGATGCCCAGCGTGGGAAGCACGGCCAGAGGCCCTTCCTGGCGGCGGCGCCCTGCTGCTGGTGGAAGAGAACCGACCGCGACAAGACGAGTTAGGAATCACTAACTGCTTGCCCACCTCATATAGACCACAGATGGTCTGGCTGATTTTGGCCCATTTCGATTTGGATGGGCTAACTATTTTTTTTGGCTGAATATATTTACCATTACTGTCTTAATCAGTATTAATGCGTCTAAATTCAAATATTTAGACTGTTGACGATATATGTAATTATGATAGTTGTCTATTTTTATTATGAAAAATGCAGACTTGCTTTTGTTTTTGCATTCTTTTATGTTTGCATAGAAAACATAGCACATTAATAAGTCGAAAGTGAATGGTCTACATGCAAAATAAGGTTGCATTTTTTTGGAAAAGCATAGGGTGATGGAGTCCTAAGCACCGGCTGCGCTAAATTCTTTATAGAGTTTAGTAGCCCAGAGACCGTGCTTTAGGCCGCATTTGAAATACCCATCACTACGAGGTATACATCTTTCGAGATGATTACCTATACGTGCTATCCAAAAGATCACGGACCATGCAGGCGTCGCGAGCTATGGAGCCAGGCTAGACGCTGCAGTCATGATGACAACTAAAATAATTCTTTTAATTAAGTACTACTTAATTAAATGATGAATTCTTGCAAAATATGACACATATCTTGAACTTGGGATTATTCAACACATGATGGAGATCTAGGCTTTGGCTGCAATAAGTTTTTGAAATTTATTTGCCCTGAGACCAAGCTTTTAGACAGCAAAATGTTATTTGCCCATCAGTAAGAGGTCTACATCATATGGTTATGATGATTACCTATGTGTTCTTCCAAGTAGATATGTTGGAGATGCGATGTTGGTTATTCACCTTTATGGTGATTTCCATTTTATTTTTGAATTTTTGGTCAAGCACAGGGTAGTGGAGTCCTAAGCATTGGCTGCGGTATGTTCCTTGAATATATCAGCCCAGAGACCATGCTTTCAGGCAGCAAAAGTTTTGCCCACTACTGGGAGATTTACTCCATTGTTTCATTACATGGAGATTATCTACGTTGTGTACACCAATTTTCAAAAATCTTTGGTACACTTTATGTGATACCTGGAATTCTCCAACATATAAAGATATGATATATTTTGCGGCAAAGTTGCAATAGCAAACGAAAATGGTTAAGCCATTTGGAGGATAATAATTTAATAGAGTTTGATGAACTCGTCTAATGGGCCTAATTATCCTCAATGTTCATTGGATATGTTCATTTCATTTTTACATCATATGGGAATTCACCTCTTCGTTTTTGAGGAAATGAGATGCTCTTTTTCTCTTATGGTTCTTATGAAAAGAACTTATGTGCTTTTGCGGCTTGCTGTGCAAGCGCAAAATGAATAGCAAAGAAAATCATAAGACTTGTGGACTTATGAGTATGTGTTTACATTATGTTGTAGACTAACACTTTGTGTTCATATATTTTGCTTGAAAGCAAATATACAAGCACATTAAAAAGGGAAGGGCAATGAGTATGACAAACTCTTTTGTCATTACACTATACGTGGTATAGTGTTGTGTGCCTAAGCATCTAATCATGTATATGAAATCCCAATAGATGCATACTACTCATGAAAGCTAAGATATGAAGTGTACTTCAATCTTCCATCTAACATGATAGCAGTGGCTAGTTGTGTAAATCTTGATTTGGACTAATCATGTAACAACACTTCTCTTTCTAAGAGAAGACCACTTCGTTAGATGATTTGCTTTTGAGTATTATTCAAATGATCTATGAGATTTGGTATAATCTCATTATTATCGATATCACATTTATTGACATTGTGATATGTTCAAACTCATGTGATTTGAGTTGAACAAACTCATATGAATTTGAGTTAAACAAACTCATCGATTGGAGTTGATCACTCATGTGATTTGAGTTGAACAAGCTCATCGATTAGAGTTGAACCAACTCATCAAGGGAGTTGAACACTCATTGATTTGAGTTGTGCAAACTTGTACGGGGATTCTTCTAATTGAGGAAGAACATGCAATGTGGAGGATTGAACCACAAACTCTATACACGGGGAAACAAAATATTCTAATTTTCCTTTGGAAAGAGGAAAGAATATTTTGACAATCGCTTCATGCGATATCATGATATGTTAATATCAAGTCTCCTTTGGTAATGGAAGTATCAAGGATGCGTTAATCTATCCTAGTTTTACCTTACCATATTATAGAGATATCCATATAATTTCTATCATGTGGAAACACAAGATGATAGTGATGGATATATTGCATATGTTTCTTGGAAACATTTTTATGGATTGTATACTACATACATCCTCCCATACAATGTGTTGCATTTGTTATAACTTTTCAGGTGATGATACTTATCATGCTGGGTAAGACTGAATTGGTCATTCCATTGTTGGGATGAAATGAAAAGTTATGGACAATTCTATTGGTCATGTTTTTCCCATAAGATGGATACTTGATGAGTATCATTGGGATTGAGATTTTAAGTCCCTCTTATCTTAAAATCTGATCTGAATTGGTTAAGTTCTTTGAATTGTTTCAAAGAAACGAGTGTGGTCCATTACAGAGATTGTATGGACATTGAAGGCTTTATATGGTTCTCTGGTGCATCTATATGATGACCTCAAGTGTGTCCTTTGGACAACACATGACCATTAAGTAATAATGTCTCAAGCTTGAGCACATTAGCCTCCACACTACTGAATTTACCAAATGTGCTTACAATGATGATTGTTTGTCTTGGTATTCAGAATGATATCCATAAAGGATATGATGAATCTGTGATAGATTCGAAAATTTCAGATCATTAATGACCATCAGTAATGAATTGTCATTTCCAACTGGTCATGGTTGGAGTCAGGAAGTTTTGCACGTTCCTGACTTGTGATTAACTTCATGTACTGCATGTACAAGTTCCCCTATGATTTTTAGTACGTGGGAATCCATGAAATATTTCCCATGCGTACATTGGGTATGTTCCCAATCTCACCACCGCAGCGTACATATTTGGGCACACAAAAAACTGGGGATCTATGTGAGAATTCATTCTCCGTCGATCATTAAGTTTTAGAATCTCTTCATGAGAATCTATTTACGGCCCGTACGCTTGCTTGAATCATGAGCTTTTCCAGGCATTAGGGGGAGATTTTGAGTACCAAAATGAATGCCAGGAAATTATAATGAATGCAGTAAGCATTCAGGCTCAGGATCACGTACTAAAACTGAACCTTTGAGTTCGAATGATTTGCAAGAAGTTGCAAATTGACTGCCATGTGCATTTACTATGAGGTGTCACTCAAATTAATCCTATGTGGAAGTGCCAGAAAGAGTGGTTAAATGGAACACCACTCAACTCCCTATTGCAACATTGTTGTAAATAAGAGGGGGAGAAGTATGGTCACAAATTAGGATTAAGATGCTTGCAAGCAGCTGAAGGCTAGACCTTCTGAAATAGTAAATGCAGACCAATTATTCATTGGTAACCAACCGAGTGTTGGTGGACACCTAGAGGATATGAATTATCCTGTGAATGGAAGACATTCACAACCTAGCTCAGTGCGCACTGATGAGGCTAGGTTATCGGAAGCCCTTAATTCTCGTTTTGGGATTTCACGAGAAATCATAAGGGTGTATAAGAAAATGACTTCATGTCAACTAGAGAATTGTGTTATTTCAAGCTACAAGTGTCGACACATACATCTCAGCAAATTGTATATGCACTTCAAGTGATCCAAAAGACTATGGCCATAGCAGAGCACGAGTATGCTCAAACTGGATCTTGTTGAGTGATACAATGTTGCAGAGATAGCCTTGCTCACCGGAAAGAAGTGTTAGCTTATTTTCACTTCAAGGTATCTTACTGTTGATACAAGTTTGTTTTCATGGACTTGGAAACAATGAGGTGGTGAGAAAGCATGGCTAGTAGCAACTGGGTTTATACGCAAACCCAAGCATTATTTTAATGCTATAAATTCTCCTCTACTGTGAGTACTAAAATTTCGATACAATATTATGGGTAGTAAATCATCTATCTGTGCAGTTGATAGATGTAGTGACAACATATGCATATGTGGTCACTAGATTATGGTATTTGTGGAGTCTTGAAGGATTCCAAATACATAATCACCAATCACAAATTTGCAATGCTTGGAAAGTCTTTGTGACTTAGAGCATCCAGGTCAAATATGGTACATTCGACCTAGTGAATCCTTCCTTCTGAAAGAATACACAAAGAATGGTATGTTCAGTGTAAATATGTGCAACATATTTTAAACATACATTACTTATCGACGAAGTTCGAGATAGAGGATATGAATTGAAAGAGATTTTCAATTCAAAGTAAACTATCTTGAGTATCTTGGATACAAAATTGTCTATATCCAACATATACTGAAGAAATTCAATATGAGAGAATCATTGATATTTGATTCTTTCGGATCATGAGATGTGCTATTGTATCTTGCAAGAGCATCCGGTTGGATATTGCTTTGCAATGATTTGCTAGCTAACAGCACATGAGATCGAGTTATGATCTCCAGATGTACTCATGCACTCCTTATGTTTGGATATACTGATCTTGGATATCTATAGAAGATCCCCAGGTACAAGATCAATGACATACCTCTGGTAAGTTGGACCCACTGTTTGATAAATGCCGATCAACAGAGATTAATGGTCACTTACACACAGAATGATGTACTACATACTGAGGGTATGTGGTGGTCATGATTTTATATCATTGACCTTGTTATCTATGGAGATAATATTACTTTGTGTTGTTTAGATGAAAAACAAGTTACGAACTAAGTCTCTACCTTACTCCACATTTTTAATGTGTTTGAGAGCAGGTATGAGATGACTTAGTGATTCGTAAAGATCAGGGGGAGTTTCCTCTTGATCAGAAGAACTTGTTTACACATCATGTTGTACTCTTTTCTTCGCATGAGTTTTTCCCTGATTGGGTTTCTCATTCAAAGTTTTTAACGAGGCAACATCAACACAAGGCCTATGTCGTATCATCTATTTTCCCATAGAGGTTTTTAAAGGATGAAACATTATGGCATAGTTATTGTTGTATTTGAACTAGGATATGAGTTTATCTCCCTAGAGTTCAAATGGATCAACAATAGAGTATGACTACTCTCCTTATTTTTCCTACTGGGTTTTTAAGGAGACTCAGCTGATATGTTAATTTCTCAGATTTTCTGGCAAGATTATCTTGGAGAAATATTAGCCTGAGTTATATGTCTCATCATTTATTTTCCCTACGGGGGTTTTTGAAATGATGACTATAGACATATTATTGTTCTTTGGGCTAGAGGTCCATAGGAGAACAATGGCATACCATGGTTCAATTGAACCACCGACAATTATCTACAAGAATAATTGAGCTTGTGTTGTTCAGATGGAAACAGGAAAATAGAAATATTAACATCTTGCAAACAAAGTCTTGTGATAATCTTGTTGATCTATTCACAAAATCTCTACCATACTCCACGTTTCATAAATGTGTTGAGGGGATTGGTATGAGAAGACTTAAGTGATTGCAAGAATCAGGGGGAGTAATTCTCCGTGATATTTTGACCTGTTTTGAACCATCATATTACACTCTTTTTTTGTATGAGTTTTGCCTTGTTAAGGTTTTCTCATCCAAAGTTTTTAACGAGGTAATATCAACTAAGCTATATGCTTCATCATTGATTTTCCCCACAGGGGTTTTTACGAATGATGATTACAAGCATATTTTCTTTTGGAGTTCGTGTGAGATTATTCTCATTATCCAAAAGCATTGTGTACTCCTTATTTTTCCCACAGGGTTTTTGAGGAGATAAGATCTTGAAAGAACAGCTGACAGATCATCAAATGAAGTTGGATTGATCAAGGGGGAGTGTTATAAAATATTACATATGTGATCAATCTAAGGGGTGCGACAGTTTTCTCCAAGTGACACACCCTTTAGGATACACCCCTTCACTTGTATATAAGTATAATGATCTGTGGAATACAAACATTGGTTGTCTGTCTCTCTCTTTGTTCACCACTGAGTACTACACATTACAACAGTAGTGATACTATTGCTACAGCTCAAGCAGCAGCAGCATCGCTGGTTTTGATACACGGTTGCCAGCCAAGCCACTGACCGCGGGCCGCGGCAGCCTAGCGCCACCGCGATTCCGATTTCCACCAATTCTGACATCCCATCCCCGACAACACGTGGAAGCGCCACAAAACTAATCGTCTTTTGTTGGGTCGGCTTCTCGTTCTCGCGCGCACCCAGAAAGTCCACACCGCCAGCGACCCTCTCATCAGCTCAGCTGCTCCCCCTCTGTCTATATATGGGCCTTGTCTCACACTAATCCTCTCACATAATTAGCCACCGCCACCAGTTAGCCCTCTGTCCTGTTTGACGAGGAGGAGAACAAGGCGCCGCGCCGGAGGGGGAAGAGGAACTCATCAGCTCCGGCAAACAACGAGCCCATATACGTACATTGTGATAGGTGAGAGCTACGGATCGAGGCTGCCTCATTCTCCCCTCTTGCATTTCTCTCTTCCTCTCGCTCGCGCTCCAAACCTTCTTCTTGCGCATCAATCGGTTGCTTTGCTGCACGCGGTCTCCTGCAGCCGCTACAACAAGGCCGTCGCCATGGGCGTCCTCTTCTCGTGCCCCGCCGACGACTACGACCCGCTACACCTGGTGGAGGAGGAGGAGGCGCCGCCGCCGTCCGCCGGCGGCGCAGGGGAGGAGCCGGCCGTCTTCACGGCGGCGCTGGGCTCCGGCAAGCTGCGCATCGAGGGGTCGCTGAGCTTCAAGCGGGCGCAGGCCGCGCTGCAGGTGGAGACCGAGATCTCCATCCGGACCGCCGCCGGCGCCGCCATGCCCACGCCGGGACCGGGACCCCTGCCCAGGGGAGCTCGGTTCGCCGGGCCGGCGGCCGCGGACAGCCCCAAGCACGAGGCGGCGGCGCTCAGGCTGCAGAAGGTGTACAAGAGCTTCCGCACGCGGCGCCAGCTCGCCGACTGCGCCGTGCTCGTGGAGCAGAGCTGGTGGAAGCTGCTGGACTTCGCGCTGCTGAAGCGCAGCTCCGTGTCCTTCTTCGACATCGAGAAGCAGGAGACCGCCGTGTCCAAGTGGTCAAGGGCAAGAACGCGAGTCGCCAAGGTACCTCAGTTTTTTTTTCTTTTTTCTTTTTGTGCTAGTGCCAGTATTGTGGAACGAATTTATAATGTTTGTGGGTTGGGCTGCTAACATTTCTGTTCGAATTTGGACGTCTCTCTCTCTCTCAGGTTGGAAAGGGGTTGCTCAAGGACGAGAATGCTCAGAAGCTTGCGTTGCAGCACTGGCTGGAAGCGGTGAGAGAAACACGATCTAAACAGTTTTGCAGTTTACACATCCTTTTGCGAATCTATAAACAGTTATAGTTTCATAGTACTAGCTTTTCAAACTGAGATTTGTTTTTACGAGCAGATTGACCCGCGGCACCGGTACGGCCACAACCTTCACTGCTACTACGACTGCTGGCTCCACTCCGAAAGCAAGCAGCCTTTCTTCTACTGGTGAGTGCTCTGGCTGCTACCATCTCGGCTGCGACGGTCGTCGTTTGAAGCTGACGGTCTCGGTTTTGGTCGGTGCACATGCAGGCTTGACGTCGGAGAAGGCAGAGAGATGAATCTCGAAGGCAAGTGCTCAAGATCGAAGCTTCTGAGCCAGTGCATCAAGTACCTTGGCCCAGTAAGTATAAGTATTTCACAGGGAGATGGAGTGGAGCGAGCAAGCAAGCTAGGTGAAAAGCTAGAGCTAGGAGGCTGATACACCATCCTTTTTATATATCTGCGCAGAAAGAGAGAGAGGACTATGAAGTCGTGATCGAGGACGGCAGGTTCTTGCACAAGAAAAGCCGGCGGATCCTTGACACTTCGTCCGGGCCGCGAGACGCCAAGTGGATCTTCGTTCTTAGTACGTCTAAGAACCTGTACGTTGGCCAGGTAAATACCCATCGCATGCATTGGAGAGGAAAAAAAAAAGAGGGCTCACTCGAGCCTAGAGACTCATCCTCTGTTCATCGTGTGACGTCGTTGTCCTGGATCGCAACTTCGAATGGATGCAGAAGAAAAAGGGAACATTTCAGCACTCTAGCTTCCTCGCTGGCGGGGCCACTTCTGCCGCTGGGCGACTGGTCGTTGAGAATGGAACTTTGAAGGTACTGCCTTCCAATAATCTACTGTCATTACTTGTGCATGCATTTTCAGTGATCGGTTTATTAGCTAGATTAGATGACGAATTGATCTGCTATGCTTGGTGTTGCGTGACAGGCTATTTGGCCTCACAGCGGGCACTACCGCCCGACGGAGGAGAACTTCCAGGAGTTCAAGAGCTTCCTCAAGGACAACTCGGTTGACCTAACCGACGTCAAGGTTGGTTGCCAGAAAGCTAACTGTGTGAAGTAAAAAGTTCATGTGTTGTTGAAGCTAACTCTTCTCGTGGGCTCGGTGGCTGCAGATGAGCCCAGAGGAGGAGGACGAGGAGTTCTGGGGCCGAGGGGGATCAGCCGCAGGAGGCCGAGACCCATCGGAAGACGTCGACCAGGAGGCGGCGGCGGCGGCCGGGGAGGAGCAGCAGCAGCAGCAGCAGCAGGCGGCCGAGGAGGAGGAGGAGCGGCAGGCGCCCGTGCCGCGGGAGAAGATCCTGCAGCGGATCAACTCCAAGAAGGGGGCCAAGTCGTACCAGCTGGGCAAGCAGCTGTCCTTCAAGTGGACCACGGGGGCGGGCCCCCGCATCGGCTGCGTGCGCGACTACCCGTCCGAGCTCCAGCTGCAGGCGCTGGAGCAGGTCAACCTCTCTCCGAGGTGCGCCGCCGCCGCCGCCTCCCGGGTCGCCTCGCCACTCGCGCGAAGCTTCAACAACCACCCAGCGCCGCCGACAGCAGCAGCAGCAGCAAGGGGGTGCGAGGCGTCCACGCCGAGGGAGGCGCTCCGGTCGCCTCTGCAGCACGGAGCACTGGCCGTGGCAGCCGCAGCTGAGTCTGAGTGACGCACGCAGTTGCACCTGCAGCAGCTGAAACATTTCTTGAATAGTCCTCGGATAATTCATTATTGAAGATGTGAAAAGTTTTGAAAAAAAAAAACATCAGGCAGTTCGATGATGTACAGTACTAGGTAGGTAGGGGCCAAGGAGAATAATGGAACATACTGTTTGAGTAGTAGATGTCGTAAGGCCCTTTTTTCATTCTGGTTCTTTTTTAAAAACACACACACATTTGAACCCAAGATCAACTGCAGGAGATGACTAAAAAGGAGTCACAACATAAAAAGATACCCTCTCCCAAAACATCTTGAAAAATAGCATAGCTCCAAAACTCCTCCATGCAACCCACAATTATGTTGTAGGAGGAAAGCTCCCAATCCTTTCCCTCGCGAAAGCTCTCAATCCTTTCCCTCGCGTACATCTAAGCTTGCTACTCTGGTGCGCATGCATCTAGACTTTAACTTCCCTCGCCATGTGATAGGTTTAAATATTGGGCTACCAAATTATTAGGAAGCTGTTGTGCACAAATATGATTTTGGGTTATGACAACATTTGTAGTGCTCCTAATAGCTTCTTTTGGGGCTGTCTTTTTTCACATGTTCCTAGAGTTTCTCTAATTGATTCTATATTTGACTCTGAAATCGATGTGGTCCCTTGTACTACCCCACTTGCCACTATCTCTATCTCTTCGGCTGGCTGCAGCATCTTACACATCGTATCTTCTTTCACACCTTATTGCAAAATTCACTATATAAAGTTGTAAACAATACAGTCTACAGAGCGAAATAATATTTTACACGACCATATGTACGATCTGCTAGAGACAACGTGTCGTTGCCTTTGTCCTTGACCCTACCTGACGGCGCCACAGCCGTCGGTCCCAACCCTGGCTATGGCCAAGCTCGACACAACCTTTGTCCTCGACCCCATCCATGCCGTTATTGCTCCTGTCCCTTGGCCCCGACCTCACCCGCCCTCGCCCACTAGGTGCTCCTGTTCTGTTGCCAACCTGCCCGCTGGTCATGCCTCAACATCGGTCCCACCCTGTCGCTTTGGCTCCTACACCACCTTCTGGTGAATATGAGTTTCTTATTGATTAATAACTTTGTTTTTAACTTAATTAGTAGCATACTTATATTTAGCTATATAAGGTCATGTACAACCTAGAAATCCTAGGTCGGTTTTTCAAGTTATATAAGGGCATGTACAACCCAAAGACCCTATATCAGTTTTCCAAGTATAAAAGATAGTTAAGAGACATTATGGTATAACCCTAAGCCTTTAAATCATAAATACAGTTAAGAGACAATACTCATAGAGAGTAATGTAGAGAGGGCTCCTCACGAATAGCCTGTCTATTGTATTTTAACCCCTTATAGACCTCTTAAGAGACCCTATATTAAATGGGGTTATACGTGCCCTTATTAGTTAGTGGTCTATTAGTGACATAGGTACTAGCATTATGTATTAGTACTAAGATAGTCACCCACATATGTAGTTAGTTACTCCCTCCGTCCGGTTGAATTAGACGCTCTAGCCCAAACAGTATGTCCAATGAATTTGTCACTTGTCACTTTACCTCCGTCACGCCGTTCGCACTGCCGCCGCCGCTGCGTCGTTCCCCATGCGTCACATATTCTCGTTCACACCTGATTGCGCACCATAAAGGAAGCCAAATCCAGCGATCTGCATCAACGTCTCATTTCAGCAGCAAAGGAGCGATTCCAGCGATCTGCATCAGCAGCCAAATCCCATTTCTTGTCTAGCAGTAACGTCCGTCTAGAAAGCCAAATCCCATTTCTTGTCTAGCAGCAACGTCCGTCTAGAAAGCCAAATCCCATTTTCAAATCGGCATCAGCAGAACCTCCGTCTAGAAAGCCAAATCCCCATTCATGGTCATGGAGGAGCCGTCGAAGGAGAGGAGCTCGTCTAGCAAGGAGTCTGACCCGACCTGGGCATATCGATCTCCAGCCGCGATTGCTGCACGAGCTGGCAGATCCATTCGTCGCCGTCGTAACAGCAGCGTGGTCCGGCATCGTCCATACGTCCGCAAGAATTTCTCCAAGCCACGAAGAGGTGCTCTGTTGAGAGATCTTGATGAGGAGGACGAGGTCGACTCTGGGAAGCTACAGATGGAGAGGAAGCTGCAACAAGAGGATGGGGATGCAGTGCAGCAACCACTTACTACTAAAGACGATGAGTTGCAATCGGTCGCAAAGGACAACGAACTGAAGGTTGGCGACAGAGTGAAGAAGTCGCCTGCAACTATAGAACCAAGGAGGCTACCGTGGACAAAGTAAAAAATCAAGCTGGTAATCAGATTATGCATAACCTTTCGGTTAAATTATCTATGTCAATCAATCAAGTTGTACCATGCTTCTGGTTGAAGTAATGAATAAACTATGCAGCCTGCTGGTTGCCTAGGACTTCTATAGCTGCCTCGTAGAGTTCGCGTGGACACTCTAGGTATCTTGGTAGAATGTTCAAGGCCTCCAATCTGTCTTTGTTCATATGTGGAGGATTGTAGCGATTTCCACCATTTAACTTCATCACTTCAATCAAGCATGATTGGAGTGTTAAGAACACCCTCCTTTGAGTGCCAGGTTTGTAGTCCTCATATTCTTTCTCGACGATCTGTATCAGGTCATCAACATTTCTAGGTGCTTTTCTACAGGTTAAGGACTGCAAAGAAGAAAAAAACCCCAAGTCCAAAACATTCATATCTGGTGAGTTAGAAGGTTGATACATGATCTTGATGTCAAGACCAGTTTGGGCTACCGCAACTTGGAAATCCACATCATTAGGTGGCACATGACTCGTAGCGTTATCCTGTTGTATCCAAATCGTTCGATGACGATCATTCATAGGCCACCTTCTAACAATAGCTGGGAGTAACTTCGTGATGAAGTAGGACCTCATTATATCACGACCAACGTTGATGGATTTGGTAACAAGGGTACCTTTAGGTCTATTCCTGCTATTCCTTTGGGCAGGCTCCTGAAAAATGGAAACAGTCAGTATAAATACCTATACCTGAAAAATGGAAACGGTCAGTATATATACCTTTCTAACAAAAGGCCATATTCCTATTTTTCCATCAAAGATGCAGGTACCGTCATTATCAAATCGTGGTAGTGCCACTGCTGCAAGGAACATAGTTTTATCAATAGAATTTTTGTTTTGCACTGTTCGATAGGGGTCCTCTTCATCTGGCAATACGTAGAAGTTCCTTGATTTTTTTGTCATGTTGAACCATTTCTCGTCTATGTGGATTATATTGTCCATACACTTGAATCTAGGCTCGTTTGGCAAACTGTTTTCGTCAAGCAGTGATACACACCAACGTAGCCGATCTGTTTTGTTATCTTGTCTTAGTAGTGGTTTTAAAGTGTTCGAGTGCCTACGCACTTTACCTTCCTTAAACAACTTATGAAATGTGCTTTTCTTTATTCCAAGTTGTTGCGCTGCACTACGAATTGTGCTTCTTTCATTCAAAGGGATGGTAGCAAGTGCTGATAGGTCAGCTTGTATTCTTTTCTTTCCATTATTTGTAATCATCTTTGAACCAACATCAACTTGAATGTTTGCAGCTTTACATACCTCAGCTCTTTCCCATATGCGCTGCACAGTTCGAATGCTACAATCAAACTTATGTGCAACATCCCGGCTTGAGTATTTTTTCTTTTTACCTGTATTGCTATCAGTAAGTAGTTCTTTATATATTTCATCTCTAACTTGTTCACTGAGATTTGGTCCTCTACTTCTTGTACCTGTTGTTTGATGTGTGGTGGCACTATTGTCGTGATCGAAGTCAACATTACCTGCGTTTTTCAAAAGTCAAACTATGGCTATAATTTTTTTGTACAGATGCATGTTTATTAGGTTCAAACATATCCAACCTTGAGGTACTTCATTGAGATCTGGAATCATTTGAAATGTGCCCTGACCATGAATAAGAGCAGGTATTTCATCACCATAGTCTTCGTTGAATCCATCATATCCCCAATATATATTTGGATCGAATTGGTCATGTATTTCATCTAAACCAATTTCTACGACAAAAAGAAAGGACAAACACGTTCTTACTGGAAAGGGCGTAGTTCAGAACTGGACAAAGAGAAAGGATTTGTTTTGCATACCTGTGTTCAAGCCATCTGGTTGTTGAAGACTGGCAACTTCCTGTTCTACTATCCCAAATTGATGTACACCAACATTAAGATCAGGTATTGCATCTTGCGCTAAACAAAAAAAACCATGCAAGTAGTTCAAGATTTTGGTACAGTAAAAGTATGCAATATTAGCATAAATGAAAGTGAATACGGACTTACCATGTCCTTGTACAGATAATCCAATATTTTCTTGTGGCATGATGTTATCATGATCATTGTCACTGCCAGAGACGTGTCCTAGCAGATTTAGATCAAGACATAATTTCTGAGACATGATCGATTTTTGTTGTATGACTTGTGGTCTTATTTTGAGAGGTGAGAGTGTTTTCTTTATATAGCGTGGAGTGGACAGTGCACCAAACAAAAACGAAACGTCAAGGTGCATACTGGCGCCAAATTAAAATCACGAAACCTGGAATGTGACCGGTAAAATATTTGTGCAGGTGCATGGCGGGAAGAGACAGGATTACATTTTGGCGCCACTTCGAGTGGAACAGGCAAGCATCCCACCTTTAGTGCCGCTTTGGTCAAAGAGCCAAGGATTAATGAGCTTTTAATAGTTGTTCTGTAATTAACGCTTAATGCAGATAAAGCAGGGTTACATGCGTCATTTCTTCTCTTCTGTAACCTGTCTCAAAATAACCAGAACGCCTAATTCAACCGGACGGAGGGAGTAGTTAGTTATTTTGCAGTTAGGTTATTATGTAAAATTTAGCTACTTACTAATTAGTTAGCGCTTCTATCCAAAAATGTTTGAAGGTATTAAGTTTTGTTAGATGGACAATCTAGTTGTCGGGGACCGTAATTAGGGGTATCCCCAATACTCCTTAATCCGGCTGGAAAACATCTTCAGAACAAACCATAAACGATCGATAAAGCGCGGGCTTCGTCTACCAAGGGACGCGACCTCATCCGAGCCCAGCCTCAGGCCAGGACAGTAGTCCCGAACAAATTCACGCATTGCCCGAGGGCCCCCTCAGTCAGCAGACACACCCTCGGCTCGCCCGAAGTCTACCACAGGCAAGCTTTGTCATACAGCGACCTCGTCCGAATCGCCTTACCAACCGACCGTATCGCATGCGCATTTAATGCGGGGATCACCTGACACCTTATCCTGACACGCGTGCCTCAGTCGGCAAGGTCGAAGTGACCGCAGTCACTTCCCCCCTTTTTACTGATCGTTCTGACAGGAAAACAGCGTTGTTCACCCCGCTCCAGCAACTGTGCTAGCCACCAGGGAAAGGCTGACAATAGCAAGTCACGCCCTCCCTCGAGTTTGGCCTCGGGCGCAACAGGGAGCTCTGCCTCACCCGACCCCAGGCCTTGGCCTCAGCTTCGGCCTTGGGAGAAGGTCTCCGCCTCGACCGACCCCGATCTCGGCCTCAACCTCAGCCTCAAGAGAAGGACTCCGCCTAGCTCGACCTCGACCTCGACCTCAGCCTCGGCCTCGGGAGAAGGACTCCGCCTCGCCCGACCTCAACCTCGGCCTCGGAGGAGTCGCCGCCTCGCCCGACCTCGGCCTCGTATCAGCTACGCTACTGGGGATCCATCATTACCCTACCCTTAGCTAGCCGCCTCAGGCTACGAAGGGACAAGACCGGTGTCCCATCTAAGTTACTCCGGTAACAGGTAATGATGGTTCCCCGCATGCGCCCATGACGTCGGCTGCTCTCAACCCCCTACGGAAGCAAGGAAACGTCAGCAGGATCCATGCCGCACCATCAGCTATGCTTCTATGGGGCTCAAGGCACTTCTCCGATGGCTACGTTATTACCTCTATAGGGCTCAAGGCACTCCTTCGACGGCCACATTGGTACATCTACAGGGCTCAAGGCGCTTCCCCAACGGCCACGTTATTATCTGTACAGGGCTCAGGGCACTTCCCTGCCAGCCGCATTAGCTCCAAGCTACACCCCCATTGTACAGCTGGGCATCTCCTTATGTCTATAAAAGGGGTGTCCAGGGCCCCATGGGGGGGGAGAGGGGAAGGACGGGAGAGAAAGGGACGAACGTGCAGCGTACGAACACACGGACGCACGACACAGACGAGCGAAGGCAGGCAGAGTAGGAGAGACGCGGCGGAGGCAGCCCCAGACGGCTCGCCTCAAGGCCGAACCCTCTTCTTCTCTCTCTCGCTCTCGTTCTCGCTCTCCCGCAACGCTTGTAACCCCTACTGCAAGCGCCCCCCGGTGCAGGATAATATAAGCCTCATCCCATCGCTTGTGTTCCATCTTGCATCAACCCATCTAGACAGGGGCACGCGGCACTAAAATTCACTAGTCGGTCCGGTTGAGGGGCCCTCGGGTCCGAAACACCGACAGTTGGCGCGCCAGGTAGGGGCTTGCTGCGTGTTAACGAATACTTTCTCGTTGAGTTCCAGATGGGTAGCTTTCAGCAGCCTCTCTAGCCCAGGACGGTGCTCTGCTTTGGGAGTCTCAAGTTCGTGTCCCTCGACGGTGGCTACGACATGGTACTGCTCCCCTCGCAGCACGGCAACGAGGACGGTCGTCGGCTCGCCCAGCGGAGACGAGCTCGACGACGACGGCATCTCCGCGTGGCGGAAGAGGAACACCCAGCTTTACCCCGCCACCCTCCTCGTCGGAGGAGGAGAAGACGGGGCAACCGTGGCCAGGTAGGAGGTGGCACCTCGTCGGCTGTCGGGCCAGAGCGAGTCGACGACGCCGGCACCCCTGCGGGGGACATGTCAGGTGTTGTCCTCGCACCTGAGACAACGACGGGTGTCGCTTCCCCGCAACGGGCCAACCTCGAGCGGACTGATGACGCCAGCACCCTCGTGAAGGACTTGCTAGGCGTTAGCCTCGTACCTGAGATAACGGTGTAGTCCGCCCCCGACGCGACTTCGTCACCGTCCATCGACCAAAAGGTACCGTCCGTTTTCCACCCTGTTCCCTTTAGATTCAGTTTCGATCCACCAAGCGACCCCGCTTCGGTGAGCGCTTTCGCTAGGGCATATCCTGACCTTCCGGGGTACCATATGTGGTCCTCTTGGGACCGACTGACGGCTGTCTCAACCTCCGGACCCGCGGGTTCCGAGGAAGAGGACGACCCCGACGTCAGTTGGGATTTCTCTGGACTCCGTGATCCTGGTGTAGGATTACGGGGATGCTACACTAGCGCAAAACAAAATTTTCAACCCCATAACACCAAGAACTACTGCGGTTATAGGTCATGGAATTACCACTAGACACGCAGAGCAGTGGAAGACGTCTCGATGTAGACGAACGCGTCGAGCAGTGCCGTGCAGTCGCCGGCGTCCTTCACGTCCTCGCACGGTTCGTCCAAGTGCTCCAGATGCAGCACCTCCGAGGTATCCACACGTACAGGGAGGAAGCACCGCGTACCGAACTGCTAGGTTCGCGACGGCGGCTTGGCGAGGGCGAGAGGCGAGCGGCGGCTGCTGGTTTGCAGGTGGCGAATTAGGTTATCTCTTAACCGCGCCCCCGCCCCTCATTATATAGGCGTTATGGTGGGCTTCTGACGCTGAGGCCCATCATTAACCCTAAAGCCCAGTCTAATTTTGGATCTAATCCGAATTAGGCTTCCTTCCCCTTAAGTGTGTGACCCTATAGGTTCACGTACAAATAGACATAGCCCGAGTACTCTTACTTGGTCCAATAATTGACAGCGGCCTCTAGCAAGACATGTCAACTCCTATGTGTACGTAAAGATCATATCAGACGAACCATTGCGACATTACGTACATGTTGTTCCCTTTGTCTCACGATATTTGGTCTGGCTCTAAGCTGACCTCTCTTTCTCGATACTGTGAATTGGAATCCTTTCAATGGTTAACTCTTAACCCTAGCACGGCCATGCATTTCTTGATCCAATCACTCGAGGGGCCAGAGATATCTCTCTCACAAAGAGAGGGACAAATTCCATCTTGACTGACCATGCCTCATAGCATGCTTCCTGACAAACCCAAAACTACCTTTATAACTACCCAGTTACGGGATAGCGTTTGATAGTCCCTAAGTAAGTCAATTCACATCTTGAGAACATGCGACAATCTCAGGTCTAAGGATACAGTATTCATGTTGCAAGAAGAGAACTATATTACAATATCTCACGTTGGGTCGGTCCAGCCTCATGTCATACATGCGCCCACATTATTAGTTTAACATCTCCATGTTCATGACTTGTGAAATGTAGTCATCAACTAATACATATGCTAGTCATCGACTCTGACTAGGGACATCATTTAGAATAACCATATAAGTAAAGAATCTCACAAACAATTCACATAATTGCTAATCAATACAAGGTGCCTTCCATGGATATTCAATTAAGCAATATATATATCATGGATACAAAGAAATATGCTCATCTCTATGATTATCTCTAGGGCATATTTCTAACACCTGGTGCCATGCACGACTTCATGTCCGCATGTGACCACTGCCTCTCTGGCTGCTCTGATGATGGTCACAGCCTTGACGACGAGGGTTGCGACCCAACTCGCGAGTGCTACCACATCGATCAGGAGGATCACGACGGAGAAAACCACCTTGGCATGCCAGGAAGTGACAGTGCCCTTGCACCTGCGTCTCGTGTTGAGATCCCACGGGAGCTAGCTGTGGTCCAAGTCCCTGCGGGGGGTCAGGACACACAGCTCGAGCAACTCCACGAGATGCAGGCCAAGCTCGACGAAGAAGCGGGGCGACTTGTGCAGCTCCGGCAAAACATCGAGCAGGAGTGGCCAGGCCAGGCACTCGCCGGAGGAGCGCGTCATCGGGCCTAGGATGTCTAGCGCCGTATCATTGACGATGCCAGGGCGATGCCGCCCCCGGCCTTCAACGGGGTCGGCCAGAGCCTAGCCGCAGCAGCAATGTTGCTTCAGACGATGCTGGAACCATCCACCAACGAAGGGCGACGTATCCAGGGCGAGCTCAAGGGCCTCCTGGAAGACGCCGCTGTCCGACAAGCCGAGAGCTCTGCCTCCCAGAGGCGAGGAGACCCCTCGGAGCATCGCGCAGCGCCCTCCCGACGCATGCGGGAGGCCTTGGTCCACACCGAGCGCACACAGACGAGACGCCTACAGCCTCGGATCGCCTCGGCGCCGAGCAACACCGCCGCCACCGTCGAGCCTGCCTCGAGGAGAAGGTGTGCCGAGGCTACCATCCCAGGCGCGGGGGACGCTATGACAGTGAGGAGGATCGAAGCCCCTCACCCGAGCCACCAGGTCCGCGAGTCTTCAGCCGGGCCATACTGTAGGATCTAGGACACCGACTAGAGGGGGGTGAATAGACGGTTTTGACTAGAATAAAAAACACTAGGAAAATTTAATCAATATAACAAGAGGAATAAATTCTCTAGTGACAACAAGTAAACAATGTATGAGAATCAACTACAGTGATTGAATACTTGAGGGACAATATATAAAATACTAATCACTTGCAAGGCAATAAGTAATGCAAGAAAGTAAAGACACCGAGTTTTATCCCGTGGTATCGGTGATTTGCCGATCACCCCTAATCCTTGTTGAGGTGGACTTCAAGCTCTCACTTGCTCCTCTATCAAGACACGGCTTGATCTTTGAGCCAAGTGGACAAGAAATCACTCAATACCTTGATTCCACTAATGTCACCTTTGCCGCTCCGGTGAGGTAGGTGCGAACCCCTCACAATCAACACCGCGGCTTCTCCACAATCTTCTTGGAGAGCTCGATGGAGACAATCACCCGAGCCATCTAGGAGGCAGCAACCTCCAAGAGTAACAAGTCGATGACGCTTGCTCGGTGTACCACCTAGTGCCTCAAGAATCATCGAAGGATGCAAATGCACTAGGAACCCTCAATCTCTCACTAGAATGCAATCTCAAGCAAAGAGTGTGAGAGAGTGAGTTAGAGGATCACAAATAAGCTCAATGTGTGCAAGGAATGGCCAAGAGAGCTCTCTCACACGAGCTACCCTTCTATTTATAGCCCCCCACCAAATTCCAACCGATATGAGCAAAAAGTACCAGTTCTGCGCACACGCGGACGGTCCGCGCCCTAGGGCCGGACGGTCCGCCGTACACATAACGGCTATAATTCCCGTTTGAAATTTGTCAGAGTTGTCAGAAAAGTTGGGTCCGGACAGTCCGCCCATCAAGCCCGGACCGTCTAAGACCTGATAGCAAGAAGCACCTGGACTTCGGAACAAGAAATGTTAACGCGGGCGGACCGTCCGCCTATAAGGCCGGACGGTCCGAGACCTGAGACAGTACTGTCCGGACTAGTCCCCCGGACTGTCCGTAGTACAAATCTACAAAATCACACAGTCCCTGTCCAAACCATATTTGACACCTGCGGACTGTCCGCCCAACACAGCCGGACGGTCCGCGCTATAATTCAGGGACTGGCCCGAAACCAGCCTTCTCTGGTCAGGACTGCGGACGGTCCGGCCCTAAGGCCCGGACGGTCCGTAGTGCAAGGGAACAAGATAGCTCCGAAGTGGTCAGACTTCGGACCTCTCTGGTGGATTGCGGACGGTCCGCCCTCAAGGCCCGGACGGTCCGCGCATCCAAGACTTTGCAATTTTTCAAACTCGCTTTTGAAATAATTTTTTAACTCAAGAAATTTTAAGCGATGTTAGTCCTCATGCAAATGCAACCACTAGATGCTCTATGAGGCACTAAGCTTTACACAGATCAAAGTCATTGACCCCTCTTAATAGTACGGCTATCTAACCTACTAATCCGGTCAAGTATCTTCTCTAAACTCCTCAAGACCGGCAAAAAAGAAACCTATATTATACCTTTGCCTTCATTTGATCCACAACCAATGCTTATGATTCTCCAATATTTCCTGTTCTATGTGGTCCAACCCTGCATTCTTATTTCTCCAAGAATCGTTAGCCCACAAGCAGTTGTCATTAATTACCAAAACAACACCAAAAGGGCCTAGATGATTCACAATCTCCCCCTTTTTGGTAATTGATGACAACATTACATAATATATTAAAGAGAAGTTTAGTTTTTCCAAATCTCCCTCATACCTTAGGTATAAGTTAGATTTTGGAGAAGAGTTTCATAGGACTTATCTTAATTTGAAGTTCTGTCCGAAAGATAGATAAATCCCAGTAAAAACTCAGTATGTAAGAAAGGCTCCCCCTAAGTGTGTGTGCAGGATTATTTGAAGCTGAAGATATAACACACATAATAGATTGGAGTTTTGATGGAGACCTTCCTACAATCATGGTTATCGAGGCATACAAGAGATGATATGTAGAGTAAGTGTAGCAATTATAATCACTCCTCGATTAACCACACACAGAGTAATTTGAACTAAACATAGTCCAATAGTCCAACTCACAGAATATTACAGATAATTGTCCACAGGCATAAGACATAAAGTTAAAAGTTCAAACCAGTTCCAAATGCATAAGACATAAACTAATGCATGCGACATAAAAAGGTAAATATGCATATGCACGGTCTCAATGCACGGTCTCAATGTCCACATAGACCAACAACTCCCCCTGAATGTGACACCTGACAACTTCTCTTCTCATCACTTCTCTCCCCCTTTGGCATCAATTGCCACAAAGGAGAGGCCTCACTGATCACTGGGTGGAGGATGCATGTTGTAGTAGTGCGAGCTGAATGTGTCAAAAAGAGAGGAGAACTGGCCAAAATCTTGCTGGAGTTGTTGTTGCCTCTGACTGATCTCATGCATGCTGTCATTGGTAGAGAGATTGTCAAATTGACTAGATAGAGCTCCCATGTTATCCTGAAAACTCTGCTGCATATTATTCAGTCTGGTCATGATTGGATCAGTGACATTAGTGTGAATGTGATCGCGAAACTCAGAAAACTCAGAATTTAGCGCATCCCAGTTATTGTCAAAGCGAGATTGCATGTCATCGAGGCGGTGATCCATATGTGTCATCATGCCCTCAAAGCGAGTATCAATATGGGTCTGAAGCCCCTGCTGCATATTGTGAAAATATGGATCAAAGTAGCCTGGACCAAGCTACCAATACTGCTGAGGCTGAGGAGGAGGTGGAGGAGGAGGCATCTGCTCGGCCTCAACATCAGGAGCTGCTCCTGCATCATAGCCAGGGTCTTCCTCATCATCTGGAAAGGGAGTGAGTGGCCTGGTGAGAAACCCTATTTCATTCTTAAAGGGTCTGAACGGTGTGTGAACAATCTCGCAGGGTCCCTCAAATCTTGTCTTGGCTTTGATGAGAGCCATAATATAAGGAGCGTATGCTAAATTCTGGTTCTTGTCCATTTGCAAATCATTGAGCTGTCTCATCATGAAAAGAACAATATTCATTACCTCACCATTCATGATGTGGTGGATAATATTCCAGAATTTGTCTCGGATTTTGCTCTTATCCCCACTCTTGGGAAGAATAGTGACTCTGGCAATCTGTTGATCACAGCAGGATGATGCCTGAGTCCTGCTGTCTCTCCAAACCTCCTGGGTATTCCCAGCCTTGCAGGCTCATAGAATTGCACAAAGTCCTCAAAATTATCCTCAGTGTAGAGATCCAGCCCAGCAGAAATGATGCCATAATCCAGACTGTTGGTAGTAGCAAAGTCAGCAAAAGATGCAGAATATCTCTTAAATCCAGCCATCCAAGTGATGGATTCCTCTTCTATATCAATCTCTAAGGTGGCCAGGAATTGCTTGACAGCCATTTCACTGAAGTCTGTTCTTTGCCCCATAAACTGGTACAAACCACACGTCTCAAATTTAGGAATCAGATCCTTCATGACTGACTGTCCCAGCATGAAAGACCAATCAATCACTTGATGTTTATGAAAGTTTGTATCAACCAAGGTGCCCCAAAAAACATCAAACTGGAGCTGAGTGTGGAAAAATTGGATATTGGTGTCAGATGGCAGAGTGTATTGGTTCACAGTCCGCCTTGAGCAGTACTCAGCCATAGAAAACCTCCGCTTTGGAAATGTCCATCCTGTGGTGTCAATTGCATAGTCGGGATGTATATGAGGAAAGTCTTCTGTGTCCATAGATTCAGTGCCCCCAGCTGAGGATTGAGCCTCTGAATCAGTGGTTGGTGTATAGTCAGCATCATCTCCACGAGGGCGCTTTGATTTGAAGCGACCTGCAAGCTTGCGGAGACCACCCAAAGCACTGCAATAAATGTGACAGACATCCATAGATGAATAGTTGATACCAATCATCACAATAAAAAAGAATAGATCTGCATTGCTCTGCCAGGGTCCGGATGGTCCGCGCCCATCAGGCGGACGGTCCGTGACCGACCAGGGGCGACTCAGTAGAACCCTAGCCGCCTCAATCGTTGAATTTATGATTTCGCAGAGAATATCCATCCAAATGAGTTCAAAATTTTACACAGCATTCATAGTGAGTAGTACTAACAATCCCACCAATCAGATTTGTAAAATATGGCTCAATTCTAGATCAGAGAGAAAATCCGAAGAATCCCAACAGTGAAGAGATTTGATGAAATCCATAAGATTATGAAATACCGTGAGGACGACATGTTGGTTGAACTTCTCACAAGCTGTCGGACTGTCCGAGCGTAACTTGCCCTCTCCGTCCGCGCGCAATTGACAAAGGAGACCCCTTTTTGCGAGTGGAGAGCGAGAGAGGAGAAGCAAAGAGTGAAATAACAAGTCTGCAGCCACTGACCAACTTTTACTGCCTGTCATGGACGGTCCACGCAGGGGCAGCGGACGGTTCGCGACCTGATGAATTAAGACTGTCTGCATTGCTGACCGGACTGTCCAGTTCATGATACTGCGGACGGTCCGCGGTCCATGGGCGGACGGTCCGCGGCCTGATACTCTGTTTGCCAATGTCTGTCCACTTTCTGATGTTGAATTTCAAATCCGAATTGGTGCTCATATATGGACATTTCGACCAATCCAAGGGTTAGTATGCATGCATATACACATTATGTAATTAAGTAATGCAAATTTTTCATATCAAACAACGTAGATCAATTTAAGATGAAAAATGCATCAAAAATACCAAATAAATAGCGTAGAGAGCATATTTAGTTTCAAAATGCAATACTACACATGTGCTATCAACTTCAAGCCACATTTGAGAGATCGATCACATTCATTTCACTTCTTAGAGAACAAAATCTCGTTTCATCCAAAGGCTTTGTAAAAATGTCTGCTAATTGATCATTCGTCCCAATGGAATAATAGAGATATCTCCCTTTCCAACATGATCCCTTAAGAAGTGATGCCGTATATCAATATGCTTAGTTCTTGAGTGTTGGACCGGATTGGTAGCCAATTTTACCGCACTCTCATTATCACACATGAGAGGCACATTCTTGAAAATAATCTCATAATACAATAGAGTTTATTTCATCCATAATAGTTGAGCACAACAATTTCCGGCCGATATATATTCTGCCTCGGCAGTAGAGAGAGCAACCGAATTTTGTTTTTTAGAAGACCATGAAACAAGAGATCTACCAAGAAATTGACAACATCCGGAGGTGCTTTTTCTATCAACTTTGCACCCCGCATAATCCGAGTCCGAATATCCAATTAATTCAAATTGAGCACCCTTGTGTAACACCCTAAAGTTCAATTTTGTGATGACAAGGAAAAATTCTCAAAAATTTTAAATCAAAACACCTTTCCTTAAAGATAATCATAATTTAGAAGTTTCCACTCATGAATATGTTAAAAATACATAATTAGAGATATTTAGATAATCTAAATTGCCTTTGGGTTAGGTTATACAGGAGAATTATGATCAAAACTATTTCTTAATATATAACCTACAATATAAATTACATTTTACTAAAAATTCATAAGATATGAACTATTTTCTATTTTATGATTAGAGTCATGTGTAAAATAATTAAAACAAATATATATCAAATAATAGTAATAATATAAAGTTTTTCATTTATGTTGGTGTTCTATTCGAAATTTAAATTTGAGTTTGGATTGAATTTGAAAATAGGAAAAAATGAAATGAAAAAGAAAGAAAGAAAACATAAAATATAAAAAAAAAGAGAAACAGAAAACCCTCTCTTGGGCCGAATCTCCCCTCTCTCGACCCACCCTCTCGATCCCCTTCTTTGGCCGGATGGGCCAAAATGCCTCCCACCGGCCCATCTGCTCACGCCTTCTCTTGCTCTCGCGCGCCGGGCTCGTGTCACTTCCATGTGGGGCCCGCTTGTCATCTCTTTCCACCCGTCCAACTAAACGCGCGTTTGTCGGGTGGTTTCGGCCGTTGAGACGTGCGAGGTCCGCGCGCCGAAATCGGTGCGATTGCAACGAATCGAGCGCTGCGCGCGGGAGACGTGGGCGTGGATCGGATCGGCGGCCGGGATCCGCGGCACTGCTGCCCTGCTCGCCCATAAATCCGCTGGTCCTACGCAATCCGCCGCCATGGTGGATTTCACCGTGCCCCACCGAAGAAAGAAAAAGAATCGAGCTCGCCGGTGACCTTGGGTTTCCTGGGACTTGCAGTCGGGTGGTCGTGTCCGCATTGGGCGGATTTCGCCGTCGCCATCGGCTAAATTGGCTGCTGCTGTGTCATCCCTGCCGTTGAGCCGCCTGCACACGTGGGCAGTGTCGACGCCGCATCAAACCAAGGTAAAAAGCCCACCATCGGATTCCCCTTAACCTCCTCTACGTGTAGCGCGTTTCGTCCATGACGGTGGGGCATCGGAACCGTGCGTCGCAATTCTCCGGCGTGGACCGCCGCCGCAAGGGAGGCTCGGCGCCGCCGTGGTTCGGATCAGCTGGGCAACTGGGAAAGGGACTCGCCCGGAGCCGTCTGATATCGTATGAATGGCTCAGATTGAATGAGTGGACACCGATTCAGTGGGTGAATCTGTGCCATCGATCTGGCCGGTGATGGATGAGATTAGAGCAGGGGAAATAATTCGTTAAGTCGATCTGGACCCTTGATCTCTGATCGCGCGGCCACCATGTGCTCATACCCCTTCATGTGGCATATTATCTAAAGAGCCCCTCGGTTTACTTGAAAACAACCCGCCGTCCTCTTGTTACTGTGCGCTGTGTCTCGGGAATCTTACGCAGAGAACCCTGTGTTTCCCATTAATTGAGGCCCAGTCCAGTGCAGTATTAAAGTGATTAAATGAATTAGAAATTAGATTTTTAATACAAAAATAATTGCTAGAACTTAGATAATTCATAGAAAATTCATTTTAGCTCCAAATTGAACCATTCCAGTTTCTAAAATTTTGTAATAATATTCTTCATCATTTAGTGCCTCTGTTTTGTCATGAAAACAATTAGAAATTTAATCTCTCACTTAATCCATTTTAAACACATAAAACCTTTGAAAATTCATAACTTAAAATCTATAATTCCAAAATTAATAATTCCTGTTCCTATGATCTTATTTTAATATGTATATTATTAATGTGTATTTTGTTCTTATGTTTGGTGTAATGTTAATTTTGCCTATACTATGTTTGTTTGTATTGCTACGATTAGCAGTGAGGTCACGAATCATCTGAAGATCATCCTGGTACCTGGAATCTCAAGTCCCAGGCAAGTTGTGCCCTTGATCACTTCTTTTTACCCAGCCATGTTCTGATTAATCATAATGATCTGCATAGGTTAATTTTGATGGGACCCAATAGGTTACCCTAGTTTGTCTATCTTTATACCTTGTTTACCACTGAACTTTCTGGGTAGTACTTGCTAGTGCTATATGTGGTTTTGGGTATGGAGATACACTATTCATGGTTACACTTTTGTTATCAGTTGTTATTTATTGTTCATGATGAGATCATTATGTTAATTGGAACATGGAGCGACCACCCGGGAAAACAGTGCTACCACAAGGGTGGAATGGGACGCCCTTGGCTGATTAATTAGGAAAGCTAGTGGAAGACTACCTTACCCGAAAGGGGCAAGGGCAGTAGGGGAGAGGTCAGTGTAGGGAGGCCCTCGGGAGGATTTTGCTGCGATGGCGGTCCTGCAAGGGATTCCTGCACTGGATCTTCCTATAAACTGTAGCGGGTTTTCGGAAGCTAGTGGAACTTTGTAAAGGCCTCGTAGTGTTACCCTGCCTCGCTTCCTTGGTAGAGGTGTATGGGATTCATGACCCCTTGGCAGATGGGTAACACGGCTTGTGGGTAAAGATGCGCAACCTCTGCAGAGTGTAAAACTGGTATACTAGCCGTGCTCACGGTCATGAGCAGCTCGGACCCTCACATGATTAAATTATGGAACTTAAACTCAATTTGTCATATGCATTGCATCGCAGGTGAAGTTGTTACTTTTGTTCTACTATTTAACTGGGTTGGTATTTACTTATACTTAGTAACTGCTAATAAAATTTTGACCAACTTTAAAAGCAATGCTCAGCTCTAACCATCTCCTTTGGTAAGCCTTACACTTCACGTGAGCTCCCACCTTTGGCGAGTTCATGCACATTATTCCCCACAACTTGTTGAGCGATGAACGTATGTGAGCTCACTCTTGCTGTCTCACATACACCACAGGTCAAGACCAGGTACTGCAGGATGATGCTCATGGAGGATGCTGCGATGAGTTCGTGAGAGTTCTAGGTCGTCGTCTCCCAGTCAACTTTGGGTTGCTGGACCGTTGTCTCCTTATAATGTAATTATTTATTTTGTATAGAACTCCTGTTATATATAAAGATGTGACATTCGATCCTGTGCCACTATACATCATATGTTTGAGACTTGGTCCCAGCATACCTGGTGTTTATGTTAGCGCCCGGGTTTTGGACCCCTAAAATCCGGGTGTTACAGAAGTGGTATCAGAGGAATGTTGACTGTAGGACGAAACCTAGATAGAACTGGACAACCATTGTCTACTTACCTCTGCTACTCTGATTCTTTTCTAAACTCATCTTAATCTTTTCTCATCTATTTCCGCTTTACTCTGATTATTCTTATCTTTTCTTTTCTAAAGACAAATGTGGATTTCACACTTTGAAATCCTTAACCTAAAGTGACTTTAGGAATAGGAGACCTAATCCTAGGAACAAAAACAAAACTATTTTTGCTTATGAATTTGAGTGTTTGTTCTTATGATATCTGTCTGATTTGGATCTTTGATTGAGTGTGATGGGTTGTGGAGTAATATCCACAATTACATCTGCATATACATCTAGGTATAGAGGATAGCATTTGTAAGATAACTAGACAACCTAGATTGTCCCCATTGAAACATACCTAGCTTAAGAGATTTATCTTATCCTAAAAGATCTCATTCTAACCAATTCATCTTACCTTAAAAGATTCTCCCTTATCTTAATAGATCCATCTCATCTTAAAAGATACTCATCTTATCTTGAAAAGATTTTATCTCAGCCTAATAGATCTAACTGACCTCAAAAGATTCTACCTTGTCCTTATGAATTCATCTTGCCCTAATAAGCATATTTACCCCACACTAGTAACAACCATGATCTAATGCAAATTAACTAGATCTTATCTAGTCAAACAAGTCACACCAATCTAACCTAGATCTGATCAAATCTAAAGTGACTTATCAAACATGTTAGATAATACTGATGAAATAGTTTAGACTCTACCCCTATAGAACAGGTCTTAACTTAGTTCACCCTGCACTAAATTAAGAATGACATATTGACTTGGCCATATGCAACCACCTTAACCATCTGATAGTTGCATAACCTCTCAATTATAAACTAGTCTAATCTAGTCATATCCAATTTAATCTAGATCTTATCTTACCTAATGTGACCTGATCCAGTGTGGTCTAATGATTATCTAACTTAATGTGGTTCACTTAAACAGATTAATGACACTAGTAGAAGAGATTAGACCCCACTATCCATGTATTAACTTATCTTAGCACCTTGGATCAATTCAACCATGAGCTAACCCAACCCATAGAACCATGATGAATGGTATAACCTTTTTAGTCCCACCTAACAACAAACAAACTTTTAACCTACATCTTGTAGTCTATCTCACCCATACATATCTCTCATCTTGACTGATTCTATCTTACCCTTGGAAATTCACCTTATACGATTGGTTACCCCAATCTGAACATAAAACAAAGATTAAGCCCTACTAAAGAATCTTCAGATTATAACCAGCTACTAGCTTATTCATTCCGCTTATCGAATAATTTCCTTTGCAAAACTATTACCATGTGCCTCTAACTTTCATGGTCAATACCAGGAAAGGAAAGACTATCACGTAAACAGCAAACAGAAATGAATCCTCCAAATCCTCCACCTGTTGAGAACAATCAAGTGGTTGCTACCCAAAGACTGGTAATACAACAATTAACAGACCTGGTGACCGAAATGCAAAATCAGATAAGACAACAACGCGAGGAAATACGTCAGGCCCGCCAAGAAATAAGGCAAGCACGGTTGGAGAGACAACAACAACAACCACCACCACCACCCGCCCCACCAAGCTACATAGATATAGATTATGATGATTTGTAAGATCTAGATGTTACTTTAGTTAGTAGATGATATGATATATTTCTAGAAGGAACAATAGGGTCTATTGACCTCATGTTTTGTTAAAGGATTATGCCTCATGCAGAGATTTCTTTGTTTGTGCATATGTTCCGAGGACAATATGAGTATACATCCCTTTTTCTTACAAATCTCGAGGACGAGATTATTTTTAAGGGGGGTAGGATTTGTAACACCCTAAAGTTCAATTTTGTGATGACAAGGAAAAATTCTCAAAAATTTTAAATCAAAACACCTTTCCTTAAAGATAATCATAATTTAGAAGTTTCCACTCATGAATATGTTAAAAATACATAATTAGAGATATTTAGATAATCTAAATTGCCTTTGGGTTAGGTTATACAGGAGAATTATGATCAAAACTATTTCTTAATATATAACCTACAATATAAATTACATTTTACTAAAAATTCATAAGATATGAACTATTTTCTATTTTATGATTAGAGTCATGTGTAAAATAATTAAAACAAATATATATCAAATAATAGTAATAATATAAAGTTTTTCATTTATGTTGGTGTTCTATTCGAAATTTAAATTTGAGTTTGGATTGAATTTGAAAATAGGAAAAAATGAAATGAAAAAGAAAGAAAGAAAACATAAAATAAAAAAAAGAGAAACAGAAAACCCTCTCTTGGGCCGAATCTCCCCTCTCTCGACCCACCCTCTCGATCCCCTTCTTTGGCCGGATGGGCCAAAATGCCTCCCACCGGCCCATCTGCTCACGCCTTCTCTTGCTCTCGCGCGCCGGGCTCGTGTCACTTCCATGTGGGGCCCGCTTGTCATCTCTTTCCACCCGTCCAACTAAACGCGCGTTTGTCGGGTGGTTTCGGCCGTTGAGACGTGCGAGGTCCGCGCGCCGAAATCGGTGCGATTGCAACGAATCGAGCGCTGCGCGTGGGAGACGTGGGCGTGGATCGGATCGGCGGCCGGGATCCGCGGCACTGCTGCCCTGCTCGCCCATAAATCCGCTGGTCCTGCGCAATCCGCCGCCATGGTGGATTTCACCGTGCCCCACCGAAGAAAGAAAAAGAATCGAGCTCGCCGGTGACCTTGGGTTTCCTGGGACTTGCAGTCGGGTGGTCGTGTCCGCATTGGGCGGATTTCGCCGTCGCCATCGGCTAAATTGGCTGCTGCTGTGTCATCCCTGCCGTTGAGCCGCCTGCACACGTGGGCAGTGTCGACGCCGCATCAAACCAAGGTAAAAAGCCCACCATCGGATTCCCCTTAACCTCCTCTACGTGTAGCGCGTTTCGTCCATGACGGTGGGGCATCGGAACCGTGCGTCGCAATTCTCCGGCGTGGACCGCCGCCGCAAGGGAGGCTCGGCGCCGCCGTGGTTCGGATCAGCTGGGCAACTGGGAAAGGGACTCGCCCGGAGCCGTCTGATATCGTATGAATGGCTCAGATTGAATGAGTGGACACCGATTCAGTGGGTGAATCTGTGCCATCGATCTGGCCGGTGACGGATGAGATTAGAGCAGGGGAAATAATTCGTTAAGTCGATCTGGACCCTTGATCTCTGATCGCGCGGCCACCATGTGCTCATACCCCTTCATGTGGCATATTATCTAAAGAGCCCCTCGGTTTACTTGAAAACAACCCGCCGTCCTCTTGTTACTGTGCGCTGTGTCTCGGGAATCTTACGCAGAGAACCCTGTGTTTCCCATTAATTGAGGCCCAGTCCAGTGCAGTATTAAAGTGATTAAATGAATTAGAAATTAGATTTTTAATACAAAAATAATTGCTAGAACTTAGATAATTCATAGAAAATTCATTTTAGCTCCAAATTGAACCATTCCAGTTTCTAAAATTTTGTAATAATATTCTTCATCATTTAGTGCCTCTGTTTTGTCATGAAAACAATTAGAAATTTAATCTCTCACTTAATCCATTTTAAACACATAAAACCTTTGAAAATTCATAACTTAAAATCTATAATTCCAAAATTAATAATTCCTGTTCCTATGATCTTATTTTAATATGTATATTATTAATGTGTATTTTGTTCTTATGTTTGGTGTAATGTTAATTTTGCCTATACTATGTTTGTTTGTATTGCTACGATTAGCAGTGAGGTCACGAATCATCTGAAGATCATCCTGGTACCTGGAATCTCAAGTCCCAGGCAAGTTGTGCCCTTGATCATTTCTTTTTACCCAGCCATGTTCTGATTAATCATAATGATCTGCATAGGTTAATTTTGATGGGACCCAATAGGTTACCCTAGTTTGTCTATCTTTATACCTTGTTTACCACTGAACTTTCTGGGTAGTACTTGCTAGTGCTATATGTGGTTTTGGGTATGGAGATACACTATTCATGGTAACACTTTTGTTATCAGTTGTTATTTATTGTTCATGATGAGATCATTATGTTAATTGGAACATGGAGCGACCACCCGGGAAAACAGTGCTACCACAAGGGTGGAATGGGACGCCCTTGGCTGATTAATTAGGAAAGCTAGTGGAAGACTACCTTACCCGAAAGGGGCAAGGGCAGTAGGGGAGAGGTCAGTGTAGGGAGGCCCTCGGGAGGATTTTGCTGCGATGGCGGTCCTGCAAGGGATTCCTGCACTGGATCTTCCTATAAACTGTAGCGGGTTTTCGGAAGCTAGTGGAACTTTGTAAAGGCCTCGTAGTGTTACCCTGCCTCGCTTCCTTGGTAGAGGTGTATGGGATTCATGACCCCTTGGCAGATGGGTAACACGGCTTGTGGGTAAAGATGCGCAACCTCTGCAGAGTGTAAAACTGGTATACTAGCCGTGCTCACGGTCATGAGCAGCTCGGACCCTCACATGATTAAATTATGGAACTTAAACTCAATTTGTCATATGCATTGCATCGCAGGTGAAGTTGTTACTTTTGTTCTACTATTTAACTGGGTTGGTATTTACTTATACTTAGTAACTGCTAATAAAATTTTGACCAACTTTAAAAGCAATGCTCAGCTCTAACCATCTCCTTTGGTAAGCCTTACACTTCACGTGAGCTCCCACCTTTGGCGAGTTCATGCACATTATTCCCCACAACTTGTTGAGCGATGAACGTATGTGAGCTCACTCTTGCTGTCTCACATACACCACAGGTCAAGACCAGGTACTGCAGGATGATGCTCATGGAGGATGCTGCGATGAGTTCGTGAGAGTTCTAGGTCGTCGTCTCCCAGTCAACTTTGGGTTGCTGGACCGTTGTCTCCTTATAATGTAATTATTTATTTTGTATAGAACTCCTGTTATATATAAAGATGTGACATTCGATCCTGTGCCACTATACATCATATGTTTGAGACTTGGTCCCAGCATACCTGGTGTTTATGTTAGCGCCCGGGTTTTGGACCCCTAAAATCCGGGTGTTACACCTTGGGATACCAAAGACCAATATTGGGAGTATACTTCAAATATCTTAGAATTCTTTTTGCGGCCTTCAAGTGAATCTCTCTAGGTGAAGCTTGAAATCGAGCACACATGCAAACACTAAACATAACATCGGGCCTAGATGCGGTAATATAAAGCAAACTACCAATTATTGAACGATAAAGTTTTTGATCAACCATAGTACCTCCTTCATCTAAGTCTAGATGACCATTTGTTGCCATAGGAGTCTGGATAGGTTTTGCATTTTCTAAGCCAAACTTCTTGAGCATGTCCTTCAAATATTTTGATTGACTTATAAAAATTCCATCTTTCAATTGTTTGATTTGAAGACCAAGAAAGAAGCTCAATTCTCCTATCATAGACATTTCAAATTCTTTTGACATCATTTTTCCAAATTCCTCACAAAATAATTCATTAGAAGATCCAAAAATAATATCATCAACATAAATTTGACAAACAAATAAGTCTTTGCCAATTCTTTTAGTGAATAGAGTAGTGTCAACCTTCCCAATTTTGAAGTCTTTGGAAAACAAGAAATCCCTAAGCCTTTCATACCAAGCGCGTGGAGCTTGCTTAAGCCCATAGAGAGATTTAGAAAGCTTGAACACATGGTTAGGTCTTTTGGGGTCCTCAAAACCGGGAGGTTGTTCAACATACACTAGTTCACTAATCTTACCATTTAGAAAAGCACTCTTTACATCCATTTGGTAGAGCTTGATATTATGAGCACAAGCATAAGCAAGAAGAATCCGGATTGCTTCTAATCTTGCCACGGGAGCAAATGTCTCCCCAAAATCCAATCCCTCAATTTGAGTATATCCTTGTGCAACTAATCTTGCCTTGTTTCTTACTACCACACCATCTTCATTGTGCTTGTTGCGAAACACCCATTTTGTACCAATAACATTGTGGTTCTTTGGTCTCTCAACAAGCTCCCAAACTTCATTTCGAGCGAAGTTATTTAATTCTTCATGTATTGCATTCACCCAATCAACATCAAGTAGAGCTTCATCTACATGGTTAGGTTCCATACAAGATACAAAAGAGAAATGTTCACAAAATGAAGCTATGCGAGAGCGAGTTTGAACACCCTTACTAAGATCACCCACAATTTGATCAATCGGGTGATCCTTCACAATAGAATGATGAATTCTTGATACGGTTTGATAATTGCTAGTTGAAGCATTAGGAGGAACCGAATGTCTTGAGGTACCTTGATCATGAGTATCCATAGTTTCATCATTTTGTTGGCTTTGGTGATCTTCCTCATTTAGAGTTGAAGATGAAGGAATGACAACCACACTATTTTCATCATCATCTTCCTTTGGCTTTATTTCACCAATGGCCATTGTTTTCATTGCATTTATCAATTGAGTTCCACCAACATCATCAAGATTATCACTCTCATCTTGAGACCCATTTGTTTCATCGAATTCAACATCATATGCTTCTTCAATAATACCATGAGTTTTGTTGAAGACTCTATAAGCCTTACTATTTGATGAATATCCAAGAAGAAAGCCCTCATCACATTTCTTCTCAAATTTAGAAAGCCGACTTCCTTTTCTTAAAATATAACATTTGCAACCGAATACCCTAAAATATGAGATATTTGGCTTTCTACCAATGAGCAATTCATATGGAGTTTTCTTCAAAAGCTTGTGACAATATAGTCTATTTGATGAATGACAAGCGGTGTTTATTGCCTCGGCCCAATAAGAATACGATATATTATATTCCGCTAACATAGACCTAGCCATATCAATGAGAGTTCTATTCTTTCTTTCAACAATACCATTTTGTCTCGGGGTATATTTGAAAGAGAATTTGTTGGATTAATATGGGCTTGGCCCAAATTAATATTCAATAATAGTCAATGCTAATGGCCCACTTTAATGCTATGGTGTACTAATTATTTAGTACCATATTGGAAGTTCAAAGGACAAATTAATCAACTTAAATAGGTGGACCATTGGTGCATCTATTGAGAAGTTGAGAAAAGGATGAAGGACTGCCACACGCGCGCGCGCGCGCCGCCGCCGCCGCCGCCGGCCGGCCGGCCGGGCCGTGGCCGTGGCCGTGGCTCGTGGTAGATCGGACCTTGGTCCGAATATTCCTTTCAAACGGTTGCGCATTTTGCCTGGAGTGATGACCGTCATTAACAGACATCAGTTTCCAGTTCTAAATGCGTGACCGTTTCTGTCCGTTGCTCTTCTCCCTCCTTCTGGCCGCCTATAAGAATGGAGAGGAGAGGGCTCTTCCAGCCATGTGAATCACCTCACGCGAATTGCAAGCAACACATTCCCGTCCCACCTTCTGCGAGCACAGAGAGAGTGGGAGAGCAGGCCTCCGAAATCACTAACCGCAGAGATACACTTGCACGGGTGTGCGGGCGATCAGATTTTTGGGGAGCGTCTTCGCGACTGCTCGCGTGATCTGCTTCGTCTTCTTCCCGGCGACCGTTCGAGGGACTGCACTGCGTACACCTTCCTGCATCGACTTCGTACGGCTACATCGAACAAACACATGAGATGACTCGTGTGAATGGAGCCACTGATGCCTTGAGCATCGGTCCCTCCGCTGGGTACACTCTATTCTTCGTATTTGTGCATGCTTTATTGCTATTTACTGCTTATGCGAGTAGTTATACACACATGCACATACATGTCATCACATATATCGCACTGTTTTTCTGGATTAAATTAAAACTAAAAATGCCTAACTTTCTAACAATCCAAAAATCTGATATTGGGCATTTTTCTGTTAGTGGTTTTGCTGCTGCGTTAAAACCAAGTGAACCTTTTGATGGGACATTTTACAAGAGATGGCGTAGTAAGATGATACTGTGGTTGACCGCAATGAACTGCTATCACGCCGCACAGGGGAAACCCGAACAGTTCACTCCTGAAGAGGAGAGAATGTTCGACGTTGCCGATAACCTGTTTCGAGGCGCCGTGATTGGCGCTCTTGCCAACAAGTATGTTGATTCTTATCTAACGTGCACATCTGCAAAAGAGTTATGGGATGCATTAGATGAGAAGTTTGGTGTTTCTGATGCTGGTAGCGAGCTGTACATCATGGAGCAGCTGTTTGACTATAAGATGGTGGAAAACCGTCCTGTAGTTGAACAGGCTCATGAAATACAGGCACTGGCTAAAGAACTCGAACAGTTCCCATGTGTCTTGCCTGACAAGTTCGTGGCCGGCGGTATTATCGCTAAACTGCCACCTTCTTGGACGGATTTTGCTACCACTCTAAAACATAAGAGACAAGAGTTTAGCGTGGCTGAGCTTATTGGTTCTCTTGATGTTGAGGGGAGGGCGAGAGCAAAAGACACTCGTGGAAAAGGAGTTGAGACTTCTAGTGCCAATATGGTACAAAAGAAGAACTCCAATGCATCACATAATAATAAAAAGAAAAACAAGCAACAGAATGCCACGAAGCCCAAGCAGGCAGCCTCGTTCAAAAAGAAGAACAAAGGAGCTGGTTGCTTTGTTTGCGGGAGTACTGATCATTGGGCAAGCGCTTGTCCAGACCGCAAATTTAAGCAAGAGAAAAAACCAGCTCAAGAGAAGAAAACAGTAAACATGGTTGTTAGCGAGACTGCAGAAGGAACATCGGGGTATGGTAATCTTTTACCTACTGTTCTTTCAGTGTGTCAATCCCCTGAGTGGTGGGCTGATACCGGTGCTAATATTCATGTGTGTGCTGATATTTCTTTATTTTCTTCTTATCAGTGCAAAGGGACTGGAGCCTTGCTGATGGGGAACGGATCACATGCGCGTGTTCTTGGTGTTGGTACAGTCATTCTGAAGTTTACTTCGGGAAAGACGGTGCTATTGAAGAACGTGCAGCATGTCCCCTCCATCAAAAAGAATCTAGTTAGTGGCTCTCAATTGTGCCGAGATGGCTACAAAATTGTCTTTGAGTCTAATAAATGTATACTGTCTAAGTATGGAACGTTTGTTGGAAAAGGCTATGACAGCGGAGGCTTGTTCCGCTTATCTTTGCATGATGCGTGTAATAAGTCTGTGAACAATGTTGTTTCGAATGAGTCGTTTATTTGGCATTCACGACTTTGTCATATCAATTTTGGTTGTGTTTCGCGGTTAGCAGATTTAAATTTAATCCCGAAATTTGATTTAGTCAAAGGTTCTAAGTGCCAGGTGTGCGTGCAATCTAAGCAACCTCGCAAGCCTCACAAGGCTGCGGAGGCGAGGAATTTGGCACCACTAGACTTAATACATTCCGATTTATGTGAGATGAACGGAATATTGACTAAAGGAGGCAAGCGATATTTTATTACTTTTATCGATGACTCTACTAGATTTTGTTATGTGTATCTCTTAAAATCAAAAGATGAAGCTTTGCATTATTTTAAGACCTACAAAGCTGAAGTTGAAAATCAACTCGAGAGGAAAATTAAACGGTTAAGGTCTGATCGTGGTGGAGAATATTTTTCGGGTGATTTTTCTGATTTTTGTGTGGAACATGGTATTATTCATGAGAGGACACCGCCATACTCACCACAATCCAATGGGGTTGCTGAAAGAAAGAACCGTACTCTAACTGATTTGGTTAACGCCATGTTAGAGACTTCAGGGCTATCTAAGGAATGGTGGGGTGAGGCGATCTTGACGGCGTGTCATGTCCTGAATAAAGTTCCCACAAAGAACAAAGAAATCACACCATTCGAGGAATGGGAAAAGAAGAAATTAAATATCTCCTATTTGCGCACCTGGGGTTGTTTGGCTAAAGTGAATGTGCCAATTAACAAGAAGCGCAAATTAGGACCGAAAACTGTTGATTGTGTTTTTCTTGGGTATGCTTTCCACAGCATTGGATATAGGTTTTTAATTATAAACTCTGGAGTACCGGACATGTTGGTTGGTACAATTATGGAGTCCAGAGATGCTACGTTTTTTGAGGACGAATTTCCCATGAAAGCTACACATGATACGTCTAATGATGAACCAACGATACCCCATGAGCATTTTATTCCGGTAGAACACACTGAGGAATCCCATATACATAATCATGTGGAAAATGACAATGTATCAACTCGAAAGAGTAAGAGACCAAGGATTGCAAAGTCCTTTGGTGATGATTACATTGTATATCTTGTGGATGACACACCAAGTACCATTGAAGAGGCATATTCCTCTCCTGATGCTGACTTTTGGAAGGAAGCAATAAGGAGTGAGATGGATTCTATTATGTCTAATGCAACTTGGGAGGTAGTTGAGCGTCCTTATGGGTGTAAGCCCATTAGAAGTAAATGGGTGTTCAAGAAAAAACTTAGGCCTGATGGTACTATTGAAAGGTACAAGGCGAGGCTTGTAATTAAAGGCTATTCACAGAAGGAAGGTGAAGATTTCTTTGATACTTATTCACCTGTGGCTCGATTGACCACAATTCGTGTGCTACTTTCTTTGGCTGCCTCTCATGGTCTTCTCGTCCATCAAATGGATGTTAAGACAGCATTCCTAAATGGAGAGCTAGATGAGGAAATTTACATGGAGCAGCCAGCTGGGTTTGTAGCAAACGGTCAAGAAGGCAAGGTGTGTAAATTATTGAAATCGTTATATGGCCTAAAACAAGCACCTAAGCAATGGCATGAAAAGTTCGATAGAACTTTGACATCTGCCGGTTTTGTTGTGAACGAAGCAGACAAGTGTGTATACTATCGGTATGGTGGGGGCGAGGGAGTAATTTTATGCCTATATGTTGATGACATTCTAATCTTGGGGACGAGTCTTGATGTGATTAAAGAGACAAAAGACTTTCTGTCTAATAATTTTGAAATGAAAGATTTGGAAGAAGCTGATGTTATTCTTAACATTAAGCTACTGAGAGAAGGCATTGGTGGGATCACACTTGTGCAATCCCATTATGTGGAAAAGGTTTTGAGTCGCTTTGGTTTTAGCGAATGTGAACCTGCTCCAACGCCTTATGATCCTAGTAAGCTATTAAAGAAAAATCGAAGGATAGCTAGGGATCAATTGAGATATTCCCAAATAATTGGTTCACTCATGTACTTAGCTAGCGCTACGAGGCCTGACATCTCATTTGCTGTGAGCAAACTTAGTCGATTTGTTTCAAATCCGGGAGATGATCACTGGCGTGCTCTTGAGAGAGTTTTGCGCTATCTAAAGGGTACTATGAGTTTAGGCATCCATTATACCGGGTACCCAACAGTACTGGAGGGTTATTGTGATGCAAACTGGATATCTGATGCTGATGAGATATATGCCACAAGTGGATATGTGTTTTCACTTGGAGGTGGTGCTGTTTCATGGAAGTCTTGCAAGCAGACCATCTTAACGAGGTCGACTATGGAAGCAGAACTCACAGCATTAGATACCGCTTTAGTTGAGGCTGAGTGGCTTCGTGAACTCCTTATGGATTTACCGGTGGTTGAAAAACCTGTGCCGGCTATTTCCATGAACTGTGATAATCAGACTGTGATAATTAAGATAAACAGTTCTAAGGATAATATGAAGTCGACAAGGCACATAAAGAGGCGTTTGAAATCTGTCAGGAAATTGAGAAACTCCGGAGTAATAGCGTTGGATTATGTCCATACGTCTAAAAATCTGGCAGATCAGTTTACTAAGGGGCTATCACGTAGTGTGATAGATAGTGCATCAAGTGAGATGGGCATGAGACCCACCTAAAGTTTATCATAGTGGTAACCTATTCTATGTGATCGGAGATCCCGTGAATTAGAATGGTGAAACAAGCTAGTGGTAGACTGAGAGGAAAGACCCTTAATAAGGCTCATTTCAGATGCATATCTTTCCTTACTGTAAGGTAGGTTGGTGTTTACACCTTAATATGTTCCAAGTGGCTTTGTGAAGCAAAGATGTTGTCCTACAGAACATCTTTAGAGGAACATACCTATATGGGTTAATTGCTAGTCACAGTTTATGAGATCTGGGTGGTTTCTAGATACCCATGAAAGGCTATGGAGTTTGACTTATATGCTCCAACCAGAGGGGATGCGTTCAGCAATCTAGTACTGGTAAAGAGTTTAGATGAAACTCATTCCACGCAAAACTGCCAATTCAAGGTCTAGTCCATTGTGCAGTTGTGGTCAAGTGTAGTCTAAGTTCTAGGTGGATGTTCAACTTAACAGTCTCCATCGAAACACCAGTATATCAAACGTTTGAGATGATGAGAGCTTTTTAGTGTGACTTAGCATTTGGTGGGGATTGTTGGATTAATATGGGCTTGGCCCAAATTAATATTCAATAATAGTCAATGCTAATGGCCCACTTTAATGCTATGGTGTACTAATTATTTAGTACCATATTGGAAGTTCAAAGGACAAATTAATCAACTTAAATAGGTGGACCATTGGTGCATCTATTGAGAAGTTGAGAAAAGGATGAAGGACTGCCACACGCGCGCGCGCGCGCCGCCGCCGCCGCCGCCGGCCGGCCGGCCGGGCCGTGGCCGTGGCCGTGGCTCGTGGTAGATCGGACCTTGGTCCGAATATTCCTTTCAAACGGTTGCGCATTTTGCCTGGAGTGATGACCGTCATTAACAGACATCAGTTTCCAGTTCTAAATGCGTGACCGTTTCTGTCCGTTGCTCTTCTCCCTCCTTCTGGCCGCCTATAAGAATGGAGAGGAGAGGGCTCTTCCAGCCATGTGAATCACCTCACGCGAATTGCAAGCAACACATTCCCGTCCCACCTTCTGCGAGCACAGAGAGAGTGGGAGAGCAGGCCTCCGAAATCACCGACCGCAGAGATACACTTGCACGGGTGTGCGGGCGATCAGATTTTTGGGGAGCGTCTTCGCGACTGCTCGCGTGATCTGCTTCGTCTTCTTCCCGGCGACCGTTCGAGGGACTGCACTGCGTACACCTTCCTGCATCGACTTCGTACGGCTACATCGAACAAACACACGAGATGACTCGTGTGAATGGAGCCACTGATGCCTTGAGCATCGGTCCCTCCGCTGGGTACACTCTATTCTTCGTATTTGTGCATGCTTTATTGCTATTTACTGCTTATGCGAGTAGTTATACACACATGCACATACATGTCATCACATATATCGCACTGTTTTTCTGGATTAAATTAAAACTAAAAATGCCTAACTTTCTAACAGAATTCATGTTTAATACCCTTGTCATCACAATATTCATGAATTCTTGCATTTTTGAATTCCGACCCATTATCACTTCTAACCTTTTTGATGTCGAAATCAAATTGATTTTGAGCCAATATAGCAAATGACTTGAATGTTTCAAACACATTAGATTTGTCTCGAAGAAAATAAACCCAAGTAAATCTTGAATAATCATCCACAATCACAAGACAATAAGAATTACCACCAATACTCACAAAAGATGTGGGCCCAAATAAATCCATGTGAAGTAATTCCAAAGGTCGATGAGTGGACATTTGACTTTTATTTGGATGAGTGTTTGCCACTTGCTTCCCGGCTTGACAAGAGCTACACAATTTGTTCTTCTCAAACTTCACATCTTTTAAGCCACGAACTAAGTCATGCTTGGTTAACCGATTGGGTCCTTGGATGTTAGTGTCCAAGGTCTTTGGCACCCAAATAGCTTTCTTTTTGTTCCCAACAATTGAAGTACCAACAAATTTAGCATGAACACCTTTTGTATTATGAGAAAGAACATAACAATGCTCAAAACAAGTGGAGGATACATTTTTGAGCTTAGGACAATTTTTCTTAACATGTCCCTTCTTGTGACACTTGTGACACACTTTGTCACATTCTTTCACAAACAATGTCTTTTGCTTTATAAAAGCATTCTTTCCTTTCTTGGGAACATATCCAAGACCTTCACGGTTAAGTGAGCAACATTGACTTCCCAATATGAAATCCAATTTAGCCTTTCCACCATATGCCTTTTCTAGGTCATGAGTTAGAGTATTTACTCTATCTACTAACACTTCATTCTCAACGATACTTTTTGATTCATCAAGAGCAATATTATCATTGAGAGAAATTTTGCATTTATCATAAATAGAGTTAGTAGGTAGTGGCTCACTTGTAAGACTATCAAGTAAGTCACAAGTGACTCCAACATCCTTAGTGACCACCACAACTTCATGCACAATAGACGATTTTTGAGCATCCGCAAGCTTCTCACAATTTTCTTTTAGATCATTGTGAGAGGTCTTGAGCTCCTCAAAAGACACTTGGAGGTTCTTATACAATTCCTTCAAGGTCTTAAATTTTTCTTTTTTCTTTGTGCATGTAGTCATCGGCCTCACCTAACATTCTAACAAGATCATCATATGAATAGCCATCATCATCAACATCATCGATATCATCATCATCATTTATATCATTTAAATCGGTGATGATTTTTACCTTAGCATCTCCCTTTGCCATGAGACAATGGGGAGATGAGAAGAGTGAGGGAGCTTCCTTGATGGCAATTCCGGCATTAAGCTTGGATGAGGTGTCATCATCATCATCATCCGAGCTATCATTCGAGTCCCATTCAACTAAGTAGGCTTTGCCATCTTTCTTCTTGTTGTAGTATTTCTTTTTCTTCTTGTCACTTTCATCTTTGCCCTTCTTCTTGCTTGGGCAATTTATGGCAATGTGACTGGGTTCCCCACACTCAAAACACTTTCTATCATTGAAGGCATTTCTTCTTGATGTTTGACCTCTTCTAGGTTGACCTCTCTTCATCTTCATGAATTTATTGAATTTCCTTACAAATAGAGCCATGTCACCATCACTCTCACTTTCATTTTCTTCATCATTACTATCTTCTTTTTCAATTGCCTTTGAGGCCTTAGCTTTGAGAGCGATTGATTCATTTTTCACCTTCTTTGCCAAACTTAAAGCATCGGCTTGAGACTTCTTAAATATATCTTGAGTAAGAATTTCTCCCAATACTTCGGTTGGAGAAGTTGTAGATAGATCACTCCTTACTAACATTGTCACAATGGTCTCATATTTCTCCGGAAGTGATCTAAGGAACTTGTGAGTGAAATCCACATCCAATACATTAAAACCAAGTTCCTTGAGTTCATTCACTATCTCATTTAACCGATTGAACATATCGGATACACACTCATCTTCTTTCATAATAAATTGCTCAAACTTCCCTTTGCACACATATAGTTTGGCACTCTTCACAATTGTAGTTCCTTCATGAATTTCCATTAGCTTAATCCAAATCTCATGAGCGGTTGTGAGATTCTTGATGCGATTGAACTCATTTATATCAAGAGCATCATAAAAGACATTCATGGCTTGATCATTTGTGAGAATATTCTCATTGGCACTAACAGATGGTTCATCTTCTTTCAACACAACAAATCCATCCCTGACAATTGGCCAAATTTTTCCACCCATTGCTCTTAGATGCATTGACATTCTTATTTTCCAATAGTCATAATTATTCCCATCAAAATGTGGTGGCTTCCCAATGTGCACATTGTTGTTACTAGCCATTTTGTCCCACTCTGGGATGATTAGATCCACAAACAATGGAGTCCTCGGCTCCGATACTGTCGGGGACCATAATTAGGGGTACCCTCAAGACGCCTAATTCTCAGCTGGTAACCCCCATCAGCATAAAGCTGCAGAGGCCTGATGGGTGCGATTAAGTCAGGGATCAGTCCATACGAGCGACTCGATCACGCCTCGCCCGAGCCTAGCCTCGGGCAAGGGCAGTCGACCTCGAGGGGTTTCCGTCTCGCCCGAGGCCCCCTTTTAACGGCGGACACATCTCCGGCTCGCCCGAGGCCTTGCCTTCGCTAAGAAGCAACCCTGACTAAATCGCCGCGCCGACCGACCGAGTCGCAGGAGCATTTAACGCAAAGGTAGCCTTTATCCTGACGCGCGCCCCCCGGCAGAGCCGAAGTGACCGCCGTCACTTCGCCGCTCCACTGACCGGTCTGACAGAAGGACAGCGCCGCCTGCGCCATTCCGACTGCAGTGCCACTTGACAGAGTGAGACTGACAGGCAGTCAGGCCTTGCCAAAGGCGCCATAGGAAACTCCGCTCCGCCCGACCCAGGGCTCGGACTCGGGCTAAGGCCCCGGAAGACGGCGAACTCCGCTCCGCCCGACCCAGGGCTCGGACTCGGGCTAAGGCCCCGGAAGACGGCGAACTCCGCTCCGCCCGACCCAGGGCTCGGACTCGAGCTAAGGCCCCGGAAGACGGCGAACTCCGCTCCGCCCGACCCAGGGCTCGGACTCGGGCTAAGGCCCCGGAAGACGGTGAACTCCGCTCTGCCCGACCCAGGGCTCGGACTCGGGCTAAGGCCCCGGAAGACGGCGAACTCCGCTCCGCCCGACCCAGGGCTCGGACTCGGGCTAGGCCCCAGAAGACGACGAACTCCGCTTCGCCCGACCCCAGGGGTCGGACTCCGCCCTGGCCTCTGCCGAACGACCTCCGCCTCGCCCGACCCAGGAGCTCGGGCTCGGCCTCGGCCATGAAAGACAGACTCGACCTCGGCTTCGGAGGAGCCTCCACGTCGCCCAACCTAGGGCACAAGCCCGCCACGTCAACAGGAAGCGCCATCATCACCCTACCCCGAGCCGACTCGGGCCGCAGAGAACAAGACCGGTGTCCCATCTGGCTAGCTCCGCCAGATAGGCAATGATGGCGCCCCGCTAGCCCCGTGACGACGGCGGCTCTCAGCTCCCTTACGGAAGCAGGGGGACGTCAGCAAGGACCCAACCGCTCCGACAGCTGTCCCTCCGCCAGGCTCCGTTGCTCCTCCGACAGCCATGACACCACACCAGCTGGGTGCCAAGATCTCTCCGGCTGCCACATTGGCATGTACTTAGGGCGCTAGCTCTCCCCCGCTAGACACGTAGCACTCTGCTACACCCCCATTGTACACCTGGATCCTCTCCTTACGCCTATAAAAGGAAGGACCAGGGCCTTCTTAGAGAAGGTTGGCCGCGCGGGGACGAGGATGGGGCAGGCGCTCTCTTGGGGCCGCTCGCTTCCCTCACCCGCGTGGACGCTTGTAACCCCCTACTGCAAGCGCACCCGACCTGGGCGCGGGACGAACACGAAGGCCGCGGGATTTCCACCTCTCTCACGCCCGTCTCCGGCCACCTCGCTTCCCCCCTTCGCGCTCGCCCACGCGCTCGACCCATCTGGGCTGGGGCACGCGGCACACTCACTCGTCGGCTTAGGGACCCCCCGGTCTCGAAACGCCGACAGTTGGCGCGCCAGGTAGGGGCCTGCTGCGTGTTGACGAGCAGTTTCCCGTCAAGCTCCAGATGGGCAGTCTCCAACGACCTCTCCAACCCGGGACGGTGCTCCGTTTCGGGAGTCTCGAGTTCATGTCTCTCGACGGCAGCTACGACATGATACTCCTTCCACCGCCGCGTAACGACGACAATGGCGGCCGACAGCCCGCCCGCCGGCGGCGGAATCGACGACGTCTTCCCCGCGTGATGGAAGAACAACATTCGAGCTCGCCCCGTCCTCTCCCCCGCCATCGGAGGAGGAGGCGGGGCAACCAAGGCCGAGCGGGAGGCCGCGCTCCGTCGGCTGTCGAGCGAATCGACGTCCCCAGCGCCCCAACGGAGGGCGCATCGGGCGTCGACCTCGCGTTCGAGACGAAGGCGAGCGCCGCCCCCCCCCGCGACACGCCAATCCCGAGCAAGTTGACGACGCCAGCACGCTCGCGGAGGGCCTGCAGGACGTCGCTCTCGTACCCAAGACGACGGTGCAATCAGTCCCCGACGTGACTATGTCGCTCCTCGTCGACCAAAAGGGAGAGCTCAAGAATCTCCTGGAAGGCGCTGCGGCCCGGCGGGCCGAGAGCTCTGCCTCCCGAAGGCAGGGGTACCCCTCGGAACCTCATGCCGCGACTTCCCGATTCATGCGGGAAGCCTCGGTCTACACCGGGCGCACACGCAACACCGCGCCTGCGGCCCCGGGCCACCTCGACAACGAGCACCATCGTCGCGACCGTCGGGCCCGCCTTGACGAAAGGGTGCGCCGAGGCTACCACCCCAGGCGTGGGGGACGCTACGACAGCGGGGAGGATCGGAGTCCCTCGCCCGAACCACCCGGTCCGCAGGCCTTCAGCCGGGCCATCCGGCGGGCGCCGTTTCCGGCCCGGTTCTGACCCCCGACTACCATCACAAAGTACTCGGGGGAAACGAGGCCGGAATTGTGGCTCGCAGACTACCGCCTGGCCTGCCAACTGGGTGGAACGGACGACGACAACCTCATCATCCGCAACCTCCCCCTGTTCCTCTCCGACACTGCTCGCGCCTGGTTGGAGCACCTGCCTCCGGGGCAGATCTCCAACTGGGATGATTTGGTCCAAGCCTTCGCCGGCAATTTCCAGGGCACGTACGTGCGCCCCAGGAATTCCTGGGACCTCCGGAGCTGCCGGCAACAGCCGGGAGAGTCTCTTCGGGACTACATCCGGTGATTCTCGAAGCAGCGCACCGAGCTGCCCAACATCACCGACTCAGATGTCATCGGCGCGTTCCTTGCCGGCACCACCTGCCGCGACCTGGTGAGCAAGTTGGGTCGCAAGACCCCCACCAGGGCGAGCGAGCTGATGGACATCGCCACCAAGTTCGCCTCTGGCCAGGAGGCGGTCGAGGCCATCTTCCGAAAGGACAAGCAGCCCCAGGGCCGCCCCTCGGAAGAGGCTCCCGAGGCATCTACTCCGCGCGGCGCCAAGAAGAAAGGCAAGAAGAAGTCGCAAGCGAAACACGACGCCGCCGACGCGGACCTTGTCGCCGCCGCCGAGTACAAGAACCCTCGGAAGCCCCCCGGAGGTGCTAACCTCTTCGACAAGATGCTCAAGGAGCCGTGCCCCTACCATCAGGGGCCCGTCAAGCACACCCTCGAGGAGTGCGTCATGCTTCGGCGCCACTTCCACAAGGCCGGGCCACCCACAGAGGGTGGCAGGGCCCGCGACGACGACAAAAAGGAAGATCACCAAGCAGGAGAGTTCCCCGAGGTCCGCGACTGCTTCATGATCTACGGAGAGCATGCGGCGAATGCCTCGGCTCGGCATCGCAAGCGTGAGCGTCGGGAGGTCTGCTCGGTGAAGGTGGCGGCGCCAGTCTACCTAGACTGGTCCGACAAGCCCATCACCTTCGACCAAGCTGACCACCCCGCCCACGTGCCGAGCCCGGGGAAGTACCCGCTCGTCGTCGACCCCATCATCGGTGACGTCAGGCTCACCAAGGTCCTGATGGATGGGGGCAGCTGCCTCAACATCATCTACGCCGAGACCCTCAGGCTCCTGCGCGTCGATCTGTCCTCCGTCCGAGCAGGCGTTGCGCCCTTCCACGGGATCATTCCTGGGAAGCGCGTCCAGCCCCTCGGACGGCTCGACCTTCCTGTCTGCTTCGGAACGCCCTCCAACTTCCGAAGGGAGATTTTGACGTTCGAGGTGGTCGGGTTCCGAGGAACCTACCACGCGGTATTGGGGAGGCCATGCTACGCGAAGTTCATGGCCGTCCCGAACTACACCTACCTGAAGCTCAAGATGTCGGGCCCCAACGGGGTCATCACCGTCGGCCCCACGTACAAACACGCGTTCGAATGCGACGTGGAGTGCGTGGAGTACGCCGAGGCCCTCGCCGAGTCCGAGGCCCTCATCGCCGACCTGGAGAACCTCTCTAGATGTAACACCCCAGGTGTTTATATTCCGCTCGACAACGAGTGCGGATTTAAGTACGTAATATCAGTGAATGAAACAAATGTTAAAATTTAATCGTCTTCGTTTATCGCGATTTTAATATCGCGTCTGTTTCATCTGTCGCGAGTGCGACATCATTTTTATTTTTGTATCTATCCGGGCTCTTCCGAAATTTTCGTGGTGTTCGGAACATAGCTGTTTCGAAAATCGGTGCGTCCGGTGATTATTTAAAATTCATCGCCCGCACGGATGCGAAATCGGAGGCTCGATTTATTCTTGCGATTTTTTTTATCCCGAGCAAATTAGTTGGAACTTGACGACTAAAATGTTCAGGGTAAAATAATGTGAATCGCGTGAAATCTTGCGCACGAATATGATTCAGTTCACCCTTCAGCACGCTGTTTTGACGACAAAATCGCGTGTTCCTCGGCAGATATGGTTGCGACTAATATTAGTCGAATCACGCAGATTAAAAATACTGAAGCCGAAGTCCGTTTAATCCAGTCTATTGCTTTTCGCTTCGGTCTAAATCGTCAAAACTGAATTAATAGTACGAATTTATCCGAGTTCAAAGAATTAGCCCAATTAAATCATGTCCAAATACTGTTATCAATCTCGTTTAATTCGACCCAGTTTATATCACTAAAAGAAAATTGAGATCCGATTATCATACCAATTGCCGCAACTATGGAATTAAACGTTTAGACCACAGATAAAATTTATCGGGTTTTGAATCGAATCAAACCGTGTCACAAATACTATCGACCCTTTGATTATCGCTAAATACCGGGATCCAAAATATCTTCGATTTCCGTTAAAAAAAAGAGAAACGGAAAGAAAATAAAAATAAGGATTTCTATCCCCAGGTATCGCATTCTTCGACTCCTTATCCTGAGGTGAGAACACATATAATTCCATGGAAAATTTCTTCATCACTATACGTGACTAGAAGCCTGATCCAGGGTTATTTCTTCCTTATCCCCACCGCTGTTCCTTTTCCTTATCTGGTCTGAAGCTGTTGGATATTTTACGTGCCCATCTTCTGCGTCCGATGTCGAAACTTCCTGCTCCCTGCACGTTCCCGGCCTCAGCTTGCCTCTGCGTTGGCATCCCTGTGTCTCCGTGGAGCTTCCCCGCCGTCCCCTTCCTCCGATTTTTTTTCCTGCACCGATCGTTCCTTATCCTCACGTCGCTCTTCCTCAGATTTCAGCCACCGCCGATTCCGGATATTTCGTCGCCATCGCATACAGCATGGAGCTTTATCCGGTGGCCAAGCCTTTATCATCTCCCTGCTGCAGTTCGCTCTCCCTCCCATGGAGTCTTGTCGACGCTCACCCATGGCCGGAGCTCCACTGCAGCTCGCATCCAGCTCGGCAAGCTGCTCCATTCCTCCTCTGCCGCGGCCGATGCTGGTGCTTCTCTGCTGGACCGCGTCCCCCATGGCTGCTCGGCGCGCGCTTGTTTCCTCTGTCCGGCGCCCTCTCCAGCCAGCTCTGCTCGCCCAAGCCCCTGTCTTTTTCTTCAGCCGCGTCCTGCGCCGTGCTCCTGTACTGCTCCTTGCCAGCAGCGAGCTCCTCTGCGCGTGGGTTCTCCTGCGTCCAGCCGGGCGCGCGAGGCTTCTTTGCTCGCTAGCGCTCCTCCCTGCTCGCTCCAGCTCGGCTCCCTATGCGCGTAGCTCGCGGAGCTCCCATGGCGCTCGACCCTGCTACAGCTCGCGCCCTGCTCCCTGGTGCCGGAGCTTCTTCCTTCCCCTGCGCTCGCCGGCGTTCGGCTCTGCGCGACTCTGCCCCAGCCCAGAGCTCTCCCTACCGAGTCCCTTCGCGTTCGTCGAAGCTCCCTGGCTCGACTCTGCCAGTTCGCGTCCTGCTCGCCGGTCAAATTCTTTGCGTCGCGCGCATAACATTTCGTTATTCCTGCGCGTGCTGCCGCGAAGCTCCCTGTTCAGTTCGCCTCCGTCGCATTGTCGTGCGCGCGAAACTGCTCGCAGTCGATATCAAGTCTGTGACGCGCACTGGACACAGTAAAACGTTGCGTGGGCTTGTGTCCGAGCCCACCCGACCGTGACCTCGCTTTGCTTCTCGCGTCGCTACTTGCCAAGTCTTTCCCCTAGTCGATGCCCCAAGTACTCGGCGAAAGGCCAGAACAAGAGTCATCGCCGTTTATGCGGAGTTCTAGTTAACATGGAGAGATTCCAAGAATTGTGGATGGAAAAGAAAATGAAGCTCCGTTCCATACTCGTCAGTTGTTTGATCGAAGACTTCAATTGAAGACTGTCGTCGTTCCAACAAACACTGAATCAAGTTGATAACGGTGAGCTAAATCACTATTTTTACTATAGATTTTAGGATCATGAAATAAGATGCTTAGTTTGCGTAGGAAGTTTAAATTAGAAATACCCGTAAGGCGAGGTGTGCTTCGAGGAGTTTAGTTGCCAAATATATTTGAACTAGTTTTATTTTGTAGAATATAGTATTTCGGTGACGCGTAGGTTAAATTCAGTATTTTATGCTTTTGTGGATAACTGACTCAGTGCTAATGGTATTCAATGCACGTAAGCTGCGGTCGATGTCCTGCGCTAGTAGTTAGTATCGTCTATGTTGGTGATCGATAATGTTGGAGTAGGATATGATCGACGATTTTCTTATCTAGCGATTGGTGTGATGATATATGCTTGGTAAAAATATATGTAGTAACATGATTCTGTTAATAAATCATAAAAGAAAGTAGAGCGTGAATATATATATACTATTATTTTGTGATATATGAAATACCTTTGAATAGGTTAGAGAAGCGTAATTATTGCGCTTAGTCATACGTCGATAACTAGTAATTTCGTATAAAATTGTACAACGCCTCGCCGCTAGGTGTTTAAATCCGCTATCGCGTAACACTATTTAGGTTTGTAATATTTCCGTCGATATGCATTCATGTGCATAATGCATTCCATTCAGGTACGTTAATTAATCGCGTGGTGCGGAAGACAAGCCAAATTGACCCCAAGCGTGGGCTAATCCGCAGGATAATGCTGAGGGATGAACCGGAAGATGGATAATCTGAATGAGTGCCAAGCCAAAGGATACTCGCTGTTGGGGACTTGTTCTCAAATGCTTCGGATTAAGAACAAGGCAACATAAAAAGTGTTAAACGTTAAGGCCCTTCGTCCTATTGGACATTATTCCCCATCGGGAATAATGAGCTCCGGACGAAGGTCATAAGAGGCATACCTTCGTAAATTCAACAAGTAATAACGAAGGACTCATATAAAACATGAAATGTAAATCACAGAATCATTTCTATTTTATTAATACAAAGAAATATAAATGATTACAAATTACAAATGTACCTTCGGTCTTGAGAGAAGGTAAAAAGTACAAGCGTGACGCAAATGCCGATGCACAGTCAGCGTGAACAGTACGGGAGTACTGTTCATCTATTTATAGACGCGGGACGCAGCCCACGTAAAATTACATCCATGCCCATTACATTTGTTAACGGTTTATGGAAATCTGTCAAGGCCCCCGAAGTCTTTTCATCTTTAAGTCGGTTCCCCCTTATGCCATCGCACCGAAGCTTCCCTGCGCACAGCTTCGGCTGCCCTCGACCTTCGTCTGGTCCGGGCTTCGTCCTGGTCGTGCTCTATATCCATAATTCTGAATCCGAAAATACCTGTTCATATAATCCACTTGGAAAACATTGTCAAATCATGTTTTTGAGGACCTTCGGAGGACGAAGGCCCCCAACAGTAGCCCCTCGCAATATTAATTTGTAAATAATAAATTCAGATTGCGATATGGACGAAGGCCTTGAGCCGAAGGTCCGAAAAAACACCTTCCCTTTGCTAGAATAGCAACATTCACTGACAAGCGGGGCCTTTCAATTTTCAACGCCCTAGGCGTATAAATAAGATCACATCGCGAACTCATTCGGTACGCACACTTTCCTTTTGCTTCGGCCCACTAAAATTTTTAGCTCTTGTTCATTAAGATTTGCTGGTCTTTTTGATTTCGAAGCTTCGGCCTCGGGAACAATTTTTAGCGTTTCCGAAGATGTCTGAAGGCAAGAAGATCCCTGCTGAGACGAAGCTGAAGATTCCTGCTGAGACGAAGCTGAGTCTCGAGGAGGAGAAGAATCTGGGGTTCCTGATAGCGATGGCAGAGACCAATACAGAGAAAATTACGAAGGAGATTCTCGAAGGTTTGTCCGAAGATACTGATGACAGCGACAGCTATGATGTGGAAAGTGGTGGGGAAGAGGCCGAAGATCGACCGTGGCGACCAAGCCACACAGTTTTTGGGAAAACGGCCATCAAGCAGAGTCACATTGATAATATGAGGGGGCGATATTTCCGAGACATATCTATTGTGAGAGCTGATGCCGGGGAAAAAACTTCTCCCACCCCCGAAGAAGATGAAGTTGTGATTTTCCGAAGCTTCCTCAAGGCTGGGCTTCGATTCCCCCTGAGCAACTTTGTTGTTGAGGTATTAAAGACATTTCAAGTCTACCTTCATCAACTCACTCCCGAAGCTATTATAAGAATGGGGATTTTTGTCTGGGCTATAAGAAGCCAAGGTTTGGAACCAAACGCTAAAAGCTTCTGCAACATACATGAGTTATTGTACGAGACGAAGCCCTGGGGAAAAGAGCAATATCACAACAATTTTGGGTGCTACAGCTTCGGCGCCCGCTCCGGGTCAAGCTATCCCGTGCCGACCTTTCGGAAGAGGTGGCCCGGAGCCTGGATGACTGAATGGTTTTATGTAAAGAATGATCTGGCAGCTCAAGAGAATGTGAAGAGTATTATTATGCATCCAATCTGGCAACGCTTCGGTCTTCGAAGGCCGAAGGTCGAAATGGACGAAGCCGTCGAAGAATGCCAAAGAGCCTTCGGGGTAGTCTGCTCGTTTATTGGGACAAGGGACTTGGTCCAAGAACACATTGCCTTCAGGGTATGGCCACTTGCAGAAAAGTGGGACATGCCGAAGGAAACCATCAAAGAGTCCGACGAAGGCGGTCTAGTCAGATTAAAGTACACATTCAAATATGCAGATAAATTTATTGAACCTGATGACGACTGGTTGAAAAGCATTGAAACATTAAGTGATGAATTACTTGGGGCATATTCGAAGGCTGAAAATACGGCACTATCAGCAGCCTTCGGAGGCCGAAAAAAGAAGAGACTCAACCGAGTTTTTGATGCAGTCGGGTTCTTCTACCCTGATTATCGTTATCCCATCCGAAGGCAAAAAAGAAAAAACATAACCCCTGAAAAAGAAGAAGCAGGAACTGCTCCTAGCGAGCCAGAACCGAAAGGAAAAAGGTTGAAGGTCCTCACACATCGACCACGCCATATTGAACCAGCTTCGGTGCCTGAGTTCACTGGAGAAACTTCTTCGGCCGCCGAAGCTGAACAGCCAACCTTGCTGCCAGAAATTGCAGAGATGGCCGAAGCACCATCGACAGAAAAAATGGAAGAAGCAAAAAATTCGACGAAGGAAAAAGCATCAGAAATTTTGAGTCCTGTAGTAAATGTCGAAGCAGCAAAAATCCAAAAGGGTCCAATAGTGACCCCAAAAAGGAAGAGAATGGTAAATGTACTAGATGTCTTGGAGACAATTAAGTCTTCAAGCACAACTCCAAAAAGAGTGTTGAAATTGCTGAAGCTTCCTCTGAAGCTCCGACGCAACAAGCTGAAGCTGAAGCTGGGCCTTCAGAGCCCTTCAGGGAGCAAACTTTGGAAGCCGAAGCACTAAAAATACCAGAACCAATTTTAATTGAAGAGACTGACACTGCCATCCCCGAAGCGCCTGCCAGCATGTGTGATTACATCATACGACATGCTTCGGGGAAAAAATTATCTGAAGAAGAAACTCACGAAGCTAACCATTATGCAAAGGAACTAAAATATCCAAAGGGGGCAGTAATATTCAATGGGACAAATGAAGATGATTTTTTATACTGCCTGCCTGACAACAAAGAGCTCTCTGTCTGCCGAGAAATGGCTAGGAGTATTGGTTTCCCGAAGCTTGAATCTGGATTAAGCGCCATGACGAAAGAAGATCTCGCAGACAGTCTTGCGTACAACAGCCTGAAGGTACGGGAATTTAACGCTTGAAAAGAAAACCCCCTTATATATATATATATATATATATATATATATATATATATATATATATATATATATATATTTTTTTACGCGACTCATTCATTTTTTGTTATATGAATTCTTTTTCGTATAGGGCCTGATCCTAAGCAACGCGCTAAGAGCGCAAAAGAGCGCCGAAGATGAAAGTTATGAGATTGCGTTCAACAATTTGCGCTCCGAAGTTATCAAATTGAGAAACGAAGCCCTAGAAAAGGATAAAATTCTTCTTACGCTGATAGACAAAGTAAAAAAGGATGAAGCTGCTTCAAAAACCCAGGCCGAAGCCCACAAGCGTGAAATTAAAGATCTTCAGAAACAGCTGACTAGAGCTAGAGAGGAGCGCGTCCTTGAGGAAACAAAACGAGAGCTCAGTGATCATATGGTCAACAAATTGGAGTTAAGAGTTAAAGAGCTTCGTACATCTCAGGGAAAATGTTATGTCAAATCTATAGAATGTGTGAATAAAATTAAAACCAGTTTTGCCAGCGTGGGCGCCTTCTCCAGCGAAGAGAATTTCTCTCGAGGCAATCCCGAAGGTCCACTGGAATGGATTAGTCACGAAGCAGAGGCCTTCGAGGAGATCCTGAGCAGTCGTGGCGATATCTGCGCTTTTTCGGGCGCCAGAGGAATTGCTTCTGTCTTAGAGAAGAAAGGTTGCGATCATGTAAAATTTCTAGCTCAGTCCGAAGCTGCTTTATCTTCCGAAGACATTAAGGACCCCTCGGCCGAAGCAAGCGTGGTTGGCGGCAAATTTTTTACGGATATCTGGAACGACGGCGGCCGAGGAATGGCGCAAGAGATCATCCAAAGGAGCGAAAAAGGTATCCACGATGCTAGAAAAGTGGCGGAAACTGCTGAAAAAAGTACGGAACCCGAAAGGCAATTAGGTATTAATTAGTTGTTCTTATTGTGTTGTAATTTTTGTTTCAAACTCTGCACATAGTTTGTAATAGTGATGAAGAAATGTTCTCTTCCCTCAGAAGTTGCTGGGTCGACTGCCGACCCCCACACAAAAGGAGATGAAGAAATCAAACAAATGGCCGAAGGTATCATGGACAAAGTTGTTGATCAACTTTTAAATGAAGTCGCCGAAGCAGTATTAAGAGAGGACTAAATGCTATTAGAAAAACATTTAAATTGTGACCTATGTAATATTTTGTACATTTGGATGTAATATACAAGTTTGTTTTCGTTATTCAATTTTTCACGATGCATGAAACTCTATATACATACCTTTTTGAGCCTTCGGCGAAAAAACACCTTCCCTTCTTTTCATGCTTCGTGAAGAAGACATTCTTCGTTGAAATTATTCTGATGAATCACATCCATGCTTCGTGAAATCATCATCCGAAGCTAAACTCCGAAGCTATACAATCTCAATATTGGTCTGATAAAGCTCACCCATATTTCATAAAAATATTCTCCGAAGCTGTATTGCGAAGCTATACAATTTCGATATCACTTTCTCAGAGCATCCTTTCGAAGGTTGAGAGTGTCACTTTCTTTTGCCAAATGCAATATGATGTATGATGCTTATGCTATGCAAAATGATGTAATGATGTTATGCTATGCATGTGACATTTGTTCCGAAGATACTCATAAAATATATTCGTAAGCTCTGCATTCCCTTAGGAACGTCTTTGGAGCTTCTTCGTCTTTTACTTAGACGATCTCAGCGTTGACTTTTCGCTGTAAGCCTCCCTTAGGAGCTTCTTCGCCCTTTACTTAGGCGGTATCAGCGTTGACTTTTCGCTGTAAGCCTCCCTTAGGAGCTTCTTCGCCCTTTACTTAGGCGGTATCAGCGTTGACTTTTCGCTGTAGGCTCTGCATTCCTTTAGGAACGACTTCTGAGCAGAAAACTTACACTGCGCTCCCTTTGGAACGGCTTTTTGTGACTTCGCAAACTTACTCTGCGCTCCTTAGAACGACTTTCTGTTACTCCGAAGGATTTTTAATTCGAAGGTCGTCCTTGGTAACGGAAAAAGAATTTTAAGCTTCGGCAACTTAAGCTTGTGGAGCAAATAGATCTTCCTCGTGGAAAACAACGAAATTATTACATGAAAACTATCAATGTTTTTTGCTTCACAGAAAATAAAACTGAAAAGAAAAGACTGCTATCAAAGGTAGGATATGTATCAATAAATGTGCTTCGACTCTGGCACAGTGCTGTTGACTGTGCGAGCTTCGGACTGTTCTCTGAAGTCCCTCTGATGTGGAGCGTGTTGACTCCCTTCTGGCTGTTGCCCTTGCTGCAATAGAGGTGGAGGCGGAAGCTGCTGCCAAGAAGCTTGAGGTTGACTTGCCGAAGCTACAGAAGCTGCAGGGTGATTGTCTATGTATTGTGGGATATAAGGCGGATGATACGAAGCTGTATGCATGACCTGCTTCGGCTGAGCTTGTTGAGATGCAGCTTCGGCAATTTCCTTTTGCTTCTGAATTGTAATATGGCACGACCTAGTGGTATGACCCTTGCCTTCTCCACAGAACAAGCAAAACAGTCTCCTTGGCTGATCTCCGAATCTTCCGCCGAAGCCCCTGGCGCCTCTGCCTCTTGGAGCTGGTGGCCGGAAGGAAGTTTGTTGTTGCCCCGAAGCCTGTGAGGAGCATTGTGGTCTGTTCTGACTCCCCTTATCATCATTCTGAGTGTTATGGATGGAACGGACATGTCTCGGGTAGTATCTTCCTCCGAAGCCCCTGGTCATTTCAGAAAATCTGAAGGCCTCCTCCCTTCTTTGACGAAAGTCATTGTCAGCGCGAATGTACTCATCCATCTTTTGGAGCAATTTCTCCAAGGTCTGAGGAGGCTTTCTAGCAAAGTATTGAGCTGCAGGCCCAGGACGAAGCCCCTTGATCATGGCTTCAATAACAATTTCATTGGGCACCGTTGGTGCCTGCGCCCTCAATCGTAAAAACCTTCGGACATACGCCTGAAGGTACTCTTCGTGATCCTGAATACACTGGAACAGGGCTTGAGCTGTGACTGGTTTCGTCTGAAATCCTTGAAAGCTGGTCAGTAACATATCCTTCAGCTTCTGCCATGAAGTTATTGTTCCTGGCCGAAGGGAGGAATACCAGGTCTGAGCAACATTCCTGACGGCCATGACGAAAGACTTCGCCATGACTGCAGCATTGCCCCCGTACGAAGACACCGTTGCTTCGTAGCTCATCAAGAATTGCTTCGGGTCGGAGTGACCATCAAACATGGGGAGCTGGGGTGGCTTATAGGATGGAGGCCAAGGTGTAGCCTGCAGCTCAGCAGACAGAGGAGAAGCATCATCAAAAACAAAATTTCCCTGATGGAAATTATCATACCAGTCATCTTCGTTGACGAAGCCCTCTTGATGAAGGTCTTTCTGATGAGGCCTTCTGTTCTGCTCATCGTGAGTAAGATGGCGGACTTCCTCAGAGGCTTCGTCTATCTGCCTTTGCAACTCAGCTAGGCGGGCCATCTTCTCCTTCTTCCTTTGTACTTGTTGGTGTAGCATCTCCATATCCCTGATTTCCTGGTCTAACTCTTCTTCCTGAAGTGTGGGGCTGACAGCCTTTCTCTTCTGGCTTCGGGCCTCCCGAAGAGAGACGGTCTCCTGGTTGTGGTCCAGCGGTTGCAGTGCTGAAGCCCCAGTCGCTGAAGCTTTCTTCGGCGCCATAGCTTCCGAAGGTGTTCAAAAAAGCTCGAAGTGGAAGTGAGTTCACCGGAGGTGGGCGCCAATGTTGGGGACTTGTTCTCAAATGCTTCGGATTAAGAACAAGGCAACATAAAAAGTGTTAAACGTTAAGGCCCTTCGTCCTATTGGACATTATTCCCCATCGGGAATAATGAGCTCCGGACGAAGGTCATAAGAGGCATACCTTCGTAAATTCAACAAGTAATAACGAAGGACTCATATAAAACATGAAATGTAAATCACAGAATCATTTCTATTTTATTAATACAAAGAAATATAAATGATTACAAATTACAAATGTACCTTCGGTCTTGAGAGAAGGTAAAAAGTACAAGCGTGACGCAAATGCCGATGCACAGTCAGCGTGAACAGTACGGGAGTACTGTTCATCTATTTATAGACGCGGGACGCAGCCCACGTAAAATTACATCCATGCCCATTACATTTGTTAACGGTTTATGGAAATCTGTCGAGGCCCCCGAAGTCTTTTCATCTTTAAGTCGGTTCCCCCTTATGCCATCGCACCGAAGCTTCCCTGCGCACAGCTTCGGCTGCCCTCGACCTTCGTCTGGTCCGGGCTTCGTCCTGGTCGTGCTCTATATCCATAATTCTGAATCCGAAAATACCTGTTCATATAATCCACTTGGAAAACATTGTCAAATCATGTTTTTGAGGACCTTCGGAGGACGAAGGCCCCCAACACTCGCCAAGTGGTCATCTAACAACACTAACCTAGTGTTACTCAGGCAAGCCTCGGTGCATTTGCCACCCTCCTTGTCGTTTTTAAAAATCTTTCTCACTTGCTTGATGCATTAGGTGATAGGAGTTGATTGATAAAACAGTTCCTGCATTACCTTCCTTGAATTTAATTACCTTCCTTGATCACCTGTTTTATAAAAGATTTTGATGCTTAGCATTGCTTTAGAAAAACAAAATGTTTTGTTTTTACAAAAGTTGATGTGGCAAAGGTGGGTGGGTTGTTTTCAAAAATAAAACTTGATGGTGAATCCATCACGGCCGTGATGGATTCAACATCGGAAAAGATGTACCTCTGTCAGGTACCAAGTTTTTGGGTTAAAAAGATTAAGCTGAGACCGGGCGGGTGACTTGCACGAGAAATAGAGTCTCGGTGTAGTGTCTCCGTCTGAGTCGATTAAGGACCGTCTCGATGTAGGCTTGATGATCGAGGACCCTTTAGCTGGTCACATGCCTCGTCATGGGTAAGCCTTGCCTCGGGCAGACTAAGGCCGGAATAAGATAACACGAAATGGGCGTGGAGCGGTGGCGAGAGTAGCGTGTACCCTCCGTGGCAAGAGGCTGGACGGTGGTGTATCTGTGCTCTCGGTTTGCGTGAACTTGATCCGGTCTTAAGAACCCCGGTGGCGGGTTGACATATGCAAGGGTTAAGTGCTACATATGTCGTGTGATTGGAGATCCTCAGCTGAGTATAATCGATTCGGATCGCCGTACCTTCGCGGTTATGAAGACTTGGTCACTGACCTACACGTAGCATTCCACTAAAGATGATGGGTTTTTGTTAAGAAATTGGCTAGTGCAGGACCAGTGATTGAACTAGGGTAGGAAGAACTCTAGTTGCAGGTAATTGTACTTAACTTGACAAATAAAATTGGATTTTTAAGGATCCATTTTAGTAAGCATTTCTGCAAAACAGAGTCTTTGATTATTGAAAAGCCTTACCTTGACTCCCATATAACCAACATACCCTTGAGAGTCTTTTCTTTAGACGGGTAAGTCTTGCTGAGTAATTCCGTACTCAGGGTTTTATTCCCTGTTGTTTTTCAGGTCCTAACTTTGTGATGCTGTGATGGTGTTAAGTGCCGGTGGGCTCGGCCTTCTTATAAGTCTAAGTAACCCTTCTATACTTCTTATTGAGGATGGTCATTTGAGCTAGCATATATTTCAAACTTATACTTTTATAATCACTCCAATAAAATAATATAAAACTTTTGTAACTTGTAAAATTTGGTAATAGTATTTCCGCTGCAAAAATATTGGTGTGTGTGATTTGTGTTACTTAATCCCGCGATCTTGGTTGAAAGTGGTTTATCCGATGTCCTTGGGGCAATCGGACAGATCCTGTTGAGTTATCTGGTGCACATGCATGGCCGTCTGAGGTCTTTGGGACAAGGACGGGTGCATGTGGGCCCAATAACTTGGAGGTTCTGCCACAGGCTGGTATCGGAGCAGGATTAAGTATATACGGTCACATACGTATTTTCAAAACAAAAGTTTTGGTTTAAAAAAAACTATTTTCAACTAAACACATTGTTTGGCTTTGAAAAACAGTTTTTAAAAACTATAATGCTAGCGACATCCTCTGTTAAGCCCTAAATTAAGGACTACCAGGTGGCTTAGTTGAAAACCATAACCCACAACCGGGTGGGTATTGCATACATGTGTATTGTTATTTTTAAGGCCATTCAGTCTTGAATGGATCGACGCTCAAGGTAAGGTGAGATGTGAGAGCATGACCGAACAACCGTCGGTCTAGGGAAGTGTTTAAATGTGGCGTCCGATTATATACATGTTCTACATATGTATATATGAAGACTGCGATGTGGAGTAATTACTTTTCCGGGAATTCAGTACCCCATGGATGTGTATGGGTATACAGACATGGGAATACTGAGAAATGTAATGTACTTGTAACGACGCACCTACGCTCAGGTAAGAAGGTGAGTTACCATAATGAGTTGCCCTATGGTTAAAGTGTGGCAACGGCGCCTATGCGTGGCTCGGCGCTTAATGATGAGCTGGCCTCCATATAGCAATATATGGAGTATAAACTGTGATAAACTGTCATGTGTGAACTGCATCATTGGGAAATTGGGATGTAATGGAATTTTCTGCAGGTACACTAACCTCGAAAACGTATGTGTAGTTGACGACTAGCAAAATACCGAGAGAGAACGTATGCCACCGATATAGAACGTTATTGCCACAGTGTGTTGGCAAAATTAGTGAGGCCGTATAGGACGAGCATGCATCTTGATTGTTGCATCATGTTTGTCACCTATACACCCAAGTTGCTTCTCTCATCCTTATTCCAGTAACCATTGATTGTAGATAATGTGGTGTAATGCTGAATTATGAACCTCGATGAAATAGGTGCCTTCCATTCTTTAGGTGACCTCTTAGGGTGCTTTATGTGCTTGTTCTTGTGCTTGATGTGCCAGTAGAATATTGGTGAACTATTTGCCTAAACCAGAAATTAGGCCATGTTCTTATTAGGTAAACTGAGACCCAAATTTGAATTTACCATTATCCCTCTATGACTAAACTCATGTAAATGAATGTTTAGATAATTTCTTTGTTGGACATAAAATGTACCCAAGCTTAAATCAAGGATCTCAAACCATGTCTCCTTCTAGAACCATTTCCTTGTTCAGTTGATGCAAGTTGAGGTCTCTATGGTATTTGGCCTCTCCTTGTGGATTACCATGTTACCTTATCAACCCAACCTAGGAAAGACATGTACTATCACCTTCTTGGAATTTGATGCCTTTGGTTTCCCCATACCTATCGAAGGCATACCAACTTAATCCTTGACCTTGTAATCTCTACGATAAGCATAGAAATATGTTTTGGCTGAATTAACAGTCTCCCATCGTACTCCCTTCATTAACAAGTTTAGGTTATGGCCATGCCATGTTCATTTCATCGGGCCATAATCTATTTGGCTCTCTACTTGTAACTATTCATACAGGTGGAGTATCTCTTTGTATATTATTACCCTTGCTTAGTCTAATTGTGCCACGTAAGGTTTCTTATTGGTTACGTCTAGTAATGGTGTTATGACTAAAACCGATGATGCCGCGACGAAACCGAGGGCCTCCTGTGAATGTACACACATGGTTGTGTTGCTCGGCACGCGCTGGTATCATGGTTAGTAGTTGTAATCAATTATGAGATTATATCAATGTGTTATCTTGGTACAATCTATTTTTGCTACGTGAGATTCATTATTGGTGCCAGTTCGGTGATGGTGTCATGATTAAGGACTTATGGTGCCGCAGCGAAACTGAGAGCCCCTTGTGAATGTACACGCAAGGTTTTGCTGCTTGGCGCATGCTGGTATCGAGGTCTCTGGTCATGATCCATTGTGGAACTACACTGATGTGTGCTCTTCCGTAAACCTTTCCCTTGAAACAATTTCTATGTTGTTTGTCAAGTGATCAAGCAACATCTATCATCTCTATTAGGTCAAAAGAGCATACCACTTTCATGCGTGGTCTTATTTATTTTGATCCTGATAGTGACTACTCATACCCGTTCCCTTTACGTCCTTTGTGTAAAGGTGAAGCATTGGAGCTTTTTAGTGTCGACAGACAACTGATTAGCTCTCAAAATGGAGATTGATTTTTCCCTGCTATTGAGATGCAGGAGTTTGTTCATTCACTCTTTTATTTAATCCATGTATTCCCTAACCTAGTAGATGACTTATCTGGCATGAAGAAGCGGATGAACCATACGACCAAATGAATTTCTACTCAAGTGCATAATCTCCTGTTAGCATATGTGAACTCTCAACCATTGGCTTAACGATGATACTAAGAGAATCTGCTCAATGTCAAAAGTAGTTCAACAAGTTGGTTTTACTAACTTGTAACTGCATTGTGATCAAAGGTCGAGTTTAGAGATCGCTTTATCGAGTTGTCTGAACTCACTTTGGGTCAACCCATCCTAAGGAAGTACTTACAAGAATCAAGATTAAGTCGGCCAGTAACTGCCTAATTATCGCTCTAGTCATGCCTCGATCGCCTCACGTGTGCTTTTCTAGCGTGTGTGATCATGTCGAGCCATGCCTAGTGCTTGATAAAATGGACTAGTTGTAAAGTCCGTATCTACAGATCCCTCCGCTGGTGATTCTCTTGAATCTATACCATCTTTCGTGGACTTGAATTCTCGGGTTAGCCACATGTTAACCGCGACAGTATTCAACGTCCCCACCCATCTCGTGTGCTATGAATTTCCTGGAACCACTTGTTGGTAAACCTCTTCTATGTGTTTTACCCAAGATGGTGCCTCTGATTCTGGTGGGTAAAATCGCGTAACTACCGCTCGCTCAACAGACTCAGATAGTACAGTGTCATCAGAAAAAGCAAACTGCACACATGGAACCCTATGTGTTCCTCTGGCAGACATGGTCTCTATTGGTGGACATTCTAAATTAGCCTAAGGCGATACATGTTATGTCCACTTGAGAAACCACATCCTGAGGCACTCGCCTTCGCTCCGGACAGTCTTAGGGTTATCACTGATATGGACATGGGTTACATACTTCTCTACCCTTAGAAGTCTTTCGCTCCGAATCTCGGGACGAGATTCTTTTAAGGGGGGAGGGCTGTAACACCCCAGGTGTTTATATTCCGCTCGACAACGAGTGCGGATTTAAGTACGTAATATCAGTGAATGAAACAGATGTTAAAATTTAATCGTCTTCGTTTATCGCGATTTTAATATCGCGTCTGTTTCATCTGTCGCGAGTGCGACATCATTTTTATTTTTGTATCTATCCGGGCTCTTCCGAAATTTTCGTGGTGTTCGGAACATAGCTGTTTCGAAAATCGGTGCGTCCGGTGATTATTTAAAATTCATCGCCCGCACGGATGCGAAATCGGAGGCTCGATTTATTCTTGCGATTTTTTTTATCCCGAGCAAATTAGTTGGAACTTGACGACTAAAATGTTCAGGGTAAAATAATGTGAATCGCGTGAAATCTTGCGCACGAATATGATTCAGTTCACCCTTCAGCACGCTGTTTTGACGACAAAATCGCGTGTTCCTCGGCAGATATGGTTGCGACTAATATTAGTCGAATCACGCAGATTAAAAATACTGAAGCCGAAGTCTGTTTAATCCAGTCTATTGCTTTTCGCTTCGGTCTAAATCGTCAAAACTGAATTAATAGTACGAATTTATCCGAGTTCAAAGAATTCGCCCAATTAAATCATGTCCAAATACTGTTATCAATCTCGTTTAATTCGACCCAGTTTATATCACTAAAAGAAAATTGAGATCCGATTATCATACCAATTGCCGCAACTATGGAATTAAACGTTTAGACCACAGATAAAATTTATCGGGTTTTGAATCGAATCAAACCGTGTCACAAATACTATCGACCCTTTGATTATCGCTAAATACCGGGATCCAAAATATCTTCGATTTCCGTTAAAAAAAAGAGAAACGGAAAGAAAATAAAAATAAGGATTTCTATCCCCAGGTATCGCATTCTTCGACTCCTTATCCTGAGGTGAGAACACATATAATTCCATGGAAAATTTCTTCATCACTATACGTGACTAGAAGCCTGATCCAGGGTTATTTCTTCCTTATCCCCACCGCTGTTCCTTTTCCTTATCTGGTCTGAAGCTGTTGGATATTTTACGTGCCCATCTTCTGCGTCCGATGTCGAAACTTCCTGCTCCCTGCACGTTCCCGGCCTCAGCTTGCCTCTGCGTTGGCATCCCTGTGTCTCCGTGGAGTTCCCCGCCGTCCCCTTCCTCCGATTTTTTTTCCTGCACCGATCGTTCCTTATCCTCACGTCGCTCTTCCTCAGATTTCAGCCACCGCCGATTCCGGATATTTCGTCGCCATCGCATACAGCCTGGAGCTTTATCCGGTGGCCAAGCCTTTATCATCTCCCTGCTGCAGTTCGCTCTCCCTCCCATGGAGTCTTGTCGACGCTCACCCATGGCCGGAGCTCCACTGCAGCTCGCATCCGGCTCGGCAAGCTGCTCCATTCCTCCTCTGCCGCGGCCGATGCTGGTGCTTCTCTGCTGGACCGCGTCCCCCATGGCTGCTCGGCGCGCGCTTGTTTCCTCTGTCCGGTGCCCTCTCCAGCCAGCTCTGCTCGCCCAAGCCCCTGTCTTTTTCTTCAGCCGCATCCTGCGCCGTGCTCCTGTACTGCTCCTTGCCAGCAGCGAGCTCCTCTGCGCGTGGGTTCTCCTGCGTCCAGCCGGGCGCGCGAGGCTTCTTTGCTCGCTAGCGCTCCTCCCTGCTCGCTCCAGCTCGGCTCCCTATGCGCGCAGCGCGCGGAGCTCCCATGGCGCTCGACCCTGCTACAGCTCGCGCCCTGCTCCCTGGTGCCGGAGCTTCTTCCTTCCCCTGCGCTCGCCGGCGTTCGGCTCTGCGCGACTCTGCCCCAGCCCAGAGCTCTCCCTACCGAGTCCCTTCGCGTTCGTCGAAGCTCCCTGGCTCGACTCTGCCAGTTCGCGTCCTGCTCGCCGGTCAAATTCTTTGCGTCGCGCGCATAACATTTCGTTATTCCTGCGCGTGCTGCCGCGAAGCTCCCTGTTCAGTTCGCCTCCGTCGCATTGTCGTGCGCGCAAAACTGCTCGCAGTCGATATCAAGTCTGTGACGCGCACTGGACACAGTAAAACGTTGCGTGGGCTTGTGTCCGAGCCCACCCGACCGTGACCTCGCTTTGCTTCTCGCGTCGCTACTTGCCAAGTCTTTCCCCTAGTCGATGCCCCAAGTACTCAGCGAAAGGCCAGAACAAGAGTCATCGCCGTTTATGCGGAGTTCTAGTTAACATGGAGAGATTCCAAGAATTGTGGATGGAAAAGAAAATGAAGCTCCGTTCCATACTCGTCAGCTGTTTGATCGAAGACTTCAATTGAAGACTGTTGTCATTCCAACAAACACTGAATCAAGTTGATAACGGTGAGCTAAATCACTATTTTTACTATAGATTTTAGGATCATGAAATAAGATGCTTAGTTTGCGTAGGAAGTTTAAATTAGAAATACCCGTAAGGCGAGGTGTGCTTCGAGGAGTTTAGTTGCCAAATATATTTGAACTAGTTTTATTTTGTAGAATATAGTATTTCGGTGACGCGTAGGTTAAATTCAGTATTTTATGCTTTTGTGGATAACTGACTCAGTGCTAATGGTATTCAATGCACGTAAGCTGCGGTCGATGTCCTGCGCTAGTAGTTAGTATCGTCTATGTTGGTGATCGATAATGTTGGAGTAGGATATGATCGACGATTTTCTTATCTAGCGATTGGTGTGATGATATATGCTTGGTAAAAATATATGTAGTAACATGATTCTGTTAATAAATCATAAAAGAAAGTAGAGCGTGAATATATATATACTATTATTTTGTGATATATGAAATACCTTTGAATAGGTTAGAGAAGCGTAATTATTGCGCTTAGTCATACGTCGATAACTAGTATTTTCGTATAAAATTGTACAACGCCTCGCCGCTAGGTGTTTAAATCTGCTATCGCGTAACACTATTTAGGTTTGTAATATTTCCGTCGATATGCATTCATGTGCATAATGCATTCCATTCAGGTACGTTAATTAATCGCGTGGTGCGGAAGACAAGCCAAATTGACCCCAAGCGTGGGCTAATCCGCAGGATAATGCTGAGGGATGAACCGGAAGATGGATAATCTGAATGAGTGCCAAGCCAAAGGATACTCGCCAAGTGGTCATCTAACAACACTAACCTAGTGTTACTCAGGCAAGCCCCGGTGCATTTGCCACCCTCCTTGTCGTTTTTAAAAATCTTTCTCACTTGCTTGATGCATTAGGTGATAGGAGTTGATTGATAAAACAGTTCCTGCATTACCTTCCTTGAATTTGATTACCTTCCTTGATCACCTGTTTTATAAAAGATTTTGATGCTTAGCATTGCTTTAGAAAAACAAAATGTTTTGTTTTTACAAAAGTTGATGTGGCAAAGGTGGGTGGGTTGTTTTCAAAAATAAAACTTGATGGTGAATCCATCACGGCCGTGATGGATTCAACATCGGAAAAGATGTACCTCTGTCAGGTACCAAGTTTTTGGGTTAAAAAGATTAAGCTGAGACCGGGCGGGTGACTTGCACGAGAAATAGAGTCTCGGTGTAGTGTCTCCGTCTGAGTCGATTAAGGACCGTCTCGATGTAGGCTTGATGATCGAGGACCCTTTAGCTGGTCACATGCCTCGTCATGGGTAAGCCTTGCCTCGGGCAGACTAAGGCCGGAATAAGATAACACGAAATGGGCGTGGAGCGGTGGCGAGAGTAGCGTGTACCCTCCGTGGCAAGAGGCTGGACGGTGGTGTATCTGTGCTCTCGGTTTGCGTGAACCTGATCCGGTCTTAAGAACCCCGGTGGCGGGTTGACATATGCAAGGGTTAAGTGCTACATATGTCGTGTGATTGGAGATCCTCAGCTGAGTATAATCGATTCGGATCGCCGTACCTTCGCGGTTATGAAGACTTGGTCACTGACCTACACGTAGCATTCCACTAAAGATGATGGGTTTTTGTTAAGAAATTGGCTAGTGCAGGACCAGTGATTGAACTAGGGTAGGAAGAACTCTAGTTGCAGGTAATTGTACTTAACTTGACAAATAAAATTGGATTTTTAAGGATCCATTTTAGTAAGCATTTCTGCAAAACAGAGTCTTTGATTATTGAAAAGCCTTACCTTGACTCCCATATAACCAGCATACCCTTGAGAGTCTTTTCTTTAGACGGGTAAGTCTTGCTGAGTAATTCCGTACTCAGGGTTTTATTCCCTGTTGTTTTTCAGGTCCTAACTTTGTGATGCTGTGATGGTGTTAAGTGCCGGTGGGCTCGGCCTTCTTATAAGTCTAAGTAACCCTTCTATACTTCTTATTGAGGATGGTCATTTGAGCTAGCATATATTTCAAACTTATACTTTTATAATCACTCCAATAAAATAATATAAAACTTTTGTAACTTGTAAAATTTGGTAATAGTATTTCCGCTGCAAAAATATTGGTGTGTGTGATTTGTGTTACTTAATCCCGCGATCTTGGTTGAAAGTGGTTTATCCGATGTCCTTGGGGCAAACGGACAAATCCTGTTGAGTTATCTGGTGCACATGCATGGCCGTCTGAGGTCTTTGGGACAAGGACGGGTGCATGTGGGCCCAATAACTTGGAGGTTCTGCCACACTAGAGAGGTGCCAGACGTGAAGCGACACGCCGGCAACTTCGAGCCAGCGGAGACGGTTAAGGTCGTCCCTCTCGACCCCAGTGGCGACACCTCCAAGCAGATCCGGATCAGTTCCGGGCTCGACCCCAAATAGGAAGCAGTGCTCGTCGACTTTCTCCGCGCAAACGCCGACGTCTTTGCGTGGAGTCCCACGGACATGCCCGGCATACCGAGGGATGTCGCCGAGCACTCGCTGGATATTCGGGCCGGAGCCCGACCGGTCAGGCAGCCTCTGCGCCGATTCGACGAGGAGAAGCGCAGAGTGATAGGCGAGGAGATCCACAAGCTAATGGCAGCAGGGTTCATCAAAGAGGTATTCCATCCCGAATGGCTTGCCAACCCTGTGCTTGTGAGAAAGAAAGGGGGGAAATGGCGGATGTGTGTAGACTACACTGGTCTCAACAAAGCATGTCCAAAGGTTCCCCACCCTCTACCTCGCATCGATCAAATCGTGGATTCCACTGCTGGGTGCGAAACCCTGTCTTTCCTCGATGCCTACTCAAGGTATCATCAAATCAAGATGGAAGAGTCCGACCAGCTCGCGACTTCTTTCATCACGCCCTTCGGCATGTACTGCTATGTCACCATGCCGTTCGGTTTGAGGAACGCGGGTGCGACGTACCAGCGGTGCATGAACCATGTGTTCGGCGAACACATCGGTCGTACGGTCAAGGCCTACGTCGATGACATCGTAGTCAAGACAAGGAAAGCCTCCGACCTCCTCTCCGACCTTGAAGTGACATTCCGGTGTCTCAAGGCAAAGGACGTCAAGCTCAATCCCGAGAAGTGTGTCTTCGGGGTGCCCCGAGGCATGCTCCTGGGGTTCATCGTCTCCGAGCGGGGCATCGAAGCCAACCCGGAGAAGATCGCAGCCATCACCAGCATGGGGACATCAAGGACTTAAAAGGTGTACAGAGGGTCATGGGATGTCTCGCGGCCTTGAGCCGTTTCATCTCACGCCTCGGCGAAAGAGGCCTGCCTCTGTACCGCCTCTTAAGGAAGGCCGAGTGCTTCACTTGGACCCCTGAGGCCGAGGAAGCTCTCGGGAACCTGAAGGCGCTCCTCACCAAGGCGCCTATCTTGGTACCCCCAGCTGATGGAGAAGCCCTCTTGGTCTACGTCGCCGCGACCACTCAGGTGGTTAGCGCCGCGATTGTGGTCGAAAGGCAAGAAGAGGGGCATGCGTTGCCCGTTCAGAGACCAGTTTACTTTGTCAGCGAGGTGCTGTCCGAAACCAAGATCCGCTACCCACAAGTTCAGAAGCTACTGTATGCAGTGATCCTGACGAGGCGAAAGTTGCGACATTACTTCGAGTCTCATCCGGTAACTGTGGTGTCATCCTTCCCCCTGGGGGAGATCATCCAGTGCCGAGAGGCCTCGGGCAGGATCGCAAAGTGGGCGGTGGAAATCATGGGCGAGACAATCTCGTTCGCCCCTCGGAAGGCCATCAAGTCCCAGGTATTGGCAAACTTCGTAGCCGAATGGGTCGACACCCAGCTGCCGACGGCTCCGATCCAACCGGAGCTCTGGACCATGTTTTTCGATGGGTCGCTGATGAAGACGGGAGCCGGCGTGGGCCTGCTCTTCGTCTCGCCCCTCGGGAAACACCTACGCTACGTGTTGCGCCTCCATTTCCCGGCGTCCAACAATGTGGCTGAGTACGAAGCTCTGATCAACGGATTGCGAATCGCCATCGAGCTAGGGGTCCGACGCCTCGACGCTCGCGACGACTCGCAGCTCGTCATCGACCAAGTCATGAAGAACTCCCACTGCCGCGACCCGAAGATGGAGGCCTACTGCGATGAGGTTCGGCGCCTGGAAGACAAGTTCTACGGGCTCGAGCTTAACCACATCGCCCGGCGCTACAACGAGACTGCGGACGAGCTGGCAAAAATAGCCTCGGGGCGAACGACGGTTCCCCCGGACGTCTTCTCCCGGGATCTGCACCAACCCTCCGTCAAGATCAACGACACGCTCGAGTCCGAGGTACCCTCGGCCCAGCCCGAGGCGTCCTCGGTTCAGCCCGAGGTACCCTCGGCCCCCGAGGGCGAGGCGCTGCGCATCGAGGAGGAGCGGAGCGGGGTCACGCCTGATCGAGATTGGCAGACCCCGTACCTACAATATCTTCGCCAAGGAGCGCTACCCCTCGACCAAGCCGGGGCTCGGCGGGTAGCGCGACGCGCCAAGTCGTTTGTCTTGTTGGGCGATGAGAAGGAGCTCTACCACCGCAGCCCCTCGGGCATCCTCCAGCGATGCATCTCCATCGCCGAAGGTCAGGAACTCCTGGAAGAGATACACTAGGGGGCTTGCGGCCATCATGCAGCGCCTCGAGCCCTCGTCGGAAACGCTTTCCGGCAAGGCTTCTACTGGCCGACGGCGGTGGCTGACGCCACTAGAATTGTCCGCACCTGCGAAGGGTGTCAATTCTATGCGAAGCAGACCCACCTGCCCGCTTAGGCTCTGCAGACGATACCCATCACCTGGCCCTTCGCTGTGTGGGGTCTGGACCTCGTCGGCCCTCTGCAGAAGGCGCTCGGGGGCTACACGCACCTGCTGGTCGCCATCGACAAATTCTCCAAGTGGATCGAGGTCCGACCCCTGAACAGCATCAGGTCCGAGCAGGCGGTGGCGTTCTTCACCAACATCATCCATCGCTTCGGGGTCCCAAACTCCATCATCACCGACAACGGCACCCAGTTCACCGGCAGAAAATTCTTGGATTTTTGCGAGGATCACCACATCCGGGTGGACTGGGCTGCCGTAGCTCATCCCATGTCGAATGGGCAAGTAGAGCGTGCCAACGGCATGATTCTACAAGGGCTCAAGCCTCGGATTTACAACAACCTCAACAAGTTCGGCAAGCGATGGATGAAGGAACTCCCCTCGGTGGTCTGGAGCCTGAGGACAACGCCGAGCCGAGCCACGGGTTTCACGCCGTTCTTCCTGGTCTACGGGGCCGAGGCCGTCTTGCCCACTGACCTGGAATACGGCTCCCCGAGGACGAGGGCCTACGACGATCAAAGCAACCAAGCTAGCCGAGAAGACTCGCTGGACCAGCTGGAAGAGGCTCGGGACAGGGCCTTACTACACTCGGCGCGGTATCAGCAGTCCCTGCGACGCTACCACGCCCGAGGGGTCCGACCCCGAGACCTCCAGGTGGGCGACCTGGTGCTTCGGCTGCGGCAAGACGCTCGAGGGAGGCACAAGCTCACGCCCCCCTGGGAGGGGCCATTCGTCATCGCCAAAGTTCTGAAGCCCGGAACGTACAAGCTGGCCAACAGTCAAGGCGAGGTCTACGACAACGCTTGGAACATCCAACAGCTACGTCGCTTCTACCCTTAAGATGTTTCCAAGTTGTTCATATACCTCGCACCCACGCAAAGTTTAGTCAACAAGGAAGGGTCGGCCTCGCCTCGGCAAAGCCCGACCCTCCCTCAGGGGCTAAAAGGGGGGAAACCCCCTCTGCGTCAAAATTTTCCTCGAAAAAAAAATCTCTTTTACCAGAATATCTTTCGTGCTTTTTGACTACTTCGAAAAGTGGGTCCTGGAAACGACGGAGTACACGTAAGCAGCCAAGGCTGACCGAGCTGAGGGACTCCTACGCCTCCGGGATACGGATACCTCACTCATCACCTTCTGCGATAAGTAACTCGCGTTCGGATAAAGTGGCTCCACGGATCGAACAAGTCTTTACGTTTGGAAGCCCTTCTGCCGAAGCGATCCTTCGAGCCTTCTCGACCGAGTCGGTGATAGGGCCTCATGGACGGGTGAAAGTACGCGTAAGCGGCAAGGCCGACCGAGCCGAGGGACTCCCACGCCTCCGCGATACGGATACCTCACTCATCACCTTCCGCGAGAAGCAACTCTCGCTCGCACTAACATCCCTGTTACCGACAAAAAGTCCAGATACTCGAAACAAGAGGAAAAGAGACGCAGCTTTACAACGCAGCGAGGGTGTGTGTTCTGGCCTCGACGGCCGCACAAGGCACACGCTACAAGACAATCTGATCCTGCAGGCTCGGGTCTTGACGCTGGAAGGGGGCAGCAACACCCTCGGCATCGACGGCACCTTCGGCGAGGCCCGACCTAGCCTCGGACGGCGACGCGGTCCGAGGTTCTCTGCTCCAAAGGACGACGTCATCACCACGCCCGGGCAATCGCTCCTAGGGACTTCTCCGGGAATCCGGCCCGAGCAGGTGGCTCGGCCGGTTACCCCTGGGGCCTCGGCCAACCATCTTCCAAGGGAGCCAGCCCGACCTGAGGCCTCGGCTGATCAACTCCGACGTCGATCCTGCCAACGGACAACCTGGCTAGGCTCCGGCCAACCAGGTTTCATTTTCGAGCCAACTCCGCCTCTGTTCATACTGATATCGCTACCCCTGGCCTCGGCTCATCGAAGAGCGGCCAGGGGTCTCTTTAACTAAGCTAGAGGAGCCTCGGACAGCAGGGCCGACCGAGCCGAGGGACTCCTACGCCTCCGGGATACGGATACCTCACTCGTCACCTTGACACGGGGCGACTCATGCTTGGTGAAGCGGTTCAGATAATCAGCAGACGAGTCTTAGCGCTCGAAAATGAGGAAAAAACACGGCTCTGTGCCGAAGTTACATACATGTTCAGGCCCCGAAAGCCGTAATGAACAAAAACACTGGCATTCGAAGTGCCATTACAAACGGAACTCCGGTTCCGCCTCCGCAGGTACGAACAACCCCACTCGATAGGGGCGGGCCTGCGGGGCTACAGAAGACTGACGGGCGGCTCGCCGCCGCCCGCTCTGACTACGACGACAACGACCCCCACTCCGGATGGCCGAACTACAGCAGCGCAGGCCTCAGGGTAGGCACTGCAGCGCGGGGGCTGGGTCCCGCATGTCATGCAGACCGGCTCCGAGCAGAAGAAGCCAAACCACCGCGCGTGGTGCACGCAACCGCCCAGCGGTTACAAGTGACCCTCCACTTTTGCCCAGACCAACGGGCGAAAGGGGCGGGCAGCCATGCAGGCGGCATGCAACCGCGCCAAATGGACGCGCTTCTCCGACTCCCGACACGCCAGCATGGAGGCCCAGGCCCACGCGTCGCGCGACCGGCGCGCCGGATGCTGCATGCAAGCAACTGTACCACTTGCGCCACCACCGCGCCTCCTCGATTGCGGAACCAATACCGTGACTCGAGGCGACCCAGCGCGTGACCCAGCAGCGCCAGCCTGACGCAGCGGTCAACGCGGTCAAAAGTGGGCCGGCAGTAATGACGGTGGCAGGCGCGCGGGAGAAGCGGTCACGTCGTCAGCCAAGCTCACGTGCCATCCGGAGGCAGCGAGAGAACCCCCTCTCACGGCGTGAAGACAACGCGCCCGAGATCCGTTCCTCGAACGGCTCGCGCACGCGCAACGGCAGCCCCGCCAACTACTCGCCCCGTCGCATCTACTCCGCGGCTGGACAGGCGGCGCTTCTAGCAGGAGCAGCGGACGACGCTTCGCCTTCGCTAAAACAACCGCACCAAAAAAGGTACGCCACGTCGTTCGGTTTCGTATCCTTTTTTCCTTTTTTCCTCTTTCTCTATCTCTTGCGACAGGGACCGGGAAAGGGGGATACCCCGAAAGGGGTCCTTTCCCGTGAAGGAACCAGGCTCCGAGCCTCCTTACTGATCAGGGGTTCGAAGGCTGGCCCCCCGAAGGGTTCAACAGCAGCCTCAGATCGCGTGGGCCCTACACCCACTACTGGTCAGAGGTTCGAAGGCCGGCCCCCCGAAGGGTTCCACGGCCGCCTCAGGCTACTCGGGCTCCGCGCCCATTACTGATCAGGGGTTCGAAGGCTGGCCCCCGAAGGGTTCACAGTCGCCTTAGACACCGAGCGAGGGATGACCAGGGGTACGTTCGATACATAACCAAGGCTCGGGCTGCGCTCCCGAGGTACCCTAGGACATTTCCGAGACCAGCAGGAGCGATTTTGTAACGGAATCCCATCGAAGGGAGGCATCGAGCCCTCGGACCCCGTCGCCAGGGGACCGGGTCCGGCAGATCACCCGCAGGTACTTTTGGGCGTGCCTCTGGGCCCCTAGCCGACCCCCAACGAACGGGGCACGGACGTCCACTCGGATTACCCGCTTGCAGCTCACCGGAGACACCATGTTCGGTGCCCATCGAGGGTAACATGGCGCTCTACCCCCCTCCTCCTTGCGGAAAGGCGACGAAGGGGCGTATGTAAAAAAGCCGAGTCTGTCCCTGATCGCCCTCTCGCCCTGTGCGGAGGCTCGGGGGCTGCTCTCGCAAACCCGGCTCCGGCCGAACCGTTGACAGCGTCAACATACCAGCCCGAGAACTTGGGCCCCGACCGTGCACCCGGGCTACGGCCAGTTCGCATGAGGGAACCACCAGACCAGCCGAAGCATTACGCAAGGCATTAAGACCTCGAAGGAGTGAAACCACTCCTCCGAGGCCTCGGGGGCTACACCCGGCGGGTGCGCTCGCGCGCACCCACTGGAACAAAATGCAACCGAGAAAGGCTGGTCCCCTTGCAAAAAAGTGCGACGAAAGCCTCCAAGCGAGTGCTAACACTCCCTTCGAGGCTCGGGGGCTACTGTCGGGGACCATAATTAGGGGTACCCTCAAGACGCCTAATTCTCAGCTGGTAACCCCCATCAGCATAAAGCTGCAGAGGCCTGATGGGTGCGATTAAGTCAGGGATCAGTCCATACGAGCGACTCGATCACGCCTCGCCCGAGCCTAGCCTCGGGCAAGGGCAGCCGACCTCGAGGGGTTTCCGTCTCGCCCGAGGCCCCCTTTTAACGGCGGACACATCTCCGGCTCGCCCGAGGCCTTGCCTTCGCTAAGAAGCAACCCTGACTAAATCGTCGCGCCGACCGACCGAGTCGCAGGAGCATTTAACGCAAAGGTAGCCTGACACCTTTATCCTGACGCGCGCCCCCCGGCAGAGCCGAAGTGACCGCCGCCACTTCGCCGCTCCACTGACCGGTCTGACAGAAGGACAGCGCCGCCTGCGCCATTCCGACTGCAGTGCCACTTGACAGAGTGAGACTGACAGGCAGTCAGGCCTTGCCAAAGGCGCCATAGGAAACTCCGCTCCGCCCGACCCAGGGCTCGGACTCGGGCTAAGGCCCCGGAAGACGGCGAACTCCGCTCCGCCCAACCCAGGGCTCGGACTCGGGCTAAGGCCCCGGAAGACGGCGAACTCCGCTCCGCCCGACCCAGGGCTCGGACTCGGGCTAAGGCCCCGGAAGACGGCGAACTCCGCTCCGCCCGACCCAGGGCTCGGACTCGGGCTAAGGCCCCGGAAGACGGCGAACTCCGCTCCGCCTGACCCAGGGCTCGAACTCGGGTTAAGGCCCCGGAAGACGGCGAACTCCGCTCCGCCCGACCCAGGGCTCGGACTCGGGCTAAGGCCCCGGAAGACGGCGAACTCCGCTCCGCCCGACCCAGGGCTCGGACTCGGGCTAAGGCCCCGGAAGACGGCGAACTCCGCTCCGCCCGACCCAGGGCTCGGACTTGGGCTAGGCCCCAGAAGACGACGAACTCCGCTTCGCCCGACCCCAGGGGTCGGACTCCGCCCTGGCCTCTGCCGAACGACCTCCGCCTCGCCCGACCCAGGAGCTCGGGCTCGGCCTCGGCCATGAAAGACAGACTCGACCTCGGCTTTGGAGGAGCCTCCACGTCGCCCGACCTAGGGCACAAGCCCGCCACGTCAACAGGAAGCGCCATCATCACCCTACCCCGAGCCGACTCGGGCCGCAGAGAACAAGACCGGTGTCCCATCTGGCTAGCTCCGCCAGATAGGCAATGATGGCGCCCCGCTAGCCCCGTGACGACGGCGGCTCTCAACTCCCTTACGGAAGCAGGGGGACGTCAGCAAGGACCCAACCGCTCCGACAGCTGTCCCTCCGCCAGGCTCCGTTGCTCCTCCGACAGCCACGACACCACACCAGCTGGGTGCCAAGATCTCTCCGGCTGCCACATTGGCATGTACTTAGGGCGCTAGCTCTCCCCTGCTAGACACGTAGCACTCTGCTACACCCCCATTGTACACCTAGATCCTCTCCTTACGCCTATAAAAGGAAGGACCAGGGCCTTCTTAGAGAAGGTTGGCCGCACGGGGACGAGGACGGGGCAGGCGCTCTCTTGGGGCCGCTCGCTTCCCTCACCCGCGTGGACGCTTGTAACCCCCTACTGCAAGCGCACCCGACCTGGGCGCGGGACGAACACGAAGGCCGCGGGATTTCCACCTCTCTCACGCCCGTCTCCGGCCACCTCGCTTCCCCCCTTCGCGCTCGCCCACGCGCTCGACCCATCTGGGCTGGGGCACGCGGCACACTCACTCGTCGGCTTAGGGACCCCCCGGTCTCGAAACGTCGACAGATACCACTTGTAGGATCTAGGACACCGGCTAGAGGGGGGGTGAATAGACGGTTTTGACTAGAATCAAAAACACTAGGAAAATTTAATCAATATAACAAGAGGAATAAATTCTCTAGTGACAACAAGTAAACAATGTATGAGAATCAACTATAGTGATTGAATATTTGAGGGACAATATATAAAATACTAATCACTTGCAAGGCAATAAGTAATGCAAGAAAGTAAAGACACCGAGTTTTATCCCGTGGTATCGGTGATTTGCCGATCACCCCTAATCCACGTTGAGGTGGACTTCAAGCTCACACTTGCTCCTCTATCAAGACACGGCTTGATCTTTGAGCCAAGTGGACAAGAAATCACTCAATACCTCGATTCCACTAATGTCACCTTTGCCGCTCCGGCGAGGTAGGTGCGAACCCCTCACAATCAACACCGCGGCTTCTCCACAATCTTCTTGGAGAGCTCGACGGAGACAATCACGCGAGCCGTCTAGGAGGCGGCAACCTCCAAGAGTAACAAGTCGATGACGCTTGCTCGGTGTACCACCTAGTGCCTCAAGAATCACCGAAGGATGCAAATGCACTAGGAACCCTCAATCTCTCACTAGAATGCAATCTCAAGCAAAGAGTGTGAGAGAGTGAGTTAGAGGATCACAAATAAGCTCAATGTGTGCAAGGAATGGCCAAGAGAGCTCTCTCACACGAGCTACCCTTCTATTTATAGCCCCCCACCAAATTCCAACCGTTATGAGCAAAAAGTACCAGTTCTGCGCACACGCGGACGGTCCGCGCCCTAGGGCCGGACGGTCCACCGTACACATAACGGCTATAATTCCCGTTTGAAATTTGTCAGAGTTGTCAGAAAAGTTGGGTCCGGATAGTCCGCCCATCAAGCCCGGACCGTCCGAGACCTGACAGCAAGAAGCACCTGGACTTCGGAACAAGAAATGTTAACACGGGCGGACCGTCCGCCTATAAGGCCGGACGGTCCGAGACCTGAGACAGTAATGTCCGGACTAGTCCCTCGGACTGTCCGTAGTACAAATCTATAAAATCACATAGTCCCTGTCCAAACTATATTTGACACCTGCGGACTGTCCGCCCAACACAGCCGGACGGTCCGCTCTATAATTCAGGGACTGGCCCGAAACCAGCCTTCTCTGGTCAGGACTGCGGACGGTCCGGCCCTAAGGCCCGGACGGTCCATAGTGCAAGGGAACAAGATAGTTCTGAAGTGGTCAGACTTCGGACCTCTCTGGTGGATCACGGACGGTCCGCCCTCAAGGCCCGGACGGTCCGCGCATCCAAGACTTCGCAATTTTTCAAACTCGCTTTTGAAAGAATTTTTTAACTCAAGAAATTTTAAGCGATGTTAGTCTTCATGCAAATGCAACCACTAGATGCTCTATGAGGCACTAAGCTTTACACAGATCAAAGTCTTTGACCCCTCTTAATAGTACGGCTATCTAACCTACTAATCCGGTCAAGTATCTTCTCTAAACTCCTCAAGACCGGCAAAAAAGAAACCTATATTATACCTTTGCCTTCATTTGATCCACAACCAATGCTTATGATTCTCTAATATTTCCTGTTCTATGTGGTCCAACCCTGCATTCTTATTTCTCCAAGAATCGTTAGCCCACAAGCAGTTGTCATTAATTACCAAAACATCACCAAAAGGGCCTAGATGATTCACACATACGACGAGCGCCGTTCCCGGCCCGTTTCCGGGCCCCGACTACCATCACCAAGTACTCGGGGGAGACAAGGCCCGAGTTGTGGCTTGCAGACTACCGGTTGGCATGCCAGTTAGGAGGGGCGGACGATGACAACCTTATCATCCGCAACCTCCCCCTTTTCCTCTCCGACGCTGCCCGGGCCTTGCTGGAGCATCTGCCTCCTGCGCAGATCTCTGACTGGGACGACCTAGTCAAGGCTTTCGCTAGAAATTTCTAGGGTACGTACGTGCGCCCTGGGAACTCATGGGATCTCCGAAGCTGCCGCCAGCAGCCAGGGGAATCCCTGCGAGAGTACATCCGGAGGTTTTCGAAGCAGCGCACTGAGCTACCCAACATCACCGACTCAGACGTCATCGGGGCATTCCTCGCTGGCACCACATGCCGAGACCTGGTGAGCAAACTGGGGCACAAGACTCCTACCAAGGCGAGCGAATTGATGGACATCGCCACCAAGTTCGCCTCTGGTCAGGAGGCGGTTGAAGCCATCTTCTGGAAAGACAAGCAGCCTCAGGGAGGGCAGAAGCCCGAGGCGTCCGCCCAGCGTGGCACGAAGAAGAAGGCCAAGAAGAAGGTGCAAGTGAAGCGCAACGCCGTCAACATGGATCTCGTTGCCGCTGTCGAGCACAGGAACCCTCGGAAGCCTCCTGGAGGGGCCGGCGCATTTGACAAGATGCTCAAGGAGTCGTGCCCCTATCACCGGGGTCCCGTCAAGCACACCCTTGAAGAGTGCGACATGCTCCGGCATTACTTCAACAAGGCTGGACCCTCGGTAGAAGGTGGCAAAGACCAAGGCAACAACAAGGGGGCGACAAGGAAGAGGAGTTCCCGGAGGTCCACAACTGCTTCATGATCTACGGTGGACAGGTGGCGAACGCCTCGGCTCGGCATCGCAAGCAAGAGCACCGGGAGGTCTGCTCGGTGAAGATAGCGGCGCCAGTCTACCTAGACTGGTCCAATAAGCCTATCACCTTCGACCAAGGCGACCACCCCGACTTCGTGCCGAGCCCAGGAAGGTACCCGCTCGTCGTCGACCTGATCATCGGCAACGTTAGGCTCTCCAAGGTCCTCGTGGACGGAGGCAGCAGCCTCAACATCATCTACGCCGAGACTCTGGAGCTCTTGGGGGTTGATCGGTCCGAGATCCGGGCTGGTGCAGCACCCTTCCACGGGATCGCACCCAGAAAGCGTATCCTGCCCCTCGGACAGGTTGACTTGCCCATCTGCTTCGGAACTCCCTCCAACTTCCGGAAGAAAACCCTCACCTTCGAGGTAGTTGGGTTCCGAGGGACCTACCATGCAGTGCTGGGAAGATCGTGCTACGCCAAGTTCATGGCCATCCCCAACTACACCTACCTCAAGCTCAAGATGTCTGGCCCCAAGGGAGTCATCACCGTCGGGCCCACGTACCGCCACGCTTACGAGTGCGACGTGGAATGCGTGGAGTACGCCGAGGCCCTCACCGAGTCTGAAGCCCTCATCGTCGACCTAGACTGCCTCTCTAAGGAGGCGCCCGACGTGAAGCGGCACGCCGGCAAATTTGAGCCGGCCGAGGCGGTTAAATCCGTCTCTCTCGACCCCAGCAACGACGCCGGCAAGAAAGTCAAGATTGGCTCCGAGCTCGACCCCAAATAGGAAGCAGTGCTCATCGACTTTCTCCGCGCAAATGCCAAAGTTTTTGCGTGGAGTCCCTCGGACATGCCGGGCATACCGAGGGATGTCGCCGAGCACTCACTGGACATCCGAGCTGGAGCCCGACCCGTGAAGCAGCACCTGCGCCATTTTGATGAAGAGAAGCGCAGAGCCATAGGCGAGGAGGTCCACAAGCTGATGGCTGCAGGGTTCATCAAAGAGGTATTCCATCCTGAATGGTTAGTTAACCCTGTGCTCGTAAAGAAAAAAGGTGGGAAATGGAGGATGTGCGCAGACTACACTGGTCTAAACAAGGCATGTCCGAAGGTTCCCTACCCTCTGCCTCACATCGATCAAATTTTGGACTCCACTGCTGGGTGCAAAACCCTGTCTTTCCTCGATGTCTACTCAGGCTATCACCAAATCAAGATGAAAGAGTCCGACTAGCTCACGACTTCTTTCATCACACCTTTTGGCATGTATTGTTATACTACAATGCCATTTGGATTGAGGAATGCAGGTGCCACCTACCAGAGGTGCATGAACCATGTGTTCAGAGAACACATCGGCAGAACGGTCGAGGCTTACCTCGATGACATCGTCGTCAAAACAAGGAAAGCCTCCGACCTCCTCTCTGACCTTGAGGTAACATTCAGTTGCCTAAAAGCGAAGAGCGTAAAACTCAATCCTGAGAAGTGTGCCTTCGGAGTCCCTCGAGGCATGCTCTTAGGGTTAATTGTCTCCGAACGAGGCATCAAAGCCAACCCGGAGAAAATCGCGGCCATCACCAACATGGGGCCCATCAAAGATTTGAAAGGAGTACAAAGGGTCATGGGATGCCTTGCGGATCTGAGCCGCTTCATCTCGCGCCTCGGCGAGAAAGGGTTGCCCTTGTACCGCCTCTTAAGGAAGGCCGAGCGCTTCACTTGGACCCTCAAGGCCGAGGAAGCCCTCGGAAACTTAAAGGCGCTCCTTACAAATGCGCCCATCTTGGTGCCCCCTGCTGCGGAAGAAGCCCTCTTGATTTACGTCGTGCAACCACTCAGGTGGTCAACACTGCGGTCGTAGTCGAGAGACGAGAAGAAGGGCACACACTGCTCGTCCAGAGGCCAGTCTACTTCATCAACGAAGTGTTATCTGAGACCAAAGTCCGCTACCCACAAATCCAGAAGCTGCTATACACAGTGATTCTGACACGGCAGAAGCTGCGACACTACTTCGAGTCTCATCCGGTTACTGTGGTGTCATCTTTCCCTCTGTGAGAAATCATCCAGAGCCGAGAGGCCTCGGGGAGGATAGCAAAATGGGCAGTGGAACTCATGGGAGAAACACTTTCGTTTGCCCCTCGGAAGGCCATAAAATCCCAAGCCTTGGCCGACTTCTTGGCTGAATGGACTGACACCCAGTTGCCGACGGCCCCAATACAACCCGAACTTTGGACCATGTACTTCGACGGGTCGCTGATGAAAACAGGAGCAGGTGTTGGCTTGCTCTTCGTTTCACCCCTCGGGAAACATGTGCGCTACGTACTGCGCCTCCATTTTCCGGCGTCAAACAATGTGGCCGAGTACGAGGCCTTGGTTAATGGCCTGCGCATCGCCGTCGAGCTAGGGGTTCGCCGCCTCGACGCTCGTGGTGACTCGCAGCTCGTCATTGACCAGGTCATGAAGAACTCCCACTGCCGCGACCAAAAAATGGAGGCCTACTGCGACGATGGTCGGCGTTTGGAAGACAAGTTCTACGGGCTAGAACTCAACCATGTTGCTCGACGGTACAACAAAACCGCAGATGAGCTGGCGAAAATAGCCTCGGAGCGAATGACAGTTCCCCCGGACGTCTTCTCCAAGGATATATATCAACCATCTGTCAAACTCGACGACGCGCCCGAGCCCGAGGAGGCCTTGGCCCAGCCCGAGGTACCCTCGACCGCCGAGGGTGAGGCCCTGCGCGTTGAGGGGGAGCGGAATGGGGTCACACCGGTCCCGAACTTGCAGACCCCATACCTGGAACATCTCCTCCGAGGAGAGCTGCCCCTCGACAAAGACAAAGCTCGGCAACTGGCTCGACGTGCCAAGTCGTTCGTTTTGCTGGGTGATGAAAAGGAGTTGTACCACCGTAGCCCCTCAGGCATTCTCCAACGATGCATATCCATTGCCCAAGGACAAGAGCTGTTACAAAAAATACACTTGGGGGGCTTGTGGTCACCATGCAGCACCTCGAGCCCTCGTGGGAAACGCCTTCCGACAAGGTTTCTACTGGCCAACCGCAGTGGCCGACGCCACTAGGATTGTACGCTCCTGCCGAGGGTGTCAATTCTACGCAAGACAGACGCACCTGCCCGCTCAAGCCCTACAGACAATACCCATCACTTGGTCATTTGTCGTGTGGGGTCTGGACCTCGTCGACCCCTTGCAGAAGGCACTCGGGGGCTTCACGCACCTGTTGGTCGCCATCGACAAATTCTCCAAGTGGATCGAGATCCGACCCTTAACCAGCATTAGGTCCGAGCAGGCGCTGGCGTTCTTCACAAATATCATCCATCGCTTTGGGGTCCCAAACTCAATCATCACCGATAATGGCACGTAGTTCACTGGGAAAAAGTTCCTGGACTTCTGCGAGGACCACCACATCCGTGTGGACTGGGCCGCCGTAGCGCACCCAATGATGAATGGGCAGGTGGAACGCGCCAACGGTATGATGTTGCAGGGACTAAAGCCGAGGATCTACAACGACCTCAATAAGTTCGGCAAGCGGTGGATAAAAGAGCTACCCTCGGTGGTTTGGAGTCTGAGGACGACGCCGAGCGGGGCCACGAGTTTCTCGTCGTTTTTCTTAGTCTATGGGGCCGAGGCCATCTTACCCACAGACTTGGAATACGGTTCCCCGAGGACAAAGGCTTACGACGACCAAAGCAACCAGACCAGCCGAGAGGATTCGCTGGACCAGCTGGAAGAGGCTCGGGACGTGGCCTTACTACACTCGGTGCGGTATCAGCAATCTCTGTGACGCTACCACACCTGAAGGGTTCGGCCTCGAGACTTCCAAGTGGGAGACTTGGTACTTCGGCTACGGCAAGACGCCCGAGGGCGCCACAAACTTACCCCTCCCTGGGAAGGGCCCTTCATCATCGCCAAGATTTTGAAGCCTAGGACATACAAGCTGGCTAACGATCAAGGCAAGGTCTACAGCAACGCTTGGAACATCGAACAGCTACGTCGCTTTTACCCTTAAAATGTTTCAAGTCGTTCATGTATCTCGCTTTCTTTACATGCGTAAATAAAGTCTAACCATCAAGGAAGGATCAGCCTTGCCTCGGCAAAGCCCGATCCTCCCTCGGGGGCTAGAAGGGGGGAACCCCCACTGCGTCAAAATTTTTCCTCAGAAAAGTCTTTTGCTGGAACGTCTTTCGAGCATTTCGACTGCGTCGATAACAGAATCCTAAAGACGAGCAAGAGAGATCGTAAGCGGCAAGGCCGATCGAGCCGAGGGACTCCTACGCCTCCGGGATACGAATACCTCACTCATCACCTTCCGCGATAAGGTAGCTCACGCTCGGATAAGCGATTCTGCTACCGAACAAGTCCTAACGCTCGAAAACTTTTCTACCAAAACGACTTTTCGAGCTTTTCGGCTATATCGATAACGGAATCCTAAAAATGACGAGAGAACACGTAAGCGGCAAGGCCGACCAAGCCGAGGGACTCCTACGCCTCCAGGATACGGATACCTCACTCATCACCTTCTACAAAAAGTAACTCACGCTCGGATAAGCGATTCCGCTACCGAACAAGTTCTAACGCACGAAACAAGAGGAAAGAAAACACAGCTTTATAACCCGAGAATTAAAATGTTTAGGCCTCGGCGGCCGCAAAAAACATACGCATACTTCAAGCAAACTGTTTCTGCAGGCTCAGACATCGGTAGGGGGAGGAACAGCACACTCGGCGTCATTTCCACCCTCGGCAGAATCTGGCCCAGCGTCGGGCAGCGACACAGGCGGAAGGACCTCCACCTCGAAGGAGGAAGCCAGCGCCGCGCTTGGGCCCTTGACAGCCGCGTCAGGCCTCTGGACCTCGGCTAAGGCAGCCTCCTCTTCGTCGGCGCCCCGCGGAGTCTGCTGCGCACATGGCCGCCCAAGGCCCGCAGGTGACTCTGGGGGGAGCTACCCGAGGGGACGTCGTTGAGACCAAAGGCCCGGCAGAAAGCCGAGATAGCCTCGGACATGGCCACGCGCTCGGCCTCCTTCCGCTCAGCCGCCTCGACAAGCGCCTTGCAGTTCTTGACGGACTCGTCAAGAGCCGTCTCGAACCCTGCAGACAGCAGGACAACATTCTTCAGACACAAGGAGAAGAATGGAGACAAAAACAAAGTATCAAAGCGGGGAAAGTGCCCCTTCGGCCCGGACACCCTAGCTTGGGCGGACCAAGCAGACCCGACGGCCATGGCCAGACCCTCCGCAAGGGTCCTGGCCCGAGCGGTCGCCTCGGGGTCCAGAAAGGGGGAGCACCCTCTGCGTCGAAACTTTCCTCGGAAAAGTTTTTCCACCAAAACAACTTTCGTGCATCTCGACTATCTCAGTGGCGGAGTCCCAAAAACGAGCGACTGAGACCTTGAACGGCAAGGCCGACCGAGCCAAGGGACTCCTACGCCTCCGGGATACGGATACCTCACTCGTCACCTTCCAGGAAAGGCGGCTCACGCTCGGATAAGTGATTCTGCTACCGACGAACAAGTCTTAATGCTCGAAACAAGAGGAAAGAAACATGGCTTTATACCCAAATGTTCAGGCCTCAGCAGTCACAAAAAACAAACACACGTGCTTGGGGTAACAATGGTACCTAGACTTAGACGTCGGCAGCGCCCTCGGCGGTTGTCCCGACCTATGGCAGATGTCTTAGTACTCAAAGCTATTACATCTCGCTCTCAAGAGGGTACCATTACAGACAGGACTCCGGGTCCATTCCCACGGGAATGAACTACCTCCACACCAGAAGGCCTATGGGATAACGAGCTCCGAGCAGCTCGCCGGCGACCACTGCACCAGCAGCGCGACAATGACCTCCGCCTTGGGCGGCTAGACAGCAGCAGCGATGGCCTCAGGGCAAACACTACCGCTGAAAGGCCCTCGTTCACGTCCCCTCACGGGGGACGAGAACCAGCCATTAAAGCCAAAGAGCCGGAGGTCCGGAGCGCAACTGGCACCGATGGTCTCGTCGGCGGAGGCAACCGCTGCGGTGGGAAGCCTCACCAGCGGCAGCCCCACTCCAGCACCGGTGACAGCAGCCACCTGCGCACGGCACGACCGTCGCTCGGATGGAGGACGGACAGCTGCACCTTGACCAGGCAACAGCAGTTCGCCTTCCCCCGCATGGCTGGAGGACGCCTCCTCCGCAGGGCTGGAGGATGCCCTTCTCCCCTGAATGCTGGAGGAAGAAGCGGGTCACCGGCCCACGCGGGAGGCAGGACCCAACCCGGCGCGCCCTCCTCCTCAGCCCGGATGATGAACATCCTTGAAGCTGAGGGCGGGGCAGAGGCCGCAGCCCGGCTTGCTTCTCCCCACCACAAGGCTGGTGATCATCCCTACGGATGACCATTGGTGAGGGACTGCAGCCGGGCTGCATAATGAAAATCCTTGAAGCCGAGCGATAACTGGAGAGCGCCAACCCCCACGGGGTCACGCTCCTCCAACAGCAGCAAGAAGAAGGCAACACGGGTGCGCCCCATCTGGGGGCTCGGAAGGTGGAAGGGCGCGACGGATGCGAGGAGTGTGAAGGCATGGCTACCCCTCGGAGGGTTGGTCCCTTTTTAAAGGCAGATCTCCTCACTCGCACCCCCAAGCGTCACGGGCAAAGTCTCCACCGACGTGCTCTAGGGTTCCCACCCCACGACACGGGGTCTGGATCCCACACGTCATGCGAGCTGACCCAAAACACGAAGAAGGCGAACCATCGCACGCGAAGCATGTAACCGCCCTGCGGTTATAAGCGTTCCCTCATCATCACCGAAACCAACAGTCGGAAGGGCAGGCCGCCACGCAGGGAGCATGCAACCGCACCATGGTTGTGCACCCTTTCAGCTTCATCGCATCCAATGGTCCAGCATGGAGGTCCGAGCCCACATGTCATGTAACCGGCGCGATGGTTACTACGTGCAAGAAAACCGCACCGCCGCTTGCGCTAATGCTGTGTCTTCTCGACTGCGGATCCAGCGCAGCAACTCAAGGCAGCCCTGCGCGTGACCCAACAGTACCCATTAAGTGCGGCGATCACGGGTCACCCAGCCGTGGAGATAGGCACGACGGTCGATATGATCAGAGGCGGGCCGGCAGTAATTGCAGCAACAGGCGTGCGGAAGCCGCGGTCCAATCACCTACAGGTTCGCATCCTCTCCCACGGCATAAAAAACGACGCACCCATGTTCCATTCCTCGAACGACTCGCGCACAGATGCCCCGCGAATCGCACATCCCGTCGCATTAACTCCTTGGCAGGACAAGCGACACCTCCGGCAGGCAAAGCGTGCGTCGTTTCGTCTCCGTCATAATGACCGTGTCATAAAAGGTGCGCCACATTATTTAAATTTATATCCTTTTCCTTTTCCTCTCTCTCTCTCTCTTGCCACAGGGACCGGGAAAGGGGATATTGCGAAAAGGATCCTTCTCGGCGAAGGAAACGGGCCCCGAGCCCTCTTACTGATCAGGGGTTCGAAGGTTGCGCCCTCCGGGGTTCGATAACCGCCCAAGAGCACTCGGGCTCCGAGCCCATTACTGATCAGGGGTTCGAAGGCTGGCCCCTCGGAAGGGTTCGACAGCCGCCCCAGAGCACGCAGAGTTAGGGATGACCCTGGGTACGTCCGTTACATGGCCGAGGCTCAGGCTACGCTCCCGAGGTACCCTAGGACATTTCCGAGACCAGCGGGAACGATTTGTAATGGAATCCCACCGGAGGGAGGCATCGAGCCCTCGGATCCTATCGAATGGGTCCGGGTCCAGCAAATCACCTGCATGTACTTTTGGAACATGCCTCTGGGCCACTAGCCGACCCTTATCGAACGGGGCTCGGGCGTCCACTCGGATTACCCGTTAGCATCTCACTGGAAACACCGTGTTCGGTGCCCCCCGGGGGTAACACGACACTTTCCCCCCTTCCACCTTGCGGAAAGGCGATGAAGGGGCGTACAATAAAAGTCGAGACGGTCCTTGATCGTCCTCTCGCTCCGTGCAGAGGCTCGGGGGCTGCTCTCGCACCAGGCTACGGCCAAACCGTTGACCACGTCAACAAACCAGCTTGAAAACTCGGAGCCTGACCGTGCACCTGGGCTGCGGCCGAGCCGCATGAGGGAACGACAAGGCTGACCGAGGCATCACAAGAAGGATTAAGACCTCAGAGGAGTCAAACCACTCCTCCGAGGCCTCGGGGGCTACACCCGGCGGGTGCGCTCGCGCGCACCCACCGGAACAAAGCATAACCGAGAAGGGCCGGTCCCCTTGCGAAAAATCCGGCAGAACCTCCAAGCGAGTACCTACACTCCCTTCAAGGCTTAGGGGCTACTGTCGGGGACCGTAATTAGGGGTACCCCCAATGCTCCTTAATCCGGCTGGAAAACATCTTCAGAACAAACCATAAACGAACGATAAAGCGCGGGCTTCGTCTACCAAGGGACGCGACCTCATCCGAGCCCAGCCTCGGGCCAGGACAGTAGTCCTAGACGAATTCACGCCTCGCCCGAGGGTCCCCTCAGTCAGCAGACACACCCTTGGCTCGCCCGAAGTCTACCGCAGGCAAGCTTTGTCGTACAGCGACCTCGTCCAAATCGCCTTACCAACCGACCGTATCGCATGCGCATTTAATGCGGGGATCGCCTGACACCTTATCCTGACACGCGTGCCTCAGTCGGCAAGGTCGAAGTGACCGCAGTCACTTCCCCTCCCCCTTTTTACTGACCGTTCTAACAGGAAAACGACGTTGTTCACCCCGCTCCGGCAACTGTGCCAGCCACCACGGAAAGGTTGACAACAGCAAGTCACGCCCTCCCTCGAGTTCGGCCTCGGACGCAACAGGGAGCTCCGCCTCGCCCGACCCCAGACCTCGGCCTCAGCTTCGGCCTCGGGAGAAGGTCTCCGCCTCGACCAACCCCGACCTCGGCCTTGGGAGAAGGACTCCGCCTCGCCCGACCTCAACCTCGGCCTTGGAGGAGTCGCCGCCTCGCCCGACCTCGGCCTCGTATCAGCTACGCTACTGGAGATTCATCATTACCCTACCCTTAGCTAGCCGTCTCAGGATACGAAGGGACAAGACCGGTGTCCCATCTAAGTTACTCCGGTAACAGGTAATGATGGTTCCTCGCGTGCGCCCATGACGTCGGCTGCTCTCAACCCCCTACGGAAGCAAGGAAACGTCAGCAGGATCCATGCCGCACCATCAGCTATGCTTCTACGGGGCTCAAGGCACTTCTCCGACGGCCACGTTATTATCTCTACAGGGCTCAAGGCACTCCTCCGACGGCCACGTTGGTACATCTACAGGGCTCAAGACGCTTCCCCGACGACGACGTTATTATCTATATAGGGCTCAGGGCACTTCCCTGCTAGTCGTGTTAGCTCCAAGCTACACCCCCATTGTACAGCTGGGCATCTCCTTGTGTCTATAAAAGGGGGTGTCCAGGGCCCCACGGGGGCAGGGGAAGGACGGGAGAGAAAGGGACGAACGTGCAGCGTACGAACACACGGACGCACGATGCAAACGAGCAGAGGCAGGCAGAGTAGGAGAGACGCGGCGGAGGCAGCCCCAGACGGCTCGCCTCAAGGCCGAACCCTCTCCTTCTCTCTCTCGCTCTCGTTCTCGCTCTCCCGCAACGCTTGTAACCCCTACTGCAAGCGCCCCCTGGTGCAGGATAATATAAGCCTCATCCCATCGCTTGTGTTCTATCTTGCATCAACCCATCTGGACAGGGGCACGCGACACTAAAATTCACTAGTCGGTCCGGTTGAGGGCCCTCCGGGTCCGAAACACCGACACTAGTAATCCTATATCATGGAGTTAGTGTGGACAAAATTGATTATAAAGTTTAAATGCAAAACAAGTTTATGCTATTCATTGATCGGTTGTTCTTTAGTGAGTTGGTTGCTAGATCTAGAAAGGAGCTGCGATGTGATGAAAATGAGGATCATATCTCAGTTGTGGGGTACTTCATATAGGTTTTAAAGACTCAATTATAAAGAAGATGACCTCAATTTTGTCTAAGTATCATTAGTAGAATTATATAAGATCGATGATGAGAACTCGAACCTAATATTTGGATGTGGTTATGCTTAAGGTGTCCATTAATCCCACCCTTCACGGGTATCTACTAGAATTTAGTGATCCGGCCTCCATGACCCTCCGATATCTAACCATGAGGTGGACGATAAAGATGTGGTTATGGTACCTTGAATGAGGTTGGAGGCTCTCAACCTATTAGAAATAAATGTCGCACGAATGATGTCATGGCGACTTTCATTCAAGTAAGTGACACAGTAAACATTTTACTCTCTCTGTCCCAAAATAAAATTTGTTTTTACCTTTTTACTTAATTCATACATTAATTAATGCATTTGTTGTATATATGTGTTTATATTTATCATCATCTATTTGAACATAGATATAAAAATTTAAATCTAAAGTGACTAATATTTTAGAACAAAGGAAGTACTTTTTAGGTTCTCTCCTTAACTCCGTCTATTTGTCTCTATCGTGCCGTTTTTGAGCTTGTGATGCAGGGGATACTCCGACGGCCGAACTGCCGTGGATTTCATTTCCTGCAAGCCAACGCACTGATATACCCACCGGCCCAGCGGACTGCGCGGCCTAGGCAGCCGCTTGCTGTGCGGCCCAAACAAATGCCGTGGCACCGGTGCCGGACCCGCCCGCTGCTCCCCATTCTCACTCGCCTGCATTTTACCATTTCTGTACAAAAAAAAAAGGACCAATCGGCAATCGCGGAAAGTTTTCTGCTGATTCATAGCTCCCAAACGCCCCCTCCTGTTACAATTTATACATCGTTTGCATAGCAAAAAATACGTATATACAAAAGCCAAAACCCAAGCAACCTACAGAAAAAACAAAACCCATAATAACATATAGTTTGAGACAGACAGAGGATGGGACTGAACATGGCTGAACAGCCCACATGAGCTTCATGTTCAAAACTAGATCGTATGCTAACTATATTAGCAGTTACGTTATATACAAATGTACTACTCAAGTCCAATGTATGCTTCAACATGAAGCTCCAGTGTAGGTTTCAGATAAAGGACTGATTGATACGCTGATGGTCACAGAAACATCGTTGAGGGCAGCATCGCTCGGTCAGTAACTCAGTAGTGAGTAGCCCTGCACCTTCAGATTCAGACAGTATGGCAGTGCAGTAGGCAAAGCACACGAAACGAATCACGCAAACCACGTCAGCTGGGTGTGGATTATTTTAGCCTCCTCTTGTAAACTATAGCTAGCTACCTGCCGTAGCCGTACACCTAATGACCTACTGGTGCCTCCTTCCAAGCAAGATCCGGGTCAACACACCATCACATATCATCTAGTTCTATGTAACGTGCATCGGCACGCTCCTGACGACGATTCATACGCACCCCTGAGCCATTTGGGCCGTGATCTTCTTCGTCTTTACCGATGCCATCGTCCGGACTTTTTATGTCACCCAGAGCTCTCTTCGCGTACACCGTGAAGGCGACCGTGAGGGCGATAGCGATGACGAAGGAAATGGCATTGTATGCTATTTCCACTGGTGTCATCTTATAGTTACCGTACTTCATGTCAGCCAATGTACGTATTAAACGCCCACTGCACCAAAAAAAAAAAACACGGCAACATAAGCAAAACACAGGGAACCAATATAAATGCATTCCATAACTTAGTAAGTACATTGGGTGAGTTGTCCCAATATACTGGGAACCAAAAAACCTCAATGAAGTTTTCAAATAAACTAAATAAACTTCTACATGGTCAGATATATTATATAGTACTCCCTCCATCACAAAATATTAGTTGTTGTAGCTCTTTATTTTTTATGTCTATATCAAAATGGATGATGAATCTAGACACGTATATGGAACACATTAATTATTGTATGAATCTATTAAAAAGGTAAAACGGATTTCAATATTGTATGAATCTACTTGAGGCAGTAGCTTATAAGAAGAGTACACCAAGAAGCAAGATATCCATCAACTGGTGAACTTACATAAGAAACAATGATTGGTTAGATTCATGGTCCGAAATTCAGCATGCTAGTTTATCAGTACGCGAATCATGTGAAAAGAATTCACACAAAAGTAGAGGTGAGAATCATGTGAAAAGAATTCACACACAAGTAGATGTTACAGATTTACATGGTAGATGAAAAAAGAACATGCTAAAACTCAATGGATCGATAATCTGCAATGTATTAGAGATCATGTCTAACCTGTAGATATAAATGAAGGCCTCAGGTACCATTCCAGCAATAGAACCACATAGATAAGGGTTGAACTTAATTTCTGTCACAGTCACGGCATAATTAAAAATCGTATATGGGAATGGTGAGATTCTGAAAAGCGCGACAACCCGAAACTGCTGGAACCAATTTCCTTCACCGGCGAGTTTTATTAGTGCTATCTGCTGAGGCCACTTTGTCAGCCATACCTGTATTTTTAGAAAAAAGAAACAGAGAAAGGAAGTAGAGAAAAAAAACGAATCAGGGAATAATCCTAACATAGAAAAGATCTACCTCTTAAATTACAAATCACAGAACATATGGCTTAGAAATTTTACATGCAGACGTTCACGGAACAATGAACCAATCCAATATGGTACCACCATGCCAATAGTAGTCCCGGCCATTATAATCAAGAAACCCCAACCATATCCAAAGATCATTCCTGCTAACCACATAGAAGGTCCAGAAGGAACTAGAATAACTGGAAAGAGAGCCAAAGATGCAACGAGAACAATAGCTAATACTGGACGCCCAAAAGCACTGGCTTCCCATTGCATGATTGGCAAGAGAACCTACAACAAACAGGAAAAGTACATGTATCAATAATTTGGAGAAGTGCTGTGAGAAAGCATGTAACTAACACAAAATAGCATGAAGAAGGATGGCACAAGCGATAATTTCATAAAGACAGACCACAAAATACAATTCACTTCAACTACAACATATCGTATCAACTTATCAACTGCTTGTTACAAAATGATAAGAGTGTGCTAGGATGTTTGCCACTTGAAGTACAGCATACTCACTGTTTTTAAGAAAAAAAATCACCAGTGTTGTAGGATACAATGAGACATGGGCCCTGGTACCATGTGTTTGTTACTGAGTGATAATTTCTGAACTACAAGCTTTATGGCATATATACATCTAAAACCTACTTATTTTTTTATTCCAAATAGCATTAAAAAGATATTTAAGACATCTTGCATATTCTTTATCATGGTGAAAGGGCTTCTAGCTGAGTCGATAAGTGATCTGAGTTGCACTCTTTAGGTCCTGAGTTCGACTCCTCGTGGGAGCGTAAAAGCACATGTCTAAGGCCACAAATTTCAGGATGAGGTTAAAAAAACCTCTCGCCTGTCTCAGGCAGTGGCGGACACACCGCCCGGCCGCCCCGAGCGGCTGCCCGGGCTCACCTGCTGCAAACGTGTAGAAATATATGTATTTCAGCAGTAAAATATACTTTAGTGTGGGCAACAATTAAGCTTTATGTTTGTGGCAATGTTATCTTTTAATATTTGCCCAGGCTTTGGAAATTTTCTGGGTCCACCACTGGTCTCACGCCAAAGCACATGTCTATGGCATGGTCCCGGTCATTCTTACATGGTATACGGTGTTGTTGTGTATAGACGAGGCAGGGGTTCAAGGGTTTCTCGACCAAGGTGAGGTCTTCTTATTAATGTAATACCCCTCGTAGGTCAAGTTTTTTATACTACCTCTGTCTCAAAATATACTTTGTTTTAGACTAAACATGCATTCATTAATTAACCTATGAATGTAGTTTGTTTGTATATCTATTTTCATTATTATTCATTCGAATGAGGTCAGAAAAAAAGAGGGCTAGAAAGAACTATATTTTGGAATGGAGGGAGTATTGTTTATCATGATAGTTTGAAGTAATTAGCAAGCATAAGAAACATATATCTTGAAGGTTCGAGGCATATGTACCATATCAATCAAGCAAGCCATCAGACAAAAAAATGTAACTATCCTTTAAGTGCTTTTGAAGTAGCATATTTCAGTTTATCTCTGAAATCTAATTGTTGTTGTCCTAGCATTATCCTAATGATCTGATTCATCTATGCAGATGACAAGACCTTTCAGGTTAGAGAAAAGAATGCCTGCAGAAGTGGTGATAAAGAGTATCAGTGCTCACCTTCTCAAAGACAAAGGGGACCCCCCATTTCACGAAGACATAGCCCACTAATATAAGAAGGAAGCAGCCAAGCAGAACTTTCATCCACCAAATGAAAGATCTTGACTTTGGTTGCTCAGATAAAATTGTCGTGCCAACATCAGATGTTGCATGTTGAGCTCTTGTAACCAGCCTCTCATATTCATCATCCTTTCTGCTCTGCTCAGAATGGTCAACTGCTGCGCATGACGCCCCGGCTGATGACCTTGGCATGTCTACCACTGCCTCTTCGCTTCTGTTTATCAACCAAATAAAACATATCAATGTAAGTCTGTGACATACTTGTGCTGTATACTAGAACAGCTTATGAAACTGTGCCAGAAGGCTACCATGTAGCATATATCCAAGAAGCGAACTAATCAACTGAGGAACCTTAAATGGTTCGCATGCTATCGTAATGAGATCTCATTTTGCAATATATACAATACCACGGTATTCACGCATGCACAATAGAAACCCAGCCAACGGAATGAGGGGAACATAGGTTCTAGGTTGCAGTCTCTTTGGAAGTTGAAGTGCAGGTGCTCTCTGGCTAAAATTAGCAGTAAAACATTTCCTGCCCTCTTTATTTGAAGGTCACATTTGACGACCCTAGTGAAACAAAGTCGAATTTACCCACACAAAAGGGTCCGCCGTGTGTTCTTTGTTTGGTGTAGTATTGCAACTACATCAGTGGAAGAGCAAGATTGTCAAAAGCATCCACTTGTGTTCATCAGTTCATCCACATCCACAGTAGTCTATGAAACCACCCACCACCACCAGTCGGTACAGTGCAACGGCCAGTGGCCCAATCGAGAATACTCATACGAGAGAGATTTTAGTATACTTGGATAGGATTGGAAGTTGGAACATCATTAACTAGTAGCAATAATTATGTTCCCCAAATTCGACCAAACTTCGGATTCTACGTTTTAAAAAAGGTCCACGGGCGGCGCGTGCGTGACACTGGCACTCGGGGTGACCACACGGCGCCGCGTGGCGTGGCACGGACGCTCGGCGGCTCCGGTGGGTGGCCGGCGGCCATTCTTGGAAACTTAAGCGCACCGAGCAAGGAAAAGGTGTGGGGGCCACGGGACATTCCCGACCAAGCGGAAGGAAGGAAGGGAGCAAGAAGAACATCTTCCTCCCGGAACGCAATCTGTGCCTGCGGGACGGACGAATGAAAACCCCCTGAAGAAGCGCCAATCCACCTGTGCCTGCGGGCGGCAGCTACACCACACCTCACGACCTTAAGAAGAACTCTAACGCAACAGAAATACCGAGCAGAGTCTCTCAAGCCTGCAGCCGAAGCAAAATTTCCAGTGGGGGGGAAGGGATGAGAGGAAGGAAAGAGGTAATCTGAAGTTGATGAAGAAGGTTTTTTTTTTTGACCCCGCGCGCGTACCTGGCCATCTCGGCAGTCTCGAGCGGGAGGACGCGCGCCATGGAGGAGGAGGGATCGACGGGGAGGAGAGCCCACAGACGGGGATCAGAGCATTTGTTGCGACTCGGCTCGTCTCGGCACCCTGGTCTCCGGTTCCCTCCCTTGTTTCTGGAAGCGGCGTGACTCGGTGGAAGGAGAGAGAGGCGAGGGGGAAGAACGAGAAGCAAAGGTAGCAGGCAGCGCACACGGAACTAGAAAAAGGAAAAGGGCGTACGCTGCTGCTGCTGGTGCTGCTTCTGCTCTGCGCCTTTGGCAGGGGAGGGGGATGACTGGATGACCGAAACGCCCCCGCGCGTTAATTGCGCCCTGGGGGTTGTTGCGATGCGTCGGACGGAACTGGCCCTGGCCGCGGCCGCGGCCGCGGCGGATGAGAATAATAATATTCGGCGGCGCGCAGGAGTCTCAATGACGCGCGGGGGCGCGGAGGTCAGGTCTCTGGGGTGGGGTGGTGGTGGCAGCGGCGGACGGGACGGGACGGGACGGGGGGTCGTGGGTGGGATTCGAATCGGCGAATGTCGCGAGTTGCGAGGGGAGGAGACGCGTGGATTCTAAAGCTCGTCGGCCGGCGGACGTTGCCACGTGCGCCCGCCGGCGCGGTCAGATGCAGCGAGCGCGAGCGCTCAGGAACCGCCCGAGGGCATGTACAACCCCGGCCTCTTGATGGGTATTGTGTCAATTGGAAAAAAAAATACAAGACTAAGAGACTGTCCTATATATATTGTTTTTTAACTGCGTTTATAATTTAGCATGTGTTTGATTTCATAACAACGTGGATCGAGTTGGAGCCGACCTATTTTTCTGAGTTGGGTTGGATCCGTTCCTTGTTTGATTTTAGTGACATGTTGAACCTAGTTTCTTGTTTGATTACAGGATTAAAATGAGTTAGAGTTGTACCATCTCTTGTTTGTTTCGTGATGAAGGATGAACTGAATATACCTTTCTGGTCATATTACCACACTCAGGATGATATATTCAATTCAATAAGATGTCGTCATTCAAAATAAATGAAACTGACACTATTTTAATACTTGACGAATCTATAAGCATAAGATATAAATAAATTAAAGCCATTATTAACTAAGTCATAAATTTTTAGTGACGAGGTCTCAATGTTATATTTTAGTCATAATTAAAGAAACATCCCAATAACATCAAGATGCATTTCAGTGAATTTGTAACATTTGCCATCACTAGCAGGCTTGTCTAGGCGGTGACTAACACTGACCTTTAACTGTTCGATGACAGCACTAACAAGGCTCGCGGGTTGTGCCTACTAGAGAACACGTTGGTATCGGAGGGTAGGCCAGCGGGGGACTGACGACGAGAGACATGCGGGGGATTAAAGTCGGAGGGTAGCTTGGTGGGGGTCCCTCGTCCCAGCCGACAGTGACGAGTGACGGTGCGCTCCTGTGCTGGTCTCGAGTGGATAAGACATGGGTGACGAGAAGGTAGAGAGAAAGTGGGTTGAAATGGTTCGATTGTTTTTAGGAATCAATAGAACCCATATTTTTAATAAGTATTTCGACCCAGAACCAACCTAATTCGTGAGCTTTTTGAATCAAACACGAGTTGTTGTAAGTTAAACTCGTTCAACCCACATCAATCCGCTAACTAAACACACCTTTAATGTCTTAGAATTATATTATACAATCTCTTAACTGTATCTTATACTCAAAAAACCAAATCAGAGACCCCGAGGGATCTGTGTTGGGGTGGACGGGTACGGGTAGGGTAGTAGCAGAGTAGTGCTCTGTAGCTCTGCTTTGCTTGCTTCGAAGGGAAGCAACTCAAGCAAGTACTCAAACCCTTCTGACTTGTCAATCTCTCCTGGCTGGTTTTGCTTGAAAAAGTTGGAACTGCTCACGTATTCAGCTCTACTAGAAGATTAGAAAATCCCGCGCCATTCTTTTGTCATCTCCATCCCGCCCGTCATGCCTGGTTTGCACAGAGCCGTCATGCCTGACTGAATGTGGCGAGCAGCCATACGTGGAATTTGACCGTTCGCGTTTGGACTCTGTGAACGATGTAGTAGGAGTATTATTGTAAACGAACACTAGTTCATTTGGCATCTTCCTGTTGCGTCGAAACAAATCGTTGTTTTGTTAGAAAAAATAGTCATTTACAGTTTTAATTTAATCTAAAAAAATAGTGTGATATATATAATGATATGTATGTGTATATGTGTATAACTACTCATATAATCAATAAACAGCAATAAAACATGCACAAATATAAAGAACAGAAAAAACCCTGCGGAAGGACCGATGCTCAAGGCATCAGTAACTCCATTCACACTAGACATCTCGTGTGTATGTTCGATGTAGTAAGATGTACGTTGTGCAGTCCCTCGAACGGTCGCCGGAAGACGAACAAAAGCACGCGTCGCCTGGGAAAGACGACGACGAACAGGATATAGACGAAGCGTTGTTGTCTCGAACGGATCACGCGAGCAGTCGCGAGTACGTTCCCCCAAAAATCTGATATCGCCCGCACACTCGTACAAGTGTACCTCCATGGACGACGATTTCGGAGGCCTGCTCTCCCACTCTATGTGCTCGCAGAAGGTGGGACGAGGACGTGTTGTTTGCAACGCGTGTGAGAGATCATGTGTAACCGGAAAGAGTCCTCCCTCTCAATTCTTATAGACAGTCAGAAGGAGGGAGAAGAACGACAAAAATCGATCGTGCCATTAGAACTAAAAAAACGACGAGTAACTGACATCCGTTACCGCCCATAAGATAGGAATCAGACAATCATCACTCTAGATAAAATATGCAACCGTTTGAAAGAAATATTCGGACCAATGTCTGATCTATCACGGCCTGACCGGCGGTGACGCGTGCGTGACAGTCCTTCATTAATTTATCAACTTCTAAATAGATGCCCAACGGTCCACCTATTTAAGTTGATTGATTTATCCCTTGATTTTCAATATGGTGCTAAATTATTAGTACATCACAGCATTTAAAATGTGTCATTATGATTAACTATTATTAAATATTAATAGGGTCAAGACTACATTTTCGTTGTTGTCTTTGACTATAGTAATACGTCTTTGATCTTTCGGATGGGTTGGGGTATGATAGTTCATCTTGAATGGATATGATTCGAATACAAGTGCGATAGGTACAAGTTTTACCCACGAAAAACACTAGTCTGGTTCTAGGATATACCAGGTTATATAAACTGTTCCCGAGTTCGGCCAAGTCATCCATAGGCAGGTAGCAGGTTGATGGTGAGCTGTACCTCACGCCCGACCTCCTATCGAATCCATGGAACATCCAGTCACAACACAATAATATTAGTATTCAACTCACCATACCTATAATATGACAAGTGGTATGTGTGATTAATGTTCAAAAGTTACTACGACATATGCAATGTTCTCAGCCAGTTCAATAGCTTTTGGCTCGAGGTCAACGTCGTTCTCGAGGCTCGCGACGCTTGTGATTGCAATATGATGCGTTAGATGTATGATGATGATCATGTATGAAAAGCATTCGGTACTCTCTTAGACCCAATTTATAATTCGTTTGCCTTTTTTACCAAGTTTAACTGACACATCTTATTCAAAAATTTTGCGAGAATTAGAAAACTCAAAGCTATGCTTAAAGTATGTTATATGATAAACGATATCACAGTAAAAACTAATCATACTTACGAAAATTTTCTGAATAAGACGAGCCGATCAAAATTGAGTTAAAAAGTCAAACGAATTATAAATTAAGACAGAGAGAGTATATATCTAGGTTTATAGAGCACCTGTATTTATGGACCGTTTGTGGAGCTCTAGCCAAAACATGCCATGTGCTAGATCTATTAGGATGTCTAGGATGTCTCCAGCAGCCTTCCTATCCCACCTCATATTGCACCCTCTATTTCAAACTTCACTCTGTAAACAGTGCAGTCCACAGTACAAAACAGTCTCTGCACTTGCGTCTGGCCATATTATTCCCTTCTGATGCGATGAAGCTCTTTATATGTCTCATCTATCTGTTGTCGAAACTGAGCGACTCGAAGCATCTTTTGTTTCTAAATATTGATATGTTTTAGATGGCTTCAGTCCTTCAATCTCTTCATCAACATTATCTGGCTCAACGAGGAGCTCTTTCACTTTCCTCTTTTCTTGCCTTCGGTCTATGACTTCAATATGATGAATAGCTTCTGTGTGATCTTAAGCCTTCAGGTTTAACAAGACGGCTAGCACCACCAAACCTATCTTTGTCCCTTCGTGGAGACGTGATTATGGTCGTCGATGAGTTCACCAGAGGTAGGCACCAAATATTGGGACCTGTCAAAGTTCTTCAAAGGTCTCTTAAGCCAAACTTAGCGCCTAGAAACTATAGACCTTCGAGAGCTCTCCTAGACGAATATGATACAAAATCTAGGCAACCGAGTAACCGACCCCTGTAGAAGTAGTATTGTTCACCTATTTATAGTGTTGGACCAGTGTACATCTCTAAATGGAATTATAGGAATGCCCTTCATCCTCTACCAAGATTCTACATCACTAGAGATGGGTAGTTGTGTCTTTACAGGAGAGACCTATCATGCAAACCTCCTCTTCCTTCTATGTAGCTTCCCCTTCCGCACCGTCCAAAGGGGATCCTGATAACAGTCTAGCTTTCTCCCTCTTTTCATCTCCGACTTATCATTTGCCAACTTCGTAGACTAGTCTAAAGCTCCGATTCAATCTATGGTCTAAAGGTGTCTTCCCTAAAACACACTAAATGTCACTTCTTGTTAATATATGGACCTTCGACTAAGAATCTTCTCTCTATTAGTCGCATATACTTGCAATAAATGCGTTGGAGAGAGTAGAGGTACCATATAAGGCTACCAACTCTATTGTCTCCTCTGATCCTAGGAATGATTGGAAGACCTCTGGTCGCTCGGGACAAGGTTTCACAGGTATGATAGCATAGGCAAGGACCCAAGCTACTTGCATCACTAAAAAATTCAATTGAAGAAGCTTAACTTGTAGTTGAAAACGTCACCAAAGCACATCATCCTAAAGATGGAGCCCCTAAAGTGGCAACTCAACATGAAGTTGACCTGGTACCTTAAGGACCCCATCCTGAATATGTAAATCTCAATGCGTTGCACACACATTATCACATTGGAATGCCCTAGCTCGGTCGTTGTGGGAAATCACAACGAGCTAGAGAATGATCATGAGAAGATTGCCACTAACTATGTGGAATCAGAAGAGCCGTATAATAGAAAGACCATTACTATCAGCATTTATTTTGCCTGAAAATTGCTAGCTCAATATATATGAACATAGAATCGGAGTCCATGGCAGAGTGCTAGAAGCACTTAGATGGGGAAAAATGGAAAGCAATAATTGAGACAAAGTTGCGCTCGCTTTTATCAAAGCGAGGGTTTTGGGCCTACAACCCCAACACCTCCAAAAGTTATCCCTATATGATGCAAATGGGTCTTCTTCCAGAAGAGGAATGAACATGGACAGGTGGTGAGATACAAAGCAAAACTGGTGGCACAAGGGTTCATGCAGAGATCTTATGATGAAACTTACTCTCCTTGTCATGAGTGGCATAATGTTCTCTTATCGTATACCTATGGTAGTTAACTTTAATCTAAAAATGCACTTGATGGATGTTGTGACAACATATTTGTATGTGTCATTGGATTTAGAAATCTATATGAGGCCCCTAAAGGATTAAACATCCTTGAAAGAAATCAAAACTACAACATGTTTAGAGTATGCCTGCAACGGTCGTTGTATTGGTTAAAACCTCTAAGGATGTGGTTCAACCAATTGAGTAACTTTCTCCTAAAGAGAGGTTACACAAAAAATGATGATTGTCCCTATGACTTCATAAATAAGTCCAACGATGGACTTCACATCATCTCAATTTATGTTAATGATTTGAACGTCATCAGAACTAGGGACATTGAAGAAGCAATGACTTACCTCAACATGGAGTTTGAGATAAAAGACTTGGGTAAAACCAACTTATGTGTACACCAGGGCAGATGCCACCCTCTTAAACCACCATGGTGGTCCGATTGCTAGAAGTGGATAAGTCTCATTTAGACCCAAGGATAATGATGGTAAAATGTTGGAACCCGACGTTCCCTACTTGAGAGCCATTGGTGCATTAATGTACCTGGTGAAATGCACAAAACCTGATATTGTGTTCATAGCAAGGTACGATGCTACCCAACAAAGAGATATTGGGTTGGTGTCCAAACTACCCTTAGGTGCCTACAATGTACCCCAAGACTTTGGGCTATGGTTCCCAAAGAACCAAGTCCCAACCATGGTTGGATATGTGCATGATGGCTATATGCCCAATTCGCATGATGGTACTGGATTTGTATTTCTCTATGGTGGTACAACCATTTCATGGAGGTCTATGAAACAGATCTTGGTTGATTTGTCAACTAACCACTCAGAGATAATTGCATTTTATGGGCCACACAATAATGTTTTTAGCTTAGATGGATGGTTAGTCACATCTAAAAGTTATGTGGTCTAGATCTTGACACAGCCTTCAATGTCATCTAAGAAGATATTGTTGCTTATGTCACACAAAAGCATGTTGCCCCAATGTTCTTTTATCCCCACGAGCTCTAGAAGATCATGAAGATGAAAACTAATTCTTGTGAAAACCTAGTAAAGTTTGTGATGATCTCTAGTTTCCATGTATGTGTCCATGGAATTGGCACAAGACAAGATAACTAACCACTCAGAGATAATTGCATTTTATGGGCCACACAATAATGTGTTTAGCTTAGATGGATGGTGAAAGGAAAATAGGGTCAAACCTTTTCCTAAATGATTTTGGTGATTGAATTGCCCAACACAAATTATTGGACTAACTAGTTTGCTCTAGTTTATGAGTTCTACAGGTGCCAAAGGTTCAACACAAACCAATAAAAAGTCCAAGAAAGGGTTCAAATAAAAAGAGCAAAAAGACAACCGAAGGCTGCCCTGGTCTGGCGCACCGGACTGTCCGGTGTGCCACCGGACAGTGTCCGGTGCACCAGGGTGGATCAACTCTGAACTGCTCAGCTTCGGGAATTTGGGGAGGCACTCCGCTATAATTCACCGGACTGTCCGGTGCAACATCGGACTGTCCGGTGTGCCAGCGGAGCAACGGCTATCTGCGCCAACGGGCGTCTGCAAAAGTGAACAGTATACGTGAACAGTGACTGTCCGGCGTACCAAACAGTGAACAGTGACTGTCCGGTGCACCACCGAACTGTCCGGTGGCCCCACATGTCAGAGCTCCAACAGGCGAACCCTAATGGTTGGGTGATGTGGCTGGCGCACCGGACAGTGTCCGGTGGCACACCGGACTGTTCGGTGCGCCATACGACAGCAGCCATCCCCAACGGCCACTTTGGTGGTTGGGGCTATAAATACCCCCCCCCCCCCCAACCACCACTCATTCAAGGCATCCAAGTTTTCAGCCATTGCATTCAATACAAGAGCTCTAGACTTCACTCCAAGACACAAACAAAGAGATTAAATCCTCTCCCAAGTTCAAAGATCATTCCAATCAAATAGTGACTAGTGAGAGAGTGATATTTGTGTTCTTTTGAGTTCTTGCGCTTGGATCTCTTTCTTCTTCCTTCTTTCTTGTTCCCAACTCAATTGTAATCAAGACAAGAGACACCAATTGTGTGGTGGTCCTTGTGGGGACTTAGTGTCCCGTTTGATTGAGAAGAGAAGCTCACTCGGTCTAGGTGACCGTTTAAGAGAGGGAAAGGGTTGAAAGAGACCCGGTCTTTGTGACCACCTCAACGGGGAGTAGGTTTGCAAGAACCAAACCTCGGTAAAACAAATCATCGTGTCACACTCGTCATTTGCTTGTGATTTGTTTTCGCCCTCTCTTTCAGACTCGATTTTATTTCTAACACTAACCCTGGCTTGTAGTGTGTGCTTAAGTTTATAATTTTTAGATTCCACCTATTCACCCCCCTCCAGGCGACTTTCAATTGGTATCAGAGCCCGATACTTCATTAGAGCCTAACCGCTCGAAGTGATGTCGGGATATCATGCCAAGAAGGAGATGGTGACCGGCGAGAAGCCCACCACAAGCCACGGGAAGGCTCCATCGGGAGAGTCCCGCAACAAGAAGAAGGAGGAATCACCTCCTCACAAGTCGCATCGGAGTGGCGACAAGAAAAAGAAGATGAATAAAGTGGTCTACTACGAGACCGATTCTTCATCACCATCTACCTCCGGCTCCGACGCGCCGTCCGTCACTTCTAAGCGCCATGAGCGCAAGAAGTTTAGTAAGATCCCCTTACGCTATCCTCGCATTTCCAATCATACTCCATTACTTTCGGTTCCATTAGGCAAACCACCGGCTTTTAACGGTGAAGATTATTCTAGGTGGAGTGATATGATGAGATATCACCTAACCTCACTCCACAAAAGCATATGGGACATTGTTGAGTTTGGAGTACTGTCGGTGTTTCGAAACCCGGGGGGTCCCTGGACCGACTAGTGAATCGTCGCCGTGTGCCCCAGCCCAGATGGGTCGACGCGAGGCGGAACGCGAAGGGAGGAAAGGAAGCAGCCGGAGGGAGGCAGGCGTGAGAGAGCGGATCCCGCGGCCTTCGTGTTAGCCCCGCGCCTGAGTCGGGTGCGCTTGCAGTAGGGGGATACAAGCGTCCACGCGAGAGTGGGAGCGAGCGGCCTTGCGCGAGCGCCGTCCCGTCCTTCCCCGTGCGGGCCAACCTTCAGTAAGAGGGCCCTGGTCCTCCCTTTTATAGGCGTAAGGAGAGGATCCAGGTGTACAAGGGGGAGTGTAGCAATGTGCTAACATGTCTAGCGGTGATGAGCTAGCGCCCTAAGTACATGCCATCATGGCAGCCGGAGAGGTCTTGGCGCCTAGTTCGCGTGGTGTCGTGGCCGTCGGAGGAGTGCTGGAGCCTGGCGAGAGGACAGCTGTTGGGGCTGTCAAGTCCTTGCTGACGTCCTCTTGCTTCCGTAAGGGGGCTGAGAGCCACCGTCGTCACAGAGCGTGCGGGGCGCCATCATTGCCTATCTGGCGGAGCGAGCCAGATGGGACGCCGGTCTTGTTCCCCGTAGCCCGAGTCAGCTTGGGGTAGGGTAATGATGGCGCTTCCTGTTGACGTGGTCGGTCCGTGCCCTAGGCTGGGCGAGGTGGAGGCTCCTCCGAGGTCGAGGTCGAGCCCCCGGGTCGGGCGAGGCAGAGTTCGTCGTCTTCCGGGGTTGAGCCCATGTCCGAGCCCTGGGGTCGGGCGAGGCAGAGTTCATCGTCTTCCGGGGTTGAGCCCATGTCCGAGCCCTGGGGTCGGGCGAGGTGGAGTTCGCCGTCTTCCGGGGCTGAGCCCGAGTCTGAGCCCTGGGTCGGGCGGAGCGGAGTTCGCCATCTTCCGGGGCTGAGCCCGAGTCCGAGCCCTGGGTCGGGCGGAGCGGAGTTCGCCGTCTTCCGGGGCTGAGCCCGAGTCCGAGCCCTGGGTCGGGCGGAGCGGAGTTCGCCGTCTTCCGGGGCTGAGCCCGAGTCCGAGCCCTGGGTCGGGCGGAGCGGAGTTCGCCGTCTTTCGGGGCTGAGCCCGAGTCCGAGCCCTGGGGTCGGGCGAGACGGAGTTTCCTATGACGCTCGAGGCCGGCCTTGGCTGCTGTCAGCCTCACTCTGTCGGGTGGCTCAGCAGTCGGAGCGGCGCAGGCGGCGCTGTCCTCTTGTCAGACCGGTCAGTAGAGCGGCGAAGTGACCGCGGTCACTTCGGCTCTGTCGACTGGTGGGCGTGCGTCAGGATAAAGGTGTCAGGCCACCTTTGCATTAAATGCCCCTGCGATTTGGTCGGTCGGCGTGGCGATGTGGCCAAGGTTGCTTCTCGGTGAAGACTGGGCCTCGGGCGAGCCGATAGTGTGCCCGTTGCTGGAGGGGGGGTCCTCGGGCGAGACGTAGGTTCTCCGGGGTCGGCTTCCCTTGCCCGAGGCTAGGCTCGGGCGAGGCACGATCGTGTCCCTTGGATGGACCGATCCTTGACTTAATCGCACCCATCAGGCCTTTGCAGCTTTGTGCTGATGGGGGTTACCAGCTGAGATTTAGGGGTCTTGAGGGTACCCCTAATTATGGTCCCCGACAGTAGCCCCCGAGCCTCCAGGGGAGTACTAATACTCGCTTGGAGGCTTTTGCCGCACTTTTTTTGCAAGGGGACCAGCCTTTTTCGGTTGCATTCTGTTCCGGTGGGTGCGCACGAGCGCACCCGCCGGGTGTAGCCCCCGAGGCCTCGGAGGAGTAGTTTTACTCCTTCGAGGTCTTAATGTGTTTCGCAACACTTCGGCTGGTCTAGTTGTTCCCTCATGCGAGCTGGCCGTAGCCCGAGTGCACGGTCGGGTCCCAAGTTCTCGGGCTGGTATGTTGACGCTGTCAACGGTTTGGCCGGAGTCGGGTTTGCGAGAGCAGCCCCCGAGCCTCTGCACAGGGCGAGAGGACGATTAGGGATAGACTTGACTTTTTTACATATGCCCCTGCGTCGCCTTTCCGCAAGGAGGAGGGGGGGGAAGCGCCATGTTGCCCTCGGTGGGCGCCGAACATGGTGTCTCCTATGAGCTGCTGGCGGGTAATCCGAGCGGACGTCCGTGCCCCATTTGTTAGGGGTCGGCTAGAGGCCCAGAGGCGCGCCCAAAAGTACCTGCGGGTGATCTGCCGGACCCGGTCCCCTGTCGACGGGGTCCGAGGGCTCGATGCCTCCCTCTGATGGGATTCCGTTACAAGATCATTCCCGCTGGTCTCGAAAATGTCCTAGGGTACCTCGGGAGCGCAGCCCGAGCCTTGGTTATGTATCGAACGTACCCAGGGTCATCCCTCGCTCTGTGTCTGAGGCGACTGTGAACCCTTCGAGGGCCAGCCTACGAACCCCTGATCAGTAGTGGGCGCGGAGCCCAAGTGGCCTGAGGCGGCCATTGAACCCTTCGAGGGGCCGGCCATCGAACCTCTGACCAGTAGTGGGCGCAGAACCCAATCGATCTGAGGCGGCCGTTGAACCCCTCCAAGGGGCCGGCCTTCGAACCTCTGATCAGTAGGGAGGCTCGGAGCCTGTTTCCTTCACGGAGAAGGGTCCTTTTCGGGGTATCCCCCTTTCCCGGTCCCTGTTGTAAGAGAGAGAAAGAGGAAAAGGAAAAGGATACGAAGTCGAATGACGTGGCGTACCTTTTTTGACGCGGTTATTATGGCGAAGGCGAAGCGTTGCTTGCTTCTCCCGCCTGAGGCGCCGCCTGTCCCGCCGCGGAGTTAATGCGACGGGGCGAGTGGTTCGCGAGGCGGTCGTTGCGCGTGTGCGCGCCGTTCGAGGAACGGATCACGGGCGCGCCGTCTTCACGCCGTGAGAGAGGGCTCCCCCGCTGCCCCTGGATGGGACGTGAGCTTGACTGACGACGTGACCGCTGCTTCTGCCCGCCTGTCACGGCCAGTACTGCCGGCCCAATTTTGACCGCATTTGACTGTCGCGCTTGGCTGGCACTGCAGGGTTGCCTCGAGTCGCGGTATTGACTCCGCAGTCGAGGAGGCGCGGTAGTGGCGTGAGTGGCGGTGCAGTTGCTCACACGTAGCAACTGGCGCGCCGGTTGCATGACGCGTGGGCCTGGACCTCCATGCTGGGCTCGTCGGAGTCGAAGGGGCGCGCCCACTTGGCACGGTTGCATGCCGCCTGCATGGCTGTCCGCCCTTTCGCCCGCTGATCTGGGCGAAAGTGGAGGAGTGCTTGTAACCGCCGGGTGGTTGCATGCACCGCGCGCGTGGCGGTATGGCTTCTTCTCCCCTGGACCGGCTTGCATGACGTGTGGGACCCAGCCCCCGCGCCGTGGGGGGGGGGAATCTTGGAGCGTGTTGGAGAAGACTCAACCCGCAACGGTTGAGGGCGCAAGTGGGGAGAGTCGCCTTTAAAAGGGGGGGGGGGGCGACCCCCTTGGAGGGCAACCATGTCTTCGCGCTCCCTTCATGCATCGTGCCTTTCCACCTTCCGAGCCCCCCGGATGGGGGACGCCCGCGATTCTTCCGCCTTGTCGTCGGAGAAACGCAACTTCGTGGAAGTTGGTACCTTTCAGCCATCGTTCGGCTTCAAGGATTTTCATCATGCAGCCCGGCTGCATCCCCTCATCGGTGGTCACCCAAGACGGTGACCTCTAGCTTGATGGCGGGGAGAAGCGAGCCGGGCTGCGGCCTCTGCCCCTCCCTCAGCTTCAAGGATGTTCATCATCAGTGCTGGGGAGGGGAGTGTGCCGAGTTGGGGTCGGTCCCTGTGCGGGCGGCGGCCCGCTCCTTCCCTCAGTGATCGGGGGGAAGGGCGTCCGTCGTTCATGGCATGGGCAGCTGCCGCGTGCCCGGCTCTTTGAGCCGAGCGGCTTCGGAGCCGCTCTCGGTGCCGCCTTCCGCCACGGCAGCTAGAAGAGGTTCCGCCGCCGACGAGCTAGCCGGCGCCACCCACGGACTGACCTCCAACTCTTCGGCCTTCTGCCCGTCCTTGCCTCTCGAGTTGGGGGCATGGGCGAGGGCTTCATGGCAGATGCTCTGCCCTGAGGTCATCGCTGCTGCTGTTCGGCCCTCCGGGGCAGAAGTCGTCGTCGTTGTCGCTGCCGGGGCGGGCGACGACGAGCCGTTCATCGGTCTTCTGTTGCTCCGCAGGCCCCCCAATCGCGTGGGGTTGTTCGTACCTGCGGAGGTGGAACCGGAGTTCCGTTTGTAATGGCACTTTAAGTGCCGGTGTTTTGTTCAATGCGGCTGTCGAGGCCTGAACGTGTATGTACTTTCGGCACGGAGCCGTGTTTTTTCTTCATTTCGAGCACTGAGACTCGCCTTGTCGATTATCAGAACCGCTTCACCGAGCGTGAGTCGCCTCGTGCAAAGGTGACGAGTGAGGTATCCGTATCCCGGAGGAGTAGGAGTCCCTCGGCTCGGTCGGCCTTGTAGTCCGAGGCCCCTCTTGCTTAGTTAAAGGAACCCCTCGACCGCCCTTCGATGAGCCGAAGCTGGAGGTAGCGGTGTTAGCACGGATGAAGGCAGAGTTGGCTTCGAAAAGGAGGTGTAGTTGGCCAGAGCCTGGCCGGGTCGTCCACTGGCGGAACCGACGCCGGAGTTGAGCTGTCGAGGCCACAAGCCGAGCTGATGTCTTTGGGGGACAGCTGGCCGAGGCCTCGGGGTGGCCGGCCGAGCCGCCTGCTCGGGCCGGATTCTCGAAGAAGACCCTGGCGGCGATGGCCCGGGTGTGGTGCTGATGTCGTCCTTCAGAGTGGGGGCCCTCCGACCGCGTCGCCGTCCGAGGCTAGGTCAGACCCCGCCGAAGGTGTAGTTGATGCCGAGGGTGCTGCTGCCCCCTTCGGCTGTCGACGTTCGAGCCTGCAGGATCAGGTTGTCTTGTAGTGTGTGTATGTTTTCTGCGGCCGCCGAGGCCTAAACACACCGTCGTCGTGTTGTAAAGCTGCGTTTCTTTTCCTCTTGTTTCGAGTATCCAGACTCATTTGTCGGTAACAGAATTGTTTGTGCGGGCGAGAGTTGCTTTTCACGGAAGGCGATGAGTGAGGTATCCGTATCCCGGAGGCGTGGGAATCCCTCGGCTCGGTCGGCCTTGCCGCTTACGCACGCTCTTACTCGTCCATAGGGTTCTGTTACCGACGTAGTCGAGAAGGCCCGAAAAATCATTTCGGCAGAGGAGCTCTCGAGCATGAAGACTTGTTCGGTCCGTGGAGTCACTTATCCGAACGCGAGTTACTTATCGCAGAAGGTGATGAGTGAGGTATCCGTATCCCGGAGGCGTAGGACTCCCTCGGCTCGCTCAGCCTTGGCTGCTTACGTGTACTCCGTCGTTTTCAGGATCCACTTTTGAAGTAGTCGAAGAGCACGAAAGGCATTCTGGCAGAAAAGATTTTTTTCTTTTTTCGAGGAAAATTTTGACGCAGAGGGGGTTGCCCCCTTCTAGCCCCCGAGGGAGGGTCGGGCTTTGCCGAGGCAAGGCTGACCCTTCCTTGACGACCAGACTTGGTGTGTGAATGAGGTATACGAGCAACTTGAAAGCATCTTAAGGGTAGAAGCGACGTAGCTGTTGGATGCTCTAGGCGTTGCTGTAGACCTCGCCTTGGCTGTTGGCCAGCTTGTACGTTCCGGGCTTCAGGACCTTGGCGATGACGAACGGCCCTTCCCAGGGAGGCGTGAGTTTGTGCCGCCCTCGGGCGTCTTGTCGCAGCCGAAGCACCAGGTCGCCCACCTGGAGGTCTCGGGACCTAACCCCTCGGGCGTGGTAGCGTCGCAGGGACTGCTGGTACCGCGCCGAGTGTAGTAAGGCCATGTCCCGAGCCTCCTCCAGCTGGTCCAGTGAGTCTTCTCGGTTGGCTCGGTTGCTTTGGTCGGTGTAGGCCCTCGCCCTCGGGGAACCGTATTCCAAGTCCGTGGGCAAGATGGCCTCGGCCCCATAGACCAGAAAGAATGGTGTGAAGCCCGTGGCTCGGCTCGGCGTTGTTCTCAAACTCCAGACCACCGAGGGGAGTTCCTTCATCCACCGCTTGCCGAACTTGTTGAGGTCGTTGTAGATCCGAGGCTTGAGTCCTTGCAGGATCATGCCGTTAGCCCGCTCCACTTGCCCATTCGTCATGGGGTGAGCCATGGCAGCCCAGTCCACCCGGATGTGGTGATCCTCACAGAAGTCCAGGAACTTTCTGCTGGTGAACTGGGTACCGTTGTCGGTGATGATGGAGTTTGGGACCCCAAAGCGATGGATGATGTTGGTGAAGAACGCCACCGCCTGTTCGGACCTGATGCTGTTTAGGGGTCGGACCTCGATCCACTTGGAGAATTTGTCGATGGCGACCAACAGGTGCGTGTAGCCCCCGGGTGCCTTCTGCAAGGGGCCAACGAGGTCCAGGCCCCACACAGCAAACGGCCAAGTGATGGGTATGGTCTGCAGAGCCTGAGCGGGCAGGTGGGTCTGCCTCGCGTAGAACTGACACCCTTCGCAGGTGCGGACAATTCTAGTAGCGTCGGCCACCGCCGTCGGCCAGTAGAATCCTTGTCGGAAGGCGTTTCCAACGAGGGTTCGAGGTGCTGCGTGATGGCCGCAAGCCCCCGAGTGTATCTCTTGCAAGAGCTCCTGGCCTTCGGCAATGGAAATGCATCGCTGGAGGATGCCTGAGGGGCTGCGGTGATAGAGCTCCTTCCCATCTCCCAGCAAGACGAAAGACTTGGCGCGCCGCGCCAACCGCCGAGCTTCGGCTTGGTCGAGGGGCAGCTCCCCTCGGTGGAGATATTGCAGGTACGGGGTCTGCCAGCTTTGATTAGGCGTGACCTCGCTCGGTTCCCCCTCGACGCGCAGTGCCTCACCCTCGGGGGCCGAGGGTACCTCGGGCTGAGCCGAGGGTACCTCGGACTGGGCCGAGGGTACGTCGGACTGAGCCGAGGATACCTCGGACTCAGCCGAGGATACCTCGGGCGGAGCTGAAGGTGCCTCGGGCTCGGGCGTGTCCTCGGTCTTGACGGAGGGTTGATGCAGGTCTCTGGAGAATACGTCCGGGGGAACTGTTGTTCGTCCCGAGGCTATTTTAGCCAGCTCGTCCGCAGTCTCGTTGTAGCGTCGGGCGATGTGGTTGAGCTCGAGCCTGTAGAACTTGTCTTCCAGGCGCCGAACCTCATCGCAGTAGGCTTCCATCTTTGGGTCGCGACAGTGGGAGTTCTTCATGACTTGGTCGATGACGAGCTGCGAGTCACCGCGAGCGTCGAGGCGTCGGACCCCTAGCTCGATGGCGATTCGCAACCCGTTTACCAGAGCCTCGTACTCTGCCACGTTGTTGGACGCCGGGAAGTGGAGGTAGCACGTAGCGTAGGTGCTTTCCGAGGGGCGAGACGAAGAGGAGGCCTGCGCCGGCCCCCGTCTTCATCAGCGGCCCGTCGAAAAACATGGTCCAGAGCTCTGGTTGGATCGGAGCCGTCGGGAGCTGGGTATCGGCCCATTCAGCCACGAAGTCCGCCAAGACCTGGGACTTGATGGCCTTCTGAGGGGCGAACGAGATTGTCTCGCCCATGATCTCCACCGCCCACTTCGCAATTCTACCCGAGGCCTCTCGGGACTGGATGATCTCTCCCAGGGGGAAGGATGACACCACAGTCACCGGATGAGACTCGAAGTAGTGTGGCAACTTCCGCCGTGTCAGGATCACCACGTACAACAGCTTCTGGATTTGTGGGTAGCGAATCTTGGTCTCGGACAATACCTCACTGATGAAGTAGACTGGCCTCTGGATGGGCAATGCATGCCCTTCTTCTCGTCTCTCAACCACGATCGCGGCGCTAACCACCTGGGTGGTTGCGGCGACGTAGATCAAGAGGGCTTCTCCGGCAGCGGGGGGCACCAAGATGGGCGCGTTCGTGAGGAGCGCCTTCAGGTTCCCGAGGGCTTCCTCGGCCTCGGGAGTCCAAGCGAAGCACTCGGCCTTCCTTAAGAGGCGGTACAGAGGCAGACCTCTTTCGCCGAGGCGCGAGATGAAGCGGCTCAGAGCCGCGAGACATCCCATGACCCTCTGTACGCCTTTCCAGTCCTTGATTGGCCCCATGCTGGTGATGGCTGTAATCTTCTCCGTGTTGGCTTTGATGCCCCGCTCAGAGACGATGAACCCCAAGAGCATGCCTCGGGGGACCCCGAAGACACACTTTTCGGGATTAAGCTTCACGCCTTTCGCCTTGAGACATCGGAATGTCGCTTCAAGGTCGGAAAGGAGGTCGGAGGCCTTCCTCGTCTTGACTACGATGTCATCGACGTAGGCCTCGACCGTTCGGCCGATGTGTTTGCCAAACACATGGTTCATGCATCGCTGGTACGTTGCTCCCGCATTCCTCAAACCAAACGGCATTGTAACATAGCAGTACATGCCGAAGGGTGTGATGAATGAAGTCGCGAGCTGGTCGGACTCTTTCATCCTGATTTGGTGATACCCTGAGTAGGCATCGAGGAAAGACAGGGTTTCGCACCCAGCAGTGGAATCCACGATCTGATCGATGCGAGGCAGAGGGTAGGGAACCTTCGGACATGCTTTGTTTAGACCAGTGTAGTCTACACACATCCGCCATTTCCCCCCTTTCTTTCTCACAAGCACAGGGTTGGCAAGCCATTCGGGATGGAATACCTCTTTGATGAACCCTGCCGCCAGTAGCTTGTGGATCTCCTCGCCTATGGCCCTGCGCTTTTCTTCGTCGAATCGGCGCAGAGGTTGCTTCACGGGTCGGACCCCAGCTCGGATATCTAGAGAGTGCTCGACGACTTCCCTCGGTATGCCGGGCATGTCCGAGGGACTCCACGCGAAAACGTCGGCGTTTGCACGGAGAAAGTCGACGAGCACTGCTTCCTATTTGGGGTCGAGCTCAGAGCCGATCCGGATCTGCTTGGAGGCGTCGTTGCAGGGGTTGAGAGGGACGGACTTGACCGTCTCTGCTGGTTCGAAGTTGCCGGCGTGGCGCTTCACGTCGGGCGCCTCCCTAGAGAGGCTCTCCAGGTCAGCGCTGAGGGCCTCGGATTCGGCGAGGGCCTCGGCGTACTCCACGCACTCCACATCGCATTCGTATGCGTGTCGGTACGTGGGCCCGACGGTGATGACCCCGTTGGGGCCCGGCATCTTGAGCTTGAGGTAGGTGTAGTTGGGGACGGCCATGAACTTGGCGTAGCATGGCCTCCCCAGCACTGCGTGGTAGGTTCCTCGGAACCCGACCACCTCAAACGTGAGGGTCTCCCTTCGAAAGTTGGAGGGCGTCTCGAAGCAGACGGGTAGGTCGAGTTGTCCGAGGGGTTGAACGCGCTTCCTGGGGACGATCCCGTGGAAAGGCGCAGCGCCCGTCCGGACCGAGGACAGATCGATCCGCAGAAGCCCGAGGGTCTCGGCGTAGATGATGTTGAGGCTGCTGCCTCCGTCCATGAGGACCTTGGTGAGCCTGACGTTGCCGATGATGGGGTCGACAACGAGTGGGTATCTCCCCGGGCTCGGCACGTAGTCTGGATGGTCGGCCTGGTCGAAGATGACGGGCCTGTCGGACCAGTCTAGGTAGACTGGCGCCGCCACCTTTACCGACCAGACCTCCCGACGCTCTTGCTTGCGGTGCCGAGCCGAGGCGTTCACCACTTGCCCGCCGTAGATCATGAAGCAGTCGCTGACCTCGGGGAACCCTCCTGCCTTGTGATCTTCCTCCTTTGCGTCGTCGAGGGCCTTGCCACCCTCCGCGGGTGGCCCGGCCTTGTGGAAGTGTCGTCGAAGCATGGCACACTCCTAAAGGGTGTGCTTGATGGGCCCCTGATGATAGGGGCACGGCTCCTTGAGCATCTTGTCGAAGAGGTTGGCACCTCCGGGAGGCTTCCGAGGGTTCTTGTACTCGGCGGCGGCGACAAGGTCCGCGTCGGCGGCGTCGCGTTTCGCTTGCGACTTCTTCTTGCCCTTCTTCTTGGCGCCGCACTGAGTTGACGCCTCGGGAGCATCTTCCGGTGGGTGGCCCTGGGGCTGCTTGTCCTTCCGGAAAATGGCCTCAACCGCCTCCTGACCAGAGGCGAACTTGGTGGCGATGTCCATCAGCTCGCTCGCCCTGGTGGGGGTCTTGTGACCCAGCTTGCTCACCAGGTCGCGGCAGGTGGTGCCGGCGAGGAACGCGCCAATGACATCTGAATCGGTGACGTTGGGCAGCTCTGTGCGCTGCTTCGAGAATCGTCGGATGTAGTCCCGGAGAGGCTCTCCCGGCTGCTGGCGGCAGCTTCGGAGATCCCAGGAGTTCCCAGGGCGCACGTACGTGCCCTGGAAATTGCCGGTGAAGGCTTGGACCAGGTCGTCCCAGTTGGAGATCTGCCCCGGGGCAGGTGCTCCAGCCAGGCTCGAGCGGTGTCGGAGAGGAACAGGGGGAGGTTGCGGATGATGAGGTTGTCATCGTCCGTTCCACCCAGTTGGCAGGCCAGCCGATAGTCCACGAGCCACAGTTCCGGTCTTGTCTCCCCCGAGTACTTTGTGATAGTAGTCGGGGTTCGGAACCGGGTCGGGAACGGTGCCCGTCGTATGGCGCGGCTGAAAGCCTGCGGACCGGGTGGTTCGGGCGAAGGACTCCAATCCTCCCCGCTGTCGTAGCGTCCCCCATGCCTGGGGTGGTAGCCTCGGCGCGCCCTGTCGTCGAGGTGGGCCCGACGGCTGTGATGATGGCGCTCGTTGCCAAGGTGACCCGGGGCCGCAGGCGCTGTGTTGCGCGTGCGCCTGGAGTGGACCGAGGCTTCCCGCATGAATCGGGAAGTCGCGGCGCGATGTTCCGAGGGGAACCCCTGCCTTCGGGAGGCAGAGCTTTCGGCCCGTCGGACCGCGGCGTCCTCCAGGAGATTCTTGAGCTCTCCCTGGATACGCCGCCCCTCGGTGGTTGATGGCTCCGGCATCGCGTGGAGGAGTATCGCCGCTGCAACCAGGTTCTGGCCGACTCCGCTGGAATCCGGCGGCGGCCTCACCCTGACGTCGTCGGCGATGCGGTGCTGGATGTCCTAGGGGAGATGACGCGCTTCTCTGGCCGGGGGTTGGACCGCCCATTCTTGCCCGATGTCCCGGCGGATCGGCACAAGCGTTCCTGCTCCCTCGTCGAGCATGGCCTGCCTCTCGCGGATTTGCTCGAGCTGTGGGTCAGGACCCCCCGCCGGGACGGGGACCACAACTAGCTCCCGAAGGATGTCAACGCGAGGCACGGGCCTAGGGGGATCACCGTTTTTCGGCATACCAAGATGGTTTCCTTCGCCGGGACCCCCTAGATCGACATGGAAACATTCACGACTTGGGCCGCGGTCCTCGTTGTCAAGGCCGCGGCTGCCGTCGGAACAGTCGAAAAGGCAGTAGTCACATGCGGTCATGAAGTCCCGCACGGCACTGGGGTTACCAAGTCTGGAGAAATCCCAACAGAGGTCGGGCTCGCCATCTTCCTCGGACCCCGAGGGCTCGTAGGTCGAGTCGGCCGTCAGTCGGTCCCAGGGTGACCGCACACGATACCCCAGAGGGTTTGGACTCGCCTCTATGAAAGTGCTCACCGAAGCGTAGTCGCTTGGTGGGTCGAGGCCGAATCCAAAAGACACGAGATGGGAATCGGTCGGTACCTTTCGGTCGACGGTCGGTGACGAGGTCGCGTCTGGGACTGACTGCACCGTTGTCTCGGGTACGAAGGTGACGCCCAGCAAGTCCTTCGTGAGTGTGCTGGCGTCGTGCGTTTGCTTGAGATTGGCGCGTTGCGGGGAGGCGGCGCTCGTCTTCGTCTCAGACGCGAGATCGATGCCCGACGCGCCCTCCGTTGGGGCGCCGGCGCCGTCGACTCGCTCGACAGCCAATGAGGTGCCGCTTCCCGCTTGGCCCTGGTTGCCCCGCCTCCTCCTCCGTCGGCGGGGGAGGGGACGGGACAAGCCCGAATGTCGTCCTTCCACCACGTGGGGAAGGCGTTGTCGATTTCCCCGCCGACGAGCGGGTTGTCGACCGCCATTGTCGCTGTCGCGCGGCGGGAGAAGGAGTATCATGTCGCAGCTGCCGTCGAGGGACATGAACTCAAGATTCCCGAAACGGAGCACCGTCCCGGGCCGGAAAGGTTGCTGGAGACTGCTCATCTGGAGCTTGACGGGAAGCTGTTCGTCAACACGCAGCAGGCCCCTACCTAGCGCGCCAACTGTCGGTGTTTCGAAACCCGGGGGTCCCTGGACCGACTAGTGAATCGTCGCCGCGTGCCCCAGCCCAGATGGGTCGACGCGAGGCGGAACACAAAGGGGGGGAAAGGAAGCAGCCGGAGGGAGGCAGGCGTGAGAGAGCGGATCCCGCGGCCTTCGTGTTAGCCCCGCGCCTGAGTCGGGTGCGCTTGCAGTAGGGGGATACAAGCGTCCACGCGGGAGTGGGAGCGAGCGGCCTTGCGCGAGCGTCGTCCCGTCCTTCCCCGCGGGGGCCAACCTTCTGTAAGAGGGCCCTGGTCCTCCCTTTTATAGGCGTAAGGAGAGGATCTAGGTGTACAAGGGAGAGTGTAGCAATGTGCTAACATGTCTAGCGGTGGTGAGCTAGCGCCCTAAGTACATGCCATCGTGGCAGCCGGAGAGGTCTTGGCGCCCAGTTCGCGTGGTGTCGTGGCCGTCGGAGGAGTGCTGGAGCCTGGCGAGAGGACAGCTGTTGGGGCTGTCGAGTCCTTGCTGACGTCCTCTTGCTTCCGTAAGGGGGCTGAGAGCCGCCGTCGTCACAGAGCGTGTGGGGCGCCATCATTGCCTATCTGGCGGAGCGAGCCAGATGGGACGTCGGTCTTGTTCCCCGTAGCCCGAGTCAGCTCGGGGTAGGGTAATGATGGCGCTTCCTGTTGACGTGGTCGGTTCGTGCCCTAGGCTGGGCGAGGTGGAGGCTCCTCCGAGGTCGAGGTCGAGCCCCTGGGTCGGGCGAGGCGGAGTTCGTCGTCTTCCGGGGTTGAGCCCATGTCCGAGCCCTAGGGTCGGGCGAGGCAGAGTTCGCCGTCTTCCGAGGCTGAGCCCGAGTCCGAGCCCTGGGTTGGGCAGAGCGGAGTTCGCCGTCTTCCGGGGCTGAGCCCGAGTCCGAGCCCTGGGTCGGGCGGAGCGGAGTTCGCCGTCTTCCGGGGCTGAGCCCGAGTCCGAGCCCTGGGTCGGGCGGAGCAGAGTTCGCCGTCTTCCGGGGCTGAGCCCGAGTCCGAGCCCTGGGTCGGGCGGAGCGGAGTTCCCCGTCTTCTGAGGCTGAGCCCGAGTCCGAGCCCTGGGGTCGGGCGAGGCGGAGTTTCCTATGACGCCCGAGGCCGGCCTTGGCTGCTGTCAGCCTCACTCTGTCGGGTGGCTCAGCAGTCGGAGCGGCGTAGGTGGCGCTGTCCTCTTGTCAGACCGGTCAGTAGAGCGGCGAAGTGACCGCGGTCACTTCGGCTCTGTCGACTGGTGGACGTGCGTCAGGATAAAGGTGTCAGGCCACCTTTGCATTAAATGCCCCTGTGATTTGGTCGGTCAGCGTGGCGATGTGGCCAAGGTTGCTTCTCGGTGAAGACTGGGCCTCGGGCGAGCCGATAGTGTGCCTGTTGCTGGAGGGGGGTCCTCGGGCGAGACGTAGGTTCTCCGGGGTCGGCTTCCCTTGCCCGAGGCTAGGCTCGGGCGAGGCACGATCGTGTCCCTTGGATGGACCGATCCTTGACTTAATCGCACCCATCAGGCCTTTGCAGCTTTGTGCTGATGGGGGTTACCAGCTGAGATTTAGGGGTCTTGAGGGTACCCCTAATTATGGTCCCCGACAAGTACAGGTACCTTTCGTAGGGGATGAGGATTATGACGCGGATGAAGTCGCTCAAATCGAACACTTCAATTCCCAAGCAACTACTATACTCCTCACCTCTCTAAGTCGAGAGGAGTATAATAAGGTGCAAGGGTTGAAAAGTGCTAAAGAGATTTGGGATGTATTAAAGACCGCGCACGGAGGAGACGAGGTGACCAAGATCACCAAGATGGAGACGATCGAGGGGGAGCTCGGTCGTTTTATGCTAAACCAAGGAGAGGAGCCACAAGCAATGTACAACCGGCTCAAGACCTTGGTAAACCAAGTGCGCAACCTCGGGAGCACCAAATGGGATGACCATGAAATGGTCAAGGTTATTCTTAGATCACTTGTTTTTCTTAATCCTACTCATGTTCAATTAATTCGTGGTGATCCAAGATATAAACTAATGTCTCCCGATAAAGTGATAGGAAAATTTGTGAGCTTTGAATTGATGATCAAAGGCTCCAAGAAAATCATCGAGCAAGGCGCCTCCTCCGTACCCGAGGTACAACCCGTCGCATTCAAGGCGACGGAGGAGAAGAAAGAAGAATCTACATCAAGTAGACTTCCCATTGACGCCTCAAAGCTCGACAATGAGGAAATGGCGCTCATCATCAAGAGCTTTCGCCAAATCCTCAAGCAAAGGAAGGGGAAAGATTACAAGCCCCGTTCCAAAAAGGTTTGCTACAAGTGTGGTAAGCCCGGTCTTTTTATCGCTAAATGTCCTTTGTCTAGTGATAGTGACAGGGATAACGACAAGAGGGGAAAGAAGGAGAAGAAGAGGTATTACAAGAAGAAGGGTGGCCTTGCCCATGTTTGCTGAGAGTGGGACTCCGACGAGAGCTCCACCGACTCCTCCTCCGACGAGGACGCCGCCAACATCGCCATCAACAAAGGCCTCCTCTTCCCCAACGTCGGCCACAAGTGCCTCATGGCAAAGGACGGCAAGAAGAAGAAGGTAAAATCAAGATGCTCCACTAAGTATGCAACCTCTAGTGATGAGGATAATTCTAGTGATGAGGAGGATAACTTGCTTACTCTTTTTTGCCAATCTTAATATACAACAAAAAGAGAAATTGAATGAATTGATTAGTGTTATTCATGAGAAGGATGAACTCTTGGATAGCCAAGAGGACTTCCTTATTAAAGAAAACAAAAAGCATGTTAAGGTTAAAAATGCTTATGCTCTAGAGGTAGAAAAATGTGAAAAACTAACTAGTGAGCTAAGCACTTGACATGACACTATTTCTAGCCTTAGAAATGAAAATGCCAAATTAATTGCTAAGGTTGAGAAATCAAATATTTGTGATGATTCAATTGTTAATCTTAGAAATGATAATGCTAGTTTAATTGCTAAGATTGACATGTTGAATGAATCTCTTGCTGGCCTTAAGTTTGAGAATGAAAAATTAATTGCTAAGGCTAAAGATTTAAATGTTTGCAATGATCCTATTACCAATCTTAGAGATGAGAATGTTATTTTACATGCTAAGATTGTTGAATTAAATGATTGCAACCCTCTATATCTAGTGTTGATCATGTTACTATTTATACTAGATGTAGAGATATTAATGTTGATATTATTCATGATCACCTTGCAATGATTAAACAACAAAATGATCATATAGCTAAACTAGATGCTAAAATTGCCGAGCATGAACTTGAAAATGAGAAATTTAAATTTGCTCGTAGCATGCTTTACAGTGGGAGACGCCCTGGCATTAAGGATGGCATTGGCTTCCAACGGGGAGACAATGTCAAGCTTAATGCCCCTCCTAAAAGATTGTCTAATTTTGTTAAGGGCAAAGCTCCCATGCCTCAGGATAACGAGGGCTACATTTTATACCCTGCTGGTTATCCTAAGGATAAGATTAGGAGAATTCATGCAAAGAAGACTCATTCTGTTTCTCACCATGCTTTTATTTATAAGAATGAGGCTTCTAGCTCTAGGCGTTCTACACATGTTAGAATGCCTAAGAAGAAAACTCCTATTACATCAAATGATCATAACATTTCATTTAATACTTTTGATGCTTCATATGTGCTTACTAACAAATCAGGCAAAGTAGTTGCCAAATATGTTGGGGGCAAACACAAGGGGTCAAAGACTTGTGTTTGGGTACCCAAGGTGCTTGTTTCTAATGTCAAAGGACCCAAGACCGTTTGGGTACATAAGAACAAGGCCTAAATTTGTTTTATAGGCTTATGCATCCGGGGGCTCAAGTTGGATCATCGACAGCGGGTGCACAAACCACATGACTGGGGAGAAAAAGATGTTCTCCTCCTATGAGAAAAACCAAGATCCCCAAAGAGCTATCACATTCGGGGATGGAAATCAAGGTTTGGTCAAAGGATTGGGTAAAATTGCTATATCACCTGACCATTCTATTTCCAATGTTTTTCTTGTAGATTCTTTAGACTATAACTTGCTTTCTGTTTCTCAATTATGCAAAATGGGTTACAACTGTCTTTTTACGGATATAGGTGTTACTGTCTTTAGAAGAAGTGATGATTCAGTAGCTTTTAAGGGAGTATTAGAGGGTCAGCCATACTTAGTTGATTTCAATAGAGCTGAACAAGATACTTGCTTAATTGCTAAGACTAACATGGGTTGGCTCTGGCACCACCGACTAGTCCACGTTGGGATGAAGAATCTTCACAAGCTTCTAAAGGGAGAACACATTTTGGGACTAACAAATGTTCATTTTGAGAAAGACAGGATTTGTAGCGCATGTCAAGCAGGGAAGCAAGTTGGTGTTCATCATCCACACAAGAACATCATGACGACTGACAGGCCACTTGAGCTACTCCACATGGACCTATTCGGCCCGATAGCTTACATAAGCATCGGCGAGAGTAAGTACTGTCTAGTTATTGTGGATGATTATTCTCGCTTCACTTGGGTGTTCTTTTTGCAGGAAAAATCACAAACCTAAGAGACTTTGAAAGGATTCTTGAGACGGACTCAAAATGAGTTCGGCTTGAGGATCAAGAAAATAAGAAGCGACAGAACGGAGTTCAAGAACTCTCAAATTGAAGGCTTTCTTGAGGAGGAGGGCATCAAGCATGAGTTCTCTTCTCCCTACACACATCAACAAAATGGTGTAGTGGAGAGGAAGAATAGAACTCTATTGGACATGGCGAGGACCATGCTTGATGAGTACAAGACTTCGGATCGGTTTTGGGCCGAGGCGGTCAACACCGCTTGCTACACCATCAACCGGTTATATCTTCACCAAATCCTCAAGAAGACATCTTATGAAACTCCTCACCGGTAAAAAGCCCAATGTTTCATATTTTAGAGTCTTTGGTAGCAAATGCTTTATTCTTGTTAAAAGAGGTAGAAAATCTAAATTTGCTCCTAAGGCGGTAGAAGGCTTTTTACTTGGTTATGATTCAAACACAAGGGCATATAGAGTCTTTAACAAGTCCACCGGACTTGTTGAAGTTTCTTGTGACATTGTGTTTGATGAGACTAATGGCTCTCAAGTAGAGCAAGTTGATCTTGATGAGCTAGATGATGAAGAGGCTCCGTGCGTCGCGCTAAGGAACATGTCCATTGGGGATGTGTGTCCTAAGGAATCCGAAGAGCCTCCACAAGCACAAGATCAACCATCATCTTCCACACAAGCATCTCCACCAACTCAAGATGAGGATCAAGCTCAAGATGATGAAAATGAAAATCAAGAGGAGCCACCTCAAGAGGAGGACAATGATCAAGGGGGAAGATGAACAAGATCCAGCACCGCCACACCCAAGAGTCCACCAAGCAATCCAACGAGATCACCCCGTGAACACCATCCTCGGCGATATTCATAAGGGGGTAACCACTCGATCTCGAGTCACTCATTTTTGTGAACATTACTCTTTTGTTTCCTCTATTGGGCCACATAGGGTAGAGGATGCACTTAAAGATTCGGATTGGGTGTTGGCGATGCAAGAGGAGCTCAACAACTTCACGAGGAATGAGGTATGACATTTAGTTCCACGTCCTAACCAAAATGTTGTAGGAACCAAGTGGGTTTTCCGCAACAAGCAAGATGAGCATGGTGTGGTGACAAGGAACAAGGCACGACTTGTGGCCAAGAGTTATTCACAAGTCGAAGGTTTGGATTTTGGTGAAACCTATGCACCCGTAGCTAGGCTTGAGTCAATTCGTATATTACTTGCCTATGCTACTTACCATGGCTTTAAGCTTTATCAAATGGACGTGAAGAGTGCCTTCCTTAATGAACCAATCAAGGAAGAGGTCTATGTTGAGCAACCTCCTGGCTTTGAAGATAGTGAGTACCCTAATCATGTTTATAAACTCTCTAAGGCGCTTTATGGGCTCAAGCAAGCCCCAAGAGCATGGTATGAATGCCTAAGAGATTTCCTTATCACTAATGGCTTCAAAGTCGGCAAAGCTGATCCTACTCTCTTTACTAAAACAATTGCAAATGATTTGTTTGTATGCCAACTTTATGTTGATGATATCATATTTGGGTCTACTAACAAATCTATTTGTGAAGAGTTTAGTAGGATCATGGTACAAAAATTCGAGATGTCTATGATGGGGAGTTGAAGTATTTTCTAGGATTTTAAGTTAAGCAACTCCAAGAGGGCACCTTCATTAGCCAAACGAAGTACATTCAAGACATACTCACCAAGTTTGGAATGAAGGATGCCAAGCCCATCAAGACACCCATGGGAACCAATGGGCATCTCGACCTCGACACGGAAGGTAAATCTGTAGACCAAAATGTATACCGATCGATGATAGGATATTTACTCTATTTATGTGCATCTCGACCGGACATTATGCTTTTCGTATGCATGTGTGCAAGGTTCCAAGTCGATCCTAAGAAAATTCACCTTAGGGCCGTGAAGAGAATCTTGAGATATTTAGTTCATACACCTAAGTTTGGTCTTTAGTACCCCAAGGGATCCTCATTTGATTTATTAGGATATTCCGATGCTGATTGGGCAGGGTGTAAAATTGATAGGAAGAGCACATCAGGGACTTGTCAGTTTCTAGGGAGATCCCTGGTGTCTTGGGCTTCAAAGAAACAAAACTCAATAGCTCTTTCTACCGCCGAAGCCGAGTATATTGCCGCAGGCCATTGTTGCACGCAATTGCTTTGGATGAGGCAAACCCTTAGGGACTATGGCTACAAATTTAGCAAAGTCCCTCTCCTATGTGATAATGAGAGTGCAATCTGCAAGGCGGATAATCCCGTTGAACACAGCCGCACTAAGCACATAGCCATTCGGTATCACTTTTTGAGAGATCACCAACAAAGGGGGGATATCGAGATAGCCTATATTAACACCAAAGATCAATTGGCTGATATCTTTACCAAGCCTTTAGATGAGAAAACCTTTACCAAACTTAGGAATGAGCTCAATATTCTTGATTCTAGGAATTTTGATTGATACCTTGCACACATAGCTCATTTATATACCTTTGATCATATCTCTTTTATGTCTATAACTAATATGTTTTCAAGTATATTCTTATGCTAAGTCATAGAATTGAAAGGGAAATGGAGTATTTGGCAAAGACGGCGCTTCCACTCAACTCCATCATATTCTCTACTCTTTACCGGTATTCCGCATAGCTCTCCACTTTGGTATAATCTTCACTCATATTTATTTGTTTGCCATTGAGGAGAAAGTCTAAGGGCTTATATTTCACTCATAAGTATCCGTTTTTGGTGATTCATGCCAAAGGGGGAGAAAGTATTAGCCCAAAGCAAAAGGACCGTACCACCACCAAATTTTAAAATGAAGTTTTCAAATTGATATCTTAATGTGTTTTCAAAAGGGAAGAAAGTATCTTAAAAAATTTGTAAAACCCTCTTGAACACTAAGAGGAGAATTTCATTGAGGGGGAGTTTTGTTTAAGTCAAAGAAAAAGCATTTGAAACAGGGGGAGAAAATTTCAAATCTTGAAAATGCTTCTTTTAATCTTATTCATATATCTTTGACTATTTACAAAAGTTTTGAAAAGAATTTCACAAAGAATTTGAAAAACAAAACTTGTGGTGCAAGCATGGTCCAAAATTTTAAATAAGAAGAAAACCATCCATGCATATCTAGTAGAAATAATTATTGGTTTCATTCCAAGCAACCTTTGCACTTACCTTATGCAAACTAGTTCAATTCTGCACTCTTATATTTGCTTTGGTTTGTGTTGGCATCAATCACCAAAAAGGGGGTTTTGGGGGAGATTGAAAGGGAAATAGGGTCAAACCTTTTCCTAAATGATTTTGGTGGTTGAATTGCCCAACACAAATTATTGGACTAACTAGTTTGCTCTAGTTTATGAGTTCTACAGGTGCCAAAGGTTCAACACAAACCAATAAAAAGTCCAAGAAAGGGTTCAAATAAAAAGAGCAAAAAAACAACCGAAGGCTGCCCTAGTCTGGCACACCGGACTATCCGATGTGCCACCGGACAGTGTCCGGTGCACCAGGGTGGATCAACTCTGAACTGCTCAGCTTCGGGAATTTGGGGAGGCACTCCGCTATAATTCACCGGACTGTCTGGTGTGCCAGCGGAGCAACGGCTATCTGCGCCAACGGTCGTCTGCAAAAGTGAACAGTGGAACTGCGCGCGCAGAAGTCAGAGCAGGCGCCAGAAGGCGCACTGGACAGTGAACAGTGACTGTCCGGTGCACCACCGGACTGTCCGGTGGCCCCACATGTCAGAGCTCCAACGGTCGAACCCTAACGGTTGGATGACGTGGCTGGCGCACTGGACTGTCCGGTGCGCCATACGACAGCAGCCATCCCCGACAACCACTTTGGTGGTTGGGGCTATAAATACCCCCAACCACCACTCATTCTAGGCATCCAAGTTTTCAGCCATTGCATTCAATACAAGAGCTCTAGACTTCACTCCAAGACATAAACAAAGAGACCAAATCCTCTCCCAAGTTCAAAGATCATTCCAATCAAATAGTGACTAGTGAGAGAGTGATATTTGTGTTCTTTTGAGTTCTTGCGCTTGGATCGCTTTCTTCTTCCTTCTTTCTTGTTCCCAACTCAATTGTAATCAAGACAAGGGACACCAATTGTGTGGTGGTCCTTGTGGGGACTTAGTGTCCCGTTTGATTGAGAAGAGAAGCTCACTCGGTCTAGGTGACCGTTTGAGAGAGGGAAAGAGTTGAAAGAGACCCGGTCTTTGTGACCACCTCAACGGGAAGTAGGTTTGCAAGAACTGAACCTCGGTAAAACAAATCATCGTGTCACACTCGTCATTTGCTTGTGATTTGTTTTCGCCCTCTCTTTCGGACTCGATTTTATTTTCCAACACTAACCCAGGCTTGTAGTGTATGCTTAAGTTTATAATTTTCAGATTCCACCTATTCACCCCCCTCTAGGCGACTTTCAGATGGTTAGTCACATCTAAACGTTATGTGGTCTAGATCTTGACACTTCCTTCAATGTCATCTAAGAAGATATTGTTGCTTACGTCGCACAAAAGCATGTTGCCCCAATGATCTTTTATCCCCACGAGCTCTAGAAGATCATGAAGATAAAAACTAATTCTTGTGAAAGACCAACTATTGTACTTTTTTCTCTAATGGGTTTCTTCCAGTGGATTTTCTCATGCAAGGTTTTTAACGAGGCAACAAGTATAACATAAGTAATGCATGTGATGTTCTTTCTTATATTTTTTTCCCACATTAATTTTTGAGGGGAGGCGTAGTAAGACATACATATAGTATGAATTTGGCCAAGAGGGTGTTATGAAATCATGTCCAAGAACAAATATAAAAGCAAAACTTTAATGGTGGCCAAATTAATGAAGTTGCTTAGACATTTCTTGCCATCCTCTTCTCTCTAAAATGAGATGGGTAGGAGAGCTAAGAGATATTTCAGTGTACATACATTCATGTTCTCCAAAGAAGATGGATAGGAGAGCTAAGAGATTTCTCAGTGTACATACATTCATGTACTCTACAAGCAAGAAACATGCAAAAGCTCACATTTCCCTTTATGTTCTTATTCTAAGGTGTGTGTTCTTATTACATTCATGTACTCTACAAGCAAGAAACATGCAAAAGCTCACATTTCCCTTTATGTTCTTATTCTAAGGTGTGTGTTCTTATGTGTGCAGAATACTGATTTCTAAATTTGCAAGTGATATTTAGGCCTTTATTTTTATATAAGTAACAGAATTCACCATCTCTTAAACATCATGGTGCAGGTAGATGTTTCAGTTTTTTAGCAATAAATTAACATTTTACTAAAACTATAATTCTTTGCAACCAATTTAACATGGGTGGTAATAAATCACAATCAAAATATTTCTTCTAAATAAGTTACGATCCTTAATTAATTTTAATTCAAAAATAAATACAAATAAAGCTGGATACTAATCGATTGGCTCCTTAAATTTTGTGTAAAATTTAAAGCCCATTACCCTCCCTATTCGGACGTCAGTCTCTTGAGACGTCTCAGTTTTTTTGCCAATAAATTCAGTTCACATTTTGACAAAACCAAAATTCAACCGTAGCCAGTTTAACATAGCGTTCAACGCCGAGGCTACTTTCGTTGATTCGTTCAGGTGTTGCGGCCAGGAGTAAGAAGTTGCACGAATGATGATATAGCAGTATTTGTCAAACCCAGAATGAATAGTTTGACTTGGCACAAAATCAGAAACCGCGTTATATTTTGCAGGATCGCATAGTTTCTAGTGAGAGTAAGACCAAACGTGTTTTGGATGAAAAGTACAGGAATGTTTGAATGCACTAGAATTAATAGTTAGTTGACTAAAAATTGTTAGTGAAATTAGCTAGCTAACAAATAACTATTTAACTATTAACTAATTTACCAAAAAATAGCTAATAACTAAACTATTAGCTAGAGTATTTAGATGTCTCAACTAATTTTAGCCATTAACTATTAGCTCTAGTGCATTCAAACACCCTCTAAGCCTCAAGGATTCACCATCATGACCTGTTTCCGACGTAAAGTTTCTTTTAAGGATCTGTCATGCCTTCTATAAGTGCGTATAATTATCTTCCCCTTCAACTAACTAATATATAGGTCCTGTTTGGGACAGCTGCTGCTTGTTGAAAAAGCAGCTTATCTGATAAGCTGGTAAAAAGCAGCTTCTACTTGTTGGCTGCTTTTAGTTCATTTTGAGAAGCAGCTGAACTGATAAGCTGCTGCAGAAGCTGCCTGTTTGGCAGAACTTCAGCTTAAATTTGTGAAGAAGCTGAAAATAAGCTGTGCCAAACAGGGCTATAGTAAAAGCAAGCGTTGGGTATCCTGTCGACAAAATCCATGAGAATAACACAAATATGAACTGGTATCATACATCGTTCATAGATTTGATGCATTTGTCCAGGGCTCCAGGCGGTCTTTTGGATTCAAGACTGTCATAGTCGTCACTCATCAGTAAACGTGCCACAGATCAACCATCACCTGCCATAGTCATCACTCATTCATTTAAAAATCCATAATGAGGTATAATTATAACAACTTAATTTCGCATCATGATCTGAAGCAGCTCAAAGGGTTTTCCAACGTTTCTACAAGCTAATTTGTCTACTTATGACCCAAAATAAGTCCAACAACAAACAGGGCATAAGATGACCTGTTGAATTCATTATAGAGGCAACATGGCCAACAGAATCGAAGTGAGTTTTTATTGATTCTAGGGCAACGACTCAGTGCCTAAAATCTACTTAGTTGACAGGATGAAATTTACAATCAGACTGATGACTTACATTAGTCGAATGGAAGAAGGTCCAGTAACAGCAGCAACTTTCTGAGCCTTCTGCGTTTCTGATTTATACAGGCCTTTGAGCTCTTTCTTCGCTTTCCGGGCTTCTCTCTTTTCTTCTTTCACTGCTGCCTACAGGTAGCAAAGGGCCAGAGGCCAAGAATGTAAGACTTGTGAAAAATATTTTTCATCAGTTGCATAAAGATAAATGGTATCTACTGTCAAGCAGGTTTTGCGAATCAACTTTTTTTAAGAAAAATTTGTGAAATACTTGACAAAGAGAGGCATTCCATCATTGCATGATAAGTTTATTAACTAAACCATTTGGAAGATCAAATTGCAATACAAATAACCAAATCATCACTCTGGTATGAGTGAACTTAAACCTTTAAAATCATCAGATATTGATATTAGAACAGTCACATGTGCAGAGTAGGATTGGCTCATGAAGAAACTCCTGCTACCTGTGAATCTATGGCGTATTTTGTTTTGTTACAGCAAGACTTTGACCAACAATTACTATCATTTTTGTGATACAAACTTTTAACCATAAACAAGTACTTTTTTAATAAAAATAAAGTGACACCAACTTTGTAACAAACTCATATATTAATAGAATATTATCCTAACAAAACAAAATACCATAAAATAAAAAAGAATCATGATCTAATATGCAATAGAGGAAGTAGTCAAAATTCTGTTAAATACTATGTTGAAACGTCCAAGGGACAATTTGTTGTGATGAAATGTCGACACTATTTATCACAAGTTAATGCATATTGGTTATCATGAACAAATACTTCCGGTTGTTTAATCTCTAGAAGAGTATACAAAACAAAATTAGATCACAGGCATAACTTGGAAAGCTAGGCCCACTGGCCCAATGAAGAACCAATTCATTAAACAATATTAGCATCCTTTACTTCTTTTTTCCACTTCTGCATTAGTCAATCAAACATAATATATGGCCATAAGGTCGACCTAGAGACCTTTTACCTTTCTTGCCTTCTTCTCCTCTTTTGTTTCCTTCTCAGCTCCTTTTTTAAATTTATCAGTGACAGAAGCTTCTACAGGCTTTACTTTCTTCTCCTTTTCACCATTTCTTCTCCTCTGTGGCAGGTATTCTACTGGCAGTTTCTCTTTTCCATGAAGCTTGATGATGTCATTTGTTGTAGTTGTTTCTCCAGGGAAAACCCTAGGGAACCGCGCTCTGGAGATTCCTGGAGTTTCAATTGTCCCAGGATGATTATCAAGGTTAGAGAATGTGGAAACAATGGTCTCACAGTCCCAAACTTCAGATTCATCGCTGCTTTCCGAAACAAGCACAACCACCTCTTCTTCTGCAGTTTCATTTAAATATCTTTCAGCATATTCAGCACATTTTTTTATCACAAGAGCAGATTCATCCACCTCATCAGCCATGCTTGAATCCAGTTTTTGACGAACAAAATCTGCTGGTGTTCTATATTCTTCATCAACACATACATTCTGATTTTGGAACAATTTCAGTTCATCAATAGCCTCATTTGGCAGTTCATATTCCCCACCTTTAACACCCATGTCATCATCATCACTGTCTCCATATTCCTCCAAAGCAAGCTGAAAGTTTATTCGCAAGAAGTATTTTTCAGCACAGCATTTGCAACATCTACTCAAAACTTTGAGCAATGGAGTAATAATGAACTATAGATGTCATAAACACTAATGAATGATGAGACATCGTGTATGTTAACTAATAATTATTGGTTGTTTTTCCTGTCCAGAGGTTCTATACTACCGGTGATAGAGAAAAAACTAATTCTCCAACGAGCTATAAAGGCAGAGGTACAGTTGACACAACAGATATGTTTCCTACATATTAATCAAAGTGAACTTTCATTTTTGTTTTGCGTAAGGAATTGTATTACTTAATATTATGTGCATATGATCACCGAGCCTTCTAAACAATTTTCCCCAATTTATAACAGACATGTTACAAGCTCAACATAATGACTTTGTCATGTAAACTTACCATTTTTTCCAATGTACAAAAGACCAAATGTCAAACTTCGTAGATTGTTTGATCAATAATTATTCAAATTATATGCACACTTAGTATATTTGAAGTTATATCAACAGGTTTGGATTCCACTTTCCACATCTATTTTTTAGGAACTAATTTTGATGCAATTGATGTAGTGTTGTAAGAGTAATTGATGATCAAAGTATGTTTCTAAAGACATCCCAGAATCCAAATATGACTTATTCACTTATATAAAAAGAAACAAAGGGAGTATTAGGTTAAGTAGGCTCACCAAATCAAATTGTTCATCCAGCAATCGTCTCACTCTTGGCTTTGGCTCATCCTCCTCAAAATCGAACTCCTCCTCTTCAACATCACTGAAGACACCATTCCACTCTTGCTTTTCTTCTATGTCTCCATCCTCCTCCTCATCCTCTTCCTCCTCCTCCTCAGCTTGGTTAGCTATGATGACAAAATCCTCCTCCAGCCCCTCATCCTCGGACCCAACATGAGACACATCGCTCTCATCGAGCAACCTGGCGATATCTGGGTCGACAGCCTTCTCAATTCGCCTCACTGGCGCAGTCTTGGCAGCCACCTTACACATCGTCTTCCCCTCGTCCAGTTCACCCTCGCTGAGACCAATGCGTACCCTGCTTGCATCATAAGCCTGCAGATAGAAAAGGGTAAAAATAAACTTAAGCATTGCAAGTCCAGTTGCAAAAAGAACAGGGAGTCAGGGACTTTGGTATATAAAAAAAAGTGACCTTGACATCGAGCGGGAGGGGCTCCGGGCGACCGGTGGAGCTGGGGACGAAGGATGAGGCTGCGGCGGCGGCGGGACGGAGCTCGCGGAGGTGGGAGAGATAGTTGTAACCGTCGTCAGGGAGGCCGAGCTCGAGGATCTCGCGGCGGACGTGCTCCGGGAGGGGGCCGGATGCAGAGCCGATGTTGCCATCGCCGGCGGAAGGGTCGGACCGGGATGGGTCGAAGGAGTCCTCGTCGGCGAACCCGGGGACGGTGTAGTCGTTGTTGTCGACGCGTACGAACACGCGGTCGTTGGGGTCGGCGGCGCCGGCGCGCGGGAAGAGGCGGAAGGTCGCGAAGTTGCGGGCCTTGCGGCCGCCGCCTCCTCCTCCTCCTCCTCTTGCTCCCATATTGGCGGCAGCGACAGTAAACGGTGGCGGCGGTGGATAGGTTTAGGGTTTTGGGATTTGGAGAGCGATGCTGACAATAGGAAGAATGAAAACGTGGTGAAACTGGACTCTATAATCTATTTGGAGAGCATGCTGACAATATGGTTAGGATCTTTGGTCTAGATTGATGGAGCTCCCAGATTGATACGGCTAGGAATTAGGATCTCTGGTGAACATTATCTAGATTGTTACGATTAGGATCTCCAGCTAGTAATTTCGTTCTGCAAGAAGGCCGGCCATCTAAGCATAAGCTTTTTACATTCTAATATTGTACTCGGCCATCTAAAATGCATTCACATTCACATCGATATAACAAGCAAGTAATCTCTTTTATGATCTTTACTCAATAATCTACTAGCTAACATATTTTGTGATCTTTACTCAATAGTCCACTAGCTAACAAAAAAAAACTCATGAATTTTGATCACATGCTCTTTTTCATGCTCCCTCGAAACTTGTGTACCACTACTCATTTCGACAATTCGCTATATCGTATGTATGCGTTTGTTCTATCTCGTGGCACTTTAGCTAATAGATTTTGTTGTTTATTATCCACGCACAAATTTGTCCATCAAGCAAAACCTTGCTCATGCCACTGTGGTTGGCATCCTAGAGAATCATTGCCTTCGTCGCATCTTCAGCTGCCTACATCTTCAACTTGTTTAGATTGTCCACAATGCATCCCTCATGCTCACCTTTCCCCAATTACAAAGTCTCCCTCTTCCACCCGCAACATCGCCACCTACGCATTGCTTCCCTTCTCTCTCACGATAGATGGAGAGGAGCACTGTCCCCCCTCCCCCCGCGTCTTCTCGCGGACGCCAACGCTCACGCGCAACACAAGTAAGCAATGATTTTGTTCGCCCCCGAGTCGACCGACGACGGGATTCGGGCGGGTGAGCAACGACGAGACGGCGCGGACGCAAGCAGGCGCAGTCCGACCCTGGTCGAGTTCGCCGACGACGAGGAGGGGCATCACGAAGGTTCTTGTGAAAGCGGGTTTCGGTGCGATCCTCTTTATCGTCCGGATGATTGGCCGCGGGGTCCGTCTTCCCCTCCGACGACAAAGGTCATCGCCGTCAATGTTGTTTGGGTCAATGACTTGTTTCCATCTACTTAACGGCTACAAAATATGGCTTCTTACCTTCTTACCATTAATACATTATACAATTCTTTAAAATGTGTGAGTAGAGTTCGACGACGAATTTTTTTTTTGTGTTGCTAGACTAACTTTATACATGTCTAAAATGGTTATTCAGACTTCGTATAAAAAGGTTGACAACACCTTTGCACATGGCATCCTCGAAAGAAGAAAACTTGAATGCTTTGCTTAAAGTCCTTGTAGACTGTGTTGAGGATGCTAGCTAATCGTGGAGGGTTTAGTAGATCATGCATTAGATCACATGTATGATAAAGAGATCCTCTTTAGGACCTTGTTAGGCATCAAAGAAAGGGTTTGATTGTTGAAGGAAGAAACCTTAGAGGCTAAATTCCAAGCATTTCTAGAAAATGTGAAGTACGAGAGTGATGACATCAATGTGGAACCAAGTACTCCACCCACCCCTCCAACTATGTCCAATAACTATGATGAAAACGATTACTACTGCCCTGATGTTAGCGATGACTTCTACCTCACTGACTCAGATAGGTCCACACGAACTAGCTATTAGAACATGTTATAGGGACTTATACATCCTAGAATTTCAGCTGGTTTTTTTTATTTTGGCTTTTTTCAAAAAAATCACGTGTAGACCCTGAACGACTTAATTTTGTTTTTTGACCCTTTGCTCGACGTCATAGGACATGTCGCCGAGGTAACACAGCTCGGTGCCACAGTCTATGACGCCAAGGTACATGACTCGCTGGCAGTGAGGGTTGACGCGGAGGCTGACGTGGCATCTAGCTCGTCGCCACAGATCTTGGCGCCGAGCTAGGAAGTCCTATAAATCGGTTGTTTCCTAGCCGAGAGCCCGGTTGTTTTTGTATTTTTGGCCCCCTTTTCCGAAAAAAACACGTCTAGACTCGGACGACTTAATACTAATTTTGGACCCTCTGCTCGGCGTCATAGCTCGTGGCACCAAGGTAACACGTCTCGGCGCCACAGACTATAGTGCTGAGGTATGTTACTCGCTGTTCGGGGAGGGCTGACATGGCCCCTAGCTCAACACCATAGATCTTGCGCATCGAGTAGGAAGTTAATCCTTGCCTCCTCTCTCCCTGTGCGCCACTCTTTCTTTTCCTCCCCGCCGAGGTATTTATAATGTACGACAAGCTATACGTGAGATCGCAGATGAGTCAAGCAACTGAAGGTCGAGTCGGACAGACTCCTATCTACAAAAACATAATAATCTCATTAAAAATTTCATCATCATCCCCTATATGGCGAGGTTTCTAAAACCGGCTGCAATGCACACTCACGAACAGGTAAATATACTAACTAAGTTAGTAACTAAATATAACTAAGTAACTCACTAACCAAATCAATAACTAAGTGACTAACTATAACTAATATACTAAGTAACACAGTAACTAAGTAACCTAACCAAACTAAATAACAATCACCCTAATAAATCATAATTGAACAAAAACTACCCTAACAAAACTAAATAATTAAAACTAACTATACAATGAATCAAAATTGGGAGAAAACTACATGTGCGGGCTGGAGCTTGGGGGCGTGACTAGGCTAGGCGGCGCGGCGGACCTGGGCAGCTGCGGCTCGGCTGGGCTAGGCAGGGCAGTCGGTGGACGGGCTAGGCGACCGGGCTAGGTGGAGAGGTGGGGCGGCTGACGGCGTTGTCGGCAGGCGGGATCGACGGCGAGTCGACGAAACAGTGGTGGGTCGGCTCGGCGGGGAGGAAAAGAAAGAGTGGCGTGCGGGGAGAGAAATTGAGGCGGCTGGTGGATTAATTTCCTAGCTCAGCGCCAAGATCTATGGCGCCGAGCTAGCGGCCACGTCAGTCCTCCTCGAACAGTGATTCACGTACCTCAACGTCATAGTATGTGGCGTCGAGACGTGTTACCTCGATGTTATGAGCTATGACGTCAAGCAGAGGGTCCAAAAACATTATTAAGTCATATAAGGTCTAAACATGATTTTTTGGAAAAGGGCCAAAATACGAAAAATTCGGGAATTTCGACTAGGTGGCTAGTGTCTGAACCGGCGGTTCTTTTGTCTTTACTGTCACTTAGAATAAAGTATTTTGGCAGGACCTAGGACATGGTCATTAAGTCCCACTTGACTTGTATTATGTAAGGACCCTAGTTGTTATTATAAGTACTATGTCGTTGAACGTGTGGTTTCCTTTTGATTTAATACATGCATGCTGAGATGACACAATTTTGAGTGTGACCATGTGACTGATGTTATACCATATTCTACCGAATCAGTTTTGTTACATTCATATTGACTACTTGTATCTGCTCTCTTTGCACCATTCACATCATGGACCCAATAAATCATGACACAAATTCTCAACAAGAGGGACATCATGTACCAGGTCAAATCAATCCTATGCATACCCCTTTGGCCAGGGGATTTATGCAGCAACCACCTATTGATCCCTCATTTGTGGGCAACACATAATTCCCAAACCCATCCCATGGTCCTACCACCATGTGGGCGCCAATGCATTCTGCTAACACTACTTTCCAATCTACCATTCTATAAATTAGTAGTGATCACATGGTTCACACAGGGCAAAGGAAGGAGGGGTTGTGGGCACAAATAGAGGAAAGATATAGCGACCACATGGGAGAGTTCCCATTGGCAACTATTTTGGTTACTACGCCAGAGTACTTCGGGAGAACCAGAGTGGGTTGACTAATGACGATAAGGTAATTGAACTAGCAACGACAAAACTAAGTATTTATTCTATGTCTGTGAATGATATGACATGTGAATGCACACTGAAATAACTTGTCTTTTTTAGACTTCCAATGCTACAACGTTGTCTACACACGAAGAGAACAAACCTTTCTACTACATGCATTGCTGGCATAAGCTTAAGGATGAACCAAAATGGTAGTCCATATGCCAAGGTTCTTCGTTTAGAGGCACACAAGCAACAACAATGGGTGCTAGTTTGAGGCTTCATTTCCTGTTACCGACATGGATAGTGGTTTAGCTGGTTTGATAGGAAAAAGAGCCCTCGGAAGGGATTCCTCTAAAAAGTGAAAGGAAGAAGGCTGCATCGACTATTTTTGACGCCACCGAGTACTTAAGCTGACTCCATGAGTTAATTGGAAAATAACTTCAGAGGAGTAAATAAAAGGGAGGGAACTTGAAAATTAGAGGTTGGACTTGGAGGCCAAAAAGGTAGTCATTCACGAGAGGGAATTGAAGATTGAAGAATTGAATAAGGCAGAACAACTGTTAGACAAGTTACTTGTTGCACACCAGGAAGAATTAGACCCAAAAATGTGGCCTTTGATGATGGCTAAAAGTAGTATTTGGAGGAATTCATTTATAGTAGAGAGTGAATCGTGCTCAGGAAAGTCGTCCCTTGATTTTCCATGACTATGAGTCGGACCATGTTTGCTTATGAGTGAAAATGTGTGTTGTCATGAGTTTTAAGTCGGCGTCATGATTTGTTAAGTGTTGTGGTCTGTTGCCTTGAGTTGTTGTACTACAAGCATTGCAAACGTTGTTTCATTGCATGTTCGAACATTGTTTGAATAAATGTGGCATAAATTGTACCACGTACTAGCGTACATGCTACCAAACAATGGAGACATCTCTTTGACACGTTGAAGCACATTTGTATTTCAAGTAGAAGAGTTTACATGTGACCATTACCCTTTCATAACATTGGACGAAATTACGAAATGAATACATAGACATCATAGACCAGTAAATGGCAAATTTAACATAAGAGAATGGAATGTCAGATGACTTAGGAGTGCTTCTTAACTTAGTTCACATTCAACCCATACTTCCACGGCGTGCCCACAAATGCTCAACCAAGTCATTTTGGAGATTGCAAAATATTTCTTGATGCCTTAAATCTAGGTGTTCAATAACCCAATAGGATCTGTTGTCGTGTATGATTTGGCAGATATGGATGGAAGAAATGTTGTCTCCAAAATCCATGTTTGCACCGTTCTCCCCTTCATCTATGTCGATCATATTATGCATGATTATGCATGCAATGATGATATCAGTTAGACGGTTACAATCCTGTAACATCCCAAAATCCTAACTTTGGAATTTCATAAAAGTTTGTTCAAAATATTTGAGTTAAAGTTTGGAACTGGAATTCAACTTGAAACCAGAAAACAAATGAATAAGAATTTTATTAGATTAGTAAATATTTCTTGGAAATAAGTAAATGGCAATATTATATATATTTATATATTTTTTTATAAAAGATAGATTTGAGTCTCAAAACTAAAAGTCAAAGTTGAAAATCTTTTAATAAACGTAAAGAGTTCTATTTTTGGATAAGTGAATTATTCTTTTCCCTCTCTCACGAATTAGGCATAGATATTATTCAAATAATAAAATAAATATATATATCTATTGCATCATAATTGCTTTCAAGTATGCATTAAAAATTTGAATACTTAAACTCTATTTTGGATTCAAACTTGAAATGTGTAAATCAAATAAAAATAGAAAATAGAAAATGAGAAAGGAAAATGTTTATGGACCCACTTATTCCTTCCCTAAATAAGTGACAAAGAAAAATAATATTAATATAAATAGTAGATGTGACATTCGATCCCGTGCCATGATTCATCATATGTGTGAGACTTGGTCCCTGCACACCTGGTGATTATGTTCGTGCCCGGGTCTTGGTGCCCCGAAACTTAGGTGTGACAGAAGTGGTATCACAGGAATGTTGACTGTAGGATGAAACCTAGATAGAACTGGACAACCATTATCTACTTACCTTTGCCACTCTGATTCTTTCTAAACTTTTCTTAATCTTTTCTCATTTATTTTCCCTTTACTCTGATTATCCTTACCTCTTTCTTTCTAAAGACAAATGTGGATTTCACACATTGAAATCCTGTGCCTAAAGTGACCTTTAGGAATAGGAGACCTACTCCTAGGAAAAAATATTTTTATAGGCGCTTGAGTGCTTGTTCTTATAATACTTGTTTGATTTGGATCTTTGATTGAGTGTGATGAGTTGTGGAGTAATGTCCACAATTATATCTGCATATACATATAGACATAAATATAATTCATAAGATAACTAAACAACTTAGATTATCCTCCATTAAAGTATATCTATTTTATATAGATCCCTCTTATCTTAAAAGACTCTCTCTTATCTTAATAGATCTATCTTATCTTAAAAGATCCCTCTTACCTTAATAGACTCATCTCATCTTGAAAGGATTCTATCCTATCCTAATAGATCTAACTAATCTCAAAAGATTCTATCCTATTTGTAGAGATTCATCTTGTTCTAATAAGCATATTTATCCCCACCACTTTGCTTATCTCATAATAGTGTAACAAACATGATCTATTCCAAAATAAATTAAGTAGATCTTATCTGATTACACCAATTTAATTCTAATCCCATCTAATTTGATCAGATCTAACCTAATGGACAAACATGTTAGATAATACTGGTAAAATAAGATTGGATCCTACGCTTATAAATATGTTTTAATCCAAGTTGGACTAAGATTCCAATTCAGACTAGACCACATACAACAACTCGGCCTCATGCAACTACCTTAACCATCCGATGGTTGTATAACCCCTCTGTTTCAGCCAACAGAGATTCTGACTTACCTACACCATATAATCCCTCCTATCTTAAAAGATTCTAACATATCCTAATAACATATTCTACCCTGGTAGACCTATCTGACTTAAACTAAGTTTAATCCAGTTATATCCAATCTAATCTAGACCCTACCTAATCTAATATGGTCTAATCTATGTTACAAGTATTAACTAAACCATATTCCTATGAATGGGTTTTAAACCTAAATTGGTGTCTTAAACCAACTCGTCCGTGAAACCACGACCTAGCCTATGTGATAGGTTGCCCAACCCATTTATCTCAAAAGCAAAGTAAAACTCTGTTTACTCCACCTACCCCATGTACCCACACCTATCTCAACTATGTCCCTAGTTATGGTAACACCAATAGTCATTATCCTTGATGATAACACCAACTTGATCGATATAACAGGTTACATAACTTATCCAACCAATCTAGAAGCAAAACAGCAAGACAGACTCTGCTTAAACTTATTTAACTCATAACCACCTATTAACCTATTTTGTTTACCTAAGAATCTGCCTTAACTACATGTCCAAATTTGGATAACAACTTCAAGAACGAAGATCGAAGATGATCGACCTCCTCAAATCAAGGAAGGATAAGGTTCAAGCCAGATCTTCAAAGGAATCAAGATCCACAATCTTGGATGGAGTATTTCCTTACCCTACCCTTTCTTGCCCAAACCTATCTATGCTTTAAAGGCATCTTCTATCCTACATAATCAAGTGCTCATACATATATACACCCATGCTTTCCTAACCACCAACTCCACCAAGCTACATAAATATATATATATTATTACTATTTGTAAGACCTAAATATTACTTTAGTTAGTATTTGGTATGATACTATGTTAGGAAGAATAATAAGGTCTAGTTGACCCCATGTGTTGCTAATAAATTATCCATCATGCTGAATTTTTTTATTTATGCATATGTGTTGAGACAATATGATTATACACCCTTTCCTTACAAATCTCGAGGACGAGATTTCTGTTAAGGGGGGTAGGATTTGTAACATCCCAAAATCCTAACTTTGGAATTTCATAAAAGTTTGTTCAAAATATTTGAGTTAAAGTTTGGAATAGGAATTCAACTTGAAACCAGAAAACAAATGAATAAGAATTTTATTAGATTAGTAAATATTTCTTGGAAATAAGTAAATGGCAATATTATATATATTTATATATTTTTTATCAAAGATAGATTTGAGTCTCAAAACTAAAAGTCAAAGTTGAAAATCTTTTAATAAACGTAAAGAGTTCTATTTTCGGATGAGTGAATTATTCTTTTCCCTCTCTCACGAATTAGGCATCGATATTATTCAAATAATATATATATATTGCATCATAATTGCTTTCAAGTATGCATTAAAAATTTGAATACTTAAACTCTATTTTGGATTCGAACTTGAAATGTGTAAATCAAATAAAAATAGAAAATAGAAAATGAGAAAGGAAAATGTTTATGGACCCACTTATTCCTTCCCTAAATAAGTGACAAAGAAAAATAATATTAATATAAATAGTAGATGTGATATTCGATCCTATGCCATCATTCATCATATGTGTGAGACTTGGTCCCTACACACCTGGTGATTATGTTCGCGCCTGGGTCTTGGTGCCCCAAAACCCGGGTGTGACAGATCCCATCCATATGCTGGACCACGTAGAACCCGCATATCTCGCTTGTAGGACTCTAAATGTGCGCTCGATATCTTTGCGACTACTTTCTTGTATTTGCATGGAGTAGATCTTCTTTTCTTTGAAAGGGTGCCAAGTAGCTTTAACAAAAGTAGTCCAGTGGTTAAATTTCATCCGCTAGGTAGTACCCAAAGTTGTAAGCATGACAGTTGACTGTGTAATGGGCAGGTGGCATACGATCGGATGTCATAGGGTCAAATACCGAAGATCTATGTAGCACATTGATGTCATTGTTTGTACCAGACATACCGAAGAATGCATTCCAAATCCATAGATCGTACGATGCTACTGCTTCTAGGATCATGCTAGGCCTAGAATTGCTACCACAAAATTGTCCTCGCCACGCGGTAGGACAGTTCATCCACTCCCAATGCATACATTCTATGGACATGAGCATCCTTGGAAAACCCCTCGACACGCTATGGTGCATGATGCGTGCAATGTTGGCCTCGTTTGGAGTCTGAAGGCACCACCCACTAATGTATGAAATGAGTGCGCGACAAAAATGGATAAGGCATTGCCTAGCTGTGGAGTCCCCTATCTGTATATATTCGTCGACGGCATTCGTAGGGAGCCCGTAAGCTAAGATTCACATAGTTGCACATACTTTTTGAAGTGGTCCAAGCCCAGACATGCCTGTCGCATCATATTGTTGCGTGAAGAAAGAATCTTGCTCCTGCAGGCCTTGGAGATTGCGGAGGAACAACGAACGACTCATGTAGAACCTGCAGTTAGGAATAGAGCTTATTACAATTGGGAATATAGTTAAACACATCGTAAGTAGTTGTTCTAGTACATTACCTTCACCTAAATACGTGAGTTGGATAAACCGGGTTTGAGCCGAAATAGTGATGACGAATAAGGTTCTCTCTGGCGAAATAATCCATGTGGATCATGAGGCGAGGGATATCGGAGACCCTACACCTACGTCCGGAAGCCTCAATGGATAGGTAAGAAAAATGACAAGCATAAGTGTGTTGTCATCACTATCACTCGAATCAAAATCATCCTCACGAGGCACAAGAGGCATAACGCACAAAGGAGTTTGAAGTTGAGTATAGAATGGACGGTGCAGTGCAACGGGCACTCCTGATAGCTATATATATATTGTTTATGTATTAGGAGCCCTGGGCTTCCATAACTGCAGGGAGCCTCGGCCACAGTGGGTCCGCTGGCGCGTGCGACAGGTCGGGTGATGACGTGGCGATGTTTCCGCGCGGGTGCACCGGGGTCGTGGTGGCGTCGCGCGTGGGGATTGACCGCGTTTATACTTACATATTTTGACTGCAACGGTTACATAAATCGTCACAGCGATGTGGTCTAGTCGGTGAGGGGTGGTGGTTTGCAATTTATGCTTGTATAATTCGATGTTAACAACTGCATATCAATCGAGCGCGCAGTGTTTACGATCATATACACAACAAATTATGATCCATATGAACACGACGTACACCCAACGTTTTATACCTCGTACTTGGCGTGGTTCTTGATTTATGCTTTTGTAAACTGTTTATGACACTTTGCACAGTTCTTTATGCTTAATATGAACACGGCGTAAACACACTGACCAACTGATCGTGCGCTGACTAGTGGACCCCACAGTCCCGCGTCGCTCCCCCGCGGGCCGACCGAGCCAATATGGTCAACGTCCGAGACCCACCCGACCATAATCAATTCACTTGTCACGGGTCCACCGAAACCCTAAAAAATTCAGCTCCTCACTGTCGCCGTCACCCGCTCCTACGATCGCCATCGACGACCGCCCCCACCGCTTCCACCCGTCGTAATCGCCGTGATTCATCGATTGGCCGCCGCCGTTCTCCCCCTGGTTCGTTTCCCCTCTCCTTCTTTCGAGTTCCCCACATTCTTTTGCATAGTGAAAGTCGCCTAGAGGGGGGGTGAATAGGGCGAAACTGAAATTTACAAAGTTAATCACAACTATAAGCCGTGTTAGCGTTAGAAATATAATGCGAGTCCGAGAGAGGGCGTAAAAACAAATCGCAAGCGAATAAAGAAGTGAGACACAAGGATTTGTTTTACCGAGGTTCGGTTCTCTCAAACCTACTCCCCGTTGAGGTGGTCATAAAGACCGAGTCTCTTTCAACCCTTTCCCTCTCTCAAACGGTCCCTCAGACCGAGTGAGCTTCTCTTCTCAATCAACCGGGAACCAAACTTCCTCGCAAGGACCACCACACAATTGGTGTCTCTTGCCTTGATTACAATTGAGATGATCGCAAGAAAGAATGAGAAAAAGAAGCAATCCAAGCGCAAGAGCTCAAATGAACACAACAATCACTCTCTCTAATCACTAAAGCTTTGAGTAGAATTGGGAGAGGATTTGATCTGTTTGGTGTGTCTAGAATTGAATGCTAGAGCTCTTGTAAGTAGTTGGAAGGTGGAAAACTTGGATGACTTGAATGTGGGGGTGGTTGGGGTATTTATAGCCCCAACCACCAAACTTGACCGTTGGTGGAGGCTTCTGTCGCATGGCACACCGGACAGTCCGGTGCACCACCGGACACTGTCCGGTGCGCCAGCCACGTCACCTGGCCGAAGGGTTCCGACCGTTGGAGCTCTGTCTTGTGGGCCCGCCTGGATGTCCGGTGGTGCACCGGACAGGCCCTGTAGGCTATCCGGTGTGCCACCCGCGCGTGCTCTGCTTCTCTGTGCGCGCAGGCGCGCATTTAATGCGTTGCTGTCGACCGTTGCGCGCGAACTAGCCGTTGCTCCACCGTCACACCGGACAGTCCGGTGTGCACCGGACACTGTCCAGTGACTCACCGGACAGTCCGGTGAATTTTAGCGGAGCGGATTCCCGAAGCTGGCGAGTTCAGAGTCGCTCTCCTTTGGAGCACCGGACACTGTCCGGTGGTGCACCGGACAGTCCGGTGAATTATAGCGAAGCGCCTCTGAGATTTCTCGAAGGTGAAGAGTTCAGCTTGGAGTCCCCTGGTGCATCGGACACTGTCCGGTGGCACACCGGACAGTCCGGTGTGCCAGACCAGGGCAGCCTTCGGTTGTTCCTTGCTCTTTTGATTGAACCCTTTTCTTGGTCTTTTTATTGGCTTATTGTGAACCTTTGGCACCTGTAGAACTTATACACTAGAGCAAACTAGTTAGTCCAATTATTTGTGTTGGGCAATTCAACCACCAAAATCAATTAGGAAATAGGTGTAAGCCTAATTCCCTTTCAATCTCCCCCTTTTTGGTGATTGATGCCAACACAAACCAAAGCAAGTATATAAGTGCATAATTGAACTAGTTTGCATATTTGAAAGTGCAAAGGTTACTTAGAATTGAGCCAATATAACTACTCATAAGATAAGCATGGATTGTTTCTTTATTTTTAACATTTTGGACCACGCTTGCACCACATGTTTTGTTTTTTGCAAATTATTTTTGTAAATCCTTTTCAAAGTCCTTTTGCAAATAGTCAAAGGTAAATGAATAAGATTTTGTGAAGCATTTATAAGATTTGAAAATTTCTCCCCTGTTTCAAATGCTTTTCCTTTGACTAAACAAAACTTTCCTTAAAAAAAATTCTCCTCTTAGTGTTCAAGAGGGTTTTAAGATACCAATTTTGAAGGTGCTACTTTCTCCCCCTTTAGAACACAATGAGATACCAAATTTGAAAATCATAAGTTTGAAAATTTGGTGGTGGTGCGGTGCGGTCCTTTTGCTTTGGGCTTAATACTCTCCCCCTTTGGCATGAATCGCTAAAAACGGATGTTTGAGTGAAATATAAGCCCTTGTCTAACTACTTTCTCCCCTGTGGCAAGTAAAACATATGAGTGAAGATTATACCAAAGATGGAGAGTGATGCGGAGCGACGACGAAGGATGAGTAATAGAGTGGAGTGGAAGCCTTTGTCTTCGCCGAAGACTCCAATTCCCTTTCAATACACCTATGACTTGGTTTGAAAATCACTTGAAAACACATTAGTCATAGCATATATAAAAGAGACATGATCAAGGGTATATTTATGAGCTATGTGTGCAAGACATCAAAAGAAATTGCTAGAATCAAGAATATTTAGCTCATGCCTAAGTTTGGTAAAGGTTTGTTCATCTAGTGGCTTGGTAAAGATATCGGCTAGTTGAACTTTAGTGTTAATATATGCAATCTCGATATCCCCGTTTTGTTGGTGATCCCTTAAGAAATGATACTGAATGGCTATGAGTTTAGTGCGGCTATGCTCAACGGGATTATCCGCCATGCGGATTGCACTCTCATTATCACATAGAAGAGGAACTTTGGTTAATTTGTAACCATAGTCCCTAAGGGTTTGCCTCATCCAAAGCAATTGCGCGCAACAATGGCCTGCGGCAATATACTCGGCCTCGGCGGTAGAAAGAGCTACGGAATTTTGCTTCTTTGAAGCCCAAGACACCAAGGACCTTCCCAAGAACTGGCAAGTCCCCGATGTGCTCTTTCTATTAATTTTACACCCTGCCCAATCGGCATCGGAATAACCAATTAAATCAAATGTGGATCCCCGAGGGTACCAAAGCCCAAACTTAGGAGTATAAGCCAAATATCTCAAGATTCGTTTTACGGCCGTAAGGTGAGATTCCTTAGGGTCGGCTTGGAATCTTGCACACATGCATACGAAAAGCATAATGTCCGGTCGAGAAGCACATAAATAGAGTAAAGAACCTATCATCGACCGGTATACCTTTTGATCTACGGATTTACCTTCCGTGTCAAGGTCGAGATGCCCATTGGTTCCCATGGGAGTCTTGATGGGCTTGGCATCCTTCATTCCAAATTTGTTTAGAATGTCTTGAGTATACTTCGTTTGGCTAATGAAGGTGCCCTCTTGGAGTTGCTTTACTTGAAATCCCAAGAAATACTTCAACTCCCCCATCATTGACATCTCGAATTTCTGTGTCATGATCCTACTAAATTCTTCACATGTAGATTCGTTAGTAGACCCAAATATAATATCATCAACATAAATTTGGCATACAAACAAATCATTGTCAAGAGTTTTAGTGAATAGAGTAGGATCGGCCTTTCTGACTTTGAAGCCATTTGTAATAAGGAAATCTCTTAGGCATTCATACCATGCTTTTGGGGCTTGCTTGAGCCCATAAAGCGCCTTAGAGAGCCTATAGACATGGTTAGGATACTCACTATCTTCAAAGCCAGGAGGTTGCTCAACATAGACCTCTTCCTTGATTGGTCCATTGAGGAAGGCACTCTTCACTTCCATTTGGTAAAGCTTGAAGCCATGGTAAGTAGCATAGGCTAATAATATACGAATGGACTCAAGCCTAGCTACGGGTGCATAGGTTTCACCAAAATCCAAACCTTCGACTTGGGAGTATCCCTTGGCCACAAGTCGAGCTTTGTTCCTTGTCACCACACCATGCTCATCTTGCTTGTTGTGGAAGACCCATTTGGTTCCTACAACATTTTGATTAGGACGTGGAACTAAATGCCATACCTCATTCCTAGTGAAGTTGTTGAGCTCCTCTTGCATTGCCATCACCCAATCCGAATCTTGAAGTGCTTCCTCTACCTTGTGTGGCTCAATAGAGGAAACAAAAGAGTAATGCTCACAAAAATGTGCAACACGAGATCTCGTGGTTACCCTCTTATGAATGTCGCCGAGGATGGTGTCGACGGGGTGATCTCGTTGGATTGCTTGGTGGACTCTTGGGTGTGGCGGTCTTGGTTCTTCATCCTCCTTGTCTTGATCATTTGCATCTCCCCCTTGACCATTGCCGTCATCTTGAGGTGGCTCATCATTTTGATTTTCTCCTTCATCAACTTGGGCCTCATCCTCATTTTGGGTTAGTGGAGATGCTTGCGTGGAGGAGGATGGTTGATCTTGTGCATGTGGTGGCTCTTCGGATTCCTTAGGACACACATCCCCAATGGACATGTTCCTTAGCGCGATGCACGGAGCCTCTTCATTACCTATCTCATCAAGATCAACTTGCTCTACTTGGGAGCCGTTAGTTTCATCATACACAACGTCACAAGAAACTTCAACTAGTCCTGAGGACTTGATAAAGACTCTATATGCCCTTGTGTTTGAATCATATCCTAGTAAAAAGCCTTCTACTGTCTTAGGAGCAAATTTAGATTTTCTACCTCTTTTAATAAGAATAAAGCATTTGCTACCAAAGACTCTAAAATATGAAATATTGGGCTTTTTACCGGTTAGGAGTTCGTATGATGTCTTCTTGAGGATTCGGTGTAGATACAACCGGTTGATGGCGTAGCAGGCGGTGTTGACCGCCTCGGCCCAAAACTGATTCGGCGTCTTGTACTCATCAAGCATGGTTCTTTCCATGTCCAATAGAGTTCTATTCTTTCTCTCAACTACACCATTTTGTTGTGGTGTGTAGGGAGAGGAGAACTCATGCTTAATGCCCTCCTCCTCAAGGAAGCCTTCAATTTGAGAGTTCTTGAACTCCGTTCCGTTGTCGCTTCTTATTTTCTTGATCCTTAAGCCGAACTCATTTTGAGCTCGTCTCAAGAATCCCTTTAAGGTCTCTTGGGTTTGAGATTTTTCCTGCAAAAAGAACACCCAAGTGAAGCGAGAATAATCATCCACAATAACTAGACAGTACTTACTCTCGCCGATGCTTATGTAAGCTATCGGGCCGAATAGGTCCATGTGTAGAAGCTCCAGTGGCCTGTCAGTCGTCATGATGTTCTTGTGTGGATGATGAGTGCCAACTTGCTTCCCTGCTTGGCATGCACTACAGATCCTGTCTTTCTCAAAATAAACATTTGTTAATCCTAAAATGTGCTCTCCCTTTAGAAGTTTATGAAGATTCTTCATCCCAACATGGGCTAGTCGGCGGTGCCAGAGCCAACCCATGTTAGTCTTAGCTATTAAGCAAGTGTCGAGTTCAGCTCTATCAAAATCTACCAAGTATAGCTGACCCTCTAACACTCCCTTAAATGCTATTGAATCATCACTTCTTCTAAAGACAGTGACACCTACATCAGTAAAAAGACAGTTGTAGCCCATTTGACATAATTGGGAAACAGAAAGCAAGTTATAATATAAAGAATCTACAAGAAAAACATTGGAAATGGAATGGTCAGGAGATATAGCAATTTTACCCAAACCTTTGACCAAACCTTGGTTTCCATCCCCGAATGTGATAGCTCATTAGGGATCTTGGTTTTTCTCGTAAGAGGAGAACATCTTCTTCTCCCCTGTCATGTGGTTTGTGCACCCGCTATCGATGATCCAACTTGAGCCCCCGGATGCATAAACCTACAAAACAATTTTAGTTCTTGACTTTAGGTACCCAAATGGTTTTGGGTCCTTTAGCATTAGAAACTAGAACTTTGGGTACCCAAACACAAGTCTTGGAGCCCTTGTGTTTGCCCCCAACAAACTTGGCAACTACCTTGCCGGATTTGTTAGTCAAAACATAAGATGCATCAAAAGTTTTAAATGAAATGTCATGATCATTTGATGCACTAGGAGTTTTCTTCTTAGGCAACTTAGCATGGGTTGGTTGCCTAGAGCTAGATGTCTCACCCTTATACATAAAAGCATGATTAGGGCCAGAGTGAGACTTCCTAGAATGAATTCTCCTAATTTTGCTCTCAGGATAACCGACAGGGTATAAAATGTAACCCTCGTTATCCTGAGGCATGGGAGTCTTGCCCTTAACAAAGTTGGATAATTTCTTAGGAGGGGCATTAAGTTTGACATTGTCCCCCTTTTGGAAGCCAATGCCATCCTTGATGCCAGGGCGTCTCCCACTATAGAGCATACTACGAGCAAATTTAAATTTTTCATTTTCAAGTTCATGCTCGGCAATTTTAGCATCTAATATTGCTATATGATCATTTTGTTGTTTAATTAAAGTCATATGATCATGAATAGCATCAATATCAACATCTCTACATCTAGCACAAATAGACACATGCTCAATGGTAGATGTAGATGGTTTGCAAGAATTAAGTTCAACAATCTTAGCACACAAAATGTCATTGTTATCTCTAAGATCGGAAATGGAAGCATTGCAAACATCTAATTCTTTAGCCTTAGCAAGCAACTTTTCATTTTCAATCCTAAGGCTAGCAAGAGAATCATTCAATTCTTCAATCTTAGCAAGTAAATCAACATTATCATCTCTAAGGTTGGGAATTGAAACATTACAAACATGAGAATCAACCTTAGCATTTAAACTAGCATTTTCATTTATAAGGTTGGCAATTAAATCATGGCATGTGCTTAGCTCACTAGTTAATTTCTCACATTTTTCAACTTCTAGAGCATAAGCATTTTTAACCTTAACATGCTTTTTGTTTTCCTTGATTAGGAAGTCCTCTTGAGAGTCCAAGAGATCATCCTTCTCATGAATAGCACTAATTAATTCATTTAATTTTTCTTTTTGTTGCATGTTTAGGTTGGCAAAAAGGGTACGCAAATTATCCTCCTCATCACTAGAGGACTCATATTTAGTGGAGGATTTGGATTTAACCTTCTTCTTTTTTGCCGTCCTTTGCCATGAGGCACTTGTGGCCGACGTTGGGGAAGAGAAGTCCCTTGGTGACGGCGATGTTGGCGGCGTCCTCGTCGGAGGAGGAGTCAGAGGAGCTCTCCTCGGAGTCCCACTCGCGGCACACATGGGCATCACCGCCCCTCTTCTTGTAGTGCCTCTTCTTCTCCTTTCTTCTCCCCTTCTTGTCGTCGCCCCTGTCACTATCACTATATAATGGACATTTAGCAATGAAGTGACCGGGCTTACCACATTTGTAGCACACTTTCTTGGAGCGGGGCTTGTAATCTTTCCCCCTCCTTTGCTTGAGGATTTGGCGGAAGCTTTTGATGATAAGCGCCATTTCCTCATTATCGAGCTTAGAGGCGTCGATTGGTTGTCTACTTGATGTAGACTCCTCCTTCTTCTCCTCTGTCGCCTTGAATGCCACCGGTTGTGCTTCGGGCGTGGAGGAGATGCCTTGCTCGATGATTTTCTTTGAGCCTTTAATCATTAGCTCAAAGCTCACAAATTTTCCTATAACCTCCTCGGGAGACATTAGCTTATATCTAGGATCACCTCGAATTAATTGAACTTGCGTAGGGTTAAGAAAGACGAGGGATCTAAGAATAACCTTGACCATCTCATGGTCATCCCATTTTTCGCTCCCGAGGTTGCGCACTTGGTTCACCAAGGTCTTCAAGCGGTTGTACATAGCTTGTGGATCCTCCCCTTGGTGAAGCATGAAGCGACTGAGCTCCCCCTCGATCGTCTCCCGCTTGGTGATCTTTGTCACCTCGTCTCCTTCGTGTGCGGTCTTGAGTACGTCCCAAATTTCCTTCGCACTCTTTAACCCTTGCACCTTATTATACCCCTCTCGACTTAGAGAGGCGAGGAGTATAGTGGTGGCTTGGGAGTTAAAGAGATGAATTTGGGCTACTTCGTCCGAGTCGTAGTCTTCATCCCCTACGGATGGTACCTGTACACCAAACTCAACAACATTCCATATGCTTGTGTGGAGTGAGGTTAGATGATGCCTCATTTTGTCACTCCACATATTATAATCTTCACCATTAAAAACCGGTGGTTTGCCTAATGGAACGGAGAGTAAAGGAGTACATTTTGAAATACGAGGATAGTGTAGGGGAATCTTACTATACTTCTTGCGCTCATGGTGCTTAGAAGTTACGGACGGCGCATCCGAGCTGGAGGTCGATGGTGATGAAGAGTCGGTCTCGTAGTAGACCACTTTCCTCATCTTCTTGTGCTTGTCGCCTCTCCGATGCGACTTGTGGGAAGAGGATTTCTTTTCCTTCCCCTTCCCCTTGTTGCGGGACTCTTCCGATGAAGCCTTCCCGTGGCTTGTAGTGGGCTTATCGCCGGTCTCCATCTCCCTCTTGGCGTGATCTCCCGACATCACTTCGAGCAGTTAGGCTCTAATGAAGCACCGGGCTCTGATACCAATTGAAAGTCGTCTAGAGGGGGGTGAATAGGGCGAAACTGAAATTTACAAAGTTAATCACAACTACAAGCCGGGTTAGCGTTAGAAATATAATGCGAGTCCGAGAGAGGGCGTAAAAACAAATCGCAAGCGAATAAAGAAGTGAGACACAAGGATTTGTTTTACCGAGGTTCGGTTCTCTCAAACCTACTCCCCGTTAAGGTGGTCACAAAGACTGGGTCTCTTTCAACCCTTTCCCTCTCTCAAATGGTCCCTCGGACCGAGTGAGCTTCTCTTCTCAATCAACCGGGAACCAAACTTCCCCGCAAGGACCACCACACAATTGGTGTCTCTTGCCTTGATTACAATAGAGATGATCGCAAGAAAGAATGAGAAAAAAAGCAATCCAAGCACAAGAGCTCAAATGAACACAACAATCACTCTCTCTAATCACTAAAGCTTTGAGTGGAATTGGGAGAGGATTTGATCTCTTTGGTGTGTCTAGAATTGAATGCTAGAGCTCTTGTAAGTAGTTGGAAGGTGGAAAACTTGGATGACTTGAATGTGGGGGTGGTTGGGGTATTTATAGCCCCAACCACCAAACTTGACCATAGGTGGAGGCTTCTGTCGCATGGCGCACCGGACAGTCCGGTGCGCCAGCCACGTCACCTGGCCGAAGGGTTCCGACCGTTGGAGCTCTGTCTTGTGGGCCCACCTGGCTGTCCGGTGGTGCACCGGACAGGCCCTGTAGGCTGTCCGGTGTGCCACCCGCGCGTGCTCTGCTCCTCTGCGCGCGCAGGCGCGCATTTAATGCGTTGCAGTCGACCGTTGCGGGCGAACTAGCCGTTGCTCCGCCGTCACACCGGACAGTCCGGTGTGCACCGGACACTGTCCGGTGACTCACCGGACAGTCCGGTGAATTTTAGCGGAGCGGATTCCCGAAGCTGGCGAGTTCAGAGTCGCTCTCCTCTGGAGCACCGGACAGTCCGGTGAATTATAGCGAAGCGCCTCTGAGATTTCCCGAAGGTGAAGAGTTCAGCTTGGAGTCCCCTGGTGCACCGGACACTGTCCGGTGGCACACCGGACAGTCCGGTGCGCCAGACCAGGGCAGCCTTCGGTTGTCCCTTGCTCTTTTGATTGAACCCTTTTCTTGGTCTTTTTATTGGCTTATTGTGAACCTTTGGCACCTGTAGAACTTATACACTAGAGCAAACTAGTTAGTCCAATTATTTGTGTTGGGCAATTCAACCACCAAAATAGTTCTGTCGCCAATCACCATCAGGTTCGCCACGCCCCTTCTCCATGCCTCCCATTGATTTGAAATTTATTGAATCGCCTCATTATCTATAGTATCTTAATATCTATCACTATCAGTTAGCATTTTTTGCAGGATCCGATAATGGCTTCCAATTTTTCAATTGCATAATTGTTTCATACTGTTCATTTTTATATAGGTACTAAATGTTGTTTATAAACAAATTTTATATTATTTACAATACCAATCAATAGATTAGCGATGTTATGTTACTGTGTTCTTATTGTTGTTTCAGAGAGTTATACTACCTATAATTTTTTAATTTTATGATTTTTTTGCATAATTTGTTTGTACACACTATGCACTGCTATATTTAAATGTGTTTTTTCACATCTCTGTTGTTATGCATTCTTTCTTCACATTTATGTTGCCTACATCTATTGTTATGCACAATATGCACACTATACATACCTTAGCAGTGTCATAAGAGTATATTTATACATTTCTTATTTATGCTATATTATTCTTACCTAAAGTTCTTTTTAATTTACGAAGGGTGTTCTATCGCAACATGAAGTCCGTGGATCGTCCTCCGGCTAATCCTAAACGTATAACCATTGAGTCAAGCCAAGAATTCTTTAGTGTTGAGATACCGCGTTTGGCCTCTACTGGAGACCCTCCAAACACAAAGCATTCCGTTCATTGTCCTGCACCCATTGAGAGACCAGCTGTTATTCATGAAGCCAATGACCAAACCGGAACTAGTGATGACGACGATGATTTTATAACCCCTATGAAGAAGCGTAATGCTACTAGAAGTCCTATCAAAATTTACGGAAGACATGCACAAAAAGGATGAAAGTAGTCGAAACTCCACGACAGGTTACATGTTATACTTATGTTTTTATATATATTAAATACTAATTAGTATACACTAAGCATGCGCTGATACACCATATTAAATACTATTTAGTATACACTAAGGATGAAACTAGTCGAAATTTCACGACAGGTTACATGGGCTGAATTGCAGTTATAATATCATATTTAGTTTACAATATTTTGCCACCTTTTGTTTTATTGTGTACAGACTATGCAGGTATTATTTATCTAGCTATTATGTTATATTAGTTGCACCCCATACATTATGTGTGCTAATTTGATGGCTGATGCACCATTTATTACATTTTTCATACCATTTTACATACATTTTTTCAGAAACTTAATGTGAGATGCAACCCTCAGGATGTTATTATAACCATTAAGATATTGAATGAGAGGCAACGACAAGCCGTTGCGAGAAAAGGGTTTTCCAATATTCTCGATATGACCCTTGATGCACTGGGTAGCCGATCTCATCTTTGTTGGTTGATGGATAAGTTGGACCACAATGATATGACAATTCGCCTCGGTCAAGGCAAGGAACTAAATATTACGAAAGAAACTGTCCACCTTATCCTTGGCCTACCGAATGCCGGTGGTGGTAAGCCACTAGGCATCGATGAAGCAGTGGTGGGCAATAACTTGAGGGCTGAACTTGGCTTGTCTAAGAATGAGTTCGTTGTTGCATCTCTTCAGGACCGTTTGAGAAAAGGAGACGATGATGACCTCTCTATCAGATGCTTCTTTTTGATATTATTCAATAGATTGTTGTTCCCCACTTCTAGCTGGGGCATATCTAACCATGAGGTTTTACTGATGGAAGAAATGGATCGTTTCCATAAGACAGACTGGTGCCACCTATTTTTCAACGACCTTTACGAAGCTGCTCAAATCTACGAAGTTGCTCAAAAGTGGCATACAAGAAGCACTACTAATGTGTCCACGACGATATATGGATGCTCAATTGTCATACTAGTAAGTAAGTAATATTGGACTGTTCATTTTTTGGCATTTCACATGGAATCTATATTAGTTACGCAGTTACCACCTATGATAGTAAAAATTAATTATTGATTTTTTTTGTAGTTGTATTATTTGGACCACTTGCATGATGCTGCAGCCTCCCACAACAAACGTGGCACACCTCGCATAAAATTCTTTGATAAGAACATTATCCAAGCTCTACCAAAAGTCGATAAGAGGAAGCCACGCCAAAGCGGTGAACCATTCGGCCATTGTGAGGTATGTCATTTGTATAAAAAAGAATATGAATCTATTACACTGCATAAATATGCATTTTCTCTTATTATGTGCATGTTTTATATATGTACCATCACTATTAGTTTTTGTACCAGTCCGTATAACTCGCAATAGACACCATATACTTCATTTTTTCGGTGGGGCCCTCAATATAGTTATGGTTATCTTTCATGCATTTACTTATATTGCAATTTTTTTCAGTAATATGTATATGTTTGACGCCACACCGCAAAAACATGTATATGTTTCATCTTTGTTTTGTCCATTATAATCTCAATTATCGATTAAATTTAATTGACACATGACTGAGGGTTTAAACATAGTATCATTGATTTTTTGGGGCAGGGAGGTGACATCGATGCATCTCATGACACTCCAACTTACACGGCCCCCTTTTTGATCAGACACCTAGTGGTCATGTAAGTACTCCAATTATACATTTATGACCTTCCTGCTTCACATAGCTCATTCATAAACTACTATACTATCTACCTGCATTATGTTTCAGGTTGCATCTGGTGAGGAAACACATAGCTTGCATACTACCCATGTGCACTCACTGCCACGTTTAACTGAGTTGGAATGTGCTCGGTCGCTCCATGATTTTTTGTGCTCCTCAAAAATCGACCCAAACAGGTTTTAGTCTTTAACTATTAAGACGAAATATCATGTACGCTGTTTCTTACATATATAATGACTAACATATCTGTTTTTACATTATTATATAGGAAGGTCATAGAATTTGGTAAATGTATTGGAAATTGTCTCGATATTCAACAATCATTTGCAGATGGGATGTGTCTCGATAATGTTTTCATGCAGTGTTTTCGTGATGAAGATGTAAATCATTGCCGACGCACCAACAAAAACAGACTTGTACTGGATGTCAATGTTGGTGTATGTAACCTTTCATTAATACCCACCTAATTTTGCAATACTTTACATACAGATTTATATGACATAGTAATTATGATTATGCAGACTCTGCTCAATTTTGAGGAGCATGAACGCTACAGCAAGTCTCCTCAGAGTTATGATCAAACTATCCTTGATGATTACCTAGACAAGACACTGCCTCAGCTGGACAACTTTGTTGACTACAAATCGGTATAAATCTTTATCTTTGTTTCAAGCTTTTTTCTTCTATGCAATTATATTCATCACTCATATACACACTAATGGTATCATTTCATATCTCCAACTTGTGATATTGAACAGATCATGGTCCCTATACTTCATATGGGCCATTGGACATTGTATGTCATCAATATTTAGTTTCGGTGCATTCACATTTTAGATTCCAATCCATATGGTCCGGAACTGGGTGGTACTACGTGGAAGATGTTTCATTACTCCCAAAAGGACATAGGCTCAAGGAAATTACCATGGGCTAGGGTTATAATGAACAGGTTGAACAAATCTTTGCAATAAGTCTGGCCCAATTCACGCATTTCTAAATTTGGAAACTTCCCAATTGACATGCCACCTATGTGTCCCACCATGATAGTTGGATCTAATGATTGTGCCTTCTTTGTCATGAGGTACATCCAGTACTATGACTACATGGATGGTTCTATCAAGCAATATATACAATGAGTAAGTGAATTATTGGTTATGCAGTTTTTATTTTTACGTTCCACCTTTATTTTGTAACCTGATCCATTCGAGATAATGTATATTATGCAGGACAACTCTCGTGACCTACGATCTCTTGCTCTATATTACCTCACATTTCATAGCAAGAACAAGTGCCTCCCGTTGCCTCCAGAAATTCAAAGATTCAAGTTTGCACGCAAGTAGTGTCGCTGGATCAGCTGTTTGTTATGGAACAACCTTTTGTGAAGCACAACTATCTGTTGCATGTCTATGAAACTGTAATGAAACTTTCTATGTGTATTAAACAAGCTATCAAGCCACTCCTGTTTAATGCAGTTTTTAGATCAAACTTCAACCTAGGTGTATTAAACAAGTTATGAAACCACTCTTGTTTAATGCAGTGTTCAGTTCAAACTTCGATTATCAGCTCATATTTGTATCAGGCATTTACTCACAAGTTATTGTTTGTGTGTGTTTTCTTCACAAAACGATTATTCACCAGTATTTGCCACGAATTCTTCTGTACCGACGAAATACGCTGTTTTCATAATGCAATTACGCAAAATTCGTATGCAGTTTACAACAACTTCCATATCAGGCAGTACAACATTATTACTTATACGTTGTGAATATCAACTAGTATCAGATTTATAAATTCGTCCATATGTGTAATAACAAATATGTTACTACATTACTCACAAGTTATTGTTTATGTGTGTTTTCTTCAGAAAGCTAGTATTCATCAGTATTTGCCACCAAGCCTTCTGTAGAGACAAATTACGCTGTTTTGATAACATAATTACGCAAAATTTGTATACAGTTTACAACACCTTCCATTTCAGGCAGTATAGCATTATTACTTATACTTTGTGAATATCAACTGGTATCAGATTTATAAATTCATCCATATGTGTAATAACAAGTATGTTACTACATCACAATTCATCAAAATCTGAAATCATCTACTCCCCACTAGACGAATCATTGTCGGTGATACCCCCGCGATGTTTTTTTGAAGTGCATGTCTCATTCCAATTTGGAGCATCAGGTGAACCCTTGTTCCTAGAACCTAGGGGCCACCCTCTCTTTCGACCAGTAAGACTGGCCAACCGAAGCCTATTCTCCTCCACAGATAGACAAGTGCGACTATTGTGACTATCAGCAATGCCACACCTTTGGCACTTTCTGTTCTTTTTCTTGTCTCCTTTTGCACCCAACTTAATAACTCTTTTTTCGGTATCACTGATTGTTCTGCCCTTTGGCTTCACGTTATCTGGTCTTCTCAAGCTTACTCCACTCACATTAAAATCTAGCTTCTACAATTTTGAAATAAAAATTTCTCAGTTTTGAAATATTAGTAGATAAATCCATATGTTTGTACGTAAACTTAAAAAAAATACCCATGCACATGTGTTTTTAATAATACCATTACCTTTTTAATCATCATATCTGTTGCGCACTCATCTCTTAGTGGTATGCTAGTGGGCAACTGTCCAGTATCGTGCTGCACACATATACCATTGATGTTAACATCATAATCAGCATCAAGGTCCAATCGTTACTATTGTGTATTATAACGACTTTTCCTCTTTTCTAATCATGTATTACATGATCCAGTATTTGTAGCGGCATAGCACATCGGGTATTGCACACACCACCTTCTTGTAAACTAGGCACCAATTGAATTTCTTAACAAATCATACGTTTCACAATAAATAGTTGTGTTTCTAATAAACAATACACACCATTATACATAGTAAACATCATATATAATATGTATACATACACCACCCTGTGCCCTTCTTGTCGGTAGATTTTCTCCTGGCATGTCACTTACATCATCCCCGTCACCCTGTACTAGGCAAGTTTCACATTTTCCCATTTACTCAGCATAAAAACTTAGTATATCATTTATGATACACGACTATTTCAAATAATAGCACATATACCTACATTCCTTTGCCATCACTAGTACTATCATTACCTTCTATATCTGGCTCCAACCGCGAAAGTAGCAAAACTAGTTCATCCATCATCTCTAGGGCTCTATCATGCCCCGCCTTTGAAAGACTTGCATGATGTACTACTTTCATTGCCTTTTTAAGCAACATATTTTGCCTATATGATTTAGTCTCACTGTCTTTACCCTTCAAATTCTTATCATCCCTTGAAAAAGTCACATCTTGTATAGCAGAGTAGGTGTATCTCTGAAGGATGTATTCCGAAGGAATACGATCAATCTGAAGATGCATAAATGTTCGTAAAAGATGGACACAAAGCAGACCTACAACAAAACAAGTAAATAATGTGTATGTTTATGGTCACTAATTACAAATAAACATTTGTATATAATAATTACCTAATATAACATACTTGTATGTTCCCAATGCTTGCATTCACATTCATACTTTCCAGCATCTACATCAGCCATTACTTTGAATTGTTGTTGCCCCCACACAATCTTATTCGACCTTGAACTATGCTGAACCACCCAATCATTCGCACCACCATCTGGATCATGTGCTATCTTGTACGCAGTGGCATATTTCAAAGACTCATGAAACCTATTCATTACAGCCCTTGTGTATGTCCTCGCTACACGTATCTTAAACATATATAGTGTATTTGTTTCCTTTTGACCCTACAGGAGACAAAAATAGACGTTATACCATGTTAAGTTAAATATTATGGCACAATAATATTCTACGTACTCACCATGCATCCTAGTGCCTCTTTTGCCTCTTTCATCTTCCTACTGCGCAGAAGCTTCAACATTTGCTTAGCGAATTGATGTAGTGGCGTGTTTGCATCGACATGAGCACTTTTTACGAGTTTGTTCATGCTCTCGCTACGCTGTATAGAGACCATCAACCCACAATAATAATGTTTGAAAAAAGCTAGAATCCAATCCTTACAAATTTCATACATTCTGGAAAGACTGATGTTATCATGTAGGTGGAAATCATCAAGCAGCATTGCCCAGGCAGTCTCAAACTCAGTTACAGTCAAAGGATGATGTATTATAGATTGGAACCTTGATTTGAAATCCTCTTCCTCAAATCTAGCGTACAACTCATTTAAATACGACATATACATGTTCTAAACATGCCACAAACACAAACGATGGATTGTGTTTGGAAATACCCTGCCTAATGCAACTGGCATTGCTGGGTCTTGATCTGAAATCATAAATTTACACAACATTATGCAACACATTACCAACTATAATTGCATTCAATCCAATGATAGTAAAATGTAATAATTGAGAAGCTTATTAATCATACCTGTAAGTATTACTCATGGTCCTTCAGGTCCCATGCACGTTTTGAATGCATTGAAAACCTGAAAGTTGCCTAGAGATAGGCGGAAACTGAAATTTACAACTTTAAACACACTACAAGCCGGGGTTAGCGTTAGAGTGAATATCAAGTCTGGGAGAGAGGGGAAAACAAATCAACCAAGAAGTAAAGCGGATGAACATGGTGATTTATTTTACTGAGGTTTGGTTCTAAAGAACCTAGTCCCCATTGAGGTGGTCACAAAGACCAGGTCTCTTTCAACCCTTTTCCTCTCTCAAACGGTCACTTAGACCGAGTGAGGCTTCTTCCTTAATCTTACGGGTCACTTAGACCCCGCAAGGATCACCACACAATTGGTGTCTCTTGCCTCGCTTACAAAGCACTTGAGAGTAAGAAGTGAGAAAGAAAAGAAAGCCAAGCCAAGCAAACAAGAGCAACAAGAAACACAAGTGATCCTCTCACAAGTCCTAATGCACTAGAATTGAATTGGGGAGTTTGATCGGATTGGTGGCTTTGATTTGTGTCTTGGAGTGTTGCACTTTTGCTCTTGTATTGAATGGAGAGTGTTGAATGCTTAGATGGTTGGAGTGGAGGTGGTTGGGGGTATTTATAGCCCTCAACCACCAAAATAACCGTTGGGGGTGGCTGCTGTCGATGGGCGCACCGGACAGTCCGGTGCGCCAGCCACGTCACCCAATCGTTAGGGTTCTGGCGGTTTCGACCATTGGAGCTTTGTCTTCTTGTGGTATCGGACAGTCCGGTGCCGCAACAAACATGTACTGTTCACTGTCCGGTGCGCCTCTGGCGGCTGCTCTGACTTCTGCGCGCACTATAGCGTTGCAGGCGTTCGTTGCAGTCGACCGTTGCGTTGGTAGCCGTTGCTCCACTTGGCGCACTGGACAGTCCGGTGGCACACTAGATAGTCCGGTGAATTATAGCGGAGCAGCGCTAGAAAAACCCAAAGGTGGTGAGTTTGGACTTGTACGGTCCTGGTGCACCGGACACTGTCCGGTGGCACACCGGTCAGTCCGGTGCGCCAGACTAGGGCACACTTCGGTTCTTTTGCTCCTTTGCTTTTGAACCCCAACTTGATCTTTTTATTGGTTTTGTTGAACCTTTATGCACCTGTAGAATATATAATCTAGAACAAACTAGTTAGTCCAATTATTTGTGTTGGGATTCAACCACCAAAATTATTTATAGGAAAAGGTTAAACCCTGTTTCCCTTTCAATCTCCTCCTTTTTGGTGATTGATGCCAACACAAACCAAAGCAAATATATAAGTGCAGAATTGAACTAGTTTGCATAAGATAAGTGCATAGGTTACTTAGAATTAAACCAATTTGTACTTTTACTAGATATGCATGGATTGCTTTCTTTTATTTAACATTTTGGACCACACTTGCACCACATGTTTTGTTTTTGCAAATTCTTTTGGAAAATGTTTTCAAAGTCTTTTTGCAAATAGTCAAAGGTATATGAATAAGATTTGCGAGAAGTAATTTCAAGATTTGAATTTTTCTCCCCCCGTTTCAAATGCTTTTCCTTTGACTAAAACAAAACTCCACCTGAATAAATTCTCCTCTTAGTTTTCAAGAGGGTTTTAATAGATACCAATTGGAACTTATACTTTAGATACTAATTTTGAAATTATACCAATTGAAAATATCATACCAATATATCAATAACAAGATACCAATTGTAAACTTTATTTCGAAAATTTTGAAATTTTTGGGTGGTGGTGCGGTCCTTTTGCTTTGGGCTAATACTCTCTCCCCCTTTGGCATTGATCGCAAAAAATAGAGACTTTGAGAGCCCTTTAAACTTTCTCCTCCATTGGTAAATGAAATATGAGTGAAGATTATACCAATCGAAGAGTGGTGTGGAGTGACGGCGAAGGGTAAATGTTACCGATAGAGTGGAATGGAAGCCTTGTCTTCGCCGAAGACTCCATTTCCCTTTCAATCTATGACTTAGTATAGAAATAAACTTTGAAAACACATTAGTCGTAGTCATGAAAGAGAAATGATCAAAGGTATATACATGAGCTATGTGTGCAAAGTTTCAATCAAAATTCCGAGAATCAAGTATATTGAGCTCATTCCTTGGTTTGGTAAAGGTTTTCTCATCTAATGGTTTGGTAAAGATATCGGCTAATTGTTCTTTGGTGCTAACATAAGCTATCTCGATATCCCCCCTTTGTTGGTGATCCCTCAAAAAGTGATACCGAATGTCTATGTACTTAGTGTGGCTGTGTTCAACGGGATTATCCGCCATGCAGATCACACTCTCATTGTCACATCGGAGAGGGACTTTGCTCAATTTGTAGCCATAGTCCCTGAGGGTTTGCCTCATCCAAAGTAATTGTGCATAGCAATGGCCTGCGACAATGTACTCGGCTTCGGTGGTAGAAAGTGTCGGCGTCTCGGACTCGGGGGGTCCCTTGGACCGACCAGTGAAATCGTTGCGTGCCCCTGCCCAGATGGGTTGGCGCGGGATGGAACACAAGAGGTGGGACAAGCCTTGTATTATCCTGCACCAGGGGTGCCGCTCGTAGTAGGGGTTACAAGCGCGTCGCGTGAGAGAGGGAGAGACACAGAGTTCGTCCGCCGCTTCCCTCGCGCGAACCCCCCTTAGGGTGGCCCTGGACCTCCCTTTTATAGAGGCAAGGAGAGGATCCAGACGTACAACGGGGGGCATAGCTATGCGCTAACGTGTCCGGCAGTGGAGTGCCTAAGCCCTGTGTACATACCAGCGTGACCGTTGGGGGAGAGCTTGGGCCGTGTACATGTGATGGCGTGGCCGTCGGAGGAGCGCCTGAGTCCTGTAGGAGCACAGCTGGCAACGCGGCGAGGATCCTGCTGATGTCTCCTTGCTGTCGTAAGGGGCTGAGAGCCACCGGCGTCATGGTGCACACGGGGCACCACCATTACCTGTCGCCAGGGTAAGCCAGATGGGACGCCGGTCTTGTTCCTTGTAGCTTGAGCAGGCTAGGAATAGGGAAATGATGCATCCCCTATTAGCGCGGTCAGTCCGAGCCCAGGGTCGGTTGAGGCGGAGACTTCTCTTGAGGCCGAGGCCGGGGGTCGGGCGAGGACGTGATTCCTCCCAAGACCGGGGTCGAGGGCGAGTCCGGGGGTCGGGCGAGGCGGAGACCTCCTCCCGAGGCCAGAGCCTGAGGTCGGGCGAGGCAAAAACCTCCTCCCGAGGCTGGAGCATGAGGTCGGGCGAGGCGGAGCTTCCTGTTGCGCCTGAGGCTGAACTCGGCGGTTGATCGTGACTTGTTGTCAGTCGTTGCTGGGGTGGCTGACACGACAGTCAGAGCGGAGCGAGCGGCGCTGTTTTTCTGTCATGTCAGACAGTAAAGGAGAGGGGCGAAGTGACTGTGGTCACTTCGGCCTGCCCGACTGAGGCGCGTGTGTTAGGATACGGCGTCAGACATCCTCTGCATTTAATGCGCCTGCAAAGCGGTCGGTTGGTGAGGCGGTCTGGCCAAGGTTGCTTCACAACGAAGCCTGCCCGAGCCGGGCTTCGGGAGAGCCGAGGGGGCGCCCGCTGCTTGAGGAGGCCCTCGGGCGAGGCGTGAACTCGTCTAGGATTACTGCTCCGGCCCGAGGCTAGGCTCGGGCGAGATCGCGTCCCTTGGGTAGACGAAGCCTTGACTTGAACCGCACCCATCAGTTGGTCTGAGGGTGTTTACCAGCCATGATTAGGAGCGTTGGGGGTACCCCTAATTATGGTACCCGACAGTAGCCCTCGAGCCTCGAAGGGAGTGATGGTACTCGCTTGGAGGCTTTTGCCGCATTTTCGGTGAGGGGACCGGCCTTTCTCGGTTTTTGCCTTGTTCTAGTGGGTGCGCGCGAGCGCACCCGCCGGGTGTAGCCCCCGAGGCCTCAGAGGAGTGGTTTGACTCCTCTGAGGTCTGAATGCTTTTCGTGGTGCTTTGGCCGGTCTGATCGTTCCCTCATGCGACCCGGCCGTAGCCTGGGTGCGTGGTCGGGTTCCAAGTTATCAAGCTGGTTTGTTGACACTGTCAACAGTTTTGGCCGTAGCCGGGTGCGAGAGCAGCCCCCGAGCCTCTGCACGGAGCAAGAGGACGATCAAGGACTTTCCTGACTTTTATTATATGCCCCTGCGTCGCCTTTCCGCAAGTAGGAGGGGGGAAAGCGCCATGTTGCCCTCGGAGGGCGCCGAACATGGTGTTTCCAGTGAGCTGCTAACGGGTGATCCGAGTGGACGCCCGTGCCCCGTTCGTTAGGGGTCGGCTGGTGGCCCAGAGGTGCGCTCCAAAAGTACCTGCGGGTGATTCGCCGGACCCAGACCCCTTCGACAGGGTCTGAGGGCTCGATGCCTCCCTCCGGTGGGATTCCGTTACAAATCGTTCCCGCCGGTCTCGAAAATGTCCTAGGGTACCTCGGGAGCGTAGCCTGAGCCTCGGCTATGTATCGAACGTACCCAGAGTCATCCCTCACTCTGCGTGCTCTAGGGTGACTGTCGAACCCTTCTGAGGGGCCAGCCTACGAACCCCTGATCAGTAGTGGGCACGGAGCCCGAGCACTCTGGGGCGGCTGTCGAACCCTTCCGAGGGGCCAGCCTTCGAACCCCTGATCAGTAGGAGGGCTCAGGGCCCGCTTCCTCCACCGAGAAGGATCCTTTCCACAATGTCCCCTTTCCCGGTCCCTGTGGCAAGAGAGAGAGAGAGAGGAGGAAGGGAAGGATGTGAATTTAAATAAGGTGGCACACCTTTTTTGACATGGTCATTATGGCGAAGGCGAAGCGACGCCCGCCTCGCTTGCCAGAGGTGTTGCCTGCTCCGTCGAGGAGTTAATGCGACGGGACGGGCGATTCGCGTGGCGCCTGTTGCGCGTGCGAGCCGTTCGAGGAACGGGGCACGAGCGCGTCATCTTCACGCCGTGGGAGAGGGCTCTCCCGTCGCTTCAGGAGGGGACACGAGCCTGCAGGCGACTTGACCGCTGCCTCAGCTCGTCTGTCGCTACAGTTACTGCCAACCCGCTTTTGACCATGCCAACTGTCGTGCCTACCCCACGGCTGACCGGCTCGTGGCCGTCACCTTTAACTGGCACTGTTGGGTCCTGCGTAGGGTTACCTCGAGTCGCGGTACCGATTCCACAGTCAAGGAGGCGCAGCATTGGCGCGAGTGGCGGTGTAACTTCTCGCACGTCGTAACCGGCGCGCCGGTTACATGACATGCGGGCCCGCTTCCTTTGCGCTGGTCCGCCGGATGTGGACGGAGCTGAAGGGGCACACAGTTGTAGTGCAGTTGGATGCCTGTCGCGTGGCAGTCCACCATTTCGACCACCGGTTTCTGCGAAGATGGGAGAGCGCTTGTAACCGCGGGACGGTTACATGCCTCGCGTGCGGCGGTTCGCCTTCTTCGTGCTTCGGATCAGCTCGTATGACGTGTGGGTCCCAGCCCCCGTGTCGTAGGGGGAGAACCCTGGAGGATGTCAGTGGGGATTTCGCCCGTGACGCTAAGGGGTGCAAGTGAGGAGGTCTGCCTATAAAAGGGGGATCGATCCCCTGGGCAGTGGCCATGCCTTCGTTCTCCCCTCATGCATCACGCCCTTCCGCCTTTTGAGCCCCCGGATGGGGTGCTCCAGTGCCGCCTTGCTCTTGCTGTCATTGGAGGAGCGCGGCCTCGTGGAGATCGGCACCTTTCAGCCATCGCTCGGCTTCAAGGATTTTCGTCGTGCAGCCCGGCTGCATTCCCTCACCAATGGTGTAATGCCCAAAATTTTACATGAGAAAAAAATATATATAAATAAATAAATCCATTTAGATTAGTGAGTTGGGAATTTTTTTTTCTTTTTGAAACCTTTGAAGATTTATTAGTTTCCTTTCCTTTTCATGAATCAGATAAAAATAGTTAAATAACCAATAAATAAATAAAGAAAATACATATCACACTGAAGAAATTGTTGTGATACATTTTATTGGAATAAATAATCATAGTTTAAACTTGACCTCAAAGTATAAATGAAAATATAAAATAGAGAAGAAAGGAAAATGTTTATGGACCCATTTATTCCCCACCCATAAAAATATGTCAAGGGAAAGTAAATAATATTAAAACCATACAAATAAATAAAAATATAAATTAGTGCCATAAACATGTTGAAACCCTAGCTTGAGGTATATTCGAAATTTAAGTCTTGAATCAAAATTTGATTTGGAAATGGAATAGAAATAAGAAAAGAAAAGATGAAGAAGCTAATTGGGCTGCTGCTCCACATCTCGGCCCAGATCACCCTAGCGCCGCGCCGACCCATCTCTGCTTTCTAGCCCAGCCGACCCATCAATCCCGTGGCCTTTTCTTTTTTTCTCCGGTGTGTATGGCGCGTGGGCCCCGCGTGATCAGCGTCATCTCCTACCTATGGCGACCGACACCACCGGATCCACCGCAACAGACGCCGTGTGCTTCGCGCGATCCTCTCGATTCCCCGCGGACATCGTGTTTCAGCTGGTTGCGGCCTGGCCGAGGCTCCCTCTCCGGCTATAAATGGAAGCCGCGACGCCCCCCTTCCTCATCCTCTCGGATCGTCGTGCCGTATGCCACTTTGCCGCCGTGAGCCGAGACAATCGCGCGACCGCCATGGATCCGCCCCCGAAAACATGGGGAGGCATCGTCGGAGTGCGCAGGATCTCCTCAGGGCGTCTTCACGGGTGGATACTGACTGGAGCTCGCGGAATTCGTCACGGGAGCTTCATGCATGCCGTGATTCCGCCCTGCGCCGTGGTTGTCTTGATTACCGTCACCTTTTCGGGTAAGAATTGATCCATTGTGATCGCCATGTCATGCATGTCATGTAGCTCCGTTTAATTTGATAATGGTGTCCGGGGGTGGCCGATTGGTGCCGCGGGTTGTTCTTCTCCACCGCGCGGTCATGGCGACGGTGGCCCTGCTGGGTTGGTGGGGGAAGACGATGGACAACCGTTGATCTGGCCTGGGCGGCTGAGATTAAAACACCGTGATACCCCTTCGGTGGGATCACCTCGGGCCGTCCGATCGTGATCTCATGACACAGATTCGATCTCAAACGTTTTAAACCAACGCCGTGGATCTTTGATCTAACGGATATCATGGCGTACCGGTTCGATTTTGTGCCGTTCTAATCTGGCGCGTCTGGTGTTGATCCAACGGCCTAGGATGCACGATACCCCTTCACCGAGCCATCTTTGCATAAACGCCCCTCGGTAATTTTAAAATACAACCCGCCGTCCTGGGACCCTGTTCCCAGTGTCTCGGGTTTCTTGCACCGAGCCCCTTATGCTTTTTAGTTATTGAGGCCCAGTCCAGTGCAGTAATAAAATGATTAAATGAATTAGAAATTAGATTTTTAATACAAAAATAATTGCTAGAACTTAGATAATTCATAGAAAATTCATTTTTGCTCCAAATTGAACCATTCCAGTTTCTAAAATTTTGTAATAATATTCTTCATCATTTTATGCCTCTGTTTTGGCATGAAAGGCTCATTTAAATTTATCTAATACTTAATCTTGTATTAAATACATAAAAGCTACGGAAATTCATAACTTGAATTCCACAACTCCAAAAGTAATAATTCTTTTTCCTGTGATCTTATTTCAATATGTAGATGATTAATATGTATTTTGCATATATGTTTGGTGTAATGTTAATTTTGCCTATACCATGTTTGTTTGAATTGCTACGACTAGCAGTGAGGTCACGAATCATCTGAAGATCATCCTGGTACCTGGAATCTCAAGTCCCAGGCAAGTTGTGCCCTTGATCACTTCTTTTCACCTACTCATGTTCTAATTAATCATAATGATCTGCATAGGTTAATTTTGATGGGACCCAATAGGTTACCCTAGTTTGTCTATCTTTATACCTTGTTTACCACTGAACTTTCTGGGTAGTACTTGCTAGTGCTATATGTGGTTTTGGGTATGGAGATACACTGTTCATGGTTACACTTTTGTTATCAGTTGTTATTTATTGTTCACGATGAGATCATTATGTTAATTGGAACATGGAGAACCACCCGGGAAAACAGTGCTACCACGAGGGTGGAATGGGACGCCCTTGGCTGATTAATTAGGAAAGCTAGTGGAAGACTACCTTACCCGAAAGGGGCAAGGGCAGTAGGGGAGAGGTCAGTGTAGGGAGGCCCTCGGGAGGATTTTGCTGCGATGGCGGTCCTGCAAGGGATTCCTGCACTGGATCTTCCTATAAACTGTAGCGGGTTTTCGGAAGCTAGTGGAACTTTGTAAAGGCCTCGTAGTGGATCCCTAGCCATTCACCTCGGAAGTGTCTAAGGGCTTTGCAAACCCTGGCGACATGGGATACACGACTTGTGGGTAAAGATGCGCAACCTCTGCAGAGTGTAAAACTGGTATACTAGCCGTGCTCACGGTCATGAGCGGCTCGGACACTCACATGATTAAAGTATGGAACTAAATTCAATTTGTCATATGCATTGCATCGCAGGTGAAGTGGTTACTTTTGTTCTACTACTTAATTGGGTTGGTATTTACTTACACTTAGTAATTGCTAATAAAATTTTGACCAACATTAAAAGCAATGCTCAGCTCTAACCATCTTCTTTGGTAAGCCTTACACTTCACGTGAGCTCCCATCTTTGGCGAGTTCATGCACATTATTCCCCGCAACTTGTTGAGCGATGAACGTATGTGAGCTCACTCTTGCTGTCTCACATACACCACAGGTCAAGACCAGGTACTGCAGGATGATGCTCATGGAGGATGCCGTGATGAGTTCGTGAGAGGTCTAGGCCGTCGTCTCCCAGTCAACTTTGGGTTGCTGGACCGTTGTCTCCCTATAATGTAATTATTTATTTTGTATAGAACTCCTGTTATATATAAAGATGTGACATTTGATCCTGTGCCACTATACATCATATGTTTGAGACTTGGTCCCAGCATACCTGGTGTTTATGTTAACCCCGGGTTTTGGACCCCTAAAATCCGGGTGTTACAGAAGTGGTATCAGAGGAATGTTGACTGTAGGACGAAACCTAGATAGAACTGGACAACCAATACTTACTTACCTTTGCTATTCTAAACTTATCTCAATCTTTTCTCATCTATTTCCGCTTGACTCTGATTATTCTTACCCTTATCTTTCTAAAGACAAATGTGGATTTCACACTTTGAAATCCTGTGCTTAAAGTGACCTTTTAGGGATAGGAGACCTACTCCTAGGAACAAAAACAAAATTATTTCTGTAAATATTTATATGCTTGAATGTTTGATACTTGTCTGATTTGGATCTTTGTTTGAGTGTGATGAGTTGTGGAGTAATGTCCACAATTGCATCTGCATATACACATAGGTATTAAAATATATTTATAAAATAACTAGACAACCTAGATTATCCCCATTGGAACATATCTAGCTTAAGAGATTTATCTTATCCTAAAAGCTCTCATTCTAACCAATTCATCTTATCTTAAAAGGTTCTCCCCTATCTTAATAGATTCATCTCATCTTAAAGAGATTCTATCCTAGACTCATAGATCTATCTTATCTCGAAAGGTCTTAACTTATCCTAATGTATATAGATCCATCTTATCTTAAAAGATACTCTATTACTATTTATAGATTCATCTTGTCTTGAAAAGATTCTATCCTATCCTAATAAATCTAACTGACCTCAAAAGATTCTACCTTATCCTTATGGATTCATCTTGTCCTAATAAGCATATTTACCCCACCCTAGTAACAACCAAGATCTAATCCAAAGTAATTAGATATTATCTAGTCTAACCTAGTTATATACAACCTAATCTAGATTTTATCTAATCTATTATGATCCAACCTAGTGTGAGTTACTTAATGCTAGTACAAGGATAAAGCCATACTCCTAAATCACTTAAGCCTAATTTGGAGACTTATATCAACTTGGCCATACACAACAACTCGACCTATATAACCAGTTACATAACTTACCCAATCAATAGAGTCTTAATGGATTGCAAAATCTATCAACCACCACCTGACATCAAACCAAATTTTGACCTACATCATGTAGTCTATCTCAACCATACCTATCTTAACCATATTCTCTAGCCCGATAATATACACTAACTCCTAATCAATAAGACAAGACCGAAGAATATGATCAATTTCATCAAGGAAGGATGAGCACCAACTCAAGTCTTCGAAGATCAAGTTGAATCACCAAGATGAGTCAAGATCCACAATCTTGGATGAAGTCTTTCCTTACCCTACACTTTCTTACCCAAACCTATCTATGCTTTAAAGACATATTCTATCCTACATAATAAAGTGGACATACATATAATACCCATGCTCTCCTATCACTTACTAATAATAAAAAGAGAGACCCTTGATTTAGAAATTAAAAAAAAAACTAAATTTCAAACCAATCCTGTTGTATTCCCTTTTCTTACAAATCTCGAGGACGAGATTATTTTTAAGGGGGGTAGGATTTGTAATGCCCAAAATTTTACATGAGAAAAAAATATATATAAATAAATAAATCCATTTAGATTAGTGAGTTGGGATTTTTTTTTCTTTTTGAAACCTTTGAAGATTTATTAGTTTCCTTTCCTTTTCATGAATCAGATAAAAATAGTTAAATAACCAATAAATAAATAAAGAAAATACATATCACACTGAAGAAATTGTTGTGATACATTTTATTGGAATAAATAATCATAGTTTAAACTTGACCTCAAAGTATAAATGAAAATATAAAATAGAGAAGAAAGGAAAATGTTTATGGACCCATTTATTCCCCACCCATAAAAATATGTCAAGGGAAAGTAAATAATATTAAAACCATACAAATAAATAAAAATATAAATTAGTGCCATAAACATGTTGAAACCCTAGCTTGAGGTATATTCGAAATTTAAGTCTTGAATCAAAATTTGATTTGGAAATGGAATAGAAATAAGAAAAGAAAAGATGAAGAAGCTAATTGGGCTGCTGCTCCACATCTCGGCCCAGATCACCCTAGCGCCGCGCCGACCCATCTCTGCTTTCTAGCCCAGCCGGCCCATCAATCCCGTGGCCTTTTCTTTTTTTCTCCGGTGTGTATGGCGCGTGGGCCCCGCGTGATCAGCGTCATCTCCTACCTATGGCGACCGACACCACCGGATCCACCGCAACAGACGCCGTGTGCTTCGCGCGATCCTCTCGATTCCCCGCGGACATCGTGTTTCAGCTGGTTGCGGCCTGGCCGAGGCTCCCTCTCCGGCTATAAATGGAAGCCGCGACGCCCCCCTTCCTCATCCTCTCGGATCGTCGTGCCGTATGCCACTTTGCCGCCGTGAGCCGAGACAATCGCGCGACCGCCATGGATCCGCCCCCGAAAACATGGGGAGGCATCGTCGGAGTGCGCAGGATCTCCTCAGGGCGTCTTCACGGGTGGATACTGACTGGAGCTCGCGGAATTCGTCACGGGAGCTTCATGCATGCCGTGATTCCGCCCTGCGCCGTGGTTGTCTTGATTACCGTCACCTTTTCGGGTAAGAATTGATCCATTGTGATCGCCATGTCATGCACGTCATGTAGCTCCGTTTAATTTGACAATGGTGTCCGGGGGTGGCCGATTGGTGCCGCGGGTTGTTCTTCTCCACCGCGCGGTCATGGCGACGGTGGCCCTGCTGGGTTGGTGGGGGAAGACGATGGACAACCGTTGATCTGGCCTGGGCGGCTGAGATTAAAACACCGTGATACCCCTTCGGTGGGATCACCTCGGGCCGTCCGATCGTGATCTCATGACACAGATTCGATCTCAAACGTTTTAAACCAACGCCGTGGATCTTTGATCTAACGGATATCATGGCGTACCGGTTCGATTTTGTGCCGTTCTAATCTGGCGCGTCTGGTGTTGATCCAACGGCCTAGGATGCACGATACCCCTTCACCGAGCCATCTTTGCATAAACGCCCCTCGGTAATTTTAAAATACAACCCGCCGTCCTGGGACCCTGTTCCCAGTGTCTCGGGTTTCTTGCACCGAGCCCCTTATGCTTTTTAGTTATTGAGGCCCAGTCCAGTGCAGTAATAAAATGATTAAATGAATTAGAAATTAGATTTTTAATACAAAAATAATTGCTAGAACTTAGATAATTCATAGAAAATTCATTTTTGCTCCAAATTGAACCATTCCAGTTTCTAAAATTTTGTAATAATATTCTTCATCATTTTATGCCTCTGTTTTGGCATGAAAGGCTCATTTAAATTTATCTAATACTTAATCTTGTATTAAATACATAAAAGCTACGGAAATTCATAACTTGAATTCCACAACTCCAAAAGTAATAATTCTTTTTCCTGTGATCTTATTTCAATATGTAGATGATTAATATGTATTTTGCATATATGTTTGGTGTAATGTTAATTTTGCCTATACCATGTTTGTTTGAATTGCTACGACTAGCAGTGAGGTCACGAATCATCTGAAGATCATCCTGGTACCTGGAATCTCAAGTCCCAGGCAAGTTGTGCCCTTGATCACTTCTTTTCACCTACTCATGTTCTAATTAATCATAATGATCTGCATAGGTTAATTTTGATGGGACCCAATAGGTTACCCTAGTTTGTCTATCTTTATACCTTGTTTACCACTGAACTTTCTGGGTAGTACTTGCTAGTGCTATATGTGGTTTTGGGTATGGAGATACACTGTTCATGGTTACACTTTTGTTATCAGTTGTTATTTATTGTTCACGATGAGATCATTATGTTAATTGGAACATGGAGAACCACCCGGGAAAACAGTGCTACCACGAGGGTGGAATGGGACGCCCTTGGCTGATTAATTAGGAAAGCTAGTGGAAGACTACCTTACCCGAAAGGGGCAAGGGCAGTAGGGGAGAGGTCAGTGTAGGGAGGCCCTCGGGAGGATTTTGCTGCGATGGCGGTCCTGCAAGGGATTCCTGCACTGGATCTTCCTATAAACTGTAGCGGGTTTTCGGAAGCTAGTGGAACTTTGTAAAGGCCTCGTAGTGGATCCCTAGCCATTCACCTCGGAAGTGTCTAAGGGCTTTGCAAACCCTGGCGACATGGGATACACGACTTGTGGGTAAAGATGCGCAACCTCTGCAGAGTGTAAAACTGGTATACTAGCCGTGCTCACGGTCATGAGCGGCTCGGACACTCACATGATTAAAGTATGGAACTAAATTCAATTTGTCATATGCATTGCATCGCAGGTGAAGTGGTTACTTTTGTTCTACTACTTAATTGGGTTGGTATTTACTTACACTTAGTAATTGCTAATAAAATTTTGACCAACATTAAAAGCAATGCTCAGCTCTAACCATCTTCTTTGGTAAGCCTTACACTTCACGTGAGCTCCCATCTTTGGCGAGTTCATGCACATTATTCCCCACAACTTGTTGAGCGATGAACGTATGTGAGCTCACTCTTGCTGTCTCACATACACCACAGGTCAAGACCAGGTACTGCAGGATGATGCTCATGGAGGATGCCGTGATGAGTTCGTGAGAGGTCTAGGCCGTCGTCTCCCAGTCAACTTTGGGTTGCTGGACCGTTGTCTCCCTATAATGTAATTATTTATTTTGTATAGAACTCCTGTTATATATAAAGATGTGACATTTGATCCTGTGCCACTATACATCATATGTTTGAGACTTGGTCCCAGCATACCTGGTGTTTATGTTAACCCCGGGTTTTGGACCCCTAAAATCCGGGTGTTACAAATGGGCAGTTTGGTGGGGAGAAGCAAGTCGGGCTGCGGCCTCCAGCCCGCCCTCAGCTTCAAGGATCTTCGTCATCCGGGCTGAGGCGGAGGAGCGCACCGAGTGGGGGGTTGCCTCCGCGTGGGCCGGTAACCCTTTTCTTCCCCCAGCGTTTGGGGGAGAAAGGCATCCTCCAGCCCTGCGGAGGCGTCCTCCAGCCATGCGGGGGAAGGCAAACTGCTGCTCCCTGGACAGGGTGCAGCTTTCCATCCTTCATCCGGGTGGCGGTCGTGCCATGCACGGGCCAGCCACGTCCAGGTCTTCCTCGCACCGTCAGCCGCGCCGCAGGGTTGCCCAGCACGTCGTACGTCGCGAGGGCGGTGCTCGTGTTCTGGGGTGGCCTCGACGAGGACGGGAGTGAGGACCTACCAGTGCGCTTTGGGGCGGCCGTTGTTCGCCGGCGCGGTGTCGGTGGGTCCAAACCCACGGTCGGCGCGCAGGTGGCCGCTGTCGTCGGTGTTGAGGTGGTGGCAGCCGGAGAAGGTTTCTCCGCCGACGAGACCATCGGTGCCAGCTGCGGCCGGACCCCCGACTCTTTGGCTTTGATGGCTTGTCCTCGCCCCTCGAGCGGAGACGCGGGCGAGGGCCTCGTCACAGCAGCGTCGGCCCTGAGGTCATCGTTGCTGTTATTTAGCTGCCCGAAGCGGGGGTCGTTGTCGCTGCTGGTGTAGTGGTCGCCGGCGAGCCACCTGGAATTTGTTGTCCCGCAGGCCCTCTGGTGTGGAGGTAGTTCATACCCGCGGGAGCGGAACCGGAGTCCCATTTGTAAGGAGATATACCGGGTTTTTGCCGGAGCAAAATGTAACCGCTTCAAGTACTTAGACACTTGTCGTAGATCGAGAGAACCGCCTAGGGTTCTGCCGACGTCTAAGTCTGTGTAGCATAGTTACCCCCAAGTATATGTGTTTGTTCTTTGTGGCTGTCGAGGCCTGAACATTTGGGTATTCGAGAATGAAGCTGTGTGTCTTCCTCATTCCGAGCGCTGGGACTTGTCTGTTGGCTAGCCGAACCACTTAACCGAGCGTCGGTCGCCTTTCGCGAAAGGTGACGAGTGAGGTGTCCATATCCCGGAGGCGTAGGAGTCCCTCGGCTCTGTCGGCCTTGCTGCTCTAGGCTTCTCTTGCTCAGTTTTTGGGACCCTCGGCTGCTCTGCGATGAGTCGGAGCCGGAGGTAGCGGTGTTAGCGTGGACAGACGCGGAGTCGGCTCGGAAAGAGACTTCATCGGCCTGAGACATGGCAGTTTCCTAGGCCGAGGAAGATGCGGTAGCAGCCGCTGGAGCTTGGCCAAGACATCTGCTGGCGCGGTGCTGGCGTCCTCCCTTAGGTGGAGGTCCTTTTGCCTGGGTCGCCGTCCGAGGCTGGGCCAGGTTCCGCCGAGGGTGGAAACAACGCCGAGGGTGCTGCTGCTCCCCCTGCCGATGCCCGAACCTGTAGGAACAGTTTGTTTGTAGCATGCGCATGCTTTTTCGCGGCCGCCGAGGCCTAAACACTTTATCGTCGTGTTTAGAAAGCTGCCTCTTCTCTCCTCTTGTTTCGAGCATCACGACTTGTCTGTCAATAGCAGAATCGTTTATCTGAACGAGAGTTACTTTCATGGAAGGTGATGAGTGAGGTATCCGTATCCTGGAGGCGTAGGAGTCCCTCGGCTCGGTCAGCCTTGCCGCTTACGTGCGCTCTCATTTGGTCAAAGGATTCCATTATTGGTACAGTCGAGAAGGCGTGAAAGTCGTTTTCTACCCGAGTGTTAGGACTTGTTCGGTAGCAGGATCGCTTATCCGAGCGTGAGTTACTTCTCGCGGAAGGTGATGAGTGAGGTATCCGTATCCCGGAGGCGTAGGAGTTCCTCGGCTCGGTCGGCCTTGCCGCTTACGTGTACTCTCATCGTTCTCAGGATCCCGCTATTGATACGGAAGTCAAAAGCACAAAGGTTGTTTTGGTAGAAAATTTTTCCGAGGAAAATTTTGACGCAGAGGGGGTTCCCCCCTTCTAGCCCCTGAGGGAGGGTCAGGCTTTGCTGAGGCAAGGTCGACCCTTCCTTGACGGTTAGACTTTGTGTATGTAAACGAGGTACATGAACGACTTAAAACATCTTAAGGGTAGAAGCGACGTAGCTGTTGGATGTTCCAAGCGTTGCTGTAGACCTTGCCTTGGTCGTTGGCCAGCTTGTATGTTCCGGGCTTCAAGATCTTGGCGATGATGAAGGGCCCTTCCCAGGGAGGAGTGAGCTTGTGGCGCCCTCGAGCGTCCTGTCGCAGGCGAAGCACCAAGTCTCCAACTTGGAAGCCTCGGGACCGAACGCTTCGGGCGTGGTAGCGCCGCAGCGACTGCTGGTACCGTGCCGAATGTAGTAAGGCAACGCCCCGAGCCTCCTCGAGTTGGTCCAGCGAGTCTTCTCGGCTAGTCTGATTGCTTCGGTCGTCGTACGCCTTGGTCCTCGGGGACCCGTATTCTAAGTCCGTGGGGAGGACGGCCTCGGCCCCATAGACTAGAAAGAATGGCGTAAAACCTGTGGCGCGGCTCTTTCATCCACCGCTTGCCGAACTTGTTGAGGTCGTTGTAGATCCTTGGTTTGAGCCCCTACAAAATCATACCGTTGGCATGCTCCACCTGCCCATTCGTCATGGGATGAGCTACGGCGGCCCAGTCCACACGGATGTGGTGGTCGTCGCAGAAGTCCAGAAACTTTTTTCCGGTGAACTGTGTGCCATTGTCAGTGATGATTGAGTTTGGGACCCCGAAGCGATGGATGATGTTGGTAAAAAACGCCACCGCTTGCTCGGACCTGATGCTGGTCAAGGGTCGGACCTCGATCCACTTGGAGAATTTGTCGATGGCGACCAGAAGGTGCGTGAAGCCCCCGGGTGCCTTCTGCAAGGGACCGACGAGGTCTAGACCCCACACAGCAAATGGCCAGGTGATGGGTATCGTCTGCAAGGCCTGAGCGGGCAGATGCGTCTGCTTTGCGTAGAATTGACACCCCCGGTAGGAGTGCACAATCCTAGTGGCGTCGGCCACCGCGGTTGGCCAGTAGAAACCTTGTCGGAAGGCATTCCCCACGAGGGCTCGAGGTGCTGCATGGTGGCCGCAAGCCCCTGAGTGTATTTCTTGCAACAGCTCTTGTCCTTGGGCGATAGGTATGCATCGTTGGAGGATGCCCGAGGGGCTGCGGTGATAGAGCTCTTTCTCATCATCCAGCAAGACGAATGACTTGGTGCATCGAGCCAGCCGCCGAGCTTTGGTCTTGTCGATGGGAAGCTCTCCTCAGAGGAGATATTCCAGGTACAGGGTCTGCCAGTTCGGATCTGGCGTGACCCCATTCTGTTCCTCCTCGACGGGCAAGGCCTCTTCCTCGATGGCTGAGGGTGCCTCGGGTCCGGCCGAGGGTACCTCGGGCTGGGCCGAGGCTTCCTCAGGCTCGAGCGTGTCGTTGATCTTGATGGATGGTTGATGTAGGTCTCTGGAGAAAACGTCCGGGGAACCGTTGTTCGCCCCGAGGCTATTTTCACCAGCTCGTCCGCAGTCTCGTTGTACCATCGGGCGATGTGGTTGAGCTCCAGCCCGTAGAACTTGTTTTCCAGGCACCGGACTTCATCGCAGTAGGCTTCCATCCTCTAGTCACGGCAGTGGGAGTTCTTCATGATTTGGTCGATGACAAGCTGCGAGTCGCCTCGAGCGTCGAGGCGTCGGACCCCTAGCTCGATGGCGATGCGTAGCCCGTTAACCAGTGCCTCGTACTCGGCCACGTTGTTTGATGCCGGAAAATGGAGGCGAATGACGTAGCGGAGATGCTTTCCGAGGGGTGAAACGAAGAGTAGGCCAGCGCCTGCTCCTGTTTTCATGAGTGACCCATCGAAGTACATGGTCCAGAGCTCGGGCTGGATTGGAGTTGTCGGCAACTGGGTGTCAGTTCACTCAGCCAGGAAGTCTGCCAAGACCTGGGATTTTATGGCCTTCCGAGGAGCGAATGATAGTGTTTCGCCCATAAGCTCCACCGCCCACTTTGCTATCCTACCCGAGGCCTCGCGACACTGGATGATCTCCCCCAGGGGGAAGGATGACACCACAGTCACCGGATGAGACTCGAAGTAGTGTCGCAACTTTCGCCGTGTCAGGATCACTGTGTAGAGCAGCTTCTGGATCTGTGGGTAGCAGACTTTGGTCTCGGAAAGCACTTCGCTGATGAAGTAGACTGGCCTCTGGACGGGCAGTGCATGCCCTTCTTCTCGTCTCTCGACTACGATCGTGGCGCTAACCACCTGAGTAGTCGCGGCTACGTAGATCAAGAGGGCTTCTCTTACGGCGGGGGGCACCAGGATGGGTGTGTTCGTAAGGAGCGCCTTAAGGTTTCTGAGGGCTTCCTCGGCCTCGGGGGTCCAAGTGAAGCACTCGGCCTTCCTTAAGAGGCGGTACAGAGGCAAGCCTTTCTCGCCAAGGCGTGAGATGAAGCGGCTCACAGCCGCAAGGCATCCCATGACCCTCTGTACTCCTTTCAAATCTTTGATCGGTCCATATTGGTGATGGCCGCGATTTTCTCCGGGTTGGCCTCGATGCCCCGCTCGGAGACGATGAATCCAAGGAGCATGCCTCGGGGGACTCCGAAGACACACTTCTCAGGATTGAGTTTCATGCCTTTCGCTCTCAAACACTTGAATGTCGTCTCAAGGTCAGAGAGGAGGTCGGAGGCTCTCTTCGTCTTGACAACGATGTCGTCAATGTAAGCCTCGACCGTTCTGCTGATGTGTTCTCCGAACACGTGGTTCATGCACCTCTGGTAAGTGGCGCCTGCATTCCTCAACCCAAATGGCATTGTAGTGTAACAATACATGCCAAAAGGTGTGATGAAAGAAGTCACGAGCTGGTCGGACTCTTTCATCTTGATTTGGTGATAGCCTGAGTAGGCATCGAGGAATGACAGGGTTTCGCACCTAGCAGTGGAGTCCATGATTCGATCGATGCGAGGTAGAGGGTAGGGAACTTTTGGACATGCTTTGTTTAGACCAGTGTAGTCTACACACATCCTCCATTTCCCATCCTTATTCCTTACAAGAACAGGGTTAGCTAACCATTCGGGATGGAATACCTCTTTGATGAACCCTGCCGCGAGTAGCTTGTGGATCTCCTCGCCTATGGCCCTGCGCTTTTCTTTGTCAAAACGGCGTAGGGTTTGCTTCACGGGTCGGGCTCTAGTTCTGATGTCCAGTGAGTGCTCGGCGACATCCCTCGGTATGCCGGGCATGTCCGAGGGACTCCACGCAAAGACTTCGGCGTTTGCGCGGAGAAAGTCGACGAGCAATGCTTCCTATTTGGGGTCGAGCTCGGAGCCGATCCGAACTTTCTTGCTGGCGTCGTTGCTGGGGTCGAGAGAGACGGACTTGACCGCCTCAACTGGTTCGAAGTTGCCGGCGTGCTGCTTCGCGTCGGGCGCCTCCTTGGAGAGGCGTTCTAGGTCGGCGATGAGGGCCTCGGACTCGGCGAGAGCCTCGGCGTACTCCACGCACTCCACATCGCATTCGTACGCGTGGCGGTATGTGGATCCGACGGTGATGATCCCATTCGGGCCTGGCATCTTGAGCTTAAGGTAGGTGTAGTTGGGGACGGCCATGAACTTGGCGTAGCATGGTCTTCCCAACACCGCATGGTAGGTTACTCGGAACCCGACTGTCGGCGTTTCGACCCCGGGGGGTCCCTGGACCGACGAGTAAATTGTCGCTGCGTGTCCCAGCCCAGATGGGTCGGCGCGAGACGGGACACAAAGGGGGGAGAACAGTAAGGGGAAACCGTGGCCTTCGTGTTGTCCTGCACCCAGGGCGGCTGGATGCGCTTGCAGTAGGGGGTTACAAGCGTTCGCGTGGGAGAGAGAGAGAGAGCGAGAGCCTTATGCGTCGGCCCGTTCTCCTGCACGGCCAACCTCCCTCGTACGAGAGCCCCGGACCTTCCTTTTATAGGTGTAAGGAGAGGGTCCAGGTGTACAATGGGGGGTGTAGCAGTGTGCTAATGTGTCTAGCAGAGAGGAGCTAGAGCCCTAAGTACATGCCATCGTGGCAATCGGAGAGGTTTTGGCACCCTGTTCATGTGATGTTGTGGCCGTTGGAGAAGTGCTAAAGCCCTGCGGAAGTACAGCTGTCGGGGCTGTCGGATCCTTGCTGACATAAGGGGCTGGGAGCTGCCGTCGTCATGGAGCATGCGGGGTGTCATCATTACTTGTTTGCTAGGGCGAGCCAGATGGGACGCCGGTCTTGTCCCCGTAGCCTGAGCTAGCTAGGGGCAGGGTAATGATGACCCCCTAACGATGTGGTCGGTCCGGACCCGAGTTTGAGCAAGGTGGCGATTCCTCCGAGGTCGAGGTTGAGTCCGAGCCCTGGGGTCGGGCGAGGAGGAGTCCATCGTCTTCGGGAGCCGAGGCCGAGTCTGAGCCCTGGGGTCGGGTGAGGCGGAGTCCGTCGTCTCGTGGAGCCGAGGCCGAGTCCGAGCCCTGGGGTCGGGCGAGGCGGAGTTCGTCGTCTTCCAGAGCCGAGGCTGAGTCCGAGCCCTAGGGTCGGGCGAGGTGGAGTTCGTCATCTTCCGGAGCCGAGGCTGAGTCCGAGCCCTAGGGTCGGGCGAGGCGGAGTTCGTCGTCTTCTAAGTCGTGGTTGAGCCCGAGCCCTGGGGTCGGGCGAGGCAAAGTCCTTCTTCTGAGGCCGAGACGGGGGCCGAACCGTGGGGTCGGGTGAGGCGGAGCTTCCTATGTCGCCCAAGGCTAGACTTAGCCGCTGTCGACCTCACTCTGGCGAGTGGCACGACAGTCGGAGCGGGGCAGGCGACGCTGTTTTCTTGTCAGGTCGGTTAGTGGAGCGGCGAAGTAACTGCGGTCACTTCAGCTCTATCGACTGAAGAGCACGCGTCAGGATAAGGTGTCAGGCGATCCTTGCATTAAATGCTCCTGCGACATGGTCGGTTGGCGTGGCGATCTGGCCAAGGTTGCTTCTCTGCGAAGACTGGGCCTCGGGCGAGTCGAAGGTGTGCCTGTTGCTTGAGGGGACCCTCGGGCGAGACGTGAATCCTCCGGGGTCAGCTGCCTTTGCCCGAGGCTAGGCTTGGGCGAGGCGAGATCGTGTCCCTTGAGTGGACTGAGCCTTGACCTTAATTGCGCCCATCAGGCCTTTGCAGCTTTGTGCTGATGGGGGTTACCAGCTGAGATTAGGAGTCTTGGGGGTACCCCTAATTATGGTCCCCGACAGTAGCCCCCGAGCCTCAAAGGGGGTGTTGGCACTCGCTTGGAGGCTTTTGTCGCACTTTTTTGCAAGGGGACCGACCTTTCTCGGTTGCGTTTTGTTCCGGTGGGTGCGCGCGAGCGCACCCGCCGGGTGTAGCCCCCGAGGCCTCGGAGGAGTGTTTTGACTCCTTCGAGGTCTTAGTGCCTTTCGTGATGGCTCGACCAGTTTGGTTGTTCCCTCATGCGAACTGGTCGTTGCCTGGGTGCTTAGTTAGGTCCCAAGTTCTCGGGCTGGTATGTTGACGCTGTCAACGGTTTCGCTGGAGCCGGGTTTGCGAGAGCAGCCCCCGAGCCTCCGCACAGAGCGAGAGGACGGTCAAGGACAGACTCGGCTTTTTTCATACGCCCCTGCGTCGCCTTTCCGCAAGGAGGAGCGGGGAAAGCACCATGTTGCCCTCGGAGGGCGCCGAACATGGTGTCTCCAGTGAGTTGCTAATGGGTAATCCGAGTGGACGCCCGTGCCCCATTCGTTAGGGGTCGGCTAGTGGCCCGGAGGCGCGCTCCAAAAGTACCTGCGGGTGATTCACCGGACCCGGTCCCCTTTTGACGGGGTCTGAGGGCTCTATGCCTCCCTCTGATGGGATTCCGTTACAAAATCGCTCCCGCTGGTCTCGGAAATGTCCTAGGGTACCTCAGGAGCATAGCCTGAGCCTTGGTTATGTATCGAACGTACCTGGGTCATCCCTCACTCTGCGTGCTCTGAGGCGGCTGTCGAACCCTTTGGGGGCCAGCCTACGAACCCCCGATCAGTAGTGGGCACGGAGCCCGAGTGGTCTGAGGCGGCCGTTGAACCCTTCCGAGGGGCCAGCCTTCGAACCTCTGACCAGTAGTGGGCGCGGAGCCCGAGTGCTCTGAGGTGGCTATTGAACCCTTCCGAGGGGCCAGCCTTTGAACCTCTAATCAGTAGGGGGCTCGGGGCCCGCTTCCTTCGTGGAGAAGGATCCCTTTCGGAGTATCCCCTTTCCCGGTCCCTGTAGCAAGAGAGAGAAAAGGGGAAGAGGAAAAGGATACAAAATTGAGCGACGTGGCGCACCTTTTTTGACGCGGTCATTATGGTGGAGGTGAAACGTCGCCCGCTTTGCCTGCCAAAGGTGCCGTCTGTCCTGCCGCAGAGTTAATGCGACGGGACGAGTGATTCGCGGGGCAGCCGTTGTGCATGCGCGAGCCGTTCGAGGAACAGACGTTTCGCCTTCGAGTTTTGGGTTTCGCGGCGGGTTCAGGCGGAGCGTTGAACGGGTCTTGCCCGGGTCTTTATATATTCGGAGGAGGGTCTGGTGGTGGTTCTTTACTCTGCTGCTCGCCTCTGCTTGGGTTTCCGCAACCTGAGGGAATAGCCAGAGAAAGAAAACCCCGCACCTTGTCCGCCCCACCGCCACCTCCTTCGCTTGGCGATGGCCGACCGGGTAACCATCATTCCGCCACGCGACCCATGGCCTTCTTCCATTGTCACGGTGGACGACCTGGAGGCCCTTGTTGTCGATGGCTTGCTGCGCCCCCTCTCTGATGTCCTGCGGCCGGAGTGGATGGTCCCTCCGAGCGGGGCTGACCCGAACCCGCCGCCGGGGTATGTGCTGAGTTTCGTCTCCTTCCATGAGCGGGGGTTTGGTGTGCCAGCAAGCCGTTTTATGTGGGCGCTCCTGCATCACTACGGGGTGGAGCTGCACAACCTTAGCCCTAACTCCATCGCGCAAGCGGCCATCTTCACTGTGGTTTGCGAAGGATTCTTGGGGGTTGCTCCCCACTAGGATTTGTGGACTCATCTCTTCTCTGCGGAGCCTTTTGCCTCGGCAACGGGGGAGAAGAAGGTCCGCATGGTGGTGCGGGCTAGTGGCTGCATCCTCCAGTTAAGGCAAGCGCGTGCGCAGCAGTACATCCCCGCCATCCTTGCGTCTTCGAACAAGGGGTGGCAGCGCAGGTGGTTTTACCTCTGGAATGACGATGGGAGGCTCCCGTTGTTTTCTCAACGAGTGGTGACCGCCGCCGGCAGCCATTGGCGCTATGGGGCCCCGCGCGAGAGGCAGAAGAATCTTCAGCCCCTTCTGGAGGCCTTGGAGAAGTTGTGGAAGGGAGGGCTCACCGCCGTGGGGGTGGTTGCCGCCATACATCGCCGGAGGGTGCTCCCCCTAACGGAGCGATGACTGCTACTTTCGGAGATGACGCCGGGGGTCGGCTTGGAGGGTTCGCAGATGTCCTTGGTCCCCCTCTCCGCCGATGACCTCCACAGGCGGGTGGCCGGTACGGTAGGGAAGCTAGATGCCGGCGCCTTCACCCAGCTCCCGATGCGTCCCGAGTGCGGGTGCATGTCCCTGGTGAGTGTCCGCTCCTCCTTCTCTCTTGCGTCGAATTGCCCCTGGTCCTCTCAGCCGAGACTTTTCGTTCGTCTCCAGGAGCTGGGGTCTCATAAGCCTTCCCTGCCACCGGTCCCGGTGGACGCGGTGGACCGCGCCGCGCGGAGGGTTGCTGCGGAGAGGAAGAAGGAGAAGAAGGACGCGAAGAAGGCTCGGGCCCGCGAGCGGATGCGGGCTCGGGACACCTTGGAGAAGCGTCGTCGACGGCAAGAGAGGGACGGGCTCCCGAGGGAGCTGTCGCTGGAGACGCCTGATGATGACGACGACGACGATGATGATGAAGACGACGACATGGCCGCCCGCCTTGGCCTCAGCCCGGATCTGAGGCTGGGCCAGGGGTCGTGGAGCCGGCCCCCGAGTGGGCCGGTGCTGTCGGTACCGGGGCAGGGGCATCAGGGTCCCGACCCAAAGAACAGGGGCAGGCCGAGGGGGTTTTTGACCCCTTGGCCCAGGTAGCTGAGGTGACCCCGGGGAGTCAGGTCGTCCCGCCTGTGCCCCCAGAGCCATTATCCGTGCCGGCAGCAGAGGAGGCCGATCCTCGGGTCGCCGTGTTCGCGCCTAGACGGACCGTCCCTTCGGCGCCCTGGGCGCCCGAGGCAGGGATGGCGCCGAAGCCGGCAGCGGGGCAAACCTCGGCGGTGCCCGCAGGGGCTGAGGCTCGAGGGGCCTCCCCATAGGCACAATTGGTTGTGGCCCGAAGTGGGTAAGTATCTGAGGATACTTCTGTCCCGGTGCTTTCTTCATGTGTCCTGATCCTGCTTTTTCCCTTTCTTCCCAGCAAACGGAGGCACGGTTCGACCGGTCTGGCTCCCCGTAAAGCCCTTAAGACGGCGCCAGCTTCTGCAGCTGGTGCCGCACCAGGCCTCAGCAGCCGGCTGGCCTCTACACAAGGTGCCCCCGAGCAGGGGGTTCAGTCGGCGCAAGTTGTCGTGGGGCGAGCTCTCGAGGCCAACTCCTCCGTCGAGGCGGCCGTCGTGCCGAGGGAGACTGCTGGCACGGCTGCGGCCTCGAGCCCACCAGACGCGTTGCTGGCGCTGGCACCGGCTTCTGCCGAGGTGGTTGTCGTTCTGGTCATGGAGCCACCCATCGCCGCCGATGCTGAGATGGCCGAGGCGTTGCTACTTGATGCCTCGGAGGAGGGGGCGCAGCACCGCGACCCGTCCTGGGGAGCGGCAACCTCGTTCCCGCGCGGCGCAGTCCCGACGAGCGGCGTCAGTTGCTCCGGTTCTGGACCAGTGGGGCTTCGGATCCCCTCTTCGTTCTTGACGATGAGCGAGAGGAGTAGTCTTGGGACGGGCTTCGTGAGTGTGCCGAGGCAACGGTGGGGTCGCTTTGGTCGACCTTGGAGGTCCTTTGCAGGGACATTCCCAAGATCCTCCAGGTAATGATTTTAAGCATACCTTTCACGTGACCAAGGCATCCTTCGTGACGCCCCGCTTCCTTTCCTCAGGATCTAACGGATCTGAGCGCCGCCAAGTCGTCGTTCATCCGCCACGAGGCCGATGTCTGGGGTTCGCTGCGGTCCCTGAGGGCCACGCTTCCCGAGGCTATCGAGCGCCTCTCCCAACGGAGCGCCGAGGTGGTGGACCTTCGGTTGCTCTGTGTCGATCTGGGAGCAGAGGCAGCGGCGGCGCGCGCAGAGGCGCAGCGGCAGCAGTTGGAGCTTGGTCAGGTCATCGGTGAGCAGGACCAATCTCGGGGCCTGGCCGCCGAGGCTGAAAGCCGGGCTGAGGCTCTTGGAGTCCAGTTAGCCGAGGCATCTGCTCGGGTCGGAGCCCTTGCGGCAGACTTAGTCGTGGCCCAAGCCGCATCCTCGGAGCAGCGTGCCCGAGCCGAAGGTATGTCTTGGTTGTTTTAAGATTTTGATTCAGCTTCGTTCCTCAACTCGTGTTTGAATTCTTCTGCTTCAGCTGTTTCCAGAGCTCGAGTCTGCCCTCGATGAGTCCACCAAGGCACTTGCCCAGGCGGCCGAGCAGAGGGAGGCCGACCACGCGGCCATGTCTGGGGCCATCTCGGCCTTCTGTCGGGTCTTTGGTATCGACGACGTCCCCTCGGGAAGCTCCCCTCAGAGTCGCCTGCAGGCCTTGGGTGACCACACGAGCGACAGACTCCGCGAGGCACTGCATCACGGCGTCAGGCGGGCCTTCGCCGTGCTCGCTTCCCACTACGACGTGGATCTGGAGCGGGTCAGCGAGGGGTATTGCCTTCCCGACGAAGATGAAGCTGCCCTAGCCGAAGTCCAGAGGCTTGACGCGGCCGCCGCGGGCCCAAGTGCGGTGCTGGCGACCACCTTCGAAGCAGAGATCCTCGAGCTTGCGCCGTCGTCCGAGGCCGGGGCGGATCTTGCCAAGGGTGGAGACGAAGCCGAGGGCACGGCTCCTTCTCCGGGCGACGCCTGATTCTGCCGGAGCAGTTTATTTTGAATGCATATGTGTCTTTTGCGGCCGCTGAGGCCTGAACACTTTATCATCGTAATACAAGGTTGTGTCTCTTTTCCTCCTATTTTGCGTATCCGGACTCGTTCGTCAGTAGCAGGATTGCTTACCCAAGTAAGAGTTATTTTTCGCGGTAGGCGACGAGTGAGGTATCCGTTTCCCAGAGGCGTAGGAGTCCCTCGGCTCGGTCGGCCTTGCCACTTACATGCACTCTTATTCGTTTCTTGGGGTCCTGTTACTGATATAGCCGGGAGATGCAAAAGTCGTTTTGATGGAAGACTTTTTTTTCGAGGAAAATTTTGACGCGGAGGGGGTTTCCCCCTTCTAGCCCCCGAGGGAGGGTCGGGCTTTGCCGAGGCAAGGCTGACCCTTCCTTGATGGTTAGACTTCATTGGTGTATGTAAACGAGGTGCATCAATGACTTGAAAACATCTTAAGGGTAGAAGCGACGTAGCTGTCGGATGTTCCAAGCGTTACTGTAGACCTCGCCTTGACTGTTGGCCAGCTTGTATGTTTCGGGCTTCAAAATCTTGGCGATGATGAATGGTCCTTCCCAGGGAGGCGTGAGCTTGTGGCGCCCTCGGGCATCTTGCCGTAGTCGAAGCACCAGGTCGCCCACCTGGAGGCCTCGGGACCGAACCCCTCGGGCGTGGTAGCGTCGCAGGGACTGCTGATACCGCGCCGAGTGTGGTAAGGCCATGTCTCGAGCCTCTTCCAGCTGGTCCAGTGAGTCTTTTCGGTCGGTCTGGTTGCGTCGGTCGTCGTAGGCCCTCGTCCTTGGGGAACCGTATTCTAAGTCTGTGGGCAAGATGGCCTCGGCCCCATAGACTAGAAAGAACGGTGTGAAGCCCGTGGCTCGGCTCGACGTTGTCCTCAAGCTCCAGACCACCAAGGGGAGTTCCTTCATCCATCGCCTGCCGAACTTGTGGAGGTCATCGTAGATCCTCGGCTTGAGTCCTTGCAGAATCATGTCGTTGGCACGTTCTACCTGCCCATTCGTCATGGGGTGTGCCACGGCGGCCCAGTCCACCCGGATGTGGTGATCCTCGCAGAAGTCCAGGAACTTTCTGCCAGTGAACTGGGTGCCGTTGTGGGTGATGATGGAGTTCGGGACCCCGAAGCGATGGATGATGTTGGTGAAGAATGCCACCGCCTGTTCGGACCTGATGCTGTTTAGGGGTCGGACCTCGATCCACTTGGAGAATTTGTCGATGGCAACCAGTAGGTGCGTGTAGCCCCCGGGTGCCTTCTGCAAGGGACCAACGAGGTCCAGACCCCACACAGCAAACGGCCAGGTGATGGGTATTATTTATAGAGCCTGAGCTGGTAGGTGCGTCTGCCTTGCGTAGAATTAACACCCTTAGCAGGTGCGGACAATTCTAGTGACGTCAGCCACCGCGGTCGGACAGTAGAAACCTTGTCGGAAAGCGTTTCCGACAAGGGCTCGAGGCGCTGCGTGATGACCGCAAGCCCCCGAGTGTATTTATTGTAAGAGCTCCTGGCCTTCGGCGATGGATATGCATCGCTGGAGGATGTCGGAGGGGCTGCGGTGGTAGAGCTCCTTCCCGTCACCCAGCAAGACGAATGACTTGGTGCGCCGCGCCAGTCGCCGAGCTTCGACTCGGTCGAGGGGCAGCTTTCCTCGGTGGAGATATTGCAGGCGCGGGGTCTGCCAGTCTCGATCAGGCGGGACCCCATTCCGCTCTCCCTCGACACGCAGTGCCTTACCCTCGGGGGCCGAGGGTGCCCCGGGCAGGGCCGAGACCTTCTCGGGCTCGGGCGTGTCGTTGGTCTCGACTGAGGGTTGATGTAGGTCCCGGGAGAAGACGTTCGGGGGAACCGTTGTTCGCACCGAAGCTATCTTCGCCAGCTCGTCCGCAGTCTCGTTGTACCGCCGGGCGACGTGGTTGAGCTCGAACCCGTAGAACTTGTCCTCTAGCTCGGATATCCAGTGAGTGCTCGGCGACTTCCCTCGGTATGCCAGGCATGTCTGAGGGACTCCACGCAAAAACCTCGACGTTCGCGCGGAGAAAGTCGACGAGCACTGCTTCCTATTTGGGGTCGAGCTCGGAGCCGATCCGGATCTGCTTGGAGGCGTCGTTGCTAGGGTCGAGAGGGACGGACTTAACCGCCTCTACTGGTTCGAAGTTGCCGGCGTGGCGCTTCGCATCTGGTGCCTCCTTAGAGAGGCTTTCCAGGTCGGCGACGAGGGCCTCGGATTCGACGAGGGCCTCGGCGTACTCCACGCACTCCACGTCGCATTCGTACGCGTGTCGGTACGTGGGGCCGACGGTGATGACCCCGTTGGGGCCCGACATCTTGAGCTTGAGGTAGGTGTAGTTGGGGACGGCCATGAACTTGGCGTAGCATGGCCTCCCCAGTACTGCGTGGTAGGTTCCTCGGAACCCGACCACCTCGAATGTGAGGGTTTCCCTTCGGAAGTTGGAGGGAGTCCCAAAGCAGACGGGCAGATTGAGTTGTCCGAGGGGTTGGACGTGTTTCCCAAGGATGATCCCGTGAAAAGGCGCCACGCCTGCCCGGATCGTGGACAGATCGATCTGCAGGAGCCCGAGGGTCTCGGCGTAGATGATGTTGAGGCTGCTACCCCCGTCCATGAGGACCTTGGTGAGCCTGACGTTGCCGATGACGGGGTCGACAACGAGCGGATATTTCCCCGGGCTTGGCACGCGGTTGGGGTGGTCGCCCTGGTCGAAGGTGATGGGCTTGTCGGACCAGTCTAGGTAGACTAGCGCCGCCACCTTTACCGAGCAGACCTCCCGATGGTCTTGCTTGCGGTGCCGAGCCGAGGCGTTCGCCACTTGCCCACCGTAGATCATGAAGCCATCGTGGACCTCGGGAAACTCCTCTGCCTTGTGATCCTCCTCCTTGTCGTCGTTGTGGGCCCTGCCACCTTCCGCAGGTGGCCCAGCCTTGTGAAAGTGGCGCCGAAGCATGACGCACTCCTCAAGGGTGTGCTTGACGGGCCCCTGATGATAGGGGCATGGCTCCTTAAGCATCTTATCGAAGAGATTGGCACCTCCAGGAGGTTTCCGAGGGTTCTTGTACTCAGCGGCGGCGACAAGGTCCACGTCGGTGGTGTCACGTTTCGCTTGTGACTTCTTCTTGTTCTTCTTTTTGGTGCCGCACTGAGCGGACGCCTCGGGAACGTCTTCCGGCTGGCGGCCCTGGGGCTACTTGTCTTTTCGGAAGATGGCCTCAACCGCCTCCTGGCCAGAGGCGAACTTGGTGGCGATGTCCATCAGCTCGCTCACCCTGGTGGGGGTCTTGCGACCCAGCTTGCTCACCAGGTCGCGGCAGGTGGTGCCGGCGAGGAACGCGCCGATGACATCAGAGTCGGTGATGTTGGGCAGCTCGGTGCGCTGCTTCGAGAATCGCCGGATGTAGTCCCGGAGAGACTCTCCCGGCTGCTGGCGGCAGCTTCGGAGATCCCAGGAGTTCCAAGGGCGCACGTACGTGCCCTGGAAGTTGCCAGCGAAGGCTTGGACCAGGTCGTCCCAGTTGGAGATCTGCCCCGGAGGCAGATGCTCCAGCCAGGCTCGAGCGATGTCGGAGAGGAACAGGGGGAGGTTGCGGATGATGAGGTTGTCATCGTCCGTTCCACCCAGCTGGCAGGCCAGTCGGTAGTCCGCGAGCCACAGTTCCGGCCTCGTCTCCCCTGAGTACTTTGTGATGGTAGTCGGGGTTCGAAACCGGGTCGGGAACGGCGCCCGTCGTATGGCCCGGCTGAAAGCCTGCGGACCGGGTGGTTCGGGCGAGGGGCTCCGATCCTCCCCACTGTCGTAGCGTCCCCCACGCCTGGGGTGGTAGCCTCGGCGCACCGTCTCGTCGAGGTGGGTTCGACGGTCGCGGTGGTGGTGCTCGTTGCCGAGGCGAAACAGGGTCGCAGGCGCCGTGTTGCGCGTGCGCCCGGTGTGGACCGAGGCTTCCCGCACGAATCGGGAAGTCGCGGTGCGATGCTCCGAGGGGTACCCCTGCCTTCGGGAGGCAGAGCTTTCGACGTCGGACCGCGGCATCTTCCAGGAGATTCTTGAGCTCTCCCTGGATACACCGCCCTTCGGTGGTTGATGGTTCCGGCATCGCGCGGAGTAGTATTGCTGCTGCAGCCAGGTTCTGGCCGACCCCACTAGAAGCTGGTGGCGGCCTTGCCCTGATGTCATCGGCAATGCAGTGCTGGATGCCATGGGGTAGATGACGCGCTTCTCCGGCCGGAACTCGGTCCGCCCATTCCTGCCCGATGTTCCGCCGGAACTGCTCAAGTGTTCCTGCTCCCTCGTCGAGCCTGGCCTGCATCTCGCGGATTTGCTCGAGCTATGTGTCCTGACCCCCGCAGGGACTGGGACCACAGGTCCACAGCTAGCTCCCGAAGGATGTCAACGCGAGGCGCAGGCCTAGGGGGATCGCCGTTTTCCGGCATACCAAGATGGTTGCCTTCGCCGGGACCCCCTAGATCGACGTGGAAACATTCACGACTTGGGCCGCAGTCCTCGTCGCCGAAGCTGCGGCTCTTGGTCGACGGGCGGTGACGAAGTCACGTCAGGGGCGGACTGCACCACTGTCTTAGGTACGAGGGCGACGTCCAGCAAGTCCTTCACGAGCGTGCTGGCGTCGTTTGTCTGCTTGGGGTTGGCGTGTTGCGAGGAAACGGTGCTCGTCTTCGTCTCAGACGCAGGGTCGACGCCCGACGTGTCCCCCGCTGGGGCGCCAGCGTTGTCGACTTGCTTGACAGCCGACGAGGTGCCGCCTCCTGCTTGGCCATGGTTGCCCCGCCTCCTCCTCCGTCGGTGGGGGAGGTGACGGGACAAGCCTGGATGTTGTCCTTCCGCCATGTGGCGAAGATGTCGTTGATTCCGCCGCCGGCGGGCGGGCTGACGGTCGCCATTGTCGCTGTCGCGCGGCGGAGGAAGGAGTATCATGTCATAGCTGCCGTCGAGGGACATGAACTCAAGACTCCCGAAACGGAGCACCGTCCCGGGTTGGAAAGGTTGCTGGAGACTACCCATCTGGAGCTTGACAGGAAGCTGTTCGTCAACACGCAGTAGGCCCCTACCTGGCGCACTAACTGTCGGTGTTTCGACCCCGGGGGGTCCCTGGACCGATGAGTAAATTGTCGCTGCGTGTCCCAGCCCAGATGGGTCGGCACGAGACGGGACACAAACGGGGAGAATTGTAAGGGGAAACCGCGGCCTTCGTGTTGTCCTGCGCCCAGGGCGGCTGGATGCGCTTGCAGTAGGGGGTTACAAGCGTTCGCGTGGGAGAGAGAGAGAGCGAGAGCCTTATGCGTCGGCCCGTTCTCCCGCGTGGCCAACCTCCCTCGTACGAGAGCCCTGGACCTTCCTTTTATAGGCGTAAGGAGAGGGTCCAGGTGTACAATGGGGGGTGTAGCAATGTGCTAACGTGTCTAGCAGAGAGGAGCTAGAGCCCTAAGTACATGCCATCGTGGCAGTCAGAGAGGTTTTGGCACCCTGTTCATGTGATGTCGTGGCCGTCGGAGAAGCGCTGGAGCCCTGCGGAAGTACAGCTGTTAGGGCTGTCGGATCCTTACTGACGTCTCCTGGCTGACGTAAGGGGCTGGGAGCTGCCGTCGTTATGGAGCGTGCGGGGTGTCATCATTACTTGTTTGCTGGGGCGAGCCAGATGGGACGCCGGTCTTGTCCCCGTAGCCTGAGCTAGCTAGGGGCAGGGTAATGATGACCCCCTTGGCGACATGGCCGGTCGGGACCCGAGTTTGAGCGAGGTGGCGATTCCTCCAAGGTCGAGGTTGAGTCCGAGCCCTAGGGTCGGGCGAGGAGGAGTCCATCGTCTTTGGGAGCCGAGGCCGAGTCCGAGCCCTGGGGTTGGGCGAGGCGGAGTCCGTCGTCTTCGGGAGCCGAGGCCGAGTCCGAGCCCTGGGGTCGGGCGAGGCGAAGTTCGTCGTCTTCCGGAGCCGAGGATGAGTCCGAGCCCTGGGGTCGGGCGAGGCGGAATTCGTCGTCTTCCGGAGCCGAGGCTGAGTCCGAACCCTGGGGTCGGGCGAGGCGGAGTTCGTCGTCTTCTAAGTCGTGGTTGAGCCCGAGCCTTGGGGTCGGGCGAGGCGAAGTCCTTCTTCCGAGGCCGAGACGGGGGCCGAACCCTGGGGTCGGGCAAGGCGAAGCTTCCTATGTCACCCGAGGCTGAACTTAGCCGCTGTCGACCTCACTCTAGCGAGTGGCACGACAGTCGGAGCGGGGCAGGCGGCGTTGCTTTCTTGTTAGGTCGGTCAGTGGAGCGGCGAAGTGACTGCGGTCACTTCAGCTCTGTCGACTGAAGAGCGCGCGTCAGGATAAGGTGTCAGGCAATCCTTGCATTAAATGCTCCTGCGATACGGTCGGTTGTTGTGGCGATCTGGCCAAGGTTGCTTCTCTACGAAGACTGGGCCTCGGGCGAGTCGAAGGTGTGCCTGTTGCTTGAGGGGACCCTCGGGCGAGACATGAATCCTCCGGGGTCGGCTGCCTTTGCCCGAGGCTGGGCTCGGGCGAGGCGAGATCGTGTCCCTTGAGTGGACTGAGCCTTGATCTTAATCGCGCCCATCAGGCCTTTGCAGCTTTGTGCTGATGGGGGTTACCAGCTGAGATTAGGAGTCTTGGGGGTACCCCTAATTATGGTCCCCGACACCGACGACCTCAAAGGTGAGAGCTTCCTTTCGGAAGTTAGAGGGAGTTCCGAAGCAGACGGGTAAGTCGATCTGTCCGAGGGGTAGGATTCGCTTCCCGGGCACGATCCCGTGGAAGGGTGCTGCACCGGCCCGGACTTCGGACCGATCAACCCCTAAGAGTCCCAGGGTCTCGGCGTAGATGATGTTAAGGCTGCTGCCTCCATCCATGAGGACCTTGGAGAGCCTAACGTTGCCGATGATCATATCGACGACGAGCGGGTACCTTCCTGGGCTTGGCACGAAGTCGGGGTGGTCGCCTTGGTCGAAGGTGATAGGCTTGTCGGACCAGTCTAGGTAGACTGGCGCCGCCACCTTCACCAAGCAGACTTCCCGGCGTTCCTGCTTGCAGTGCCGAGCCGAGGCGTTCGCCGCCTGCCCGCCGTAGATCATGAAGCAGTTACAGACTTCCGGGAATCCCTATTCCTTGTCGCCCTCCTTTTTATCGTTGTCATGGCCCTTGTCGTCCTTCACCGGGGGCCCGGTCTTTTGGAACTAGCGCCGGAGCATGACACATTCTTCAAGGGTGTGCTTGATGGGCCCCTGGTGATAGGGGCATGGCTCTTTGAGCATCTTGTCGAACACGCCAGCCCCTCCAGGAGGTTTCCGAGGGTTCCTGTGCTCGGCCGCAGCGATGAGATTCGTGTCTGCGGCGTCGCGCTTCGCTTGCGACTTGTTTTTAGCCTTCTTCTTTGTGCCCCGCTGGGCGGATGCCTCAGGGGCGTCTGTCTTCGGCTCTCCCTGAGACTGCTTGTCCTTTCGGAAGATGGCTTCAACCGCCTCTTGACCCGAGGCGAACTTGGTGGCGACGTCCATCAGTTCGCTCGCACGGGTGGGAGTCTTGCGCCCCAGTTTGCTCACCAGGTCTCGGCAAGTGGTGCCGGCAAGGAAAGCCCCGATGACATCCGAGTCGGTAACGTTGGGCAGCTCGGTGCGCTGCTTTGAAAACCGCCGGATGTACTCTCGGAGGGACTCCCCTGGCTGCTGGCGGCAGCTTCGGAGGTCCCACGAGTTCCCAGGGCGCACGTACATGCCTTGGAAGTTTCCTGCGAAAGCTTTGACTAGATCGTCCCAGTCGGAGATCTGTGCAGGAGGCAGATGCTCCAGCCAGGCTCGAGCGGCGTCGGAGAGAAAAAGAGGTAGATTACGGATGATGAGGTTGTCATCATCCGACCCTCCCAACTGGCATGCCAGTCGGCAGTCTGCGAGCCACAGCTCCGGCCTCGTCTCCCCCGAGTACTTGGTGATGGTAGTCGGGGCTCGAAAACGGGCAGGGAACGGCGCTCGTCGTATGGCCCGGCTGAAGACTCGCGGACCGGGTGGTTCGGGCGAAGGACTGCGATCCTCCTCACTGTTTCAGCGTCCCCCACGCCTGGGATGGTAGCCTCGGCGCACCTCCTCATCGAGGCAGGCTCGATGGTCGAGATGGTGGTGCTTATTGCCGAGGCGTTCCCGGGCGGCGGGTGCCTCGTCCCGTGTACGCTCGGGATGGACCGAGGCTTCCCGAATGCGCCGGGAGGACACCGCGAGATGCTCCGAGGGGTCAGCTCGCCTATGGGAGGCGGAGCTCTCGGCTTGTCGAATCGTGGCGCCTTCCAGGAGATCCTTGAGTTCGCCCTGGATACGCCGTCCCTCGGTGGTGGATGGCTCCAGCATGGCTCGAAGCAACATCGCTGCTGCAGCTAGGTCCTGGCCGGACCCGCTGACGGCCGAGGGCAGCGCTGCCCTGGCATTGTCGACGATGCAGCACCGGATGTCTTGGGGCCAGTGACAGGCTTCTCCGGCGAGTGTTCGGCCTGCCCACTCCTGTTCGATGTTCTGTCGGAGCTGTACAAGCCGGTCTGCTTCCCCGTCGACCCGGGCCTGCATCTCACGGATTTGCTCGAGTTGTATGTCCTGACCCCCTGCAGGGGCTGGGACCACAGCTAGCTCCCGCGGGATGTCAACGTGAGATGCGGGCCCAGGGGGATCGTCAACCTCTGGCATACCAAGGTGGTTGCCTTCGTTGTGATCTCCCAGATCGACGTGGAAACATTCACGACTTGGGCCATAACCCTCGTCGTCAAGGTCATGGCCATCGTCAGAACAACCGGAGAGGCAGTGGTCACATGCGGACATGAAGCCCCGCATGGCATCGGGGTCATTGAGGGCAGAGAAATCCCAACCAGAGTCGGGGTCGTCCTCTTCCTCGGAACCCGCCGGTCCGAAGGTTGAGACAACTGTCAGTCGGTCCCAGGTCGACCACATGTGGTACCTCGGAAGGTTTGGATACGCCTTTACGAAGGCGCTCACCATAGCAGGGTCGCTAGGTGGATCGAAGCTGAACCGAAAAGGTATGGGATGGAAAACAGACGGTACCTCTTGGTCGTTGGACGGTGGTGAAGTCGTGTCGGGGGCGGAGCACACCGTCATCTCAGGTACGAGGGTAACGCCCAGCAGGCCCTTTGCGAGGGTGCTGGCGTCATCAGTCCACTTGGGGCTGACACGTTGCAGGGAAGTGACACCCGCCGTCGTCTCAGGTGCGAGGACAATGTCCGACATGTCCCCCTGGGGAGTGCCGGCGTCGTCGACTCGCTCTGGTGCGACAGCCGACAAGGTGCCGCCTCCTGCGTGGCCATGGTTGCCTCGTCTCCACCTCCTCTGACGAGGAGGGTGGCCGGGACGACCGGAGTGCTCCTCTTCTGCCGCGGGGAGATGCTGTTGTAGAGCTCGCCGCCGCTGGGCGAGTCGGAGACCGTCGTTGTTGTCACGCCGTGGGGGGAGGAGTACCATGCCGTAGCTGCCGTCGAGGGACATGAACTCGAGACTCCTGAAGCAGAGCACTGTCCCGGGCTGGAGAGGTTGCGGAAGACTCCCCATCTGGATCTCAATGGGAAGGTATTCGTTAACACACAGCAGGCCCCTACCTGGCGCGCCAACTATCGGCGTCTCGGGCCCGGGGGGAGTCCCTTGGACCGACCAGTGAAATCGTTGCGTGCCCCTGCCCAGATGGGTTGGCGCGGGATGGAACACAAGAGGTGGGACAAGCCTTGTATTATCCTGCACCAGGGGTGCCGCTCGTAGTAGGGGTTACAAGCGCGTCGCGTGAGAGAGGGAGAGACACAGAGTTCGTTCGCCGCTTCCCTCGCGCGAACCCCCTCAGGGTGGCCCTGGACCTCCCTTTTATAGAGGCAAGGAGAGGATCCAGACGTACAACTAGGGGCGTAGCTATGCGCTAACGTGTCCAGCAGTGGAGTGCCTAAGCCCTGTGTACATGCCAACGTGGCCATTGGGGGAGAGCTTGGGCCCTGTACATGTGATGGCGTGGCCGTTGGAGGAGCGCCTGAGTCCTATAGGAGCACAGCTGGCAGCGCGGCGAGGATCTTGCTGACGTCTCCTTGCTGTCGTAAGGGGCTGAGAGCCACCGGCGTCATGGTGCACGCGGGGCACCATCATTACCCGTCGCCGGGGTAAGCCAGATGGGACGCCGGTCTTGTTCCTTGTAGCCTGAGCAGGCTAGGAATAGGGAAATGATGCATCCCCTATTAGCGCGGTCAGTCCGAGCCCAGGGTCGGTCGAGGCGGAGACTTCTCTTGAGGTCGAGGCCGGGGGTCGGGCGAGGACGCGATTCCTCCCGAGACTGGGGTCGAGGCCGAGTCCGGGGGTCGGGCGAGGCAGAGACCTCCTCCCGAGGCTGGAGCCTGAGGTCGGGCGAGGCGAAAACCTCCTCCCGAGGTCGGAGCATGAGCTCGGGCGAGGCAGAGCTTCCTATTGCGCCCGAGGCTGAACTCGGCGGTTGATCGTGACTTGTTGTCAGTCGTTGCCGGGGTGGCTGACACGATAGTCAGAGTGGAGCGAGCGGCGCTGTTTTTCTGTCATGTCAGACAGTAAAGGAGAGGGGCGAAGTGACTGCGGTCACTTCGGCCTGCCCGACTGAGGCGCGTGTGTCAGGATACGACGTCAGGCATCCCCTGCATTTAATGCGCATGCAAAGTGGTCGGTTGGTGAGGCAGTCTGGCCAAGGTTGCTTCACAATGAAGCCTGCCCGAGCCAAGCTTCGGGAGAGCCGAGGGGGCACCCGCTGCCTGAGGAGGCCCTCGGGCGAGGCGTGAACTCGTCTGGGATTACTGCTCCGGCCCGAGGCTGGGCTCGGGCGAGATCGCGTCCCTTCGGTAGACGAAGTCTTGACTTGAACCGCACCCATCAGTTGGTCTGAGGGTGTTTACCAGTCATGATTAGGAGCGTTGGGGGTACCCCTAATTATGGTACCCGACAGAAAGTGCTACTGAGTTTTGTTTCTTTAAAGCCCAAGGCACCAGGGATCTCCCCAGAAACTGACAAGTCCCTGATGTGCTCTTCCTATCAATTTTATAACCTGCCCAATCAGCATCTGGATAACCTATTAAATCAAAAGTGGATCCCTTGGGGTACCAAAGACCAAACTTAGGAGTATAAACTAAATATCTCATGATTCTTTTCACGGCCCTAAGGTGAACTTCCTTAGGATCGGCTTGGAACCTTGCACACATGCATACAGAAAGCATAATATCCGATCGAGATGCACATAAATAGAGTAATGATCCTATCATCGATTGGTATACCTTTTGATCTACGGACTTACCTCCCGTGTCGAGATCGAGATGCCCATTTGTTCCCATGGGTGTCTTAATGGGCTTGGCATCCTTCATTCCAAACTTGGTAAGTATATCTTGAATGTACTTTGTTTGGCTGATAAAGGTGCCCTCTTGGAGTTGCTTGACTTGAAATCCAAGAAAATACTTCAACTCCTCCATCATTGACATCTCAAATTTCTGTATCATGATCCTACTAAACTCTTCATAAGTAGATTTGTTAGTAGACCCAAATATGATATCATTAACATAAATTTGGCATACAAACAAATCTTTTGCAATAGTTTTAGTAAAGAGAGTAGGATCGGCTTTACTGACTTTGAAACCATTAGTGATAAGAAAATCTCGTAGGCATTCATACCATGCTCTTGGGGCTTGCTTGAGCCCATAAAGCGCCTTTGAGAGTTTATAGACATGGTTAGGGTACTCTCTATCTTCAAAGCCGGGAGGTTGCTCAATATAGATCTCTTCCTTGATTGGTCCATTGAGGAAGGCACTTTTCATGTCCATTTGATAAAACTTAAAGCCATGGTAAGTAGCATAGGCAAGTAATATGTGAATTGACTCAAGCCTAGCTACGAGTGCATAGGTTTCACCGAAATCCAAACCTTCGACTTGTGAATATCCTTTGGCTACAAGTCAGGCTTTGTTCCTTGTCACCACACCATGCTTATCTTGCTTGTTGCAGAATACCCACTTGGTACCTACAACATTTTGGTTAGGACGTGGAACTAAATGCCATACCTCATTCCTCGTGAAGTTGTTGAGCTCCTCTTACATTGCCAACACCCAATCTGAGTCTCTTAGTGCATCCTCCACCCTGTATGGCTCAATAGAGGACACAAAAGAGTAATGTTCACAAAAATGAGCGACTCGAGATCGAGTGGTTACCCCCTTGTGAATGTCACCGAGAATTGAGTTCACGGGGTGATCTCTTTGAATCGCTTGGTGGACTCTTGGATGTGGCAGTCTTTGACCCTGTATGTTCATCTTCCTTGTGCTTATTGACTTGATCTCCCCCTTGATCATTGTCCTCCTCTTGAGGTGGCTCATCCTCTTGATTTTCATCTTCATTGCCTTGAGCCTGTTCCTCATCTTGAGTTGGTGGAGATCCTTGCATGGAAGATGACGATTGATCTTGTGCTTGATTGGGCTCTTCGGATTCCTTAGGACACACATCCCCAATGGACATGTTTCTTAGCGCGACGCACGGAGCCTCTTCATCATCTAGCTCATCAAGATCAACTTGATCCACTTGGGAGCCATTAGTCTCATCAAACACAATGTCACAAGAAACTTCAACTAACCCAGTGGATTTGTTGAAGACTCTATATGCCCTTGTGTTTGAGTCATAACCAAGTAAAAAGCCTTCTACAGCCTTAGGAGAAAATTTAGATTTTCTACCTCTTTTAACAAGAATAAAACATTTGCTACCAAAGACTCTAAAATATGAAACATTAGGCTTTTTACCGGTGAGGAGTTCGTATGATGTCTTCTTCAGGATTCGGTGAAGATAGAGCTAGTTGATGGAGTAGCAGTCGATGTTAATCGCCTCAGCCCAAAACCGGTCAGGAGTCTTGTACTCATCAAGCATGGTCCTTGCCATGTCCAATAGAGTTCTATTCTTCCTCTCCACTACACCATTTTGTTGAGGTGTGTAGGGAGAAGAGAACTCATACTTGATGCCCTCATCCTCAAGAAAGCCTTCTATTTATGAGTTGTTGAACTTCGTCCCGTTATCGCTTCTTATCTTCTTGATCCTTAATCCGAACTCATTTTGAGCTCGTCTCAAGAATCCCTTTAAGGTCTCTTGGGTTTGTGATTTTCCTACAAAAAGAATACCCAAGTGAAGCGAGATAATCATCCACAATTACTAGACAATACTTACTCCCGCCGATGCTTATGTAAGCAATCGGGCCGAATAAATCCATGTGGATTAACTCCAGTGGGCTGTCCGTTGTCATGATGTTTTTGTGTGGATGATGGGTACCAGCTTGCTTTCCTGCTTGACATGCGCTACAAACCCTGTCTTTCTCAAAATGAACATTTGTTAGTCCCAAAATGTGCTCTCCCTTTAGAAGCTTGTAAAGATTCTTCATCCCAACATGGGCTAGTCAGCGATGCCAGAGCCAACCCATATTAGTCTTAGCAATTAAGCAAGTATCGAGTTCAGCTCTATTAAAATCTACTAAGTAGAGCTGACCCTCTAATACTCCCTTAAATGCTACTGAATCATCACTTCTTCTAAAGACAGTAACACCTATATCCAAAAAAACAGTTGTAGCCCATTTTGCATAATTGAGAAACTGAAAGCAAATTGTAATCTAAATAATATACAAGAAAAACATTGGAAATGGAATGGTCAGGTGATATAGCAATTTTACCAAGTCCTTTGACCAAACCTTGATTTCCATCCCTGAATGTAATAGCTCTTTAGGGATCTTCGTTTTTCTCGTAGGAGGAGAACATTCTTTTCTCTCCAGTCATGTGGTTTGTGCATCCGCTATCAATAATCCAACTTGAGCCCCTGGATGCATAAACCTGCAAAACAGTTTTAGGCCTTGTTCTTAGGTACCCAAACAGTCTTGGATCCTTTCACGTCACAAACAAGCACCTTGGGTACCCAAACACAAGTTTTTGACCCCTTGTGTTCGCCCCTAACATATTTGACAACTATTTTACCTGATTTGTTAGTAAGCACATAAGATGCATCAAAAGTTTTAAATGAAATGTTAGGTTCATTTGATGCAGCAGGAGTTTTCTTTGTAGGCATTTTAACATGGGTAGAATGCCTAGAGCTAGATGCCTCATTCTTATACATAAAAGCATGGTGAGAAACAGAATGAGACTTCTTAGTATGAATTCTCCTAATTTTGTGTTCGGGATAACCAGCAGGATATAAAATATAGCCCTCGTTATCCTGAACCATGGGAGCCTTGCCCTTAACAAAATTAGACAATCTTTTAGGGACACTAAGCTTGACATTGCTTTCCAGTTGGAAACCAATGCCATCCTTAATGCCAGGGTGTCTCCCATTATAGAGCATGTTTCTAGCAAATTTAAATTTTTCATTTTCAATCTCATGCTCATTAATTTTAGCAGTAAGTTGAGCTATATGATCATTTTGTTGTTTAATTAAAGCAAGGTGATCATGGATAGTATCAACATTAATATCTCTACATCTAGTACAAATAGAAACATGATCACTAGTAGATGTAGAGGGTTTGCAAGATTTTAATTCCTCTATCTTAGCATGTAATGTGGCATTCTCATTTCTAAGAGAGGAAATAGAATTATTGCAAACATTTAAATATCTAGCCTTGGAAATTAGACTAGCATTTTCAGTTTTAAGGCTAGAAATTGATTCATTCAATTTATCAATCTTAGCAATTAAACTAGCATTTTCATTTCTAAGATTGGCAATTGAATCGTGGCAAACATTTGATTTTTCATCCTTAGCAATTAAACTAACATTCTCAGTTCTAAGGTTGGAAATAGTGTCATGGCAAATGCTAAGCTCTTTAGTCAAGTTTTCACATTTTTCTATTTCCTGAGCATAAGCATTTTTCACCTTAACATGCTTCTTATTTTCCTTGATAAGGAATTCCTCTTGGCTATCCAAGAGTTCATCCTTCTCATGAATAGCACCTATCAATTTATTCAATTTTTCTTTCTGTTGCATGTTAAGGTTGGCAAAAAGGGTAAGTAAATTATCTTCATCTTCACTAGAGCAACCCTCATCACTAGATGTTGTATATTTAGTGGAGGCTCTAGATTTTACCTTCTTCCTTTTGTCGTCCTTTGCCATGAGGCACTTGTGGCCGATGTTGGGGAAGAGAAGTCCTTTTGTTGATGGCGATGTTTGCGGCATCCTCGTCGGAGGAGGAGTCGGTGGAGCTCATGTCGGAGTCCCATTCCCGACACTCGTGGGCATCGCCACCCTTCTTCTTGTAGTATTTCTTCTTCTCCTTATTTTTCCCCTTCTTGTCGTTGTCCCTGTCACTATCACTAGACATAGGGCATTTAGCGATAAAATGACTGGGATTACCACATTTGTAGCACACCCTCTTGGAGCAGGGTTTGTAGTCCTTCCCCCTCCTTTGCTTGAGGATTTGGCAGAAGCTCTTGATGATGAGTGTCATTTCCTCGTTGTCGAGCTTGGAGGCGTTGATTGGAATCCTACTTGGTGTAGATTCCTTCTTTTTTTCTTCTATCGCCTTGAATGTGACGGGTTGCACCTCTGGTGTGGAGGTGGCGCCTTGTTCCAAGTTGACAATTTGTTTGGAGCCTTTGATCATAAGTTCAAAGCTCACAAACTTCCCTATCACCTCCTTAGGAGACATTAGCTTATATCTAGGATCACCACGTATTAATTGAACTTGCGTAGGATTGCGAAAGACGAGTGATTTTAGAATAACTTGACCATTTCATGGTTGTCCCATTTGATGCTCCTGAGGTTGCGCACTTCATTCACCAAGGTCTTGAGCGGTTGTACATGGCTTGTGGCTCCTCTCCTTGGTTGAGGACGAATCAACCGAGCTCCCCCTCGATCGTTTTCCATTTGGTGATCTTGGTCACCTCGTCCCCTTCGTGTGCCATCTTGAGGACGTCCCAAATATCTTTGGCCGTCTTTAACCCTTGCATCTTATTATACTCCTCTCGATATAGAGAGGCGAGGAGTATAGTAGTGACTTGGGAGTTGAAGTGCCGGATTTGGGCGACCTCGTCCGAGTCGTAGCCTTCGTCCCCCATGGATGGTACCCACGCGCCATACTCAACAATATCCCATATACTTGCGTAGAGTGAGGTTAGGTCATGCCTCATTTTATCACTCCACATGCAATAGTCCTCACCATAAAAAACGGTGGTTTGCCTAATGGAACGGAGAGTAATGGAGTGCGTTTAGAAATGCGGGGATAGCGTAGGGAGGTCTTACTAAACTTCTTGCGCTCATGGTGCTTATAAGTGACGGACGCGGCGTTGGAGCCAGAGGTGGAGGGCGACAAAGAATCGGTCTTGTAGTAGATCACTTTCTTCATTTTCTTCTTCTTGTCGCTACTCCGGTGCGACTCGACGCGGGGAGGTGATTCCTCACTTCCTTTGGTGCCGGACTCCCTTGATGGAGCCTTCCTGTGGCTTGTGGTCGTTTCCATCGCCCTCTTGGCGGATCCTCCCGACATCACTTCGAGTGGTTAGACTCTAAATGAAGTACCGGGCTCTGATACCAATTGAAAGTCGCCTAGAGGGGGTGGATAGGCGGAAATTGAAATTTACAACTTTAAACACACTACAAGCCGGGGTTAGCGTTAGAGTGAATATCAAGTTCGGGAGAGAGGGGAAAACAAATCAACCAAGAAGTAAAGCGGATGAACACGGTGATTTGTTTTACCGAGGTTCGGTTCTAAAGAACCTAGTCCCCGTTGAGGTGGTCACAAAGACCGGCTGCTCTGACTTCTGCGCGCACTGTGCGCGCAATATAGCGTTGCAGGCGTCCGTTGTAGTCGACCGTTGCGCTGGTAGCCGTTGCTCCGCTTGGCGCACCGGACAGTCTGATGAATTATAGCAGAGCAGCGCTGGAAAAACCCGAAGGTGGTGAGTTTGGACTTGTACGGTCCTGGTGCACCGGACACTGTCCGGTGGCACACCGGACAGTCTGGTGTGCCAGACCAGGGCACACTTCGGTTCTTTTGCTCCTTTGCTTTTGAACCCCAACTTGATCTTTTTATTGGTTTTGTTGAACCTTTATTCACCTGTAGAATATATAATCTAGAACAAACTAGTTAGTCCAATTATTTGTGTTGGGCATTCAACCACCAAAATTATTTATAGGAAAAGGTTAAACCCTATTTTCCTTTCAAAACCCACTCGAATGTGTCTACAGTTTCGTCTCCCAACAATGTGAAACCAAATACGGTGCACTGCAGATGGTGGTTACAACCAACAAACATTCCCAGGGGTTTATCATATAGATTTGTCTTATGAGTTGTATCAAAGGTAACTGCATCATCAAAGTCAATGTAATCTGCTTGCTGGCTAGCATGGGACCAAAAAATACTCAAAAACTTTCCTTCTTGGTCCAATTGGAAGTCAGAGAAAAACTGTGGGTTATATTTTTTACATAATGCAAAAAAAGATAGGAGCTTAGATACATCATTAGCATTTCTTTCTCTTTGACGCGCTTTCTTCCTGTCAACATTTAACAATATATCATACGTCAATACGTACACAGCCTCATAATGTGATTATATCAGTATAAATAACAATATGGCTTACAGGTTACTTATGTCTTGTGTAGTTAACGGGACATTCTCTGGTCCACCATGCATTTCTGAAACAAAATCCATAATACAGTGTTGCAGAATCCTGCTTTCTTGCATCGCACTAAGGAACTCCATTATTCGGGATCATGTGTCTTTTTTGCACTGTAACTGATTCTTTTCTGTACCCTTCCTAAAGAACTCATGATTATGTTCCAAATGAATAAGATCAATCCGCACTGAAATAATATTCTCTTTGGCATCGTCATATATTTTTTTAAGTTTCATACCAGCTTTGCATTGTGTTCGATTAGAACTTGTATTACGCATTGTTGGGGGCTTGTTCTCAAATGCTATGAATTAAGAACAAGACAACATAAAAGTGTTAAATGTTAAACTCCTTCGTCCTTAAAAACAATATATCCCCTCGGATATAATGAGTCTTGGACGAAGGTTACAAAAGAAAAGACCTTCATAAGGTTGATAAATGGTAAAACAGGGCAACCATATATAATACGCGAGTAATAATACCAGTATTATTACTAATGTATTCCCATTATTAAATTCATAAAATAGAATTACAAATGTACCTTCAGATTGATGTAAAGTAAAGGCACATACGTGATGTGAAAAAGCGTATGCCAAGTCAGCATGAACAGTACTGGAGTACTGTTCACCTATTTATAGGCATGGGACGCAGCCCATGTAAAATTACATTGATGCCCTTTACATTTATCAATAACTTTATAGTAATTCTTCAAGGTCCAATCTGGCTTTTCATCTTTAAGTCGGTTCCTCTTTTCTGTCGTTATGCCGAAGCTTTTCTGCACGTAGCTTCGTGATCGTCTTATCCTTCGTCATGATCGTTTTTCATTCCAGTCAAGCTTCATCTTAACCGTGCTCTTGTATATCCACGACCTGACTCTGAAGGTGCCTGTTCACATATTACACTTGGAAAACATTGTCAAACTAAGTTTTTGAGGACCTTCGGGAGCCGAAGGCCCCCAACAGTAGCCCCTCGCAATATTAATTTACTGTAATGATAAATTCATATTGCGACATGGACGAAGGCTTTAAGCCGAAGGTCCGAAAAAACACCTTCCTTTTGCTAGAATAGCAATAGTCATTGACAAGCGGGGCCCTCCAGCTTTCGACACACTGGGTGTATAAATACGAGCTCACCACGAGTTTATTTGGCACACTCTTTTGCCATCTGCTTTTTACTCACCCAGCTTTTCAGCCTGCGTGCGACAGCATTTGCTCAGTTTTAAATTTTTAAGCTTCGGTTTCAAGTCTGGTTTGCCAGCATTCGCGAAGATGTCTGAGGACAAGAAAGTTGTTGGTGCTTCGAAGCTAAGCCTTTCTGAGGAAATGCACCTGGGTTTTCTTGAATCAATGTCGAAGACCAATACGGAGAAGATTGTCAAGGAGACTTTGGAGGGTCTATCTGAAGATACTGGCGACAGTGATAGTTATGATGTGGATAGTGGTGGGGAGGATTCCGAAGATCGCCCGTGGCGGCCCAGTCACTCAAATTTCGGAAAATCAACTATAAAGCAGAGTCAACTTGAAAATATGAGGGGGAGATATTTCCGAGATATATCCATCATGAGGGCAGATGACGGAGAGAAAACTACACCGACTCCCGAAGATAATGAAGTCGTGATCTTCCAAAGCTTTTTAAAAGCTGGTCTACGATTCCCTCTAAGCAGATTTGTGGTAGAAGTTCTAAAAATATATCAAGTTTACCTTCATCAACTTACTCCTGAAGCAGTGATAAGACTAGGAGTCTTCGTCTGGGCCGTGAAGAGCCAGGGCTTGGAGCCAAGTGCAGAAAGCTTTTGCAATATACACGAGTTAGTGTACGAGACGAAGCCCTGGGGTAAGGAGCAATATCATAATAATTTTGGCTGCTATAGCTTCGGTGCCCGCTCTGGGTCAAGCTGTCCCGTGCCAACTTTTCGGAAGAGATGGCCCGGGGAATGGATGAAGGAATGGTTCTATGTGAAGAACGATTTGAAGGTTCGAGAAGATATTAAAGATATCATCATGCGCCCTATCTGGCAGCGCTTCGGACTCCGAAAACCAAAGGTAGAAATGGACGAAGCAGCTGAAGAATGTCAGAGAGCCTTTGGCGTAGTCTGCTCTTTTATTGGGACCATGGATTTAATGCAAGAGCACATTGCCTTCAGAGTGTGGCCACTTGCAGATAACTGGGAAATGCCGAAGGAGACCGTTAAAGAAACTGACGAGGGTGGGCTAATCAGGTTGAAATATACATTCAAGTATGGAGATAAGTTCGTTGAACCAGATGATGATTGGCTAAAAAGCATTGAGAATGTAAGTGATGAATTGCTTGGGGCATACTCAAAGGCCGAAAATACCGCATTATCAGTGGCTTTCGGAGGCCGAAAGAAGAAGAGATTGAACCGAGTATTTGATGCAATTGGGTTTATCTACCCCGACTACTATTATCCAATGCGAGGCCAAAAAAGGAAAAATACTTCTCCTGCAAAGGAAATTGCTTCGGCTGCTCCTAGGGAGCCAGCGCCGAAGAGGAAGAAGGTAAAAGTGCTCACACACCCTCCACGCTGTATTGAGCCGGCCACAGTGCCTGAGTTTATTGGTGAGGCTTCTTCAGCCACCGAAGCCAGAGAACCAACTCTAGTGCCAAAATCCGAAGAAATGGCCGAAGCACCAGCAATAGAGAAAACTGAAGAACCGAGAACTGAAGAAGGAAAAACATTGGACATTTTAAGTCCTTCATCAAAAGTTGAGGTAGCTAAAAGCCAAAAGGGGCCAGCAGCGACCCCGAAAAGAAAAAGGATGGTTAATGTGCTGGATGTTTTGGAGACAATTAAATCTTCAAGCATAACTCCAAAGAAAACTGTTGAAACTTCTGAAGTGCCTACTGAAGCATTTGTTGCTGAAACTTCGAAGCAACAATTTGAAACTGAAGCTGGGCCTTCAGAGCCCACCAAGATACAACCTTTGGAAGCCGAAGAAACAAAAATGTCAGAGGCAAGTTTAGAAGCTGAAAAAACAAAAACAACAGAGCCGATTTTGATTGAGGAAATCGACACTGCCACCCCCGAAGCATCTTCCAAAATACGTGATTATATTGTGCGACATGCTTCGGGGAAGAAACTATCTGAAGAAGAGATTTTTGAAGCCAATCACTATGCCCGAGAACTGAAGTATCCGAGGGGGCGTAGTGTTCAATGGTACAAACGAAGATGATTTCCTATACTGTCTCCCAGACAATAAAGAATTATCCGTGTGCCGGGAGATGGCTAGAAGCATGGGGTTCCCGAAACTCGAAGCTGGCCTTTGCGCCATGACGAAGGACGATCTTGCGGATAGCCTGGCATACAATAGTCTGAAGGTACAAAAAATTGTGAATTTTGAAGTTTATGAATTTTGAATTAGTCTTTTGTTCTTATGTTAACTCATTCATTCTTTTGAATAGGGCTTAATACTCAGCAATGCCTTAAGGGCACAGAAGAATGCCGAAGATGAGAGCTGCACCATTGCTCTTAACAACCTTCGAACAGAGGTTATCAGGCTAAGAAACGAAGCCTTGGAGAAGGACAAAATTCTGCTTACATTGGTGGAAAAAATGAAGGAAGACGAAGCTAACTCTAAAACTCAAGCCGAAGCTCAGAAGCGCGAAATCGAAGATCTTCGGAAACAAGTAGCCCGAGCTAAAGAAGAACGCATTCTTGAAGAAACAAAACGAGAATTAAGTGATCAATGGGCAAATCATTTGGAAGTAAATGTCGAAGAGCTTCGTGCTTCGAAGAAAAGGTGTTATGATAAATCCATAGAGTGTGTTAAAAAGATAAAATCCAGCTTCGCCAGCGTCGGCGCATTTTCTAGTGAAGAAAATTTCACAAGAGGGAATCCAGAAGGCCTGATTGAATGGATCAGTCGCGAAGCTGAGGCCTTCGAGGAAATCTTGAATAGTCGCGGGGACATTTGTGCTTTTTCAGGCTCCAGAGGAATTGTTACTATTTTGGAAACGAAAGGATGCGAACATGTGAAATCTTTAACACAGTCTGGAACTGCTTTATCCTTTGAAGATATCAAAGACCCTTCAGCCGAATCAAGCCAGGTCGGTGGAAAATTTTTCACAGACATTTGGGACAATGGCGGCCGAGAAATGGCTCAAGAAATTATTCAGAGAAGCGAAAAAGGCATCCATGATGCTAGAAAGGTAGCGGAGGCTGCTGAAGAAGGCACAAGGCCCGAAGGGCAAATAGGTATTAGTTAGTGGTTTTTATTCTGTTGTGATTTTTGATTTTAAACTTTGCTCGCGATTCTGTAATAGTAATATAGTCGTATCCTCTCCTCCCTCAGAATCTGCTGGGGCAGCTCCAGACCCCCCCCCCCCCGAAGGGGGACGACGAAATTAGACGAATGGCCGAAGCCATTATGGACAAAGTTGTCAATTAGCTATTAAACGAAGCTGCAGAAGTAGTTCTTAGGGAAGATTAAGTGTTAATGTAAAAAACACTTGGAACATGACATGTATAAAACTTTGCAACTTTGAATGTAATATATAATCTACTTACGGCTCAATTCTTTACGATGCATGAAATTTTACATACATACCGCTTTTGAGCCTTCGGCGAAAAAAACACCTTCCCTTCTTTTCATGCTTCGTGAAGAAAAATCTTTTATGTATCATAATAATTTTCATACTTCTCTTGATGCCCAAGCTTCGTGCAAACAATCTTCGAAGCTATAAAAAGGTTTTATGTTGCCTCTCTGACGAAGCTATACTTCTTCTTAATACATTCTTCGAAACATTCTTCGAAGATTAATACTATGTCCCCTTCTCGTTTTCATGCAATATGATGTATGATGCTTATGTTATGCAAAATGGTGGGATGATGTTATGCTATGCAAAATGATATTTATGCTGAAGATACACACATCTCTACAATAGAGCACATAATCTTTTTATCTCAGCGCTGACTTTTCGCTGTAAGCCTCCCTAAGGAGCTTCTTCGCCTTTTACTTTCAGCGGAATCAGCGTTTATTTTTCGCTCTAAGCCTCCCTTAGGAGCTTCTTCGCCTTTTACTTTCAGCGGAATCAGCGCTTATTTTTCGCTGTAAGCCTCCCTTAGGAGCTTCTTCGCCTTTTACTTTCAGCGGAATCAGCGTTTATTTTTCGCTGTAAGCTCTGCATTCCCTTCGGAACGACTTTTGAGCAGAAAACTTACACTGCGCTCCCTTAGGAACGACTTTTTTACTACTTTGAAGAAATTGCACTGCGTTCCTTAGAACAATTTTTTGATAATTCGAAGGTTCTCCGTGCCACCATAGATTCTTATGCTTTGGCAACTCAAGCCTATAGAGAAGACATATTTTCATTATGATAATAAGCTAAACTGTTACAAGAATTTGAAAATGACAAAAAACACTTAAACTTCCCATAATTGTTCTTTACTACAAAGAAAGTAAAACTGAACGCGAAAGTGCAAAAAGCTGGTGTCGAGATAGGATATTTTGTCAGTAAATGTGCTTCGATTCTGGCACAGTGCTATTGATTGTGCGAGCTTCGGATTCTTCTCTGAAGTCCCTCTGGGGGTGAGAGTGTTGGCTCCCTTCTGGCTGCGGAGCTCGTTGTATTGGTGGTGGTGGTGGAAGCTGTTGCCAGAAAGCTTGGGGTTGGCTTGCCGAAGCAACAGAGGCTGCAGGGTGATTGCCTACATATTCTGGAATGTAAAGCGAATGGTACGAAGCAGTATGCATAACCTGCTTCGGCTGGCTCTGTTGCGCTGCAGCCTCTGCTAGTTCCTTTTGCTTTTGAATGGTAATATGGCACATTCTGGTGGTATGGCCCTTGCCTTCACCACAGAATAAGCAGTAAATTTTTCTTGGTTGATCTCCAAATCTTCCTCCGAAGCCCCTGGCGCCTCTGCCTCTTGGCGCTGGCGGCCGAAAAGAGCTTTGATGTTGCCCCGAAGCTTGCGAGGAACACTGTGGCCTTTGCTGCTGACTCCCTTTGTCATCATTTTGAGTAGAATTGTGAATTGACCTGACATGCCTCGGATAAAACCTTCCTCCGAAGCCCCTGGTCATTTTAGAGAACCTGAGAGCTTTCTTCCTTCTTTGGCGAAAATCATTGTCAGCTCGAATATACTCGTCCATCTTCTGGAGCAGCTTCTCCAAAGTTTGAGGAGGCTTCCTGGCGAAGTACTGAGCCGAAGGTCCTGGCCGAAGCCCCTTGATCATGGCCTCAATGACAATTTCATTAGGCACTATTGGTGCCTGTGCCCTCAGACGTAGGAACCTTCGGATATATGCCTGAAGATATTCTTCGTGATCCTGGGTGCACTGGAATAAGGCTTGAGCAGTGACTGGCTTCGTCTGAAAGCCTTGGAAGCTGGTTATCAACATATCCTTCAGCTTTTGCCATGAGGTGATTGTTCCTGGCCTAAGGGAGGAGTACCAGGTTTGTGCCACGCTCCTGACAGCCATGACAAAGGACTTTGCCATGACCGTCGTGTTGCCGCCATACGAAGATATAGTTGCTTCATAGCTCATCAAGAATTGCTTCGGGTCTGAATGACCGTCGTACATGGGGAGCTGAGGTGGCTTATAAGACTGTGGCCAAGGTGTAGCTTGCAGTTCTGTTGACAGAGGAGAAGTATCATCAAAAGCAAAATTTCCATGATGGAAATCTTCATACCAGTCGTCCTCGTTGTAGAAACCCTCTTGATGAAGCTCTCTGCGCGGGGGCCTTTGATTCTGGTCATCTTGAGCGAGGTGTCGAAGCTCTTCAGAGGCTTCATCTATCTGCCTTTGAAGATCAGCTAGACGAGCCATCTTCTCCTTCTTCCGTTGGACCTGTTGATGGAGCACCTCCAATTTTTGGATTTCTTGGTCCAAGTCGTCTTCCGGAGGCGCTGGACTGGTGGCTTTCCTCTTCTGGCTTCGGGCCTCCCTAAGAGAAACGACATCCTAATTGGGGTCCAGCGGCTGCAGAGTGGCAGCCCCTGTCGCTGAAGCTTTTTTCGGCGGCATGAGGAAGGTGATGCTTGCCGAAGGTTTTCAAAACTCAAAAAGTGGAAGTGAGTTCACCGGAGGTGGGCGCCAATGTTGGGGGCTTGTTCTCAAATGCTATGAATTAAGAACAAGACAACATAAAAGTGTTAAATGTTAAACTCCTTTGTCCTTAAAAACAATATATCCCCTCGGATATAATGAGTCTCGGACGAAGGTTACAAAAGAAAAGACCTTCATAAGGTTGATAAATGGTAAAACAGGGCAACCATATATAATACGCGAGTAATAATACCAGTATTATTACTAATGTATTCCCATTATTAAATTCATAAAATAGAATTACAAATGTACCTTCAGATTGATGTAAAGTAAAGGCACAGACGTGATGTGAAAAAGCGTATGCCAAGTCAGCGTGAACAGTATGGGAGTACTGTTCACCTATTTATAGGCATGGGACGCAGCCCATGTAAAATTACATTGATGCCCTTTACATTTATCAATAACTTTATAGTAATTCTTCAAGGTCCAATCTGGCTTTTCATCTTTAAGTCGATTCCTCTTTTCTGTCGTTATGCCAAAGCTTTTCTGCACATAGCTTCGTGATCGTCTTATCCTTCGTCATGATCGTTTTTCATTCCAGTCAAGCTTCGTCTTAACCGTGCTCTTGTATATCCACGACCTGACTCCGAAGGTGCCTGTTCACATATTACACTTGGAAAACATTGTCAAACTACATTTTTGAGGACCTTCGGGAGCCGAAGGCCCCCAACACACACTTTTGGATTACCATATCCTCGTTCGACACGCTTGCCTTCCATGGAACAATTCAACCACTTGCAATTTTTTTCTCTCCCTATATCTCTTCAACGGAAATCCAACTTCATATGCATATCGGCTATAGAATTTGTATGCCTCGTCCACATTAGTAAATGTCATACAGACCTTCGGTACCAATCGTTGATCTATACTATCATCCTATTCAATTAATGGAGTTGTCATGCGGTGCACATATTCAAAATAATCTTATAGCATGCTGAAATTTTAGGACTTCATAACTTACAGTATAACAAATAATGGGTATTCGATGAACTTACATGGCTTTGGAGAATGTGTGGTGTGTCCTGCTCATGGTCACCAATTGTCCTCATGGGTATCCGTTGAGTTGCTCCAACCAAACTTGGATGAACTGCGTTGCTGTCTTCAAGGATTCTTGGCACCGGTAACGCAGCCGGGGGAGTTACATCATGCCGACCATCTGACCTACAGGGTAACGTCAATGTTGTATTCTCTCCACACTGCACCGATCCGCTAGCCGTCGCCATGGTGTATGCCCTAACCCTCCCAGGTCAATGAACAAAAGCGACGGCTGTGTGTAGCCCTGTTTTTTGGAGTTATGCTCCTGGATTGGCCAAAACCGTCCTGGCCGATATTCATGGTTTGTTCAAAATATCCCGCGTGATTTGCATGTCGTGATATTTCCATGTCCCGACCCAATTACGATTACTTGCCTATTCTGTTACAGCAACATAAACTCCTCACCCCCACACGCGACCCCACCACGAATCCACGATCCCGGTAGACCCGCTCGCCACCAACACCACGATATGCATGCGTTAGATCGTTATGCATTTGTTATCGGCAATTTAAACAAGCATAAATGTCCAACCACAACCCGCTCGCGCTATGATAATTTACGCACCCACTAACGGTAAAATACGCATACATAAACGCGCGAATCACGCCTGACCCCACCACGATCCCGATGCACCCATGCGGCACCCCCCTATTCCCTATTATGCATCCGTTTCAGGCAAATTACTTATGCATAACCACTGAATTGCACACGCCCGACCCCACCATGTCCCGATGCTCCGCGACGTCGCACCACGCCCGCAGACCTAACCTGGACGGGGCTCTCTCTAGTAATGGAAGCCCAGGGCTTCCATTACCTCGTTCCATATATATATATATATATATATATATATATATATATATATATATATATATATATATATATATATATATATATATGCGAGAAGGATGGTGACTTGTGTGAGAAGCTCATGTCTTGCAACATAAACATCACTAGAAAAAAACAGCGCCCTATCGAACGCTGTATCAGGCATATATACACAAGTACATCATGAAATATATTGTGTACAGTACGAAAAAGAAATGACAAATTTGGACGTAACAATTTAGCAATGGCATGTTGATTGCATGATCGCGAGGACCTAGACAGTATGAAATCTATTACATGTTTTGGTGATCAAAGGACGTCGGCTACACAAGTAACTAAACAACACATTTTGCGGCTAGAAAGTTTAACAAGCAGGTGATCCTACCAGTGGGCTAAGCAGCCACTGCACGTGGGAACTGCAGTCATATATTTACAAGCAGATATCAACCTATGTTGGCTAGCACGAGAAGGGAGGAAGGTCCACAGTCATGGTCAGAAGCGGAGGACCAGGTGCTCGCTACCACCTCATAGAGTTGGAGCACCATGATCCAACGATGGCCTGTAAAGACAGATTATGAGATTGTCAAAACATGTAGTGAGCAAAAGGTTTCTTAAACATCGCTGAAAACATGAAGCTGAGAAACTGGACTGGACTTATGAAGAAGGAATTCAAACGTTAAAGGTACAATCTTACTGTTGTTCAACACACTATAAGGTCCTACCTAATAAAACTTTAAAACATGTTAATATAAATCTCAATCCTAACCATTCCGCTCAAAGGCTACTATAACTCGTGTCGACACAAATTTGATCACATCAAAGGGTTCTTAGATTATTCTATTATTAAGAGTAACGAGATAGCAGCGGCTGTAAAACTCTAATGGCTATTTTACTTGTTGAATGAAACTGACCATCGGATGAAGGTCAAGACACTCATGTTTGAAACCACAACATAGGATGATGAGTCCAATTGAAGGATTGTTGGATAGGCAGAATCGAAGACGCAAGAGCACTCATGGCTTGATGTCCCTTGCATGCAGCTTCGACGAAGCTGTCTATCTAACATAGATTAAACTGTTAGTCTACTAACCATGTTCAAATTGTTATTACCAATTAACAATGAGTGTCAGCTAGATGTCTTGAGATAACTGCTTTATACAATGCACAACAATCAGGTTACTTGTGCTCATGTTAGATATTAAGTGGCACTTGACTTTTTTCTATTACGTGTGCTCATGTTAGATGACACATGAGAGGTGTCCATCAGTCTGTCAGCTCTAATTTTGGAAGGCAGTCTCATGGATTTTTTTGCAACCAAGTGTGAATTAAAATAATACTCTTTTGACTAAAGGGGTATTTGGTTTACATGGACTAATTTTTAGTCCCTCCATTTTATTCCATTTTAATCTCTAAATTACCAAATATAAAAGTAAAATAGAGTTTTAGCTTCCGTATATAGCAATTTAGGGACTAAAATGGAATAAAATAGAGGGACTAAAAATTAGTCTATGAAAACCAAACACCCCCTAACAGAGAGGCGTCCAATGATCCAATCAATGCTAAGTTGCTCCACGCAAGTGACATTGGTTGTCAAATTGTTACTAAACTAATTGTTTTTTCACTAAACCCCATGCCCATGGCCCCCTCCCTCTTTATTAGTGATGTTCATGTTCTCCTCCCACCTTTCATGCTTTGATATAGCATTCGGATGTGCCGCCTGCTCCCTCTTCAATATCTCCTCTCTCCGCGTCATCACTTGACCGAGTCCTTAAAATTTTGTTGTCCATTCTTTCTTTTCAATCAAAAGGAGTCCAAGAGCTACAAATCTGTCTAAGCTAAACAATTTGAAGTACATGTTCATGGGAGTTTATAATCATGTGGTTAAATAAAAGCTTGACATATGTCTCCAGTTTTAAAACCTTGAGTGTAAGTAAAAAATGCAAAAGGATAGTTGAAACAGGATGTAACCAGTTAAATTACAGAAAAACACTAAGATTTCAAGAAAAGTAGATACTTGATTGGGTTTATCCATGTTGATTATATTTTGAATGACAATAAACTCTATAGAAGACAAACTTAATAATTAGTGGCACAAAAATAGAATAAACTACTTTAACCAATTGACCTTGTGTTGTTACTATATTCTTTTTTGAGCAATTCAAAGTTCCAATCTTGTTTAGAAAATTTCAATTGGTTAATACACCCACCATGAAGCTCTCAAGAAAACAAATTAACTAATGAATTAAAAGACAACTTGTTTACCTGCAGTGCTCTAGCAAAAGAAACTATAGTAGGAAGTCACGCAACATAGCCCGTTGTGTATGTCAACAATAAACTTCCTCCAATAATTGGGTCCTGAAACAAGAAGCTTGAATTCATGATGACAGGACATCGTCATCATATTAGAAACAAAAAACTAGGAGAACATATCATCTAAAATAAAGTACTGCGGGATAGAATATAACTATTGATTCCTGATTAATGAGTACTAAGGCAATTTATCATATCATACTCTTGAAGTGGCAACATATCCCAGAAGGGTAGCAAGGATAGGTGTGCTGCAAGGTAATGCCGACAACACAAATGTAAGACCAGCAAGGTATGCTTGTACACCTAACAATAATGCAACATAAGTTAAAAAAATATTCATGAGCAAATTGAAACATAGTGATATAGAGATTGGTATCTTAATAAGGAATATAAAAATGATCTGAGTAGGTAACACCTGAAAGGAGTCTAGCATGAGCAGATCGAGGGTAAAAATCGTTGAAAAACGAAAGAAGCTGCAATTCAATCAAGTACCTATTAAGGATAAATATTAAACAACTTAGAGAAGAACATCTAATAATGTAGTTGCATGTATATTATATTTATAGGAGGAAGCAGGAATACAAATTTCATAGGAACAAACTATCACAGAAATTGGTTTATACTTCTACACTCATCGTCCGATTTCTATTTCTTCTCTTCTGACTTATTTTCTTGTTTCTGTTGCTGCTCCAGTGTCCCTGTTGGACCTTCCTTTGTTTCTTCTCCAGCTTCTCTGCCAGCCCACTCAGTTGCCCATCCTATGCACACAGTAAGATGTACATGCTTATGAAAGAGGAAAAAATAAGCATTAAAATCGCATGTAAAGAACTCAGGTACACTTTAACAATAAAACCAAATAGCAGAAAAGCACCTTGTACTCCAATGCATTTATTCCATTGCACACAAAATCAAACAAAGTTTTTAAGTTCTATGGATTTGGAGCGGCGACAGATATATTTGAATACCTAATCAAACAATTTGCACTAAGAAGAATAGCACACTCAACTAAATATTGACTTCCCTTGGGTTGAGCTCTAGCCAGCTACTACAACTACAACAATGGCAAGACCAAGGGTTGCTGATTTGTCACGTCCACGAGAAGGAAGCAAAGCAATCGTACTTCACAGGGACTTCTCAAGAACTAAGGGAAACAATAGTTATGTAATTATTCATTATTTTACCAAACCAGAAAAATATACGAAGATATTACACAGTGTTATAGCTGGGAGCCGTAGTAACGCTACGGGTTTTGCCTTACAAAAAAGGAAGAATTGAGCGGCTACTGAACTTGAACTACATATAGACCACTTCAACCTCAAGAAAACACCCAAACCGAGCAGATCTACCCTGCTCCGGCTTGAGCGGCACATCTCTTCCAAGAATCGAACAGGCAAAAGGAGTTAAGAGTATAGATCCGGACCTAACTTCAAGGTTGCCGGTGATGTTCCGGAAGAGCTGAAATCTACATATGCTAACGACAACGCCCATCGTCACGAACAACAGGTACACCTGCGCAGCACCAATCAAACCACCATCACACAGATGAGTTAGTGAGTGAATGAGAGAGAGAAACTCGCCTTGGGTCGGAGCCAGTGGTTGGCCATCAGACTAAGACGCGACCGCGACCGCGAAGGATGGGGAGAGTGGAGAGGCGATGTCGGAGGAGGGGAGCCGCTGCCGCTGCCTCGCGCACCGTCATTGGCCCCCGATTCACCGCCACCGAGGTTAGGGTCATGGCCTCCTGGGTCGCAATGGACGCGATGAGGCGAGACTGGAGGGGAAAAGGTTGACAGAGGGAGCAGCTCACGGCGGCTATCAGACGCGACCGCGACAGTGAAGGACGGGGAGAGTGGAGAGGCAACGTCGGAGGAGGGGGAGCCGTTGCCGCCGCAGCCACCGCCTCGCGCACCATCGCCGGTCCGCCGTCGCCGAGGTTAGGGTCCTGGGCCGCGATGGGCACGATCAGGCGGGACGGGGGGGAGATAGAGGCGAGCAACTCACGGCGACGGCGCTCGGGAGGCCGAGAGGGACGACGTGTGATAGTCCGAGCGAGAAGTTCGAGGGGAGAGGAGTGTGGATGGTGTGGCTGTGGCTGGACGTTTTACGTCTGTTGAAACCGAGGTTTCGCGTCCGCGTGCGTCGGACTCATAGAGGACGCGCGCGTGGCCAACGCACACGCGTCACGTGACAACTGGCGCGTAGACCACCGAATGCGGACAGGCGTCCAAAAGGGGTCAGGTTTTAATAACTTAGATTAGATGTCTCTTTCGTGTACTGACATCGCTCAGACCTCAAGTTAAGAATGATTTGTTTTGTTTTAGGATGGCTGTACTGAATTGAGGCTTGGGCGCTTGGCTACACAGACGGAACTGCAAACAACACACTTAAAAGTATCGTTTTTTTGTTATAAAATATAGCAAGATTAAATTCGAGTTATTGTAATAGAATGATATATTTTTTAAATCCTTCGGAGGCTGGTGAGCCCGGCAGCACCAGCGCCCTGCGCAGCTGCGCTTCACAGCATTTGTTTGGGCCGCAAAGCCAGCGCCGTCTAGACCGCGTAGTTCGCTGGCCCAGTGGGCATCATCTATTCATCAGTGCGTCTGGCTTGTAGTTACAGCATGGCCGGTCCCTTTTTGTCCCAAACTGGTTTCTGAGCCTCGTAACAGCAGCGAGCACTCCTATTTACGAGAGCTGGCAGCGTTTCGAACACAACAAGTAGCTGTGCAGTGAGCACAAAGCGAACTATTCTTTCGCCTTTTACTAAAGAATACCGTGTGCTCGCTGCATTAAGCAGCATACAAGTATTTTTGGAGGGTTTTACCTCAGTGAGGAGGAGCCCAACAATTATAAATAAGCTTTTAACGGTATTTTAAGTTTAAACAAGTTGAATTTAAACCAGTTTTTCTTTGTCACGTAAACTTATTTTATATTAGATTGTATAATTGTTAAGTGAGGGCTGTACTTCATAGAGGAGGGGCCAAACAAGTTTTTTCTCATGCATGTAAATTCTTTTTTAGAATTTGTTGATAGTTTTTACTTGTACAATTATTAAGCGAGAATTTGACATATTTTCCTTATACAACTATATCGACGTCCTTTTAATTGGGTTTCTTGAGTTTAAGTGTTTAACTACAATTATTAAGTAAATGTATGAAAAGTGCTTTTGTAAGCTTTGTTTGGTTTTGCAGCTTCTATATTGATATAAAATTGACCTCATCGTTATTAAGTGAATGATGAAAAGTGCTCTATTAAGTGAATGATGAAAAGTGCTCTTGTAAGCTGTGTTTGGTTTAGTTTTTGAAAAGTGTTTCCTCGGCCAAAAAGCAGGACACCAATCAAACAGTTTGAACCTGAGGCTAGTTTGTGTAGTAGTTGCTTCTGCGCATGTTAAACCCTAAATAAAACGTGAGGAGAAAACCACTGCTGCAGCTGCAGCACTGTTGCTGCTTCTTCCACAATAAAACGTGAGGAGAAAACAACTGCTGCTGCAGCTACAACAGTGCTGCTTTAAGAGCAGCCAAACGGCTATGATTTCAATTATCTCAACGAAGATAAAAGGAGGATAGAGGTTTCATAGTTGCTTGAACCAAATAGACTACGTCTTTTCAGTGACACATAACTCACAACATTTTTTCCAAAATTCACCATAGTTTTTCCATAGCTCATAACCGAGCCAAACATACCTAATATAAAATGCTACATGGTGCTTCATCGCACTGAAGTCGAATATGAGCCACCATATTACTCATTTCATTCTATCTTAGTCTATCTCCAACATTTTTGCTCATCTCGCCTCCTATTTTAAACTACATTACGTAAAGAGTACAATCTACACTGCAAATTAGTGTTTTGCATGATCATATGCACGATTTGTTGGCCACAACTTTATAAGACATTATCACATCCTAAATTATAATTCGACTATTTATAAGACGTGAGTACATCGGACATGTCTGGTGAGTGTATAGAAAGTATGTAATTAGTTTTGGACTTAGGGCTATAAATACCACCACATCTGGCCAATGGGAGTTGAGTAACATAACAAAAGAGTTGGTGCTCTACTCTAGTGATCTCCACTTGCATAGTGCTTAGTGACATATATGGTGATTAATGCATGCACTTTACAAAATGCTTAGGCTAGCTAGACCATCTCTTATGTGCTTGCTCTAGGTTTAAGCCTAGTGATTAGTAAGATTTGTATTCCTCTTACTGCTCGGCTTGCACACATCATTATTGTACTTCGAGGGCCTGTAGCCTTGAGAGACTACACAAATTTTGTGGCGTGATCACCACCATGGTCCGAAGGAGCCCACGGTGGTTTGACTAAAAGCTCATAGTGAAGATGGCGAGGAGAACTATACGAGAGTCTATCCCAGAGACCTACTTGCATGTGGTGAATCCTCGAGGATTATCCTTGAAGTTACCCGACCAGGAGTTTGGCCCTTACAAAGGCATCCTTACAAGAGGCTCCAATAAAGATTAGAGAAAAGTGTGAGATTCTCAACACCTAAGTAAAAATAACAAAGTCATCGATGAGAGTTTACATCTATATCTCAATTAAGCTTCCACACTTTATTTACAGATCACCTAGTTTGTATGCTTATTTTTCTAGTTTAGCTTGCTAGGCTAGTAATATGATTGGAACCTAGGTTGTATGAGTCATTTACGATAGAGATGGCAACATACCTATCAGAATCATAGTTGCAAACGTAGATATAGATAGCTTACTTTGTTGAATATTGTTTTGTTAAATAAAAATTATAGACTTTAATTTAATAAGTAAATTTTAAGATGTCTAATTTATCCTCCTCTTATACGTTAGGGTCTCTTTTAAGTTAATTATATAAAATATACTGCCATTTATGGTGCATAATATTTTTTATAGATTAATAGTAAAACCCATTTTTATAATACTTACATTTGCAAATATAAATATTGATATTACTTTCTATAAATCTAGTAAGCTTAACTTAAAAAAACCGAGATGACACGAGCTGCGTTGAGACATTCTCTTCTAAATTTTCTTTGTTATTGTGAACATAGCTGGTACAAAGTGCCATAGATCATGTTAAAGTCAGAGAAAAAGCTTTAATTCAATAATGATTCTTGTGGCACGGTGGCTCTCAATGTGTTTTTTTAATCATTGGCACCATTCATTAGCACGTCCAACAAGATACAGTATTCTGGGAATTGGCTGGAGGCCGGAGCTAGAGCTCTTAGGCTATCCGCAGCGGTGCCTTCTAAATTTCTCCATTTATATTACTTTTTTGTGTTGCATCATCAACATTTTATCTCCTACATTTTTATCTCCCGTATTGGTTCCCTCTAAATCTTCCCTTATACTCCACTACAATTATAAAATATCATTTCCTATACCTACTTTCTATCCTTTATAAATTTTTCATCTACTAACAATTACTAGCTGGTCCATGGCCACAGTACCAAACAATGCTAGAGCAGATGAGCAATGCCATGCCAGGAATGGAGGGAGAGAGAATGTCACACCCGGTTTTTGGAAGGTAAACCGAATGCGAACCATGTACGTGCCAGGATCAGAAACTCACGTACACAACGATTACATAATTGGACATCATCACACAATGCTCGAAATAATAGCGGAAAGGTACTTTATTACATCAAGATGTCCAAGACATCCACAGAGTCTAATACATAACCATTGTTCAACATAAATATCAAAGTACGGAATTACGAAACGTAGATGCCAAGCCTACACAGGCAGCTGACTGGGGGGGTTGCCACTAAGAAAGAACTAGAACTCGTCGTAGTCCTGAAACTCCTCGAAATCATCCATGTTGTCAGCATCACCTCCTGAGTACTGAGAACAGTGGGGACAACTTGGGGTGGGGTGGTTTGTAAAGCAAGGGTAAGTACACATCAACGTACTCAGCAAATATTCCGTTTGGCTAAAGTGGACTAGCTGTATGTGGAGTTAAGGTTAAGCAGTTGCTTTTAGTTGGTCAAGTTTTATTATTATAAGTAGAGCCAAATTTTAATAATAACCCAGTTATTATCCAGAGACACTCCCTCCAAGAAGAAATACCAGAGATCAGGATTATAATCACCATTGTTAATCATCATCATAAAAGTAACCATTGTTCTTTTAATCACTATTGTTAATACTTTATTCCTAGGTTCTCCTTTTATTTATTTCATTAAATAAATAAATCAACATATACTTTAATTCTATATTCTAAGTGTAAAAATTAAAGTGTACAGATTACAGTTGGTCATATTTTATTTGAACAGAGAATAATTTGGTGAACATTTTGCAATTTGAACCACTAAATTTGAAGTTCATATGAAAAAGATATGAAATAAACAAGTTTTGAAGTTTGAAATATGAAATTAGGGCTAAATCTATGATTAAATAAAAGTCCAGGGGTCTAATTGAAACAAACCAGGGACCTATGCGCTAAAACAGAGGACGGCGAGTTGATTTCCTAAAACTAGGGGGTTTCTTAAGCAAAACAGCCACGCGAAGGGGTATTAGGTGAATCTAACCGTCAGATCTAAAACCAACGGCTGAGATTAGATCTGCGGCCGAGGGCGCGCGCGTGGGCGGGCGAGCACTGACAAGCGGGCCAGGGGCGTCAGCGGTAGAGGGGGAGGGCGCACTGATCGAGCGGGCCCAGCGCAAGAGGACTTGGGCGCTGACAGGCGGGCCAGGGCGTCAGGGCGCGCGGGCGCGAAGCGGTATCCTAGGGTCCGGGCCGTTCGATGAAGATCGGACAGAGGGGGTCCGAGCCGTTCGATGAAGATCGGACGGGGGAAATCAGACCGGGAAGGATGAGTGGCTGCAGGTGGTGCTGATAGGCGGGCCAGGGCGTCAGGCGCGCATGCGCGAAGCGGTATCCCGCGGTCCGGGCCGTGCGATCAAGATTGAACGGGGGGAAATCAGATCGGGGAAACAGACGTGCGCCAAGCGGCGCCGCTTCTCTCCGCGGCGGTGAGGTCGCCGGAGTTGAGGCAGGCGCGAGCTAGGGTGGCTCCAGGGTCGTCGGAGTTGGGCAGAGATGGAGAGAGCACCATGGCGAACTCAATGGCGGGGAAGAGGCCATGAATCCACGGGCAGAGAGGGTAGAACGACGGTGAGAAGGCCTCGGGCGAGCCGGAGCAACTCCGGTGAGCCATTCCGGCCACGGGGAGGGGACTTAAGGTGCGCTAAGGCCTGGGCTAGCTTCATCAGAGGCAGGGGTGACACAGGGACCTACTCCGGGGAACTAGACCGGGCTAAATCGGCCGGCCACCGTGCGAGCACGGCGGACCACCGCGACCGAGCACCGGCGAAGGCGAAATTGGACGAACACAGGGCGCAATAAGGGAAATTAGGCACGGGGACGGGTGTCTCACCTCGGGGCGGAGCTCGGGGAGGTTTGGAGCGGTCTCCGACGAGCTGGATGGCCGGGAACGCGGGCGCGGGCCTCCGGCGGCGGCTGGCGGCGTGAGCAGAGCGCGAGAGAGGGCGAAGCTGCGTGAAATGAGGTGAGGGGTATGCGTGGAGCACTGGCGGAGCTCTAAAAAGGGAGCTGGGCGCGTGGGCAGGCGTCGTGGCCGAGAAATCCGGCGACGTGCACGAGTGCGCACGCGCCGGTCCACGGCGAGCGCGGAAGGGGTGGAACTGACAGGTAGGGTCCATGGCGCAGAGAGAGAAGAAAAGGGGTGCGCAGGGCAACGGCTCGGCGACTGGCGATCCGGGCCCGTGAGACAGAGAGAAAGGGAGCGCACAGGCAAGGGAAACCGGCGCCGACAGATCGGCCCCAGCGGACAGAGAGCGAGAGAGTAAGCGCGCGCGCGGAAAATTGGCGCCGACAGGCGGGGTCCGCCTGTCAGGCGTGGCAGGCGCGTGGGGGACTGGATCTGGTGGGCTGGTTTGGGCCGAAATGGTTTTTTCTTTTTCCCTGGATTTTCTAATTCCTTTTCTATTTCTCTTTCTATAGCGTTTTCAAATCCAAATTCAAACTAGGTTTCAAATTTAAATAAATTCAAACTTGTGTAACACTTCAAAGAATATTTTAAACTCAGCATGATGCAACATGTCATGACTCATAAGGTTTTTAAATAACATCCACTAGTTTAGGCTATCTCTAATAAAAAGGAAAAAGGGAGAATAAATCTAGAGAGAGAGAGAAAACCTAGAGTGGGAAAAAGAAGAGTAACACGTGATTTTGGGTGATAATTAAAAAGAAATTTTATACACTAAAATCAGGGGTGTTACAGAGAAGCAGTCCGCTGGACAATGCACGCGTGGGGGAGTCTTAGAAGTTTCTGGCCTTGTGTTCTTTTTCTGTTTTGTTCTTCGTATTTAGGTTTGCTTTCAGTTTTGTTTCTGAGTGTTTTTTGTTTGTGTTTCTTCCTTGCCTTTCTGGCACTTCGTATTGGGTCTATTTTAGACTTTACTTTCTCTTTTTAATATATTGATACACAGTTCTCAATTGTGAAAAAAAATGTTAAACTATGTTCACCCGAGTACTGGTTTTTGATGCGTCTGAAAGAATTCGTATAGATCGTCTGTAGTTGACCATCACGTTTTTGTTGCGTGTGAAAGAATTGGTATAGATCGTCAGTAGTTAACTATCACTAGCTCTAACAGTACCAGATCCCATGCTGAACAGTGTATATGTGGCAGAAGGAAGCCGTCATGCGTTTTTGACTTTAATCTATACGGACTTCTACTATTTATAAAATGTTTTGTATCTATGAATTACAACTGCAGCAGTCTAAGCCGCCAGCTTTTAATCCGAAACAAACAACCCCAAATGCAAAAGTCAGCATCGCAGTTGTTTGAACTAGTTTGGTGGTCTCCCTTTCCTAAAGTTCAACGTCTCAGAAGCCCTCTCAACGAACTCTTTCACTGCATGCAGTTGTTTAACAATTGACTACACATTTCCACACTATGCACTTAACCTCCCCCCCCCCTTCTTCCAACCCAAAAAACTGCGGTGGGAATCCTAATCAGACCGGGAAGGATGAGTGGCTGCAGGTGGTGCTGATAGGCGGGCCAGGGCGTCAGGCGCGCATGCGCGAAGCGGTATCCCGCGGTCCGGGCCGTGCGATCAAGATTGAACGGGGGGAAATCAGATCGGGGAAACAGACGTGCGCCAAGCGGCGCCGCTTCTCTCCGCGGCGGTGAGGTCGCCGGAGTTGAGGCAGGCGCGAGCTAGGGTGGCTCCAGGGTCGTCGGAGTTGGGCAGAGATGGAGAGAGCACCATGGCGAACTCAATGGCGGGGAAGAGGCCATGAATCCACGGGCAGAGAGGGTAGAACGACGGTGAGAAGGCCTCGGGCGAGCCGGAGCAACTCCGGTGAGCCATTCCGGCCACAGGGAGGGGACTTAAGGTGCGCTAAGGCCTGGGCTAGCTTCATCAGAGGCAGGGGTGACACAGGGACCTACTCCGGGGAACTAGACCGGGCTAAATCGGCCGGCCACCGTGCGAGCACGGCGGACCACCGCGACCGAGCACCGGCGAAGGCGAAATTGGACGAACACAGGGCGCAATAAGGGAAATTAGGCACGGGGACGGGTGTCTCACCTCGGGGCGGAGCTCGGGGAGGTTTGGAGCGGTCTCCGACGAGCTGGATGGCCGGGAACGCGGGCGCGGGCCTCCGGCGGCGGCTGGCGGCGTGAGCAGAGCGCGAGAGAGGGCGAAGCTGCGTGAAATGAGGTGAGGGGTATGCGTGGAGCACTGGCGGAGCTCTAAAAAGGGAGCTGGGCGCGTGGGCAGGCGTCGTGGCCGAGAAATCCGGCGACGTGCACGAGTGCGCACGCGCCGGTCCACGGCGAGCGCGGAAGGGGTGGAACTGACAGGTAGGGTCCATGGCGCAGAGAGAGAAGAAAAGGGGTGCGCAGGGCAACGGCTCGGCGACTGGCGATCCGGGCCCGTGAGACAGAGAGAAAGGGAGCGCACAGGCAAGGGAAACCGGCGCCGACAGATCGGCCCCAGCGGACAGAGAGCGAGAGAGTAAGCGCGCGCGCGGAAAATTGGCGCCGACAGGCGGGGTCCGCCTGTCAGGCGTGGCAGGCGCGTGGGGGACTGGATCTGGTGGGCTGGTTTGGGCCGAAATGGTTTTTTCTTTTTCCCTGGATTTTCTAATTCCTTTTCTATTTCTCTTTCTATAGCGTTTTCAAATCCAAATTCAAACTAGGTTTCAAATTTAAATAAATTCAAACTTGTGTAACACTTCAAAGAATATTTTAAACTCAGCATGATGCAACATGTCATGACTCATAAGGTTTTTAAATAACATCCACTAGTTTAGGCTATCTCTAATAAAAAGGAAAAAGGGAGAATAAATCTAGAGAGAGAGAGAAAACCTAGAGTGGGAAAAAGAAGAGTAACACGTGATTTTGGGTGATAATTAAAAAGAAATTTTATACACTAAAATCAGGGGTGTTACAGAGAAGCAGTCCGCTGGACAATGCACGCGTGGGGGAGTCTTAGAAGTTTCTGGCCTTGTGTTCTTTTTCTGTTTTGTTCTTCGTATTTAGGTTTGCTTTCAGTTTTGTTTCTGAGTGTTTTTTGTTTGTGTTTCTTCCTTGCCTTTCTGGCACTTCGTATTGGGTCTATTTTAGACTTTACTTTCTCTTTTTAATATATTGATACACAGTTCTCAATTGTGAAAAAAAATGTTAAACTATGTTCACCCGAGTACTGGTTTTTGATGCGTCTGAAAGAATTCGTATAGATCGTCTGTAGTTGACCATCACGTTTTTGTTGCGTGTGAAAGAATTGGTATAGATCGTCAGTAGTTAACTATCACTAGCTCTAACAGTACCAGATCCCATGCTGAACAGTGTATATGTGGCAGAAGGAAGCCGTCATGCGTTTTTGACTTTAATCTATACGGACTTCTACTATTTATAAAATGTTTTGTATCTATGAATTACAACTGCAGCAGTCTAAGCCGCCAGCTTTTAATCCGAAACAAACAACCCCAAATGCAAAAGTCAGCATCACAGTTGTTTGAACTAGTTTGGTGGTCTCCCTTTCCTAAAGTTCAACGTCTCAGAAGCCCTCTCAACGAACTCTTTCACTGCATGCAGTTGTTTAACAATTGACTACACATTTCCACACTATGCACTTAACCTCCCCCCCCCCTTCTTCCAACCCAAAAAACTGCGGTGGGAATCCTAATCAGACCGGGAAGGATGAGTGGCTGCAGGTGGTGCTGATAGGCGGGCCAGGGCGTCAGGCGCGCATGCGCGAAGCGGTATCCCGCGGTCCGGGCCGTGCGATCAAGATTGAACGGGGGGAAATCAGATCGGGGAAACAGACGTGCGCCAAGCGGCGCCGCTTCTCTCCGCGGCGGTGAGGTCGCCGGAGTTGAGGCAGGCGCGAGCTAGGGTGGCTCCAGGGTCGTCGGAGTTGGGCAGAGATGGAGAGAGCACCATGGCGAACTCAATGGCGGGGAAGAGGCCATGAATCCACGGGCAGAGAGGGTAGAACGACGGTGAGAAGGCCTCGGGCGAGCCGGAGCAACTCCGGTGAGCCATTCCGGCCACAGGGAGGGGACTTAAGGTGCGCTAAGGCCTGGGCTAGCTTCATCAGAGGCAGGGGTGACACAGGGACCTACTCCGGGGAACTAGACCGGGCTAAATCGGCCGGCCACCGTGCGAGCACGGCGGACCACCGCGACCGAGCACCGGCGAAGGCGAAATTGGACGAACACAGGGCGCAATAAGGGAAATTAGGCACGGGGACGGGTGTCTCACCTCGGGGCGGAGCTCGGGGAGGTTTGGAGCGGTCTCCGACGAGCTGGATGGCCGGGAACGCGGGCGCGGGCCTCCGGCGGCGGCTGGCGGCGTGAGCAGAGCGCGAGAGAGGGCGAAGCTGCGTGAAATGAGGTGAGGGGTATGCGTGGAGCACTGGCGGAGCTCTAAAAAGGGAGCTAGGCGCGTGGGCAGGCGTCGTGGCCGAGAAATCCGGCGACGTGCACGAGTGCGCACGCGCCGGTCCACGGCGAGCGCGGAAGGGGTGGAACTGACAGGTAGGGTCCATGGCGCAGAGAGAGAAGAAAAGGGGTGCGCAGGGCAACGGCTCGGCGACTGGCGATCTGGGCCCGTGAGACAGAGAGAAAGGGAGCGCACAGGCAAGGGAAACCGGCGCCGACAGATCGGCCCCAGCGGACAGAGAGCGAGAGAGTAAGCGCGCGCGCGGAAAATTGGCGCCGACAGGCGGGGTCCGCCTGTCAGGCGTGGCAGGCGCGTGGGGGACTGGATCTGGTGGGCTGGTTTGGGCCGAAATGGTTTTTTCTTTTTCCCTGGATTTTCTAATTCCTTTTCTATTTCTCTTTCTATAGCGTTTTCAAATCCAAATTCAAACTAGGTTTCAAATTTAAATAAATTCAAACTTGTGTAACACTTCAAAGAATATTTTAAACTCAGCATGATGCAACATGTCATGACTCATAAGGTTTTTAAATAACATCCACTAGTTTAGGCTATCTCTAATAAAAAGGAAAAAGGGAGAATAAATCTAGAGAGAGAGAGAAAACCTAGAGTGGGAAAAAGAAGAGTAACACGTGATTTTGGGTGATAATTAAAAAGAAATTTTATACACTAAAATCAGGGGTGTTACAGAGAAGCAGTCCGCTGGACAATGCACGCGTGGGGGAGTCTTAGAAGTTTCTGGCCTTGTGTTCTTTTTCTGTTTTGTTCTTCGTATTTAGGTTTGCTTTCAGTTTTGTTTCTGAGTGTTTTTTGTTTGTGTTTCTTCCTTGCCTTTCTGGCACTTCGTATTGGGTCTATTTTAGACTTTACTTTCTCTTTTTAATATATTGATACACAGTTCTCAATTGTGAAAAAAAATGTTAAACTATGTTCACCCGAGTACTGGTTTTTGATGCGTCTGAAAGAATTCGTATAGATCGTCTGTAGTTGACCATCACGTTTTTGTTGCGTGTGAAAGAATTGGTATAGATCGTCAGTAGTTAACTATCACTAGCTCTAACAGTACCAGATCCCATGCTGAACAGTGTATATGTGGCAGAAGGAAGCCGTCATGCGTTTTTGACTTTAATCTATACGGACTTCTACTATTTATAAAATGTTTTGTATCTATGAATTACAACTGCAGCAGTCTAAGCCGCCAGCTTTTAATCCGAAACAAACAACCCCAAATGCAAAAGTCAGCATCGCAGTTGTTTGAACTAGTTTGGTGGTCTCCCTTTCCTAAAGTTCAACGTCTCAGAAGCCCTCTCAACGAACTCTTTCACTGCATGCAGTTGTTTAACAATTGACTACACATTTCCACACTATGCACTTAACCTCCCCCCCCTTCTTCCAACCCAAAAAACTGCGGTGGGAATCCTAATCAGACCGGGAAGGATGAGTGGCTGCAGGTGGTGCTGATAGGCGGGCCAGGGCGTCAGGCGCGCATGCGCGAAGCGGTATCCCGCGGTCCGGGCCGTGCGATCAAGATTGAACGGGGGGAAATCAGATCGGGGAAACAGACGTGCGCCAAGCGGCGCCGCTTCTCTCCGCGGCGGTGAGGTCGCCGGAGTTGAGGCAGGCGCGAGCTAGGGTGGCTCCAGGGTCGTCGGAGTTGGGCAGAGATGGAGAGAGCACCATGGCGAACTCAATGGCGGGGAAGAGGCCATGAATCCACGGGCAGAGAGGGTAGAACGACGGTGAGAAGGCCTCGGGCGAGCCGGAGCAACTCCGGTGAGCCATTCCGGCCACGGGGAGGGGACTTAAGGTGCGCTAAGGCCTGGGCTAGCTTCATCAGAGGCAGGGGTGACACAGGGACCTACTCCGGGGAACTAGACCGGGCTAAATCGGCCGGCCACCGTGCGAGCACGGCGGACCACCGCGACCGAGCACCGGCGAAGGCGAAATTGGACGAACACAGGGCGCAATAAGGGAAATTAGGCACGGGGACGGGTGTCTCACCTCGGGGCGGAGCTCGGGGAGGTTTGGAGCGGTCTCCGACGAGCTGGATGGCCGGGAACGCGGGCGCGGGCCTCCGGCGGCGGCTGGCGGCGTGAGCAGAGCGCGAGAGAGGGCGAAGCTGCGTGAAATGAGGTGAGGGGTATGCGTGGAGCACTGGCGGAGCTCTAAAAAGGGAGCTGGGCGCGTGGGCAGGCGTCGTGGCCGAGAAATCCGGCGACGTGCACGAGTGCGCACGCGCCGGTCCACGGCGAGCGCGGAAGGGGTGGAACTGACAGGTAGGGTCCATGGCGCAGAGAGAGAAGAAAAGGGGTGCGCAGGGCAACGGCTCGGCGACTGGCGATCCGGGCCCGTGAGACAGAGAGAAAGGGAGCGCACAGGCAAGGGAAACCGGCGCCGACAGATCGGCCCCAGCGGACAGAGAGCGAGAGAGTAAGCGCGCGCGCGGAAAATTGGCGCCGACAGGCGGGGTCCGCCTGTCAGGCGTGGCAGGCGCGTGGGGGACTGGATCTGGTGGGCTGGTTTGGGCCGAAATGGTTTTTTCTTTTTCCCTGGATTTTCTAATTCCTTTTCTATTTCTCTTTCTATAGCGTTTTCAAATCCAAATTCAAACTAGGTTTCAAATTTAAATAAATTCAAACTTGTGTAACACTTCAAAGAATATTTTAAACTCAGCATGATGCAACATGTCATGACTCATAAGGTTTTTAAATAACATCCACTAGTTTAGGCTATCTCTAATAAAAAGGAAAAAGGGAGAATAAATCTAGAGAGAGAGAGAAAACCTAGAGTGGGAAAAAGAAGAGTAACACGTGATTTTGGGTGATAATTAAAAAGAAATTTTATACACTAAAATCAGGGGTGTTACAGAGAAGCAGTCCGCTGGACAATGCACGCGTGGGGGAGTCTTAGAAGTTTCTGGCCTTGTGTTCTTTTTCTGTTTTGTTCTTCGTATTTAGGTTTGCTTTCAGTTTTGTTTCTGAGTGTTTTTTGTTTGTGTTTCTTCCTTGCCTTTCTGGCACTTCGTATTGGGTCTATTTTAGACTTTACTTTCTCTTTTTAATATATTGATACACAGTTCTCAATTGTGAAAAAAAATGTTAAACTATGTTCACCCGAGTACTGGTTTTTGATGCGTCTGAAAGAATTCGTATAGATCGTCTGTAGTTGACCATCACGTTTTTGTTGCGTGTGAAAGAATTGGTATAGATCGTCAGTAGTTAACTATCACTAGCTCTAACAGTACCAGATCCCATGCTGAACAGTGTATATGTGGCAGAAGGAAGCCGTCATGCGTTTTTGACTTTAATCTATACGGACTTCTACTATTTATAAAATGTTTTGTATCTATGAATTACAACTGCAGCAGTCTAAGCCGCCAGCTTTTAATCCGAAACAAACAACCCCAAATGCAAAAGTCAGCATCGCAGTTGTTTGAACTAGTTTGGTGGTCTCCCTTTCCTAAAGTTCAACGTCTCAGAAGCCCTCTCAACGAACTCTTTCACTGCATGCAGTTGTTTGACAATTGACTACACATTTCCACACTATGCACTTAACCTCCCCCCCCCCCCCCCCTTCTTCCAACCCAAAAAAAAAAATCCAAATCCCAACTACATAAACAATGGTACCATGGCAGAATTTTCAGCATCGCTCAAGCATGGGGAATCCAGGCATCTAGCACAGCAGTGAAAAGGCTCCAGACAAAAACGCTGGGGTCAAAGGTCGGTCACAGCATATATTCCCAAATTCAGAATCACAATACTGTCATTATCTCATAGTTGAGGTTGATTCATCATAGGCTGATAACCACCACATTCCTCTGGAATCTTTTGTTCCTGTTGAACCTCCTTGGTTGTAACTAACAGGTCCTCAACGAGAACAGGAATCTAAACAATAAAAGGCATAATTCATTACGTAAACAAAAACAAACTGAATCATGGAACCGTCCAGCCCCTACGCCCCAAAACAATTTATCACATAAACAACTGCATAATGCATAATTGCTTAGCATCGATCCACAACACCCTGGACACCCGTCACCTGTGCCCCAACTCAGAAAAGAACGGTCCTTTTTTAGCAAATGTAAAAAAAATAGCAAAAAGGAAACAATAACCCCACGATACAAAAATAAAATTTAAGGGGACACTGGGAAAACATATCTGCCCTCCAAAGAACCTTTTCTTCCTAATAACAAAAGAGAAAAACATGTATACGTCAATTCGGACTGCCCAAGAATGCAGCGCAAATCCAAAACGTAGAAGACAGAGAAGGCACATGGATTGCCAGAATTTGAACATGGTTGAAAAATAAAGAAAGCAAGACATTGGTGCCTTTCCTGATTGAGTCGATTTACTACACTGAGCAAGGCTGCAAGGAACAGACCAGGTCATGTTTCAACACTCATCCAGAAGATCGCCAAATTCTTCCTTCAAGTGAGATTACCATAACAGAAACATCATCATGGTATTTCCGACGATCACCCTGGGGGATATCCAGTAGCTCGTGAAAATTCATTCCTGCATGTGTCATTCAACACCCAGGGAAAAAAGGACTTAGCATAAATACAAATTTATTTTTCTTATTGCCATCAGTACATAAGATTTCAAAAGTACTTTCATAGTTTACACAGACCAATCCTCGAAACATGCATATCCTATGTTCAAACCAAGGAAAAAAGTTGCCATTTAGGAAAATAATTGCCATCAGAACGATATCCCAAGAATAAGTAGGAGCATAGCACAAAATATTTCAAAGACGTATTGGCGTTGGTGAATACTCAGATGCCCTACAAAATTGGCCACAAAGGGGTACAGAGTATCACTAGATCAGGTGGACACACCCAAAGTTCACAACTCGGCAAGATTATTTAATCCTCTAATGCCATCAACATTAACACAGTTTCCTGGCACAGGTATTTAAAGCGAATCAAGTATGTAAAAAGAATTAGGATCATTTCTCATTGCCAAAAGCTTCCAATGAATTATATCCATAAATTCCAACAACTACAGCATTCATAAAGCATTTATCATTCAGTACAAATACCAAACCGGAAATGAATGGCATAAGGCCAAACACAAATAAGTTCAGGTGTTTCATGCAGCACACAGGATGAATAGGTATGCTACTATGCTATGAACAATGCTGCAGGAAAACTTCACTGTCAAGGGTTGAAATATAATATCTGATAGCTAGATAAAAAAAGAGAGAATAGCATCAGATACTCTAAATCATAAAAAAAAACCACATAATAAGTCACTTGAATCAAATTTCCATAGATTTAAATTTATGAAGGCAGAGGCAGAACTGACCATTCTTCTTGGCTGCCCGACAAAGAAGTTCAGCTACAAGGTATTGCGCTGGGTCTCCCTCTGGTACATTTTCCATGAACCACAACACATGCGAAACTACCTCATCATTGCTGAAATATTGATACAATCCATCTGAGGACAGTACAAGAAACCGATCATTTGCACAGAGACGATGGTGAAGTACAGAAGGGTTGCAGCTGATATATGGTGATGTTCCAACATAGTCGATGCTGAACATCTCAAGTAGTGCCTCGTTAAATTTTGGCTGCAACAGGAAAAAAAGGACAACTCAACCAATTGAACAGAACATTACGTTGCAATAAACATAGTTTGCCTCTTGAAAGTACTGAGAACATCTATACCAATGGAACTTTTATTTGAAGTTTAGTTAAACAAATTAAGAAATACTACTGCCACAAATATCCATAAAATCTGTTCATCTTCAGTTATTTGACCAGCAGACGTGGCCTCTTCTGCCCTTTGCATGGTTATCAAGGCAACAAGGGATGGCGATATTCTAACTGCCACCTTGAAACCGAGGCACTGTAGATTTGCATGTGCTAGTGTCATACGAACCAGCACAGCATGCAGTATAATGCATAATGAAATAAGATAAGGAGATATTCCATTATGACAACTCTGGAGATGATATGCAACCATGACTATAGCACCGTAGCTCACTCTTTCTGGTGTTCTAGTGGACACGGAGCCCTCTGCTGGTCTGCTGTTTACACTAGCGTTGATCAAACCCCAGAAAAATACATACCAAGTTTCCATCATTTAACACAAGCAGCACAGAAACAATTCAAGCATGTGGTTCTGGCATGAGAGGCACATCACACCTCATCATAATAAAATATGAAAGACTACTGACATAGTCACATATGTTTGACATACCGAGGTAGGACAATTATCAATCATAGGCATGCAACGTCCTATGAACGTACCTTCTTTAGAAAACCAGCACCAAAAGCTCTAGTAACCTTCAGCTGTCCCTTCACTCTATCATTAAAGACAGAATGGGGATCATCAGGATGCTCTACTTTAATCCTCAAGACTTCCTGAAGTGCATCATCACAAAATAAACTGAATGGTTAAACAAATTCTAGCCAGTAGTCACTACTGTAATAGTTCAAGGTAGCACTCTAACCAGATTTAAAAATTAAACTTGAGAGAGTAAGTTAAAATGAAATTTCAAATGTGACAGGATGAACCAACTGGAGGGTTTGTTCTAAAAATGAACGAAGAAGATGGGTAGATCCCGTGCCGGAGGCCCCCACATGAGTGGGTTTTGGGAAAGGGATAAACCGAGACAAGCCTCCCCCGCAAATGCGGAGAGATTGCTTCAAACTCATGACTTAGTGAGACAGCTCTCACCACTGCACCAAACGTACCCTTCTTAAAAAGAATAAAGACATTGAAAAAAAATCATATATCCTCTTATATGATTTTTGAGGTGCTGCCTAGGTGTTGCGGTGTACCCTAGGCCTAAGAGCCAGAGCCAGACGCCACAGGACACCACGAGGTTTTAGCTACGCCATATTGCCTAGGCATCCAGGTGTGCTCCCAGCACCACAGGATGCTGCAATGTCTCAAAAACCATAACTAGCTGCAGCCTGCAGAAACAAACCGATTCATTCAAAGGCATTTCTAGAAGACAAAAGTATGCCTGATTTCATTTACATCAGAACGTTACAAATAGAGCCAATTAGACACCCTTCCAATTAATATCTACATGTGTAAAACACCGGGCCAAAGTACATAAAACAACACCTACAAATCTAAAGATTGGACAATATAAGGCTACCATCAAACTAGCAAGCAATAAGTTCTCTAGATGATAATATGATAATAATGCTGTCAGTCCCGGGGAAGGCCATACCCCTGGCTGTCACCAAGACAAATTCAACTGCGGGGCATTAAATGAAAGTTAGCATTAGACATCTCGTCTATGAGCTTACATGCAAATAAACTAGGTTGTGATCTGTGGACCTCTTGTAAAGTATGTACTAAACAATTGTAACTACTAGCTAGTAAGGCATACTAATGTTCAATAATATAGCAGTCCTATTAAAGGGACGCAGGCTCAGTGTCAAAGGCTCCCACATGAGTGGGTCAGGGGAAGGGATAAACCAAGGCAAGTCTTCCCCGCAAATGTGGAGAGGCTGCTTCGAACCCATGACCTAGTGACTCAAAGAGACGACTCTAACCACTGCACTAGGCCCAGTCCTATTATATTTCAAAATTTATTTTAGATATGGAATTTGGTATATTCGACAAACGGAAACATTACTCAAATGCATTTTTGTTTTGAAGAACTTATTTGATAGTTTCTGCATATCTATATTAGCGAGTAAGCTCAATTAATCATCTAGATAACTTAAAGAAGACAGGCAGACTATATCTGGCTGGTTGCTGTGGAAACACAGAAACTGACTGTTTGTCAATGGCATTTCTCCAAGCCTACTTACAGTCCTTTGTCTTGCTGGGGAGGATTGGAGGAATCTCAGTATTGGTCCATGGCATGAGTTAAGGTACTCTCTTTCCTTACTGCTCCTAGCTTGGGGTTTTAAGTTTGTCGGGTTGGGTCATTATTATTTTCTCTTAAAAGTGGCAGTTATAGCTTTTTCATGATTGTGGGGTGGCCGCGTGTATGTTGTAACTCTCTTATTCTATTAATGCAATGAAACACAACTCGTGTATGTTGTAACTCTCTTATTCTATTAATGCAATGAAACACAACTCTCCTGCGTGTTCCAAAAAAAGTAAGATTACTGGCTGCAGTTCAGGACAAACGGGCACAGTGATTTGAATGTAGTAACAGGCACAAGTTTTAAGCAAGAGGTCTTTCTAACATGTGGTGATGATAAGCCAAACCAGTACTTCAAAAAGTTCAAGATAGCTAGTGGGTTTGAATTATTTTTGACCAACCTAAAGGAATAGTATCCAAAAATCACAGAAGCACGTATAAAATCATAAAAATGATTATTTTCTAAATAAAATTTTCAGTTGCTGGTTTCCTGTTAGCTGAACTACTTACAATACCTTTTAAAACCACAATATCATGAATTTACAGTATCAAGTAAATGATTTGGATATGTGAAGAGGTTTAAACTCCATTACAATAAGCTCTATCAAATTCTGGGCCACAAAATCAACTCAAATTAGGAAACTACATATTTTAGCATTGCTGTATTAACTAAGGCAAGAAGTTTGTATACCATTTTGCTGTTTCCTTAAGGAAATAAAGAAAACTGATCAAAAGAACCGCTAATTCTGCAGGATTAGTAGACGAAGAACTCAAAGCCAAATATGTATAGGATAGCAGATGTCGTTAGGAAGTGAACACAATAATAGCATTTGTTTAACAGAATTATTACCTCCTCAATACTCGTGCTATGGTCAGTTGACAGTTGCACCGCTCTCATTCTTAGTCTACATATTGACAGTTCCTTAGCTTTTGTGTTGCTGTTTAGGTGACTGTTAGGATTATGCATCGGCGACTCTTCCGATATCCTATCAAGTTCAACACGAACAAGTGACTCCCTTGATCTGTTTCGATGTCGTAAATCTCCTTTTGAGAAACTTGAGCTATTGTACTGATCATTGTCCTGTGCCAAGATAGCTCGGCTGTCCCCAAGATTCATGACATATACATCCTGGTCCTTCATTAACATTACAAGGACACACGAACCCATTAATGCAAGTTCTGGGTGTCTATCAAGCTCCTTTTCCACAATTTCCATGTATGCTTCCTCTGTCGTTTCCAGCGCCCGTGACATCGCCCTCAATACAGCATCATGCTCTACGGGACCTGACTTACATCTCCTAGTGACTTCTGAAGATTTTATAACACTTTCATCAACATGAGGTTGATCTCTGTGCCAATCGTAGTTCCACGGGAAAAACTTCTTTTGCAGCATTTTTTGCTTTTTGTACATCTTCCTCAACTTTGATCCGAATACAAATCTTCTCGTAACTTGCTTGTGCCCTGATGAAGATGTAGATATGGAACACCCTGTACACTCTTTAATATCAATGCCAAGTACACTATCAGTGTGTCTTGAACTTCCAAGATCTTCAGAATCATCAAAACATTCTCCAGTTGCTGCCAATGAACACCTGGAGACGACTTCAGCTGTGTTTCTTGAGATCACCTCTGCAGTGCCTGCCTGTGTAACATGCAAGTTCGGTATTTTCCTTTCCTTTGGTGACGCCTTAGATAACCGTTTGTTATAATCTTCTAGCAATTCCATCTCAAGGAGCTCAAAAAGACGCTTGCTCTTTCTGTTTTCTTTCAAGAATTTGGCATGCTGATCACAATAGGAACTGGTTTCTGTTGCACAGCTACAATTGGTGTTTAGATCTGTATCTGAAATACCTCTGTTTGAGTTTTGAGATTCTCTACTTTGGAGATCATTTCCCAGATCAGCTCCAGCCATTTCCTCAACTATCTCATCCCTGGCCAAATTCTCACTAGTTGAACCCTGTGTAGCCAAATTTTTCTCTTCACTGCTGGTACAGTTTGGCTGAACTTGCAAGGCACTTTCATCACAACCCTTTCTAGGTGAAATATTTTGTTTTCCAAAATTACCAACTTGTTCTTGTTTCCCACTGTCACTCTGGAACTGGTCACTATCACCATGAGGAGCATCCACAGAAGCAGCAACTGATTCACCCTCTTCATGAGTAGATACATGATCACCCCTTTCAGAGCTGTCTTCGTAGACCCAGAGCAGTCCTTCCAGTTCTTTATCAATGGCCTTGTATAGAGTGCTCATTAGAAAGTCAGGTGCATCAGGGCCACTAAAACCATCGTAAATTCCAATGAAAAGCCATCCTTGCTCTTCGGATAGAACAACATGCACCCTATCTTCCCCTGCCTTTCCATGAGCCCACTGAAGGTTCCTTGTCACATTATACTCATGTTCAGGTATCCCGGGTTCCAAGCCATTCTGTGAGCCTTCTGATCTGGACTTTGCGTCCCTTGCCCAGGGCAGTTGAGCCATAGGATGCGACAGAAACTTTTGAACCCAGCCTGGATTTTGTGAGCTCCTGCTGAATGTTCTGGACAATGCGGTTTTCATGGGTCTGCTGATCCTATGTACAAGACGCCCGAGACGAGCCTTCCTCCCGCCATAGGAAAGAGGTGCTGAGAAGTTGCTTCTGCTGGCACCATCGATGGGGCCTGACATGAAGGCTCCCTTGTCCAATGGCCCAGACATGAAGCCGGAGCCCTTGTCCAGCGGGCCGGACGCGAATCCTCTCTCCAGCGGGCCCGACAGGAAGGTGTTGAGCGCCCCCGAGCCTCGCGGCACCGGCTGCAAGGGCACGGCGGCGAAGGAGGCGGTGCTCTCGAACGCGGCGGCGGGCTCCTGCACGTCACCGGCGAGGGAGACGGCGAGGTTGCCCGTCCTGGCGGAGGACGCGTTCGCGCTGACGGAGGCCCCCGAGATGGTCCGGAAGGTGGTCTCGCCGAAGCTCCTGCAGGGCCGCTGCAGGCCGGCGGCGGCGGCGGCCAGGTCGTCGGCAGGCTCCTGGCGGAAGGACCCGCTGCGGGTCTCCGAGTCCATGACGCTGGAATCGAGCGTGTAGCGCTCGGAGTTGGAGGGCGTGATCGCGGGCGAGTCTGCGGCGGCGCCGCCGCCCGGGCGGACGTAGCAGAAGGAGTGGCCGAGCCCTTCGTCGAGCGGCTCGAGGAAGTCGAGGTCGACGCCGCCGGCCTTGTCGGGCGGCGCGAAGCAGCCGACGACGCGGGACGTGCTGTTGCCCATGGCCGGCGGGAGGCTGGTGGCGCGGCGCGGCGCGTCCGCGTCTCAGCACCCCGCGGGAAGAGCGCGCCCCAATGCCCGTCGCCGAGGGCCCCGGGCGGCCGGCAGCATGAGCAGGCGGACGCCGGCGCACGGCGAGAAGCGGTCCCCGAGCTGGTGCCCCACACCCCGGGCCAGCCGCCCTCTCATCTTAGGCCGCCGCCCACCGCCTGGTCGGGGAAATGCCCCGGCGCCGCAATCCCATGCCAGGACCCGCCGCCGCCGCCGCAGCAGCACCACCCGCCGCCAAGTCTCAGCGACCGATCAGGCAGGCACGGGCAGCGCGGCCCGTCTCCGTACGAGACCTCCCGGCGGATCCGGAATCTGGCCGCCGCCGGCGGGCGAGCGAGCGAGCGATGGGGCCGAGGAATGGGGGATCTACGCGGGGGGCTGATGACTGGCTAGGCTAGGGCGAGCGCGGAGAGGGGAGGCCTCGCTGCAGGTCCTCGGGGGGGTTTGGTGCGATTTGAAATGGGTTGGGAGGGGAGGAACGGGGGACGGAGGAAAAAGTTGGGGAGAGGAGGGAGCTGGGAATGGAATCGTTGGAAGCTGTGTGAGCGAGCGAGGGAGGAGGCAGTGGAGTGGAAGAGCGCAGCGCAGTGGAGTGGAAGCGAGACGAGACTCCAGAGGGGGGAGCTGGTGGTTTGCAACGCTGCTCCCTCGCTCGCCGCCGCCTCCTGTTTTGGCTCTTGCTTGCGTTGCCTCCTCTTCTTGTTTGCCTCTTTCGGTCAGATTTCTGTAAAACTCTTGCTCCTGAATGGTGTTTTTTTTCTCTCATTACTTTTTCCCCTTCTCTCGTTGCAGGTTTACCAAGGAAATTCTAATGTCTTTTTTAACGCGTAATAATAGTTTAATTCGTGGGTTGTAATTTTGTTTCTGACTTGAAACGCTTGCGCAGGCAGGCAGGCCGGCCGGCTTTGGCTTAATGGCCACGCTACGCCATTTGTCCCCTCTTCGATTAAAAATTCTCATCTGAAAACGGGAAAAAAAAAACCTTTAGTTTCTTGCGCGACCAACAAAATTCCAAAACAAGTCTTGGCGAACAAGTCTCACTCGACATGCATGTCCACCACCCTCACACTCTACCATATGTTTGAGTAGAAAAAGTTTTCCTACCCTCTCTTTCGGCTTTCTAATGTTTTCCTCCCTACACTACACCTACACTACGGCCAGTCGCCTTTTGTAATGGTTTGTGATACTGCCATTTTTTGTTTTGTTTTGTTTTTTTTTTTCCTTTTTGTTGCCCCCTGTGAAGAGCTGGTGTCTGTTGCGGATTGGTGTCTTGCATCATTGGATTTGGTGGCGCTGCCTGCCTGCCTGCTGCTGCGAGAGTCAAAGCGAAGCAAAAGAGCAGGCTGGAGGGAGCTGGGTGGTGGCCCAACACCAACGGGACCCCCCTCGTCGTCATCATCGTTGCCTGGACGATATGGATTTAGATGTAGACGGGCTGGACTCTTGGGGTTTTGCTCACATACGGAAAACATTCCTAATCAAGCATGCTAACTTGCGTATCAGAGTAGAGTAGCAAGTCTTATCTACTAAGGGCCCATTTGGTTCTATTAGTTCAGGGACTAAAGTTTAGTTCCACTAAAAATATTCAAAACGCTATTAAATAAATCATAAGATGACTAAAATACCTCACCATCAGTATAACTGAAATAAAAGAGTGGTAAAAAGTAAAATTTATATGGTTTAGTCTCTTTTAGTCATTCCTTGAGGGACTAGAAACTAAAACAGTTTAGTGGCTATTTTAGTCTCATCATTTGGTAATTTAGGACTAAATAAAACTAAAATAAAATACTAATCTTTAGTCCCTTAAACCAAACCAACCAAACCAAACGGGTCTAACCCTACTTGTGCGGGTAGTGTATATATTATGTCTTGTTTGTAATGAAACCTCTTTTGACATCTTTTCTTTCTTTCTTTCTTTTTTATTTAGGCCTTACTTATAGATGCCTATAGATAGTACCTATCTGCCAACGATAACTTTTTATATAAACAGATAGTAATAACTAGTATCTGCACCAGAAAAGAAAGGCAAAAATCAGAGAGACTTCGGTAGGTAACGTTGAATGCCACCATCAATGTTGTTTTTATTTCTTATTAGAGCATGAAAAAAAAATCTATCTATCCGGAGGCTCGTAGGGCCTATTTAGAATTTATAGACCTAACAATTAACTGCTAAAATTAGTTATATAGTTTTCAAACATATCTGTCGGGTACGATAATTAGGGGTATCCAGATTATACCCCTAAAACGCGTTTAAAATCCTAAGAACTCCATCAAGGTATGTCCTCCGAAAACAAGGAACCAAAACTCCGCCTCGCACGAGCTCTCCCTTAGGGATCTGCCCAAAGTCCCGCCTCGCCCGAGGTCTGCCTTGGTCAGGACGGACGCTTGTGTGAAACCAAGTACTTGCAAGGTCTGAACTCTGAACCCAAAGCCGCCTACCAAGAGTCAAGATTCAGGAGCGCATAGCTATCTGGATTTCAAACCGGGAGGCGACAACAACACACCCAGGATCAGATGATCCTGCACGATGTACGTCATCGAGAACCACAGGAAGCCCATCGCCCCTCTTTGACTAATTAACCCGTATAATTAAAGGTCTCTCTGGGCCCGTACTCTAGACTAACCTCGGGTCCTGATTTTATGAAATAAACTAAGCCGGTGACTAGAACTAGTGGCCTAGTGTTTGTTGTTGTTGTTGGCTACTCTCCATCCATTGTTTAGTGTTGCTAATTTTTTCCATCCTCGGATTTGTTAGAATAAATTGTGGAGTACTGGTTAGCTGTTTATAACTTTATTTTACATGCACAATCATCATAGAGCTCTGACGATATGCAACTATATATACAGGCGACAAGGTTTTTTTATCCGATGAACCAACAATGTTTTTTTTGTGTGTGTATTAAGTTATCGGATTCTGAAATTCAAACCTTATGGTTTTCAACAATTTTGTGTGTTGATATGATCTAGACCACCGGACCGAACCTGTAGTTCTTACTAAGGCAATATACTATATTTTATTGCGTGCGGGCGTGGAGATTCAGATTCTCGGCCGGCCGGCCGGCCGACAGCTCGGCGCGGCGGCACCACCGGCGGCAGGAAATCAACGGGCGTGTCTGTACACGTCGTCCTCTCGCCCGGCCGGCCCGGTTCTGTTCCACGGAGTGTATCGGTCACCATGGACTGGAGCTTTATTTTGGGGGCGAAAGCACGTGATAACAGATGCCCGTCCGATCGTCGTCGGATGGAATCGATCGCATGCAGCACCTCTATGTGTTTGCCTGAACGCGCCCGGCCCCTAGCTAACTAGTAGCTGCTAGCAGCAAGATCGATCCAAATCAAAGGCAGTGACACCACCACCTCGATCTGGTCGGTTATTAGTTACGTAGTTCTTTCCAGATCCGCCGTACGCGATGCAAAAAAAAAAACAACACAACCATGATGCGTGCATGCATGGTTGATGCCGGTCTCGGTTCCACTCCCACTCCCACCCATCGGTCTCCCGCCCAGCTTTTCCCCTTGGGTACGCCGTACGGAGTACGGACACGGCCTCTGCTCTAGGGTACGCGGCATGCATGCAGTGCAAAGCACGGTTCTTCCGATCCTCGTCGTCCTTCAATTGTAATCTTGCTGGTTTCTTTTCTCTGCAGTTGCATAGACCGAGACCCAGACCGCCGTGCACTTTGGCCTTTTCCTTTTTCTCACCATCGGGATGCAGCGAAAGACATGCGTCTCTGCGAAATTTGACCTGCATGCAGCCAGCATAGTCACTCACACAGCCGATCGATCGAGACACGTACGACCATAGTCGCATCTATCATCGCTCCAAGAGAATATATATATATATATATAATAGGTGGGTGCCCGTGCGTTGCAACGGGGACATATAATACCACGGTAACTTATATACAAAATGTGTATTATATTGTTATGAGAAAATGTTTTATAATCTATTTGTGATCCTGACCATACATAAATTTTGTTATTTTAATCTAGTTGTTTCACCACTACATTGCAACCATCAGTATCATGCAGATTTCGATATATGTCACGATTTCCATGGTCTCATCACTGGAGAGCACGTCCCACGTCTGTTGGAAGAAGTCCCCTCGTACATCGTCAATCATCAGGCACGCACCACCATACGCGCTTGCTCAAACAAAAAAGCAAGTGTGTGTTTGCGAAGATAATTAAAGGCAGGCCAACACAAAAGCTATCCCGACGGTGGCGAGAAGGACGAACTGATCATTGATGTCGGTCCTCCTCTGCGTCACCTCCGGCGCCGAGATGACGCCACAGTCCATGATATAGTAGTCGTCGAACATGCGCGACATAGCGAGTACCGATGACTCTTGGTTGGGCTATCAGACAAAGTGCATCTCGGGCTCATCAACAAGGTAGTACGTCTGGTCGTTGCACCATCGGATGCGCTACTCATCTACATACATTATGTTCGAGGACACTCACACGACGTCAGCAACGACCGTCGTCCCAGCACACAAGAATTCATGGTCAGTCAGTAGCGACTTACATGGCAGGTTGGACTTTAGATGGACAATGAGTTGTACGGCGTGATGGCGCCGTCGTTGGATGCGGTGCCCAGAACAACCCGAGAGTCGCCGACGTTGGCAACGACCATGAGGTCCCCCTGCTTGGCGATGGACAACGCGGTGCAGTCGCTCTAGATCGCGTCCAAGCGGCGGCTGCATCGGAGCTTGTCATACACAACGGCTCATGCGGACACATAGGACTGCTTCCAGAGGTCGAACTGGTAGTCATCAAGCTTCTTCTCGTTATCGATGGGCGACGCTAACGCGAGCGCCTCCTGCTAGTGGTGTTTGTTCGGGGTTTCCAAGCAAGAAACATGGATTCATCCTTGGCGATGGTTTATGAAAACGACTCACAAGTCAGATCCATGGAAAAAATATTACGAAGAATAAATGCCACACATACAGAAAAGGAATTTAAGTTGAAAACATTATTCAAACAAAAGAAATTGCATGTAAGGCTCTTCTTTAAATACTACTCCCTCCATCCAAAAATATAATTCAAGAATCTCGGTGATACTTATCTACTGCTACGCATTGTACAAGGGTAACAAGTGGACTTAGGGAGAGATGTAGTAGATGTTTTCCTGTCATATATGGGATTAGGGCTGGAAACGAGCCGAGATCGGCTCGATGTGGCTCGCTCAGTGGCCGAGCTCGGCTTGGCTCGCCTACTCACCGAGCTGTAAAAGGAGGCTTGGCTCAACTCATAAGCTGTACCTTGAAAACTAATATTGCATTATATAGTGAATTAATAGTCTATAAATATGAAATAAATAGTCATAACACGACATTACAAGTAATCTAAATTATAATTGTTATATATTCATCATTAAAGACTAAAAAATGAGTCAGATATCTATAAATAATTCAATATTCATCATTATTGTGTAGGTTGATTAATTTTGTGCAGCTCGCAAGCCATAGCGACTCGACTCATTTGTTCAAAGAGCTCGAAAACCCGGCTCGGCTCGCTCGAGGCTCGCGAGCCGAGCCCCTCCGAGCTCGAGTCGGCTCGCGAGCGTCGAGATTTTTTTCCAGCCCTACGTGGAATGACAGAACATGGAAATAGATTGTGCGGAGAGGAGAAAATGGGAAAGGCGGAACAGGGAGCGGAAATGCCAGAACATGGAATAGTAGAGATGTGATGTATATGTCTATACTTTGTTATGGAAATTGAAAAGAAAATTGTCAAAATCATGCAACAGTTTGTTGTACGTATGTGCCCGTAATTTGGATGCAAAATCAAATCAATTAATAGGTTAACTTGTGTTATCGACAGTGGAGAATCAAAAGACAAATTAACAGCAGATCTTTCGGCTTCTAATAGCAACACCATATGGAATAAGCCAACCAAATCTCTTGAACTCATTTTCAAGATCAGCCTCAGTAACAGATAATGGCACATTGCCAACATAAACAAATTTGCTCTCTAGTATATGAACATCAGTAAACAATTCATTAGAGACAAATCATTAGAGAAATTTTGATGTTCAACACAGAGGACAGAACAACCTTCATCATCATGGGCAGCACCCTCACCAAAGAAATCAAACCTCGATTTCTGGGTTACCGTTGATGAAGCCATAACTGAATGATGGGTTTGGTTTGACTCTGTTGTAGGGTGAGAAGGCTAATCTGACTACATTTTGGATGCAGGAAATAGGTAGCCACATGAGGCCTGTGGCCATATAGTGGGATGCTAATCTCTATTTCAAAAAAGGTATTTGAATCCAACACTGACACCTGAAATTGTAGCTCAACATCCCAAGCGCTCTAGGCAGTTTAGAGATTCCCTTGAAATACAGAATAAAAAATTATTTTGAACATCATAACTCCTTTGACTCCGAAGAGTTGGGACTTCACCTTGGCAAGCTTGCTAACCTCCTCAAGGTGGTCCACACAGTACAGGAGTCTGCATGTGCTATTTATGCTTTGAACCTTAATGGTAAAAACAAATAGATGTTAGTCAACAAAGTTAAGGGATCTAAATGATTTATCAAATATTATATAAACTGAACAAAGGGGACACACCCAAACTCTCTCTTCAAGTTGTTCACTGTAGCAACTGTTGCTTTCTCGCCTCCATATTGTTCGGTGAAGTCTTCATTAACTCTGTCACGAAAGCTATGTGATTTGTCTCCCAGGTGATTCAACAACACCTACACAATACACTGTAGAAAACCTAGCAATATTTATCATTTAGATGTTCTAGAGCATTGGTTGATTGATAAAGTCAGCATCAAAGCATAAGGTCACAATGTTTCATGTTAAACTAAGAAATTTCACAAGAGATAGATAAGTAAAAACAAGCAGTCATATTTTCTTCGGGTTAACCAAAGATGACTTCAAGAAAAAAAGTAACAAATGTTCTGAATTTTGACAACCAAATTGAGAATGCCAGATATGTGCAAAAACATTGTTCACTCAAGTATTCTAAAGAGCTACCTCTACATGCTTTTCATTCTGCAATGTCTTCACAAGGCTAGCCTGACGAGAAATCTGAGCAGTAATTTCATTATGAGGGAGCCCAACATTAGAAAAATGGAGTAGAGAAAATAGCTTACATTTGCAATCAGAATCAAAGTTATCAAGTTGTACAACTAATCAGGGTTATCAGTGCATAATGATTAGTTGTGCATAACGCTTAGCTACGATTACTCTAGATGATCGCTCCATGGCGACTAAGGTCAATTAGATGATTTGAAAACATTACTGGAAGGAGTAAAAGATTTAGTTCTCTGAAGAAGATCTCTAACCCAATGTGGAATACGAGAGATAAAAGGATCAAACCTTGCAAGTTTGGCAACAGGTCCAGGCTGTAATGATTTAGGCTCATAGGCACACACAAAGAACAAATAGTTTCTTTAAGCAATAACAAGATAGTGCTTGCAGCTAATCCAATGTAAACTGAAACATAGGTGCATTCCCAAGAGGTCAGGGAAGGCCAGACGATTTGTAACAACCAAAGGCAGAGGGATAAACAGTGCAATACTAAAACATTTTGTCTTTCCTCCTATGATGATACAAAGAAGAATAATCTACAGTCAAAGACCAAAGTGGGATTTAAGCAACAAGGTTACAATATCTAATGAATGTCAATCAACGGGAGTACTTTGAAATACCAAGAGACATGTGATAAGAAAACACTTACAAATATATTATTTGGTTCCTTTGAAGAGCTTCCCAACTGTGTGATCTCGCATTCTAGGATTTTAATGGCTACAAAAACCGATAACCCATAGGCCATAAATAGGGAATCAATAGCACTCACGTTATTTTATTTATGTACACTCAGATGGAAAGGAAAGCAGCATGCAGTTTCTAACTATGTTCTCACTGGTGCATAGAAAAAGTAGAGTTCTTTGATAAACATCAGTGAAGCATTAACTTTTTATAAGTTGATAAAATATGGTCTACATATGTAAGTGTAAGGAAAATGGACCCCGGGCCTTTTGGCTAATTGAGTTTTGGTGTTTGATGAACAACACAATCCGTGAACTAATAAGTTTTCTAGTGTTTGTGTTTGTAGTTCACAGGATGCGAAGAGAATTGGACCAAGGCAATGAGGATGCAACACCTCAAAAGAAGACATAAAAAGATGCATAGGAGTCCAATACTCAAGAACAAAGAAGCCCGAAGAAATCAGCGAAGAAATCCAAAGATAAGGGCTGTCAGCCAGCGCCTGGTGGCGCACCGGACATCGGTGTCCGGTGTGCACCGGACTGTCCGGTGAGGAATCGGACAGTCTGCGCAGAGAGGCCGCAGACAGGCGCTCTCTGGCTGTAGCACCGGACTGTCCGGTGTGCCAACGGGCAGACGGCAACGGTCGAATCCAACGGTCGGATCCAACGGTCGACTGCTACAGGCGCCAACGGTCGGCTGACGTGGCGTGCACCGGACATGCTACAGTGCAGTGTCCGGTGTGCACCGGACTGTCCGGTGCACCCATCGATAGAAAGCTGCTGCTTTCTGTCCAACGGCTAGTTGGGGGCTTGGAGGCTATAAATACCACCCCAACCGGCCATTCTCAAGTGTGAGAGCCCAAGCAACATACCAATACACATAGTGCATATTTCCAAGAGCTCAAACACCCAAGTGCTTAATAGAATCACTCGGTGATTAGCGTAGGTGCTTTGCGAAGTGCTTAGGTTAGTTAGACCGCTTTAGCGCTTGCTCTAGGTGAATCCTAGTTAGTTGAGTGAGTTTTGTAAAACCACACAACCCCTCGGCTCTTGCGTGAGCCGTTGTAATTGTACCGAGTGGGGCGAGAGTCTTGCGAGACCGTGACAACCGCGTTTGTGTCACGGCCGCCACCGTGTACCGGAGGGAACGAGGCCCGCGGCGTTTCGGCCGGAAGCTCGATAGTGGAGACGGCGGGGAGCGTCCGAGAGGAGCCGGAAGCGGAGCACCACTTGCGCGTGGAGAAGGCCCGCGGCTCTCTACGGAGTTACTCGACCGTGGTGCTTGGCCCTCACGTGGGCTTCCCTTTGCGTAGGGGCACCAACGAGGATTAGTCGGGACCTTGCGTGGTTCCGGATACCTCGGTAAAAATACCGGCGTCATCCACGAGAGTTTGCTTCTCTACTTAGCTCTTTACATTCCGCATTTATATTAAGCATTTAAGTTTCAATCTTGTAGTCATACTTATTTAGTATAGATTGAAACTTAGCCTTTGCGGTAGAGATAGCAACACTTAGACAAAACCTAGTTTGCACATTCTAGTTTTGATTATTTGCATAGGTTTTGCTCTAGGGATTTATTTGTGGCCTAGTTAAGTAAAAGTTTTAGAAGTCCTAATTCACCCCCCCCCCCCCTCTTAGGCGTCACCCGTTTCCTACAATTGGTATCAGAGCCTGGTTTGGCTCATTTGAAACGCTTTAGCTTCACCGCTAAAAGAGCCGACGCTGTTTAGAGGAAGGGATGGATACCCATAGGCCACCACACTTTGACGGCACTAACTTCCCATATTATAGTGCTAGAATGGCTTGTTACCTAGAGGCCGTTGATCTAGGTGTTTGGAGAGTCACTCGTGACGGGATGAAACCCCTCAAGAATCCCGAGAAACCCACCACGAGTGAGGAAAAAGAAATTCATTTAAATGCTAGAGCCAAAAATTGCTTGTATGAATCTCTTAGCATGGATATTTTTAATCAAGTATTTACCTTGAAAACTGCTAATGAGATTTGGCTAAAATTGCATGAGCTCCATGACGGCACATCCAATGTCCGTGAGCAAAAACATTGCCTAGTCTTAAATGAGTATAATTCTTTTGCCATGAAAGATGATGAGCTTGTTAGAGACATGTATTCTCGTTTGAATCTAATAATCAATGAGCTCAATTCTATTGGCATTAATAAGCTAGGTGATGCGGACATTGTGAGGAAGATTATCTCCCTGCTACCACAACAAAGATATGGGAGCATCATCACCATCCTTCACAACATGGAGGACTTGAGCAACATGACCCCGACCATCATGATTGGGAAAATCGCGGCCTTTGAAATGTCGCGAAAAATGAGTCGGGGAGAGGAGCCAACTTCCTCAAGGCCATATGCTTTTGCATGTGATGAAAGGAAGGGCAAAAAGAAGGCTCCCACTCCAAGTTCCTCAAGCGAAGATGAGGAAGAAGAAGAAGAAAGTGATGATGATGAAGATAATCAACCATGCACATCATCCTCCGAGGACGAAGAAACAATCCGACGCGTCGGAAAGGTAATGAGGATGATCCGCAAGATTAATCTAATGGGTGTGCCCCTGCAGGTCGAGGATTGAAAGGGAATTAGGCTTACACCTAGTTCCTAAATAATTTTGGTGGTTGAATTGTCCAACACAAATATTGGACTAACTAGTTTACTCTAGTGCATAAGTTATACAGGTGCAAAAGGTTCACTTTTAGCCAATAAAAAGACCAAGTGTTGGATTCAACAAAGGAGCAACGAGGCAACCGAGGGCACCTCTGGCTGGAGGCACCGGACTGTCCGGTGTGCACCGGACAGTGTCCGGTGCGCCCAGAGGACTCCAACTCAAACTCTTCGCCCTCGGGATTTCTCGGAAGCCGGCGCGCTATAATTCACCGGACTGTCCGGTGTGCACCGGACATGTCCGGTGCTCCAAGGAAGCGCCGCCTCCGGAACTCGCCAGCCTCGGGTTCGCGCGGCAGCCGCTCCGCTAAAATTCACCGGACTGTCCGGTGTGCACCGGACTGTCCGGTGCGCCAGCGGAGCAACGGCTCCCTGCGGCGCCAACGGCTCCCTGCGGTGCATTTAATGCGCGCGCAGCGCGCGCAGACGTCAGGATCGCCCATACCGGTGCACCGGACATCAAACAGTGCATGTCCGGTGTGCACCGGACACCCAGGAGGGCCCAGAAGTCAGAAGCTCCAACGGTCAGAATCCAACGGCAATGGTGACGTGGCAGGGGCACCGGACTGTCCGGTGCGCCATCGAACAGACAGGTTCCAGCAACGGTCACTTTTGGTGGTTGGGGCTATAAATACCCCAACCACCCCACATTCATTGCCATCCAAGTTTTCCACTTCTCAACTACTACAAGAGCTCTAGCATTCAATTCTAGACACACCAAATAGATCAAGTCCTCTCCAAATTCCACACAACTCCATAGTGACTAGAGAGAGTGATTTGCTTGTGTTTTTTCGAGCTCTTGCGCTTGGATCGCATTCTTTTCTTTCTCACTTGTTCTTGAGATCAACACTCAATTGTAACCAAGGCAAGAGGCACCAATTGTGTGGTGGCCCTTGTGGGGAAGTTTCGTTCCCGGTTGATTGAGAAGAAGAGAAAGCTCACTCGATCCGTGGGATCGTTTGAGAGAGGGAAGGGTTGAAAGAGACCCGGCCTTTGTGGCCTCCTCAACGGGGAGTAGGTTTGCGAGAACCGAACCTCGGTAAAACAAATCCGTGTGTCACACTTCTATTTGCTTGCGATTTGTTTTGCGCCCTCTCTCGCGGACTCGTTTATATTTCTAACGCTAACCCCGGCTTGTAGTTGTGATTATTTTTGTAAATTTCAGTTTCGCCCTATTCACCCCCCCTCTAGGCGACTATCAATTGGTATCAGAGCCCGGTGCTTCATTAGAGCGTAATCGCTCGAAGTGATGTCGGGAGATCACACCAAGAGGGAGATGGAGACCGGCGACAAACCCACTACAAGCCAAGGGAGCACTTCATCGGAAGAGTCCCGCACCAAGAGAAGGGAGAAGAAGAAGAACTCCTCCAAGCGAAAGGAGAAAAGATCTTCCTCTTCTCACCACAAGGAGAAGAAGGAAAAATCTTCTTCTCACAAGCCGCATCGGAGTGGGGACAAGCACAAGAGGATGAGGAAGGTGGTCTACTACGAGACCGACACTTCATCAACATCTACCTCCGGCTCCGACGCGACATCCGTCACTTCTAAACACCAAGAGCGTAAGAAGTATAGTAAGATTCCCCTACGCTACCCTCGCATTCCTAAACATACACCTTTACTATCCGTCCCATTAGGCAAACCACCAACTTTTAATGGTGAAGATTATGCTATGTGGAGTAATTTGATGCGATTTCATCTAACCTCTCTCCACAAAAGATTATGGGATGTTGTTGAGTATGGTGTACAGGTACCATCCGTAGGGGATGAGGACTATGACACGGATGAAGTGGCCCAAATCGAGCACTTCAACTCCCAAGCAACAACCATCCTCCTTGCCTCTCTAAGCAAGGAGGAATACAACAAAGTACAAGGGTTGAAGAACGCCAAGGAGATTTGGGACCTACTCAAGACGGCGCACGAAGGTGATGAACTCACCAAGATCACCAAGCGGGAAACGATCGAGGGGGAGCTCGGTCGCTTCCGTCATCGTCAAGGGGAGGAGCCACAAGACATGTACAACCGGCTCAAGACCTTGGTGAACCAAGTGCGCAACCTCGGGAGCGCAAAATGGGATGACCACGAGGTGGTTAAGGTTATTCTAAGAGCCCTTATTTTCCTTAACCCCACTCAAGTACAATTAATTCGTGGCAATCCTAGATATCCACTAATGACCCCCGAGGAAGTTATCGGGAATTTTGTGAGTTTTGAATGCATGATTAAGGGCTCCAAGAAGATCAACGAGCTTGACGAGCCTTCCACATCCGAGGCGCAACCGGTGGCCTTCAAGGCAACGGAGGAAAAGAAGGAGGAGTCTACACCATGTAGACAACCAATTGACGCCTCCAAGCTCGACAACGAGGAGATGGCCCTAATCATCAAGAGCTTCCGGCAAATCCTCAAGCAACGAAAGGGGAAGGATTACAAATCCCGTTCCAAGAAGGTTTGCTACAAGTGTGGTAAGCCCGGTCATTTTATTGCAAAATGTCCTATGTCTAGTGATAGTGACAGGGGCGACGACAAGAAGGGCAAGAGGAAGGAGAAGAAGAGATACTACAAGAAGAAGGGCGGTGATGCCCATGTTTGTCGGGAGTGGGACTCCGACGAAAGCTCAAGCGACTCCTCCGACGACGAGGACGCCGCCAACATCGCCGTCACCAAGGGCCTCCTCTTCCCCAACGTCGGCCACAAGTGCCTCATGGCCAAGGACGGCAAAAAGAAGGTAAAATCAAAGTCCTCCACTAAATATGAAACATCTAGTGATGAGGATAATGATAAAAATGAAGAGGATAATTTGCGTATTCTTTTTGCCAACCTTAACATGGAACAAAAAGAAAAATTAAATGAGCTAATTAGTGCCATCCATGAAAAGGATGATCTCTTGGACTCCCAAGAGGACTTCCTAATCAAGGAAAACAAGAAACATGTTAAGGTTAAAAATGCTTATGCTCTAGAAGTAGAAAAATGTAACAAGTTATCTAGTGAGCTAAGCACATGCCATGACACTATTGACAACCTTAGAAATGAAAATGTTAAATTAATTGCTAAGGTTGATTCTCATGTTTGCATTGATCCTAGAAATGATAATGTTGATTTACTTGCTAGGATTGATGAGTTGAATGTTTCCATTGCCAGCCTTAGAAATGAAAATGAGAAATTAATTGCTAAGGCTAAGGATTTTGATGTTTGCAATACTACTATTTCCGACCTTAGAACTAAAAATGATATTTTGCATGCTAAGGTTGTTGAACTTAAATCTTGCAAACCCTCTACATCTAATGTTGAGCATGTTTCCATTTGTACTAGATGTAGAGATATTAATGTTGATGCTATCCATGATCACCTAACCTTAATTAAAAAACAAAATGATCACATAGCACAACTTAATGCTAAAATTAGAGAGCATGACTTAGAAAATGAAAAATTTAAATTGGCTAGAAGCATGCTCTATAATGGGAGACGCCCTGGCATTAAGGATGGCATTGGCTTCCAAAAGGAAAGCAATGTCAAAATTAATGCCCCTCCTAAGAACCTATCTAACTTTGTTAAGGGCAAGGCTCCCATGCCTCAGGATAACGAGGGTTACATTTTGTACCCTGCCGGCTATCCTGAGAGCAAGATTAGGAAAATTCACTCTAGGAAGTCTCACTCTGGCCCTAATCATGCTTTTATGTATAAGGGTGAGACATCTAGATCTAGGCAACCAACCCATGCCAAGTTGCCTAGAAAGAAAACTATTAATGCATCAAATGATCATAGCATTTCATTTAAAACTTTTGATGCATCTTATGTTTTGACTAACAAATCCGGCAAGGTAGTTGCCAAGATTGTTGGGGGCAAACACAAGGGCTCCAAGACTTGTGTTTGGGTACCCAAAGTTCTTGTATCTAATGCCAAAGGACCCAAAACCGTTTGGGTACCTAAAACAAAGAACTAAACTTGTTTTGTAGGTTTATGCATCCGGGGGCTCAAGTTGGATACTCGACAGCGGGTGCACAAACCACATGACAGGGGAGAAAAGGATGTTCTCCTCATATGAGAAAAACCAAGATCCCCAACGAGCCATCACATTCGGGGATGGAAACCAAGGTTTGGTCAAAGGTTTGGGTAAAATTGCTATATCCCCTGACCATTCCATTTCTAATGTTTTTCTTGTAGATTCCTTAGATTACAATTTGCTTTCCGTATCCCAATTATGTCAAATGGGCTACAACTGTCTTTTTACTGATATAGGTGTTACTGTCTTTAGAAGAAGTGATGATTCAATAGCTTTTAAGGGAGTGTTAGAGGGTCAGCTATACTTAGTAGATTTTCATAGAGCTGAACTCAACACTTGCTTAATTGCTAAGACTAACTTGGGTTGGCTCTGGCACCGCCGACTAGCCCATGTTGGAATGAAGAATCTTCACAAGCTTCTAAAGGGAGAACACATTTTGGGACTAACCGATGTTCATTTTGAGAAAGACAGGATTTGTAGCGCATGTCAAGCCGGGAAGCAGGTTGGCATACATCATCCACACAAAAACATCATGACTACCGACAGGCCACTGGAGCTCCTTCACATGGATTTGTTCGGCCCGATCGCTTACATAAGCATCGGCGGTAGTAAGTATTGCCTTGTAATTGTGGATGATTATTCTCGCTTCACTTGGGTATTCTTTTTACAGGAAAAATCACAAACCCAAGAGATCTTAAAGGGATTCTTGAGACGGGCTCAAAATGAGTTCGGCTTAAGGATCAAGAAAATTAGAAGCGACAATGGAACGGAGTTCAAGAACTCTCAAATCGAAGGCTTCCTTGAGGAGGAGGGCATCAAGCATGAGTTCTCTTCTCCCTACACTCCACAACAAAATGGTGTAGTGGAGAGGAAGAATCGAACTCTATTGGACATGGCAAGAACCATGCTTGATGAGTACAAGACACCGGATCGGTTTTGGGCCGAGGCGGTCAACACCGCCTGCTACGCCATCAACCGGTTATATCTTCACCGAATCCTCAGGAAAACATCTTATGAACTCCTAACCAGTAAAAAGCCCAATATTTCATATTTTAGAGTTTTTGGTAGCAAATGTTTTATTCTTGTCAAAAGAGGTAGAAAATCTAAATTTGCTCCTAAAACTGTAGAAGGCTTTTTACTAGGATATGACTCAAACACAAGGGCATATAGAGTCTTTAACAAGTCCTCAGGACTTGTTGAAGTTTCTTGTGACGTTGTGTTTGATGAGACTAACGGCTCTCAAGTAGAGCAAGTTGATCTTGATGATATAGGTGAAGAACAGGCTCCATGCATAGCGCTAAGGAACATGTCCATTGGGGATGTGTGTCCTAAGGAATCCGAAGAGCCTTCAAGTGCACAAGATCAACCATCCTCCTCCAAGCAAGCATCTCCACCGACTCAAATTGAGGATGAGGCTCAAGATGGTGAACAAGAAGATCAAGAAGATGAGCCACCTCAAAATGACGGCAACGATCAAGGGGGAGATTCAAATGATGAAGACAAGGAGGATGAACCACCAAGGCCGCCACACCCAAGAGTCCACCAAGCAATACAACGAGATCACCCCGTCGACACCATCCTCGGCGACATTCATAAGGGGGTAACTACTCGATCTCGTGTTGCGCATTTTTGTGAACATTACTCGTTTGTTTCCTCTATTGAGCCACACAGGGTAGAGGAAGCACTTCAAGATTCGGATTGGGTGATGGCGATGCAAGAGGAGCTCAACAATTTCACGAGGAACGAGGTATGGCACTTAGTTCCACGTCCTAACCAAAATGTTGTAGGAACCAAGTGGGTCTTCCGCAACAAGCAAGACGAGCATGGTGTGGTGACTAGGAACAAAGCTCGACTCGTGGCCAAGGGGTATTCACAAGTCGAAGGTTTGGATTTTGGTGAAACCTATGCACCCGTAGCCAGGCTTGAGTCAATTCGCATATTATTAGCCTATGCTACTTACCATGGCTTCAAGCTTTATCAAATGGACGTGAAGAGTGCCTTCCTCAATGGACCAATCAAGGAGGAGGTCTATGTTGAACAACCTCCCGGCTTTGAAGACAGTGAGTATCCTAACCATGTCTATAGGCTCTCTAAGGCGCTTTATGGGCTTAAGCAAGCCCCAAGAGCATGGTATGAATGCCTTAGAGATTTCCTTATTGCAAATGGCTTCAAAGTCGGCAAGGCCGATCCTACTTTATTCACTAAAACTCTTGATAATGATTTGTTTGTATGCCAAATCTATGTTGATGATATCATATTTGGGTCTACTAACAAATCTACATGTGAAGAATTTAGTAGGATCATGACACAAAAATTCGAGATGTCAATGATGGGGGAGTTGAAGTATTTTCTAGGATTTCAAGTCAAACAACTCCAAGAGGGCACCTTCATCAGCCAAACAAAGTATACTCAAGATATTCTAAGCAAGTTTGGAATGAAGGATGCCAAGCCCATCAAGACACCCATGGGAACCAATGGGCATCTCGACCTCGACACGGGAGGTAAGTCCGTGGATCAAAAGGTATACCGGTCGATGATTGGTTCATTGCTTTATTTATGTGCATCTCGACCGGACATTATGCTTTCCGTATGTATGTGTGCAAGATTCCAAGCCGACCCTAAGGAATCACACCTTACGGCCGTGAAACGAATCTTGAGATATTTGGCTTTTACTCCTAAGTTTGGGCTTTGGTACCCTCGGGGATCCACTTTTGATTTGATTGGTTATTCGGATGCCGATTGGGCGAGGTGTAGGATTAATAGAAAGAGCACATCGGGGACTTGCCAGTTCTTGGGAAGATCCTTAGTGTCTTGGGCTTCAAAGAAGCAAAATTCGGTCGTTCTTTCTACCGCCGAAGCCGAGTATATTGCCGCAGGGCATTGTTGCGCGCAATTGCTTTGGATGAGGCAAACCCTGCGGGACTACGGTTACAAATTAACCAAAGTCCCTTTGCTATGTGACAATGAGAGTGCAATCAAAATGGCCGACAATCCCGTCGAGCACAGCCGCACTAAGCACATAGCCATTCGGTATCATTTTCTTCGGGATCACCAACAAAAGGGGGATATCGAGATTTCTTACATTAACACTAAAGATCAATTAGCCGATATCTTTACCAAGCCACTTGATGAACAATCTTTTACCCGACTTAGGCATGAGCTCAATATTCTTGATTCTAGGAATTTCTTTTGCTAAACTTGCACACATAGCACATGAATATACCTTTGATCATGTCTCTTTTATATATGCTATGACTAATGTGTTTTCAAGGGTATTTCAAACCAAGTCATAGGTATATTGAAAGGGAATAGGAGTCTTCGGCGAAGAAAAAGGCTTCCACTCCACTCTACTACTCATCCTTCGCCGTCGCTCCGCATCATCTCTCCAACTTTGGTGTACTCTTCACTCATTCATTTCATGACCAAAGGGGGAGAAAGTACTTCATTGGGCTCTAATGATTCCGTTTTTGGCGATTCATGCCAAAGGGGGAGAAAATATGAGCCCAAAGCAAAAGGACCGCACCACCACCTAATTTTATAAATTTAATGATTTTATATTGGTAAATTTCAAAATTGGTATCTCTTTGTGTTCTAAAGGGGGAGCATCTAGTATTTTCAAAATTGATGTCTTAAAACCCTCTTGAACACTAAGAGGAGACCTTATTTGAGGGGGAGTTTTGTTTAGTCAAAGGAAAAGCATTTGAACAAAGGAAGAAAATTTCAAAACTTAAAAATGCTTTGCAAATCTTATTCATTTACCTTTGACTATCTTGCAAAAGGACTTTGAAAAGAATTTACAAAAGAGTTTGCAAAAACAAAACTTATGGTGCAAATGTGGTCCAATATATCAAAAACAAAGAAAACAATCCATGCGCATCACATAAATATTTATATTGGCTCAATTCCAAGCAACCTTTGCACTTACTTTATGTAAACTAGTTCAATTATGCACTTCTATATTTGCTTTGGTTTGTGTTGGCATCAATCACCAAAAAGGGGGAGATTGAAAGGGAATTAGGCTTACACCTAGTTCCTAAATAATTTTGGTGGTTGAATTGTCCAACACAAATATTGGACTAACTAGTTTACTCTAGTGCATAAGTTATACAGGTGCAAAAGGTTCACTTTTAGCCAATAAAAAGACCAAGTGTTGGATTCAACAAAGGAGCAACGAGGCAACCGAGGGCACCTCTGGCTGGAGGCACCGGACTGTCCGGTGTGCACCGGACAGTGTCCGGTGCGCCCAGAGGACTCCAACTCAAACTCTTCGCCCTCGGGATTTCTCGGAAGCCGGCGCGCTATAATTCACCGGACTGTCCGGTGTGCACCGGACATGTCCGGTGCTCCAAGGAAGCGCCGCCTCCGGAACTCGCCAGCCTCGGGTTCGCGCGGCAGCCGCTCCGCTAAAATTCACCGGACTGTCCGGTGTGCACCGGACTGTCCGGTGCGCCAGCGGAGCAACGGCTCCCTGCGGCGCCAACGGCTCCCTGCGGTGCATTTAATGCGCGCGCAGCGCGCGCAGACGTCAGGATCGCCCATACCGGTGCACCGGACATCAAACAGTGCATGTCCGGTGTGCACCGGACACCCAGGAGGGCCCAGAAGTCAGAAGCTCCAACGGTCAGAATCCAACGGCAATGGTGACGTGGCAGGGGCACCGGACTGTCCGGTGTGCACCGGACTGTCCGGTGCGCCATCGAACAGACAGGTTCCAGCAACGGTCAATTTTGGTGGTTGGGGCTATAAATACCCCAACCACCCCACATTCATTGCCATCCAAGTTTTCCACTTCTCAACTACTACAAGAGCTCTAGCATTCAATTCTAGACTGTAACACCCAAATTTTGGGATTGGGAATTGGTAGAAGAAATTTGAACAAAATATCATAATGTTTTGGAAATTGGGAAATAAGAAAATGATGGGAAAAGAATTTTTCTTTTAGAAGAAACCATTTATACATCTCATGAAATAAATAAACAAGGAGAATAAAAAAATTAAACTAGTAATAATACAATAGTATGGTTTATATTCACCTTTGGGTTTCAATTGATACATTTGAAAAATCTGAAAACTAAAATAAAAGTATAAATTTGAATTTGGAATGGAAAATAAAAAATAAAAGAGAAGGGGAGAACTAAGAAAAATACCACATAAATAAATTAAAAATCAGAATAAACACCCCTCACACTTAAATTATTAAATTATACCATTCAAACTGAGGACAAGTTATTCGCAAAGTTTGAACTCAAACTTGAAATTCAAATTGGATTTGAAAATGGAGAAAAGAAAATAGAAAAGAAAAAGAAAAAGAATAAAAACTCTAACTGGGCCGGCTACATGGAATTCAGCCCAACTCCACAAGCCTCACTGCACGCTAGCCCAAGTCTTCAACCGGCGCCGACAGGTGGGCTCCACCCGTCAGCCTCCCTCACTTGCTCCCGCGCCGTGTCTGTTTGCCACTGCCACGTGGGCCCGGCTCGTCAGCCTCTCATCTCGCGCGCGCTCGCCTTTCCCTCACTGCCAGCCGGGCCCGCTGGTCAGTCACCTTGTGCGCCCGTCACCGACAGCTCGACCCCATCGGTCAGCTCCTTCCTTCGTCAACAGCACAACGGACTCCGCGCGCTCCGCGTCTTCCTCGCCGGCGATCTCGGGGTCCGTGCAACGACCGTGGGTGCGCCCCGGGTATAAAAGCTCACCGGGCTCGCCTCCCCTCCCGTATTAACCTACGACGGCGACCATTGCCGTAACACCGAGAGAAAAAAAAAGAGAAGAAATCCGCCGCCGCGGGCTCAATTCGTGTGTGCCCGCGACCGGTCGGGGTTGCTAGCCTGTGCACTCCCTCCTGATCCCTGCGAACCGTGCGTGGTCTCGGCTGGCCCGATTGGGGCGCAGGGGACCGGCAATTGCTCGCCGTGGTGAAGCCTCCGCGCCATAATCGCCGGTATGGGGTCTTCCTTTGTGTTCACCTTCGCCTCCTCTACGTGTAGCGCCGTTTAATTTGAATTTGGGGCGGTGTTGCGCCGGATTGGGCCAGCTCCGGCGAGCTTCGTCGCGAATCCAGGGCGGCGCCGCCGTCGTCAGCATCGATTTGGGGAGGCAGCGTCTGCGCCGTTGGATCCTGATGAACGGCGTAGATTAGAACATTGCGTACCCCTTCGCTCGATCGCACAGAGACCGTAGATGCGAGATCCAGCGGTGCAGAGTAGATCTGAGGTTCATTAAATCCGTGCCGTCGATCGTGGATCCCACGGCACCGGGCGCATACCGGTTCGGGTTATACTAAGTCTAATCCGAGCCGTCCGTGTGTGATCCAACGGCCAGAACGGCCCGATACCCTTTCGCTGTGGCGATTTTGTTAAAGAAACCCTGGAAAACCGAGGAATCAACCCGCCGTCCTGGGCGGCTGTACACTGAGTCTTAGAAATATTACACCGAGCCCCTTATGCTTTTTAGTTATTGAAGCCCAGTCCAGAACTCGTTGAAATTGAATAAATAAAATAGAAAATGGATTTTTAATATAAAAATAATTGCTATAACTTAGATAATTCATATTTAATTCATTTTAGCTCCAAATTGAGTCATTCCAATTCCTAAAATTTTGTAATAATATTCTCTACCATTTAGAATCACTGTTTTGACATGAACTCTGTCAGAAAATTTATTTATCATTTAATCATATCTTAATCACATTAAACCTTAGGAAAATCATAACTTGAATTCTACAACTCCAAAATTAATAATTCTTTTTCCTGTGATCTTATTTTAATATGTAGATTATTAATATGTATTTTGCATATATGTTTGGTGTAATGTTAATTTTGCCTATACCATGTATGTTTGTATTGCTACGACTAGCAGTGAGGTCACGAGGATCTGAAGAGATCATCCTAGTACCTGGATTCTCAAGGCCCAGGCAAGTTGTGCCCTTGATCACTTCTTTTTACCCACTCATGTTCTGATTAATCATAATGATCTGCATAGGTTAATTTTGATGGGACCCAATAGGTTACCCTAGTTTGACTATCTTTATACCTTGTTCACCACTGAATCTTTGGGTAGTACTTGCTAGTGCTATATGTGGCCTTGGGTATAGAGATACACATTTCTATTCATGATTCTACTTTTGTTATCAGTTGTTATTTATGGTTCATGTTGAGATCATTATGTTAATTGGAACATGGAGAACCACCCGGGAAAACAGTGCTACCACAAGGGTAGTATGGGATGCCCTTGGCTGATTAATTAGGAAAGCTAGTGGAAGACTACCTTACCCGAAAGGGGCAAGGGCAGTAGGGGAGAGGTCAGTGTAGGGAGGCCCTCGGGAGGATTTTGCTGCGATGGCGGTCCTGCAAGGGATTCCTGCACTGGATCTTCCTATAAACTGTAGCGGGTTTTTCGGAAGCTAGTGGAACTTTGTAAAGGCCTCGTAGTGCTACCCTGCCTCACTTCCTTGGTAGAGGTGTATGGGATTCATGACCCCTTGGCAGATGGGTAACACGGCTTGTGGGTAAAGATGCGCAACCTCTGCAGAGTGTAAAACTGGTATACTAGCCGTGCTCACGGTCATGAGCAGCTCGGACCCTCACATGATTAATTTATGGAACTAAATTCAATTTGTCATATGCATTGCATTGCAGGTGGTGTTGTTACTTTTTGATCTATTACTTAATTGGGTTTGGTATTTACTTATACTTAGTAACTGCTAATAAAATTTTGACCAACTTTAAAAGCAATGCTCAGCTCTAACCATCTTCTTTGGTAAGCCTTACACTTTATGAGCTCCCACCTTTGGCGAGTTCATGCACATTATTCCCCACAACTTGTTGAGCGATGAACGTATGTGAGCTCACTCTTGCTGTCTCACATACACCACAGGTCAAGACCAGGTACTGCAGGATGATGCTCATGGAGGATGATGTGATGAGTTCGTGAGAGGTTTAGGTCGTCGTCTCCCAGTCAACTTTGGGTTGCTGGACCGTTGTCTCCTTATAATGTAATCATTTATTTTGTATAGAACTCCTGTTAAATATATAAAGATGTGACATTCGATCCTGTGCCACTTTACATCATATGTTTGAGACTTGGTCCCAGCATACCTGGTGTTTTAACCCCGGGTTTTGGACCCCTAAAATCCGGGTGTTACAGAAGTGGTATCGGAGCAATGTTGACTGTAGGACGAAACCTAGATAGAACTGGACAACCATTCCTTACTTACCTTACTCTAATTCTTTTCCAAACTTATCTTAATCTTTTCTCATCTATTTCCGCTTACTCTGATTATTCTTACCTTTTCCTTCTAAAGACAAACTTGGATTTCACACTTTGAAATCCTGTGCCTAAAGTGACTTTAGGAATAGGAGACCTACTCTTAGGAACTAAAAACAAAACTATTTTTATAAGTGTCTATGTGTTTGAATGTTTGCTTTTATGATACATGTTTGATTTGGATCTTTGTTTGAGTGTGATGAGTTGTGGAGTAATGTCCACAATTGCATCTGCATATATACATAGGTATAAAAATATATTTATAAAATAACTAGACAGCCTAGATTATCCCCATTGGAACATATCTAGCTAAAGAGATTTATCCTGTCCTAAAAGATCTCATTCTAACCAATTCATCTTATCTTAAAAGATTCTCCCCTATCTTAATAGATCCATCTCATCTCAAAAGATCCTAACTTATCCTAATTAAAATATAGATCCATCTTATCTTAAAAGATACTCTATTACTTTAGTAGATTCATTTGGTCTTGAAAAGATTTTATCCTTATTCTAATAGATTTAACTGGCCCAGAAGATTCTATCTTATCTTTATGGATCTGTCTTATCTTAATAAGCATACTTACCCACCCTAGTTTAACAACCATGATCTAATGCAAGCTAATTAGATCTCATCTAGTCAAACTGGTCACACCAATCTAACCTAGATCTGATCAAATCTAAAGTGACTTATCAAACATGTTAGATAATACTGATGAAATAGTTTAGACTCTACCCCTATAGAACAGGTCTTAACTTAGTTCACCCTGTACTAAATTAAGAAGGACAGATCAACTAGGCCATATGCAACTACCTTAACCATCTAATAGTTGCATAACCTCTCAATTATAAACTAGCAAGAGACTCTATCTTATCACAATATATCTAACTAATCTCAAAACATCCTAACATATTTTACCCTGTTGAACCTATCTAACCTAAACTAGTTCAATCTAGTCATATCCAATTTAATCTAGATCTTATCCTACCTAATGTGACCTGATCTAGTGTGGTCTAATGTGATCTAGCTTAAATGTGGTCCACTTAAACAGATTAATGACACTAGTAAAAAAAAAAAGATTAGACCCCACTAGCCATGCATTAACTTATCTTAGCACATTGGATCAATTCAACCGTGAGCTAACCCAACCCATAGTGCCATAATGAATAGTATGACCTTTCTATTCCCACCTAATAACAAACAAACTTTTAACCTACATCTTGTAGCCTATCTCACCCATGTATATCTCTCATCTTGACAGATTCTATCTTACCCTTGGATATTCACCTTATATGATTGGTTACCCCAATCTGGACATAAATTAAGCCCTACCAAAGAATCTATAGATTATAACCAACTACTAGCTTATCCATTCCGCTTAGTAATTTCCTTTGCAAAACTATTACCGCATGCTTCTAACTTTCATGGTCAATACCAGGAAAGGAAAGATTATCACGTAACAACAAACAGAAAATGAATCCTCCAAATCCTCCACCTGTTGACCTCAATCAAGTGGTTGCTACCCAAAGACTGGTAATACAACAGTTAACAGACATGGTGACCGAGATGCAGAATCAGATAAGACAACAACGCGAGGAAATACGTCAAGCCCGCCAAGAAATAAGGCAAGCACGGCTGGAGAGACAACAACAACAACCTCCACCACCACCACCAGCTTCACCAAGTTACATAGATATAGATTATGATGATTTATGAGACCTAGATGTTACTTTAGTTAGTAGATGATATGATATTACTCTAGAAGGAACAATAAGGTCTATTGACCCTATGTTTTGTTAAAGAATTATACCTCATGCTGAGATTTCTTTGTTTGTGCATATGTTTCGAGAACAATATGAGTATACATCCCTTTTCTTACAAATCTCGGGGACGAGATTATTTTTAAGGGGGGTAGGATTTGTAACACCCAAATTTTGGGATTGGGAATTGGTAGAAGAAATTTGAACAAAATATCATAATGTTTTGGAAATTGGGAAATAAGAAAATGATGGGAAAAGAATTTTTCTTTTAGAAGAAACCATTTATACATCTCATGAAATAAATAAACAAGGAGAATAAAAAAATTAAACTAGTAATAATACAATAGTATGGTTTATATTCACCTTTGGGTTTCAATTGATACATTTGAAAAATCTGAAAACTAAAATAAAAGTATAAATTTGAATTTGGAATGGAAAATAAAAAATAAAAGAGAAGGGGAGAACTAAGAAAAATACCACATAAATAAATTAAAAATCAGAATAAACACCCCTCACACTTAAATTATTAAATTATACCATTCAAACTGAGGACAAGTTATTCGCAAAGTTTGAACTCAAACTTGAAATTCAAATTGGATTTGAAAATGGAGAAAAGAAAATAGAAAAGAAAAAGAAAAAGAATAAAAACTCTAACTGGGCCGGCTACATGGAATTCAGCCCAACTCCACAAGCCTCACTGCACGCTAGCCCAAGTCTTCAACCGGCGCCGACAGGTGGGCTCCACCCGTCAGCCTCCCTCACTTGCTCCCGCGCCGTGTCTGTTTGCCACTGCCACGTGGGCCCGGCTCGTCAGCCTCTCATCTCGCGCGCGCTCGCCTTTCCCTCACTGCCAGCCGGGCCCGCTGGTCAGTCACCTTGTGCGCCCGTCACCGACAGCTCGACCCCATCGGTCAGCTCCTTCCTTCGTCAACAGCACAACGGACTCCGCGCGCTCCGCGTCTTCCTCGCCGGCGATCTCGGGGTCCGTGCAACGACCGTGGGTGCGCCCCGGGTATAAAAGCTCACCGGGCTCGCCTCCCCTCCCGTATTAACCTACGACGGCGACCATTGCCGTAACACCGAGAGAAAAAAAAAGAGAAGAAATCCGCCGCCGCGGGCTCAATTCGTGTGTGCCCGCGACCGGTCGGGGTTGCTAGCCTGTGCACTCCCTCCTGATCCCTGCGAACCGTGCGTGGTCTCGGCTGGCCCGATTGGGGCGCAGGGGACCGGCAATTGCTCGCCGTGGTGAAGCCTCCGCGCCATAATCGCCGGTATGGGGTCTTCCTTTGTGTTCACCTTCGCCTCCTCTACGTGTAGCGCCGTTTAATTTGAATTTGGGGCGGTGTTGCGCCGGATTGGGCCAGCTCCGGCGAGCTTCGTCGCGAATCCAGGGCGGCGCCGCCGTCGTCAGCATCGATTTGGGGAGGCAGCGTCTGCGCCGTTGGATCCTGATGAACGGCGTAGATTAGAACATTGCGTACCCCTTCGCTCGATCGCACAGAGACCGTAGATGCGAGATCCAGCGGTGCAGAGTAGATCTGAGGTTCATTAAATCCGTGCCGTCGATCGTGGATCCCACGGCACCGGGCGCATACCGGTTCGGGTTATACTAAGTCTAATCCGAGCCGTCCGTGTGTGATCCAACGGCCAGAACGGCCCGATACCCTTTCGCTGTGGCGATTTTGTTAAAGAAACCCTGGAAAACCGAGGAATCAACCCGCCGTCCTGGGCGGCTGTACACTGAGTCTTAGAAATATTACACCGAGCCCCTTATGCTTTTTAGTTATTGAAGCCCAGTCCAGAACTCGTTGAAATTGAATAAATAAAATAGAAAATGGATTTTTAATATAAAAATAATTGCTATAACTTAGATAATTCATATTTAATTCATTTTAGCTCCAAATTGAGTCATTCCAATTCCTAAAATTTTGTAATAATATTCTCTACCATTTAGAATCACTGTTTTGACATGAACTCTGTCAGAAAATTTATTTATCATTTAATCATATCTTAATCACATTAAACCTTAGGAAAATCATAACTTGAATTCTACAACTCCAAAATTAATAATTCTTTTTCCTGTGATCTTATTTTAATATGTAGATTATTAATATGTATTTTGCATATATGTTTGGTGTAATGTTAATTTTGCCTATACCATGTATGTTTGTATTGCTACGACTAGCAGTGAGGTCACGAGGATCTGAAGAGATCATCCTAGTACCTGGATTCTCAAGGCCCAGGCAAGTTGTGCCCTTGATCACTTCTTTTTACCCACTCATGTTCTGATTAATCATAATGATCTGCATAGGTTAATTTTGATGGGACCCAATAGGTTACCCTAGTTTGACTATCTTTATACCTTGTTCACCACTGAATCTTTGGGTAGTACTTGCTAGTGCTATATGTGGCCTTGGGTATAGAGATACACATTTCTATTCATGATTCTACTTTTGTTATCAGTTGTTATTTATGGTTCATGTTGAGATCATTATGTTAATTGGAACATGGAGAACCACCCGGGAAAACAGTGCTACCACAAGGGTAGTATGGGATGCCCTTGGCTGATTAATTAGGAAAGCTAGTGGAAGACTACCTTACCCGAAAGGGGCAAGGGCAGTAGGGGAGAGGTCAGTGTAGGGAGGCCCTCGGGAGGATTTTGCTGCGATGGCGGTCCTGCAAGGGATTCCTGCACTGGATCTTCCTATAAACTGTAGCGGGTTTTTCGGAAGCTAGTGGAACTTTGTAAAGGCCTCGTAGTGCTACCCTGCCTCACTTCCTTGGTAGAGGTGTATGGGATTCATGACCCCTTGGCAGATGGGTAACACGGCTTGTGGGTAAAGATGCGCAACCTCTGCAGAGTGTAAAACTGGTATACTAGCCGTGCTCACGGTCATGAGCAGCTCGGACCCTCACATGATTAATTTATGGAACTAAATTCAATTTGTCATATGCATTGCATTGCAGGTGGTGTTGTTACTTTTTGATCTATTACTTAATTGGGTTTGGTATTTACTTATACTTAGTAACTGCTAATAAAATTTTGACCAACTTTAAAAGCAATGCTCAGCTCTAACCATCTTCTTTGGTAAGCCTTACACTTTATGAGCTCCCACCTTTGGCGAGTTCATGCACATTATTCCCCACAACTTGTTGAGCGATGAACGTATGTGAGCTCACTCTTGCTGTCTCACATACACCACAGGTCAAGACCAGGTACTGCAGGATGATGCTCATGGAGGATGATGTGATGAGTTCGTGAGAGGTTTAGGTCGTCGTCTCCCAGTCAACTTTGGGTTGCTGGACCGTTGTCTCCTTATAATGTAATCATTTATTTTGTATAGAACTCCTGTTAAATATATAAAGATGTGACATTCGATCCTGTGCCACTTTACATCATATGTTTGAGACTTGGTCCCAGCATACCTGGTGTTTTAACCCCGGGTTTTGGACCCCTAAAATCCGGGTGTTACATAGACACACCAAATAGATCAAGTCCTCTCCAAATTCCACACAACTCCATAGTGACTAGAGAGAGTGATTTGCTTGTGTTTTTTCGAGCTCTTGCGCTTGGATCGCATTCTTTTCTTTCTCACTTGTTCTTGAGATCAACACTCAATTGTAACCAAGGCAAGAGGCACCAATTGTGTGGTGGCCCTTGTGGGGAAGTTTCGTTCCCGGTTGATTGAGAAGAAGAGAAAGCTCACTCGATCCGTGGGATCGTTTGAGAGAGGGAAGGGTTGAAAGAGACCCGGCCTTTGTGGCCTCCTCAACGGGGAGTAGGTTTGCGAGAACCGAACCTTGGTAAAACAAATCCGTGTGTCACACTTCTATTTGCTTGCGATTTGTTTTGCGCCCTCTCTCGCGGACTCGTTTATATTTCTAACGCTAACCCCGGCTTGTAGTTGTGATTATTTTTGTAAATTTCAGTTTCGCCCTATTCACCCCCCCTCTAGGCGACTATCAAGGATCTTCTCTTTAACATTGACAGGAAAAAGCAAAGGAAGAGAGGATGCTTTGCATGTGGGGAGAAGGGCCACTTCAGGGACAACTGTCCGAATATGGCCAAACCCAAAAAGGAGAGGAGCAAAGGCAAGGCGCTCACAAGTGTTAGAACTTGGGATGATTCTTCAAGTGAAGATGAACCTCCAAGGACGCGCAGCCACTGGTCCTCGTCACGATCATCACGGTCATCACACAAATGTCTTATGGCAAGAGGTAACAAAAGCATTCCATCCTCTAGTGATGAAAGTAGTAGTGATGATGAAGGCGAGGGAAAGGCCTCTCTAGAAGAGCTTGCGGAAGCCGTAAAATTTTTCCAGGATGTTTGCACTAAGCAAAAAGCTCAACTTAAAACTTTGAAAAATAAGTTGGTTAGCTCTCAAAATGATTACAAAGGTTTGCTAGAAAAATTTGAAACTTTTGCAAACTTAAATAGTGAGCTATCAACTAAAATTGAGCTATTAGAATCTAGTGCTCCATCCACTGCTACCGATGATAGCCTTATTAAAAAGAATGAAAAACTTAAGGCTAAGTTAGCTAGCTCCCAAGGAGCTATTGAAAGTTTGCTAGAGAAAATGGAAATTCTTAGCATACACAATAATGAGCTAACTACTAAGCTAGAAAACATTGGTAGCACCCCAGCAGCATCTTTAGTTGAAATACCTGAAATAATTAAGAAAGATGCTTCTACTTCCTGCTTTGATTTAATTGATGATTCTAACCCCTGCAACCAAGTCGTTGTTGAGAATATTGTTGTAGAGACATGTACGGATGAGGTTGCAAAGGAAAATGAACAATTAAAGCAAGAAGTGGCTCGCCTTGGCAAGGCTTTGTATGACAAGAAAGGCAAAGCCAAACAAATCCGACCTCCACAGGATAACACCACTGCGGGAGTGAACAAGTCTGTAGAGGGAGAAACTGTGATTTGTAGGCTATGCCACAAGGAAGGCCACAAGTCTTTCCAATGCAAGGCGATGACCGGGGATAAACAAAGGCAAAAGCTCAAGCAAAAGCCATCAAGCAAAATCTCCAACACCTACATCAAAAAGGTGAACAAAAAGGATGCTACACCATATTTGATCAAGAAGAAAAAGAACGGAAAGGTGATAGCAATCAAGGCCAACAAGCAAGCCAACAAAGGAAAGGGGGCCAAACGCATCTGGGTGCCAAAGGAGATAATTTCAACCATGAAAAGCACCAAGAAGGTTTGGATCCCGAAAGGGAAGTAAGTGGACCAAAGGTCCTCGGGAAATTTGGAGACTTGGCAAAATTGGGATGTATATCATGGGGTACATCATACTGGATCAAGTTTATTGCCAAGTGGGTTAGTGAAAATTTTGGACCCAAATTTCCCACCCATGACTAAGGTAACTAGTTTTATTGTATTTCTCGTTTTTAGATATGCGTATCTATTTACCTTTTATCTAGTTTACCTTTCCTGCCTAGTATTACATGTGTTATGTACTTTTGTTTAAAATCATGCATACTAGGTAAATCACATGGTAGGATTGCTTGCTTTTAATTCTTACACTTAAGCAAACCTACATGGCTTAAAATATTTAGTTAAAGCACAGCACATAGCTTCTATATCACTCCATAGTAAATGATGCATAAATTGAAAATTTTGATTTCTACAAAGTGTATCATTTAACTTATATGTGCCAAAGTTTGGATTATGGATAATTTGCCCCTCTTGATATCAAATCAAAGTGCATGTCTCCTACAAGTATTCAAAACTTGTATGCACACCTTTAGGGGGAGGTTACTCGATAATCTAACACCTTGAGACTAACACCTTTTCAAGTCTATTTCATGTGATAGTCTCATTGTAAGGAAAATGAAGTCCCCGGAGAAAGACAACAATCTTCCACTGCAAAATCTCCAAGAACTCTCATGTCTCTCAAGCTCGCCATTGATCTTCAATTGGTATCTTTTGAGACTACATTCAGTATCATTTACATGTCTTCTCCAATATTTGATTAGACTATATTTCATATCATATGCTTCCATGTTGCAAAAATGCATAAGTAGTTAACTCATATTCTGTTACCTATGCATAAGGGAAGTTAGTCTTTTCAAATCATGTCTTGCACCTCTAATTTTCACATGCTTTTTCCTAAGTAGAGGATCTCTGTCAGGGGGAGTATTTCTTCATCTCTAAAAAGAGGGAGAAACTTCTTTCTAAAGAGAACACTCATTTAGGGGGAGTAATCTTTTGAGGACTCCTTCAAGTGGTATCATTCACACATTTTAATTTAATATCCTTCTAGTGATATCATTTGATACAATTCTTGATGAGGGCAAGCTTTTATTTACTTCCTACATGCTTTTAATGTCTTCCTTTTCGGTGGTTGATGCCAAAGAGGGAGAAGTTTAGGGACCAAAGCAATGAAAACTATATCAAACACCAAATACCACCAATTTAAAATTTTATATCTACAAATGGCTTTTTTAAGTGGTTTTGGTTATTTGGTCCAAAAATAGGAAGTAAGTGAATTATGGAGTTAGGGGGAGGCTTAAGTCCATAATATCACATTGTGGGGACAATCATGCATCTTAGCAAGTAGATTGCATATTTTCACTCAAATACTTGTATTATTTGCTTGCTTTGGTTGTGTTGTCATCAATCACCAAAAAGGGGGAGATTGTAAGGAAAATGGACCCCGGGCCTTTTGGCTAATTGAGTTTTGGTGTTTGATGAACAACACAATCCGTGAACTAATAAGTTTTCTAGTGTTTGTGTTTGTAGTTCACAGGATGCGAAGAGAATTGGACCAAGGCAATGAGGATGCAACACCTCAAAAGAAGACATAAAAAGATGCATAGGAGTCCAATACTCAAGAACAAAGAAGCCCGAAGAAATCAGCGAAGAAATCCAAAGATAAGGGCTGTCAGCCAGCGCCTGGTGGCGCACCGGACATCGGTGTCCGGTGTGCACCGGACTGTCCGGTGAGGAATCAGACAGTCTGCGCAGAGAGGCCGCAGACAGGCGCTCTCTGGCTGTAGCACCGGACTGTCCGGTGTGCCAACGGGTAGACGGCAACGGTCGAATCCAACGGTCGGATCCAACGGTCGACTGCTACAGGCGCCAACGGTCGGCTGACGTGGCGTGCACCGGACATGCTACAGTGCAGTGTCCGGTGTGCACCGGACTATCTGGTGCACCCGTCGACGGCTAGTTGGGGGCTTGGAGGCTATAAATACCACCCCAACCGGCCATTCTCAAGTGTGAGAGCCCAAGCAACATACCAATACACATAGTGCATATTTCCAAGAGCTCAAACACCCAAGTGCTTAATAGAATCACTCGGTGATTAGCGTAGGTGCTTTGCGAAGTGCTTAGGTTAGTTAGACCACTTTAGCGCTTGCTCTAGGTGAATCCTAGTTAGTTGAGTGAGTTTTGTAAAACCACACAACCCCTCGGCCCTTGCGTGAGCCGTTGTAATTGTACCGAGTGGGGCGAGAGTCTTGCGAGACCGTGACAACCGCGTTTGTGTCACGGCCGCCACCGTGTACCGGAGGGAACGAGGCTCGCGGCGTTTCGGCCGGAAGCTCGATAGTGGAGACGGCGGGGAGCGTCCGAGAGGAGCCGGAAGCGGAGCACCACTTGCGCGTGGAGAAGGCCCGCGGCTCTCTACGGAGTTACTCGACCGTGGTGCTTGGCCCTCACGTGGGCTTCCCTTTGCGTAGGGGCACCAACGAGGATTAGTCGGGACCTTGCGTGGTTCCGGATACCTCGGTAAAAATACCGGCGTCATCCACGAGAGTTTGCTTCTCTACTTAGCTCTTTACATTCCGCATTTATATTAAGCATTTAAGTTTCAATCTTGTAGTCATACTTATTTAGTATAGATTGAAACTTAGCCTTTGCGGTAGAGATAGCAACACTTAGACAAAACCTAGTTTGCACATTCTAGTTTTGATTATTTGCATAGGTTTTGCTCTAGGGATTTATTTGTGGCCTAGTTAAGTAAAAGTTTTAGAAGTCCTAATTCACCCCCCCCCTCTTAGGCGTCACCCGTTTCCTACAGTAAGTATGAACCAGCAAAGAGAAGACCATGCACACCTTGTATCTATCCTAACAACAGTTTATAGGTTCATATATGACCATATAGGTAAGTACAAAAACCTGATATCCCCTGTTACTCATAGCAGAAATCACAGGGTATCATATGTAGCTCAGGACACCCAAACAAAGATATGTGTAGCATGTTGCCTTAAAAAGGTCTAAACAATAGACACGATAATTTTGCCTACATACTACAGTATTGCACGTTGGCTTTGATAGGGTCTAAACAGCAAACAAGATAGTTAGTGAACAACATTACATAAAACAGGTTCTCACAAAACACAGATCTCGAGTTTGATAACAAGCTAGCAATATTTATCATTTAGATGTTCTAGAGCATTAGTTGATTGATAAAGTCAGCATCAAAGCACAAGGTCATAATGTTTCATGTTGAACTAAGAACTTTCAACTTCCACGAAGCTTCTGTGCAGCCACAACATTCTTGTCTCAGCACGCGAGCATATTACAAGAGACAAGATGATGTTGCCACAGCTAGGCAAACTCCCTTGCGGCCATAGATGGGGGCCTCCTCTCCTCTGGTAAACCGTGGTTGCACAGAAACCGACACGGAACAACACCTGCAGTACAAACGAGTTGGGAAATAGAGAAACATAGTGTCCTACCAACTCAGAAGTTGGTTTTCCAACCTAGACTTTGAAACTAATCTATATTGCACCACATTCAGTAATTAACTTAGGCCTTAAGTAGCATAATTAATACAAAGGATAAATTTGCTAATGCAGCAGCTGAAGCAATATTAAGCATCATGAACTCCTTATAAAAGATGCAACCCTTCTAGCTAAAGTATCAAAATGTTGGAACAACAAACCATTTGTCTAGCATACAGATGCATTTATCCCAATAGAAAAGAAGCAGAACCTACATATATCCATTAAGCAGCAGATGCAACCTGACTACATGGAGTTTTAAAACATAAAACAGGAAAACCAAAAGAAAACGACTAAAGTTTGTTTATCTAATTCTAAAATTTCAGGAATGATGTAACATTATATTAGAACATACAAACTTCGATTCAATTTTATGACATATAAACAATATCACCAAATTTTAGCAATGATGTAACTTAGTTAGGCTTACGAATGGAATAATACAAATGAGCAGTAAAATAACTTAGTTAAGGCTACAACCTTTAATGCATAGAGCATGACCTCCTTCACTTTTTTCGTAGGCAAGTTTGGCAAATGAATTGCAGAAAATAAGGGAACAGAACTGTAATTCCAAGAGTGAAAAGTGTTGACCCATGTTGGCCATTGTTTTATTTGCTAAAAAGGTATGATGATCTATTCTGCAGTTCATGACATCGATTTGGGTAACATGTGTTCACCTCTTTTGCTACATCTTCATAGTGTTGAAGTTCGGAGTTCATGAGTTGGGTTGTTCTATTTCTTGGGTTTATCTATGTGTGGTATAAATTCATGACCCTAGCCCATCTGATGCTCAAGTAGAATCAGGCTAGGTTGGGTTGCCTACAATTAGGCCTACTTCTTTATTTGAGTTTGTGTACATTAGATTATATTGGGATGCGTCAAGAGAAGCCTTTTGCTGATATAGTGATCCAGAGGATATTTGTCAACATATTCAAGTGGAAAGAATTTTGATGTCCCTCGATGACTCTCCTACGAGTGATGTCAAGCTTGAGTTCTAGAATATTAGGAAGATCGATGACATATATGAAGAACAATTTTCATGCATCCAAAATAGAAGGGCATGATTCTGACTATAAGAAGAGCTAGGTGGTGATCACCTTATACAATATTCAAACAATTATTCTAAGATATTGATATAATGTTCCCTTAAAATAAAAGGCAAAACTCTATTCACAAGAAACTTCATAGCATGGAAAAGATGGCTAAAAGAGGTACCAGCAAAAATGGTGACATCTATAATTTATCCTTGAATGCAATTGGATGTCAAGAGAGTACCATCATGGAAGAGGATGGTGTATAGAAAGATGCAGAACAACAAGTTGAAGTGGTTTTGGGTGCTATAGTCCAAGCTGTTGATGGAAAGCATGTTGAAGAACAACAAGTTGGATGGTATTATAAAGCTTGGCTACCATAGAATTTGTTGTACTTAAGTTCTTAAATTTGACATAGAGAACATTAATTTAAGAGAAGTTTTCAGTTAGGCTGGCTATAGACTCCCTCTGTTCCAAATGAAAGTTGTTCTTATAAGAATACAACACACACATACGCAACAGCAGTGCCAAAAATGAAAAAGCAAACTAACTTTTGAGGACACTAAATTAGAAATCACTATACGTTAGAAGTTTGCAAACATACATTCTACGTAAATTGCAGAGAAGTATATGCATCACCTGCAAATTACCTAGAATCTTGTCAAACCAAATGGAGTACGATTATACAAATCACTCTTTTCTGCACTCTTGGATAGTAACACCGATAAAGCAAGTACCTTCATAGCAGTAAAATAAGCCCACTTAAAAGATGAGATATAGCTTCTGATATAAACCATTATCTCTAAATCACATAAAAAAGAATTGCCTCTGATATAAATCACAGTATAGGAGTAGATATTACTATTTCGGCATGAACTCAAACAAACATTAATAACTTCCTAAGCAACATTTCATTTGCAATTTAGACATAAATGGCCAAATTCATTTGTAGCTCTCCTACATGTAGAACAATAATAAAAATACATTTGATCAACATTCGACATAGCACGCGTGATCTTTATATACTAATATTAAGGAGGAGGTCGCAAAACACAAACTACATATTCTATCTTTCTTTTTTAGCTAATCAAGGAGTACGTTTGGAAAAGCATAAATCTTAGATTGTTGTCAGAGATGCGATGAAGAAGGGTACCATTTTTTGGGTAATCGTACCTATTTTGGTAGAAGTTGTAGGCTGTGGGAAGGAGTTTGTGATGGTTCCAAGCTCTGAGGTGACTTGCAATATCAGGAATGAATAGATCAAATTTGTGCCGAGGATTCATGGGAAAAACAAAAAAATAATGTTGTGTCAATGTAGTATGACCAGAATAAAAATGTAAGGTGTTGCCTTTTTAAAGAAACATACAACAAATGTGTTTGTTGGTTTATTAGCATGCATAGTCTTTAAGTAAGCAACTGAAAAATTATGAGTAATCCTTGGTTTTTGTACATATATCGGTATTTGTACAGATAGACTCGATCGTCAAGCTCAACTTTTTGTATGTGTGTCAATGTAGTATGAATAGTTACGTTGTTTAACAGTAAACGACCTGGGAGGGGTGCCAGGCGTTTAAGTTAGTTGATCATACCTGTTAACGTCATTGTCAGTATCATAATATTTGAAAGATTGAAGATGTATCCTTCGAGCGTGAAGAGGCTGCATGCATAACCAGTTGTGAAGCACATTAGCAAGTGCTTATTAATATATGCAAACAAACTTTGGTAGCATATATCAACGTGTGTGCATAGTTGGGATAATATACAAAATACCATATATTTATTATACCAAACTATCTTGTAACAGGTTTGTATATTGTGCTAATAAATATAACGTCGAAACATACAACTAAAAAACAGATAAACAATCGAATGCATGAGTGGATTGTGTGCATATGAAGAGTCCAATTGGAGTACTGCCGCTCCATCTCAATAATCTTGTGTTTCATGACCTGTACTTCTAGGGCTAGTTGCTCCTATCTTTATTTATATCCTGTCTTTTGGACATTAATAATTAATTGCAATGGAAGAGGCTTGAGAAGATGTAGCACATAATATAACTACCATCAAGAATAGAGGAAACTGGAAGCAACTTAAGATCAAATTTGTGTTCTGCCTTTGTGTTCAAAAATATATACTGGTAATGTAATATTTCTATTAAAATTGAACAAATGATTCATAGAGAACAATTGGAGGCAGTTGTCTTGCCTCAATTTCTAGACTACGGGCCTCCTCTTTTCTGGCTTCTTACCTAGCACTTCTTTGCACCTCGTAGATAATCGCAACAATAACGACCTGAGAAATTATGTGAGTCCGCATGCGAGTTTTTTTATACCATTGCTCTCTGATACCGCATCAACAGAATTAGGATACTACAATTCAACTATTCAATGAATGCAGAAAAAGCCTTCGTAGCAATACAACACTTCACAGAGCTGACAGAACAAATAGCTAGGCATTGACGCTCACATAGAATATGGCAAACTCACTACTACATTCAAACTCATCCATACATACAACTTTTTAATTCAGTGCAACATGTTTTGTGTTGCTTGCGCCTGGCTGTAGCACAAACAACTATCGATTGGCTGAGACAGTGGCATAAGGTAAGGAACATGCTAGTGGGAGATCCAAATGAATCGTAACATGTTTGTGTGGAGGGAAAGAAAGCACACATAGGACATTCATGGCCAGATGATGTCACACATGCGACATCAGGGAACCAATACCCACGGATTTTGCCCCATTCCTTATGTCTCTTATCAGATCAGTTGCTCAATCACTGCGTGAAGAAGTGAGAACAAACCGGGGTCAAATGCAAGGGACGTTGGGGGTCGAAGCAGACGTCACGACAGGGAGGATTGCGATGTGTGTGGCAGGACGGTTGGGCTGATGAAGTTACCAATGAAAGATGGCCATGCGAGGATTGTGGGTCATTCCGCGCGTGGGGCACGTGGCTTAAGGGTGGGATTCGCCTCAGTGTCTCACGCGCGATGACGGTTCAGCAACGGTGGACATTTGTGGTGGCTGCAAGCCAGATCGAGCCTGCAACACCTGGCACCCAGCGATACGCTGCTGGTATGGCTGTTGTCTGAACGCACACGACTTTGAGGGGACGAGGGGGATGCGGCTTCTGGCAGCGTGGGGATCGGCGAGAAGAAGCTAAGCTACAGCGAGGGCGTCGCCGCCGCGGTTGAGTGGGACGTGGCAAGCAGAGCACGAGGATTAGGTAGGAGCAAACCTAGCATGGAGTAACTTTCACATTGAAGGGCGTGTTGTGGAGAAGAATGGCATGTACCTGTTCGAAGCATGGAACCAGACGGAACCCGACAGGCACGCGGAGGACGGGTCACCGCCGTTGCGGTCGCCGCAGCCGCGCGACGCGACGAACTTCCTCCCACCGCGCTACGGCCTGGCGGCAGCGGCCCCGTGCCAGCAGTGCCAGCGTCGGCACCACGGCGAGCGCCACCAGCGCCAGTACCAGGGCTGCCGCCGAGGACGACTCTGCCTCCTCCTCCATTAGCACACGGACGACTCCAAGGGTAGGGCTAGGGTAGGGTTTACAGGGGCGATCAGAGAGAGGTAGGGTTGAGTAGGTTTATGGGCGCGCTGGAGAGGGAGGGTTGTCGTCGTTGCACGTGGTGGAGAGGTAGGGGTGCCACCGCCACACATGGGAGAGGGAGGGGCGCCGTCGCCTCGTGTGGTGGAGAGGGAGGTGGCCGCGTCGTTGCTTCGTTTGCGGAGAATGGCAGGCAGGGAGAGAGACGTGGGATGGGGACACGACCATCGCGCGGGGGTGGCCGGGTGGGGCAGTGCTGATCGGCGTGAATAAAAGAACGGACGGTGTAGATTAACATGCGGCAGAACCAGAGAGAGGCAGAACCAAGGAGGCAGACTACTATTGCTTACTTAATAAGTAGTAGAGATATATCGACGAGTTTGACCGCACTCGCCCTCAGCTTGCTTCTTCGATCTTCCATTATTCCTCCATCCTGCATGTTCCCGGCCTATCCCTGCCTAGAGCTATCTACCCTGCAACCTGCATCTGCATGCAAATAAAGGGTCCGCTACTACGCCCCCTTCAATTCCTTCCTGCTCCTGCTCGTCGTAAAGCACTAAGGCTATCCGCAACCGTTACCTCTAAATTTTTCCCCCTATATCACTTTTTCCCCCTATTTCCCTCCCTATTTTTTCATCTTCCGCAGCGGTTCCCCCTAAATACTCCCCCTATACCCCACTACAACCATAAAATATCATTTTCTATACCTACTTTTTATCCACTATCAATTTTTCATCCACTAATAATTCATTGCGGGCCCACAACACAGTGCCAAACAGTGCAAGGGCGCATGAACAGTGAACCGCTAGGAGTGGAGGGAGAGAGAAGCGCTCCCCTCAGTAGGGGGCTCCGTAGAGGCAGGTGCTGCACCGTTGTTGTGACCCTAAATTGCTACAGGATTAGAGGAGGGGAGGTGTAGAGTGAAGCGTTGCAACCAGTCTAAAGCCATCCGCTTGCTAGTTCCTACTGTACCAGCAAAGCAACAAATGCTGCAGCAGGGTGGGTGTGTGCATGACACGATGGGAGCGAGACTAACGGTGTAGCTAGCCTTGTGGTGGCTATATAGATCTCTGCACCTCATCTTTCATCTTACTTATCTCTCTTACTAATTTTCCTTTTTATATCTAAGCCACCTCTAATCTTTATTCCGTTTCCCCTCTTTCTTTTACCTTAAACATCCAGATCAACTACTCCAACTGTTCTCTAAACAACTCCCTACACCTTAAATTTAAGAAGCGAGTAGAAACAAATGCTTGTCCAATTAACATAAGGATGATAGGATGGTCGAGATGCTTGATGCTATGTGGCCAAAGTTTGAACTAAAATATAAGGATTAACCTATGTTATGTTCAAAAGTTTTTCGATCTCCTGGAAGCCTTGGAAGAATTATTGCACCAATACATGACATGGGGGTATAAAACGGTTAAGACTTTAAAAACTAATTATATATATAAAAAGACTTATGTGATATGGATGATGTATTTGATGGATATATGTGATGTTAATGATATATGTGATGGATATGTGATGTTGTATTTGCACTAATATAATTGATGTGAATGTACGTGTCCGTGAATATATTGGATGGATATATATATTTTTTGTTGTAATTGGATGTATATAATTGCTGTTGATGGATGCAAAGAATTAACCTACAACTGCTCAGGCTAATTTCTGTCAAACTTTGGTCAATCGATAGAAACTAGTCAGGCTAGTTTTTGTCAATTGGCCGTAGCTGAATCAACGAGGCTGATTTTTGCTGGCCAGCCGCCATAGCCGACATAAATTAAAAAAGATATTTTTTCTGCCTTGCTCACGGAAGTAGATAGAAATTTTCATTGGTCCGCCATAGCTAAGTTAGGCAAATTTGACGATCTTAAAACCGACTGCCTGGTGCTCTTATTAGATTCTTTATCTAGAGAATGACTAGTTAGTTGTCTATGGTTTCTATATGATATCATATAGTTAGACATTGTTCAAATGAGATATTTATTTAAACACGATTATATTTTTCATTTTCTAATTATTGGTATATGTATATATTTACTGTATCTTTCCATAGTCGTAGTACTAGACTCTGGCGGTTTATTTAGTCGTAGTTCTCAATGAACTGATTGACGTTCTGTTCTTCTGTGTCGTCAGGTGTGTTGCTACAGTAATTTGGTTGGTAGAATAATGAGCCAATCACCGAACGCAATTGTTCGTTCGAGCAGCAGCATCGTCTGCATATGCGTTGGGCACTCTTAAATCCTGATCAAGCGATCTAACGTGCTGAGGTCATTGGTTTCACTGTACTATACATATATGATCGAGCAGATTCATCACGCGATTCCCGGAGTGGTGGATTCTAATACCAGGACACCGTCTGAAATTGAAGAAGTGACTGAAGGAAGTCCGGATGATGCGCAGGGAGAGCCAAATTTATGCTGCCATCTACATAGACCTTCGATAACTGTAAAAAGAAAACAGAGAGATTATATATTTAAAACGAAAAAACACATTGCACCAGCCGGGAATCGAACCCGGGTCTGTACCGTGGCAGGGTACTATTCTACCACTAGACCACTGGTGCGCTTGATGTCTGCCTTGTCTTGTACGCATATATGGTGTTTGTATCTGAATTCTTATATGTAGACAACTTAGCAGCTGGAGTACGTATACGCGCAAATGGGCAACTGAGCTTCCCTAATCTGGTCGGTGTCGCTCTACAGAACCACTACGCGTTGCAGAACTATTGTGCTCCTGACGGCGGCGGCGCGAGCGGCGGGGTGCGCGCGACGATCTGCTCCAGCGAGAAGGGTGGCGCGCTGGCCCTTGTCGACGGAGATGTCGTGGAGAAGCGGGAGCGAGTCGCCGACGATGGCAGCAACGCAGCAGCAGGGCAGGGTGCCGGTCTTGAGGTCGTCGAGGGTGACGGTGCGTGAGGTATCGGACGTACGGGGAGGAGAGGTGGCGGAGGATGTGCTCAAAGAGGACGTCGACTCGCAGGGGAGCGCGGCCGGTGATTGACTCGAGACTCGAGAGCACTGGCGGGGAATGGCCGAGCGGTGGGAGAGAGGCGGCGACTGAGAAGTGTGATGTGAAGGACAGGGGTCTCGAAGCGTCGCGGCGTCGGACCGTGGCTTCGTGATAAGGAAGCGTGAAACGGTTTTAGGCATCGGATTGCGATCGAATGGCTGGAGAAAAAAAAGAGACGACGTGGATAGACTCGAACGCTGCGTTTATATAGGAAAGGAAAAGTCATCCGTTGAAAAGAAAGGAAAAATAAAAGGCAACGAAGTCACTATCCATTGAAGGCTGGAGGGCCAGCAATTAATGGGCTCCGCGCTAGCCGCTCCCAGCATTCAATCTGGGCTCTGACTTGAGCCCAGGTCAGACACATCATATACTCTACCTACTGCTGCGCTGTGCTGTGCATAATAAAAACAAAATAGCAGCAGGGACCAGCCGACCAGGCACCCGGCCAAGGAAGGCCCGCCCAGGCCCAGCCGAGCCCGAGCTCCACTTCTCCTCGTGCCGTGGCAGTGCAGTGTGCAGCTGTGCGGAAGCGGAATGTTCATGACAGAAAAAGACTGTTTCGTGCCATCCTGGAGTGATGGGCGGCAGGGACGGACAGTTAGGTGGCAGCCACACCTGCATGCACTCATGTATTTATTTATAATTTTTATAGTATAGTATCTATTTATAAACCTATGGGTCTGCTATTTCCTTCCTCCTCCAATTCTCCTCGTGAGTCGTAACGTCTCACTAGCTAACTAGTGGGCCACACTCCAGAAAGATGAAGTGAAATTGATATAATCGCTCTGACTCTATCCTAGTTATTGTATGTGTTCTTTATATGTGTTTATATTTATCATCATTTAGGTAAATATAGATATAAAAATTAAGAGTTAAAATAAATACTATCTTAGGACGGAGAAAATAGTATTTTATTTAGACATAGCACAAGAGCCAAAATGGCCCTGCTAATTAGTAATTAGTACCGTATCTGTGTACCATTGGAGAAGTTAAGGTTAGTACTCCAGGAGCCCAGGATTATTCCGACCTTAGGTATTCCTTTGTCAGTGCCTCACGAGGAAGATAAGAGTAGTATGCATGGGAGTTGTTAGACTGACCACATTTACTGGGATTTCCCACTCCAATATACGTGTGACCGCTAAAGTTTAATTTGGGATCCATCAAGTTCCATTCTACGAGACGAGACCAAGAAAACATCAAAAACGTTTACACTGACCTCATCTGAACGCGTTTTGTTTTCTGCGAAACTGGCTGTTCTCAAAGTTCTTTTTAAACTAGCTCTCACCGTCTCCTCACGTCTTCAAATATCACGGATCCTGCTCCTGCGTGGTCCATGTGGGCGTCGTCCCAAGTACGGCCTCCCAGGGACCATTATGGCTAGCTGCCCGTTGACATCTCCTGTAGCCGCGCACGTCCCGTTCGGACATTTACACCAGTGTGGATACTGTTCCGTTTGAAAAGATTGACGCATCATATAAACAGTACAGGGGATGCAAATTGCAATGTACTAATAATGATGGCATTACCACCGACCCACCCAGCGAAGCAACGCACCGGATAATTCACTTAAGCTTTCGACATTGCTTCACATAAAATGGCTGACATGGAGATGGTTAACCGAAAATTTGTAGTTCAGGTTTTCATTTTTTTTAAAAAAGACTAGTTTCTGAAAAATGACAACCCAAATTATGTTTAGAAAAGGAAAAACCGAACGTATGTTTAATTATATAATTCGGTTCGGTTTTTGGTTTAATCTAAAAAACCGAGCTAGGCTTTTCAAGTTTGCATTTGCTGCATGTGAATACACGGCACGACGTCCTAGCAACTCAACACTTTGCACTCAACTATATGCCTACTATATCAGTTGCCACTTATAAGCCATCGTCCACCGGTGATTGACTGACCGGTGCTGCATACAAGAAAATATACTGTTTTGCATAAAACGAACAACAACATGGCGAGGAAGGGGGCTGGATCATGACAAGCCAATGTTGCATACAAGGAAGGGGGCCAGATCACGACGAGCTGATCAAACTTGGTCAATGACATTTGGTCCAATAAAGATAGTGCTAAAAATTTGCCGATCAAACTTGGTCAAAGAAAAGTCAAACGAATTGTAATTTAGGATAGATGGAGTAATTGATTGGTACGTTTGGGATTCGAAAAAAAATGCTTCGTAAGCATAATATATGTCCCCTGCTGTTCTGCTGGGCCGAAACCTGGGAGGAGTGGATGGGCCATGCAAATAATAGTAAGCGTCTAGGAGGCTCGGGCCCCAGATTGAGCTGGGCGCCTAGGCCACTGATACGGCCACCTTCATGCACAACGGCCTACAAACCTGCTGAGTCGACTCGACTACTGCTCATCCACAATTCCAAAGCCATTTTGAAAGACACTAGCTGTTGGACCATTGCAAATCCTAGAAAGCTCTTTCTTTTTTTATTGTTTGGAAAAAAAAGATACCAGGAAGAAGACTTGAAGAAACAAACTGTCAGGTATAGGATCCCAACAACCTGACGGAACGGAACCATGCATGCATCTCTACCGTACCTGAACCTGAGGAGCAGCCGCTTGCATCAGGGTCCGGTCCAGCCAGCGCTCCTGCTCCTGCCAGGCTTGCAGCTTGCTATGTGGGTCTCTATCTCTAGCATGATACCATCCATGCAGCGCTGCAGGCAGCATGCATGCGCGTTGTCAGATGGATATGCTTCCATGAAGTACTCGGTAACCGAACTGTACTTACGCTTACTATGATGTGCAGTGCAGCTGGTCCCTTGTATCTGTTTCTTAGTATGACTTTTCAACTCATCCGGCCTCGTCCAGCTTTTTTCTCCAGGCAAGGTGAAGATTCCTAGCTAGCTCGGTCCTAATCGCGAAGGACAAGTACTGCGTCTAGTCTGTGCAGTATATTGTCATCCATGTTCCATGAACCTAATAACGTTAATAGATTAATTACCGAGGTTTAGGTTTAATATGTTAACGTTTAAATATGGTTAGATGGTGGATATATATATAGTAGATATATATATATATATATATATATGCAGCTAGCTCCTGCTTGCAGTCTGATATATGAGAAGTGATAATTAATGTCACTTCACCTTCACTTGTGTTTGTTAGCGTCTAGGACTCTGTTTTTTTGTGTGTGTGACTTGAGTTGGCAGTCGGACTCGGAGGCACATCCCACGCGCTAGCTCCGAGTCCGAGCCAGAAAACGAGATTAAGACATGAACATTATATACTGTATATAGTCAACGTCTAACGAAGCAGACAGGAGAAAAACACGAGGCTGAAATTTTAGCGAGAATAATCAAGCAGTAGTAACAGCTACTCACATATATATACTAGCTTAGGTGAAATTTCCCGCCGGTAGGGTGTTAGCTGAACTTGAAGCTGGCCGGCATGTCATGGCCATGGGCGGCCATAGCACGCAGCCTCATCATGCATATGCGAGGACTGATATGGCAGTTGCGGCAGAGATGGCGTGCAGCGCAGATGCCTCCTCCTCCTCCAGCGCGCGATCTCGAGGAAAGGAAATTGCTGCACCGGCCGGCCGGCCAGCCAGAGCCAGCCAGCGAAGGTCATCGGCTAGCTAGGAGACTTGGACATTGGACCAGCTAGCTAGCATGCACAGGCAGCACAGCAGGCGGTCGCGTCAGCAAGGCAGTTGCCGATATCGGGAGGAATATTGCCCGTAGGCGATGGCCGATAATGCAATGGGTGTGTCGCGGCGCCACCTGCGATGAGCCGAGTGTGTCTCTGCCTGCAGCTGGATCTGGACTGGAGCATGGAAACAAATCGTATAGCTTTTTCAGGAGATCTTCTGATCGAGAGCTCCCGCCCCGGCCCCCCTGCTGTGATGAAGCTAGTACGTACTGGGCGGCACCTCATCATTGCTAGCTCTCTTGCTCTACATGTAAACAACAACTCACGCAAGTTCAGAAGAGCTATAGCTGGCTTATACTAGATGGAAATAAGAATCAGAGCAACAAAATGTCAACTTTGGCAAGATAGATGTGCATGATGGGTGTTCATCGATCAGTTAGCTAGGGGAGCTGTACTGTGTGTGCTCGATCTCGACATCTCGTAACGTAAGATCAATGCATGGCCCCGGCCGTATCATCAGTAAGACTTTTCAGAACAGTACATATATATTTGATCAACCTGTGCAGCAAGGTGACATGGTGCGTGTGCCCATCTGATGAAGCCTGAGAAACTCTGAATCCAAAGAGATCTTGCTGGGCCAATGGAGTATATGCACACATCTCGCGCGCTGTACGGTGTCTGTCTCTACTCTCTACTATACTCTGTACTATATGCAATGTGAGAGAAGCTAAGAAGTGGTCAGTCTTCCCTCCATACATGAGGGATGTGGACGGCCGGCGGGCGCAGCACCTGAAAGTGGAAAAGTTCCTGCTCCGTATGCATGTAACAGTAATTTGCCTCTGTCGTCGTGCTATACATTACCAGGGTCCAGGTCGGTGCGTGCAGGTGGCGTGGTAACGATTGCCAAATTAAAGAAGACAAATTCAGTGCCAAGAAAAGAAGGTCAGCAATGGCTTTATTTCTTCAACTTTTGACCCGATAATAGCTATAGCATATACACGTACGTTTTGTGATGCCTGCATGCACAAATGTTCACAGAACACGTCTCAAAAAGATCGATCTCAGCGCATGATGGATCGGAGCTAGCTAGCATTGTGGTTACAATCAAAAAGATGACCAGCAGGGACAAATAAAGTTTCGATTATTGACTGACAGCATGCATTCGTACGTACACAGCTTGACACAGATAGTAATGCACTCTCCTCTCACGGCGGGCCGGCAGAGGCACCTAGTCAACCCTAAGATAAGACTGCCTAGCATGACCTCGTCGCCGGCATGCAGACCGATCATGCATGCATGCGCTGTTTCCACAGACCGTACGTTGCTTGCAGACACTGAGACGACGACGACGAAGGTCAATCAAAACGAAATAAGTGATAGTAAATGCACGACGATAATCTAGGTGATGGCCGGCCGGTTACAAACCAGCGACTCGCTCCCCTCTAACTCTAACAAGGCCGTGCCCGTGCGTGCATATGCATGTGGCCGGGACCGTGGTTGTTGCATGCATGGTACGTATAGCGCAGCAGGCTGATGCTGGATCTAGAGGTTGTGCGCGGCGAAGAAGGCCTCCACGTCGTCGCCGGTGTAGTAGTCCCTGCGCCGCTGCTGCTGCGCGACCACGCCGCCGGCGGCGGGGGCGCCCCGCCTCTTCCGTGGCGCGGCGGGGCAGTCCCCGCCGCCAGCGCGTCGACCGGCCGCCTGCCCGTTGGCAGCGTCGGGCGTCCTGCACCCGGCCGCCGCCGCGTCGCCGTCGACGACCTTCCTGCCGTCCGCATCGCCGCCGCGCCACTGCTCCAGCGGGAGACCCATATGCCGGCCGCGCGCGTGACGACGACTGCGCTACCTGCTGATCGACGACGATATATGGGACCGTTAGTTACTTGTGGGAACTCAAGTAACGTTTGCTAGTAACGTACGTTGCTGAGCAGTGAGCACTATATTATTATGCTATAGTAACGTTGCTGGATGGGTGGGACTGGTGGGGGAGCGGACGCGGGGGGTTTTATAGCGCTAGCCCGCGCGCGCGCTAACGTACCAACTGCAGGGGAGGAGAACGTGGTTGCAGCGCTGACCGCCGGGCGGATCGGCTGGGGATACATACATGCATGCTACGGTTGGTGGGGCCGGCTGCCCAGGGTACCGCGCGTCTCGACTAGAGTCGCCCAAGAACGTCACCGCCTCATCTGAGTCGCCTGAGCACGTCGACGCCTTCTCTCACCTCCCCAGGTGAGGGGTCAACCGCCTCCGCTCGCATCCACTGCTGCTATCCATTGGCTCTCGTTCAGTTTCTCATAGATCTAGGGAAGAAAGGACGTCTCTGCCTCTCGTAGCCTTGTAGCCGTAGTCGTAGTACTCCTTACTGCCGACGAACGCCTTGAGCAGAGCTCCCCAAGGGCCTCTAGCGCCTGGTCCCGATGGTTCCCCGACACGGCATCCTGGAGCCTGTTTTGGATCCAACAAAAGGGCTTTGATCGCTATCAAGGATGTCAAAGGGAACCCTACGGAGTTTTCAGGCGTGTTGGGTCATGGATCTTCATATGGTGTTGGTATCAAAGCTTCGGTTGGTAAGGGGAGAGTACATTGTTGATCATGCACAATGCTGGTACTGGAACTATTTTCTTCAGATTTGGTGAGAGATTTTGAGTATGCAACATTCCGCCACTGCGGAAGGCACTTCTGAGGCACTCTGTTTAGCGATGCTCGTGGAGTGTGATAGCACTCAATCGGCACTAGAGCTTGTGAGAATTGGTGTAACGTGGTGCCTTCTCAGGTCCACGGTTGCGTGTTATATAAGCACAAGGAAAAGCCCCTCGGCGGTGGCATGTACACAAGTATGGATACAACAATGATGGAAGGAGGATCCTGTAATCAAGGATCACTTCCCATCTACAATACACGCATAGCAGATATTCATACCATCTAACACTCCTCCTCAATCTCAGCCACTTACAAGGTTGAGATTGGTCCTAAACTGTCGAAGCTTTGCAGCGGTGATAGCCTTAGTGAACCCATCTGCCAACTGATCACTGGAGTTGATGAACCGGATGTCCAAAAGCTTCTGTGCCACTCGTTCTCTGACGAAATGGAAATCTATCTCTATATGTTTTGTTCTAGCATGGAACACAGGATTGGCCGACAGGTATTTTGCCCCCAGGTTATCACACCACAATCTAGCAGCCCGTGGATGTGTTACCTTGAGTTCAGTTAGAAGTTTCTGAACCCACATCATCTCTGCTGTGGCATTTGCCAAAGCTTTGTATTCAGCTTCCGTACTAGACCTTGATACTGTGGCTTGTTTCCTGGCGGTCCAAGACACAAGGTTACCACCAAGAAACACAGCGAATCCTCCTGTGGACCGCCTATCATCTAGGCAACCCGCCCAATCAGCATCTGAAAAAGCACTTATCATCATGGACTGTGATCTCCTGATCTTAAGCCCATAGTTCTTTGTCCCACTAACATACCTCAGGATCCTCTTGACCGCGCTCCAGTGAGTTGTAGTTGGAGCATGCAAGTACTGGCACACCTTGTTGACAGAAAAAGATATGTCCGGCCTTGTTAGTGTTAAGTACTGCAGTGCCCCAACTACGCTTCTATAGCGTGTAGCATCCTCCGGCCCAAGAGCAGAACCATCCGTCAGTCTCAGCTTCTCGGACACAGCAAGAGGTGTATCAACACTTTTGGCCTTGTCCATTCCAGTTCTGGACAAAACATCTGCTGCATATCTTCCCTGTGAAAGCACAAGACCATCGTTTCTCCTCCTCACTTCTATTCCAAGGAAATAATGCAAATCACCTAGATCCTTCAACGCAAAGTCCTTCTGCAGATCCTTGAGCAATGCTGCGGTAGCCTTGGGAGAGGAGCTAGCAACTATAATATCGTCGACATATACCAATATATAAATGGTGTACTCACCCCGACTATAATAGAACAAAGAGGTGTCAGCTTTGGAAAGAAGAAATCCCAATTCTTGGAGTCTCTTGCACAATCTGGCATACCAAGCCCTCGGTGCTTGCTTCAGCCCATAGAGAGCTTTGTCCAACTTGCAAACATAGTTTGGGTGACTCGTGTCTTCATAGCCAGGAGGTTGTTGCATGTATACTTCTTCTTCTAGATACCCATGGAGAAAAGCATTCTGGACATCAAGTTGCTGAAGGGACCAATTTCTTGACACTGCAACAGACAAGATCAGCCGTATAGTAGCAGCTTTCACAACTGGGCTGAACGTGTCTTCATAATCGATGCCATAGCGTTGTTTAAAACCCTTAGCAACCAGCCGAGCTTTGTATCTGTCTATGGTGCCATCAGCCTTGCGTTTCACTTTGTAAACCCATTTGCATCCAATGACATTTCTCCCCTTGGGCCGAGGAACAAGATGCCATGTCTTGTTTCTCAGCAGTGCTTGATGTTCATTTTCCATGGCTGATGCCCATTTTTGATCTTGAAGTGCTTCTTCTACTGAGCTCGGCTCCTCGGACTGGGCCTGTGCATTCATGCACCAGCGTACCGTACCATCCGTGTACTCCTTGGGCTTCATTATCCCACGTTGGAGCCGAGTGACTGGCCTACTAGAAGTAGCAGCAACAGCTGGATCAACAGGAGTAGTACCAGCAGCTTCCTCTGACGACGAGGCTGCAGGAAGCTCGTCCACAGAAGATGATCCACCCGGCAGGATCACCGTTGAATCCAGCGCCCCCTCGTTGGGATCAGCATGCGGCATCGGAGGTGCTGATTCAAGCGGTGTGGTCGAAGACGTTGTCGCAGACGATCCAACCTGGGGAGGAGGTGACGAGATCCCAGGTTCCAATACCGAAGGAGGTCGCGCCGGGCTGCCCGACACGATCGCAGTTGTAACAGGCGAATCGGCATCGGCCTCCACACTGTCCCTGGTCGGGTGACACAGCCGATAACGCGCGCCACCAGCAGCTTGTTCATGGATTCCTGCAGCGTTGACACCCGTTTTTGTTCCTGCATCATCAACACAAGGTGCATGGCTTGACGACCGGTTAGTAAAGGCAGGAGAAGATAAATGTTGATCACCAATTTTTGCATTCTCAAATTCCGAGGATGGGTTTTTGAGGATATCTGGGAGGAGATCGAGTTCAGCTCGAAGCCGTGCACCTGCATTGGGATGTAAAGAGGCAAAAGGAAAAACCTCTTCATCGAAGACAACATCACGGGATATATAAACTCGCCCTTCCTTTGGATCGAGACATTTGAACCCCTTGTGCATATTGCTATACCCGAGGAACACACATTGTTTGGATCTGAATTCAAGTTTCTTAGAATTATATGGGCGCAAATTTGGCCACACGGCGCAGCCAAAAGTGCGTAGGAAGGTGTATTCCGGTGGACGACCAAAAAGTTTCTCAAAGGGGGTTTTGTTATCAATGATTTTGGACGGCAGGCGATTGATAAGAAAAACTGCAGTGAGAAAGGCTTCATCCCAGAATTTTAAAGGCATAGATGAATGTGCAAGGAGGGTGAGACCCATCTCAACAATGTGCCGATGTTTGCGTTCGGCGGATCCATTTTGTTGGTGCGCATGAGGACAGGAAACATGATGTTCTACACCTATGCGCTTAAAAAAAGAATTGAGTGCTTGATATTCCCCTCCCCAATCTGTTTGGATGGCACGAATTTTTCTATCAAATTGACGTTCAACAAGTTTATGAAAATCTTGAAAACACTGAAATACCTCGGATTTGTGTTTCAACAAATATATCCAAACAAATTTGCTGTGATCATCAATGAAACTCACATAATAATTGTGACGACCAATAGAGTTGGGCGCAGGGCCCCATACATCGGAAAAAATGAGATCCATAGGATGACTCGACACACTAGTGGATCTGGGGTAAGGCAATTGGTGACTTTTGCCTGACTGACATGCATCACACACCCTAGTATTATTTCGATTATGGGAAACAGGAAGTTGATGACGACTTAGGACCTGCTGGATGACCCGAGACGATGCATGGCCCAGCCTGTGGTGCCATAGAGAAGTGGAAGGTTTGCCGGCAGCAAGGGCTTGCTTATTTGGAGACGACTTGGACAGTAGCTTCAAAGGATAGAGCCCCCCTTCACATCTGCCTGTGTGGATAGTTTTCTTCGACACCTGGTCCTTAATGAAAAAGTGGTTGGGATGGAATTCAAGAAAAACATTATTATCACGAGCAAGCCGATTGACAGAACAAAGGTTCTTGTGTGCTTGTGGGACATGAAGGATATTTCGGAGATGAAGATTAGGTGAATGCAAAAAACTGTGACCAACATTAGCAATCTCCATACCTGTCCCGTTTGCAGCATGCACCTGATCACCACCGTGATACTTATCATGGACAGTCAACTTCTCCAACTCGCCGGTGACATGGTCCGTAGCTCCAGTGTCCATGTACCAATTTGTGTCGACACCATATGAACTAATGGCAGCAGCAGCAGTCTTTTGTGGGGGGCCTTGATAAGATGAATCATACCGATTGTAACAGCGGTAGGCCGGGTGTCCCTCCTTGCCACAGACTTGGCAGTAGACGCCCGGTTCAAATCGCCCACCGCTGCGACCTCCTTTGCGGCCACCACGACGGCCTCCACGCCCGCCACCGCGAGCGTTGTTGTTGTAGTTGCCACCACCACGGCCTCCCTTGGAGGCCATGTTCACCGAGGACTGCTGTCCTCCGCCCCTTGCCTCCATGCGCTGCTCAAATGAGACAAGCTGCGCATAGAGCTCGTTCACGGTGATCGGCTCAACTCTCGCCGCTACCGCTGTCACCACTGGATCATACTCCCGATCTAGCCCGGTCAAGATGTAGGAGATGAGTTCCTCATCTTCGAGCTTACCACCGGCAGACGCCATCTCGTCTCCGAGGGCCTTCATTTTCGAGAAGAATTCGCTGATGGAGGACGCGCCCTTGGACGCAGTAGCAAGAGCCATCCTTGTACTGATGATTCGGGCTCTTGATTGTGACGCGTGAAGCGCCTGGATCGCAGTCCATGCCTCCGCCGCGGTAGTCACCGCAGTGATCTGAGATCCGATCTCGCGAGAGAGGGATCCAAGGAGGTAGGAGAGGACTTGCTGATCTTGGGCCACCCACTTCTTGAACTCAGGGTTCAGGATGGGTGCCGCATCGGCCGCCGGCTTCTCATTGTCCGCCTCGGCCTTGGGGGGAATGAACTTCTCCGGCGGCTTCTCCACCGGGTCGATGAACTTTTCCATCTCCGCACCACGAAGGCCGGAGAGGACTTGGAGCTTCCACATGGGGTGATTATTCCTGGTCAGCTTCTCCGTGACTGGGAACATGCCGAGGGGAGAAAACGCGGCTAGGGCGGCGGCAGTGGAAAAGGATGTGAGCGCCATAGTTTTCCGCTAGGATAGATGCTCTGATTACCATGTGAGAATTGGTGTAACGTGGTGCCTTCTCAGGTCCACGGTTGCGTGTTATATAAGCACAAGGAAAAGCCCCTCGGCGGTGGCATGTACACAAGTATGGATACAACAATGATGGAAGGAGGATCCTGTAATCAAGGATCACTTCCCATCTACAATACACGCATAGCAGATATTCATACCATCTAACAGAGCTGTGCTGAAATAATGAAGCTATTTTCTGGGGAAGAGTTATAGCTAGTGTGAGATTAGCTTTTCTTCATATAGGATGTAAGATCTGTTCTTTCAGAACTTGGAGCTCATAAATAGATGAACATTCACAGAGGTTGGCCCAAATTTTACTGTCAGTTGTGTTGCTTGTGTTGCTGTCCAATTGTCAAGTCATTTTGCCCTTCACCATATGTCGGTTGCTTATCTATAGTTCTGTTCCATTTTAGAAAGCAAGCCCTTTTGTTGGATCTGAATTTTATTCCTTTATGTCAAGGACTATATGTCAATGAGGGCTTTGGTCGCTGATTATCCCTTTATTGTATATTCTAAGAAAACTAGAAACTTAAAGAAGTTAGATAGTGATTAACTGATTATTCAATTTGCGCAGCCATGAATGTTTGATCCACATGGTTGTATTCATCATCAGTGCTGCAGACATATAGTCCATGGCTTTTGCTGGTTATTACTCTGTGATGACTGTTACAAAAAAAAATCAGTTTGCTGCTATTGCTACTGTCTTCAGTTTGTTGCTACTGCTACGATGGACTGGGAGCATGCTGCCCCTACGCCACCTTCAGACAAGGGGCTAGGTTAAATTCTATCTCTCTTCCTCTTGTCTTGAGCACAAGGGGCTGGGTTAAATCCTGGTGAAAATCAAGTAGGAGTCAGGATTTGAAGCTATTTTTTTATTTGTGAAGGAAGAACATACGTTCTCCAAATTGTTGCTGAATCCTTCTCTCTTCAAATATTAAAATTTCTCTCTCTTCAAATATCTAGTAGGAGTTGGGATTCCAAGGTTTGTCCATCAGCTAGTTGTTGTCCAAAGCAGAATATAATATGCACACTAGTTGTTGTCTATCAGCTAGCTAGCGACCATGTCTGAATGACATCTTCCTGGCTGCTGCTGCTACCTATCTGTTTGGTGTTCTAAAAGACTTGGAGTGGTTCTGAAATGCAGTGAAAGGTGGAACTCTGAATTGCAATAGTTTTCTGTATCTGAATTCAGAAGTCTACTTCTTCACTTTTTTTTGTCTACTTCCCTGCAAAGTCAACATACTTGGCATTTTGCACAGGACATTTGCAATTGGTATGCGGTCATGCATGCCAGAATGATCTGAGCAAAATTTATACATGTCGTTTAGAACTTGTGTAACTGAATTTTTTGGCTAGTATATAGTACATATTTTTTTCCGAACAAGTGATGGGGACACCGATGACTTTCCAATTAACATAGGACTACATCAAAGGTCGGCTTTGAGCCCTTATCTTTTCGCTTTGGTGATAGATGAGGTCACAAGGGACATACAAGGAGATATACCGTGGTGTATGCTTTTTGCCGATGATGTGGTACTTATTGAGGAGAGTAGGAGTGGTGTTTCGCAAAAGTTGGAATTGTGGAGGCAGACGCCGGAAGCAAAAGGTTTTAGGCTTAGTAGTCTAAAACGGAGTATATGAAGTGTGATTTCAGTGCCATGGGGTATGAAGATGGTGATGTTAGTCTTGATGGACAAGTGGTACCCAAAAAAGACACTTTTCGTTACTTAGGATCAATGCTTCAGAAGGATGGAGACATCGATGAGGATGTCAGTCATAGAATTAAAGCTGGATGGTTGAAGTGGCGGCAAGCGTCGGGTGTCTTATGTGACCCCCGGGTGCCACACAAACTAAAAGGCAAATTCTACAGGACAGCAATCCGGCCGGCTATGTTGTATGGAGCAGAATGTTGGCCCACTAAAAGACGACATGTCCAACAACTATGCGTGGCAGAGATGCGTATGTTGCGCTGGATATGTGGCCACACAAGGAGAGACCGAGTCCGGAATGATGATATACGAGAGAGGGTAGGAGTGGCGCCAATTGAGGAGAAGCTTATGCAACATCGTTTGAGATGGTTTGGACATATCCAACGAAGATCTGAGGAGGCACCAGTGCATATCGGAATAATTAGGCGTCCCGAGAATGTGAAGAGAGGTAGAGGTCGACCAACCTTGACGTGGACAGAGGCTGTGAAGAGGGACCTGAAGGAGTGGAATATTGATAAAGAGCTCGCCGTGGATAGGAAGGGGTGGAAGTGTGCAATTCACATGCCAGAACCTTGATTTATAGTTTCGCTTTTCCTCTTTAATCGTTTGACCTTTTCTTGTGCCCATTTAGATCTTGCTGGTTCTTGTGGGTTTTATCTCTTTTATGTGTTTCCCCGTTTCGTCGTTTTTCGGTTCTCCTTTGCCTTTGTTTCCCTTTTTTTCTTTGGGGGTTGAGCTCTGAGGTTTTCATACGGGGTTTCATCTCTAGCCTACCCCAACGTGCTTGGGACAAAAAGACTTTGTTGTTGTTGTTGTTGTTGTTGTTGTTGTTGTTGTTGTTGTTGTTGTTGTTGTTGTTCCTAGCTTGTAGCTTTTAAGCTGGTGCTGCCTCTGGCTGGTATAAAATACATATTTTTTCTTCTTCGCTTTATCCCTTTTCCTTTGGATGACCACACGAAGTTGATTTGCAGAAGGAAAATGCAACGTTCGTATGAAGCTTGTGAAAAAGAAATTAAACTCATAATTTTCATAATTTATTCAGTGACAAAATTCTCATGAAGAGACTTGTACTCTATTTTTATGTTATATTGTCTATTTGTACGTGTGAATGAAGATGATTTTATATGTTATGATGATGTATGGATTAACTTTGTTGGATATTATATGTTATTTAAATTAAACTTTGTTGGATTAATTTCGTTGGATATTAGATGATTATGTCTAATGCATGTTTTCTAGATTTTTAGTGATGTTTCATTATGTTTTTTATATTTCTAAATATCTTATTTTTATGGTTTTCTGATTTTTGAAGTATTTTATCTCAAAAGGGGTTTTTGTCCTTTTGTTGCCAAACTAGACCTAAGCCTTTCTTTTTTTCCTTTTCCCCAACTCCGGATATCGGAGGGTAGTTTCGTACAGTGCATGCGACCTGTATCCATTGTTCAAGAAAATTTTCACTTAACTATTTACCATTCAAGAAACAGAGCAAGTTTTTAAATGAGCATATCCTATGCACAAATTTACGTTGGTGCACTTACACAAAAATTGAACATTTTGTCCAACAACCTTGAACATACATGATTTTTATAAAATATGTAGCTATGCACGGGGAGGAAAGTGTGGATGGTGCTTTTCATAAAACACATCATCTGGAGATAGGGATGAAAACAGTTTTGATATTTTTCGGTATTCCGGAAACCAATTTCGAAATTTTTCGATTGGATTCACCAGTAAGGCCGATCACCAGTAAGGGTATTTTTCGAAAACGGAATCAGTTTTCGAAATTTTCTATCGAAATCGGTATCGGAATCAGCGTGGTGTTTTACCGGCCCTTTCCTTCGGTTACCGATTTTTGTCAGAAATTATCAGATTTGTGTCTCGGAATTTTCTGGAATTATGTCTCGATTTTTTTTTGGAATTGTGTCTTGGATTTTTTCAGAATTTTTCAGCATGTGATTTTTCACATCGCCTGTACTGATAAGGATTACTTATTTTTGTATTTTTTGGACACATTAATATTTTTTGGGATAGATGGTGTTGGAAGGCAGTTAGGATTGATAATTTGGTCTCTCAAACGAATCCACCCTTTTTTATGCATATGTTATGTATTAGTAATATATAATGATAGAGAACCGATAATCTGCCTTTTCCACACACTAGATTCTAGGGTTTTCCTGTGAGGCTCTGAAAAAACTCTTTATGTGAGGAAAAAATATTTCATGAATATACATACCATGTCAGCTAGATCAAGTGGATATTGTGAATTGTGAACTTTGAGTCTGTGAACTTGTGATCTTTATGAACTTATTATATTGTGAACTTGTTATATTATGAACTTACGATCTTTGTGAACTTTTTATATTATAAATTTGTGATCCTTTTGAACTTATTATATTATAAACTTGTTATATCATGAATTGTGAATTTGTGGTCTTTGTGATATTTTGTCAACTTTGTTGTATTGTTAAGTTTCATATGTTTACCAATCGTATTTTAGATTTCGACCGTTACCGCTGTATTTTCCGCACAGAACTTTCATTTCTGATGTTTCCGAAATACCGATATCGTTTCCGTTTCTAGAGTTACCATTTTCGATTTTGTTTCCGATAAAAAATATGAAAACAGTAATGGTTTTAGTGTTTACCGACCGTTTTCGACTGTTTTCATCCCTAGCTGGAGATTGTTGACAAAAGATTCCTATTAACTTTGTGTGTATATGCACGAGGTGATCTTGTTCATAGAATATATTCCTGTTTTTAAAATAATCATGGCAAGCCAGAGCCATGCAAGAACTTAGAAAAGCTTCTGAAATGTTATGCCATAATCATTGCAAGTCATGAAGATAAATAAGAAATAAGGACAACCTTCTAGAACCTCCTCCAATAACCATGGCTAGCCATTATATATATATATATATATATATATATATATATATATATATATATATATATATATATATGAAATAAGACGAGGTTACATGATCTTCTACAATAACCATATCAAGCCATGTAGCTTAGATATTTGTTGACATGGTAAATTAAAAATTCTTTAGATTTAGATGTTTGTTGAGATCTTTTAGAATATGTACATGAAACAATCACCATGGTTCATGTGTGACTATATAACAAAGTTGCCACCCTTTGCCATAATATACATCACAAAACACCATACTACTCCACCCCACACACATCTATGCATAAGCTTGCTAATGTTAGGTGTCAATCACCATGGCGAATCTTGGCGCAAGTGGAATGCAAAAGCTCAATATTTAACTATGACTATTAGAAGACCTTCATCGAGTCTTATCTCTAAGGTCAAGATTTGTGGGAGGTTGTTGCAGGAACAGAGATCGTGCCTTGAGTGAGGGAGAAAGATGGTGGTGAGCCCTTATGGAGGTGGAAGATTAAAACTGGTAAAGCTATGTTCTTGCTAAAGACCACAATTAAGGAGGACCTATTGGGGCACATCGAAGATACAAAGATGCCATGGAGAAATTATTCTCCAAGAACAATGAACCATGTCTCTAGCTCTTGGAAAACGAGTTGTTAGGTATCTTTGCGAGAAGCATGATTTTTAGTTAGTATTTACAAAAGTAAATACTATTTGTCGAGAGATATCTGAGCTCAAGCTAGAGGAGAAGATTGGTGATGCTTGTATGAAAAGGATAATAATCCATGGTCTTATACCCAAATACAATGGGTCTATTGTCATGGTGAGAGGGTGGCCTACTCAACCATCTTTAGCATATGTGAAGTATCACGACAAAGGAAGAAGAGGAGACACTCTTCACATTTAAGATGAAGGGTCAGGGATCATCATGAGGACAAGGAAAGTCTCAGCCAAGATGGATAGAAGATGGTAAGATTCATACCATGAAGATGAGCTACTCAGGTGGCAAGTATCATACAACATAGAGGAGCTACTCTAGTGGAAAGTATGATCTAGTAGAGAGGAGTTACAAGAAATACTTTAATCCATGATGGATTCTTGGTGACATAATTAGAAAACATCGTGAACATGGCTTTGCGACAGTTTTTTGCTGATCCATGACAATTTTTGTGACCCTCATTACATGATGTTTTCAAAAATCGTCACAAATCATGACTTTGTGATGGTTTTTTTTGCTAATCCATGACAAAATTTGTCCGTCACTAGTTAAAGGATTTCTTGTATACTCATCATGGAGAGCTAGAGAAAGAGAAGACCACCAAAAACAAGCAAAGAAATAGGATGGGAGATGATTCAATTATGGTAAGAAGGGATACAATTAAAGGATTTCTTGTATACCCCTCATGGAGAGCTAGACGAAGAGAAGACTAACAAAACCAAGCAAAGAAACATGATGAATGATGCTTCAATTGTGGTGAGAAAGGATATTTTGCTCGTGGACTTCAAAGAAGGTGTTTTAAAGGAAATGTGACCACTAACATAAAGGACGAGAAAAAGGAGAAATCATGTAATGGTGAATAAGAATGGGATATTGAAGCCAAGTTTTATCAAGAAATGAAGAACATTAGTTGGAGGAGGACATGAAAACAACCACTTTTGTGGCAATAATTGATCCAAGGATCAATTATAAGGAAAACTAGATCATTGATTTAGGATGCTCAAGTTACATGACCAATGATGACAAGAAACTAAATGAGAAGCAGAGAAGTACTGATAGCTAACAACTCAATGTTGGACATCTCCCATGTTGGAAAGAGAATCATTGCAAGTTATGGTCCTCAACAAATCCAACTTGATAAAGTTTATCATGCCCGAAGCTTGAAAAAAGAATCGGTTAACAATTGATAGTTGAAGGAAAGCATGTGCTCTTTGAACTAGATGATCTAGCCATAATTAGGAGTAAAAGTGATTGGCATACCAATAATGAAAGAGACGAGAAGAAAACTGATATATGTACTCTCTATCGAGTCTGCTTACATGAACAAAACCCGAAAGAATGAAATAGTGATATCTGGCATGAGCATCTTGAGCACATCAGATATAGTAAGTTGAAGGAGATGATGCAGAAGCACGTATTGAAGGGGCTTCCTCAAATGGATATGAGGGAATCCACATTTTGTGCTAGCTGTCAATACAACAAGGCTCATCAATTGTCATACAAGATGCCATTGGAGCTCATACACTCGAATGTTTTTGGCCTAATGTAGCAAATATCAATTAGAGGAATGGCGTACATGGTGAACTTTATTGATGACTTCTCCAGGTACTTTTGGATATTTTTCTTGAAGGAGAAATTTGAGACATTTACAAATTTAAGGAGTTTAAGAAAAAGGTAAAAGGTGAACTCAACAAGAAAGTTAAGTGCATACAATTTGATGATGGGAGAGAATATTTATCAAATAAGTTCACTAATTATTTAAATGAACATAATATTATAATGCAATTAACTTGTCCTAATACCCTCAACAAAATGTAGTAGTTGAATGTAAGAATTAGTATCTTGCTGAAACTTGCCAAAATATGCTCCATGCTAAAAATGTACCTAAAAGGGTTTTGGGTTGAAAGCATGAGAATAACATCTTACATAATTAATAGGCTACCTCAACCTAAGATGGGATTCAAGTATCCTCGTGAGATGTTATGTAAGGTGAAGCGTACAATTAGTCATTTAAGGGTATTTGGGTGTATTTTCTATGTGTTTATGCATGATCACTTGAAAAGTAAATTTGAGAAGAAGGCTATTCAGAGCATCTTTGTTGGATATGATGATTCACAAAAAAGATGGAGGTGTTGTGATCCTACGACTAGGAAGTGTCACATACTTCAAGAAATGTGGTCTTTGATGAAGCTTCATCATGATGGTCACCTAAAAGAATTGAGACACTAGAATCTCTTTACTTGGAAGAGGACATGAAGTGTTTGGAGGGAGAAGAAGATCATACATTAAGCCAAAGTATAGAGGAAGTCAGATCACCAATAATAGCCAAGAGCCCTTATAAGACTAGTGTACATCAACGGGCAATGAAGGAGCTTCAACCATAACAAATTGAGTTCAAGAAGCCTATACAAGAACTAAGGAGGTCAATAAGACAATTTAGGCGTAATCCGAAGTATGCAAATGCTACCCTTTTGATGATTCTATACCCACTAAGCCATCCTAATATGAAAAAGCAGCACAATGCCCTATATGGTGCAAAGCAAATGCTATGTACCCTTGGTGAGAAAAGATTAACATGGTGCTAACTCTAAGTGAGCTCGATTACACACTCCAAAATGAGAAACCCATTATACCCAAAGAGGGTGTGACATAATATGAGCATAAAGTAATGCAATATGACATCAAGAAGATAAAATGGGAAATATCAAATAGAAAATATTTGTTGATCATTAAGAGACTCATTATAGATCCAATAAAGGGGTCTATACCAGAGTGTCAGACTGCTAGAGAGTACATGAATAGGATGTCTGTACAATTCATCGGGTCCTCAAAGTCATATGCTAGCACTCTAATCAACAACGTTAGAAATATGAGATATGGTGGTTGTGGAGTACGTGCATACATCTAGAAAGTGACCTCCAATATTGCCAAACTAAACAAGTACCTTGGGAAGCCTCTACTTGAGGAGTTTTTGATACATATTATAATGAAGTATCTACCAAAAGAACATGACACATTTTATGTGCACTACAATACTATAGTCTAGGACAAGTGGAACCTTGATAAACTTATGGCACCGTGTGTCCAAGAAGAAGAAATGCTCAAGAGTTACAAAGGTAACTGATAGTCGCCTAGAGAGGGGTGAATAGGCAAAACCTAAAATTTAGAACTTTAAAGAACACTTGATCCTCCTATTAGCGGTTAGCACAAGATAAACAATAATCGGAATGTAGAACTAAGTCTTGCTCTTGAAAAGTGTTGCTTTCAAAGAATGCAGAATAAACTCAAAGCAACACAACTAAAAGTCGCCTAGAGGGGGGGGGGTGGATAGGCGGAATCTAAAAATTATAAACTTAAGCACACACTACAAGCCGAGGTTAGCGTTATAATTAAAACCGAGTCCGAAAGAGAGGGCAAAAACAAATCAACCAAGAAATAAAGCGGATTACACAATGATTTGTTTTACCGAGGTTTAGTTCTTGAGAACCTAGTCCCCGTTGAGGTGGTCACAAAGACCGGGTCTCTTTCAACCCTTTCCCTCTCTCAAACGGTCACTTAGACCGGGTGAGCTTTCTCCTTAATCAAACGGGTCACTTAGACCCCACAAGGACCACCACACACTTGGTGTCTCTTGTTTTGATTACAAGTCACTCAGAGAACAAGAATGAAGAAGAAGAAAGCGATCCAAGAACAAGAGCTCAAAGAACATGAGCAAAACACTCTCTCTAGTCACTAGGTGTTTGGAGTGAATTTGGGACTTGGAGCGGCTTTGATTCTTTTGAATTGTGTCTAAAATTGAATGCACTAGCTCTTGTATTGAATGTGGAGTGCTAGAAACTTGGATGGTTGGAGGGTATTTATAGCCCTCAACCACCTGAGAGCACCTAGAGTGGGGGTGAATAGGTGATCCTGTAAAATTCAACAACTAATAGCCACAAAACTTGGTTAAATGTTAGAATGGCTAAGTAGCGAGCTCTTACGAACACACAAGTATCACAGAAAAATAATCACACAAGGCACGCGATTTTATCCCGTGGTTCGGCAAGTATAACACTTGCCTACCTCCACGTTGTGGCGTCCCAATGGACGAGGGTTGCACTCAACCCCTTTCAAGTGATCCAATGATCAACTTGAATACCACGGTGTTCTTCTTGCTTATCTCTTTTCTTGTTTGCGAGGAATCTCCACAAGTTGGAGTCTCTCGCCCTTACAACAAAGATCAAAGTGAAAGCACTAGAGTAAGAGTGGGAAGCAACACACACAAATCCGCAGCAATACGCACACACACAGCCAAGACTTGAGCTCAAATGAATTGCAACAAGTTCACCACTAGCACAGAACTCAAATTACTAACTGTCGGGGACCATAATTAGGGGTACCCTCAAGGCTCCTAATTCTCAGCTGGTAACCCCCATCAGCATAAAGCTGCAAAGGCCTGATGGGTGCGATTAAGTCAGGGATCAGCCCATTCGAGGGATTCGATCACGCCTCGCCCGAGCCTAGCCTCGGACAAGGGCAACCGACCCCGGGGGATCTCCGCCTCGCCCGAGGCCCCCCCTCCAGCGGCGAACATATTTCCGGCTCGCCCGAGGCCCTGTCTTCGCCAAGAAGCAACCCTGACCAAATCGCCGCACCGACCGACCAAATCGCAGGAGCATTTAATGCAAAGGTGGCCTGACACCTTTATCCTGACGAGCGCCCCTCAGCCGACAGAGCCGAAGTGACCGCCGTCACTTCGCCGCTCCACTGACCGGTCTGACAGAAAGACAGCGCCACCTGTGCCGCTCCGACTGCGGTGCCACTTGACAGAGTGAGGCTGACAGGCAGTCAGGCCCGGCCGCAGGCACCATAGGAAGCTCCGCTTCGCCCGACCCAGGGCTCGGACTCGGGCTAAGCCCCGAAAGACGGCGAACTCCGCTCCGCCCGACCCAGGGCTCGGACTCGGGCTAAGCCCCGGAAGACGGCGAACTCCGCTCCGCCCGACCCAGGGCTCGGACTCGGGCTAAGCCCTGGAAGACGGCGAACTCCGCTCCGCCCGACCCAGGGCTCGGACTCGGGCTAAGCCCCGGAAGACGGCGAACTCCATTCCGCCCGACCCAGGGCTCGGACTTGGGCTCAGCGCCAGAAGACGATGAACTCCGCTTCGCCCGATCCCAGGACTCGAACTTCGCCCTAGCCTCAGCCAACGGCCTCCGCCTCGCCCGACCTAGGGGCTCGGACTCGACCTCGGCCACGGAAGACGGACTCGACCTCGACCTCGGAGGAGCCTTCGCATCGCCCAACCTAGGGCACGGGCCGGCCACGTCAACGGGAGGCGCCATCATTACCCTACTCCAAGCTGACTCAGGCTACGTGGAACAAGACCGGCGTCCCATCTGGCTCGCTCCGCCAGATAGGCAATGATGGCGCCCCGCACGCTCCGTAACGATGGCGGCTCTTGGCCCCCTTACGGAAGCAAGAGGACGTCAGCAAGGACTCGACAGCCCCTATAGCTGTCCCTCCGCCAGGCTCCAGCGCTCCTCCGACGGCCACGACATCACACAAACCGGGCGCCAAAATCTCTCCGGCCGCCACGATGGCGTGTACTTAGGGCGCTAGCTCTCCCCCGCTAGACACGTAGCACTCTGCTACACCCCCATTGTACACCTGGATCCTCTCCTTACGCCTATAAAAGGAAGGACCAGGGCCCTCTTAGAGAGGGTTGGCCGCACGGGGACGAGGATGAGACAGGAACTCGCGTAAGGCCGCTCGCTCCTTCTCCCGTGTGGACGCTTGTAACCCCCTACTGCAAGCGCACCCGACCTGGGCGTGGGACGAACACGAAGGCCGCGGGATTTCCACCTCTCACTCACCCATCTCCGGCCACCTCACTTCCCCCCTTCGCGCTCGGCCTCGCGCCGACCCATCTGGGCTGGGGCACGCGGCGACATTTCACTCGTCGGCTTAGGGACCCCCCGGTCTCGAAACGCCGACAGTTGGCGCGCCAGGTAGGGGCCTGCTGCGTGTTGACGAACAGCTTCCTGTCAAGCTCCAGATGGGCAGTCTCCAGCAACCTCTCCAACCCGGGACGGTGCTCCGTTTCGGGAGTCTTGAGTTCGTGTCCCTCGACGACAGCTACGACATGATACTCCTTCCACCGCCGTGCGACAGCGACAATGGCGGCCGACAGCCCACCCGCCGGCGGCGGAATCGACGACGTCTTCCCCGCGTGATGGAAGAACAACATTCGAGCTCACCCCGTCCTCTCCCCCGTCGACGGAGGAGGAGGCGGGGCAACCAAGGCCAAGCAGAAGGCAGCGCCTCGTCGGCTGTCGAGCGAGTCGACGGTGCCAGCGCCCTAACGGGGGGCGCGTCGGGCGTCGACCTCGCGTTTGAGACGAGGACGAGCGCGGTCTCCCCACAACGCGCCGATTCCGGGCAAACGGACGACGCCAGCGCGCTCGCGAAAGGCTTGCTGGACGTCACCCTCGTACCTGAGACGACGGTGCGGTCAGTCCCCGACGTGACTTCATCGCCGCCCATCGACCAAGAGGTACCGACCGATTCCCTTCTCACGCCTTTCAGATTCAGCCTCGAACCGCCAAGCGACCTTGCTTTGGCGGACGCCCTCGTAGAGGCGAGTCCAAACCCTCTGGGGTATCGTGTGCGGTCACCCTGGAACCGGCTGACGGACGTCTCGACCTACGGGCCCTCTGGGTCCGAGGAAGATGACGCGCCCGACTTCTGCTGGGATTTCTCTGGACTTGGCAACCCCAGTGCCATGCGGGACTTTATGACCGCATGTGACTACTGCCTTTCCGACTGTTCCGACGGTAGCCACAGCCTCGGCGACGAGGACTGCGGCCCAAGCCGCGAATGTTTCCACGTCGATCTAGGGGGTCCCTCCGAAGGCAACCATCTCGGCATGCCGGAGGACGGTGATCTCCCTAGGCCGGTGCCTCGCGTTGACATCCCACGGGAGCTAGCTGTGGTCCCCGTTCCGGCGGGGGGTCACGACCCACAGCTCGAGCAAATCCGCGGGGTGCAGGCCAGGCTCGACGAGGAAACAGGAGCGCTTGAGCCAATCCGCCGGGACATCGGGCAGGCATGGGCGGGCCAACCTCCAGCCGGAGAAATACGTCATCTACCCCAGGGCTTCCAGCACCGCATCGCCGACGATGTCAGAGTCAGGCCACCACCCGCATCCAGTGGGGTCGGCCAGAACCTGGCTGCAGCAGCAATGCTCCTCCGCGCGATGCCGGAGTCATCAACCACCGAGGGGCGGCGAATACAGGGAGAGCTCTAGAATCTCCTGGAAGGCGCCGCGGTCCGACGGGCCGAGAGCTCCGCCTCCCGAAGGCAGGGGCACCCCTCGGAACATCATGACGCGACTTCCCGATTCACGCGGGAAGCCTCGGTCTACACCGGGCGCATGCGCAACACAGCGCCTGCGGCCCCGGGACGCCTCGGCAACGAGCACCATCACCGCGACCGTCGGGCCCACCTCGACGAGAGGGTGCGCCGAGGCTACCACCCCAGGCATGGGGGACGCTACGACAACGGGGAGGATCGGAGTCCCTCGCCTGAACCACCCGGTCCGCAGGCCTTCAGCCGGGCCATACGACGGGCGCCGTTCCCGACCCGGTTCCGACCCCCGACTACTATCACGAAGTACTCGGGGGAGACGAGACCGGAACTGTGGCTCACGGACTACAGTCTGGCCTACCAACTGGGTGGAACAGACGATGACAACCTCATCATCCGCAACCTCCCCCTGTTCCTCTCCGACACCGCTCGCGCCTGGTTGGAGCACCTGCCTCCGGGGCAGATCTCCAACTGGGACGACCTAGTCCAAGCTTTCGCCGGCAATTTCCAGGGCACGTACGTGCGCCCCGGGAATTCCTGGGACCTCTGAAGCTGCCGACAGCAGCCGGGAGAGTCTCTCCGGGACTACATTCGGCGATTCTCGAAGCAGCGCACCGAGCTGCCCAACATCACCGACTCAGATGTCATCGGCGCGTTCCTCGCCGGCACCACTTGCCGCGACCTGGTTAGCAAGCTGGGTCGCAAGACCCCAACCAGGGCGAGCGAGCTGATGGACATCGCCACCAAGTTCGCCTCCGGCCAGGAGGCGGTCGAGGCTATCTTCCGGAAGGACAAGCAGCCCCAAGGCCGCCCATCGGAAGATGCCCCCGAGGCGTCAACTCAGCGCGGCGCCAAGAAGAAGGGCAAGAAGAAGTCGCAAGCGAAACGCGACGCCGTCGACGCGGACCTTGTCGCCGCCACCGAGTACAAGAACCCTCAGAAACCCCCCGGAGGTGCCAACCTCTTCGACAAGATGCCCAAGGAGCCGTGCCCCTACCACCAGGGGCCCGTCAAGCACACCCTTGAGGAGTGCGTCATGCTTCGGCGCCACTTCCACAGGGCCGAGCCACTCGCGGAGGGTGGCAGGGCCCGCGACGACGACAAGAAGGAAGATCACTAGGCAGGAGAGTTCCCCGAGGTCCGCGACTGCTTCATGATCTACGGTGGGCAAGCGGCGAACGCCTCGGCTCGGCACCGCAAGCAAGAGCGCCGGGAGGTCTGTTCGGTGAAGGTGGCGGCGCCAGTCTACTTAGACTGGTCCGACAAGCCCATCACCTTCAACCAAGCCGACCACCCCGACCATGTGCCGAGGCCGGGGAAATACCCGCTCGTCGTCGACCCCGTCATCGGCGACGTCAGGCTCACCAAGGTCCTCATGGATGGAGGCAGCAGCCTCAACAACATCTACGCCGAGACCCTCGGGCTTCTGCGTATCGATCTGTCCTCGGTCCGGGCGGGCGCTGCGCCTTTTCATGGGATCATCCCCGGGAAGCGCGTCCAGCCCCTCGGACAACTCGATCTTCCCGTCTGCTTCGGAACACCCTCCAACTTCCGAAGGGAGACCCTGACGTTCGAGGTGGTCGGTTTCCGAGGAACCTACCACGCGGTACTGGGGAGGCCATGCTACGCGAAGTTCATGGCCATCCCCAACTACACCTACCTCAAGCTCAAGATGCCGGGCCCCAACGGGGTCATCACTGTCGGCCCCACGTACAAACACGCGTTCGAATGCGACGTGGAGTGCGTGGAGTACGCCGAGGCCCTCGCCGAGTCCGAGGCCCTCATCGCTGACCTAGAGAGCCTCTCTAAGGAGGTGCCAGACGTGAAGCGTCATGCCGGCAACTTCGAGCCAGCGGAGACGGTTAAGTCCGTCCCCCTCGACCCCAGCAGCGACGCCTCCAAGCAGATCCGGATCGGTTCCGAGCTCGATCCCAAATAGGAAGCAGTGCTATTCGACTTCCTCCGCGCGAACGCCGACGTCTTCGCGTGGAGTCCCTCGGACATGCCCGGCATACCGAGGGATGTCGCCGAGCACTCGCTGGACATCCGAGCCGGAGCCCGACCCGTCAAGCAGCCTCTGCGCCGATTCGACGAGGAGAAGCGCAGAGCCATAGGCGAGGAGATCCACAAGCTAATGGCGACAGGGTTCATCAAAGAGGTATTCCATCCCGAATGGCTTGCCAACCCTGTGCTTGTGAGAAAGAAAGGGGGGAAATGGCGGATGTGTGTAGACTACACTAGTCTGAACAAAGCATGTCCGAAGGTTCCCTACCCTCTGCCTCGCATCAATCAAATCGTGGATTCCACTGCTGGGTGCGAAACCCTGTCTTTCCTTGATGACTACTCAGGGTATCACCAAATCAGGATGAAAGAGTCCGACCAGCTCGCGACTTCTTTCATCACACCCTTCGGCATGTACTGCTATGTCACCATGCCGTTCGGCTTGAGGAATGCGGGCGCGACGTACCAGCGGTGCATGAACCTTGTGTTCGGCGAACACATTGGCCGCACGGTCGAGGCCTACGTCGATGACATCGTAGTCAAGACGAGGAAAGCCTCCGACCTCCTTTCCGACCTTGAAGTGACATTCCGATGTCTCAAGGCGAAAGGCGTCAAGCTCAATCCCGAAAAGTGTGTCTTCGGGGTGCCCCGAGGCATGCTCTTGGGGTTCATCGTCTCCGAGCGGGGCATCAAAGCCAACCCGGAGAAGATCGCAGCCATCACCAGTGTGGGGCCCATCAAGGACTTGAAAGGCGTACAAAGGGTCATGGGATGTCTCGCGGCTCTGAGCCACTTCATCTCACGCCTCGACGAAAGAGGTCTACCTCTGTACCGCCTCTTAAGGAAGGCCGAGTGTTTCACTTGGACCCCTGAGGCCGAGGAAGCCCTCGGGAACCTGAAGGCGCTCCTCACGAAGGCACCTATCTTGGTGCCCCCAGCTGCTGGAGAAGCCCTCTTGATCTACGTCGCCGCGACCACTCAGGTGGTTAGCGCCGCGATTGTGGTCGAGAGGCAAGAAGAGGGGCATGCATTGCCTGTTCATAGGCTAGTCTACTTCGTCAGCGAGGTACTGTCCGAAACCAAGATCCGCTACCCACAAGTTCAGAAGCTACTGTACGCGGTGATCCTGACACGGCGGAAGTTGCGACACTACTTCGAGACTCATTCGGTAACTGTGGTGTCATCCTTCCCCCTGGGGGAGATCATCCATTGCCGAGAGGCCTCGGGTAGGATTGCAAAGTGGGTGGTGGAAATCATGGGCGAAACAATCTCGTTCGCCCCTCGGAAGGCCATCAAATCCCAGGTCTTGGCGGACTTCGTGGCTGAATGGGTCGACACCCAGCTACCAACCGCTCTGATCCAACCGGAGCTCTGGACCATGTTCTTCGACGGGTCGCTGATGAAGACAGGAGCCGACGCAGGCCTACTCTTCATCTCGCCCCTCGGGAAGCACCTAAGTTACGTGCTACGCCTCCATTTCCCGGCGTCCAACAATGTAGCTGAGTATGAGGCTCTGGTCAATGGGTTGCGGATTGCCGTCGAGCTAGGGGTCTGACGCCTCGACGCTCGCGGTGACTCGCAGCTCGTCATCGACCAAGTCATGAAGAACTCCCACTGCCGCGACCCGAAGATGGAGGCCTACTGCGATGAGGTTCGGCGCCTGGAAGACAAGTTCTACGGGCTCGAGCTCAACCACATCGCTCGACGCTACAACGAGACTGCGGACGAGCTGGCTAAAATAGCCTCGGGGCGAACAACGGTTCCCCCGGACGTCTTCTCCCGAGACCTGCATCAACCCTCCGTCAAGATCGACGACACGCCCGAGCCTGAGGCACCCTCGGCCCAGCCCGAGGTACCCTCGGCACAGTCCGAGGCACCCTCGGCTCGGCCCAAGGCACCCTCGGTTCTGCCCGAGGTACCCTCGGCCCCCGAGGGCGAGACGCTGCACGTCGAGGGGGAGCAAAGCGGGGTCACGCCTGATCAAAACTGGCAGACCCCGTACCTGCGATATCTCCACCGAGGAGAGCTACCCCTCGACCGAGCCGAAGCTCGGTGGTTGGCGCGACGCGCGTTCGTCTTGCTGGGAGAAGGGAAGGAGCTCTACCACCGCAGCCCTTCAGGCATCCTCCAGCGATGCATCTCCACCACCGAAGGTCAGGAACTCCTCTGAGAAATACACTCGGGGGCTTGCGGCCACCACGCAGCACCTCGAGCCCTTGTCGGAAATGCTTTCCGACAAGGTTTCTACTGGCCAACGGCGGTGGCCGACGCCACTAGAATTGTCCGCGCCTACGAAGGGTGTCAGTTCTACGCAAGGCAGACCCACCTGCCTGCTCAGGCTCTGCAGACGATACCCATCACCTGGACTTTTGCTGTGTGGGGTCTGGACCTCGTCGGCCCCTTGCAGAAGGCACCCGGGGGCTACACGCACCTGTTGGTCGCCATCGACAAATTCTCCAAGTGGATCGAGGTCCGACCCCTAAACAGCATCAGGTCCGAGCAGGCGGTGGCGTTCTTCACCAACATCATCCATCGTTTTGGAGTCCCGAACTCCATCATCACCGACAACGGCACCCAGTTCACCGGCAGAAAGTTCCTGGACTTCTGCGAGGATCACCACATCCGGGTGGACTGGGCCGCCGTGGCTCATCCCATGACGAATGGGCAAGTAGAGCGTGCCAACGGCATGATTCTACAAGGACTCAAGCCTCGGATTTACAACGACCTCAACATGTTCGGCAAGCGATGGATGAAGGAACTCCCCTCGGTGGTTTGGAGCCTGAGGACAACACCGAGCCGAGCCACGGGCTTCACGCCGTTCTTTCTAGTCTATGGGGCCGAGGCCATCTTGCCCACAGACCTGGAATACGGTTCCCCGAGGACGAGGGCCTATGCCGACTAAAGCAACCAAGCTAGTCGAGAAGACTCGCTGGACCAGCTAGAAGAGGCTCGGGACAAGGCCTTACTACACTCGGCGCGGTACAGCAGTCCATGCGACGCTACCACGCCCGATGGGTTCGGTCCCGAGACCTCCAGGTGGGTGACCTGGTGCTTCGGCTGCGACAAGACGCCCGAGGTTGACACAAGCTCACGCCCCCCTGGGAGGGGCCGTTCGTCATCGCCCAAGTTCTAAAACCCAGAACGTACAAGCTGGCCAACAGTCAAGGCAAGGTCTACAGCAACGCTTGGAACATCCAACAGCTACGTCGCTTCTACCCTTAAGATGTTTTCAAGTTGTTCATATACCTTGCTCCCACGCAAAGTTTAGTCATCAAGGAAGGGTCATCCTTGCCTCGGCAAAGCCCGACCCTCCCTCGGGGGCTAAAAGGGGGGAACCCCCTCTGCGTCGAAATTTTCCTCGAAAAAAGATCTTTTCTGCCAGAATGTCTTTCGTGCTTTTCGACTACTTCGAAAGTGGATCCTGAAAACGACAGAGTACACGTAAGCAGCCAAGGCTGACCGAGCCGAGGGACTCCTATGCCTCCGGGATACGGATACCTCACTCATCACCTTCTGCGATAAGTAACTCATGTTCGGATAAGTGATTCCGCGGACCGAACAAGTCTTCACGTTCGGAAGCCCTTCTGCCAGAGCGATTCTTTGAGCCTTCTCGACTGCGTCGGGGACGGAACCCCATGGACGGGTAAGAGTGCGCGTAAGCGGCAAGGCTGACCGAGCCGAGGGACTCCTACGCCTCCGGGATACGGATACCTCACTCATCACCTTCCGTGAGAAGCAACTCTCGCTCGCACAAACAATTCTGTTACCGACAAAAAAGTCCAGATACTCGAAACAAGAGGAAAGGAGGCGCGGCTTTACAACACGGCAAGGGTGTGTTTTGGCCTCGGCGGCCGCAGAAAACACACGCTACAAGATAATCCGATCCTGCAGGCTCGAATCTTGGCGGCTAAAGGGAGCAGCAGCACCCTCGGCGTCGACAACACCTTCGGCGAGGTCCGACCTAGCCTCGGACGGCGACGCTGTCCAAGGGTCTCCGCTCTGAAGGACAACGTCATCACCAAGCCCGGGCCATCGCCGCCAGGGTCTTCTCCAAGAATCTGGCCCGAGCAGGCGGCTCGGCCGGTCACCCCGGGGCCTCAGCCAGCTGTCCCCCAAGGACATCAGCCCGGCCCGAGGCCTCGGCAGATCAATTCCGGCGTCGGTCCCGCCAACGGACGACCTGGCCAGGCTTCGGCCGACCAGGTCTTCTTTTTGAGCCAACTCTGCCTCTGTTCGTGCTGACACCGCTACCCCTGGCCTCGGCTCATCGAAGAGCGGCCGAGGGGTTCCTCTAACTAAGCAAGGGAAGCCTCGGACAACAAGGCTGACCGAGCCGAGGGACTCCTACGCCTCCGGGATACGGATACCTCACTTGTCACCTTTACACGGGGCGACTCACGCTTGGTGAAGCGGTTCAGACAACCAACAGGCGAGTCTTAGTGCTCGAAAGTGAGGAAACAACACGGCTCCGTGCCGAAATTACATACATGTTCAGGCCTCGACAGCCACAATGAACAAAAAACACCGGCATTCGAAGTGCCATTACAAACGGAACTCCGGTTCCACCTCCGCGGGTACGAACAACCCCACTTGATGGGGGGGGGGGGGCTGCGGAGCAAAGAAGACCGACGGGCGGCTCGCCGTCGCCCGCTCCGGCAGCGACGACGATGACTTCTGCTCCGGGGGGCCGAACAGCGGCAGCGATGACCTCAGGGCGGATGATGCTGCCAGGAGGCCCCCGCCCATGCCCAAACTCGTGAGGCAAGGGCGGGCAGAAGGCCGTAGAGTTGGAGGTCGGTCCGTGGGCGGCCCTGGCTGTCTCGTCGGCGGAAGAACCTCTTCCAGCTGCCGTGGCGGAAGCCGGCGCCGAGAACGGCTCCGAAGCCACTCGGGTTCGAGAGCCAGGCATGCGGCAGCTGCCAGCGCCACGGACGACAACCGCCCTTCCCCCCGATCACTGAGGGAAGGAGCGGGCCACCGCCCACGCAGGGGCCGACCCCAACTCGGCATTCTCCCCTCCCCAGCCCTGGTGATGAAAATCCTTGAGGCTGAGGGAGGGGCAGAGGCCACGGCCCGGTTCGCTCTCCCCCGCCATCGAACTGGAGGTCACCATCTTGGGTGACCGCCGGCAGAGGGGTGCAACCGGGCTGCATGATGAAAATCCTTGAAGCCGAACGATGGCTGAAAGGTACCAACTCCCGCGGAGTTGCGTTCCTCCAACGACGAGGCGGAAAGACGGCGGGTATCCCCCATCCGGGGGCTTGGAAGGTGGAATGACACGATGCATAAGGAAGCGCGAAGACATGGTCGCCTTCCAAGAGGGTCACCCTCCTTTTAAAGGCGACTCTCCTTACTTGCGTCCCCAGCCGTCGTGGGCTGAGTCTTCTCCAACACGCTCCAAGGTCCTCCCCTACGGCGCGGGGGCTGGGTCCCACACGTCATGCAAGCCGGCCCAGAGCAGAAGAAGCCAAACCGCCGTGCACGGTGCATGCGACCGCCCAGCGGTTACAAGCGGCTCTCCACTTTTGCCCAGACCAACAGGCGAAAGGGCGGGCAGCCATGCAGGCGGCATGCAACTGCGCCAAGTGGGTGCACGTCTCCGACTCCCAACACACCCAGCATGGAGGCCCAGGCCCACGCGTCATGCAACCGGCGCGCCGAATGCTTCGTGCATGCAACTGCATCGCCACTTGCGCCACCACCGCGCCTCCTCGACTGCGGAACCAATACCGCGACTCGAGGCGACCCAGCGCACGACCCAGCCGCGCCAGCCTGGCGCGACGGTCAATACGGCCAAAAACGGGCCGGCAGTAATGGCGGTGGCAGGCGGGCAGGAGCAGCGGTCACGTCGTCAGCCAAGCTTACGTCCCATCCGGGGGCATCGAGAGAACCCTCTCTCATGGCGTGAAGACAACGCGCCCGTGTTCCGTTCCTCGAACGGCTCGCGCACGCGCAACGACCGCCCCGCGAACCACTCGCCCCGCCGCATTAACTCCACGGCGGGACAGGTGGCGCCTCTGGCAGGAGAAGCGAGCGACGCTTCGCCTTCGCCATAATGACCGCGTCAAAAAAAAGGTACGCCGCGTTGTTCGATTTCGTATCCTTTTCCTTTTTTCCTCTTTCTCTCTCTTGCAACAGGGACCGGGAAAGGGAGATACCCCGAAAAGGATCCTTCCCCGTGAAGGAACCAGGCTCCGAGCCTCCCTACTGATCAGAGGTTCGAAGGCTGGCCCCTCGGAAGGGTTCAACAGCCGCCTCAGAGCACGTGGGCTCCACACCCACTACTGGTCAGAGGTTCGAAGGCCGGCCCCTCGGAAGGGTTCAACGGCCGCCTCAGGCTACTCGGGCTCCGCGCCCACTACTAATCAGGGGTTCGAAGGCTGGCACCCGAAGGGTTCACAGCTGCCTCAGACACAGAGTGAGGGATGACCATGGGTACGTTCGATACATAACCAAGGCTCGGGATGTGCTCCCGAGGTACCCTAGGACATTTCCGAGACCAGCAGGAACGATCTTGTAACGGAATCCCATCAGAGGGAGGCATCGAGCCCTCGGACCCCGTCGCCAGGGGACCGGGTCCGGCAGATCACCCGCAGGTACTTTTGGACACGCCTCTGGGCCTCTAGCCGACCCCTAACGAATGGGGCACGGACGTCCGCTCGGATCACCCGCCTGCAGCTCACCGGAGACACCATGATCGGCGCCCACCGAGGGCAACATGGCGCTCTCCCCCCTCCTCCTTGCGGAAAGGCGACGCAGGGGCGTATGTAAAAAGTCGAGTCTATCCCTGATCGCCTTCTCGCCCTGTGCAGAGGCTCGAGGGCTGCTCTCGCAAACCCGGCTCCGGCCAAACCGTTGACAGCGTCAACATACCAGCCCGAGAACTTGGGACCCGACCGTACACCTGGGCTACGGCCAGCCCGCATGAGGGAACGACCAGACCAGCCGAAGCATTGTGCGAGGCATTAAGACCTCGGAGGAGTCAAACCACTCCTCCGAGGCCTCGGGGGCTACACCCGGCGGGTGCGCTCGCGCGCACCCACCGGAACAAAACGCAACCGAGAAAGGCCGGTCCCCTTGCAAAAAAGTGCGACGAAAGCCTCCAAGCGAGTGCTAACACTCCCTTCGAGGCTCGGGGGCTACTGTCGGGGACCATAATTAGGTGTACCCTCAAGGCTCCTAATTCTCAGGTGGTAACCCCCATCAGCATAAAGCTGCAAAGGCCTGATGGGTGCGATTAAGTCAGGGATCAGCCCATTCGAGGGATTCGATCACGCCTCGCCCGAGCCTAGCCCCGGACAAGGGCAGCAACCCTGACCAAATCGCCGCACCGACCGACCAAATCGCAGGAGCATTTAATGCAAAGGTGGCCTGACACCTTTATCCTGACGAGCGCCCCTCAGCCGACAGAGCCGAAGTGACCGCCGTCACTTCGCCGCTCCACTGACCGGTCTGACAGAAAGACAGCGCCGCCTGCGCCGCTCCGACTGCGGTGCCACTTGACAGAGTGAGACTGACAGGCAGTCAGGCCCGGCCGCAGGCACCATAGGAAGCTCCGCTTCGCCCGACCCAGGGCTCGGACTCGGGCTAAGCCCCGGAAGACGGCGAACTCCGCTCCGCCCGACCCAGGGCTCGGACTCAGGCTAAGCCCCGGAAGACGGCAAACTCCGCTCCGCCCGACCCAGGGCTCGGACTCGGGCTAAGCCCCGGAAGACGGCGAACTCCGCTCCGCCCGACCCAGGGCTCGGACTCGGGCTAAGCCCCAAAAGACGGCGAACTCCGCTCCGCCCGACCTAGGGCTCGGACTCGGGCTAAGCCCCTGAAGACGGCGAACTCCGTTCCGCCCGACCCAGGGCTCGGACTTGGGCTCAGCCCCAGAAGACGACGAACTCCGCTTCGCCCGACCCCAGGACTCGAACTCCACCCTGGCCTCAGCCAACGGCCTCCGCCTCGCCCGACCTAGGGGCTCGGACTCGACCTCGGCCATGGAAGACGGACTCGACCTCGACCTCGGAGGAGCCTTCGCATCGCCCAACCTAGGGCGCGGGCCGGCCACATCAACGGGAGGCGCCATCATTACCCTACTCCAAGCTGACTCAGGCTACGGGGAACAAGACCGGCGTCCCATCTGGCTCGCTCCGCCAGATAGGCAATGATGGCGCCCCGCACGCTCCCTGACGATGGCGGCTCTCGGCCCCCTTACGGAAGCAAGAGGACGTCAGCAAGGACTCGACAGCCCCAACAGCTGTCCCTCCGCCAGGCTCCAGCGCTCCTCCGACGGCCACGACATCACACAAACCGGGCGCCAAAATCTCTCCGGCCGCCACGATGGCGTGTACTTAGGGCGCTAGCTCTCCCCCGCTAGACACGTAGCACTCTGCTACACCCCCATTGTACACCTGGATCCTCTCCTTACACCTATAAAAGGAAGGACCAGGGCCCTCTTAGAGAGGGTTGGCTGCACGGGGACGAGGACGAGACAGGCGCTCGCGTAAGGCCGCTCGCTCCCTCTCCCGTGTGGACACTTGTAACCCCCTACTACAAGCGCACCTGACCTGGGCGCGGGACGAACACGAAGGCCGCGGGATTTCCACCTCTCACTCGCCCATCTCCGGCCACCTCACTTCCCCCCTTCACGCTCGGCCTTGCGCCGACCCATCTGGGCTGGGGCACGCGGCGACATTTTACTCGTCGGCTTAGGGACCCCCCGGTCTCGAAACGCCGACACTAACAAAGTCAATCAAGTGCGCAGAGACGGAGTGTGGAAGAATTAGAATGCTCAAAGTATGCTTAGGTGACTCCTCCATGCGCTTAGGGGTCCCTTTTATAGCCCTAAGGCAGCTAGGAGCCGTTGGAGGCAACTTTGGAAGGCAAATCTTGCCTTCTGTCGGGTGGCGCACCGGACAGTCCCTGTAGCTGTCCGATGCGTGATCTCCTTCCTTTCCTGGCGCATCCGACCGTTGCAGATTTGTAGTAGTTGGCGCACCGGACACAGTCCGGTGCACACCGGACAGTCCGGTGCCCCCTGCCGACCGTTGGCGTGCCCATGTGTCGCGCGCGGATTACACGGCTGACCGTTGGCGCAGACGACCGTTGGCTCACCGGGCAGTCCTGTGCCTCACCGGACAGTCCGGTGAATTTTAGCCGTACGTCGTTGAACGTTTCCCGAGAGCGACGACTTCGCCGCAGACGACTCATCGGACAGTGCGGTGCACCACCGGACAGTCCGATGAATTATAGCCGTACGCCACCGTCAAGTCCCGAGAGTGGCCTGTTCACCGAAGGCTGGTCTGGCGCACCGGACACGGTCCGGTGCACCACGGGACAGTCCAGTGCACCCAGACCGAGCTGCAATTGGCTGTACACAGCCAACTCCTTTCTAATCCATTTTCTTCTGTTTCTAGCACTTAGACAAAATAAGTTAGTACTCAAAACAATGTACTAAGTCTAGAAACGTACCTTGTAACTCGATTTGCACTTCTTGAATCTTTGGCACAAATTAACACTTAGAGCAATTGTGTTGGGCACTTAATCACCAAAACACTTTAGAAATGGCCCAATGGCACATTTCCCTTTCAATCTCCCCCTTTTTGGTGATTTATGCCAACACATCAAAAAGCAACTAAAAGAAGTGCAACATCAATACATTCGAGAACAAGAATTGTATTTGATTCAAATTTGGCATATTTGGATCATTCTTTGCCACCACTTGGTTTGTTTTTGCAAATCAAATTCAATTTCCTATCTCTAAGTCAAACACACTTGTTGAGGCATAAAGAGAGGTATTCCAAGAGAAATTGATCAAAGATCCAAAAACTCCCCCCTTTTTCCCATAATCAAACATTCTCCCCACAAGAGATCAAATTTTGACAAAAAGAGTATTTTGACAAATCAGAAAGTTTTAACTCTACTCTACTCTTTTCGAAATTTCACAAGTGATAGCTGATCCATTTGCTTTGGCCTTAATTTCTCTCCCTTTGGCATTAAGCACCAAAATAGGATCATTCTTGGCCCTTTAACCCCATTGCCTCACCAAAATTTCCAATTAAGAGCAAAAAGGCAATAAGAGCATAGAATTGAACTTGGAGTTAATACCGGAGTGCAGTGGAAGTCTTTGCATGGTCGAAGTTCACCTTTCCCTTTCAATCCACTTTTGAGACTAAATCAGGAACTCAAACACAAAGGTTAGTCTCAAAGGGTCAAGTTGTAGCATGCCTCCCCCTAAATAAGTGCATCACTTGCAAATGGACTTGTGAGGTCCGGGGATCATGTGTACAACTTGAGCACCACAAATGAACAAAACAAGATTGAAATGCATAAATTACATGATCAAGGGCATAAACCACATGTATGCTATAGATCAATCCAAGTTACGCGAATCTAAGACATTTAGCTCACTACGCAACCTGCAAAACCTTTTCTCATCTAAAGGCTTGGTGAAGATATCGGCTAGCTGGTTTTCGGTGTTAATATGGTACACCTCGATATCCCCCTTTTGCTGGTGGTCTCTCAGGAAGTGATGCTGGATGTCTATGTGTTTAGTGCGGCTGTGTTCAACAGGATTATCCGCCATGCGGATTGCACTCTCATTGTCACATAGGAGTGGGACTTTGCTCAGATTGTAGCCAAAGTCCCGGAGGGTTTGCCTCATCTAAAGTAGTTGTGCGGAACACTGTCCTGCGACAACATACTCGGCCTCAGCGGTGGATAAGGCAACGGAAGTTTGTTTCTTTGAACTCCAAGACACCAGGGACCTTCCTAGGAATTGGCACGTCCCTGATGTACTCTTCTATCAACCTTGCACCCGGCATAATCGGAGTCTGAATATCCAATCAAGTCAAAGGTAGACCCCTTTGGATACCAGATCCCGAAGCAAGGCGTAGCAACTAAATGTCTAAGAATCCGCTTAACGGCCACAAGGTGACATTCCCTTGGGTCGGATTGATGTCTAGCACACATGCATACGCTAAGCATAATATCCGGTCTACTAGCCCATAAATAAAGCAAGGATCCTATAATAGACCGATATGCCTTTTGATCAACGGACTTACCTCCTTTGTTGAGGTCGACATGTCCATCGGTTCCCATTGGTGTCTTCGCGGGCTTGGTGTCGGTGTTTTGGGTCCGACCGCACACCCGAGGTTACCCCTCAAGGTGCTTTTAGAAGTAGGACGGTGTTATCGACTGTAGCTCAATGGTTCGTGCCGGTTGCATGAGAAATAGTAGACAATGGTTTACAGGTTCGGGCCGCTTTGAAATGCGTAACACCCTACATCCTGGCGAGAGTGCTGTATATGGTGGGTTACAAGGTAGTTCTCTGGTGCGAAGAACGCAGAGAGTTGGGGTGGACGATTGAGTAGTGAGTTTGATCTGTTCTGAAGGAGTGCCCCCTAGGCCTTATATATTCGACCGTGGGGCAATACATGCAGATATGATAATCACGTGTACCTAAGAAATAGTGAACCGATTGAGTCTATCTTCCTATAGTTCCGCCGACCCATCCCCGCTCGGTTCCGTCGTACGGGCCTCCAGCGCGGGAAGGTCGGGTCTCTGTTGTGATTACTCGCTCGAAATCATTGGGCCGTCTGGGCTTGCTCCGATCCAGCCTTATGTCGATCTGCTTCACTGGTCGTTCCTCCCCAGGCCCACGAAGAGATGACCTTACGATTTATTGAGCCCATGGGCCTTTCGTGAGGTCTTTTATCCTTCCAGTGGACCTGGGGGATATCTGTCCCCCACAAGCCCCCGATCTTTGGGTTGATTTTGAAATAATCGGCCCAAAGATCCTAAGTCCAGCTTGCGGTCTTTGTTTGTAACAGGAAGTACTTTGTGGGTAATCTAGTAAAAACGATTTCTTACTGTCTCCTTCTGCTTTTATCACTCGAAAATTGGTGTTCTGCCTCAAACTCTTGCTTCGGAGGTCAGCATTTCGTACTGCAGGACTTCGAACTTCATTGGGCGCACCAAAGGTGCACCCAATGGGTGTAGTCCCTAAGCTTCGAGTGGATTTTTGAAAATAATCCACTCGAAGGTCTTCACTTTGAGTATTATCAGAAATCACTTTCATCTTCCACTTGTATTTTGTCGGAGGTCAACCTTGTATTGATCTTACCCTATGCTTTAGAGATCAGCATTGTCTTGATTTGAGATGATGATTCATTGTGTGCGCCGAAGGTTCTCCCAATGGGTGTAGCCCCCGAGCTTCGAGTGGATTTTTGAAAATAATTCACTCGAAGATCTTCATTTTATGCCTTTTTCCAGTAATCTTCTTCCCTTTTTGCCGAGTGCCTTGGAGGTCAGCACTATGTTATTGATATTATGCTTTAGAGGTCAGCGTATATTTTGTCTTTGAGGACGAGTTCGTGATCTGCTCATATCTTACTAGGCGGTGCAATTTATTTGATCTGTGACTGATTGGACGTTCGACAGGTGACCCTTGGCTAGTCTTTGTTATCACTTCTTGCTTCAATGCTTCTGTCGATTAGACTTGTACCTTGTTGGCTATATTTGGCTTTCCTTTGATCCTTGCTGATATCTCACTTTTGTCTTGAAGTATTCATTGCACGTGCTGCACGGATGTGACAGTTTTGAAAAATATACTGGTATTTCCTGGGCATCCCCCAATGGGTGTAGGCAAGGGACGGCTTGGTACACTGAGTGTTTTAGCAAACTGTCTTTGAGTAGTAACTTGATGTGACCGCGGGTGTAATCATATCGCCCGTGCAGTTGACTGGAGTCCCAATGGGTGTTGTGTTGCGTGAAACGGCGTCAGCCGCCTGATGTGTCTTCAGACGGTTTGAATTGCATATTGAATTTTTGCGACTCTTCAGTGGCTGTGGTAGGAGGTGAGCGGTTGCCTCCTTCTTCTATAAATAGTGTTCTTGCTTCCCCGGCATTTTCACATCTCTTACTGCTCTCTGCTGCTTGCTCTCTTCTTCCTCCTTCCTTTCCACCATGGGCAAGAGTAAGAAGGGTAGCAGTTCTTCGCCTCGTTCTGGTGACAAGTGCAAACGTGAGCCGACTCCTCCCTCGGAGGACTTCGGCAACTCGGAGTACTCGGAGGAGGAGTTCTCCTCCGAGTCCGAGGGGTCTCCGGCCCCCGTCTCTCCCCCGGCGTCGTCTGATGATTCGGACGACTCCCAGGGGATTGCCGCGGAGGTCTGGACCTACATCTGGGCCATCGAGCGCGCCGGGCTCGAGGGCTCGGATGAGTCGGAGTACTCCTCGGACGAGGAGGACTCCTCGGACTTGTCCGAGGAGGGCAGTGGCAAGGGCGGTGACGGCAGCAGCAAGGGCGGCGGCGACGACGGTGGCGGCGGCGGCAAGGGCAGCAGCAACAGGGCAGCAACCAGGCCAGTGGTTAGATGCCACTGGTTTTAGATGTTAGTATAGATTAGTAGTAGAAATAGTATTAAGTGAAATAATGTAGTAGTAGTAGTAGTATAGAGTAGTGTAATGTAATGTAGTAGTAGTAGTAGGGAAGTATCAACTCATAGCGAGTTGATTTGTAAGTTATGTAGCTTCCCTTTATGAAGAACGATTTCGTCTCCTCCTGTGTTAAATACTTCGCCTCCTGGTCAGTTGATGATCATTGTCCATGATGTTCTCTGTCTGCTATGCTTGAGTAATAACTTGGAGTTTTCGAATCATTCTTCCGTTCGTTTTCTCTGCGTCGTCGGTGCCTCAAAAGCAACGACCGAGTTATTATTGACAGCGTTAGCACTTCTGAAGTAGCGTCCGAATGATGGCAGGGCCACGTCGGTGTTTTAGAGGTAACAACCGAGTGACTGATGGCAACGTCGGCGCTTTAGAAGTAACAGCTGAGTGACTGACAACAACGTTGGCATTTTAGAAGCAACAGCCGAGTGACTGACGGCAACGTCGGCGTTTTAGAAGTAACAGCTGAGTGAAGTCAGGTACTGTCAGCGTTTTTAGAAACAACGGCTGAGTCAATTTGGGCCGCGTCGGCCGTTTTGGAAATAACGGTCGAGTGATGACATGGCATGCTGGCTTTTTTGGAAATAGCAGCTGAGTGATGACGTGGCACGCCAGTGTTTTAGAAATAACCGCTGGGTGATGACGTGGCATGCCAGTGTTTTAGAAATAACCGCTGGGTGATGACTGGGCACTTTTTGGAAGCGGCATCTGGCCCGGGAAAACCCTATATGTACTGTACTGTTCCGTGTCTCCACATTCCGTGCCCTAGTTCTTGCTTTCCTGCATCCAGGCCCTCTCTGCCGATTTGCAATTCTGCTTCCGCTCTGCTCGCCGGCGAGGTTGAGATGGCGCCCAAGCGAAAAACCTCAAGTTCATCCGTTGCTGTCATTCCCCCCATCGATCCCAACAGTCAGTTGCCTTTCGCAGGTAACCATATGTCTGTTGTTTCTGAATCTGACCTTCTCCATCTTGTGTCCATCGGAGTTCTTCCTCCGAGAGAGCTCTGTTCCTGGCGGATCTGCTATGGGGTCACTGTTCCAACAGAAGACACCCATGAATCTGTTGTTTATGTTCCATTCCTCCTCCGCGGCCTTGCTCTTCCTATTTCTCCCTTTTTCCGCGGTCTCCTTGATTTCTATCACTTGAATCTGACCCATCTAAACCCCAATTCCATTCTGCAAATCTCCATCTTTGTTCATTTGTGTGAAGCTTTTCTTGGCATCCTGCCACACTTTGGACTGTGGAAATATTTGTATCACTGTCGCCCTGGGATGGCCGGAGGGCAGCACCAACTGGTAGGGGGCACGAGCTTGGAGATGCGCCGTGGGAGGAAGACTGATTATCTTGACATCCCACTCAAAGACAGCATCAAAGGATGGCGCTTAGAGTGGTTTATCGTGGAGAATCATGGGAATTCCCTCCCACCACGGTCAGGGAGACAACCGGATGTTCGCACTTCGAGCTGGACTGAATCCCCCATAGACCAAGAGGTGGCTGAGGCAGGGGCTTTGTTGGCTGAAGTTGGATTGTTGAAGGAGAGAGGTCTGACTGCAGAGGCTGTGGTTGCTGACTTTGTCTTCAAGAATCTTCAGCCACTGAAGGATAGGGCACACCCGACATATCTGTACTGAGGCCTGGCTGACTCAACCCGGGTTACCAACAGAAGAATTCCTGCTATGGACTTAGTAAGCCGGCTCGAAATGATACTCAGAGGCAAGGTATCAAATGTTGGCACCCCTGTTGCTTATTCGGCCTGGAACCTGCCTCCTTCTAAGGCCTTCACTCATTTTGTGTCAAATCCTCCTGCTGGTGATGGCGGTTTGGGCCTTAGAGTGCGACCCTCTGCCGAAGAAGTTAGTGCTTTGGTTGCTTCGCTTGAAGAAATTCCTGATGATGAACGATAGGTTCATTTTGAGGTGCCTTTGGATCCTAGTGATGCAGAGATAGGTGCCATGCTGGATATGTTGGCTAGGGATTCTTCTGACGCTACTCCTGCTGAAACATTGGTGGTGGTGCCCATCCCTGAAGCTGACAGAGCTTTGGACGCTCAGAAGTCTGTCAATGTTCGTCCAAAACGTTCTCGTCGAGTTGATCAAGCTTCTTTTCCTACTGAGGGGGAGAAAAAGAAGAAGAGACGTCTTCGTCGGGTGTCTAGCTCGGATCAGGGTGCCGGCCCTTCTGCTCCTGTCGCTAAGGAAGTGCCAGTGCCTGAATTCATTGAAGCTTACCCCAATGGGTGTGCTGTCTGTCTTGTTGATGATGATGGTGAAGAAGAAGAAGAAATCCCTCTGATTTGGAAGAACAGCTGCCGTTACACTGCCAGTGGGGAAAGTAGCGGTGTTCCTTCTCCGACCTTGTCTGCCCTCATTGGTCTGCAAGAATTATCTCTGGCGAACTTTGATCAGACTCTCGAGGACATGATTCCAGAAGATCTGCTATCAGAGCCGGCAGATGGTGGCGCGATGGATGTTTGTGTTGATGTGCTCGACGCCGGGTTGGGATCCTCCCGGGCAGCGTCCCGCGCCTCATCGACCTTGGAGCGCAGTCTTGAGGGTCAGGAGGCTAGTTTGGATTCCCCTGCTCCCATGGAAGTGACTGAGGGACCTTCAGCCTTAGAGGCGGCTGCTGCAGAGAACTTGGCCCTCAATGACGGTGCTGGCCTTTACCCAGCCCCCGAGGGTGCTGCCGGAAATGATCCGACTCGGATGGATAGTGCAAGCTACTACTCAGCCCCCGAGGGTGCTGCCGGAGATGATCCGGCTAGGATGGGTTGTGCAAGCTATGATCCAGCCCCCAAGGGTGTCCGAGCAGGTTCTCCTTCTTGCACTTCCATGGATGTTCACGTAGGGTCTTCTCCTCCGCACTCTGGTTGCACGGTGACGGCCCAAGCCTTTGGTCAAGGGGTCGCTTTAGAGGCCAGCGTACCTGATGACAAGGTTTTGGGTTCTGCTGATGACACTGAATTGGTCCCTGCTGAATCGTTGCAAGTTGCTCCAGGTGGTGATCCTTTGCCGAGCCATCAGTTGATCTCTCATGATTTGGGAGTCGCTTCCTTCTTCTCCAACTTCCAGGTATTTTGGTTTCTTCTGGTCTGACTTTTACCCAAGCAGGTAATTATTCTCATGCTTGTCTGCTTTTTAATGCCAGGCGTTGGTCGATGAGATGTCTAGTCGGCTGAGGTTGCAGGGTGCTTCTGTCCCAGAAGGAGCTTTGTCTCTGGCGTGTTGGAATCCGGTGCTGCTTCAGCGGCATGTTTCTGACTTAGAGGCGGCGAATGCTGGTCAGTGCTCTTTTGCTTCCTTTTGGTTACTTTATTAAACTGCTTCTTATTTTAGCTTCTTTGCTTGACTATTTCTCGCCAGATATGACTCGGTAGTATTCTGATCTTAAAGAAGAATATTGTCGAGGTCAAGCTGCACTGGTCCAGCGGTGCTCTGATCTTGAGGAAAAGTATTCCCAAAGTCAGACTGAGCTAGCCCAAGTTTCTTCTTCTCTGAATGATGCTAACACGCTGAACTTTGCTCTTCGTGCTCAGCTCGACTCTGAAAAGGTGACCTGTGAATCCAGGTTTTGTTTTGCTGTGCTTTTATTGCTTGCTTGACGTTTGAAGAAGCATCTTGGAGAGGAGTCATCGCTTCACCAGGGAGGAGTTAGACAATCTTCGTTATAAGCTGTAGGAATCCTTGGATGACGTGATTCGCCTCAGGGAGTTGATATCAGCCAAAGATGCTGTCATCAAGAATCTGCGTGCTTCCAAGAAATTTGTTGCCCAGGAACTAGAGGCCGCTCAGTTGGCTGTCAAGGTTGCTGAAGAGACTTCCGCTACTCTGAGGGCCCAGCGCGATAAAGCTATGGATAAAGCTATTTGCGCGGGGCAGATTCTGATGAGGAGACCTGGTGTGGTTGTCCCTGACGACATAGTGGCAGATGTGAACGCCGCTCCTGATTCCTCCAGCCGTCCTTCTTCGTCGGTTGCTCTTGAGAAGAATGTTGCAAAATAGAAAGACATTGCGTGCTTTGAGCGCGCGGTTAACGTGCTCGGATATTTTGTTAGAGGACACCTTCTTAGTATTGAATGCTACTATCATTCTCCTATTGTTTAGAATTCAACAATATCTATATTTGTAGAAGTAAAATGCAGCGTGATGGTTTCGAGACTTTTTCATGGGACATAGAGGCCGCCCCTGGATGAGTAACCATATACGCGTTGAGTGTGTTGCGCCGGTTTGAGTTAGTATCAGCTTCCGACCGATCGCTCTGTTGGTGCGGTATAGTGGCCGCCCCGAGTTAAGTAAGCGCGAGCATGTTGTGCCATTCTTAACTCGTTACCGACTTAAGCTGACCGCTCCTGTTGACAGGGCATAGTGGTCTCCCCGAGTTAAGTAAGCGTGAGCATGTTGCACCGTCTTAAGTCGTTGCCGACTTAAGCCGATTGCTCCGTTAGCAGGGCATAGTGGTCACCCCGAGTTAAGTAAGCGTGAGCATGTTGCACCGTCTTAAGTCGTTGCCGACTTAAGCCAATTGCTCCGTTAGCAGGGCATAGTGGTCACCCCGAGTTAAGTAAGCGCGAGCATGTTGCACCGTCTTAAGTCGTCGCCGACTTAAGCCGATTGCTCCGTTGACAGGGCATAGTGGTCACCCTGAGTTAAGTAAGCGCGAGCATGTTGCACCGTCTTAAGTCGTCGCCGACTTAAGCCGATTGCTCCGTTGACAGGGCATAGTGGTCACCCTGAGTTAAGTAAGCGCGAGCATGTTGCACCGCCTTAAGTCGTTGCCGACTTAAGCCGATTGCTCCGTTAGCAGGGCATAGTGGTCACCCTGAGTTTAAGTAAGAATGCAGGTCGACAATGAACAATTTGAGCGCTCTCGAAGTCTTCTTATTGATGATATATTTCCCAGTTTACAGAGTACATTGTCGTCCCAATAGCTTTTGGAATACAGCTAGGGGTAAAACTTCCTGAGGTGTTCTATGTTCCATGAGTTCCCAATTTCCGTGCCATCCATCTGAGTGAGACGATATGATCCCAGCCGAGTGACTTCTGCTACTATGAATGGTCCTTCCCATAGAGGCAACAACTTGTGCCGCCCCTCCCCCGTTAGAATTCGGCGGAGGACGAGATCTCCTACTGCGAAGGATCGATGTCTCATGGTCTTATCGTGATAGCGCCTCAGGGTTTGTTGGTACCGCGCTGATTGAATTACCGTGTTCAGCCGTTCTTCTTCGAGTACATCAACATCCTCCAGCCTAGTAGCCTCGGCTTTTGCTATGTTTTCAAAGATCAACCTTGGCGCCCCAAACTTGAGATCAGCAGGTAGCACGACCTCTGAACCGTAGACCATGAAGAAAGGGGTATTTCCATGTAGAGCTCGACTGGGTTGAGTTCTTAGGCTCCAAACGACATAGGGCAACTCCCTTATCCATTTTCCTGCAAACTTTTCATTTTTATTGAAGACTTTTTTCCTGAGGGCCTCCAATATCATCCCGTTAGCTCTTTTAACCTGCCCGTTGGCTCTTGGGTGTGCCACCGAAGCATATTTGATCTGAATGCTCTTCTGCTCACAGAAATCAAAGAACTCTGAACTTGTGAAGTTGGATCCCAAGTCAGTTATGATACTATTCCGTATTCCAAATCTGAATATTATGTCTTGTATGAATTCCACTGCCTTGGCTAAAGTTAAGGAAGCAATGGGTTTGAACTCTATCCATTTAGTGAATTTGTCGATAGCCACCAGCACATGAGTGTATCCTCCCTGAGATTTCTTGAAAGGTTCAATCATATCCAATCCCCAGCACGCGAACGACCAAGTTATGGGTATAGTCTGCAACTGCTGTGCTGGTAGATGTTGCTGTTTTGACAGGTACTGGCAGGCTTCACACCTCTGGACTAACTCGGCTGCGTCACTCTTCGCTGTTGGCCAATAGAAACCTGACCTGAAGACCTTCCCAACCAGGGTTCTGGATGCTGCGTGTACTCCACATTGCCCAGCATGGACCTCGTCCAGAAGTTGCTTTCCAGTAGCTGAGAGAATGCATTTCATGAGGACTCCTGATGCACCCCTTCTGTATAGTTTTTCCCCAATGAGTGTATAGTGAGCTGATTGCCTTGCGATGCGCTCGGCTGCATTCTTGTCATCTGGCTCCTCCTCATTTTTTATATATCTGACGATCGGCCTCCTCCAGTCATCAGAATCTGACTCTGGTTGGCTCAAAGTATTACATTCTTCTACCTGAGCCAGTGAGATGCTTGGGTGTGATATTTCTTGAACGAAGATTCCAGGTGGAACCTGAGTTCGACCGGATCCTAGCTTGGACAACACGTCAGCCGCCGTGTTTCGATCTCTCTCCACATGGTGAAATTCCAGACCTTCAAATTTATCTTCTAATTTCCGGACGACAGTGCAGTATTTTCCCATGGGATCGCTTGAACAATCCCATTCTTTGTTTATCTGGCTTATGACTACCATAGAATCTCCATATACCATCAGTCTCTTGATGCCCAGTGATATAGCAATGTTCAGTCCGTGAATCAGAGCTTCATATTCTGCTGCATTGTTAGAGGCTGGAAATAACAACTGTAAGGCATATCTGAGGTGTTCGCCCCCAGGCGCAGTAAAGAGGATTCATGCGCCTACTCCCTGCAGCTTTAACGAGCCGTCAAAATGCATTCGCCATACTTCTGCAGTTTCTAGGTTATCTGGTACTTGTTGTTCGGTCCACTCCGATACAAAGTCAACCAGTGCTTGAGTTTTAATGGCAGTACGATGTCAAAATTCAATGTCGTGAGATCCCAGCTCGCAGGCCCATTTGGCTATTCTCCCAATGGCTTCTTTGTTGTGAAGGATATACCCTATTGGAAAACCAGTGACTACTACGACTTTGTGGTCGTCGAAGTAGTGACGGAGCTTGTGTGCAGTTAGAAGTACTGCATATAATAGCTTTTGAACTTGAGGATATTTTTTCTTCGAGGGACCCAGAACTTCGCTGATGAAATAAACAGGATGTTGCACTGGATAAGCATGTCCTTCTTCTGCTCGCTCGACTACCAACGCAGTGCTCACCACGTGAGTCGTGCAAGAGATATATAGCAGCAAATCTTTAGCTGGTTGAGTCGACATGGCCCGTCGTGGCGGTTTCAGCACTGGCAGCGTCGTTAAAAACTTTTTCAATGCGTCTAGGGCTTCCTGTGCTTCTGAAGTCCACTAAAACTTGTCCACCTTCTTGAGTAACTTATAAAATGGTAAGCCTTTTTCTCCCAGCCTGAATATGAATCTGCTCAGGGCTGCCATACATTCGGTAAGCCTTTGAACCTTCTTCTGTGATCGCGGTGCCTCCATCCTCATGATAGCTTCGATCTTTTCTGGATTAGCTTCAATTCCCCGGTGGCTGACGATAAACCCGAGTAATTTTCCTGCTGGTACCCCGAAAACACACTTTTCGGGATTAAGCTTCCATCTATATCGCCGCAGACTGTTGAAATCCAGCTGTAGATCTTCGATGAAATTTTCCGAATTTTCTGTTTTGATTACCACGTCATCCACATAAGCTTCCACATGCTTGCCTAGTGATAAGCATGTTTGAATAGCTCTCTGATAAGTCGCTCCAGCGTTTTTGAGGCCGAACGACATGGAGGTATAGCAGAAAGCACCGAATGGAGTGATGAACGCCGTTTTTTCCTCGTCTTCTTTCGCCAGGCTAATCTGATGATATCCAGAGTAGCAATCCAAGAAGGACAACATAGAACATCCAGCGGTGGAAACCACCACCTGATCTATCCTAGGGAGCCCGAAGGGATCCTTCGGACAGTGTTTGTTGAGATCCGTATAGTCGACGCACATGCGCCAATCCACCTTATTCTTTTTGAGTACAAGAACAGGGTTAGCTAGCCACTCGGGATGTAACACCTCTCTAATGAATCCAGCCGCGACCAAGCGAACCAACTCAGCGCGAATGACCTTTTTCTTGTCGGGCGTGAAACAACGTAATTTTTGCCGAATCGACCTCGCCTGGGGGTAGACCTTCAGTTTGTGCTCGGCCAGTTCTCTAGGGACTCCCGGCATATCCACAGGTTGCCATGCGAATACATCTCGGTTATCTTGTAGGAACCGGACGAGCGCGCTTTCCTATTTGTCATCTAGGCTGGAGCTGATGATGGCAGTCTTGCGTTCATCAGCGAACCCGAGGTTGATCCTTTTGGTTTCTTCAATCGGCCGCATAGAGGTCGCAGCTTGAGCCTCGTTCGTGGGTACCGTGAGGTCTTCTTCATGCTTAGAGTTTGCCTGCACAGAAGAAGTCGCCGACGGTTTGGTGGTGAGGGCCGCCTGGATGGCCACTCGGAAACATTCTGCGACGCCTTGGAAGTCAGCACGCACAGTTATGATCCCTTGTGGTCCTGGCATCTTCAGTATCATGTATGTGTAATGTGGAATGGCCATGAATTTCGCCAGCCCAGGCCTCCCGATGATGGCGTTGTATCCGCAGTCGAAGTTCGCCACCTCGAACCTCAGGTACTCGGTTCTGTAGTTTTCCGGAGTCCCGAAGGTGACCGGCATGTAGATGTGGCCCAGTGGATATTCTCCTTCAGTCGGCACAATGCCGAAGAAGGGTGTGTCTGACTCATGGAGCTCTTTGATGTGAACTCCCAGTCCTTGGAGCGTCCGGGGGAAGGTGACGTTGATGCTGCTCCCCCCGTCCACTAATACCTTCTTCACCCTGCTCTCTCAGATCACCGGATCGACGAGGAGCGGGTATTTGCCTGGGTGATCGAAGTTAAGCCACTGATCTGCCCGAGTGAAGGTGATCGGGTGCTCCGACCATCGGTACGGAGCGGGAGGACCGGTGGTCGCCACCAGTATTTGGCGATCGTTGAGCTTTTGTTGTCTCTTGTTCTCCTGCGATCCGTGTCCGCCGAAAATGACGTTGACCTCTCTGTTGACACGTGGGAAGGCTTCTCCTTCTCTCTCCTCCTGTGGCTGGGGTTGTCGCGGTTCTCCTGGTCCTCCTCGTGGCGGAGGAGTGGGTAGAGGTTGGAAGGGTCGGCCGTGCCCGACGGAGTGCTTGAAGTCTCTGCAGTTCCGAAGGGTGTGGCACATGTCTTTGTGGTACGGGCACTGGGCGTCGAGGATGTCGTCCAGCGTGCGTTTGCCTCCCCGAGGTCCTCCTCGGGCACGAGAGGCGGGCGGTCCGGCGGCATGGACCTCTTCGCGAGGCCTCTTCTCCCAACGCTTGTCTGGCTGTTGGTTCATGTCACGTCGCGGCGCCACCGGTGCCGGCTTTGTCCCTCCGATGAGGTCCCGGGCTCGCTCATCGGCAGTGATATAGAGGTCGGTTTCCCGGAACAGCTGTTCGGAGGTAGTCGGCGCCTTCTGCAGTATGGTTCGGACGAAGGCTGAGTCATCGGATCCCCGGTAGAAGTCTTCGATCACCACCGCTTCCGCGACCTTGGGGATACGATTTCTCATGGTTTGGAATCTCTTGAGGTACGACCGGAGAGTTTCGTCCCCCCGACGCTTGATGGATTTGAGGTCCCATGGTTGCGCCGGCTTGTCGGAGATGGACTGGAAGTTGGCGATGAAGCGTCGACTGAAATCGCTGCAGTCATCGATGCAATGTCGTGGTAGGTGTCGCAGCCATTGCAGTGCATCTTGCCCGAGGATGATGGGCAAGTACGCGGTCATCACGTCCTCGGTTGCCCCGGCGGCTCGAGCAGCGGTTGTGTAGACGGCCAGCTAGCCTCCCGGATCCTGCTTAGGTTCATATTTGTCAACGTTGGATACCTTGAAGTTAGGGGGCCATTGAATGGCTCTGAGGCACGGAGTAAGTGCCGACACTCCACACGTGTCCTCCTATCGTCGGGGATGATGTCTGTCCCGGGGAGGGGAGTGGTCGTCGTGGTGCCTCAACCGTCCCCAGGTGGTGCCGCCAGTCGAAGCCGTTGCCGACTCAGTCCTCGTGGCCTAACTCCAGGATGGGACGCCGTGGTCCCTGTCGTATTCTTCCCCGCGACGGATCTCGCTCTCATGTCGTCGTTCGCGTGAAGCGTTGATGGAGCTCCGTGCGTCTCGCCGACTGTTGATGGCATGTCGTAGATCATTCGGCGGATGTGTGAGGGGTAGAAGATGGTTGGCTGCTCGAGTGAACAGTCGCCGGTAGCCCTCGGCATCAGGAGTCCGAGGGAGACCGTCGGCTATCCGAGCCAGTACTCCGCCGACTTCACTCGGCGTGTTCAAGGCTCGGGCGAAGTCGGGGTTCAGGTTGCGCCCGAAGAGGGGATTTTCCCGACGTTGCTTTGTTTCTTGTTCGGCCTGTTCTTGAGCTCGCCGGCGATCGCGTCGTCGGGAATTCCTCCTTTCCCCGGAAGACACGCTCTTCCGGAGTTTCTCCCATCTCTAAGGCCTCGTCTCGCGACACAGGCTGCGCCGGGTCCCGCTCTCCGGCCTCGTGATGTCTCCGAATATTTCGGCGTCGGTTCCTTCATCGGCGGGATTCCCGCTGAGGAGGTTCCTCTCCGGGTACAGTCGGCTCGTCGTCAGAGATGGGGGGCGACTCCACTCTCCTGATGAAGAGGACGTCGGGGTAGAATGGTGCAGCTGTCGTGACGATCTTCTTTCTGTTCTCCTTTAAGGGCGGAGGCACAGAAAGAACAACTTGCTTCCTCCCGATTTTATTTGTTTCTTTCTTTCTTGTGATTTGTGTCCATTCTTTCATCGGAGAGGTAGACAGTGGAGTTTTCCGGGTTGACGGGCCTCGGGCCTCTATCCTGCCGGAGGCGATCTTTTTTCGGAGCATTGGAGGTTGCGCTTTTTCCTGCTTTTCCCCGATTTTCCCGGAGATTTTTGAGGAAGATCTTCTCTCCGTCGGATCCGCAATGCGATGCAGAGTTCCCTCCTCATCCGCTACAGATGAGATGGTTCCGAAGCAGAATGTGGACCCAGGGTGGAAGACGATCTTGTGCAGGAAGGTGACGGCCATTGAGCTAGCTTGGATCGACGACACACCCCCTACCTGGCGCGCCAGCTGTCGGTGTTTTGGGTCCGACCGCACACCCGAGGTTACCCCTCAAGGTGCTTTTAGAAGTAGGACAGTGTTATCGACTGTAGCTCAATGGTTCGTGCCGGTTGCACGAGAAACAGTAGACAATGGTTTACAGGTTCGGGCCGCTTTGAAATGCGTAACACCCTACGTCCTGGCGAGAGTGCTGTATATGGTGGGTTACAAGGTAGTTCTCTGGTGCGAGGAACACAGAGAGTTAGGGTGGACGGTTGAGTAGTGTGTTCGATCTGTTCTGAAGGGGTGCCCCCTAGGCCTTATATATTCGACCGTGGGGCAATACATGCAGATATGATAATCACGTGTACCTAAGAAATAGTGAACTGATTGAGTCTATCTTCCTATAGTTCCGCCGACCCATCCCCACTCGGTTCCGTCGTACGGGCCTCCAGCGCGGGAAGGTCGGGTCTCTGTTGTGATTACTCGCTCGAAATCATTGGGCCGTCTAGGCTTGCTCTGACCCGACCTTATGTCGATCTGCTTCACTGGTCATTCCTCCCCAGGCCCACGAAGAGATGACCTTACGATTTATTGAGCCCTTGGGCCTTTCGTGAGGTCTTTTATCCTTCCAGTGGACCCGGGGGATATCTGTCCCCCACACTTGGCGTCCTTCATCCCAAACCGCTTGAGCAAGTCTTGCGTGTACTTCGTTTGGGAGATGAAGGTGCCGTCCTTGAGTTGCTTCACTTGGAATCCAAGGAAGTAGTTCAACTCGCCCATCATCGACATCTCAAATTTCTGAGTCATCACCCTGCTAAACTCCTCACAAGACTTTTGGTTAGTAGAACCAAATATTATGTCATCAACACAAATTTGTCACACAAATAGGTCACCATCACAAGTCTTAGTGAAAAGAGTTGGATCCGCTTTCCCAACCTTGAAAGCATTTGAAATTAGGAAATCTCTAAGGCATTCATACCATACTCTTGGGGCTTGCTTAAGTCCATAGAGCGCCTTAGAGAGCTTACACACATGGTCAGGGTACCGTTCATCCTCAAAGCCAGGGGGTTGCTCCACGTACACCTCCTCCTTGATTGGCCCATTGAGGAAGGCACTCTTCACATCCATTTGGAACAACCTGAAAGAATGGTGAGCGACATAGGCTAACAAAATGCGAATAGACTCTAGCCTAGCTACAGGAGCAAAAATCTCCTCAAAGTCCAAACCTGCGACTTGGGCATAACCTTTTGCCACATCTCGAGCCTTGTTCCTTGTCACCACCCCGTGCTCGTCCTGTTTGTTGTGGAACACCCACTTGGTTCCCACAACGTTTTGCTTGGGACGTGGCACCAGGGTCCAAACTTCATTTCGCTTGAAGTTGTTGAGCTCTTCAAAAGTTAGCTAATCTTGAGCGAGTGGTTACTCCCTTGCTTATATCACCCAAAATCTGGTCGACGGGATGATTCCTTTGAATCGTTGCTCGGACTTGAGTTGAAGGGGCCCGTGGTGCTTCTTCCTCCACAACATGGTCTTCTTGTGCTCCCCCTTGATCACACGCCTCCTCTTGAGGAACCCGTTCATCATCTTGAGTTGGGGGATGCACCATTGTTGAGGAAGAGGGTTGATCTTGCTCTTGTTGTTCCTGTGGTCGCACATCTCCAATTTCCATGGTGCGAATTGCGTCCGTTGGAACATCATCTTCATCTACATCATCAAGATCAACTTGCTCTCTTGGAGAGCCATTAGTTTCATCAAATACAACGTCGCTAGAGACTTCAACCAAACCCGATGATTTGTTGAAGACTCTATACGCCTTTGTATTTGAGTCATAACCTAACAAAAACCCTTCTACAGCTTTGGGAGCAAATTTAGAGTTTCTACCTTTCTTTACTAGAATGTAACATTTACTCCCAAATACACGAAAGTATGACACGTTGGGTTTGTTACCGGTTAGAAGTTCATACGAGGTCTTCTTGAGGAGGCGATGAAGGTAGACCCGGTTTATGGTGTGGCAAGCTGTGTTCACAGCTTTCGACCAAAACTGCTCGGGCGTCTTGAATTCTCCAAGCATCGTCCTTGCCATGTCTATGAGCATCCTGTTCTTCCTCTCTACCACACCATTTTGCTGTGGTGTGTAGGGAGCGGAGAACTCATGCTTGATTCCTTCCTCCTCAAGGTACTCCTCCACTTGTAAGTTCTTGAACTCGGACCCGTTGTCGCTTCTTATCTTCTTCACCTTGAGCTCAAATTCGTTTTGAGCTCTCCTTAGAAAGCGCTTTAGGGTCCCTTGGGTTTCTGATTTATCCTGCAAAAAGAATACCCAAGTGAAGCGGGAAAAATCATCAACGATAACAAGATCATACTTGCTTCCCCTGATGATGAGGTAGGCGACGGGTCCGAAGAGGTCCATGTGAAGTAGCTCCAGAGGTCTTGATGTGGTCATCACATTCTTGCTGTGATGAGCGCTTCCCACCTGTTTACCTGCTTGACAAGCTGCACAAGGTCTATCTTTTTCGAAAAACACATTGGTTAGACCTAACACATGTTCTCCCTTTAGAAGTTTATGAAGGTTCTTCATCCCAACATGTGCTAGACGGCGATGCCACAACCAGCCCATGCTAGTCTTAGCAATTAAGCATGCATCTAGATCGGCCCCCTCTTTCGAAAAATCAACTAAGTAGAGTTTGTCGTCTAGTACACCCTTAAAAGCTAGCGAACCATCACTCCTTCTAAAGACAGACACATCTACATTGGTAAATAAACAATTACAACCATATTACATAGTTGACTAACGGACAACAAGTTGTACCTGAGCGATTCAACTAAGAACACATTAGATATGGAATGCTCGGATGAAATAGCTATCTTTCCTAGTCCTTTAACCTTGCCTTGATTCCCATCTCCAAAGATGATCGAATCTTGGGAATCTTTGTTCTTGACATAGGAGGTGAACATCTTCTTCTCCCCCGTCATGTGGTTTGTGCATCTGCTGTCGATAATCCAGCTTGAGCCCCCGGATGCATAAACCTGCAAGGCAAATTAGGCTTGGGTTTTAGGTACCCAACTCTTGTTGGGTCCTACAAGGTTAGTTACAATAGCCTTTGGGACCCAAATGTAAATCTTGTCTCCCATTTGGACCCCATCTTTCTAGCAACCACTTTTTCATTTTATATGAAAGAACATATGTAGTGTTGCAAGCATGAAAAACAGTGGTAGGTTTATTACACACTTTCCTAGGAGCATGAGACACAAAGTTTCTCCTAGGCCTACCATTAAAGTTAGAACTTGAAGCAACCATAGCATGAGAATCAAAAGCATTACAACTCCTATTATAATGAGAATTTATAGAAAATTTCTATCATTATACATGAAAGCATGATTCTTTTGATTACTACTAGCCATAGGGGCCTTCCCTTTCTCCTTGTTGGGAATGGGAGCCCTTTGGCTTGTTAAGTTCTTGGCTTCCTTTCGAAAGCCAAGTCCATCCTTAGGCATCCCTAGCAAATTTTAACTTATCAAAGTCATTTTTGCAAGTCTTAAGTTGAGCATTAAGACTTGCCACTTCACCATTTAATTTTGCAATAGAAGTAAGGTGTTCAACACATGCATCAACATCAATATCCTTACATCTAGTACAAATACTAATATGCTCTACATAAGAACTAGACTTATTTGCTTCTTCTAACTTAGCATTTAAATCATCATTAACGCTCTTTAAATTGGACACAGTTTCATGACAAGCAGATAATTCAGAAGAAAGCATTTCATTTCTTTTAACCTCTAAAGCAAAAGATTTTTGCACACTTATAAACTTGTCATGCTCTTCATATAAAATATCCTCTTGTTTCTCTAACAATCTATTCTTTTCATTTAAAGCATCAATCAATTCATTGATTTTATCAACTTTAGTTCTATCTAAACCTTTGAATAAACTTGTGTAATCTACTTCATCATCACTTGAAGTAGTGTACTTAGGGGTATCTTGAGCGCTTACCTTCTTCTCCTTTGGCATGAGGCAAGTATGGCGCTCGTTGGGAAAGAAAGATGACTTGTCGAAGGCTGAGGCGGCGAGTCCTTCATCGTCGGAGTCTGAAGAAGAGCAATCCGAATCCCATTCTTTGCCAAGGTGCGCTTCGCCCTTCGCCTTCTTGTAGGCCTTCTTCTTCTCCCTCTTCCCGCTCTTTTCTTGTTCCTGGTCAATAGCATTATTGGGACAATTTGCTATGAAATGACCAGTCTTACCACATTTAAAACATGAGCGCTTTCCCTTTGCTTTGCTCTTGTTGGGACGCTCCTTGCGTCCTTTTAGCGCCATCTTGAAGTGCTTGATGATGAGGGCCATTTCATCTTCATTTAGCCCAGCAGCTTCAACTTGTGCCACCTTGCTAGGTAGCGCCTCCCTGCTGCTGCTTGTTGCCTTGAGTGCAACGGGTTGGGGCTCATAGATGGGCATTGGGCCATTCAATGCATCATCAACGTATCTTGCTTCCTTGACCATCATACGCCTGTAATACCCAACTTGCAATTTGTGGAAGATAGCCTAAGAGGAGAAAATGATATTCCTTTGTATATACGTGTGTTGTCCATATTTATCATCTCATGAGAACATCACAGGAGAACAAATAAATAAATAATAAAAAAAATATACTATTAAATCATGTGACATGCTGGAGTTTATTGTTTGTGCATTTAATGAAAGAGTAATGCCACTAATAGAAATAAATTAGTGGCAAAAGCAAGGATTTAATACCTAATTTGAGAGTTTGAAAAAGAGAAAATATATAAAATATAAAGAAAGTTTATGTGTATTTCCAAAATTAGTACCTTATGGTCACAGTATAACTTGAAGATAAAGTTTGGCACAAGATTTGAATGTAAATTTGAATTAAAGAAATTGAAAAGGGAGAAAAAGAAAACAGAAAATAGAAAAGGAATAAACACTAACTGGGCCTCGGAACCCACAATTCGGCCCACTGGCGGGGGGATCACGGCGCGGCCCAGCTCTTCCGCGCCCGCTCTCGCGCGTGCGGCTGACAAATGGGTCCCGCGTGTCACCCGCTGTCTCGCGCCAGCCGTCTGTCTCCATCGCGCGGCCCAGCTCAAGGCTCTTCGCTGGTGTCACTTACGCGTGGGGCCCAGAAGTCAGTGCCGTCGTCTTCATCCCAACGAACAGCGAACTCCGCGGCGCCGAACTTGGAGCAAATCCCGCGCAAAGTTTGACGCCGGTGCGCGGGGCCGTGTCGTCGGGGATACCCCTCCCCACGTCGGCTCCACCAGAATGCTCGGAAAATCCGGGCGGCAGTTCGGCAGCGGATTGCGCGAGTTCCGCGGCGGCCGCATCTCGTCTGCGGCATAAATCCCCTCCTCGCGTGCCCAGCTCCCCGTTCCTTCCCCGCTCTCTCATCCTCCTCGCTGCTGTTGCGCACCTCCCTGGATTCGCCTGATCCCGCCCAGTGCTCACTCTTCCTCTCCATGCCGCGCTAACCTTGCCTGTGGTGGTCGCCTGTGCCGCTGCGCTCGCCCTGAGCCGCTACGCCACCCGAAGTCAAATTGGGGTGTTGTGGAGACTCGCCTGGGCGCGGTAGTGTCGTTCGTGACCTCGGCGAGAATCGGGAGTCGTCGGGGCGTGAGGAATTGCTCACCGGAGCAATTACTCCGCCACCAAATCGCCGTGGCGCGTGGGCAGCTATCTCCGTCGACTGAGCTTTGGTGAGTTAGCCATCATCTGGTTCGTATGCCCGCCCGTGTCGTGTAGGCCTATTCGGTTAAAGGAATTGCGCACCAGTGCCTCGAATCGCTTGCGCTCCGGCGAAGCTCCGCCGTGGAGCTCAGTCCCGCCGCCCTGCTCCGGCCTGAGTATGGGTGTGCGGTTGCGAACCGTTGGATTCGGAAGGGGCGAGTGAGATTAGATCCATAGTGTATCCTTTCGTACGTTGATTCTGGGCCATCGATCTGTGATCGAGCGGGTGGGATTGAGTCGTCATGTTTACGTGCTCGGATCGATTGTGAACCGTCGATCTGGAATCGAGCGACCAGCGTGGTGTACCGGTTCATGGGATGGATGGGTTTAATCGGGACCGTTGGATTTAATCCGAAGGCTGGGAATACGTGATACCTCTTCGCGTGGTATATTAGCTAAAGAGACCCTTACTTTTTCAGTAACTAACCCGCAGTCCTCCACGAGTAGAGCCTGAGTCTTGGGAGCATTTGCACATTAAACCCTGCTGTTCTCAGAAATTGAGGCCCAGTCCAGAACATAATAAAATCAGGGAAATTGAATTATAAAAGGATTTTTAATAGGAAAATAATTGCTAGAACTTTATAAATTCATAGAAAATTCATACTAACTCCAAATTAATCCATTCCAGTCCCTAAAATTTTGTAATTTTATTCTTTATCACCTAGAACCTCTGTTATGTCATGAAAACAGTAAGAAATTTATTTATCACTTAATCTTATTCAAAGCACATAAAACCTTTGAAAATGCATAACTTAAAATCTATAACTCAGAAAATTATGATTCTAGTTCCTAGGTTTTTATTTTAATATGTAGAATATTTTTGAGTATTTTGTTTATATGTTTGGTGTAATGTTAATTTCTCTATATGCACTGTGCTTGTTTGTATTGTGGCGAGTAGAAGAGCCCGTTGTTGGAGATCCTGGTGAGCAGCAGGTTGAAGTAGCTGAGCAGGAGCTCATTGAAGGCAAGTTGTGCCCTTGACCACTTTTTACCCAATAATGTTCTTTAATATCACATACTCATGCATAGGTTAATTTTGATGGGACCCAATAGGTCACCCTAGATTTGTTTATCTCATTACCTTGTTTACCCCTGAATCACTTGGGTAGTTTGCTATTGCTTTATATGGTTTTGGGATAATCATTTATTACTTCTATGTTCCAATTATTGTTGTTATTCTGTTTATGTTCATGTTGATATCATTAATGTTAATTGGAACATAGAGCTTAACTTGAGAACCACGTGCCACCACAAGGGTGGAATGGGACGCCCTTGGCTGACTAATTAGGAAAGCTAGTGGAAGACTACCTTACCCGAAAGGGGCAAGGGCAGTAGGGGAGAGGTCAGTGCGGGGAGGTCCCTGGTTGATTTTGCTGCGATGGCGGTCAGCCAGGAACCCTTTACTGGATCTTCCCATAAACTGTAGCGGGTTTTCGGAAGCTAGTGGAACTTTGTAAAGGCCTCGTAGTGTTACCCTGCCGTGCTTCCTAGGTAGAGGTATATGGGGAGTCGCGACCCCTTGGCAGATGGGTAACATGACTTGTGGGTAAAGGGTACAACCTTTGCAGAGTGTAAAACTGGTATACTAGCCGAGCTCACGGTCATGAGCAGCTCAGGACTCTCTGATGTTTAAATTATGGAACCTAAATTCAATTTTGTCATTTGCATTGCATGGGTTTGTTATTAATTTTGTTCTATTACTTTACTTATGGTTTGGTATTTACTTACACTTAGTAACTGCTAATAAAATTTTGACCAACCACTTAAAAGCAGTGCTCAGCTTTAACCCCTATCATTGATTAGCCTTACACATCACATGAACTCACACCTTTGTGAGTTTGTGTCCACTGGTTCCCCACAACTTGTTGAGCTATGATCATGTGTGAGCTCACCCTTGCTGTCTCACACCCCCCCCACAGGAGAAGAGCAGGTGTTTCAGGAGGAGCCTCAAGGCGAGGAGTTTGACTTGATCTAGGTGGCGTTTCCCAGTCGACATTTGCGCCGACGATCCTTAGTTCGTTTTATCTTTATTATTTTATTTTGTAATAAGTCTTCCGCTATGTAATAAATACTCTGATGTTAATGACATTTATCTCTATACACTCTGTTATTATATATGTTGTCTTCTTGGCGCATGTATGAGATGCACCCGGCTTTGTTCCTTAAAACCGGGTGTTACAGAAGTGGTATCAGAGGAATGTTGACTGTAGGACGAAACCTAGATAGAAATGGACAAAACCCTTACCTACTTACCTTATTCTGATTCATTCTCTACTCGTCTCATCTTGGACTTGTCTCACCTTCTGCTGTTCTACTCTGATCATTCTTATCTTCTCTACTCTGAGACAAGATGGATTTCAAACCTTGGAATCCCTACCCCTATGACATTTTTGAGAGATAGGAGGCCTAAGACCAAATCAAAACTATTTTCTCTATTAAAAATGTTGGTTGATTGTTCTGATGATCAATGCCTGATTTGCTTCTTTGATTGATTGAATTATTATAGATGGACATCTTAGCATGTACCAACATAAGGTATTGAATTAGCTATAGTAGGTGAAATATTAATCTGCTTAGCTAATAAATCCCCCAAAGCAACATGAGTTGTAATTACTGCCTTGTCTACTGCTCTCTCTTACCATATGTATCTAACTCAGATGGTCAATACCAGGAAAGGAAAGATTATCACGCAACAGCAAACAGAAATGAATCCTCCAAATCCTTCACCTGTTGAAACCGAGCAAGTGATCGCAACCCAAAGGCTGGTAATACAGCAATTGACAGACATGATGACTGAAATGCAAAGCCAGATAAGACAAGAACGCGAGGAAATACGTCAGGCCCGTCTGGAGATACAGCAAGAAATAAGGCAATCACGGTTGGAGAGACAACAACAAGAGCAACCACCATCTCCACCACCACCGGCTCCACCAAGCTACATAAACATATATGTAAATTACTACTATTTGTAAGATCTACATGTTCCTTTAGTTAGTATTCGGTATGATACCATTTTAGGAGGAATAAAAAGGTCTATTTGACCCCATGATTTGCTAATAAAATTATGCGTCATGCTGAGATTTTGGTTTGGGCATATGTGTTGGACAATATGAGAAAACCCATGAGAGTAATTACACCTAAAGGGACTGAAGAATCAGTGAACGGAATTACAAGAGGCTAGTTACTTACGTCCGAGTTCCTCACCTTGGAGAGCACCAGTTTTGTTTGTAAAGGAGAAAGATGGATTGCAAGGGATGTGCGTGGATTAAAGGTCCCTTAATGATGTCACTGTGAAGAGCAAGTTTCGGTTAACCCGCATTAAGGATTTATTTAATCGGATGAGAGGAGCCAGGGTACTCTCGAAGATCGACCTCCGATCGGGATACCATCAGATGAAGACTGGACCATCAGATATTCCTAAAATGGCTTTCTCGACTCGATATGGATTATATGAGATCATCGTTATGTCGTTTGGATTAATTAATGCACCAGCTTATTTTATGGATTTGATGAATAAGATGTTTTTGGAGTATTTGGACAGATTCGTCGTGGTGTTCATCGACGATATTCTTATCTATTCCAAGAATGAGAGTGACCATGAAAAACATCTAAGGCTGGTGCTACAGAAGCTTTAAGATAATCAACTCTACGCCAAGTATAATAAATGCGAGTTTTGGATTGGCGAGGTGCCATTTCTTGGACGTATCATTTCTAATGGAGGGATATCAGTGGATCCTGCTAAAGTCAAGAAGATAGTGGTGTGGAGCATACCCACTACGGTTACGGAGGGCCGAAGTTTCTTGGGACTTGCAGGATATTATTGGAGATTTATTGAAGGATTTTCTAAGATTGCTAAGCTTATGACCTCGCTTTTGGTGAAGGTAAGAGAATTCAAGTGGGACGAGAAGTGCCAAGATAGCTTTGATCAATTGAAGAAAAGATTGATGTCGCCACCAGTGTTGGTTATGCCAAATCTGCAGGAAGGATTCGATAATTATTGTGATGCATGTGGCCAAGGCTTAGGGTGTGTGCTCATGCAAGAAGGACACGTGATTGCCTACGCGTTTCGACAGTTGCGGAAACAAGAATTGAACTACCCCACTCATGACTTAGAACTGGTAGCCGTTGTGCATGTGCTTAAGATTTGGAGACATTATATTAGGGAACCAAGTGTCAAGTATGCACGGATCATAAGAATTTGAGGTATATATTCACTCAGAAGGATCTCAAACCTAGGCAACGCCGTTGGTTGGAGCTTAATACGGATTATGATTTGAAGATTCACTATCACCCGGGCAAGGCAAATTTGGTTGCAGATGCCTTGAGTCGAAAGAAGCATGTACATTCAGCTGTTGTTGCCAGCTACCCAATGAGATTGTTGAGGATTTCAAGAGATTTAACCTGGGGATAGTTACTCACACTGAAGGAGTTACTATTGATGTGGAAACCACTTTGGAGCAAGAAATCCGCAAGGGACAAATTGGTGATACTAAGATACAAGATATTAAGGATCTTATTACCGAAGATCGAGTTCCGGAATTTACGGAAGATGAGCAAGGTGCCATATGGTTCAAGGATCAGATATGTGTCCCCGAGATTGAAGGCCTTCGTGAGACTATTTTAAAGGAAGCCCATGACTCGGATTGTGTCTTTACATGGAGTATCAAAGAAGATTGTTTTGGATAAGAGAATCACAGTTTATCCCCAGATTTTGGAAAAGTTCTTATGAGAATATGGATACGAGGTTGAAATTTAGTGCAACCTATTATCCTCAGACTGATGGACTGACAGAAAGGACTAATCAAGTATTGGAAGATATGTTGAGAGCATGTGCCCTTCAGGATGGAGGAAGTTGGGATAAGAGTCTACCATATGCTGAGTTCTCATACAATAATAGTTACCAGGCCAGTCTGAAGATGTCACCTTTTGAAGCTCTATATGGCAGGAAATGCAGGATTCCTCTACCTTGGATTAGACTAGAGGAAGACAGTTCTTTGGACCTAAACTTATTCAAGAAGCAGAAGAACAAGTCCGTATAATTCGAGAAAATTTGAGGAAGGAGATCATGTGTACCTCAAGGTGTCACCACTTCGTGGAATGAGGAGATTTAAAGTCAAGGGCAAATTGTCCCCTCGCTATATTGGACCATTCTGGATCTTTAGAAGAGTTGGGGAGATGGCATACCAACTCGAGTTACCTGCTAGTCTATCAGATGTGCATAATGTGTTCCATGTATCTCAACTGAAGAAATGTCTCCGTGTTCCCGAGGAACAGTTACCAATGGAAGAGCTCAGTGTTCAAGGTGATTTGACTTACACGGAGTACCCGATCAAGATTTTGGATACTTTGACTCGAGTTACAAGGAATAAGGTGATAAAGATGTGCAAAGTTCAATGGAGTCACCACAGTGAAGATGAAGCAACTTGGGAAAGAGAAGAAGAGCTTCGCATAGATTTTCCCCACCTTTTCCCTAGTTCTTCTTAAATCTCGAGGACGAGATTATTTTTAAGGGGGGTAGGATTTGTAATACCCAACTTGCAATTTGTGGAAGATAGCCTAAGAGGAGAAAATGATATTCCTTTGTATATACGTGTGTTGTCCATATTTATCATCTCATGAGAACATCACAGGAGAACAAATAAATAAATAATAAAAAAAATATACTATTAAATCATGTGACATGCTGGAGTTTATTGTTTGTGCATTTAATGAAAGAGTAATGCCACTAATAGAAATAAATTAGTGGCAAAAGCAAGGATTTAATACCTAATTTGAGAGTTTGAAAAAGAGAAAATATATAAAATATAAAGAAAGTTTATGTGTATTTCCAAAATTAGTACCTTATGGTCACAGTATAACTTGAAGATAAAGTTTGGCACAAGATTTGAATGTAAATTTGAATTAAAGAAATTGAAAAGGGAGAAAAAGAAAACAGAAAATAGAAAAGGAATAAACACTAACTGGGCCTCGGAACCCACAATTCGGCCCACTGGCGGGGGGATCACGGCGCGGCCCAGCTCTTCCGCGCCCGCTCTCGCGCGTGCGGCTGACAAATGGGTCCCGCGTGTCACCCGCTGTCTCGCGCCAGCCGTCTGTCTCCATCGCGCGGCCCAGCTCAAGGCTCTTCGCTGGTGTCACTTACGCGTGGGGCCCAGAAGTCAGTGCCGTCGTCTTCATCCCAACGAACAGCGAACTCCGCGGCGCCGAACTTGGAGCAAATCCCGCGCAAAGTTTGACGCCGGTGCGCGGGGCCGCGTCGTCGGGGATACCCCTCCCCACGTCGGCTCCACCAGAATGCTCGGAAAATCCGGGCGGCAGTTTGGCAGCGGATTGCGCGAGTTCCGCGGCGGCCGCATCTCGTCTGCGGCATAAATCCCCTCCTCGCGTGCCCAGCTCCCCGTTCCTTCCCCGCTCTCTCATCCTCCTCGCTGCTGTTGCGCACCTCCCTGGATTCGCCTGATCCCGCCCAGTGCTCACTCTTCCTCTCCATGCCGCGCTAACCTTGCCTGTGGTGGTCGCCTGTGCCGCTGCGCTCGCCCTGAGCCGCTATGCCACCCGAAGTCAAATTGGGGTGTTGTGGAGACTCGCCTGGGCGCGGTAGTGTCGTTCGTGACCTCGGCGAGAATCGGGAGTCGTCGGGGCGTGAGGAATTGCTCACCGGAGCAATTACTCCGCCACCAAATCGCCGTGGCGCGTGGGCAGCTATCTCCGTCGACTGAGCTTTGGTGAGTTAGCCATCATCTGGTTCGTATGCCCGCCCGTGTCGTGTAGGCCTATTCGGTTAAAGGAATTGCGCACCAGTGCCTCGAATCGCTTGCGCTTCGGCGAAGCTCCGCCGTGGAGCTCAGTCCCGCCGCCCTGCTCCGGCCTGAGTATGGGTGTGCGGTTGCGAACCGTTGGATTCGGAAGGGGCGAGTGAGATTAGATCCATAGTGTATCCTTTCGTACGTTGATTCTGGGCCATCGATCTGTGATCGAGCGGGTGGGATTGAGTCGTCATGTTTACGTGCTCGGATCGATTGTGAACCGTCGATCTGGAATCGAGCGACCAGCGTGGTGTACCGGTTCATGGGATGGATGGGTTTAATCGGGACCGTTGGATTTAATCCGAAGGCTGGGAATACGTGATACCTCTTCGCGTGGTATATTAGCTAAAGAGACCCTTACTTTTTCAGTAACTAACCCGCAGTCCTCCACGAGTAGAGCCTGAGTCTTGGGAGCATTTGCACATAAAACCCTGCTGTTCTCAGAAATTGAGGCCCAGTCCAGAACATAATAAAATCAGGGAAATTGAATTATAAAAGGATTTTTAATAGGAAAATAATTGCTAGAACTTTATAAATTCATAGAAAATTCATACTAACTCCAAATTAATCCATTCCAGTCCCTAAAATTTTGTAATTTTATTCTTTATCACCTAGAACCTCTGTTATGTCATGAAAACAGTAAGAAATTTATTTATCACTTAATCTTATTCAAAGCACATAAAACCTTTGAAAATGCATAACTTAAAATCTATAACTCAGAAAATTATGATTCCAGTTCCTAGGTTTTTATTTTAATATGTAGAATATTTTTGAGTATTTTGTTTATATGTTTGGTGTAATGTTAATTTCTCTATATGCACTGTGCTTGTTTGTATTGTGGCGAGTAGAAGAGCCTGTTGTTGGAGATCCTGGTGAGCAGCAGGTTGAAGTAGCTGAGCAGGAGCTCATTGAAGGCAAGTTGTGCCCTTGACCACTTTTTACCCAATAATGTTCTTTAATATCACATACTCATGCATAGGTTAATTTTGATGGGACCCAATAGGTCACCCTAGATTTGTTTATCTCATTACCTTGTTTACCCCTGAATCACTTGGGTAGTTTGCTATTGCTTTATATGGTTTTGGGATAATCATTTATTACTTCTATGTTCCAATTATTGTTGTTATTCTGTTTATGTTCATGTTGATATCATTAATGTTAATTGGAACATAGAGCTTAACTTGAGAACCACGTGCCACCACAAGGGTGGAATGGGACGCCCTTGGCTGACTAATTAGGAAAGCTAGTGGAAGACTACCTTACCCGAAAGGGGCAAGGGCAGTAGGGGAGAGGTCAGTGCGGGGAGGTCCCTGGTTGATTTTGCTGCGATGGCGCTCAGCTAGGAACCCTTTACTGGATCTTCCCATAAACTGTAGCGGGTTTTCGGAAGCTAGTGGAACTTTGTAAAGGCCTCGTAGTGTTACCCTGCCGTGCTTCCTAGGTAGAGGTATATGGGGAGTCGCGACCCCTTGGCAGATGGGTAACATGACTTGTGGGTAAAGGGTACAACCTCTGCAGAGTGTAAAACTGGTATACTAGCCGAGCTCACGGTCATGAGCAGCTCAGGACTCTCTGATGTTTAAATTATGGAACCTAAATTCAATTTTGTCATTTGCATTGCATGGGTTTGTTATTAATTTTGTTCTATTACTTTACTTATGGTTTGGTATTTACTTACACTTAGTAACTGCTAATAAAATTTTGACCAACCACTTAAAAGCAGTGCTCAGCTTTAACCCCTATCATTGATTAGCCTTACACATCACATGAACTCACACCTTTGTGAGTTTGTGTCCACTGGTTCCCCACAACTTGTTGAGCTATGATCATGTGTGAGCTCACCCTTGCTGTCTCACACCCCCCCCACAGGAGAAGAGCAGGTGTTTCAGGAGGAGCCTCAAGGCGAGGAGTTTGACTTGATCTAGGTGGCGTTTCCCAGTCGACATTTGCGCCGACGATCCTTAGTTCGTTTTATCTTTATTATTTTATTTTGTAATAAGTCTTCCGCTATGTAATAAATACTCTGATGTTAATGACATTTATCTCTATACACTCTGTTATTATATATGTTGTCTTCTTGGCGCATGTATGAGATGCACCCGGCTTTGTTCCTTAAAACCGGGTGTTACAACGCCCGCTCACAAACTTTCCGAGTATCTCCTCGGGCGTCATCTTTGTGTACCTAGGATTCTCACGGATTAAGTTCACAAGATGAGGGTCAATGACAGTAAAAGACCTGAGCATAAGTCGGACAACGTCGTGGTCCGTCCATCTCGTGCTTCCATAGCTCCTGATCTTGTTGACTAGGGTCTTGAGCCTGTTGTACATTTGCGTTGGCTCCTCTCCCCTGATCATGGCAAACCTTCCTAGCTTGCCTTCCACCAACTCCATTTTGGTGATCATGGTGGCGTCGTTCCCCTCATGCGAGATCTTGAGGGTGTCCCATATTTGCTTGGCGTTGTCCAAGCCGCTCACCTTGTTGTATTCATCCCTGCACAACGATGCTAACAAAACAGTGGTAGCTTGTGCATTTTTGTGAATTTGTTCGTTAATAAAAACAGGGTTGTCCGTACTATCAAATTGCATTCCATTCTCAACTATCTCCCAAATACTAGGATGGAGAGAGAAAAGGTGACTACGCATTTTGTGACTCCAAAAGCGTAGTCCTCTCCATCAAAGTGTGGAGGTTTACCAAGAGGAATAGAAAGCAAATGGGCATTGGAATTGTACGAAATACGAGAATAATCAAATGAAAAATTTGAGTTAACCGGTTTTATTTTCTCATCGTAGTCGTCGTCTCTTGGGGAAGAAGAAGACTCGTCGCTGTCGTAGTAGACGATCTTCTTGATGCGCCTCTTCTTCTTCCCGTCCTTCTTCTTATGACTCGAGCCGGAATTAGTGGGCTTGTCGTCCCTCGGCTCGTTGAAGATGGACTCTTTCTCCTTATCATTGACCACCATCCCCTTTTCCTTAGGATCCATCTCTTCGGGCGATTAGTCCCTTTCGTGAAAAGAACGGCTCTGATACCAATTGAGAGCACCTAGAGGGGGGGGGGTGAATAGGTGATCCTATAAAATTCAACAACTAATAGCCACAAAATTTGGTTAAGTGTTAGAATGGCTAAGTAGCGAGCTCTTGCGAACACACAAGTATCACAGAAAAACAATCACACAAGACACGCGAGTTTATCCCATGGTTCGGCAAGTATAACACTTGCCTACCTCCACGTTGTGGCGTCCCAATGGACGAGGGTTGCACTCAACCCCTTTCAAGTGATCTAATGATCAACTTGAATACCATGCTGTTCTTCTTGCTTATCTCTTTTCCCGTTTGCGAGGAATCTCCACAAGTTGGAGTCTCTCGCCCTTACAACAAAGATCAAAGTGAAAGCACTAGAGTAAGGGTGGGAAGCAACACACACAAATCCGCAACAATACGCACACACACAGCCAAGACTTGAGCTCAAATGAATCGCAACAAGTTCACCACAAGAACGGAGCTCAAATCACTAACAAAGTCAATCAAGTGCGCGGAGACGGAGTGTGGAAGACTTAGAATGCTCAAAGTATGCTTGGGTGACTCCTCCATGCGCCTAGGGGTCCCTTTTATAGCCCCAAGGCAGCTAGGACCCGTTGGAGGCAACTTTGGAAGGCAAATCTTGCCTTCTGTCGGGTGGCGCACCAGACAGTCCGGTGCGCCACCGGACAGTCCCTGTAGCTGTCTGGTGCGCGATCTCCTTCCTTTCTTGGCGCATCCGACCGTTACAGATTTGCAGCAGTTGGCACACCAGACACTGTCCGGTGCACACCGGACAGTCCGATGCCCCCTGCCGACCGTTGGCGTGCCCGCGTGTCGCGCGCGGATTGCGCGGCCGACCGTTGGCGCAAACGACCGTTGGCTCACCGGACAGTCCGGTGCCTCACCGGACAGTCCGGTGAATTTTAGCCGTACGCCGTTGAACGTTTCCCGAGAGCGACGACTTCGCCGCAGACGACTCACCGGACAGTCCGGTGCACCACCGGACAGTCCGGTGAATTATAGCCGTATGCCGCCGTCAAGTCCCGAGAGTGGCCTGTTCACCGAAGGCTGGTCTGCACCACCGGACACTGTCCGGTGCACCACCGGACAGTCTGGTGCACCCAGACTGAGCTGCAATTGGCTGTACACAACCAACTCCTTTCTAATCCATTTTCAACTGTTTCTAGCACTTAGACAAAATATGTTAGTACTCAAAACAATGTACTAAGTCTAGAAACGTACCTTGTAACTCGATTTGCACTTCTTGAATCCTTGGCACAAATTAACACTTAGAGCAATTGTGTTGGGCACTTAATCACCAAAACACTTTAGAAATGGCCCAAGGGCACATTTCCCTTTCACCACCACATAGCCGTTGGGGAGGCTGTCTGTCGAAGGGCGTACCAGACAGTCCGGTGCGCTAGCCACGTCACCCAACCGTTTGGGTTCTGATGCAGTCGACCGTTGGAGCGCTGACTTCTGGTGGCACCGTACAGTTCAGTGCCACACCGGACAGGCACTGTTCACTATCCGGTGTGCCTCTGACCTCTGCTCTGACTTCTGCCACGAACTGTAGCGCTGTCAGGGCACTGTGCAGTCGACCGTTGCGTGAAGCAGCCGTTGCTCCGCTGGTGCACCGGACAGTCGGCTGGCACACCGGACAGTCCGGTGAATTATAGCGGAGTGGCGCTAGAGAAACCCGAGACTAGCGCGTTGGAGTTTGTATGGCCCTGGTGCACCGGACACTGTCCGGTGCGCCAGACCAGGGCACACTCGGTTTCTTGCTCCTTTGTATTTGAATCCTATCTTTAATCTTCTATTGGTTTGTGTTAAACCTTTATGCACGTGTAGAACATATAATCTAGAGCAAAGTAGTTAGTTCAATATTTGCATTGGGCATTTTAACCACCAAAATAATTATAGGAAAAGGTTTGACCCTATTTCCCTTTCAACAACTAAATATCTATGATGAATAAAGCAAGAGGACATAGTTAAGAAGGGAAACAATCACATGTTCCTTCTTGCAAGGACTTTCTTCTATATATGAGAATTTATCTTGAAGCAACACAAAGTAATATAAAAGAAGAATAGTGCAAGAGATCTTAGAGAGGGAGAATACAGAGAAATCACAAGTACTAAACACAAGATACACTTGATTTGTTTTACCGAGGTTCAGTTCACCAAGAATCTAATACCAGTTGAGGAGTCCACAAAGGATGGATCTTTTTCAACCATTTCCCTCTCTCCAAGATCACCAAGATCTGCGAGTGTTCCTTCTTCTTTATCAACAAAAGACCAAAGTGTAACACCCCAGTGTTACTTAGGGTTTTTCCCTCAGTACCCACATTGTTACCATTATCAATTGTGGATTAATTTGAGCAAAAGACACCAAACTTAAGGAGCTAAAACTAAATTAAGTCTTTTTCATCTCAAGAATCATACCTAACCACATCATGCACCTCAAAGTGGGAAAAATATTCTAAACCCTAGAACTACCCTAATTAAGCCATTTGAGTACCAAAAGGAAATCTAGTAAAAAGGCTATGTGAAACACAAGATCATGTTTTGGACCAATTAACAAAATTGTAGTACACTAAATAATCTACAAAACATAGTAAGAAAGTTTACCAAAAAGGGGCTTGCAAAATTCTCAAATCAGCCACTCAAGTGGGGACTTCGAATAGAAATCAGGAATTCAGATTTCTGAAATCCAACCATTCCCCAAAGATCAACCGTGTTCACTTAAATCCAAAACTCAAAACTGCATGGTCCAATTATCAAACTGGCGCCAAATTACCTCAGACACTCCCTGGCAAAGTTTGGAGACAAACCCCAGCCGTTTGACATGATCTTGGCATGGATTTGCCTCGGGACGAAGCAGCCAGACACACCCGACTTGGTGACGCGACAACTCTCTACACAATCACGAAAACCCCTCGGCTCCCACATGAAAATGACAAAGCACAGTCAGGGGAACATATCTTACATAGTGATCTTGCCCAAATACGCGAAGATATGGAGCATATGAGCGCTGGAACAGGGGCAAAAGCAAAGCGCCACGTGCTCGACCGTGGCTGACGCGCCGGTGCACGCCCGCCCGCACCGAGCCACGCCCGCCCGCGCGCCCGCGCCAGTCCACGCTCGACCATGCGCCACGCTCGTGCCTATAAGAGCAGCACAGCCTCGGCTGTACCCCCTCGCACGCCCACACTCCCGCCCGAGCTGGAGTTCATCGGAGTTCGCCGAGCAATACCGCCCGCAACCATTGCCAGAGCACGGCCGCCATGGCCAGCTCGCCATAGTCTTCCCCACGCCTAGCTGAACTCACCAGCAGCTCCCTAGCACCTTCCCACAGCTCGCTGACCGGTTTAATTGAGCCCTACCGCGCCGGTGAGGCATCCTCCCGTCCACCACTCGCCGCGCGCATGTCAACGAACGTGGACCGGCCAACCCAAGCCGCCACTGCTAAGTCAAAGCTCACGGACGACTTCGCCAAAGCCCGGTGAAGCTCCTCGAGCCTCTCCTTGGACGCCTACACCACCAGAGGCAAAGATCAGTGTCGCCAGACCTTCCCAGCCAGCCTGTACGCGAGGACCGGACGCCACGGGCCCCCTCTGACCAATCACTGCCGTCACCAAGCTTGTCGGACCCCCATGAGACTCCCCGACCTCTTCCCCGACGTGCTACCGTCATCGATAAGGTATAATCACTCACCAGAGTTCCGCGGTTTACTGTTCCGGCGAGGGTGGAGCGCGTGTTAAGGATGGGAAAAACCCAGGGGATTTTTCGCACTGTCAGTCACACAAATGAATAGTGCTCTGGGGACCTAGATGTAATACGAACAGTAGAAGAACCCAGGAACCCTAGCGCAAGTTGGTTTTTCTTTCTTTTCCTTCCTTTTAATTTAGCGGAAAACTTCAAAAATTTGTAACTCGAGTAATACTAGCCCAAAAATTGTGAAACCAATTTTGCTCCACCACAAATAAATTGCTCTGCCTGTTAAAAATATAAAACCATGTAGTTTATGTATTTAATCAAAGACTTTTGATTTAATGTTAAAAACTGCCTAAAACAAGAAAATAGAGGGAAATATAGAAGAACCATTACACTGGAGCTGAGAAAATTTGTGGAGTTGTCCAGCATGTAGTTACACCATAAAAAAATACTGATTACCCCAGTATACAAGGTTAAGCAAGGATTGTTCAGTTAAACCTATTTTCACCCAAACCTTAGAAAAATAGAAAAGGACACTAAAATTGAGAACCAATGAGCAATAGTATTTTTCCTAGCATAATCAAGTGATAAAGTTCATAAGAAAATTTTATAAGACCCTAGTTCAGTACTGATCTGGAATTTGTGATTTTAATTAGGCATTAAGTATTTAATAGAGATAATAATTAAAAATATGAGGATATATGCAATAGTGGTAAGAAAAATTTAGTAGGCCCTTGACCACTAATGCACCACTGTAAAAATGGTAACCACCCTAGAATATCACAGTAAGTGGGTTAAACAAATAAAACTTAGATTTTGCTAATACTTCAAATAAATCAAAAGAAAGACTAAAAGTGGAAAACAGTGAGCAAGCCTATTTTCCCTAAGTACTCATGATGTGTACTATAAGGGAAAAATATAAAACTAAGGTAAAAGTATAATGGAATACACCCCACCCTTGCCCCATGAGAAAGAACACATATTCTAAGAAATCATACAACCCATCCCCTATAAGTAAAATTAACTAACTTTAGGAATGATTGCTCATGCGCAAAGAAGGAACTAGAAAAATTAGAAAATCTGTTGTTTGACATTTTTCAAATAGAGTGGTAGTAGAAAGCACCACTAAGCCCCCAAACTTTAGAAAATTGTCATTAAATAACCATTGGGTATCCTTGGCTAAAATTTGGCATCGAATTATGTTATTACACCTAGATACCAGCAAAAATAACCCTTAGGGTAGAATCCACACCTAAATGAGAGTTGTAGTTCAAAGTACCCCCTCTGCCCTGGATTTTAATATTTTTGTACAGAGAAAACCATCCTCATTTTAGGCCTCAATTTTTGAGACTGAATTATGTGAACCAGTGAGAAGCCACTGTAATTTTTTCAGAAGTTTTGGAAATTTTTAAAGCAATGTTGTAGTTCAAATCCACTCTAAAAGCATAAGTAGAAAAAGGAAAAAGAGAAAATTAGCGGAAGTGATAAATCTTAACCATAATAACTTCAGCAAAGACCTTGTTAAGTTTGCACTAAGACATTAAAAGTTAGTGGAGTGCTAAATTAATCCAACCTCCTAGGCCTTGGCCACACCAAATCCTAAATCACTAAGTATACTATTGAAACCTCCAATAGCAAGACTAAGCTTTATCTTGCTAACATAATCATTTCACCATGCATCATAATTACTAAATTGCATGTCATGACATACATGTATCTTATTCATTGCATTTATTAGAGTGCAACCTCGCTGACGGAGAGTATGTGCTCATCCCCGAGCAAGGAGTTGCCCAAGAGGAAGTCCAGGAGCCAACTCCAGATCCTGCCACCGAGGACCTCCCTGCAGCCTCAGCTTTTGAAGGCAAGCCCTGGTTTTTTATGCATAACCATTTATATATGCTACTTTACTACACTTAATATTGGTAGGTTTGTAATGTGCACTTAAGTGTAGGAGTTGCTTGAAACACTAGTTGCATGAACTTAGGATTCCTTTTTGAGATGGATACTAGTATGCTAGGTCGAGTAGCTGCTTTGCTAAATAGGGATCTCGGTAGAAGTCGAGTGATTTTTCTAGCACTCATGTGAGGTCAGGAATTGATTGTATTCATCTTGATACATGATCTATGATGGTTTATGGGCTTGGATCCAGGGTGGATGCCTTGTCTATGAGGCGAAAATGGAATTAAGGATTAATGTGCGGATACCTGAGTCAAGCGTTTGAAAGTACTAAACACATGTCGGGAAATATGGTAACCAGTAAGCCTATACCTGAGTGAAGCCGGGCGCAGACTTTCCTCCTCACTTGTCCTACGATGGGGTCTCCCATGCTAGCTATGGTGGGTACAAGTGCGGTCACTGCACGGCGGCAGCCAGGGTCAGTGGATCATTGTATGCCATGGCAGTGAGCCCTGGCTGCGAACGGGGATAGATGGGGACGATTGACGTGTCTGGGGACAAAGTGCCCCTACATGTCTTATGTTTAGGTTTACCTTGCAAGGTTAAAACTCGATTCAAATCGTCTGCTTCTCGCAGCTAATGAGACTGCTTGACCCCTTGTACTGCATCGAGTAAAAAGTGAAATGAGGTTTCTTGAGATAACATGTTGGTTGCTCTAAATGATTGCTACCCTGTTTGCTTAGAGAGGAGAAAACCTAGCTTAATTAAATATGTTAGAACTGGAAAAGCTAAAACTATTTTTAGACTCAGCTAGTGCTTTTGGCAAACCAAACCCCTCAGCCAAACAGTTGTATGGTCTAGAGGTAGAGGAGTAGACTCCTCACACCGGGTAAGTCTAGCTGAGTATTAGTATACTCAGCCTTGCTTGTGGCATATTTTTTTCAGGTACGCTACATGATATGGTTGATGGTGTAACTTGGCCTTCCACCATGCCACCGGGTTGGACGGTTGAGTGGGATTGTTGGGGCAAAGGTGAAGACGCTACCCTTCACTCTAGGCCTTCGTCACCTCGCTGCACCAATGGAGGCAAGATGACCGGCGCGGCCCACCCTTCATCCTCCTCACTGCAAGCTCCAGGCCTTCGTCACCTCGCCGCACCAACGGAGGCAAGATGACCGGCGCGGCCCACCCTTCGTCCTCCTCACTGCAAGGCGAAGGCCTACGACGAAGTCTCTCCATCCCACGTCCTCACCCGACCTGGAGGCCCACGCGGGATTCGACCCACTGTAACAGGCCCCGCATGGAGAGGCATGTTACGGGCCTGATTTGTGATAGCTTTTCTGTAATGACGGTCTATAACCCTCCCTTATGGGAATATTCTCGGGATAGTCCAGGTGCCCGAGGGCATAAACGTCCTTACAATGGGACGTTGGGCACTCGTGCACCTATAAATACCCCCGTACAGTGCCCTTGAGAGGCCAGATTAACATAGCAATTGCCATCTCGAGTTAAACCTTGCTTGCACTCTTCCCACTCCCACATTGGATCAACTTGCCAAGGAGAGCAAGTTCCAACATTGGCAGCCACCGTTCGTGCTATGAACAAACCACCCACGATGGCACCCAAGAGAGCTACTTCGAAGGCAGCCCCATCCATCGACGAAGCAGCGAAGGCAGCACTGCTAGCTGAGAAAAAGGGCAAGGCCCTCGCAGACAACACCCCTCAAGAAGCCTGCAAAGACGAAGCTCACAGCAAGAGACAGCGTAACGATCAACCCACTCCCGAAGGAACCCTCCGCACCTGCAGCTCCGGAGGACAACCACAAGCACCACCCCCAGGCTTCGCTCCACCAGAGGGCAAAGACGCAACAGAGGACGGCGAAGTCATCGACATCTCAGCCGAAGAACAGCTATAGCTACAGGCCCTGCGCATCAAGAACCGCAACCTCCAAAAGCAGAAAGACATCCTCGAGGCCAAGCGCCAACGTGTCACCGCGCAAGCCAAAGTGCGCCAGATGATACGAGACGAGGAGCAGAAAGCCCAGGAACTCGAGCAAGAGATTGCGCTCATGCAGAACGAAGGCCATCACGATCTGTAGCACGGCCCACCCCTCCAACAGCGCGCGCCAGCCGGAGACTTATTCATTCCCCAGCGTGGACCCTTCATCCCGCACGCCGTAGCTTTCCAAGGCATCAACTACCTTGATGAGCGAAGCCCGCTGGCGCCACAACTCCAAGTGTCACCATGGCCCGCCAACTTCAGGGCAGGGACCTACCCCAAGTACAACGGCAGCACCGACCCAGCACAATACATCATGAGCTATCAAGTCGTCGTTGCATCATCCGGAGGGGACGACACCACAATGGCAAAGTCCTTCATCATCGCCCTCAAGGGTCCGACCTTGACCTGGTACTCCAGGTTGCCCCCATTGTCCATTGACTCCTGGAGAAGTCTCTGAGGCAAGTTTTTGCTCAACTTTCAAGGGTACCGCCCAGACACCGATGCCTTGGCCGAGCTGTCACTCTGCAAACAGTAAGAGAAGGAAACCCTATGGGAGTACTACCGCAAGTTCTTGACTCTCAAGTCACAACTGCCTTCGGTTGACGACCAAATTGCCATACACTACGCCATTAGTGGCCTTCGGGCTGGCGTCCTATACAGTCACTGCATCAGGGACCCACCCAAAAATCTCCAAGAGCTCTATCAGTTGTTCGAGAAATACGCCAGATCTGAAGAGCTCCATAAGCGCAAGGTCGAGTCTCAGAGAAAGCCCAAGGACCCTCCACAGTCCAGCTGAACCTGGACAAGGCCTTCGCAGTCAGACTCCGGACGAAACAACCGCAGTCAACAGCAAGTGCATAACATAGCCAACCAGCACCCCGCTGGCGAAGCCACTCGCCGCCAAGACTATCCCCCCCAGGGCCGCAGTAATGGCACGCGTGGCCGAGGCCGGGGACGGGTGCAGCAGCCGCGCAGATATTATTGCCTGTTTCATGGCGAAGACTGCACGCACCCAACAAGGGATTGCCCGAAAACGAAGGCCACTAGGGACAGGATGTCTCAGGCGCAACCAGCCAACAATCAAAGAGTTGTCGCGCACACCTATCACCACCATCAATCATACAACAACGTCCATATCCAGCACCCACCCAATCACGCATATCAACATCATCAGGAAGTACAAGTCCTCCCACCCCCGCCTCCGCCTCTGCATCACCCAAACCCACACCACCAAAATCACCCACTAGCGCCAAAGCAGGAAGACTTCGCCGATCAGCCATATCGCAGAGTCATCCATATGATCACTGGAGGGTCTAGCGTTGACTTCGAGATGAAGCGACAAAAGAGAGATCACTACCGAAGCGTCAACCACGTCGCCCTCACCGGCCCAGTCGTGCAGACGAAGTGGTCACATGTGCCACTAACCTTTGACACCAGAGATGTCGATCTGCGCAGCGCACCCCATGTCGATGCCATGGTAATCAACTGTAGTGTGGCAGGCTAGGACCTGCACAAAGTCCTAGTTGACAATGGCAGCCAGGCGGACATCATCTTCTTGCACGCCTTCGACCGCATGGGCATCAGCCACAACTTACTCAAGCCTTCAGACAACCCCATATATGGCTTCGGCGGCAAGGGCACTTTCCCTGTGGGCAAGATAGAGCTACCCCTGTCATTCGGCGTAGCACCCAATGCGCGAAGCGAACAGGTCACCTTTGACATCGTCGACATGGTCTACCCCTACAACGCCATAATGGGTCGGGGCTCCATCAACAAATTTGAAGCGGCCATTCACGGCCTGTACCTCTGCATAAAAATCCTGGGCCCGTAGAGTGTGATAACGGTTTACGGTAACCAGCAGACTGCGCACAACATTGAGAGAGACTTCGTTCCAGGCCAGCGGAACGTACACTTCCTTACAACGTAGGGCGAAGTCTCCGAGGCGACCCATCCAACCATCGATGAAAAAGTCAAGGCACAGCTGCAGAGCAACGACGATACGAAGACAGTCCCCCTTGACCCGGCAACGCCCAAGCAGACGGTTGTCATAAGCAAATACCTGACTTCGTAGGACGAGGAGAAACTCATCTCCTGTCTTTCCAGAAACAAGGACGTCTTCGCCTGGTCCGCCCACGACCTGGTCGGAGTCAGCCGCATAGTCATCGAGCACAGTCTGGGCATCGACCCTTCGGTGCGCCCAAAAAAGCAGCGGTTGCGCAAAATGTCTGATGAAAAGACGGAAGCCACCAAAGCCGAAGTGCACCGCCTGCTGGAGGCCAATTTCATTGAACCAATCGCCTATCCTATGTGGCTCGCCAACGTAGTCATGGTGCAAAAGAAAAGCGGTAAGTGGCGGATGTGCATCGATTTCACCAGCCTCAACAAGGCCTGCCCCAAGGACAATTTCCCGCTGCCACGGATCGACAAGATAGTCGATAGTGCACCCGGATGCAAAGTCATGTCACTTCTTGACTGCTTCTCCAGCTACGACCAGATATATATGAAGGAGGAAGACAAGGCTAGCACCAGTTTTATCACACCCTTCGGCACGTACTGCTTCATCAGAATGCCAGAGAGTCTCAAGAACGTTGGCTCAACCTTCTCTCGCCTCACCAAGACGGTGCTCGAGAGCCAAGTGGGCCGCAACATTTTCACGTACGTGGACGACATCGTCGTCGCAAGCAGAAATAAAGAGGACCACCTGGCTGACCTCGCAGAAACATTTGCAAACATGTGGGACGCACGACTTCGCCTCAACCCCGAGAAGTGCATCTTCGGTGTTCGCCAAGGGAAGATACTGGGCTACTTGGTGTCGCACCGCGGGATCGAGGCCAACCTGACCAAGATTCAAGCAATCATCAACATGACCCCTCCGCAGTTAGCTAGGGACGTCCAGTGTCTGACAGGCAGATTAGCTGCCCTTAATAGATTCATTTCCAAGTCCGCAGAGCGGAGTCTACCTTTCCTCAAGACACTGCACGGTGCAAAAGACTTCGCATGGGGACCAGAACAAGTGGCAGCCTTCGCATCACTCAAGCAACACCTGTCAGAATTAGCAATTCTTACCAGTCCCGACTCCTCGCTGCCTCTGCTGCTCTACGTCGCAGCCTCGCCACATGCAGTCAGTGCAGCGTTGGTTCAAGAGCAAGATAGAGAGGACACGACCCGACAGTGTCTAGTCTACTATGTCTCCGAAGTCCTCACAACTTCCAAATGCAACATGACGGAATTAGAAAAAATTTCCTACGCAGTCGTATGGCATCGCGCAAGTTGCGCCACTGTTTCGAGGCATTTAAGGTGCGGGTCACCTCGGACAGAGGACTGGGCGAACTATTCAGAAACCCAGAGGCGTCCGTTCGAATCGCCAAATGGGCAGCCGAAGTCTCCGAGTACCATATCACCTTCGAGCCCAGGACAGCAATCAAGTCGCAAGTCCTCGCAGACTTCATCGTCGACTGGACAGGGCCGACACGACAATAAGAAGAGCCCTTAGAGAAGGTGTGGACCATCCACTATGACAACGCATGGTGCCATGCGGGGCAGGCGTGGCTGCAATTATCACCTCACCCACAGGCGTCAAGCACAGATACGCCACATGCCTTAGCTTCGCTCTGGAGTCCGATAGGTGCACAACAACATAGCAGAGTACGAAGCCGTCATCCTAGGCCTTCGCAAGCTGAAAGCACTCGGCGTCACCACCTGCATTGTCAAGACAGACTCCAAAGTCGTTGTCGGCCAGGTCAAAAAAGAATATTCAGCAAAAGACCCCGCACTCATGCAGTATCTTACAGCTATTCGCAGTCTTGAGCGACAATTCAAGTGCTTCACCTTGCAGCATGTGGACCGCGCCAGGAACGAAGAGACCGACGCATTGGCCAAAGCAGTGGCCAGAGGCGAAGCCTTGCCCTCCGACGTGTTCTACCATGTCATTGGCACACCAGCCGTCCGCAATCTAGAGAGTCTACAAGTAACCGACAACGCCGAGGGCCATCGCATCGTCAACCTCATCATGACTGAAGATTGGTGGGCCCTAATAACCCTGTTCCTGCAAGGATATTACCACCCAAGTGACGTCAACGAGGCCAAGCGCCTCAAGCACCGAAGCCAGGACTTTGTACTTATTGAGGGCCAGCTATACAAGAAGGGGGTCAGTCAACCCATGCTTAAATGCGTCACCGAAACCGAAGGCATCCAGATCCTGCGTGAAGTCCACAGTGGAACTTGCGGCTCTCACTCAGGGCCTAGGGCCCTCGCTGCCAAGGTGCTCCGTCAAGGATTTTACTGGCCCGCTATAATCTGCACCGCGAATCAAGTCACGAGGTCGTGCAAAGCTTGCCAGAAGTTTTCTCCTGCTCGGGCAACCCTTCGCAGTTCACTAAGCTGATTGCCCACACAAGGCCACTTCAACGCTGGGGGCTGGATATTGTCGGGCCACTACCTACGGCTCAAGGGAACCTCAAGTTCACCTTCATCGCCGTCGAATATTTTACCAAGTTGATCGAGGCCAGGGCAGTAGCCACAATAATGTCGAAGACTGATCAGAAGTTCTTCTGGCAAAACATTGTTTGCCGGTTCGGAGTCCCGTCCGAGCTCACAGTCGACAATGGCAAACAGTTTGATAGCCAGGACTTCAGGGACTTCTGCTTCTCCATCGACACCAAGCTTGCCTTCGCCTCACTATACCACCCACAATCCAACAGCGTCGTCGAGCGTGCCAACAACAAGATTTTCACTGCAATCAAGAAAAGGCTTCTCGATGTCAGGAAAGGTAAATGGGCCGACCAGCTACCTGAAGTAGTCTGGGCACTAAACACGACCGAATGCCGGGCAACTGGATTCACTCCTTTTCGTCTACTATATGGATCAGAGGCCATGACCCCGCAGGAAATAAAGCATGGGTCACCCCGAACAAGCGCATCAGCCATCCCCGACGTAGACGAACCAATGTCCAAAGACCTCATCGACGGAGACCGCGTCTTCGCCCTGCAGGCCCTCAACAAATACCAAGCTCAAACGAAGGCCTGGCGCGACCACGCAGTCGTCCCAAGAGAGTTCAACGAAGGAGACCTCGTACTCGTCCGAACCACCCAGACAGAGTCACGGGGTAAGCTGGAGCCAAAGTGGGAGGGCCCATTCATCGTAAAGTCGAAGGCGTCCCCCAGCGCGTACAGGCTGACAACGCCATCCGGCGAAGACCTAGAGCATTCCTGGAACATTGACAATCTCCGCAAATTTTTTGTTTAAATCCTCAAGGCCCATGCGCCCTTGTAATCCACCAAACAGTACTATTCCGGCTCGCACTCTTTTCCTCCCGGGGGGTGAGGTTTTTAACGAGGCGGAACCATGTAATATACCTGCAAAAATCCCCCGCAAAAACTAAGACACAACATATCGAAAAAGACCGCATCGACGGTCTTCGGCATTCGACCACTCCAAAGTCACCGCATGAGGCAGCGCAGACTACCCTCGCGCGCGACACTCCGCGCAAAAGCCGCCTAAGGGTGCAGCCGGAATAGCACAACAAGTGCGTTAATCGAAGTATTTTATTTCAAAGACACTCCATGCAAAAGTCGCCTAAGGGTGCAGCCAGAATAGCACAACAAGTGCGTTAATCGAAGTCTTTTATTTAAAAGACACTCCGTGCAAAAGTCGCCTATTGGTGCAGCCGGAATAGCACAACAAGTGTGTTAATCGAAGTCTTTTATTTAAAAGACACTCCGTGCAAAAGTCGCCTAAGGGTGCAGCCGGAATAGCACAACAAGTGCGTTAATCGAAGTCTTTTATTTAAAAGACACTCCGTGCAAAAGTCGCCTAAGGGTGCAGCCGGAATAGCACAACAAGTGCGTTAATCTAAGTCTTTTATTTAAAAGACACTCCGCGCATAAGTCGCCCAAGGGTGCAGCTGGAATAGCGTTAATCGAAGTCTCTCATTAAAAATACACTCCGCACAGAGTCGCTCACAAGCTCAGCCGGACCAACACAGGCATAGGAACACGGCCAACAAGCCACATCACCATACAAATTACAATTACATACACACGGCGAGGGCATCACATATTACATCGGCTCAACCTTCGAGATGATACCCATCTCCCTGTAATTAAACAACATTATCCTCAATTCCTCACCCTCAAAAAGCTTCCGAAGATCCCCCTCGCCTATGCTCGCCCCAATTGGTGAGGACAACAATTCTCGTTTGCTAACCCAGTCTACTCGGAGACGGCCACGCTCCATCCCCATACGGCGGCGCCTGCCACTTCGTGAAAATTCACCCACACTATATTTTCCCACCACCCTTTGCCGCCTACACCCAGCACTCGTACTAGAAAGATCCCCAGCACCCTCCACACGCGGCGAAGCCTCCGCCGCAGCCACATCCAATGCAACAAAATAATCCAAGCCCTCATCCGAGGACTCCTCTATCCAAGGAAACGAGCTCCCAGATTCGCCATCAGACTCAAAACACTCAGACACAGAACCAAACAAACTATCATCGACAGGCACTATGGTTGAGGCCGCCGCAAAATCAGTAATGTCAGTAGCGGTTGCTTGCGCAGGCCCAAACGTCGGAACCTGCGCAGCAACCGAGGTTCAGTATCACACAGACAAAGGTTTACACTTAAAATCCCTAACCCCTATTCTGCCACCTGCGAAGGCCAGGCCACCGCCGCGTGGTCTTCGGCAGCTGGTTCGACCACCGCCTTCGAGGCGTCCTCACCCGTCGGTGCAGGGGCTGGCGCGGGGTCTTCGCCTGCTCCAGTCGGCGCGGGGGTCACCGAGGGGCCCTTGCCCGCATCGGACGGCGGTGCCAGCTCCACCCCCGAGGCCTCAGGCAGCATGCCCTCGGGCAGCGTGCTATCTAGATCACCAAGGTCCTCGATCTCTTTGTCATGTGCCATCTGCAGCAATAGCACATTCATTCAGCAAAACCACACATACCCACACATATAACCACACAAAATGAGCCTTTACCTGATCCATTGCCCGGTCGGACCTCTCCTAGACCGTCTCTCGACCGTGAGGACCCCGCATCCTATCGAAGAGCGCCCTCGCCGACCGCTTAAGCACTGGGTCCTCGACCTGGAAGATTTCACGTTCGAAGCCTTCGTTTGACTGGTCGAAGACCTCGAAATGCCCGCACCCCTCGCGGGACAAAGCATTCACGGCCCCCTCGCAGGTGACGAGGGAGGCAAAGGACATGAGGCCCGTCACGATTGTCGGTAGCTGAGAGCACCTAGAGGGGGGGTGAATAGGTGATCCTGTAAAACTTAAAAACTTATAGCCACAAAAACTTGATTAGGAGTTAGCACAGTAATGCCAAGTGGCTAGAGAGGAGTCTTAGCAAAACACAATAACCACAAGAAGATTAACACAGATAGACACAGTGGTTTATCCCGTGGTTCGGCCAAGTCCAACGCTTGCCTACTCCACGTTGTGGCGTCCCAACGGACGAGGGTTGCAATCAACCCCTCTCAAGCGGTCCAAAGACCTACTTGAATACCACGGTATTTTGCTTTGCTTTACTTTATCCCGCTTGCGAGGAATCTCCACAACTTGGAGTCTCTCGCCCTTACAAAGATGTTCACAAAGAAGCGTGGAGTAAGGGAGGGATGAGCAACTCACACAAGACACAAAGATCACAGCAAATACGCACATACAAGATCCAGACTTGAGCTCAAGAGACTATCACGAGTTTCTCACTAGAACGAAGCTCAAATCACTAAGAATGTCGAACAAGTGCGCAAGAACGAAGTGTGAGTGATCAACTATGCTCAAAGAATGCTTGGATTTCTTCTCCATGCGCTAAGGGGTCCCTTTTATAGCCCCAAGGCAGCTAGGAGCCGTTGAGAGCATTGTAGGAAGGCAATTCTTGCCTTCTGTCGACTGGCGCACCGGACAGTCCGGTGCACCACCGGACACTGTCCGGTGCGGATTTCTTTCCTTATTTGGCGAAGCCGACCGTTGCAGATCCAGAGCCATTGGCGCACTGGACACTGTCCGGTGCACACCGGACAGTCCGGTGCCCCCTTGTGACCATTGGCTCGGCCACACGTCACGCGCGGAATCCTCGGCCGACCATTGCCCCGGCTGACAGTTGGCTCACCGGACAGTCCGGTGCCTCACCGGACAGTCCGGTGAATTATAGCCGTACGCCGTTGATGGCTTCCCGAGACCGACGACTTCGCCTGTGAACGGCTCACCGGACAGTCTGGTGCACCGCCGGACAGTCCGGTGATTTATACCATACACCGCCGTCAAAGTTCCAAGAGCAGCAAGTTCGCCAGAGCCAGCCTGGCGCACCGGACACTGTCCGGTGCACCACCGGACACTGTCCGGTGCACCCAGACTGCGCAGACTTTGGCTGAACAAAGCCATCTCTTTTCCAATTCGATTTCTCCTGTTTCCAGCACTTAGACACAATACATTAGTCCATAAAACAATGTACTAAGTCTAGAAACATACCTTTTGACTTGATTTGCACTTTGTCCACCACTTTGCATAGATTAACACAAAAGCACTTGTGTTGGCACTCAATCACCAAAATACTTAGAAATGGCCCAAGGGCACATTTCCCTTTCAATCTCCCCCTTTTTGGTGATTTATGCCAACACAACAAAGAGCAACTAAAAGAAGTGCAATTTTAATGCAAATGAGAACTCAAAAAGGTTTTGATTCAAATTTGGTATATATGGATCATACTTTGCCACCACTTGGTTTGTTTTTGCAAATCAACCTCAATTTCCTATCTCTAAGTCAAACACACTTGTAGAGACATAAAGAGAGTTGTTCCAATAGAAATTGATCACAGTATGAAAAACTCCCCCTATTTCCCATAATCAACCATTCTCCCCACAAGAGACCAACTTTTGACAAAAAGAGCCAATAAGAGTATTTTGACAAAACAACAAAACAAAAGCTCTATTCTATTATTTTCAAAATTCTCAAGTGGTAGCTGATCCATTTATTGCTTTGGCCTTATTTTCTCCCCCTTTGGCATCAAGCACCAAAACGGGATCAATCTTGGCCCTAGAACCCCATTGCCTCACCAAAGTCTTCAAATAAGAATACAAAGGCAATAAGAGTACATGAGATGAACTTGGAATAAGTTACCCTCTCATCAGAGTGCAGTGGAAGTCTTTCATGGTCCAAGTTCACCTTTTCCCTTTCAAACCTCCTTTGAGACTAAATTAAGAAAACTCAAACACATGGTTAGTCTCAAAGGGTCAAGTTGTAGCACATCTCCCCCTAAATATGTGCATCACTTGCAAATGGACTGGTGAGGTCCGGGGAGTACTTGTACAACTTGAGCACCATAAGTAAACAACAAAATGCATAAGGAACATGATCAAAGGCATAAACACATGTATGCTATAAATCAATCCAAGTTCCACGAATCTAAGACATTTAGCTCACTACGCAGCCTGCAAAAGGTCTTCTCATTTAGAGGCTTGGTAAAGATATCGGCTAGCTGGTTCTCGGTGCTAATATAGAACACTTCGATATCTCCCTTTTGCTGGTGGTCTCTCAAAAAGTGATGCCGGATGTCAATGTGCTTTGTGCGGCTGTGCTCAATAGGATTGTCCGCTATGCGGATAGCACTCTCATTGTCACATAGGAGTGGGACTTTGCTCAGATTGTAGCCAAAGTCCTGGAGGGTTTGCCTCATCCAAAGTAGTTGCGCGCAACACTGTCCTGCGGCAACATACTCGGCCTCAGCGGTGGATAGGGCAACAAAAGTTTGTTTCTTAGAATTCCATGACACCAGGGACCTTCCTAAGAATTGGCACGTCCCCGATGTGCTCTTCCTATCGACCTTACATCCAGCATAGTCGGAATCTGAATATCCAATCAAGTCAAAGGTAGACCCCTTTGGATACCAGATCCCGAAGCAAGGCGTAGCGACTAAGTATCTAAGAATTCGCTTCACGGCCACAAGGTGACACTCCCTTGGATCAGATTGAAATCTAGCACACATGCATACGCTAAGCATAATATCCGGTCTACTAGCACATAAATAAAGTAAAGACCCTATCATGGACCGGTATGCTTTTTGATCAACGAACTTACCTCCTTTGTTGAGGTCGGTGTGTCCGTCGGTTCCCATCGGAGTCTTTGCGGGCTTGGCGTCCTTCATCCCAAACCGTTTTAGCAAGTCTTGCGTGTACTTCGTTTGGGAGATGAAGGTGCCATCCTTGAGTTGCTTCACTTGGAACCCAAGTAAGTAGTTCAACTCGCCCATCATCGACATCTCGAATTTCTGCGTCATCACCCTGCTAAACTCTTCACAAGACTTTTGATTAGTAGAACCAAATATTATGTCATCGACATAAATTTGGCACACAAAAAGATCACCATCGCAAGTCTTAGTGAAAAGAGTTGGATCGGCTTTCCCAACCTTGAAAGCATTAGCAATTAAAAAGTCTCTAAGACATTCATACCATGCTCTTGGGGCTTGCTTAAGTCCATAGAGCGCCTTAGAGAGCTTACACACGTGGTCGAGGTACCGTTCATCCTCGAAGCCAGGGGGTTGCTCCACGTACACCTCCTTCTTGATTGGCCCATTGAGGAAGGCGCTCTTCACATCCATTTGGAACAACCTGAAAGAATGGTGAGCGACATATGCTAGCAAAATACGAATGGACTCTAGCCTAGCCACAGGAGCAAAAGTCTCCTCAAAGTCCAAACCTGCGACTTGGGCATAACCTTTTGCCACAAGTCGAGCCTTGTTCCTTGTCACCACCCCGTGCTCGTCTTGTTTGTTGCGGAACACCCACTTGGTTCCCACAACATTTTGCTTAGGACGAGGCACCAGTGTCCAAACTTCATTACGCTTGAAGTTGTTGAGCTCCTCCTGCATGGCCAACACCCAGTCCGGATCTAGCAAGGCCTCTTCTACCCTGAAAGGCTCAATAGAAGAGACAAAGGAGTAATGCTCACAAAAATTAACTAATCTAGAACGAGTAGTTACTCCCTTGCTAATATCACCCAACATTTGGTCGACGGGATGATTCCTTTGAATCGTCGCTCGAACTTGGGTTGGAGGTGCCAGTTGTGCTTCTTCCTCCATCACATGATCATCTTGTGCTCCCCCTTGATCACATGCCTCCTTTTGATGAACCTGTTCATCGTCTTGAGTTGGGGGATGCACCATTGTTGAGGAAGAAGGTTGATCTTGCTCCTTTTGTTCCTGTGGTCGCACATCTCCAATCGCCATGGTGCGAATCGCAGTCGTTGGAATGTCTTCTTCATCTACATCATCAAGATCAACAACTTGCTCTCTTGGAGAGCCATTAGTCTCATCAAATACAACATCGCTAGAGACTTCAACCAAACCCGATGATTTGTTGAAGACCCTATACGCCTTTGTATTTGAGTCATAACCTAACAAAAACCCTTCTATAGCTTTGGGAGCAAACTTAGAATTTCTACCTTTCTTCACTAGAATATAGCATTTGCTCCCAAATACACGAAAGTAAGACACATTGGGTTTGTTACCGGCTAGAAGCTCATACGAAGTCTTCTTGAGGAGGCGATGAAGATATACCCGGTTGATGGCGTGACAAGCCGTGTTCACGGCTTCCGACCAAAAGCACTCGGGAGTCTTGAACTCTCCAAGCATCGTCCTCGCCATATTGATGAGCGTCCTGTTCTTCCTCTCTACCACACCATTTTGCTGTGGTGTGTAGGGAGCGGAGAACTCGTGCTTGATCCCTTCCTCCTCAAGGTACTCCTCCACTTGAAGGTTCTTGAACTCGGACCCGTTGTCGCTCCTTATCTTCTTCACCTTGAGCTCAAATTCATTTTGAGCTCTCCTTAGGAAGCGCTTGTCACACCCAGTTTTAGAAGGCAAACCGAATGCGAACCATGTACGTGCCAGGATCAGTTATTCACGTACACAGCAGTTACATAACATGGACATCATCACACAGTGCTCAAATAGTATTAAAAGGGAAATAATAGTCGATTACATCATACGTCTGAGACGTCCATATAGTCCTTACAGTAAATCAAAGTGCGGAAAAGAAACGTAGATAGACGCAGCCTTCACAGGCAGCCGACTGGGGGTTGCCGCTAACCCACACCTAGAACTCGTCGTAGTCTTGGAACTCCTGGAAGTCTCCTTCCACAGCTTCATCTTCTCCTGAGCAGTGGTTGCAATGCTGACAACCTGGGGGGGGGGTTTGGTGTGTAGAGCAAGAGTGAGTACACATCAACATACTCAGCAAGTATCCTGTTTGGCTGTAGTGGACTAGCTTTATGTGGGGGTAAGTCAAGCAGTTGCTTTTAGTTGGTCAGTTTATTATTTACTAGTAGAAAGCCAGGTTTTAGCATTAACCCAAGTTATTAACCCAAAGTACCCTTTCCAAACGGAAAGAATACCACTTACCATTACCATAAGCATAATCATAACCATCCTCATTGTCATCTGTAAACCAAAATGTCTCTGATCAAGTACCACTAATCATTGGAGCTCCCTTGGCCGCTCATAACCGCGAGCACGGCTGATATATCAGTTTTCAAACACTCTGCAGAGGTTGTGCACTTTACCCACAAGCCGTGATTCCCTCTTGCCTCGGGCCGATCAAACCCTTAAACACTACCAAGGTGAATAGGCAGGGTCTCACTACGTAGCCTTTACAAAGATTTCCCCGGGGCTGTAGCCGCCCGTTAGGTTTCCTAAATGTACCGCACTCCTCCCCAAGGGACAAATCAACCTTGGCAGAGCGAGCCGCATACACCGAGCCCCATTGACGGCACAACGGCTAAGCGAACTACACCCCGGTTCCTCTAATTATTCAGCTAAGGGCGTCCCACTCCACCCTCATGGTTGCACTGTTTTCCCGGGCGGTCATCCATAGAACAGGTCCTTACGGAGAGGCACTCGAGAAACCGCTCGAGCCCCCTTGAAGACCACAAGTACAACATCATAATAAGAGAAGGGAAAACAGCGTATCATATATAATCTCATCATGTTCATTGATTAGAGTTTGAGCAATAGCATAAAGCTAAACAATAATAATCCAACCCAAATAGGTAAACAAGGACATGGATAACAAAAGCTAGTCAATCCTTAGGTATAAATGTGTAATGCGGGAGGTGAATTAAAGAATGAATAGGACAGAGATAGGTCAAAGGACACTTGCCTCCACCAACCGACTGCTACTCAGGGGCTTCTCCTGCGAGTTCCTCGGGCTCTTCAACCGGATCGTTCTCTATGCGATTGCAAGCATACATACATTCATCCATTCAAATTAGGAAACAAACAGTACATCGTACAAGGGAACAAATAAAGTAAATATGCATCAAGTATGACATTCGATATCGCATTCATTATGGTTAGAAAGAAACGGGAAAGGGTCTCGCGGGGGGGGGGGGGGTTAAAGCTTATGCACTAATGATTAGTTACAATTGGTTCTAACAAAAGAATTTAGTTATATGCACTAATGGAAACCTAGTCATTTTTAGTTGATCAACATTGAACTGGATAAACAATTGATTATATGAATCAACTAGCGTAACAGAATTCTAAATTAAGTTTCCTATTTCAATAACATGAACAATGATTAACCTGCCTAAAATAAAATATATAACAGTAATGAAAGAAAATAAAACAAAATAAAATAAAAAAATAAAAAGGGGGGGGGGGGGCGGTTGAACCGGCCAGGGGGCGGTTGAACCGGCCTAGGGCAGGGGCGGCTGGGCAGGGGGCGGCCGAGCTGGGCGCGCAGGGGCGGCCGGGCTGGGGCGGCCGAACCGGCGGGGGGGCTGGGCCGGCCAAGGCGGCGGCCGAGCTGGGCGGGCGGGCGCGCAGGGGCGGCCGAGCCGGCCAGGGGCGAGGCAGGGCGCGGGCGCGGGGCAGGGGGCGGCCGAGCCGGCCAGGGGGCGGGGCAGGGCGCGCAGGGGCGGCCGAGCCGGCCAGGGGCGGGGCAGGGCGCGCAGGGGCGGCGGCGGCCGAGCCGGCCATGGGGCGGCCGAGCCGGGCGGCGGTTGGGCCGGGGAGGGGGAGAGGAGGGGAGAGGGAAGGGAGGAGAGGGGGAGGGGGACCTCACCGGGGACGGGGACGGGCGGCCGAACCGGTGACAAGCAGGGGCGGCGGCTAGGGAGAAAATGGGAGAAAGGGAGGGAGAGAGGGGGATTTGGGGGGAAGAGGGAGGGGCGGCTGGGCCAGCTGGGCCCAAAGGGGGCGCGCGGGGGGGGGGGGGGGGCGGCTGGGGCGGCCCACGGCGCGGGAGAGAGAAAAAGGGAGGAGAGAGAGAAAGAAAAAGAAAAAGAAAGAAAAGGTTTTTCTCCTTTTCAAAATCCGATCTTCCTAGATGAATGCACTTACATCTCTAAGCAATCAAAGAATGCATAGTTCGGCATGGTGCATCAAACAACATAACGTAATTTAGGGTTTTTCTTTACACAGGAATTCCAAACCGAACCCCGCTAAAACTTTGGAAAAGGTCAAGGTTTAGCGAGAGAACGAGAAAAGAAAAGAGTAACGCCTGAATTTGGTGAGAGAAAAGAAGAAAAAATTCTACCCCCAAATTCAGGGCGTTACAGCGCTTGAGGGTCCCTTGGGTTTCAGTTTTATCCTGCAAAAAGAATACCCAAGTGAAGCGGGAAAAATCATCAACTATAACAAGACCATACTTACTTCCTCCTATACTTAGATAGGCGACGGGTCCGAAGAGGTCCATATGAAGCATCTCCAAAGGTCTTGATGTGGTCATCACATTTTTGGTGTGATGAGAGCTTCCCACCTGTTTGCCTGCTTGACAAGCTCCACAAGGTCTATCTTTTTCGAAATGCACATTAGTTAGACCTATCACGTGTTCTCCCTTTAGAAGCTTGTGAAGGTTCTTCATCCCCACATGTGCTAAACGACGATGCCACAGCCAGCCCATGCAAGTCTTAGCTATTAAGCATGCATTTAGACCGGCCTCCTCTTTTGCAAAATCAACTAAATAAAGTTTGCCTTCTAGTACACCCTTAAAAGCTAATGAACCATCACACCTTCTAAAGACAGACACATCTACATTTGTGAATAAACAATTATATCCCATTTTCCAAAGTTGACTAACGGATAACAGATTATATCCAAGCGACTCAACTAAAAACACATTAGAAATAGAGTGCTCGGATGAAATAGCAATCTTCCCTAACCCTTTTACCTTACCTTGGTTCCCATCACCGAACACTACACGACGGTTGATCTTTAGCGACCCTTATTAGGTACCAACTGTTGGTTGCTAAAGGTTAGGGACCGACGGTCAGTCGCTAAATCTTTTTGTAGCAACGGTCGGTTGGTCGCTAAAAGTTAAGAAATTTAACAACTTATGGTTGGTCGCTATAGATGTCGTCGGGGACTAGCGGTGGGTCGCTATAGAGCAAGGATAACTATCAAATCTTATAGCATGAAATAAACAAGTAAACATTGATCGCTAAATTGCGTGGTGATTTATTTCTTTTTTATATTGCTTGTATGTTTATTTCATGGTTTGTTTATGTATGGACATGACTATAGTATGCAACTATGTTCTTTGTGCTTATATGATATTAGATTCGAGTTGAAAGTCGTTTCAAATCCTACATAAAGAGTATGGATAAATCATGGATCACAAGTGAATGTTTTTCTAGGGAGACAAAGGTTTATAAACAAGGGGTGAACAGTTTTCTAGCTTTTTATGAATTTTTGAGTAATTTAAAAAAGTGCTTGTTATTTATTTACCTTTGGAATGATTTTTGATTGCTTATAATTGATTTTTTGGATATTTAATAAACATTTCTTGTTCAATGAAAATCCTAGTAAATTAATAATATAATTGTTATAAATAGTTTTTAGTTAATTGTTATAAATTTTATGGTTATTTAAAATTATATTTTGAAATTAGAGAGGAATTAGAAAAGAAATAAAAAAACTAACCTAACCTAATCTAGCCGGCCCACCAGGCCCATGAAACCGGCCATGTCCCCAACCCTAGCCGCCACTACCCTGCTCCCTCTCCCAAGCCGCCGCCACTCCTTCTCCCTCCCCCTTTCTCTCTCTTCTCTCTCTACCGCCCAGGCCCCCCCGATCTCCTCCTCCCACTCCGATCGCCCGACCGATCGCCGAGCTTCCCTGTTCCCTCCCCGCCCCCGCGACGCCGCGACGCCATGGAGCCGCCGCACGCCGAGCAGGCCGTCGCCGCTGTAGCAGCAGGAGGAGAGGGTGGCACTGCAAGCCCGGGCACCGGCCTCGAAGGTGCTGCCTGCTTAACGTTTTTTTGTTTCGTTCAGATCTCCGGCCGGGCGTACGGCCGCGCGGATCTCTGGTGGCTTCCCGATGTAACCGCGTGGTACGAGAACGTGCGGCTTTTGCAGGGCCGGTGCTTAGCGCGGGGGCTGGACGGCGGTGGGGAAGGGGAGGACGGGGAGCTGGGGGCGGGGCAGGAGGCGGACGCACGGCTACCGGAGCGGCCTGGCGAGGCGGACTGTGGCTACTACCTCCGCACGGCTACCGGACCGGCCTGGCGAGGCGGCTGCGGCTATCGCTGGTGGCGTCGTGGGGTACGGTGACAGCGAGGTGTTCAGGTAACCATCACCGTCGTCCATCGCCACGGCTAGCTAGCAGTACTGCTACTCTTCCTCTCTCTCACGCGTCAACGGGTTCTAGTTTTCAGCAATTCACCTTTTTCCAGCAATTCACCTTTTCCACCTGCAGAGATGCGTCGTGTTCCTCAATTCTCCCAGGCAGGGTGGAACAAGAGGCAGTCAGGCAGATAACTCGATTGGAAGTTACCAGATTTCTCTGTTACCAGAATTTGCTGCGCATATGTGCGTAATCTGACTGCCAACAGGGTCTGCTAGTTTCTTTTGTGCGGTGCAAAGTTATATGTTTACATATGCAGTTACATGTTCATATATATGTTTGAACTACTTTGTAGTGCATATACGTTTGATGTATTATATTGATGTCCAAAGATGCTGTCAGTGTTCATTTTTTGAAGACAAATTGTCCACTGGTACTCCTAGTCGATCGACTTTTGCCAATGTTATCTAGAAGTGGATGCATCTAGTTACATAATGATACTTGTTATGGTTACACAGGGATCTGCATATCTTTCTAGACAAGCGTGTCTGCTCCATATTGCTAGGATCAATGGGAAAAATAATCTAAGCTCGGCTAGGGAGGATCAAGGGACGATGCTTCTATAGTCGATGTCGCATTTGATGTCGTGATGACACCATTAAAAACTTATCTATCTTTTTTATAGCTCTCGATACTGTAAATTTAGATAGGATTTATATCTAGTCTATTGGAGATTCTCTAACTTAGGAATCCTTTTGCTTTCATGCCTCCTTCCCATCCCAGCAAAAATGTCTTCGGAGATACAATATGCGGTTCGTGGCGTCGTCAGTGCAAGACAAGGCCGGAGCTAGCCCTGACCAGAAGCAGGAGCGTAGCACCAAGAAAGATGAATCTAGCGATCAAGAATCCGAAGTTGTCGGCGATGCGGTGCCATGAAAGGGTGTTTGCAAATATGTACAAAACATAATAACATGTGTAGGTTTTGTGAATGATTTTGTTGTGGTGCTTATTGATGGTTTATGTGATGTGGATCTATCATTGTGCAATACTAATTAAATTTGTATATCTATGTTATTATGTGTATAAAAATTGGTGATTTGTGATGCTTTTGTATATATAACAGTTGTTGAATGTTAATTAATGGTATATTATTATTATTAACGACTATAACTAGGGGCAACTTTTTGTTGGTTGCTAAATGTATAGTATAACGACTCACGATTGGTTGCTAAATCTATAGTACAACAACCCATGGTTGGTCGCTAAATATACAATATTAGCAATGGACGGTCGGTCGCTAAAAAGATGTCGGTCGCTAAAGCCTTTAGCGACGGCACTTACAGCGACCATCCTTATGGGTCACTAAAAGTTTTTAGCGACCAACCGTAGGTCGCTGAAGGCCGTTTTAGCAACCAACCGTAGGTCGCTGTAAGTGAACCGTCGTGTAGTGGAATATGATTGAATCTTGGGAATCCTTGTTCTTGACGTAGGAGGTGAACATCTTCTTCTCCCCCGTCATGTGGTTTGTGCATCCGCTGTCGATAATCTAGCTTGAACCCCCGGATGCATAAACCTGCAAGGCAAATTTAGGCTTGGGTCTTAGGTACCCAACTCTTGTTGGGTCCTACAAGGTTAGTCACAATGGTCTTAGGGACCCAAATGCAAGTTTTATCTCCCTTGCATCTTGCCCCTAATTTCCTAGCAATTACCTTCTTATCCTTTCTACAAATGGCAAATGAAGCATTGCAAGCATGATATATTGTCGAAGGTTCATTAATTTTCCTAGGAACATTAACAACATTTCTCCTAGGCATATGATGAACAACATTTCTCCTAGACATATCTCTACCATGCATATAGGAAGAACTAGAAGCAAACATGGCATGAGAATCAAAAGCATCATAACTTCTATAGGCATTCCTAGAATGTCTTCTATCATGATACATGAAAGCATGGTTCTTTTTAGCACTACTAGCCATAGGGGCCTTCCCTTTCTCCTTGGCGGAGATGGGAGCCTTATGGCTTGTTAAGTTCTTGGCTTCCCTCTTGAAGCCAAGTCCATCCTTAATTGAGGGGTGTCTACCAATCGTGTAGGCATCCCTTGCAAATTTTAATTATCAAATTCACTTTTGCTAGTCTCAAGTTGGGCATTAAGACTAGCCACTTCATCATTTAATTTAGAAATTGAAGCTAGGTGTTCGCTACAAGCATCAGTATTAAAATCTTTACACCTATTGCACATTACAACATTTTCTACACGAGATGTTGATTTACTAGCTATTTCTAACTTAGCATTCAAGTCATCATTTATTCTCTTTAAGTTAGAAATAGAGTCATGGCATGTAGACAATTCACCAGAAAGCATTTCATTCCTTTTAATTTCTAAAGCAAGGGATTTTTGAGCCTCTACAAACTTATCATGTTCTTCGTACAAAAGATCCTCTTGCTTTTCTAATAACCTATTCTTATCATTTAAAGCATCAATCAATTCATTGATTTTATCAATTTTATTTCTATCTAAACCTTTAAATAAACTAGAATAGTCTATTTCATCATCATCACTAGACTCATCATCACTTGAAGAAGCATAAGTGGTATCCCGAGTACATACCTTCTTCTCCTTCGCCATGAGGCATGTGTGATGCTCGTTGGGGAAGAGGGATGACTTGTTGAAGGCGGTGGCGGCGACTCCTTCATTGTCGGAGTCGGAAGAGGAGCAATCCGAATTTCACTCCTTTCCAAGATGTGCCTCGCCCTTGGCCTTCTTGTAATTCTTCTTCTTTTCCCCTTTCTTCTCTTGTTCCTGGTCACTATCATTATCGGGACAATTAGCGATAAAATGACCAATCTTACCACATTTGAAGCATGAGCGCTTCCCCTTTGTCTTGGTCTTGCTTGGCTGCCCCTTGCGACCCTTTAGCGCCGTCTTGAAGTGCTTGATGATGAGGGCCATCTCTTCATCATTAAGTCCCACCGCCTCAACTTGCGCCACCTTGTTAGGTAGCGTCTCCTTGCTTCTCGCTGCTTTGAGGGCGATGGTTTGAGGCTCATGGATTGGGCCATTTAGCGCATCATCCACGTATCTCGCCTCCTTGATCATGATTCGCCCGCTTACGAACTTCCCAAGAACTTCTTCGGGCGACATCTTGGTGTACCTAGGATTTTCATGAATATTGTTCACCAGATGTGGATCAAGTACAGTAAAGGACCTTAGCATTAGGCGAACGACGTCGTGGTCCGTCTATCGCGTGCTTCCGTAGCTCCTTATTTTATTGATGAGGGTCTTGAGCCGGTTGTATGTTTGGGTTGGCTCCTCTCCCCTTATCATTGCGAATCTTCCAAGCTCGCCCTCCACCAACTCCATTTTGGTGAGCATGGTGATGTCGTTCCCCTCATGTGAGATCCTGAGGGTGTCCCAGATCTGCTTGGCATTGTCCAAGCCGCTCACCTTATTGTACTCTTCCCTGCACAAAGATGCTAAAAGGACAGTAGTAGCTTGTGCATTTCTATGGATTTGTTCATTTATAAACATGGGACTATCCGAGCTATCAAATTTCATTCCACTCTCTACAATCTCCCATATGCTTGGATGTAGAGAGAATAAGTGACTACGCATTTTGTGACTCCAAAATCCGTAGTCCTCCCCATCAAAGTGTGGAGGTTTGCCAAGTGGAATGGAGAGTAAATGAGCATTGGTACTTTGCGGAATACGGGAATAATCAAAGGAAAAGTTTGAATTAACCGTCTTCCTTCTCTCGTAGTCGTTGTCGTCGTCCTTTTGGGAAGAAGTGGACTCGTCGCTGTCGTCGTAGTAGATGATCTCCTTGATGCGCCTCGTCTTCTTCTTCTTCCCATCTTTTCGTTTGTGGCCCGAGCCCGAGTCGGTAGGCTTGTCCTCCTTCGGCTCGTTGACGAAGGACTCCTTCTCCTTTTCATTGATCACAATTCCCTTCCCCTTAGGATCCATCTCTTCGGGCGATTAGTCCCTTTCTTGAAGAGAACGGCTCTGATACCAATTGAGAGCACCTAGAGGGGGGTGAATAGGTGATCCTGTAAAACTTAAAAACTTATAGCCACAAAAACTTGATTAGGAGTTAGCACAGTAATGCCAAGTGGCTAGAGAGGAGTCTTAGCAAAACACAATAACCACAAGAAGATCAACACAGATAGACACAGTGGTTTATCCCGTGGTTCGGCCAAGTCCAACGCTTGCCTACTCCACGTTGTGGCGTCCCAACGGACGATGGTTGCAATCAACCCCTCTCAAGCGGTCCAAAGACCTACTTGAATACCACGGTGTTTTGCTTTGCTTTACTTTATCCCGCTTGCGAGGAATCTCCACAACTTGGAGTCTCTCGCCCTTACAAAGATGTTCACAAAGAAGCGCAGAGTAAGGGAGGGATGAGCAACTCACACAAGACACAAAGATCACAGCAAATACGCACACACAAGACCCAGACTTGAGCTCAAGAGACTATCACGAGTTTCTCACTAGAACGGAGCTCAAATCACTAAGAATGTCGAACAAGTGCGCAAGAACGAAGTGTGAATGATCAACTATGCTCAAAGAATGCTTGGATTTCTTCTCCATGCGCCAAGGGGTCCCTTTTATAGCCCCAAGGCAGCTAGGAGCCGTTGAGAGCATTGTAGGAAGGAAATTCTTGCCTTCTGTCGACTGGCGCACCGGACAGTCCGGTGCACCACCGGACACTGTCCGGTGCGGATTTCTTTCCTTATTTGGCGAAGCCGACTGTTGCAGATCTAGAGCCGTTGGCGCACCGGACACTGTCCGGTGCACACCGGACAGTCCGGTGCCCCCTTGTGACCGTTGGCTCGGCCACGCATGACGCGCGAAATCCTCGGCCGACCGTTGCCCCGACTGACCGTTGGCTCACCGGACAGTCTGGTACCTCACCGGACAGTCAGGTACCTCACCGGACAGTCCGGTGAATTATAGCCGTACGCTGTTGATGGCTTCCCGAGACCGACGACTTCGCGTGTGAACGGCTCACCGGACAGTCCGGTGCACCACCGGACAGTCCGGTGATTTATACCGTACACCGCCGTCGAAGTCCCGAGAGCAGCAAGTACGCCAGAGCCAGCCTAGCGTACCGGACACTGTCCGGTGCACCACCAGACAGTCCGGTGCACCCGGACTGCGCAGACTTTGGCTGAACAAAGCCATCTCTTTTCCAATTTGATTTCTCATGTTTCCAGCACTTAGACACAATACATTAGTCCATAAAACAATGTACTAAGTCTAGAAACATACCTTTTGACTTGATTTGCACTTTGTACACCACTTTGCATAGATTAACACAAAAGCACTTGTGTTGGCACTCAATCACCAAAATACTTAGAAATGGCCCAAGGGCACATTTCCCTTTCAGTAGCACCTCCAGCTCCTCCTACAACCACTCAAGGAAGCGGAGGCCCACCTCTTGGCCGGACGCTTCAAAGGCGGCGGTCCGCGCATCCAGCTCCCGGTACGCATCCACGAGCTGCGCATGCATCCGCTCAACCTCCACGTGCGTCGAGGCCTCGGTTCTGTCCACGCGGTTGCGTAGGCCGCCGAGCCGCGCCTCCAGCTCCTCGGCGTGTTGGCGGGCGAGACTGGCATCCGCCCGCGCAAGTTTAGCCTTGGCTTGAGCAGCCTGCGCGTCGGTAATGGCCTTGTTCGCGTCCCTCCTCTCCTCCGCCAGCTGATGCCGGAGATCCCCCTTCTCGGCCTTGAAAGGGAAATGTGCCCTTGGGCCATTTCTAAGTATTTTGGTGATTTAGTGTCCAACACAAGTGCCTAAGTGTAAAAAGGTGGACAAGGTACAAATCAAGAATTAAGGTATGTTTCTCAGACTTAGTACATTGTTTTATGGACTAATGTATTGTGTCTAAGTGCTGGAAACAGGAAAAATCCAATTGGAAATGTCTTGGCTCGAGCAGCCAAGAATCTGCTGAGTCTGCAAGCACCGGACTGTCCGGTGGTGCACCGGACAGTGTCCGGTGCGTCAGGCTGGCTCGAGCGAAGTGGCTGCTCTCAAGAATTCACCGGCGACGTACGGCTAAAATTCACCGGACTGTCCGGTGAGCCAACGGTCGACCGGGCCAACGGTCGGCCGCGCAATCTGCGCGGGACACGTGGCCGAGCCAACGGCTAGAAGACGGCACCGGACTGTCCAGTGTGCACCGGACATGTCCGGTGCGCCAACGGCTCTCAGGCTGCCAACGGTCGGCTTCGCTATTTAAGGAAGGAAATTGGGCACCGGACAGTGTCCGGTGTGCACCGGACTGTCCGGTGCCCCCGATAACAGAAGGCAAGAATGGCTTTCCAAACTTGTGCTCAACGGCTCCTAGCTGCCTTGGGGCTATAAAAGGGACCCCTAGGCGCATGGAGGAGGACACCAAGCATCCTTTGAGCATCATTGATCACTCACACTTCATTCTTGCGCACTTGTTCGACATTTTAGTGATTTGAGCTCCGTTCTAGTGTGCTAGTCTCTTGAGCTCAAGTCTGGGTTTTGCGTGTGCGTATTCGCTGTGATCTTTGTGTCGTGTGTGTGTTGCTAATCCCTCCCTTGCTCTGTGATTCTTCGTGAACATCTTGTGTAAGGGCGAGAGGCTCCAAGCTGTGGAGATTCCTCACAAACGGGATTAAGAGAAGCAAAGCAACACCGTGGTATTCAAGTTGGTCTTTGGACCGCTTGAGAGGGGTTGATTGCAACCCTCGTCCGTTGGGACGCCACAACGTGGAGTAGGTAAGCGTTGGTCTTGGCCGAACCACGGGATAACCACTGTGCCATCTCTGTGATTGATATCTCTTGGTTATTGTGTTGTGTTGAGATCCTTCTCTAGCCACTTGGCAAATTACTGTGCTAACAAGTAACCAAGTTTTGTGGCTTAAGTTTTTGAAGTGTTACAGGATCACCTATTCACCCCCCCTCTAGGTGCTCTCAATTGGTATCAGAGCCATTCTCTTCAAGAAAGGGACTAACCGCCTGAAGAGATGGATCCTAAAGGCAAGGGGATGGTGATCAATGACAAGGAGAAGGAGTCCTTCGTCAACGAGCCCAATGATGACAGGCCCACCGACTCAGGCTCGGGCCACAAAAGAAAAGACGGGAGGAAGAATAAGACAAGGCGCATCAAGGAAATTGTCTACTACGACAGCGACGAATCTTCCTCCTCCCAAAAGGACGACGACGACTACGATAGACGAAAGACGGTTAACTCAAACTTTTCTTTCGATTATTCGTGCATCCCGCATAGTTCAAATTCTCAATTGCTCCCCATTCCACTTGGCAAGCCCCCTCACTTTGATGGAGAGGATTACGGATTTTGGAGCCACAAAATGCATACTCACCTGTTTTCTCTCCATCCAAGCATTTGGGAGATTGTGGAAAGTGGAATGAAATTTGATAGCTCGGATAGCCCTGTGTTTATTAATGAACAGATTCATAAAAATGCACAAGCTACTACTGTGTTGCTAGCCTCTTTGTGCAGGGACGAGTATCACAAGGTGAGCGGCTTGGACAATGCCAAGCAGATCTGGGACACCCTCAAGATCTCTCATGAGGGAAACGACGTCACCTTGCTCACCAAAATGGAGTTGGTGGAGGGCGAGCTTGGACGGTTCGCGATGATAAGGGGCGAGGAGCCGACACAAACATACAACCGGCTCAAGACCCTTATCAACAAAATAAGGAGCTACGGGAGCACGCGATGGACGGACCACGACGTTGTCCGCCTAATGCTAAGGTCATTTACCGTTCTTGATCCTCATTTGGTGAACAATATACGTGAAAATCCTAGGTACACCAAGATGTCGCCCGAAGAAGTTCTTGGGAAGTTCGTAAGCGGGCGAATGATGATCAAGGAGGCAAGATACGTGGACGACGCGTTGAACGGTCCTAGTCATGAGCCTCAACCCATTTCTCTCAAGGCAACAAGGAGCAAGGAGGCGCTACCAAGCAAGGTGGCGCAAGTTGAGGCGGCCGGACTCAATGATGAGGAGATGGCCCTCATCATTAAGCGCTTCAAGACGGCGCTTAAAGGTCGCAAGGGGCAGCCAAGCAAGACCAAAGCCAAGGGGAAGCGCTCATGCTTCAAATGCGGTAAGCTTGGTCATTTTATTGCTAACTGTCCCGACAATGATAGTGATCAGGACCAAGGGAACAAGAGGGAGAAAAAGAAGCATTACAAGAAGGCCAAGGGCGAGGCACATATTGGAAAGGAGTGGGATTCGGATTGTTCCTCCTCCGACTCTGACAATGAAGGACTCGCCGCCACCGCCTTCAACAAGTCATCCCTCTTCCCCAACGAGCGTCACACTTGCCTCATGGCAAGAGAGAAGAAAGTAAGCACTCATACTAGTACTTATGCTTCTTCGAGTGAAGATGAGTCTAGTGATGATGATGAGATAGATTACTCATGCTTATTCAAGGGATTAGATAGAACCAAGGTAGACAAAATTAATGAATTAATTGATGCCTTGAATGACAAGAATATGCTTTTAGAAAAACAAGAGGATTTGTTGTATGAAGAACATGATAAATTTGTAGAAGCACAGAAATCTCTTGCTCTAGAAATTAAGAGGAATGAAATGCTCTCTAGTGAATTATCTTCTTGTCATGAAACTATTGCTAAGTTAAAAAGTTTTAATGATGATTTAAATGCTAAACTAGAAGTAGCTAGTAAATCTAATTCTTGTGTAGAAATTGTTGAAACTTGTAATAGGTGTAAAGATTTTGACATTGATGCTTGTAGTGATCATTTAGTTTCAATTTCCAAATTAAATGATGAATTAGCTAGTCTTAATGCCCAACTTAAGACTAGCAAGAATGAATTTGACAAGCTAAAATTTGCAAGGGATGCCTACACGATTGGTAGACACCCCTCAATTAAGGATGGACTTGGCTACAAGAGGGAAGCCAAGAACTTGACAAGCCATAAGGCTCCCATCTCCGCCAAGGAGAAAGGGAAGGCCCCTATGGCTAGTAGTGTGCAAAAGAACCATGCCTTTATGTACTATGATAGAAGACAACCTAGAAATGCTTATAGGAGTTGTAATGTATATAATGCCTCTGATTCTCATGCCATGGTTGCTTCTAGTTCTTCTTATGTGCATGATAGAAATGTTGGTAGGAGAAATGTTATTTATAATATGCCTAGGAGAAATGTCGTTAATGTTCCTAGGAAAGTTAATGAACCTTCTACAATATATCATGCTTTAAATGCTTCTTTTGCTATTTGTAGAAAGGATAGGAAGATAGTTGCTAGAAAATTAGGGGCAAGATGCAAGGGAGACAAAACTTGCATTTGGGTCCCTAAGGATATTTGTGCTAACCTTGCAGGACCCAACATGAGTTGGGTACCTAAGACCCAAGCCTAAATTTGCCTTGCAGGTTTATGCATCCGAGGGTTCAAGCTGGATTATTGACAGCGGATGCACAAACCATATGACGGGGGAGAAGAAGATGTTCACCTCCTACGTCAAGAATAAAGATTCCCAAGATTCAATAATTTTCGGTGATGGGAATCAAGGCAAGGTAAAAGGGTTAGGTAAAATTGCAATCTCAAATGAGCACTCTATCTCTAATGTGTTTTTAGTAGAGTCTCTTGGATATAATTTGCTATCTGTCAGTCAATTATGCAATATGGGATATAACTGTTTGTTTACAAATGTAGATGTGTCTGTCTTTAGAAGATGTGATGGTTCACTAGCTTTTAAGGGTGTACTAGACGACAAGCTTTACTTAGTTGATTTTGCAAAAGAAGAGGCCGGTCTAGATGCATGCTTAATGGCTAAGACTTGCATGGGCTGGCTGTGGCATCGCCGCTTAGCACATGTGGGGATGAAGAACCTCCACAAGCTTCTAAAGGGAGAACACGTGATAGGTCTAACCAATGTTCATTTCGAAAAAGATAGACCTTGTGCAGCTTGTCAAGCAGGGAAACAGGTGGGAGGCTCTCATCACACCAAAAATGTGATGACAACATCAAGACCCCTGGAGCTGCTACATATGGACCTCTTCGGACCCGTCGCCTATCTGAGCATAGGAGGAAGTAAGTATGGTCTAGTTATCGTTGATGACTTTTCCCGCTTCACTTGGGTGTTCTTTTTGTAGGATAAGTCTGAAACCCAAGGGACCCTCAAGCGCTTCCTAAGGAGAGCTCAAAATGAGTTTGAGCTCAAGGTGAAGAAGATAAGGAGCGACAACGGGTCCGAATTCAAGAACCTTCAAGTGGAGGAGTTTCTTGAGGAGGAGGGGATCAAGCACGAGTTCTCCGCTCCCTACACACCTCAGCAAAATGGTGTGGTAGAGAGGAAGAACAGGACACTCATAGATATGGCGAGGACTATGCTTGGAGAATTCAAGACCCCCGAGTGCTTTTGGTCGGAAGCCGTGAACACGGCTTGCCACGCCATCAACAGGGTCTACCTTCACCGCCTCCTCAAGAAGACGTCGTATGAGCTGCTAACCGGTAACAAACCTAATGTATCGTATTTTCGTGTTTTTGGGAGTAAATGCTACATTCTAGTGAAGAAGGGTAGGAATTCCAAATTCGCTCCCAAAGCCGTAGAAGGATTTTTATTAGGTTATGATTCAAATACAAAGGCGTATAGGGTCTTCAACAAATCATCGGGTTTGGTTGAAGTCTCTAGCGACGTTGTATTTGATGAGACTAATGGCTCTCCAAGAGAGCAAGTTGTTGATCTTGATGATGTAGATGAAGAAGACGTTCCAACGGCCGCAATACGCACCATGGCGATTGGAGATGTACGGCCTCAGGAACATTTGGAGCAAGATCAACCGTCTTCCTCAACTATGGTGCATCCCCCAACCCAAGATGACGAACAGGTACCTCAAGTGGAGGCACATGATCAAGGGGGAGCACAGGATGTTCAAGAGGAAGAAGCACCTCAGGCACCTCCAACCCAAGTTCGAGCGACAATTCAAAGGGATCATCCCGTCGACCAGATATTGGGTGATATTAGCAAGGGAGTAACTACTCGCTCAAGATTAGCTAATTTTTGTGAGCATTACTCTTTTGTCTCTTCTATTGAGCCTCTCTGGGTAGAAGAGGCCTTGCTAGATCCGGACTGGGTGTTGGCCATGCAGGAGGAACTCAACAACTTCAAGCGCAACGAAGTTTGGACACTGGTGCCTCGTCCCAAGCAAAATGTTGTAGGAACCAAGTGGGTGTTCCGCAACAAACAGGACGAGCACGGGGTGGTGACGAGGAACAAGGCTCGACTTGTGGCAAAAGGTTATGACCAAGTCGCAGGTTTGGACTTTGAGGAGACTTTTGCTCCTGTGGCTAGGCTAGAATCAATTCGTATCTTGCTAGCATATGCCGCTCACCATTCTTTCAGGTTGTACCAAATGGATGTGAAGAGCGCTTTCCTCAACGGGCCGATCAAGGAGGAGGTGTACGTGGAGCAGCCCCCTGGCTTCGAGGATGAACGGTACCCCGACCACGTGTGTAAGCTCTCTAAGGCGCTCTATGGACTTAAGCAAGCCCCAAGAGCATGGTATGAATGCCTTAGAGACTTTTTAATTGCTAATGCTTTCAAGGTTGGGAAAGCCGATCCAACTCTTTTTACTAAGACTTGCAATGGTGATCTTTTTGTGTGCCAAATTTATGTCGATGACATAATATTTGGTTCTACTAATCAAAAGTCTTGTGAAGAGTTTAGCAGGGTGATGACGTAGAAATTCGAGATGTCAATGATGGGCGAGTTGAACTACTTCCTTGGGTTCCAAGTGAAGCAACTCAAGGACGGCACTTTCATCTCCCAAATGAAGTACACGCAAGACTTGCTAAAGCGGTTTGGGATGAAGGACGCCAAGCCCGCAAAGACGCCGATGGGAACTGACGGACACACCGACCTCAACAAAGGTGGTAAGTCCGTTGATCAAAAAGCATACCGGTCCATGATAGGTTCTCTGCTTTATCTATGTGCTAGTAGACCGGATATTATGCTTAGCGTATGCATGTGTGCTAGATTTCAATCCGATCCTAAGGAGTGTCACTTAGTGGCTGTGAAGCGAATTCTTCGATATTTAGTCGCTACGCCTTGTTTCGGGATCTGGTATCCAAAGGGGTCTAACTTTGACTTGATTGGGTACTCAGATTCCGACTATGCTGGATGTAAGGTCAATAGGAAGAGTACATCGGGGACGTGCCAATTCTTAGGAAGGTCCCTGGTGTCATGGAACTCTAAGAAACAAACCTCCGTTGCCCTATCCACCGCTGAGGCCGAGTACGTTGCTGCGGGACAGTGTTGTGCGCAACTACTTTGGATGAGGCAAACCCTCCGGGACTTTGGCTACAATCTGAGCAAAGTCCCACTCCTATGTGATAATGAGAGTGCTATCCGAATAGCGGAAAATCCTGTTGAGCATAGCCGCACAAAGCACATTGACATCCGGCATCACTTTTTGAGAGACCACCAGCAAAAGGGAGATATCGAAGTGTTTCATGTTAGCACCGAGAACCAGCTAGCCGATATCTTTACCAAGCCTCTAGATGAGAAGACCTTTTGCAGGCTGCATAGTGAGCTCAATATCTTAGATTCGCGAAACTTGGATTGAAATGTAGCATACATGTGTTTATGCCTTTGATCATGTTCATTCTGCATTTTGTTGCTTATTGTGGTGCTCAAGTTGTACAAACACTCCCTGGACCTCACAAGTCCTGTTTGCAAGTAATGCACATATTTAGGGGGAGCTGTGCTACAACTTGACCCTTTGAGACTAACCATGTACTTGAGTTTCGTTGTTTTAGTCTTCAAGGAAAATTGAAAGGGAAAAGGTGGACTTGGACCATGCAAGACTTCCACTGCACTCCGATGAAAAGAGTAACCTTTCCAAGTTCATCTTCATACTCTTATTGCCTTTGTGTTCTTATTTGAAGATTTTGGTGAGGCAATGGGGTTAAAGGGCCAAGATTGATCCCGTTTTGGTGCTTGATGCCAAAGGGGGAGAAAATAAAGGCCAAAGCGATAAATGGATCAGCTACCACTTGAGAGATTAAAATAAAGGCCAAAGCGATAAATGGATCAGCTACCACTTGAGAGATTTTGAAAATAGTAGAATAGAGCTTTTGGTTTGTCAAAACTCTTTTGTTGTCTCTCTTGTCAAAAGTTGGCTTCTTGTGGGGAGAAGTATTGATTATGGGAAAAAGGGGGAGTTTTTGAAATCTTAAATCAATTTCTCTTAGAATGACTCTCTTTATGTCTTAACATGTGTGTTTGACTTAGAGATAGAAATTTGAGTTTGATTTGCAAAAACAAACCAAGTGGTGGCATAGAGTGATCCATATATGTCAAAATTGAATCAAAACAATTTTGAGTTCTTATTTGATTTGATTTTGTACTTGTTCTACTTGCTTTATGTTGTGTTGGCATAAATCACCAAAAAGGGGGAGATTGAAAGGGAAATGTGCCCTTGGGCCATTTCTAAGTATTTTGGTGATTTAGTGTCCAACACAAGTGCCTAAGTGTAAAAAGGTGGACAAGGTACAAATCAAGAATTAAGGTATGTTTCTCAGACTTAGTACATTGTTTTATGGACTAATGTATTGTGTCTAAGTGCTGGAAACAGGAAAAATCCAATTGGAAATGTCTTGGCTCGAGCAGCCAAGAATCTGCTGAGTCTGCAAGCACCGGACTGTCCGGTGGTGCACCGGACAGTGTCCGGTGCGTCAGGCTGGCTCGAGCGAAGTGGCTGCTCTCGGGAATTCACAGGCGACGTACGGCTAAAATTCACCGGATTGTCCGGTGTGCACCGGACTGTCCGGTGAGCCAACGGTCGACCGGGCCAACGGTCGGCCGCGCAATCTGCGCGGGACACGTGGCCGAGCCAACGACTAGAAGACGGCACCGGACTGTCCGGTGTGCACCGGACATGTCCGGTGCGCCAACGGCTCTCAGGCTGCCAACGGTCGGCTTCACTATTTAAGGAAGGAAATCAGGCACCGGACAGTGTCCGGTGTGCACCGGACTGTCCGGTGCCCCCGATAACAGAAGGCAAGAATGGCTTTCCAAACTTGTGCTCAACGGCTCCTAGCTGCCTTGGGGCTATAAAAGGGACCCCTAGGCGCATGGAGGAGGACACCAAGCATCCTTTGAGCATCATTGATCACTCACACTTCATTCTTGCGCACTTGTTCGACATTTTAGTGATTTGAGCTCCGTTCTAGTGTGCTAGTCTCTTGAGCTCAAGTCTGGGTTTTGCGTGTGCGTATTCGCTGTGATCTTTGTGTCGTGTGTGTGTTGCTAATCCCTCCCTTGCTCTGTGATTCTTCGTGAACATCTTGTGTAAGGGCGAGAGGCTCCAAGCTGTGGAGATTCCTCGCAAACGGGATTAAGAGAAGCAAAGCAACACCGTGGTATTCAAGTTGGTCTTTGGACCGCTTGAGAGGGGTTGATTGCAACCCTCGTCCGTTGGGACGCCACAACGTGGAGTAGGCAAGCGTTGGTCTTGGCCGAACCACGGGATAACCACTGTGCCATCTCTGTGATTGATATCTCTTGGTTATTGTGTTGTGTTGAGATCCTTCTCTAGCCACTTGGCAAATTACTGTGCTAACAAGTAACCAAGTTTTGTGGCTTAAGTTTTTGAAGTGTTACAGGATCACCTATTCACCCCCCCTCTAGGTGCTCTCAGGCCTCCGCAGTAGCCAACCTCTCCGTTAGCCTGCGGCTTTTGTTTTCCGCAGCCGACTTCTCCTGGACAGCATCCGTATGCTGCGCCTGGAGACGCTCGATTTCGGCAGCAAGCTCCAAAGTCAGAGCACCCGACACGACATGGTCGGCGAAGTCGACCGCCTGCCACAAAAAACCATGAGATTCGCAACCACATAAAAACAATGAACTATCGAAGTCCAACATGACTTACATGCTTCAGCTGCTGCGACGCATGCCTCAGCTGCTGGGACACAAAGCCCGCCACATCCTTAGCGGCGACGACCGACGAAATCTCGCCGCTCGCATAGAAGTCAGACCACGGGTCATGCGAAGCACCCTTCGCCCCACCCGCACTGTTGGCAAAGTGGCCGCCACCGTAGTCAGGACAACAGCCAGCTGCCCCGCATCCGACCCTGCACCTTGATCTTATTTCAGACCTAGTCATCGCTAAAAAAAGAGAGCAAAGAAAAGAAAATTTACCAACGAGATAATCCCCCACGTAGATGTCCGTGTCAAAGTCAGCAACATGCGCTGCCGCCACGTCGGTGCACGCCGGTGATGGCGGCCTTCGCTCCTTCACGGGCTCGGCCGAGGGCAACTTGCCCGCACCAAAGGCAGCATCCTTCGCACCCGCCGAAGACTTGCTGGGCCCGGGGGCAGCCGACTTTGCAGCCGGCGGTGGTTTGCTGTTGCTAGGGGCGGCAGACTTCGCGCCTTCTTCGCTTCGCGGAAAGTGTCCCCGACCCTAGTGACCGCCTGGCGCTTCTGTAAGGCCCAAAATCTGTATAAGAAAAAAAAATATAATAGTAAAATAAATACATGAAGGAATGAAATAGAAAATTCAGATATCTCAAATTATACCTGAATGTTGAAAATTGAGGACTGAATTTTGGAAGCCAAGAATTGTTTTAGAAAACAAGTAGTAGAAAGGTTTTCAATTCAACTAAATGACCACTCATTTCATTAAATGAAGCACTATAGGCATTTCATACTTATGAATATATGGTGAAACATGTTAATAAAAATGTCATAATTTAAACTTGTGACCTCAAAGAGTAAATAAAAATAAAGAAAAGAGAAGTAATATGAAAACATGAGTAATATATTTGAATAAATATTCTCAAACCAAATACTTTTAATTGCACCAAAATGAACCAATTACAAGTTTGAATTAAATTGGCATTCTAAATTTGAATTTGTGAAAGAATGGAGAAAGAGAAGAAAATGTATGGACAAATAAATAAATAAAATAATATTATAAGCAAAATTGTACCCTTAATCTGAGGGAGCTTTACCACATTGTAAATTTGAATTTTGAATTTTGAACTCCAAACTCAAAGGAAAAAAAAACAAAACAAAAGGTAAAATAAAAAGAATAAAAAAAAAGAGAAAACGCCGCCTGGGCCGGGAAACCGATTTCGGCCCACTATCCCAGCCCTCGCTCGCGGTCCAGCGCCTCCCCGCGGTCTAGCCTCTGCGCACTCGGGCCCGCTCGTCAGGGGGGTATCTCGCCTCCGTCTTCTTCGCGCGTCGGGCGCAACGGATTGCCCGAGCTCGGCGGAGCTCGCCCGACAAAGCCGATTCGCGTTGACCACGCGGGGGGGGGGGGGGGAATAAATGCTTGGGTCGCGACCATCCTTCGCTAGAACCTCCTCCTTGTGTGTGCTGTATGCCGCGTAAGCCCAAGGCATCACGCAGGGAGCCTCGTCGGATGAGAGAGATAGAGAAAGAGGATCGGCCGCCACCGCTGTATTCCGGCCCGTCGTCAATCTGGCCGACTGGTTGGGTCGTGGTAGTACGCCGTGGTTCATGGATCGCGTATTAGCATCTGGGAGGACTCGGGGATCACCGTGCAGTTCGGAATTCGTCGCCGATGTACATCGTCGCCGCGGTGTCGCCTCGTGTCGTGGTCGGAGTCTACGACTGCCCTTTTGCCGGTAAGAACCCACTTATGCCGTTCGCCCGTCCTTCCTTTCTGCGTAGAGCCCGTCAGGATGAAGCTTTGTGCGCGGGGGCTGGTCTTCCTGTGTCCGACAATGGCGCCGCCGGCTGGGCGGGACATGCCGACGGCCAGCGTGGGGGGGGGGGAAGGAAGAAGGTGTCCGCGGCCGCTAGATCTATATGAACGGTCAGGATTAGGTTATAGGTTGAGACCTGTGTGAACCGCACGATCTTAATCCTACGCGCGGTATTGGTTTTCGCGACTTTAAATCTACGACGTTGATCTTTGATCCAACGGGTACGATTGTGTACCGGTTCGGAGTGGGAAAGATTTAATCTGGGCCGTCCAAACCTAATCCGATGGCTCTGAAGCGCAGATACCCCTTCGTGATGGCTGTTTTGCTAAAGAGCCCCTCGGGTTCTGTTGAATCAACCCGCCATCCCTTGTCGCTGTGCACTGAGTCTCGGGAATTCTTGCGCCGAGCCCCCTAACCTTTTTTATAATTGAGGCCCAGTCCAGAGAGTTATAAAATCAGGAAAATGAATTAGAAAACGAATTTTTAATATAAAAATAATTCCTAGAATTTATATAATTCATAGAAAGTGCATATGAGCTCCAAATTAATCCATTCCACTTCCTATAATTTTGTAATATTATTGTTTATCAATTAGTGCCACTGGTTTTACATAAAAGTCACATCAAAATTGTTATCATAACTAATCTTGTAATAAGCACATATAACCTTAGGAAAATCATAACTTGAATTCTACAACTCCAAAATTAATAATTCTTTTTCCTGTGATCTTATTTTAATATGTAGACTATTAATATGTATTTTGCATATATGGTTGGTGTAATGTTAATTTTGCCTGTACCATGTATGTTTGTATTGCTACGACTAGCAGTGAGGACACGTGTCATCTGAAGATCATCCTGGTACCTGGAATCTCAAGGCCCAGGCAAGTTGTGCCCTTGATCACTTCTTTTTACCCACTCATGTTCTAATTAATCATAATGATCTGCATAGGTTAATTTTGATGGGACCCAATAGGTTACCCTAGTTTAATTATCTTTGTACCTTGTTTACCACTGAACCTTTTTGGGTAGTACTTGCTAGTGCTTTATGTGGTTTTGGGTATAGAGATACACACTACTATTCATGATTATACTTTTATTGTCAGTTGTTATTTACTGTTCATGATAAGATCATTATGTTAATTGGAACATGGAGAACCACCCGGGAAAACAGTGCTACCACGAGGGTGGAATGGGACGCCCTTGGCTGATTAATTAGGAAAGCTAGTGGAAGACTACCTTACCCGAAAGGGGCAAGGGCAGTAGGGGAGAGGTCAGTGTAGGGAGGCCCTCGGGAGGATTTTGCTGCGATGGCGGTCCTGCAAGGGATTCCTGCACTGGATCTTCCTATAAACTGTAGCGGGTTTTCGGAAGCTAGTGGAACTTTGTAAAGGCCTCGTAGTGGATCCCTAGCCATTCACCTCGGAAGTGTCTAAGGGCCTTGCAAACCCTGGCGACATGGGATACACGACTTGTGGGTAAAGATGCGCAACCTCTGCAGAGTGTAAAACTGGTATACTAGCCGTGCTCACGGTCATGAGCAGCTCGGACCCTCACATGATTAAATTATGGAACTTAAACTCAATTTGTCATATGCATTGCATCGCAGGTGAAGTTGTTACTTTTGTTCTACTATTTAATTGGGCTGGTATTTACTTATACTTAGTAACTGCTAATAAAATTTTGACCAACTTTAAAAGCAATGCTCAGCTCTAACCATCTTCTTTGGTAAGCCTTACACTTCACGTGAGCTCCCACCTTTGGCGAGTTCATGCACATTATTCCCCACAACTTGTTGAGCGATGAACGTATGTGAGCTCACTCTTGCTGTCTCACATACCCCACAGGTCAAGAACAGGTACCGCAGGATGATGCTCATGGAGGATGCTGCGATGAGTTCGTGAGAGGTCTAGGTCGTCGTCTCCCAGTCAACTTTGGGTTGCTGGACCGTTGTCTCCTTATAATGTAATTATTTATTTTGTATAGAACTCCTGTTATATATAAAGTTGTGACATTCGATCCTGTGCCATGATTCATCATATGTGTGAGACTTGGTCCCAGCACACCTGGTGATTATGTTTACGCCCGGGTTTTGGACCCCTAAAATCCGGGTGTTACAGAAGTGGTATCAGAGGAATGTTGACTGTAGGACGAAACCTAGATAGAATTGGACAACCATTCTTTACTTACCTTACTCTGATTCTTTTCTAAACTTATCTTAATCTTTTCTCATCTATTTCCGCTTTACTCTGATTACTCTTACCTTTTCATTCTAAAAGACAAATGTGGATTTCACACTTTGAAATCCTGTGCCTAAAGTGACCTTTAGGAATAGGAGACCTAATCCTAGGAACAAAAACAAAGCTATTTTTATAAGTGTCTATATATTTGAATGTTTGTTCTTATGATACATGTTTGATTTGGATCTTTGATTGAGTGTGATGAGTTGTGGAGTAATGTCCACAATTGCATCTGCATATACACATAAGTATAAAATATATTTATAAAATAACTAGACAACTTAGATTATCCCCATTGGAACATATCTAGCTTAAGAGATTCATCTTATCCTAAAAGATCTCATTCTAACCAATTCATCTTATCTTAAAAGATTCTCCCTTATCTTAATAGATCCATCTCATCTTAAAAGATACTCATCTTATCTTGAAAAGATTTTTAGCTCATCCTAATAGATCTAACTGATCTCAAAAGATTCTACCTTATCCATATGGATTCATCTTGCCCTAACTTGTATATTTATTCCACTCTAGAATAACAACCATGGGCTGATCCAAAATTCATTTAGACCTTATCTAGTCTAAAATAGTCATATCAATATATACTAGATCTTATCTAGTTATACCAATCTGATCTAGATCCCACCTAATCTAACATGATCTAATCCAAATTGAGTTACTTAAATAAGTTAGATAATGTTGTCAACATAAATTAGGCCCTAATTCTATAAGCATATCTTACCCCAAATTAATATCTTGGACTAATCTCATTTAACTCATAGCCATCTACTAAACTAATCTAATGTGGCCTACTTAATCAGACTAATGATACAGGTAAAAAGAGATTAGACCTTACTAGCCAAGTGTTAACTTAGCACATTAGACTAACTCAACCATGAGCAGAAGATCTAACTCGACCAATAGATTCATAATGGATTGCATGATCTGTTTATCCCCACCTAACATCAAATAAACTTTTGATCTACATCATGTAGTCTATCTCATCCATACCTATATTAACCATATTCCCCAGCCCAATAACATACACTAACTCCTAATTACTGAGACAAGACCGAAGATGATGATCAACTTCATCAAAGGAAGGATGAACACCAACCCAAGTCTTCAAGAATCAAGTAAGGTCACCAAGATGAGTCAAGATCCACAATCTTGGATGGAGTTTTTCTTGTCCTACTCTTTCTTACCCAAACCTATATATGCCCTAAAGACATCTTCTATCCTACATAATAAAGTGGACATACATATATACACCCATGCTTTCCTAACCACCAGTTCCACCAAGATACATAAACATATTTATATATTACTACTATTAGTAAGATCTAAGTGTTACCTTAGTTAGTAGCTAGTATTTTACTATATTGAGAATAATAATAAGGTCTATCTGACCCCATGTGTTTAATGCATCATGCTGAGATTTTGTTTGTGCATATGTTGGAGATAACATAAGTTATGCACCCTTTTCTTACAAATCTCGAGGACGAGATTATTTTTAAGGGGGGTAGGATTTGTAAGGCCCAAAATCTGTATAAGAAAAAAAAATATAATAGTAAAATAAATACATGAAGGAATGAAATAGAAAATTCAGATATCTCAAATTATACCTGAATGTTGAAAATTGAGGACTGAATTTTGGAAGCCAAGAATTGTTTTAGAAAACAAGTAGTAGAAAGGTTTTCAATTCAACTAAATGACCACTCATTTCATTAAATGAAGCACTATAGGCATTTCATACTTATGAATATATGGTGAAACATGTTAATAAAAATGTCATAATTTAAACTTGTGACCTCAAAGAGTAAATAAAAATAAAGAAAAGAGAAGTAATATGAAAACATGAGTAATATATTTGAATAAATATTCTCAAACCAAATACTTTTAATTGCACCAAAATGAACCAATTACAAGTTTGAATTAAATTGGCATTCTAAATTTGAATTTGTGAAAGAATGGAGAAAGAGAAGAAAATGTATGGACAAATAAATAAATAAATAAAATAATATTATAAGCAAAATTGTACCCTTAATCTGAGGGAGCTTTACCACATTGTAAATTTGAATTTTGAATTTTGAACTCCAAACTCAAAGGAAAAAAAAAACAAAACAAAAGGTAAAATAAAAAGAATAAAAAAAAGAGAAAACGCCGCCTGGGCCGGGAAACCGATTTCGGCCCACTATCCCAGCCCTCGCTCGCGGTCCAGCGCCTCCCCGAGGTCTAGCCTCTGCGCACTCGGGCCCGCTCGTCAGGGGGGGTATCTCGCCTCCGTCTTCTTCGCGCGTCGGGCGCAACGGATTGCCCGAGCTCGGCGGAGCTCGCCCGACAAAGCCGATTCGCGTTGACCACGCGGGGGGGGGGAATAAATGCTTGGGTCGCGACCATCCTTCGCTAGAACCTCCTCCTTGTGTGTGCTGTATGCCGCGTAAGCCCAAGGCATCACGCAGGGAGCCTCGTCGGATGAGAGAGATAGAGAAAGAGGATCGGCCGCCACCGCTGTATTCCGGCCCGTCGTCAATCTGGCCGACTGGTTGGGTCGTGGTAGTACGCCGTGGTTCATGGATCGCGTATTAGCATCTGGGAGGACTCGGGGATCACCGTGCAGTTCGGAATTCGTCGCCGATGTACATCGTCGCCGCGGTGTCGCCTCGTGTCGTGGTCGGAGTCTACGACTGCCCTTTTGCCGGTAAGAACCCACTTATGCCGTTCGCCCGTCCTTCCTTTCTGCGTAGAGCCCGTCAGGATGAAGCTTTGTGCCCGGGGGCTGGTCTTCCTGTGTCCGACAATGGCGCCGCCGGCTGGGCGGGACATGCCGACGGCCAGCGTGGGGGGGGGGGGAAGGAAGAAGGTGTCCGCGGCCGCTAGATCTAGATGAACGGTCAGGATTAGGTTATAGGTTGAGACCTGTGTGAACCGCACGATCTTAATCCTACGCGCGGTATTGGTTTTCGCGACTTTAAATCTACGACGTTGATCTTTGATCCAACGGGTACGATTGTGTACCGGTTCGGAGTGGGAAAGATTTAATCTGGGCCGTCCAAACCTAATCCGATGGCTCTGAAGCGCAGATACCCCTTCGTGATGGCCGTTTTGCTAAAGAGCCCCTCGGGTTCTGTTGAATCAACCCGCCATCCCTTGTCGCTGTGCACTGAGTCTCGGGAATTCTTGCGCCGAGCCCCCTAACCTTTTTTATAATTGAGGCCCAGTCCAGAGAGTTATAAAATCAGGAAAATGAATTAGAAAACGAATTTTTAATATAAAAATAATTCCTAGAATTTATATAATTCATAGAAAGTGCATATGAGCTCCAAATTAATCCATTCCACTTCCTATAATTTTGTAATATTATTGTTTATCAATTAGTGCCACTGGTTTTACATAAAAGTCACATCAAAATTGTTATCATAACTAATCTTGTAATAAGCACATATAACCTTAGGAAAATCATAACTTGAATTCTACAACTCCAAAATTAATAATTCTTTTTCCTGTGATCTTATTTTAATATGTAGACTATTAATATGTATTTTGCATATATGGTTGGTGTAATGTTAATTTTGCCTGTACCATGTATGTTTGTATTGCTACGACTAGCAGTGAGGACACGTGTCATCTGAAGATCATCCTGGTACCTGGAATCTCAAGGCCCAGGCAAGTTGTGCCCTTGATCACTTCTTTTTACCCACTCATGTTTTAATTAATCATAATGATCTGCATAGGTTAATTTTGATGGGACCTAATAGGTTACCCTAGTTTAATTATCTTTATACCTTGTTTACCACTGAACCTTTTTGGGTAGTACTTGCTAGTGCTTTATGTGGTTTTGGGTATAGAGATACACACTACTATTCATGATTATACTTTTATTGTCAGTTGTTATTTACTGTTCATGATAAGATCATTATGTTAATTGGAACATGGAGAACCACCCGGGAAAACAGTGCTACCACGAGGGTGGAATGGGACGCCCTTGGCTGATTAATTAGGAAAGCTAGTGGAAGACTACCTTACCCGAAAGGGGCAAGGGCAGTAGGGGAGAGGTCAGTGTAGGGAGGCCCTCGGGAGGATTTTGCTGCGATGGCGGTCCTGCAAGGGATTCCTGCACTGGATCTTCCTATAAACTGTAGCGGGTTTTCGGAAGCTAGTGGAACTTTGTAAAGGCCTCGTAGTGGATCCCTAGCCATTCACCTCGGAAGTGTCTAAGGGCCTTGCAAACCCTGGCGACATGGGATACACGACTTGTGGGTAAAGATGCGCAACCTCTGCAGAGTGTAAAACTGGTATACTAGCCGTGCTCACGGTCATGAGCAGCTCGGACCCTCACATGATTAAATTATGGAACTTAAACTCAATTTGTCATATGCATTGCATCGCAGGTGAAGTTGTTACTTTTGTTCTACTATTTAATTGGGCTGGTATTTACTTATACTTAGTAACTGCTAATAAAATTTTGACCAACTTTAAAAGCAATGCTCAGCTCTAACCATCTTCTTTGGTAAGCCTTACACTTCACGTGAGCTCCCACCTTTGGCGAGTTCATGCACATTATTCCCCACAACTTGTTGAGCGATGAACGTATGTGAGCTCACTCTTGCTGTCTCACATACCCCACAGGTCAAGAACAGGTACCGCAGGATGATGCTCATGGAGGATGCTGCGATGAGTTCGTGAGAGGTCTAGGTCGTCGTCTCCCAGTCAACTTTGGGTTGCTGGACCGTTGTCTCCTTATAATGTAATTATTTATTTTGTATAGAACTCCTGTTATATATAAAGTTGTGACATTCGATCCTGTGCCATGATTCATCATATGTGTGAGACTTGGTCCCAGCACACCTGGTGATTATGTTTACGCCCGGGTTTTGGACCCCTAAAATCCGGGTGTTACAGCTTCCGCGCCGCATCTTGATGATCCCTCTGGGAGCACCTAGAGGGGGGTGAATAGGTGATCCTGTAAAAACTTAAAACTCAAGGCCACAAACTTGATTAAGTGTTAGAGCAATAAAGCCAAGTAGCTAGAGAAGAGTTCTTGCAAAACACAATAACCACGAAGAGATCAACACAGAGAGGCACAGTGGTTTATCCCGTGGTTCGGCCAAGTCCAACACTTTCCTACTCCACGTTGTGGCGTCCCAACGGACGAGGGTTGCACTCAACCCCTCTCAAGTGATCCAATGATCAACTTGAATACCACGGTGTTTTGCTTTCGTTTACTATCTCCCGTTTGCGAGGAATCTCTACAACTTGGAGTCTCTCACCCTTACAAATGATGATCACAAATAAACACGAAAGTAAGGGAGGGAGAGCAACACACACAAGACACAAAATCAGAGCACAAACACGCACACAAGTCACAACTTGAGCTCGCAACACAACTCAAAGAGTTCTCTACTCAAATGGAGCTCTAGTTGCTATCACAAAGAATCAAATGTGCGAAAATAGAGTCTTGGTGCTTAGAGTTGATCAAAGAGTGCTTGGTGTGCTCCTCCATGCGCCTAGGGGTCCCTTTTATAGCCGACCGTTGAAGATTTGGAGCCGTTGGCGCACCAGACACTGTCTGGTGCACACCAGACAGTCCGGTGCCCCCATCCGACTGTTGGCTCGGCCACGTGTCACGCGCGGATTGCGTGGCCGACCATTAGCGCAGTCGACCGTTGGCTCACTGGACAGTCCGGTGCACCACTGGACACTCCGGTGATTTTTAGTCGTACGCTGTTGACTGGTTTCTCGAGAGTGGCGACTTCGCCGCAGACGACTCACCGGACAGTCCGGTGCACCACCGGACAGTCCGGTGATTTATAGTCGTACGCCGCCGTCGAGACCCGAGAGCAGGCTGTTCACCTGGACTGGTCCTGGCACACCGGACACTGTCCGGTGCACCACCGGACAGTCCGATGCACCCAGACCGAGCAGCCTTTTGGCTGAACACAGCCAACTTATCTCCAAAGTGATTTCTCCTATTTCTAACACTCAGACACAATACATTAGTCTCCAAAACAATGTACTAAGTCTAGAAACATACCTTTAATCTTGATTTGCACTTCTTGAGTCTTTGGCACGAATATAACTCAAAGCATTTGTGTGGAGCACTTAATTACCAAAATATTATAGAAATGGCCCAAGGGCACATTTCCCTTTCAATCTCCCCCTTTTTGGTGATTTATGCCAACACAATAAAAAGCAACTAGAAGAAGTGCAACATCAATGCAAATGAGAACAAAAACTTGTTTTTGATTCAAATTTGGCATATTTGGATCATTCTTTGCCACCACTTGGTTTGTTTTTGAAAATCAAACTCAATTTCCTATCTCTAAGTCAAAATCACTTGTTGAGGCATAGAGAGAGGTATTCCAAGAGAAATTGATCAAAGATTCAAAAACTCCCCCTTTTCCCATAATCAAACATTCTCCCCACAAGAGACCAACTTTTGACAATAAGAGACAATAAGAGTATTTTGACAAAACAAAAGGTCTAACTCTACTATTTACAAAATTCTCAAGTGGTAGCTGATCCATTTCTTGCTTTGGCCTTAATTTCTCCCCCTTTGGCATTAAGCACCAAAACAGAATCATTATTGGCCCTTAAACCTCATTGCCTCACCAAAATCTTCAATTAAGAGTAAAAAGGCAATAAGAGCATGGAGATGAACTTGGAGTAAATTACCCTCTCATCAGAGTGCAGTGGAAGTCTTGCATGGTCCAAGTTCACCTTTTCCCTTTCAATCACCTTTGAGACTAAACTAAGAGAACTCATGCACATGGTTAGTCTCAAAGGGTCAAGTTGTAGCATTTCTCCTTCTAAGTATGTGCGTCATTCACACATGGACTTGTGAGGTCCGGGGATCCCTTGCACAACTTGAGCACCCAAAAATAAGCAACAAAATGCATAATGGAACATGATCAAAGGCATAAAACACATGTATGCTCTATATCAATCCAAGTTACGCGAATCTAAGACATTTAGCTCACTATGCAGCCTGCAAAAGGTCTTCTCATCTAAAGGCTTGGTAAAGATATCAGCTAGCTGGTTCTCGGTGCTAACATAAAATACTTCGATATCTCCCTTTTGCTGGTGGTCTCTCAAAAAGTGATGCCGGATGTCTATGTGCTTTGTGCGGCTGTGTTCAACAGGATTGTCCGCCATGCGGATTGCACTCTCATTGTCACATAGGAGTGGGACTTTGCTCAGATTGTAGCCAAAGTCCCGGAGGGTTTGCCTCATCCAAAGTAGTTGCGCGCAACACTGTCCTGCAGCAACATACTCGGCCTCAGCGGTGGATAGGGCAACGGAAGTTTGTTTCTTAGAACTCCACGACACCAGGGACCTTCCTAGGAATTGGCACGTCCCTGATGTACTATTCCTATCGACCTTACATCCAGCATAATCGGAGTCTGAGTATCCAATCAAGTCAAAGGTAGACCCCTTTGGATACCAGATCCTGAACCAAGGCGTAGCAACTAAATATCTAAGAATTCGCTTAACGTCCACAAGGTGACACTCCCTTGGGTCGGATTGAAATCTAGCACACATGCATACGCTAAGCATAATATCCGGTCTACTAGCACATAAATAAAGTAAAGACCCTATCACAGACCGATATGCCTTTTGATCAACGGACTTACCTCCTTTGTTGAGGTCTACATGTCCGTCGGTTCCCATTGGAGTCTTTAAGGGCTTGGCGTCCTTCATCCCAAACTGCTTGAGCAAGTCTTGCGTATACTTCGTTTGAGAGATGAAGGTGCCGTCCTTGAGTTGCTTCACTTGGAACCCAAGGAAGTAGTTCAACTCGCCCATCATCGACATCTCGAATTTTTGAGTCATCACCCTGCTAAACTCTTCACAAGACTTTTGGTTAGTAGAACCAAATATTATGTCATCGACATAAATTTGGCACACAAATAGATCGCCATCACAAGTCTTAGTGAAAAGAGTTGGATCGGCTTTCCCAACCTTGAAAGCATTAGCAATTAAAAAGTCTCTAAGGCATTCATACCATGCTCTTGGGGCTTGCTTAAGTCCATAGAGCGCCTTAGAGAGCTTACACACGTGGTCAGGGTACCATTCATCCTCAAAGCCAGGGGGTTGCTCCACGTACACCTCCTCCTTGATTGGCCCGTTGAGGAAAGCGCTCTTCACGTCCATTTGGAACAACCTTAAAGAATGGTGAGCGGCATAGGCTAACAATATACGAATCGACTCTAGCCTAGCCACAGGAGCAAAAGTCTCCTCAAAGTCCAAACCTACGACTTGGGCATAACCTTTTTCCACAAGTCGAGCCTTGTTCCTTGTCACCACCCCGTGCTCGTCCTGTTTGTTGCGGAACACCCACTTAGTTCCCACAACGTTTTGCTTGGGACGTGGCACCAGTGTCCAAACTTCATTTCGCTTAAAGTTGTTGAGCTCTTCCTGCATGGCCAATACCCAGTCTGGATCTAGCAAGGCCTCTTCTACCCTGAAAGGCTCAATAGAAGAGACAAAAGAGTAATGCTCACAAAAATTAGCTAATCTAGAGCGAGTGGTTACTCCCTTGCTAATATCACCCAATATTTGGTCGACGGGATGATTCTTTTGAATCATCGATCGAACTTGAGTTGGAGGGGCCGGTGGTACTTCTTCCTCCTCAACTTGGTCTTCTTGTGCTCCCCCTTGATCACACGCCTCCTCTTGAGGAACCTGTTCATCATTATGAGTTGGGGGGTGCACCGTCGTTGAGGAAGGAGGTTGATCTTGCTCCATGTGTTCCTGTGGTCGCACGTCTCCAATTGCCATGGTACGAATTGCGTCCATTGGAACATCATCCTCATCTACATCACCAAGATCAACTTGCTCTCTTGGGGAGCCATTATGATGAGGACATCACTTCTATACAAACAATGAATGGACCGATAAGACGATCGCGTGCACGACAGCTAAATCTCCAGGTACATTCTACCCTAGTCAATTGTGTTTCAGAGCTTACGCTTGAGGCCATAGATGTTTTGAGGATTAGGAACCTTGGAGAGGACCAGCAAGGACTTGGGAAATGCCTAGGTGTTGAGGAGGAGCAGCAAGGGCATCCACAACAGGAAGGAGATCAAGTTCGAGTCAGCTGTGACTCCATCTCGGGTTCTAGGACCAGTCTGCACTAAAATGGACGCCCAAGATGCATCCGGACTCCGATTATGACGGACTGGATATGGTTGGAAAGATAACGAGATTATCTAACCAACCCAACTGGTTCCACCCTAAAATTCATCCGCAGTCAACGGGAATCGTCAAAACAAGTCAGCATTCAGATTCTGTTTTGGTGCTGCGACACCGTCTGTTGGGCCGTTGGGCCGTGTATCGCGTCGGAGCCCATTAGGGGCGAGTCCAGGGGTCACGCACGCCCTAATACTCTATTTATTCAGTAGCCGCTGCCACATTTAGGTTTGGGTTTTGCTTAGATCAATTCTATCATCGAACAGTGTCGCCGTCATCGGCTTGTGAGACCGCATCCCGTAATCAATACAATTTTGGTTGCGTTTCTTTCCTGTTCTTGCTTGTGTTCTTGATTGCGCTTGCAGGGATAAGCCTTCGTGGCGAGGTCATTCGTGTGTCACGGGTGATAACCAACGGAGCCGTGGTGTAGTGATTGCGAGGAACCGTTCGTTCGGAGCCTTGGATCATCAACGTCGAGATCTCCACTCAATCAAGTTATCATATCTCACGGAAGATCGGGCTGCGTCTACTATCACATTAGTCTCATCAAATACAACGTCGCTAGAGACTTCAACCAAACCCGATGATTTGTTGAAGACTCTATACGCCTTTGTATTTGAGTCATAACCTAACAAAAACCCTTCTACAGCTTTGGGAGCAAATTTTGAATTTCTACCTTTCTTCACCAGAATGTAGCATTTACTCCCAAAAACTAGAAAATAAGAAACGTTGGGTTTGTTACCGGTTAGAAGCTCGTATGACATCTTCTTGAGGAGGCGATGAAGGTAGACTCGGTTTATAGCGTGGCAAGCTGTGTTCACAGCTTCCGACCAAAACCGCTCGGGCGTCTTGAATTCTCCAAGCATCGTCCTCGCCATGTCTATAAGCGTCCTGTTCTTCCTCTCTACCACACCATTTTGCTGTGGTGTGTAGGGAGCGGAGAACTCGTGCTTGATTCCTTCCTCCTCAAGAAACTCCTCCACTTGCAGGTTCTTGAACTCGGACCCGTTGTCGCTTCTAATCTTTTTCACCTTGAGCTCAAATTCGTTTTGAGCTCGCCTTAGAAAGCGCTTGAGGGTCCCTTAGGTTTCTGATTTGTCCTGCAAAAAGAAAACCCAAGTGAAGCAGGAAAAATCATCAACAACAACAAGACCATACTTACTTCCCCCGATGCTAAGGTAGGCGACGGGTCCGAAGAGGTCCATATGCAATAGCTCCAGAGGTCTTGATGTAGTCATCACGTTCTTGTTGTGATGAGCACTTCCCACTTGTTTACCTGCTTGACAAGTTGCACAAGGTCTATCTTTTTCGAAAGTTACATTTGTTAGACCTAACACATGTTCTCCCTTTAGAAGCTTGTGAAGGTTCTTCATCCCCACATGTGCTAGACGGCGATGCCACAACCAGCCAATGCTAGTCTTAGCGATTAAGCATGCATCTAGATCGGCCTCCTCCTTCGAAAAATCAACTAAATAGAGTTTGCCGTCTAGTACACCCTTAAAAGCTAATGAACCATCACTCCTTCTAAAGACAGACACATCTACGTTTGTAAATAAGCAATTGTAACCCATATTATATAATTGACTAACGGACAACAAGTTATATCCGAGCGATTCTACTAAAAACACATTCGAAATGGAATGCTCGGAAGAAATAGCTATTTTTCCTAGTCCTTTAACCTTGCCTTGATTCCCGTCACCGAATATGATTGAGTCTTGGGAATCTTTGTTCTTGACGTAGGAGGTGAACATCTTCTTCTCCCCCGTCATGTGGTTTGTGCATCCGCTGTCGATAATCCAGCTTGAGCCCCCGGATGCATAAACCTGCAAGGCAAATTAGGCTTGGGTTTTAGGTACCCAACTCTTGTTGGGTCCTACAAGGTTAGTAACAATAGCCTTAGGGACCCAAATTCAAGTTTTATCTCCCTTGCATTTTGCCCCCAATTTCCTAGCAACCACTTTCTTATTTTGACATGAAAGTACAAAATCAGTGTTGCAGGCATGAAAAACAGTAGCAGATTTATTTTGCATTTTCTTAGGTGCATGATGAACAACATTGTTCCTAGACATGTTTCTACCATGCACAAAGGAAGAACTTGAACCAAACATGGCATGTGAATCATAAGCATTAAAACTCCTATTATGATGAGCATTCCTAGAAAATTTCCTATCATGATACAAGAAAGCATGATTCCTTTGAACACTATTAGTCATAGGGGCCTTCCCTTTATCCTTGGCGGAGATGGGAGCCCTTTGACTTGTTAAGTTCTTGGCTTCCCTTCGAAAGCCAAGCCCATCCTTAATTGAGGGGTGTCTACCAACAGTGTAGGCATCCCTAGCAAATTTTAGTTTATCAAAATCATTTTTGCTAGTCTTAAGTTGGGCATTAAGACTTGCCACTTCATCATTTAATCTAGCAATGGAATTTAAATGTTCACTACAAGCATCAACATTAAAATCCTTACACCTAGTGCAAATCACAACATGCTCAACACAAGAACTAGATTTATTTGCAACTTCTAGCTTAGCATTTAAATCATCATTCAAAATCTTCAAGCTAGAAATGGATTCATTGCAAATAGACAATTCAGAAGATAGTAATTCATTCCTTTTAATCTCTAAGGCAAGAGACTTTTGAACATTAACAAATTTATCATGTTCCTCATACAAGATGTCCTCTTGCCTCTCTAGCAGTCTATCTTTTTCATTCAATGCATCAATCAGCTCATTAATCTTTTCTATCTTAGCTCTATCTAATCCTTTGAACAAGCTAGTGTAATCAATTTCATCATCATCACTAGAGTCCTCATCACTAGAAGTAGAGTACTTAGGAGTTTCTCTAGTGATTACCTTCTTTTCCTTTGCCATTAGGCAAGTGTGGCGCTCATTGGGGAAGAGCGATGATTTGATGAAGGCGGTGGCGGCGAGTCCTTCGTCGTTGGAGTCGGACGAAGAACAATCCGAGTCCCACTCTTTGCCAAGGTGTACCTCGCCCTTAGCCTTCTTGTACACCTTCTTCTTTTCCCTCTTCCCGCTTTTCTCTTGTCCTTGGTCACTATCATTATCGGGACAGTTAGCAATAAAGTGACCAGTCTTACCACACTTGAAGCAGGAGCGCTTCCCCTTCGTCTTGTTCTTGTTGGGATGCTCCTTGCGACCCTTTAGCGCCGTCTTGAAGCGCTTGATGATGAGGGCCATTTCTTCCTCGTTAAGGCTGGCCGCCTCAACTTGCGCCACCTTGCTAGGTAGCACCTCCCTACTACTTGTTGCTTTGAGAGCAACGGTTTGAGGCTCGTGGATTGGGCCATTCAACGCCTCATCAACGTATCTTGCCTCCTTGATCATCATTCGCCCACTTACAAACTTTCCGAGTATTTCCTCTGGCGTCATCTTGGTGTACCTGGGATTTTCACGAATAGAATTTACAAGATGAGGATCAAGGACAGTGAAGGACCTTAGCATAAGCTGGACGACGTCGTGGTCCATCCATCTCGTGCTTCCATAGCTCCTTATTTTGTTGACCAGGGTCTTGAGCCTGTTGTATGTTTGGGTTGGCTCCTCCCCCCTGATCATTGCGAACCTTCCTAGTTCGCCCTCCACCAACTCCATCTTGGTGAGCATGGTGACATCATTCCCCTCATACGAGATCTTGAGGGTGTCCCAAATCTGCTTGGCGTTATCCAAGCCGCTCACCTTATGGTATTCTTCCCTGCACAAGGATGCTAAAAGAACAGTGGTAGCTTGTGCATTTTTGTGAATTTGTTCATTAATAAACATGGGATTATCCGTACTATCAAATTGCATTCCATTCTCTACTATCTCCCATATACTTGGATGAAGAGAGAACAAGTGGCTACGCATGTGACACCCCAGTGTCACCTAGGGTTTTTCTCAAAAATGCTAGCCCAAGAACCATCATTTTATGTGAACCAATTTGAGCATGAACATCAAATTCACTTAAGAATAAAGGACCCACTAAGCCTATACTTAAAAGTATCATGTTCAAAACAAATGGGTTTTCAAAAAGGCAAAAATGTGCAACCCTAATAAAAACCCTAATTGAACCCTATAAACAAATTTCAAGAGAAAGGGGAAAAGGGTATGAAAAATATAAAATCATGACTTGGGCCAATTATAAACATTAAAGTATACTAAATAAGCAACAACAAAGATTATGGAAGCTTGGCCAAAACATTTTAAATAAAACCCTAAACAAGCCTCTCAAGTGGGAGTTCATTAGGGAATTCTGAAATTCAGAATTCTGAATTTCAGACCTTGAGCCAAAGATCAAGCGTGTTCACCTTGATCCCTAACTCAAATCCTAATGGCCCCATTAACAAAAACGTGCATAACTAACCTCTATGTCTTGTGCCAGAAGATGGCATTGGGACGCGTGCCTCTGACACGTCAAACTAGAGATCTTCTCCCTGTGTGCGGCAGTGAGACAAACCAGATTTCTTCCCTCTCTATCTCCTAATCCAGTCAACCAAACCTGCTAGCCTCCACACACAAACGACAAAGGGACCTGAGAGGAAGAGATCTCTCAACATGATTATGGCCAAAATCTCAAAGATTTGGAGCCAATCCGCGCTTGAACTCAACCTCTCTCCGCGCTGCCTCGTGCTCGACGCTGTGCCAGGCGCCAGAGCGCGCACTGGCGTTCCCCGCGCACGCCCCGAGCGCTTGTCAGAGCCCCGCCCTCGGCCATGCTCGCCTGCGCCTATAAAGCCTCCCCAGGCGCGCCTCACTTCACCCCGTGCTCGCCATCACCGGCCAGACGCCCCTCCTTAGCTCCGGCGAGCTCTTTTCCGCCCGCTATTGCCGCCAGAGCTTCGACCACCGTGACCAGCCCACTCCAGTCACCCCCAAGTCGCGCCAGCGCTTCAGTTAGCTTCGCCATTGACCCGTGAAGCTTTCCAAGCCCTCGGACCTGGCAGAACTTCATCGGAGGACGAAGATCGACCTCACCGGACTTCGGCCGCCCGCCTGCACGCGTGGACCGAGCTCTCCGGTGAGCCATTCTTCAATTCCTCGCGCACACACCTTCCTTAATCCCCGGTGAAGCTCCCTGACCCGTTTGATCGGTCAATTGTGCCCTGGATAGGCCGGACTCCTCGCCGCCGACGAGCTCCCCCGCATGCGCACGCGGACCGGCCGATTCCGACCATCCCCGACGGCGACCCACACATCGCCGTGACCCTCAGGACCTCCCCTACACCCTCGGCCACCTCACCAGAGCAATCTCGCCGCCGGTAAGCCCCTCCGCCCTTTCTTCCGCCGCGGGTACTGTTTAATTTGGGGGAAGGACCTCGGGTTAGGATTAGAAGAATCCAGGGGGTTTTCTGAGATGTCAGTGACTCAATTGAATAGTAGCCCAGGGACTAGTCTGTAAGGAAAACTTAAAACACCCGCCAGGGACCCCGTTGCAAAATAGTTTTCCATTTAATCATTTCGGTTTAAATCTTTTAATGAACAGAGAACTTAGAAAATTCATAACTAGATGAATACTTAACCAAAAATTGTCAAACCAATTTTGCTGGATTCTAAATTTTATGGACTACCAATTAAAAATATTGAACCCTATGCTTTCTGTTCTAATTTTTGGAGTTAAAAATTTAATACAGAAACTGACCAAACCTTGTTTAATTAAGGAAAATTAGTTATATTCCTGTGCTGAACCTAAGAAAAATTGTAGATGTTCAAACCCCATGTGAACACTGTTTAAAAATAGTGAGAACCCCAGCATTGAAAAATTTAGTGTAAATATCCATTAAAAGCCATTTCTGCCCAAACCTTAGGAAAATCAGAAAGGCCTTAGAAATTAATGACCAATGGATGAAATTATTTTTCCTAGTTTGCTTAAGTAACAAAGAACCTAGGAAAAATAAAGGAACCTCTAGTCTAGATCAGATTCAAAGAGAAATGTTTTATTTAGCATTATTCCAACTAGAAATCAATTATTAAAATTATAAAACCAGACCCAAAATTGATAATAAAAATCCAGTGGACTTGTAACCACCAAAACCCCACTGCAAAAATAATAAACACCCCAGCCCATCATTTAAGTAGGGTAAATAAATAGAACATGATAATGAGCCATAGTTCAATTAAAATAATGAGAACCCCACAATAATGCAATAATGGGTAAATAAAATTTTGCTAGACTAATAATGAGATAGGCCACCAGAGAAAAATACAAACCCATTGGAAAGATGCAAAATAATACCTATTGTCAATATTTTGTAAGAAAGGCCATTTAATCCAATTAACGCACACCACCCCTTCCCTTAAGCAAAAAGATGCCAAACTTCAGAATGATTGCTCTTGCGCAAAGAAAAAGCTAGGAAAAATCAGAAATCTGTTGTTTGATATTTTTCAAATATAGTGATAGTAGAAAGCACCCTTTTGTCTAGAAACTTTAGAAAATCCTAATAAAATGACTAATAAGTATTAATGGCTAGAAATTAGTACCAAATCATGTTATAGCCTCTAAATGCCAGCAAAAATAAGTCTTAGAGAATTACCTACTATTAAATGATAGTTGTAGTTCAAATCACCCCTTTTGCCCTAAAATTTGGTGATTTTGTCTAGAGAAAAATATTCACTTTTTGAACCCCAAATTTTGAGACAGAGAATTACACACCAGTAACAAGCCACTGTAATTTTTGCAGAATTTTTGGAAATTTATTAAGGTGACTTGTAGTTCAAACCCACTCCAAAAAACTTAAAGAGAATAAAGAAAAAGAAAGGAGAAATAAACCTCACTCCAATAAGTCCAACTTGAGTTCTTAACAATTCTCACTAAAGACCTTAAAAAGAATTCAGTGGAACCCCAAGAATAAACCTACCACTTAATTTACCAAGTATACCACCAAAAATCTCGTATAAGCAAGATTTAGTTCTATCTAACTCAAGTAGATCATACACCATCAAAAGTTTAAATTACTGATGCACATATCATATCCTGCATATGTCTTACGCATTTCATTCATTATATTGCAATCTAGTTGACGGAGAGTACGTGCTCATCCCCGAGCAAGGATCTGTCCAAGAGGAAGACCAGGAGCAAGCTCCCGAGGCTGCTATCGAGGATCTCCCCGCAGCCCCAGCTATTGAAGGCAAGCCCCGGTTTTATGCATAACCGTTTATATATGCTATTTTACTACACTTAATGTTTGTAGGTTTGTAATGTGCACTTAAGTGTAGGAGTTGCTTGAAACCTCTAGATGCATGAACTTAGGATTCCTTTTTGAGATGAATACTAGTATGCTAGGTCAAATAGCTGCTTGCTAATCAGGATCTCGGTAGAAGTCGAGTGATTTTTCTAGCACTCGCACGAGGTCAGGAATTGATTGTATTCATCTTGATAACGGGATCTATGTTAGTCTATGGACTTGGATCCAGGGAGGATGCCTTGTCCATGAGACGGGAAAAAGGAATTAAGGATTAATGTGTGGATACCTGAGTCAAGCTTTTGAACGTACTAAGCACATGTCGGGAAATATGGTAACCAATAAACCTAGTACCTGAGTGAAGCCGGGCGTGGACTTTATCCCTCATGCGACCTGAGACTGGGTCTCCCATGCTAGCTATGGTGGGTACAAGTGCGGTCACTGCACGGCGGCAGCCGGGGTTAGTGGAGCATTGTATGCCAAGGCGGTGAGGCCTGGACGCGAACGGGGAATCGATGGGGACGGTTGACATGTGTGGGGATGGAGTGCCCTGACATGTCGTATGTTTAGGTTTACCTTGCAAGGATAAAAACTCGATTCGAATCGTCTGCTTCTCGCAGCTAATGAGACTGCTTGACCCCTTGTACTACATCGAGTAAGAAGTGAAATGAGGTTACATGAGACAATTTGTTGATTGAACTAAATGCTTGTTACCATGTATGCTTAGAAGGAGCAAATATAGCTAAAGTAATGATGCTAGAATTTGAAAAGTTAAAATGGATTTTAGAAACAGCTAGTGCTTTTGGCAAACCAAACCCCTCAGCCAAACAGCTGCATAGTCTAGAGGTAGAGGAGTAGATTCCTCACACCGGGTAAGTCTAGCTGAGTATTAGTATACTCAGCCTTGCTTGTGGCATAATTTTTGCAGGTACGATTCAGGAGATGGTTGACGGTGTGACTTGGCCTACCACCCTGCCACCAGGTTGGACGGTCGAGTGGGATGTTACTCCGGCAGGAGAGGAGCATGAGGAGTAGTGGGCTAGGCCTTGCCCATTTCCTCGATACCGACGACATCGATTATCCGCTGCATTTTATTTCGTGAACTCTTATTTGCTACTTGAAAAACTCCGATCTTTGTAATAATTCAGTACTTAATTTGAGGTTTCCTGTTTTATTGTATTTCTTCTATGACTCACCTTCGAGTGAGATTGTGGAATTTGATCCTAGTTAAGTGGCTCTATCAGACTAGATCTGAGGGACTAACGGGTTATTCCGATTTAAGTATGTTGCGGCCCCTGAGGCGTGACTTAGGCACTTAAGCTGGAATAATTCGCGTGGTTCTGCCACAGCTGGTATTAGAGCAAATTCCACCACAGAAAAGGACAATAAACCATGAATACCATTTTCCAATTCTAAAACTTGCCTAGAATCTGCTACGAATCGTCAGGACTAGATCGCTAGACCTAGGACGAAAGGCCTTAGGCATAGAGGGAGAAATAGGTGGCTAGTTAAGTAGGCCCCGTGGGCCAGTACTTAGATTTTTAGGGATGCCCTAAGAGCACCCTATTATTTGGAGAGGAGACGTTACTTCCAGCATGCATGCATTATAAACACAAAAGGGAATTAAAACTTGAGCTAACCCATCTCCTTTTAAACCCATCTAGGCTCTTTTATTTTATTCCTTCTACCATCATCTTTACCTTTGATACCCTTCCACAGATGAATTCACCCACCCCCGCCAGTGGAGGAGACACCCGTTTCAGTTCTGACTTCCTTTCTCACGATGGCTTTCCTTCCATCTTGTGGGAAGTGCTTAACTCTGCCGGTTACCCTACGCCCCCTTTGTACACGGTGCAGTTGTATGAGGAGCATCGGGTACCTCATTGTCGGGTCTGGCTGACTTTGGAGGCTCATCCCCTTCAGCCGGGTTGGCGTTCTCTTGATTCTGAAACAGTTGGATTTAGGACGGACGACACCATTGAAGCGGCAGCCATGAAGACTCTGATGACTTTCTGTCGCTATCATCCCCTGGAGATGGTGATGCACCCCTTGGGACTCTTCCCTGCTGAGAAGAAGGATGACCCCATGTGGTGTAACCGCGTGAGCCATGTGAAGGATGTGTGGGCAATGTATCCTGACTTGGTTGGGAGGGTCATAGTTCAGTGCATGAGTGCGCTGTACCGCCTTCAGGCCCTTTAGAGCGATGCTATGGCACACCTTGCTAACATCGCTCAAACCACCAAGCTCACTCTCGACAGTCGAGAAGATTTTGTGGTCGATTTATCCTCCGAGTTAGTGGAGAAGGATCTGCAGGTGGAAAGGCTGAGCCAGCGCATTACCACCTTGGAGCAGTAGGTGGAGATCCGAGACAACACTATTGATGTCTTGGAGAACTAGCTCCACGATGTGCAGAGGGAACTCGAAGAAGCAAATGACCACTTGGACGTGCACCACTTGGAGATGGAGGCCAATGAAGTCGGAAGCGAGGGAGAAGAGGCTCCCAAGGAGCTAGGACCAGCCCCTGGTGCCAATGGGACTACCTCCGCGATGCCTCCTTCACCTGTATCCAGTGTCACTTCCACCGCGTAGGGTTGATTAGTCACTTCGATGCTTTTGGGCGGATAGAAACTTATGTGAGCTTAGTTAATGTCAGATTTTGGACTAGGCTTACGGGTACATTCCCCTGATTGATGTAACCCTGTGAACTTTTGAAATCTGTGGGATGTTTGTAACCATGTTATCTTCATTTTGAACCTAATATTATGATTATGGCATTTTTCCTTCCATATGAGATAATATCTTGTCGTTCGGAATTGTGAGTTGGGATAACAATGGCGACAATCTCTGTTTTCAGATGGCAGCTAGGCAGCGTCGCGGGCATAACGAGCAGGTTCCCCCGCCACCTCCTCCAGCCCCCACAGTGCAGGAGCTGATGGCCCAGCAGAATGAGATTCTGCGACAGCTCTTGCAGCGCCAGCCCCACCCTCAGTAGCATGGTGGAGGCCAGCCTCAACGACCTCCAGCAGCAGCAACCTACCAGGAGTTCCTGAGCACGTAGCCACCCTTGTTCACCAAGGCAGAGGATCCATTGGACGCCGACGTGTGGCTCCGCGTCGTTGAGTCCAAGTTTCCCCTCCTCACGGGAGACTGCCCTGATGCTACCAAGACTCGCTTCGCCGTGCAGCAGCTTCGCGGATCTGCTCGGACTTGGTGGGACCACTTCCGTGCTATGCTCCCCGCTGATCGTGAAGTGTCTTGGGAGGAATTCAAGACTGCTTTCAGAGGGCACCACATCCTAGCTGGCATTCTTGATTGCAAGCTGAATGAGTTTCTGGCACTTAATCAAGGAACCCGCACGGTACTGCAGTATGCACAGGCCTTCAACGACCTATGCCAGTATGCAGGTTACCATGCTGATTCTGATGAGAAGAAGAGAGACCGATTCCGTAGGGGTCTTAGCACCAAGCTGTGAGAACGACTCAACACTGTCCGGGCTGATAGCTTCAATGAGTTGGTCAACCTGGCCATCTCCCAGGAGGACTGTATTGTAGCCCACCAGGCAGAGAAGAAGAGAAAGGCACCAATGGCAGCACCATCCGCCCAGGCCCAGAGGTTCAGGATTGTTTCTCACAATCAGAGTAGGGGTTTTCAGCAGCAGGCAGGCAGATGGGTGATCAGGCCACCTCAGCAGCAGCAGCCGGCACCCAACCGCTTTCCAGCTCCCACTCCAAGGAACCATCAACCTCTGCAACAGCAGCAGTTCCGCTAGGGCAATGGGAACAAATGTTTCACTTGTGGCAATGTGGGCCACTATGCCAAGAATTGTCCCAGGAACCAGCAAAGGCAGGTGCCAGCACCAAATCAAGACAAGGGAAGAAAGCAGAAGGTACAAGTTAAGCAAGGGAAGCTCAACTTCACTACTCTAGAGGAAGTACCCGAGGGAGCTCCTATCATGACCGGTATCTTTTCAGTTTATAATCAACCAGCTTTAATTCTGTTTGATTCTGGTGCATCTCATAGTTTCATTAGCCAGAAGTGCAGTGCTAAATGTGAACTGCCATTCTCTCACTCAAAAGGGTCATTTATGATATTCACACCTGGGGGTAAAATTTCAACTAATCAATTAAACCAGAGTGTGCCTATTGAACTGGGAAGCCACATTGTCAAAACCACCCTTCTTGTTTTGGGTTTGGAAAATGTGGACATTATTCTGGGAGCTAATTGGATGACCCTGCACCAAGTTGTGCTTGATGTAGCCAGCCGTGCCGTGGAAATCAATTCTCCATTCTGTGGGAACTTCACCTTAATTCTGCCCAGTCAGGGTTCTACTCAGTTGTAACGCCCCGAATTTTGCAGTTGAATTTTTTTTCTTTTCTTCACTCGCCAAATTCGGGCGTTACCTTTTCTTTTCTTTTTTTCCCTCGCTAGACCTTGACCTTTTCCAAAGCTAGCGGGACTCGGTTTGGAATTCCCGTATAAAGAAAAACCCTAAATTGCTTTATGTTGTTTGATGCACCATGCCGGACCATGCACTCTTTTGGATTGTTTGAAAATGTAAGTGCATTCATTTAGGAAGATCGGATTTCGAAAATGAGAGAAACCTTTTCTTTCTTTTTCTTTTTCTTTCTCTCTCTCCTCCCTTTTCTCTCTCCCGCGCCGTGGGCTGCTCCTGGCCGGCCCAGCCGCCCCCCAGCCGGCCCAGCCGCCCCCGCGCCCCCTCTCTTGGGCCTAGCCGGCCCAGCCGCCCCCCCTCCCCTTTTCCCCCCCAACTCCCTCTCTCTCCCTCCCATTCTCCCTCTCCCCACCCTAGCCGCCGCCGCCCCCTTGCCCCAGCTCGGCCGCCCCCTGCCGCCGGCCCAACCGCCGCCGCCCCTCGCCGCTCGCTCGCCCGTCCCCGGTGAGCCCCCCCTCCCCCCTCCTCCCTCCCTCTCCCCTCTCCCCTCCTCTCTCCTTGGCCGGCCCAGCCGCCTGGCCACCCCCTGGCCGCGCGCCCCTGGCCGCGCGCCCCCTGGCCGCGCCTGACCGCGCCCCCCTGCGCGCCCCCGCCTCGGCCGGCCCAGCCGCCGGTTCGGCCGCCCGTGCCCCCGCCTTGGCCGGCTCGGCCGCCCCTGCGCGCCCGCCCCCAGCCCAGCCGCCCAGCTCGGCCGCCCCCGGCCGGTTCAACCGCCCCCGGGCCGGTTCAACCGCCCCCCCTTTTTTATTTTTTTATTTTTTTATTTATTTATTTTACTTTCTGTTATCATTGTTATTTATTTTATTTTATTTTATTTTACTTTCTGTTACTTATTTTATTTTAGGTAGGCTAATCATTGTTCATGTCAATGAAATAGAAACTTAATTTAGAATTCCATTACGCTAGTTAATTCATATAATCAATCGTTTATCCAGTTCAATGTTGATCAACTAAAAATGACTAGGTTTCCATTAGTGCATATAACTAAATTCTTTTGTTAAGAACCAATTGTAACTAATCATTAGTGCATAAGCTTTAACCCCCCCTGCGAGACCCTTTCCCGTTTCTTTCTCATCATAACAAATGTGATATCGAATGTCATACTTGATGCAGATTCACTTTATTTGTTCCCTTGTATGGTGTACTGTTCTTTTGTATTAAATATGTGGATGTATGTATGTTTGCGCTCGCATAGAGAACGATCCGGTCGAAGAGCCCGAGGAATTCGCAGGAGAAGCCCCTGAGCAGCAGTCGGTTGGTGGAGGCAAGTGTCCTTTGACCTATTTCTGTCCTATTCATTCATTAATTCACCTCCCGCATTACACATTTATACCTAAGGATTTACTAGCTTTTGTTATCCATGTCCTTGATTACCTATTTGGGTCGGATTATTACTGCTTAGTCTGATGCTATTGCTCAACTCAAATCAATGAACATGATGTGATTATCAATGATACGCTGTTTTCCCTTCTTATTTATGATTATATTTGTGACCTTCAAGGGGACTCGAGCGGTTTCTCGAGTGCCTCTCCGTAAGGACCTGTTCAATGGATGACCGCCCGGGAAAACAGTGCAACCATGAGGGTGGAATGGGACGCCCTTAGCTGAATAATTGGAGGAACCGGGGTGTAGATCACTTCGCCGTTGTGCCGTCAATGGGGCTCGGTGTATGCGGCTCGCTCTGCCAAGGTTGATTTGTCCCTTGGGGAGGAGTGCGGTACATTTAGGAAACCTAACGGGTGGCTACAGCCCCGGGGAATCTTTGTAAAGGCTTCGTAGTGAATCCCTAGCCATTCACCTTGGGAGTGAATAAGGGTCTTGCAAGCCCGGGCTAGAGAGGGAATCACGGCTTATGGGTAAAGTGCACAACCTCTGCAGAGTGTTATGAAACTGATATATCAGCCATGCTCGCGGTTATGAGCGGCCAAGGGAGCTCCAGAGATTAGTGACACTTGATCAGAGACATTTTGGTACAGGTGGCAATGAGATTGATGGTTCTGATTATGATTATGGTGCTGGTAAGTGGTATTCTTTCCGTTTGGAAAGGATACATTGGGCTAATAACTTGGGTTAATGTCAAAACCTGGCTTTCTACTAGTAAGTAATAACCTGACCAACTAAAAGCAACTGCTTGACTTATCCCCACATAAAGCTAGTCCACTACAGCCAAACAGGATACTTGCTGAGTATGTTGATGTGTACTCACTCTTGCTCTACACACCAACCCCCCCAGGTTGTCAGCATTGCAACCACTGCTCAGGAGAAGATGAAGCTGTGGAAGGAGACTTCCAGGAGTTCCAAGACTACGACGAGTTCTAGGCGTGGGTTAGCGGCAACCCCCAGTCGGCTGCCTGTGAAGGCCGCGTTATCTACGTTTCTTTTCCGCACTTTGATTTATTGTAAGAACCATATGGACGTCTCAGACGTATGATGTAATCGACTATTATTTCCCCTTTTAATACTATTTGAGCACTGTGTGATGATGTCCATGTTATGTAACTGCTGTGTACGTGAATAACTGATCCTGGCACGTACATGGTTCGCATTCGGTTTACCTTCTAAAAACCGGGTGTGACATAAGTGGTATCAAAGCCGTGCTGACTGTAGGACCGCTAACCTAGAGTAGAATGGTCGTTCTAAGGATTATAGACCTCTGTCACCGCCTTGACTTTGATATCCCTTCAAAAGTTGGTCATACCGACCAAACCTATGTTCTACTATATATTATACCTTGCTAAAAATTATGTTTTATTCTACTCCTTCATTTATTTATGGTTCATTACTTGTTGGTCATATTAATTCTGTTCTCACTCTTTTGCTTGCGATGTCTTTTATAGATGGCTCGTCTTAGACACACTGCACGAAAGTCCGTCATCCCCTTCTTACCCTCCCGCCTTGCTGAGCGTCCGCTTCGCCGTCCCGTGGCCGGACAGTCCAGCCACTTGGAGAGACTGCACCACCGCCTGCATGAGGAGCAGGAGCGTCGACGACAGGAGCAGCAGGGCTCTTCCTTCTCGCTCCAGCAGGAGATAGAGTCTGTGAGGAGCTGCTCTCCTGTGCTTCCCCTGGAGGCGCCCCCTGCACCACCACTGGGCGCCCCAGCTTCTGGAGTAGCTGCTGGAGGAGACCCAGACGACGGAGATGGCGACGACAGCTTGAGCCACGACATTGACTTCTCTGCTGACCATGAGCCGGAAGGATGGGTTGCTCGACCCATCACTCGCGACGCTGCTCGCGGGTGTCACTTCCACAACGCGCTCGACACCCTGCTACGTCGGACACTTGACCGGAGTACTTGGTCCATCGAGTATCGCTGTGTGGTCTACCAGCATAGTCGCGGGGTCTACCCGGACCGCTGGGAGGCGACCTGCTTGGTGCGCCGTCCGGAGAACAGTCTCCAGGGCGCGGAGGCTTGCTCAGAGCACTATTCTATCTCTGAGCGGGACTCAGCTGAGGCAGCCATGCAGGATGCTGCACGGCGTGCGCTTTCGCACTACTGCTCGGTTTTCGGTGGGATAGCTGACGGTCTCGACCTGAAGTATTACCCCCGCCGTCCATCTGGCAGCACAGGAGGCGTGATTGTTTCACCTGCTGGTGAGGACAATCCTAGGTTGAGCAGCACAGTCAACCTAGCCGCCGTGCTAAACACGGAGCTGGACCATGCATTAGACGAGCTGAGTAGGGCTCGTGCTGAGATCGCCCTGCTGCGGGCTGAGCGCGCGGAACGTCGTCACTTGGATGATGGTTCCCCCGCTCCCGTTGGGACTCAGCACCCGTACCGCTCACCTCGGCGTGGACTCCAGTCTTATGGCAATCCCGACTGCAAGACCAAGATAAATCTAGAACCATAGCTCGTTAGAGTTGGATCTTGTAATTAATACGAAATATATATACATAGAAGCTTCAGTCTTAGCGTTAATCTCGGTCTTAGTTAGTCTTAGTTAGACAGGGTAGTTTGCTATATCCTGTGCATTTATGTTTGTCATGATGAACTATGTTTGGTTTGGATCTTTGTAATGACTGTCACCAGAGTGTGGGTATCCCCTGCATTTTGGTTTACCCATTATGTTAATGGAGTTAGTTATATAGTTGGGAAACCCTTTATTCCACTTTCCTCTTTATCTGAGAAGCTGTGTGGTCTGTGTTGGAGATCAGTGAAGATGCTCATCTGTTCAGTGCTGTTGGAGAATTCTATACTCTTTTCTTATGCTGCAAGATTTGCCAGATCAGTTCTGATGTGTGGTTGCGTTCTGCAGATGTCAGAGAACAGGCGCAGAGGAGGAAGGCGTGCTCAGCAGGAGCGAGCCGCTCCGCAGGATGAGGTGCCCCAGCAGCAGCACCTGCCACCCCCGCCCCCGATGTCGATCGAGCAGATGTTTCTGATGCAGACTCAGGCAGTTCAGGCCATCGGTCAGACTCTGGCCGCCATTCAGCAGCAGCAGCAGCAACAACAACAGCAGCAGGCTCCACCCCAGCCTCAGATGCCTCAGATGCCCAGAGACAAGCGTGCTGAATTCATGAGAGGTCATCCCCCAACGTTCGCTCACTCTTCTGACCCCATGGATGCTGAAGATTGGCTGCGCACTGTGGAGCGGGAGTTGCATACCGCTCAGTGTGATGACAGGGAGAAAGTCTTGTATGGTCCCCGTCTGTTGAGAGGAGCAGCCCAATCATGGTGGGAGTCTTACCTCGCCACCCATGCCAACCCCGATGCCATCACCTGGGAAGAGTTCAGAGGTAGCTTTCGTCAGTACCATGTGCCCGCAGGTCTGATGACAGTGAAGAAGGAGGAGTTCCTGGCCCTCAAGCAAGGGTCATTATCTGTCAGTGAGTATCGAGACAGGTTTCTGCAATTGTCTCGCTACGCTCCTGAAGATGTCAACACCGACGCCAAGCGACAGTACCGTTTCTTGAGAGGCTTGGTCAACCCTCTGCAGTATCAGCTGATGAATCACACCTTCCCGACATTCCAGCACCTGATTGATAGAGCAATCATGACAGAAAGGAAGCGTAAGGAGATGGAGGATCGTAAGCGCAAGATCAGTGGACCCCAGCCTGGAAGCAGCAGCCGCCCTCGTTTCTCAGGCAATCAACCTCAGCAGTTCAGGCAGAATCAGCGTCCACCTCAGCAGCATCAGCAGCGTCAGCAGTATCAGCAGTTCCAAAGGCAGTACCCTCAGCATCAGTACCAGAATCGTCAGAGCAATCAGTCAGGAGGAGGTCAGTTTCAGAGGCAGAATCAGCAGGCACCTCGTCTTCCTGCCCCCGCAACTCAGCAGAGCAGTCTGGCAGCACCAGCTCAGGTTGGAAACAGAGCATGTTTCCACTGCGGAGAGCAAGGCCACTGGGTGATGCAATGTCCGAAGAAAGCAGCCCAGCAGCAGTCAGGCCCCAATGCCCCAGCAAAGCAGAATGTGTCTCAGCCTGGAGCAGGCAACCGCCCTCAGCAGCGCTATAATCATGGAAGACTGAACCACTTGGAGGCTGAAGCAGTTCAGGAGACCCCCGACATGATAGTAGGTATGTTCCCAGTCGACTCCCATATTGCAGAAGTGTTATTTGATACTGGAGCAACACATTCTTTCATTACTGCATCATGGGTAGAAGCACATAATCTTCCAATTACTACCATGTCAACCCCCATTCAAATTGACTCAGCCGGTGGTAGAATTCGAGCCGATAGCATTTGTTTGAATGTAAGTGTGGAAATAAGGGGGATAGCGTTTCCCGCTAACCTTATAGTAATGGGTACTCAGGGAATAGATGTCATCCTAGGGATGAATTGGCTAGATAAGTATCAGGCAGTTATCAGTTGTGATAAAAGGACAATCAAGTTGGTGTCCCCACTAGGAGAGGAAGTGGTGACCGAGTTAGTCCCGCCTGAGCCGAAGAAAGGAAGTTGTTATCAGATGGCTGTCGATAGCAGTGAAGCAGACCCGATTGAGAGTATCAAGGTTGTGTCTGAATTCCCAGATGTGTTTCCAAAGGATTTACCGGGTATGCCACCAGAGCGGAAAGTTGAGTTTGCCATAGAGCTTCTTCCTGGAACCGCCCCTATCTTTAAGAGAGCTTACAGAATATCCGGACCAGAGTTGGTTGAGCTTAAGAAGCAGATTGATGAGCTGTCAGAGAAAGGTTACATCCGGCCAAGCACCTCGCCTTGGGCCGCCCCTGTCCTGTTTGTGGAAAAGAAAGATGGCACCAAAAGGATGTGTATCGATTATCGAGCTTTGAATGAAGTCACGATTAAGAACAAGTATCCTTTAACCAGAATAGAAGATCTGTTCGACCAGTTGAGAGGAGCCAGTGTGTTCTCCAAGATTGATCTGAGGTCAGGTTATCATCAGCTCAGGATCCGACCTTCGGACATTCCGAAGACGGCATTCATTACCAAGTATGGGTTATATGAGTTCACAGTGATGTCTTTTGGTTTGACCAATGCACCAGCCTTCTTTATGAACTTGATGAACAGCGTATTCATGGATTATCTCAATAAGTTTGTGGTGGTATTCATTGATGACATTCTGGTTTATTCTCAAAGCGAAGAAGAACATGCAGATCATTTGAGGATGGTATTGCAGAGATTGCGAGAGCACCAGTTGTATGCAAAGTTGAGCAAGTGTGAGTTCTGGATCAGTGAAGTCCTGTTCTTGGGTCACATAATCAACAAAGAAGGATTGGCTGTGGATCCGAAGAAAGTGGCAGACATTCTGAACTGGAAAGCGCCAACAGATGCCCGAGGAATCAAGAGCTTCATTGGAATGGCCGGATATTATCGGCGATTCATTGAAGGGTTTTCAAAGATTGCGAAACCAATGACAGCGTTGCTAGGCAACAAAGTTGAGTTCAAGTGGACCCAGAAATGCCAAGAAGCCTTTGAAGCGCTGAAAGAGAAGTTGACAACAGCGTCTGTCCTAGTCTTGCCTGATGTGCACAAGCCCTTCTCTGTGTACTGTGATGCTTGTTACACAGGTTTGGGATGCGTGTTGATGCAAGAGGGAAGAGTTGTGGCTTACTCGTCCCGACAGCTGAAAGTTCATGAGAAGAATTACCCAATCCATGACCTAGAGTTGGCAGCAGTGGTTCACGCACTGAAGACATGGAGGCACTATCTGTATGGACAGAAATGCGATGTTTACACAGATCACAAGAGTCTGAAGTACATATTCACTCAGTCAGAACTGAACATGAGGCAGCAAAGATGGTTAGAGCTGATCAAAGACTATGAGTTGGAGATCCATTACCATCCAGGCAAAGCAAACGTAGTGGCAGATGCTTTGAGCAGGAAGAGTCAAGTCAATCTGATGGTCGCTCGTCCGATGCCTTATGAGTTGGCCAAGGAGTTCGACAGGTTGAGTCTCGGATTTCTGAACAATTCGCGAGGAGTCACAGTTGAATTGGAACCTACCTTGGAGCGCGAAATCAAAGAAGCGCAGAAGAATGATGAGAAGATCAGTGAGATCCGGCGACTGATTCTAGATGGCAGAGGCAAAGATTTTCGAGAAGACGCAGAAGGTGTGATATGGTTCAAAGACCGCTTGTGTGTTCCCAATGTCCAGTCCATTCGGGAGTTGATTCTTAAGGAAGCTCATGAGACAGCCTATTCGATTCACCCTGGCAGTGAGAAGATGTATCAGGATCTGAAGAAGAAATTCTGGTGGTACGGAATGAAGAGGGAAATCGCAGAGCATGTGGCTATGTGCGATAGTTGTCGAAGAATTAAGGCAGAGCACCAGAGACCTGCTGGATTGTTGCAACCGTTGCAGATCCCTCAGTGGAAATGGGATGAAATCGGTATGAATTTCATAGTCGGATTGCCTCGCACTCGAGCCGGCTACGATTCCATTTGGGTAGTGGTGGACCGTTTGACCAAGTCAGCCCACTTCATACCTATCAAGACCAACTACAACAGTGCAGTATTGGCAGAGTTGTACATGTCTCAGATTGTTTGTCTTCATGGTGTGCCAAAGAAGATAGTGTCAGACAGAGGAACGCAGTTCACCTCTCATTTCTGGCAGCAGTTGCATGAAGCTTTGGGCACACATCTGAATTTCAGTTCAGCTTATCACCCGCAGACAGATGGTCAGACTGAAAGAACCAATCAAATTCTTGAAGATATGTTGAGAGCCTGTGCGTTGCAAGATCAGTCCGGATGGGATAAGCGATTGCCCTATGCAGAGTTTTCCTTTAACAACAGTTACCAGGCCAGTTTGAAGATGTCACCATTTCAAGCGCTTTATGGAAGGAGTTGTAGAACTCCGTTGCAATGGGATCAGCCTGGAGAAAAGCAGGTGTTTGGGCCAGACATTCTGCTTGAAGCCGAAGAGAACATCAAGATGGTCCGAGAGAATCTGAAGATAGCGCAATCAAGGCAGCGAAGCTATGCAGACACAAGAAGAAGAGAGCTGAGTTTCGAAGTCGGAGACTTTGTCTATCTGAAAGTGTCACCGATCAGAGGAGTCAGAAGGTTCGGAATCAAAGGCAAGCTAGCACCCCGCTACATTGGTCCGTACCAAATCCTCTCAAAGCGTGGAGAAGTGGCCTATCAGCTCAGTCTGCCAGAGAATTTGTCAGCTGTGCATGATGTCTTTCATGTGTCTCAGTTGAAGAAGTGCTTGCGTGTGCCAGAAGAGCAGTTGCCAGTGGAAGGTCTTGAAGTCCAAGAGGACTTGACCTACACAGAGAAGCCAGCGCAAATCCTTGAGGTTGCAGACAGAGTCACCCGAAGGAAGACCATCAGGATGTGCAAAGTCAGATGGAATCACCACTCTGAGGAAGAAGCAACCTGGGAGCGTGAAGATGATCTAGTGGCTAAGTACCCAGAGCTCTTTGCTAGCCAGCCCTGAATCTCGAGGGCGAGATTCTTTTAAGGGGGATAGGTTTGTAACGCCCCGAATTTTGTAGTTGAATTTTTTTCTTTTCTTCACTCGCCAAATTCGGGCGTTACCTTTTCTTTTCTTTTTTCCCTCGCTAGACCTTGACCTTTTCCAAAGCTAGCGGGACTCGGTTTGGAATTCCCGTATAAAGAAAAACCCTAAATTGCTTTATGTTGTTTGATGCACCATGCCGGACCATGCACTCTTTTGGATTGTTTGAAAATGTAAGTGCATTCATTTAGGAAGATCGGATTTTGAAAATGAGAGAAACCTTTTCTTTCTTTTTCTTTTTCTTTCTCTCTCTCCTCCCTTTTCTCTCTCCCGCGCCGTGGGCTGCTCCTGGCCGGCCCAGCCGCCCCCCAGCCGGCCCAGCCGCCCCCGCGCCCCCTCTCTTGGGCCTAGCCGGCCCAGCCGCCCCCCTCCCCTTTTCCCCCCCCCCAACTCCCTCTCTCTCCCTCCCATTCTCCCTCTCCCCACCCTAGCCGCCGCCGCCCCCTTGCCCCAGCTCGGCCGCCCCCTGCCGCCGGCCCAACCGCCGCCGCCCCTCGCCGCTCGCTCGCCCGTCCCCGGTGAGCCCCCCCTCCCCCTCCTCCCTCCCTCTCCCCTCTCCCCTCCTCTCTCCTTGGCCGGCCCAGCCGCCTGGCCGCCCCCTGGCCGCGCGCCCCCGGCCACGCCTGGCCGCCTGGCCGCCCCTGGCCGCGCCCCCCTGCGCGCCCCCACCTCGGCCGGCCCAGCCGCCGGTTCGGCCACCCCAGCCGCCCGGTTCGGCCGCCCCTGCCCCCGCCTCGGCCGGCCCAGCCGCCCCGGCTCGGCCGCCCCTGCGCGCCCGCCCCCAGCTCGGCCGCCCCCGGCCGGTTCAACCGCCTCCCCCCCTTTTTATTTTTTTATTTTTTTATTTTTTTTTATTTATTTTACTTTCTGTTATCATTGTTATTTATTTTATTTTATTTTATTTTACTTTCTGTTACTTATTTTATTTTAGGTAGGCTAATCATTGTTCATGTCAATGAAATGGAAACTTAATTTAGAATTCCATTACGCTAGTTAATTCATATAATCAATCGTTTATCCAGTTCAATGTTGATCAACTAAAAATGACTAGGTTTCCATTAGTGCATATAATTAAATTCTTTTGTTAAGAACCAATTGTAACTAATCATTAGTGCATAAGCTTTAACCCCCCCTGCGAGACCATTTCCCGTTTCTTTCTAATCATAACAAATGCGATATCGAATGTCATACTTGATGCAGATTCACTTTATTTGTTCCCTTATATGGTGTACTGTTCTTTTGTATTAAATATGTGGATGTATGTATGTTTGCGCTCGCATAGAGAACGATCCGGTCGAAGAGCCCGAGGAATTCGCAGGAGAAGCCCCTGAGCAGCAGTCGGTTGGTGGAGGCAAGTGTCCTTTGACCTATTTATGTCCTATTCATTCATTAATTCACCTCCCGCATTACACATTTATACCTAAGGATTTACTAGCTTTTGTTATCCATGTCCTTGATTACCTATTTGGGTCGGATTATTACTGCTTAGTCTGATGCTATTGCTCAACTCAAATCAATGAACATGATGTGATTATCTATGATACGTTGTTTTCCCTTCTTATTTATGATTATATTTGTGACCTTCAAGGGGACTCGAGCGGTTTCTCGAGTGCCTCTCCGTAAGGACCTGTTCAATGGATGACCGCCCGGGAAAACAGTGCAACCATGAGGGTGGAATGGGACGCCCTTAGCTGAATAATTGGAGGAACCGGGGTGTAGATCACTTCGCCGTTGTGCCGTCAATGGGGCTCGGTGTATGCGGCTCGCTCTGCCAAGGTTGATTTGTCCCTTGGGGAGGAGTGCGGTACATTTAGGAAACCTAACGGGTGGCTACAGCCCCGGGGAATCTTTGTAAAGGCTTCGTAGTGAATCCCTAGCCATTCACCTTGGGAGTGAATAAGGGTCTTGCAAGCCCGGGCTAGAGAGGGAATCATGGCTTATGGGTAAAGTGCACAACCTCTGCAGAGTGTTATGAAACTGATATATCAGCCGTGCTCGCGGTTATGAGCGGCCAAGGGAGCTCCAGAGATTAGTGACACTTGATCAGAGACATTTTGGTACAGGTGGCAATGAGATTGATGGTTCTGATTATGATTATGGTGCTGGTAAGTGGTATTCTTTCCGTTTGGAAAGGATACATTGGGCTAATAACTTGGGTTAATGTTAAAACCTGGCTTTCTACTAGTAAGTAATAACCTGACCAACTAAAAACAACTGCTTGACTTATCCCCACATAAAGCTAGTCCACTACAGCCAAACAGGATACTTGCTGAGTATGTTGATGTGTACTCACTCTTGCTCTACACACCAACCCCCCCCCCCCCCAGGTTGTCAGCATTGCAACCACTGCTCAGGAGAAGATGAAGCTGTGGAAGGAGACTTCCAGGAGTTCCAAGACTACGACGAGTTCTAGGCGTGGGTTAGCGGCAACCCCCAGTCGGCTGCCTGTGAAGGCCGCGTTATCTACGTTTCTTTTCCGCACTTTGATTTATTGTAAGAACCATATGGACGTCTCAGACGTATGATGTAATCGACTATTATTTCCCCTTTTAATACTATTTGAGCACTGTGTGATGATGTCCATGTTATGTAACTGCTGTGTACGTGAATAACTGATCCTGGCACGTACATGGTTCGCATTCGGTTTACCTTCTAAAAACTGGGTGTGACATCAGTCATGTGCTTTCTCTATGACGGAGTTACCTCTGAAGAGGATCCCAGTGGTCTGTGAGTATGCAGATGTCTTTCCTGATGAATTGCCAGGAATGCCACCCGACCAGGATATTGAATTTGCCATCGAGTTGCAACCGAGAATGGCACCAATTTCCAAGAGGCCTTACCGAATGCCACCCGCTGAGTTGGCAGAATTGAAGAAGCAATTGCAGGAGTTGCTGGATAAGGGATTTATTCACCCGAGTACTTTGCCTTGGGGATGTCCAGCACTGTTTGTGAAGAAGGATGAAAGTTTGAGGCTATGTATAGATTACCGCCCTCTTAATGAGGTAACTATCAAGAACAAGTATCCTTTGCCTCATATTGATGTTCTTTTTGACCAGTTGGTCGGGGCCAAGGTGTTTTCCAAAATAGACCTTCGCTCTGGCTACCATCAGATCAAGATACGAACAAGCGATATTCTGAAGACGGCATTCTCAACCAGATATGGGCTATATGAATTCTTGGTGATGTCTTTCGGGCTGACTAATGCACCAGCATATTTCATGTATCTGATGAATTCTGTTTTCATGCCTGAATTGGACAAGTTCGTAGTGGTGTTCATCGATGATATCCTGGTGTACTCTAAGAACGAAGAACATGTCGGGCATTTGCATGTAGTGCTTCAACGTCTGCGAGAGCACCACCTTTATGCCAAGCTGTCCAAGTGTGATTTTTGGCTAAAGGAAATCAAATTCTTGGGTCACACTATCTCTCAGGCTGGAATAGCTGTTGATCCTGATAAAGTGCAAGAGGTGATGAACTGGAAGCCACCAACGACTGTCCGTTAGATTCGGAGTTTTCTGGGATTGACTAGTTATTACCGAAGATTTATTCCGGATTTCTCTCGAATTGCGAAGCCTATAACTGAGCTGCTGAAGAAAGAAGCCAAGTTTGTTTGGAGTCAGAAGTGCGAAGATGCCTTCCATGCATTAAGGAAGCATCTGACCACAGCACCAGTGTTGGCGCAACCCGACAACAGCAAGCCTTTTGATGTGTATTGTGATGCCTCTGGCACTGGACTAGGTTGTGTCTTAATGCAAGACAACCGAGTCATTGCTTACGCCTCAAGAGCACTCAGGCCTCATGAGCAAAATTACCCCACTCATGACCTCGAGTTGGCAGCAGTGGTTCATGCATTAAAAATGTGGAGGCACTACTTAATGGGAACCCACTGCAACATCTTCACTGATCATAAGAGCCTTAAGTACATCTTTACTCAGGCTGATCTCAACATGAGGCAGAGAAGATGGCTGGAGCTTGTTGGAACTTGCTCTCTATAGCAAGGGGATCCAACACGAGTGAATGGTGACGGCAACAGGGCACTCGCGCGTGATGGCAAAAGCTCTGTTAATCTGGCCTCTCACGGGCACTGTGCGGGGGTATTTATAGGTATCCGAGTGCACGGCGCCTTGCGTTAAGGACGCATGTGCCCTTAGGTACCTAGTTTATCCCCAGAATATTCCCATAAAGCGGGGTTACAAGCTGTAATTACAAGTATGCCTTTACAAATTAGGCCCGTAACACAAACGCGGCCACGCAGGGCCCGTTACAATGGGCCAGATCTCATGTGGGCCATCAGAGCTGAACGAGGCCGCGCCGCGGGGAGGCGTCGCCGCAGGCCTTCGTCTGGTGCCGAATCGAGCGAAGGGTCTTCGCATTGTCTCTGGTGCCGATGAAGCGAAGGGTGTCCCTGCCCGCTTTGTCTGTCAGGGCGGGGGCTAAGCGGTGGAGACTTCGGGCGAAGGGTGGCGTTTCTGCCTTCGCTCCAACATTTGCCCTCCGAGGGACCAGTTCGACAAAGTCACCTGGTGCCGAAGACGTCGCTAGATGGCGGAGACGCTGCCCTCGCTCGAAGTGGTTCCGCGGGGGTTTTTGATGTGACCGTTGATGGACGTCGTACAGTTGGATTGCGGGTTTTTCGAAGCGTCGCGCCCTGTGGGATTGTGGGTTTCCCTAGGAGCCGCGCCCTGCCTATAAAAGGGGGCGGGGGTCGGCGCTGTTTGCACTTTGCTTTCCGCGCTCCGTGAAAACCCTAGCCGCCCGCCGTCTTTCTGCTCCTCTTCTTCTACTGCTCCCTTTGCTCGTCGGAGATCTGGCTCGAGTGAAGCAGACCGCCCGCCGCCGCCGACGGTACGTAGCAATGCCATCCTCTTCTTCTTCCGCCGACGCCACGCCGCCGGCCGCCGCCTCGTCTGAGGAGACGTTGAGTAGCGTGATGGTGGAGGAGCTGCGCGCCGGCGACTCTGTTGATTTTGGTGTGTCACGGATGACGTCGGCCCGCGTTGAAGATATGCAGCGCTTGGGCTACTTTGGCGGCGGAGTCGCTCGTGCTCCGGGGACGGAGGAAGTCCCCGAGCCGGAGGGTGAGTTGGTTGTTTTCGAGGCGTTCTTCGTCGCCGGTCTCCGCTTGCCTGCGCACCGGTTTGTTGGCGAAGTCCTGCGTAGATTCAACGTTCAAATTCATCAGCTGACACCGAACGCCGTGGTGGTGCTGGCGAAGTATGTCTGGGCGACGACTTCGTACGACGGACAGCCGTCGGTTGAAGTTTTTGCGAAGAATTATTGCTTGCATTGGCAGAAGAGGGTGGTTGAGGACGGAGTTGCCCAGTTCGGGTCGTGCACATTCACGCCGAAGACCGGCAAGACCACAATGCCAGTAGTGGAGTTGGTTCCGTGCGCCCGCAACAAATGGGGCAATTGGAATGAATTTTGGTTTTACGTTGCTGAGGCTACTGTCGAAGGCCATGAAGGACTTCCCGTGTCTGAGATGTGCTCTCACTATTACTCTGCGTATCCGCCTTTTGAAGTGGCAGAAGAGGATGCAGACGAAGGGGCCCTTCGGTGTGCCGCCGGCCAGAGTAGTGGTCGTGATTTAGTTGAAGAGTTCGTGGCGTACGGGGTCTGGCCCTTGGCGCATGGCTGGGCGCTGGGCGAAGTGTGCCCTCGCCAGATGCCTTTTCACGGAGGAAGGGTGGTGCGAAGTCCTGCCTTTGCACTGAATTTGCGAAACCGTGACCCGACCGCCTTTGTGCGTGATGCGGAGGACTTGGCGGTGCGGCTCGTGGGGCGGTACGTGGCGAGGACGGAAGGCCAGCGCAGTTTTGATATTCGCGGGTCAAATGAACGTTTGAACAGGGTCTTCGAATTAAATCAGTTGCCGTACGACAGCTACCCTGGTCAAGACGAAGCGGACCGCCGTGGGAAGAAGCCGGCGGTGGAGACTGGAGGCGACCCTGCGCTGGCGGCCGCCCCCTCCTCAAAAAAGAGAAAATTAGGTACTGCGATGGGAGGAATTGGGGTGTCTGATAGTTTTGCTAGAGAGTTAATGAGGACGTGTGTGGCCCCGGGGGAGAGGATGTCTTCGCCCGAGCTCCGGGAGTCTTCGGCTCGGATGTTGAGGGTTACCGGGGGCTGCTGGCCTAGAAATGTTCATGTCCCCTGCGCGGCTGAGGAAGACTGTTTTACGTCTCGTATGGTTCGTCAGTGGAGGGTTTTTCCTTACGGGCGAAATATCGGTGTTGTTGTGTGGGCAGTGATGGACAAGGATCGCCAAGGGGCGGCGCAAAAAACGCCAGGCGACCGTCAGGATTCACGAAGCCCGGCCGAAAAGGCAGCGGGGAGCGGCGAAGGCTGCGGCCTCCAGCGGAGGCAAGCCGCCGCTGGCGGCGAAGGCGGGCGCCTCTGCACCTAGCAAGGCGCCGGAGACAACGGCGGGCGCCGGGGTCTCCAAACTGACGAAGGTGGTGCCGCCGGCCAGCGGAGTGGCGGAGGCTGCGAAGGCGGCCAGAACGTTGCCGCCGCCGGGCGAACGCGTTGCCGACTTCGGCACCGATATCAGTGTGGACGATTATCTTGGGGGTAAGTCACCCGGCCGCCTCTTTTTTTTTTTACACTCGTTGATGCGTTGCAGGGTCGGACGAAGGCCGGCTTGCTGTGGTTGTGCCTGCCGCGGCAATTGCGACGGCGGCGCTGTCGTCGAAGGCGAAGGACGGGACCCTTGGCGCCGGAGGCGAGGTGCCGGCCCTCGCGTTGGTCAGGGACGAGGCTGGCGCGGCGACCCGCCGGCTGAAAGGAGTGACGGAGGCGCTGAGTCAGGCGACGGAGGCACTGAGTCAGGTCCGCCGAGCTATTTTTTTTTCTCTTTACGGCCATGGCCTTACGTGTGCTCTGCAGGTGGCTGACTTCACCAGCCGTACTGCGTCGGGGGCACTTACGGCAGCTTTGTCTGCCGAAGTCGAGAGACTTCGGACGCAACATGCTGACGCTGTCCGTGAGAAGTCGGCCTCCGACAGCAAGTGTCGTAAACTGGCGGACAAGGTGGCCGCCCTGGAGAAGGAAAAGGCTGACCTCCGGCGCCAGCTGGCGGGGGAGAGGAAGGAGGCCAACGAGGCCATCGCCAAGGAGCAGGCCGCGCAGGCGGAGGCTAGGCTGGCACGGGCGGAAGCCAATCTTGCCAAGAATCTCGCCGAAGACCTGCGGGGGCGGCTCACCGCTCTGGAGAGCCGCGCGAAGGGGGCCGAAGCCGCGGTGCGAACGGAGGCCGAACGGACGCGCACACAGCTTATGGCCACATATCGCGAGCTGGGTGCGCGGACCGGTGACTTCGTGGTGCCGGAGCGAGAGGCCGGGCTTCGCTGTTTGGAATGGGTGCAAGAGGAGCTGCAGGAGCTCCCCACTGTCCTGGGGGGATTAATGTCGTTCGCCTCCCTGGTCACCTGCGAGGGGGCAATGAACGCACTCTCTCGCGAAGGGTGCCGGCACTATGAGGCCTTCGACCAGGCAGATGAAGACTTTGGGCGAGATATCTATAAGGTCGAAGACCCCGTGGTGAAGGAGTCCGCCGGTGCCCTCTATGACCGGATGTGGGGTCTGTATGGTGGTGATGTGGTCAGGGAGCGGGCCGAGGCTGCGAGGGCTCAGGTAACGTTGTCGTTTGTTCGGCGTTTGCTGGATGTGGTCTGTGCGTGTGTTTGCTGACTTTTTGTATGTTTTGTTTTAGGCGGAGCGAGGCGAGCGGGTGGACGACTTCGGAGCACTGAACAGCGCCCTGCCTGACCCGGAGCCGACCCCGGAGGCCGCGGAAGACGCACCAGGCGCCCCCACAACTGCTGCGACAGTTGAAGACCTGCCCCTGAAGGTGGCCGAAGGCGCTCCCGAAGCCCTCGCAGCAGCTGCGCCGACCGTCGAAGATCCGGCGGCGGAGGCGGTGGAAACAAAGGCGGAAGTGGCGGCGGAGACAACGGCGGAGGCACCCGCAGCGTTAGGGCCCTCGCAGGTGGCGTAGTGGTTGTTTAGGGTTAGGGAATTTTGGATGTTGTACTGAATTTTGGTTGCTGCGCAGGTTCAAGATTTTGGGCCTGCGCACGCAACCACAGCTACTGAGTTTTTGGCGGCTTCGACCGCGGAAGGTGGTAATGAATATAGTGGGTCTGCATCTGAGTTTTTTGACTTTGCTGACTCCGGGAGCTCGGTTGAGTGGACTGAGGAGTCGTCGGAGGAGAATTTGGATTATTTTGCGGCCTTGGACGTGGCTGCGGCGGAGGCTTCGCCACACGCCGCGGACGCGCCAGGCCCTAGCGCCGGGCGCCGTCGACGAAGGGCGGTTGCAAAACGTAGGGTTAGCGCGGAGGAGCGGGCTCTGCTTCGTGTGAGTGGGGCTGGTCGGCGGGAACTGTTGTCTCTGCCGACCGCCGAGAGTGTAGGTGAAGGGGAACTGCGAAGGCTTTTTGCGGGTGAGGAGCTCAGGATAATGTTATTTAATTATAGGGAGATGGGAATTATTCCTAAGGTTGAGCCGATGTAGAGTGTGGTGCCCTCGCTTGTGTATGCAGAGGCTTGTATGGTGGAATTGTGTGCCCTCGCGTGCATGTGTGTGTGCGAAGGCGTTTTATACTCACTGATTTGTTTGGCTGCGCTGTGCTTGCTTGATTATAGTTGGTCTTGGCGTGAATGGTTTGATGTTGTCGTTTCAGCCGTTGTTGTGCTAGTCCAGGTGTACCCTTAAGTGTCTTCTGCACAGATAGGCTTCGGTTTTTTCGCACTTGTTGTGCTAATCCGGCTGCACCCGTAGGCGACTTCTGCGCGGATAGTCTTCGCGATAGACTTAGATTTTTTTCCGCACTTGTTGTGCTAATCCGGCTGCACCTGTAGGCGACTTCTGCGCGGATAGTCTTCGTGATAGACTTAGATTTTTTCCGCACTTGTTGTGCTAATCCGGCTGCACCCGTAGGCGACTTCTGCGCGGATAGTCTTCGCGATAGACTTAGATTTTTTCCGCACTTGTTGTGCTAATCCGGCTGCACCCGTAGGTGACTTCTGCGCGGATAGTCTTCGCGATAGACTTAGATTTTTTCCGCACTTGTTGTGCTAATCCGGCTGCACCCGTAGGCGACTTCTGCGCGGATAGTCTTCGCGATAGACTTAGATTTTTTCCGCACTTGTTGTGCTAATCCGGCTGCACCCTTAGGCGACTTCTGCGCGGATTTGTCGCACGCGAGGGTAGCTAGCGCTTAGCCTCTCGGTGACCTCGTGGTGGTCGAATGTCGAAGACCGTCATCGCGGTCTTTTTCGACGCATGTCTTTTTGCGGGGGATTTTTTACGCATATATTACATGGCTCCGCCTCGTTAAAAACCTCACCCCCCGGGAGGAAAAGAGTGCGGGCCGGTGCAAGATTGTTTTTGCGAATTACAAGGGCGAAGACAGCCCTGAGGAATCAAACAAAAAATTTGCGGAGGTTGTCAATGTTCCAGGAATGCTCCAGGTCCTCGCCGGTTGGCGTTGTGAGCCTGTAAGCGCTGGGGGAAGCTTTTGTCTTGACGATGAAAGGGCCCTCCCACCTGGGCTCCAGCTTGCCCTTGGACTCCGTCCGAGCTGTCCGAATGAGTACGAGGTCCCCCTCGCTGAACTCCCTCGGGGTGACTGAATGGTCGCGCCATGCTTTGGTCTGGGCTTGATACTTGTTCAGGGCCTGTAGGGCGAAGACACGGTCTCCGTCGATGAGATCCTTTGAAGTTGGCTCGTCCACATCTGGGACGGCTGACGGGACTGTTCGCGGGGACCCGTGCTTTATTTCCTGCGGAGTCATGGCCTCCGATCCGTATAAAAGACGGAAGGGAGTAAACCCGGTCGTCCTGCACTCCGTCGTGTTTAGTGCCCAGACTGCCTCAGGTAAGAAATCGCTCCATCTGCCCTTTTTTCATCGAGGAGCATTTTTTTGATAGCTGTGAAGATTTTCCCGTTGGCGCGCTCCACGACCCCGTTGGACTGCGGATGATAGACTGAGGCGAAGGCAAGCTTGGTGCCAATGGAGAAACAAAAATCCTTGAAGTCTTGGTTATCAAACTGCTTACCGTTGTCGACTGTTAATTCGGACGGTACTCCGAAGCGGCAAACGATGTTCTGCCAGAAGAATTTTTGGGCAGTCTTTGATGTTATTGTGGAGACAGCCCGTGCCTCGATCCATTTGGTGAAGTACTCGACCGCGACGAAGGCGAACTTAAGGTTCCCCTGAGCGGTGGGCAGGGGTCCAACAATGTCGAGACCCCAGCGCTGGAGAGGCCATGTGTGGGCGATCAGCTTTGTATACTGCGAAGGGCCGCCTGACCGAGGAGAGAACTTCTGGCAGGCTTCGCAGGACCGAGTGACCCGATTCGCGGCGCAAATCATTGCGGGCCAGTAAAAGCCCTGGCGGATCACCTTAGCAGCTAGGGCCCTTGGCCCCGCGTGCGAGCCGCACGTGCCACTGTGGACTTCACGTAGGACCTGCATGCCTTCGGCCTCGGTGACGCACTTAAGCATTGGTTGGCTGACCCCTTTTTTGTAGAGTTGGCCTTCAATCAGAGCGAAGTCTCGGCTTCGATGTCTGAGGCGCTTGGCCTCACTGATGTCGGCTGGGTGATAATACCCCTGCAGGAACAGGGTAATGGGTGCTCGCCAGTCTTCGGTCATGATGAGGTTGACTGTACGGTGGCCTTCGCTGTCATTGGTTATTTGGAGCCCTTCGGGGCTCCGGACTGCTGGCGTGCCGATGACGTGGAAGAACACGTCGGAGGGCAGAGTTTCGCCCCTGGCCGCGGCCTTGGCCAATGCGTCGGCCTCCTCATTCTTGGCCCGGTCCACATGCTGCACGGTGAACCCCTTGAACTGCCTCTCGAGACTTCGGATGGCCGCGAGGTACTGCATGAGTGCGGGGTCCTTGGCTGCATAGTCTTTCTCGACCTGGCCAGCAACTACCTTGGAGTCTGTTTTGATGATGCAAGTGGTGACTCCGAGGGCCCTCAGCTTGCGGAGGCCGAGGATGACTGCTTCGTATTCTGCTATATTATTTGTGCATCTGTCGGATTCCAGATTGAAGCTGAGTCGTGCTGCATATCTGTGCTTGACCCCGGCTGGTGAGGTTATGATTGCAGCGACGCCTGCCCCCGCATGGCACCATGCGCCGTCGCAATGGACCGTCCAGACCTTCTCTGTGGTCGGGTCCGGCTGTGTTACTGGCCCGGTCCAGTCGACGACGAAGTCTGCCAGGACTTGCGATTTGATGGCTGTCCTGGGCTCGAAGCTGATGTGGTAGCCGGAGAGTTCGGCTGCCCACTTGGCGATCCTCACCGACGCCTCCGGGTTTCTAAACAGTTCGCCGAGCCCCCTGTCTGAGGTGACGCGGACCTTGAATGCTTCAAAGTAATGTCGCAGCTTGCGCGAGGACATAACAACTGCGTAGGCGATCTTCTCCAGCTCTGTCATGTTGCATTTGGACGGTGTCAGGACCTCGGAGACGTAATAAACAGGGCACTGTCTGACAGCGCCCTCGACTGTCTGCTCCTGCACTAGTGCCGCGCTGACCGCGTGCGGCGAAGCCACCACATAGAGCAATAAGGGGAGCGAGGAGTCGGGGCTCGTGAGGGTGGCCAGCTCCGTTAAGTACTGTTTTAATGAGGCGAAGGCCGCTGCTTGCTCCGGCCCCCAGGCGAAGTCTTTTGCGCCGCGGAGAGTTTTGAGGAAAGGAAGACTTCGCTCGGCCGACCTGGAAATGAATCTGTTGAGAGCGGCCAATCTGCCTGTCAGACGCTGGACATCCCTGGTGGACTGCGGAGGCGACATGTTGACGATGGCCTGGATCTTGGTTGGGTTGGCCTCGATGCCGCGGTGCGACACCAGGTAGCCCAATATCTTGCCCTGGCGAACACCGAAAACGCACTTTTCCGGGTTTAAGCGGAGTCGTGCATCTCGCATGTTTGCGAATGTCTCGGCCAGGTTGGCGAGGTGGTCCTCCTTATTTTTGCTGGCGACGACGATGTCGTCCACATATGTAAATATATTTCTGCCGACCTGCCCCTCGAGTACTGTTTTGGTGAGTCTGGAGAAGGTGGACCCGGCGTTCTTGAGACCCTCCGGCATTCTGATGAAGCAATAAGTGCCGAAGGGTGTTATAAAGCTGGTGCTAGCCTTGTCTTCCGCCTTCATGTATATTTGGTGATAGCCGGAGAAGCAGTGGAGGAGAGACATGACCTCGCATCCGGCCGCGCTATCGACTATTTTGTCGATCCGTGGCAACGGGAAATTGTCTTTTGGGCAGGCCTTATTGAGACTGGTGAAGTCTATGCACATCCGCCATTTCCCGCTTTTTTTCTGCACCATTACAACATTGGAGAGCCATGTGGGGTACGCCACTGGCTCAATGAATTTAGCCTCTAGGAGGCGGTGCACCTCCACCTTGGCGGCCTCTGTCTTCTCATCGGACATTTTGCGAAGCTTTTGCTTTCTTGGTCGCACCGAGGGGTCGATTCCCAAACTGTGCTCGATTATGGATCGGCTGACTCCGACCAGGTCGAGGGCGGACCAGGCGAAGACATCTTTATTCTTGGCCAGGCAGCAGAGGAGCTTCTCTTCTTCATGCGAAGTAAGGTCTTCGCTGATAGTGACTGTCTGCTTGGGCGTGGCCTGATCGAGGGGGACAGTCTTGGTCCCATCCTGACTCTGCAACTGAGCCTTGTCGTGCTGCTTGTCAGTTGGGCTGGCGGGCGCAGGGACCTCGCACTGTGTCGTGAGACAGTGCACGTTCCTCTGACCAGGTACGAAGTCCCGCTCTATGTTGCGCGCTGTTTGCTGGTTACCGCGGACTGTAATTACGCCCAGCGGGCCTGGTATCTTCATGCACAAATACAGTCCGTGGATGGCAGCTTCAAACTTATTGATGGAGCCCCGACCCATGATGGCGTTGTATGGATATACCATATCCACAATGTCAAAAGTCACTTGCTCACTTCGGGCATTGGGTGCTACACCGAAGGAGAGGGGCAACTCTATTTTGCCGATGGGGAAGGTGCCTTTGCCGCCGAAGCCATACAACGGGTTGTCCGAAGGCTTAAGCAGGCTGTGGCTGATGCCCATGCGATCGAAGGCGTGGAGGAAGATGATGTCCGCCTGGCTGCCGTTGTCAATGAGGACCTTGTGTAGGTCCCAGCCTGCCACGCTGCAATTGATAACCATGGCATCACAGTGGGGGGCGCTGCGCAAGTCGACGTCCCGTGCGTCGAAGGTGAGCGGTATGTGGGACCACTTTGTCTGCACAACTGGGCCCGTGACAGCGACATGGTTTATGCTGCGGTAGTGGTCCCGCTTCTGCCGCTTGGTGTCGAAGTCGATGCTGGACCCCCCAGTTATCATATGAATGACTCCGCGATAAGGTTGATCGGCGAAGTCTTCCTGCTTTGGGGCATGGGGGATGTTTTGTTGTTGCTGGTGTGGTGGTGGAGGCGGAGGATGTACGATTTGTACTTCCTGATGATGTTGGTAAGCGTGGTGCGGTGGATGCGGGGCGGGAGCGTGGATATATGGTGGGGGGGGGTGGCTGGTAATTATGCGCGACAATTCTGGGGTTGTCGGCTGGCTGCGCCCTCGCCATTCTGTCTCTGGTGGCCTTCACTTCGGGGCAGTCTTTAGTTTGGTGGGCGCAGTCTTCGCCATGGAAAAGGCAGTAAAATCGGCGCGGTGGAGGGGGTGGCTGCGCACGCCCTCGGCCCCTGCCGCGAGTTCCACTTCCGCGGCCCTGGGGGGGATATTCCTGGCGACGAAGGGGGTCAGCGGCCGGCTGCTGGTTGGCGATGTTGTGCACTTGCTGCTGACCGCGGCCATCTCGACCGAAGTCTGGCTGCGGAGTCCTTGTCCACGTGCGGCTGGACTGTGGAGCATCTTTTGGCTTCCGCTGGGACTCAATCTTGCGCTGGTGGAGCTCCTCGGATCTGGCGTACTTTTCAAACAGCTGGTATAACTCTTGGAGGTTCTTCGGCGGATCTCTGATGCAGTGGCTGTAAAGGACGCCAGCGCGAAGACCGCTGATAGCATAGTGGATGGCAATCTGGTCATCGACTGAGGGTAGCTGCGACTTGAGTGTCAGGAATTTGCGGTAATATTCCCTCAGGGTCTCCTTCTCTAGCTGCTTGCAGAGCGAGAGCTCGGCCAGGGCGTCGGTGTCCGGGCGGTACCCTTGGAAGTTGAGGAGGAACTTGTCCCGGAGACTTCTCCAGGAATCGATGGACAGCGGAGGCAACCTGGTGAACCAGGTGAGCGCGGGGCCCTCGAGGGCGATGATGAAGGACTTCGCCATTGTGGCGTCGTCCCCCCCGGACGATGCGACGGCGACCTGGTAACTCATTATGTATTGAGCCGGGTCGGTGCTGCCGTTGTACTTGGGGTAGGTCCCAGCCCGGAAGTTAGCTGGCCACGACGTCACTTGCAGGTGAGGCGCCAGGGGGCTTCGCTCATCGAGGTAGTTGACCCCTTGGAATGGCGCGGCGTGCGGGAAAGTGAAGTCGCGCTGGGGGAAACGCGGGTCCTCCGGTTGCGCGCGGTGTTGCAGGGGCGGCCCATGCTGCAGGCCTGGGTGGCCTTCGCGCGTGTCTTCGTTTTGTGCGCGCTGCTGGAGGGATGACTCGTGCCGCGGGCTGAGGTGGCCTTCGCGCTGCATCAGCGCAATCTCCCGCTCGAGTTCCTGGGCCTTGTGCTCTTCGTCGCGTATCATCTGCCGCACTTTGGCGAGTGCGGACACACGCTGGCGCTTGGCCTCCAGTATCTCCTTCTGCCTCTGGAGGTTGCGGTTCTTGAGGCGCAGGGCGCGCAGCTGCAGCTGTTCTTCTGCTGAGATGCCGAGGACCTCACCGTCCTCGGTGAGATCCGCGCCCTCCGGTGGAGCGAAGTCTGAGGGAGGTGCGAAGCCTGAGGGTAGTCCCTCAGGGTCGCAGGTGCGGAGGGTGTCGTCTTCAGTGGCCTCTTGGTGGGTGGATTGGGTGAGGGCGAGGGCCTTGCCCTTTCTTGCGGCGAGCAGTGCTGCCTTCGCAGCCTCGTCAGCCTTCGGGTTAGCTCTCTTGGGTGCCATCGCGGGTGGTTGTCTCGTAGCACGAACGGTGGGCGCCAAATGTTGGAACTTGCTCTCTATAGCAAGGGGATCCAACACGAGTGAATGGTGACGGCAACAGGGCACTCGCGCGTGATGGCAAAAGCTCTGTTAATCTGGCCTCTCACGGGCACTGTGCGGGGGTATTTATAGGTATCCGAGTGCACGGCGCCTTGCGTTAAGGACGCATGTGCCCTTAGGTACCTAGTTTATCCCCAGAATATTCCCATAAAGCGGGGTTACAAGCTGTAATTACAAGTATGCCTTTACAAATTAGGCCCGTAACACAAACGCGGCCACGCAGGGCCCGTTACAATGGGCCAGATCTCATGTGGGCCATCAGAGCTGAACGAGGCCGCGCCGCGGGGAGGCGTCGCCGCAGGCCTTCGTCTGGTGCCGAATCGAGCGAAGGGTCTCCGCATTGTCTCTAGTGCCGATGAAGCGAAGGGTGTCCCTGCCCGCTTTGTCTGTCAGGGCGGGGGCTAAGCGGTGGAGACTTCGGGCGAAGGGTGGCGTTTCTGCCTTCGCTCCAACAGAGCTGATCAAGGATTATGACCTGGAGGTACATTATCACCTAGGGAAAGCCAATGTGGTAGCAGATGCCTTGAGTCGGAAGTTGCAGTGCAATTGTATTCTGATGGATTCTCCCATTAACACCTTGTGTGATGAGTTGAGCAAGATGCAAATTGAAGTGATTCCTTCTGGTGCTCTATCTCACATTTCTGTCGAGCCAGCCTTGCAAGACCAGATCATCATGGCTCAGCTCAATGACAAGGGAGTGCGGATTATCAAGGAGAATCTCCATCAAAAGGTTGAGAAGTATAAATGTTTCTGCCAAGATGAAAAGGGTGTATTATGGTTCAAAGGCAGATTGGTGATTCCTAAAAACTAGGACCTCAAGAAGAAAATTTTGGACGAGGCTCATCTCTCCAAATTCTCTATGCATCCGGGAAGCACCAAAATGTACCATGATCTAAAGCCTTTGTATTGGTGGACCAGAATGAAGAGGGAGATAGCCCAGTATGTATCGGAATGTGACACCTGTCAGAGGATAAAGGCAAGCCACTTGAAATCAGCTGGAGCTAAATCGATCAAAATGTACAAGGTCCAGTGGAGTAATCACTCAGAGGAAGAAGCTACTTGGGAGACTGAGGAATTCTTGAGATCCAACTTCCCCGATTGCCTACCTAAGGAATCTGGTACGTAATCGCACCCAACCCCTTCTCGGGCCCTTCGAATCTAAAATTCAGAAATATGATCTTAATCAGAATGAAGTAACCATAAAACAAGATTTAAAAAGGACTTCCTTCTGAAGTTGCAAGGAGAATGACATTCGAAGAGCAAATTGCCCTAATAATAAGAGCACCCACTTCCTATAAGTCTCACCCTTCTCTTCACCCAGGGAGGACCCTGACCCAAATCTCGGGACGAGATTCCTTTAAGGGGGGAAGGCTATGACACCCTAGTGTCACCTAGGGTTTTTCTCAAAAATGCTAGCCCAAGAACCATCATTTTATGTGAACCAATTTGAGCATGAACATCAAATTCACTTAAGAATAAAGGACCCACTAAGCCTATACTTAAAAGTATCATGTTCAAAACAAATGGGTTTTTCAAAAAGGCAAAAATGTGCAACCCCAATAAAAACCCTAATTGAACCCTATAAACAAATTTCAAGAGAAAGGGGAAAAGGGTATGAAAAATATAAAATCATGACTTGGGCCAATTATAAACATTAAAGTATACTAAATAAGCCACAACAAAGATTATGGAAGCTTGGCCAAAACAATTTAAATAAAACCCTAAACAAGCCTCTCAAGTGGGATTTCATTAGGGAATTCTGAAATTCAGAATTCTGAATTTCAGACCTTGAGCCAAAGATCAAGCGTGTTCACCTTGATCCCTAACTCAAATCCTAATGGCCCCATTAACAAAAACGTGCATAACTAACCTCTCTGTCTTGTGCCAGAAGATGGCATTAGGACGCGTGCCTCGGACACGTCAAACCAGAGATCTTCTCCCTGTGTGCGGCAGTGAGACAAACCAGATTTCTTCCCTCTCTATCTCCTAATCCAGTCAACCAAACCTGCTAGCCTCCACACACAAACGACAAAGGGACCTGAGAGGAAGAGATCTCTCAACGGGATTATGGCCAAAATCTCAAAGATTTGGAGCCAATCCGTGCTTGAACTCGACCTCTCTCTACGCTGCCTCGTGCTCGACGCTATGCCAGGCGCCAGAGCGCGCACTGGCGTTCACCGCGCACGCCCCGAGCGCTTGTCAGAGCCCCGCCTTCGGCCGTGCTCGCCCGCCTATAAAGCCTCCCCAGGCGCGCCTCACTTCACCCCGTGCTCACCATCGCCGGCCAGACGCCCCTCCTTAGCTCCGGCGAGCTCTTTTCCGCCCGCCATTGCTCCAGAGCTTCGGCCACCGTGGCCAGCCCACTCCAGTCACCCCCAAGTCGCGCCAGCGCTTCGGTTAGCTTCGCCACTGACCCGTGAAGCTTTCCAAGCCCTCGGACCTGGCAGAACTTCACCGGAGGGCGAAGATCGACCTCACCGGACTTCGGCCGCCCGCCTGCACGCGTGGACCGAGCTCTCCGGTGAGCCATTCTTCAATTCCTCGCGCACACACCTTCCTTAATCCTCGGTGAAGCTCCCTGACCTGTTTGATCGGTCAATTGTGCCTTGGATAGGCCAGACTCCTAGCCACCGACGAGCTCCCCCGCCGACGCACGCGGACCAGCCGACTCCGACCATCCCCAACGGTGACCCGCACATCGCCGTGACCCTCAGGACCTCCCCTACACCCTCGGCCACCTCACCGAAGCAATCTCGCCGCCGGTAAGCCCCTCCACCCTTTCTTCCGCCGCGGGTACTGTTTAATTTGGGGGAAGGACCTCGGGTTAGGATTAGAAGAATCCAGGGGGTTTCTGAGATGTCAGTGACTCAATTGAATAGTAGCCCAGGGACTAGTCTGTAAGGAAAACTTAAAACACCCGCCAGGGACCCCGTTGCAAAGTAGTTTTCCATTTAATCATTTCGATTTAAATCTTTTAATGAACAGAGAACTTAGAAAATTCATAACTTGATGAATACTTAACCAAAAATTGTCAAACCAATTTTGCTGGATTCTAAATATTATGGACTACCAATTAAAAATACTGAACCCTATGCTTTCTTTTCTAATTTTTGGAGTTAAAAATTTAATACAGAAACTGACCAAACCTTGTTTAATTAAGGAAAATTAGTTATATTCCTGTGCTAAATCTAAGAAAATTTGTAGATGTTCAAACCCCATGTGAATACTGTTTAAAAATAGTGAGAACCCCAGCATTGAAAAATTTAGTGTAGATATCCATTAAAAGCCTTTTCTGCCCAAACCTTAGGAAAATCAGAAAGGCCTTAGAAATTAATGACCAATGGATGTAATTATTTTTCCTAGTTTGCTTAAGTAACAAAGAACCTAGGAAAAATAAAGGAACTTCTAGTCTAGATCAGATTCAAAGAGAAATGTTTTATTTAGCATTATTCCAACTAGAAATCAATTATTAAAATTATAAAACCAGACCCAAAATTGATAATAAAAATCCAGTGGACTTGTAACTACCAAATCCCCACTGCGAAAATAATAAACACCCCAGCCCATCATTTAAGTAGGGTAAATAAATAGAACATGATAATGAGCCATAGTTCAATTAAAATTATGAGAACCCCACAATAATGCAATAATGGGTAAATAAAATTTTGCTAGACCAATAATGAGATAGGCCACCAGAGAAAAATACAAACCCATTGGAAAGATGCAAAATAATACTATTGGAACTTGCTCTCTTGAGCGAGTTGATCCAACTGAGGAGCAAAAGTGGTGTAAACAGAGTTACAACTCGAGATGACAATAGCTCTGTTAACCTAGCCTCTCAAGGGCACTGTGCGGGGGTATTTATAGGTGTCTGAGTGCCCAGCGTCCAGTGTTAAGGACGCATGTGCCCTCAGGCGCCTAGGTTATCCTCGGAATATTCCCATAAAGCAGGGTTACAGACTGTAATTACAGGGAGACCTTTACAAACTAGTCCCGTAATGCGCAGCGGCCACGCAGGGCCTATTACGATGGGCCGGATCACACGTGGGCCTCCGCGCTGGACAAGGTCGCGGGAAAAGGCGACTTCGCCGTAGGCCTTTGTCTCCCGGTGTGTGGAGCGAAGGGTAGAGTTCAACCGTCATCTTGTCTCCGTTGTTGCAGCGGGTGTGGCGAAGGCCTTCGAGCGAAGGGTGGCGTCTTCGCCTTCGCCCCAACAAATACCTATTGTCAATATTTTGTAAGAAAGGCCATTTAATCCAATTAATACACACCACCCCTTCCCTTAAGCAAAAAGATGCCAAACTTTAGAATGATTGCTCTTGCGCAAAGAAGAAGCTAGGAAAAATCAGAAATCTGTTGTTTGATATTTTTCAAATATAGTGATAGTAGAAAGGACCCCTTTGGCTAGAAACTTTAGAAAATCCTAATAAAATGACTAATAAGTATTAATGGCTAGAAATTTGTACCAAGTCATGTTATAGCCTCTAAATGCCAGCAAAAATAGGTCTTAGAGAATTACCTACTATTAAATGATAGTTGTAGTTCAAATCACCCCTTCTGCCCTAAAATTTGGTGATTTTGTCTAGAGAAAAATATTCACTTTTTGAACCCCAAATTTTGAGACAGAGAATTACACACCATTAACAAGCCACTGTAATTTTTGCAGAATTTTTGGAAATTTATTAAGGTGACTTGTAGTTTAAACCCACTCCAAAAAACTTAAAGAGAATAAAGAAAAAGAAAGGAGAAATAAACCTCACTCCAATAAGTCCAACTTGAGTTCGTAACAATTCTCACTAAAGACCTTAAAAAGAATTCAGTGGAACCCCAAGAATAAACCTACCACTTAATTTACCAAGTATACCACCAAAAATCTCGTATAAGCAAGATTTAGTTCTATCTAACTCAAGTAGATCATACACCATCAAAAGTTTAAATTACTGATGCACATATCATATCCTACATATATCTTACGCATTACATTCATTAGATTGTAATCTAGTTGACGGAGAGTACGTGCTCATCCCCGAGCAAGGATCTGTCCAAGAGGAAGACCAGGAGCAAGCTCCCGAGGCTGCTATCAAGGATCTCCCCACAGCCCCAGCTATTGAAGGCAAGCCCCGGTTTTATGCATAACCGTTTATATATGCTATTTTACTACACTTAATGTTTGTAGGTTTGTAATGTGCACTTAAGTGTAGGAGTTGCTTGAAACCTCTAGATGCATGAACTTAGGATTCCTTTTTGAGATGAATACTAGTATGCTAGGTCGAATAGCTGCTTGCTAATCAGGATCTCGGTAGAAGTCGAGTGATTTTTCTAGCACTCGCGCGAGGTCAGGAATTGATTGTATTCATCTTGATAACGAGATCTATGTTAGTCTATGGACTTGGATCCAGGGAGGATGCCTTGTCCATGAGACGGGAAAAAGGAATTAAGGATTAATGTGTGGATACCTGAGTCAAGCTTTTGAACGTACTAAGCACATGTCGGGAAATATGGTAACCGATAAACCTAGTACCTGAGTGAAGCCGGGCGCAGACTTTATCCCTCATGCGACCTGAGACTGGGTCTCCCATGCTAGCTATGGTGGGTACAAGTGCGGTCACTGCACGGCGGCAGCCGGGGTCAGTGGAGCATTGTATGCTAAGGCGGTGAGGCCTGGACGCGAATGGGGAATCGATGGGGACGCTTGACATGTGTGGGGACGGAGTGCCCTGACATGTCGTGTGTTTAGGTTTACCTTGCAAGGATAAAAACTCGATTCGAATCGTCTACTTCTCGCAGCTAATGAGACTGCTTGACCCCTTGTACTACATCGAGTAAGAAGTGAAATGAGGTTACATGAGACAATTTGTTGATTGAACTAAATGCTTGTTACCATGTATGCTTAGAAGGAGCAAATATAGCTAAAGTAATGATGCTAGAATGTGAAAAGTTAAAATGGATTTTAGAAACAGCTAGTGCTTTTGGCAAACCAAACCCCTCAGCCAAACAGCTGCATAATCTAGAGGTAGAGGAGTAGATTCCTCACACCGGATAAGTCTAGCTGAGTATTAGTATACTCAGCCTTGCTTGTGGCATAATTTTTGCAGGTACGTTTCAGGAGATGGTTGACGGTGTGACTTGGCCTACCACCCTGCCACCGGGTTGGACGGTCGAGTGGGATGTTACTCCTGCAGGAGAGGAGCATGAGGAGTAGTGGGCTAGGCCTTGCCCATTTCCTCGGTACCGATGACATCGATTATCCGCTGCATTTTATTTCATGAACTCTTATTTGCTACTTGAAAAACTCCGATCTATGTAATAATTCAGTACTTAATTTGAGGTTTCCTGTTTTATTGTATTTCTTCTATGACTCACCTTCGAGTGAGATTGTGGAATTTGATCCTGGTTAAGTGGCTCTATCAGACTAGATCTGAGGGACTAACGGGTTATTCCGATTTAAGTGTGTTACGGCCCCTGAGGCGTGACTTAGGCACTTAAGCTGGAATAATTCGGGTGGTTCCGCCACAACGCATTTTGTGACCCCAAAATCCGTAGTCCTCTCCATCAAAGTGTGGAGGTTTACCAAGAGGAATGGAAAGCAAATGTGCATTTAAATTATGCGGAATACGAGAATAATCAAAAGAAAAGTTTGAGTTGATTGTTTTCTTTCTCTCGTAGTCGTCGTCGTCTCTTTGGGAAGAAGAAGACTCGTCGCTGTCGTAGTAGACTATCTTCTTGATGCGCCTCTTCTTCTTCCCGTCTTTCTTTTTGTGACTCGAGCCAGAGTCGGTGGGCTTATCGTCTCTTGGCTCGTTGAAGGTGGACTCCTTCTCCTTATCGTTGACCACCATCCCCTTTCCCTTAGGATCCATCTCTTCCTGCGATTAGTCCCTTTCGTGAAGAGAACGACTCCGGTACCAATTGAGAGCACCTAGAGGGGGGGTGAATAGGTGATCCTGTAAAAACTTAAAACTCAAGGCCACGAACTTGATTAAGTGTTAGAGCAATAAAGCCAAGTAGCTAGAGAAGAGTTCTTACGAAACACAATAACCACGAAGAGATCAACACAGAGAGGCATAGTGGTTTATCCCGTGGTTCGGCCAAGTCCAACACTTGCCTACTCCACGTTGTGGCGTCCCAACGGATGAGGGTTGCACTCAACCCCTCTCAAGTGATCCAATGATCAACTTGAATACCACGGTGTTTTGCTTTCGTTTACTATCTCCCGTTTGTGAGGAATCTCCACAACTTGGAGTCTCTCGCCCTTACAAATGATGATCACAAAGAAACACGGAAGTAAGGGAGGGAGAGCAACGCACACAAGACACAAAATCAGAGCACAAACACGCACACAAGTCACAACTTGAGCTCGCAACACAACTCGAAGAGTTCTCTACTCAAATGGAGCTCTAGTTGCTATCACAAAGAATCAAATGCGTGGAAATGGAGTCTTGGTGCTTAGAGTTGATCAAAGAGTGCTTGGTGTGATCCTCCATGCGCATAGGGGTCCCTTTTATAGCCCCAAGGCAGCTAGGAGCCGTTGGAAGCAATCCAGGAAGGCAATTCTTGCCTTCTGTTGGGTGGCGCACCGGACAGTCCGGTGCACCACCGGACAGGCACTGTTCACAGTCCGGTGCAGATTGCTTTCCTAAATTGGCGCAGCCGACCGTTGAAGATTTGGAGCCGTTGGCACACCGGACACTATCCGGTGCACACCGGACAGTCCGGTTGTAACGCCCTGAATTTGGGGGTAGAATTTTTTCTTCTTTTCACTCACCAAATTCGGGCGTTACTCTCTTTTCTCTTCCTGTTTCGCTCTTTCCTCCCAATTTCAAACCAGTATAGTGACAGGTGTATGTGTCGTGTATAAACCAAAAACCTAAGTGTCATGGGTGTTGCATCATGCCGAAGCGCATTTCTTTGTCTGATGTTGCGTGTTCGTCTCGTTCTGTTTCGGTTTTTTGGCTCGCGAGTGGAGTCCGTTTAATGGTCGTGCGTGTCGTGGGTTCCGATCCGCGTTGTGATCCAGTCCAGCCCAGCCCAGCCCGACCCGGTCCGGCCCGCGCGCCCCTGGCACCCCTGGCCACCCCATGCGCGCCCTCCCCCTCCCCCCAGATCCATTTGCTTCATTTGATTTCTCCAGCGCAGCAACCTCTCTCTCTTCCACCTCTCCCTCTCTCCCCGTGGTGCCCTAGGGTTTGGAGTCGACATCGCCGGAATTTGGATCCCCGGCGGTGAGTTTTCCCCTCCCCTTCCCCTCCCTCTCTCTCTCCTTCCCCTCCCCTTCTTCTTCCCCTGCGCGCCCTCCCCTGCCCCCGTCGCGCACGCCCCTGCGGGCCGCGTCCCGGCCACGCCCGCCCCCGGCGCGCCGCCCCCGTGCCCGCCCTGGCGAGCCGCCCCCGCGTCCCAGTCCCGGCCTCAGCCCTGCCCCGGCAAGCCGCGCCCTCCCCCGCGCGCGCTCGGCCCTGGCGAGCCCCCCTCCCCTCCCCGCGTCCGGCTCGGCCCGCCCCGCTGCGCCCTTCCCCGGCGAGCCACGCCGTGCCCCCCCGGCGGCCTTCCCGCGCCCGGCGAGCCCTCCCCGTCCCCGCGCCCGCGGCCCCCTACTCGCGCCGCCCCGGCGTCCTCGCGCCCGGCGCCGGCGGCTCGGCCCCTGCCCGCCGCGCCCTCGCCTCGCCGAGCCCGCCCCGTCACGAGCCCTCGCTCCCCGGCCGTGCCCCGGCGGCTGCGCCCTCGTCGCGCGCCCCGACGGCCGTGCCCCGCCCCGCGCCCCGCCCTCGGCCGCGCCCCTGCCCCGGCGACTCGTGTCTCGCGTGCCTTTGGCACGCGTAGCGTGCTTTCACGCATGCGACCGTAGTCGCACTGCGCTTAATCTCGTCTTAATCTATTTAAAAGTGTTATTCGGCGTGCTGCGTCGCGCGCTTCGTCGCACGACAATTCTTTTAATTTATAAATATTAGTGTGCTGCGTCACGCGCTTCGTCGCGCGACGATCCATTTTGATTTCAGGTTGTTTATTGTATGACGTCGCACGTCTAGTCGCGCGACGTTTCACTTTAAGCTCAGCTCTGTCGACGTGTGCCGTCGTGCGTTTCGCCGCACGACGCTCAACGTCTCTTTATAATTAATGCAAGTGTCTCATCGTGCGCTCTGTCGCACGACGAGTCATTAATTTCTTAATTCGATTTAGAGTGCTATGTCGCGCGTCTCGCCGCGCGATAATCCTTTTAATTTATCTTCATCTGCTTATAATGATTAGACATGAAACATGACTTTACTTTAAGCTAAACGTAGTGTCTACATTAATGCCTTTCAATTGAGCGAGTGGTTTAATTCATAATAATGTAACGTGATCGTTTCTCGACTGTCTTTTCCTCTTTCTCTCTTAACCGTAATTGCGAGCCCGCGTGGAACGTCTGTTTACTTACTGCATTCTATTGTATGGTGTACTGTTCTTTTGTATTAAATATGTGGATGTATGTATGTTTGCGCTCGCATAGAGAACGATTCGGTCGGAGAACCCGAAGAACTCGCAGGAGAAGCCCCTGAGCAGCAGTCGGTTGGTGGAGCCAAGTGTCCCTTGACCTATCTCTGTCCTATACATACTTTAATTCACCTCCCGCTTTACACATTTATACCTAAGGATTGACTAGCTTTTGTTATCCATGTCCTTGTTTACCTATTTGGGTTGGATTATTATTGCTTAGTCTTATGCTATTGCTCAACTCTAATCAATGAACATGATGAGAATTATCAACGATACGCTGTTTTCCCCTCTTTTATTATGATGTTATACTTGTGACCTTCAAGGGGGCTCGAGCGGTTTCTCGAGTGCCTCTCCGTAAGGACCTGTTCGTTGGATGACCGCCCGGAAAATAGTGCAACCATGAGGGTGGAATGGGACACCCTTAGCTGAATAATTAGAGGAACCGGGGTGTAGTTCGCTTAGCCGTCGTGCCGTCAATGGGGCTCGGTGTATGCGGCTCGCTCTGCCAAGATTGATTTGTCCCTTGGAGAGGAGTGCTGTACATTTAGGAAACCTAACGGGCGGCTACAGCCTCGGGGAATCTTTCTAAAGGCTACGTAGTGATGCCCTGCTGGACCACCTAGGTAGTGGTCAATGGGGAGTAGCTCTCTCCGGGCAGAAAGGGAATCACGGCTTGTGGGTAAAGTGCACAACCTCTGTAGAGTGTTTGAAAACTGATATATCAGCCGTGCTCGCGGTTATGAGCGGCCAAGGGAGCTCCAGTGATTAGTGGTACTTGATCAGAGATGTTTGGATTACTGGTGACAATGAGACTGATGGTTCTTGGTTTTGACTCTGGTAATGGTAAGTGGTACTCTTTCCGTTTGGAAAGGAGTACATTTGGGTTAATAACGTGGGTTAACTCTAAAACTTGCCTTTTTCTACTAGTAATAATAATCTGACCAACTAAAAGCAACTGCTTGACTTACCCCCTCATAAAGCTAGTCCACTACAGCCAAACAGGATACTTGCTGAGTATGTTGATGTGTACTCACCCTTGCTCTACACACCAAACCCCCCCATCCCCAGGTTGTCAGCATTGCAACCACTGCTTAGGAGAAGATGAAGCCGTGGAAGGAGACTTCTAGGAGTTCCAAGATTATGACGAGTTCTAGGCGTGGGTTAGCGGCAACCCCCAGTCGGTTGCCTGTGAAGGCCGCGTTTATCTATGTTTCTTTTCCGCACTTTGATTATTGTAAAGACTATGTGGATGTCTTAGACATATGATGTAATCGACTATTATTTCCCTTTTTAATACTATTTGAGCACTGTGTGATGATGTCCATGTTATGTAACTGCTGTGTACGTGAATTGCTGATCCTGGCACGTACATGGTTCGCATTCGGTTTGCCTTCTAAAACTGGGTGTGACAGGTGCCCCCATCCAACCGTTGGCTCGGCCACGCGTCACGCGCAGATTGCGCTACCGACCGTTAGCGCAGTCGACCGTTGGCTCACCGGACAGTCCGGTGCACCACCGAACAATCCGGTGATTTTTAGCCGTACACTGTTGACTGGTTTCCTGAGAGCGACGACTTCACCGCAGACCCTATTTAGGCGAACGTTGGATCCACGAATATCCAAACTCCGCAGAGCCTCCTTCCTCGGTACATACCGCCCCACAATCCTCACAGCTCCGTCCTCCACTTCACGCACTGATGCGGCTGGGTCTCGGCCGCGTAGATCCAACACGAAGGCCAGACTTCGCACTTGCTGCTTGCCCAAGGAGAGCATCTGGCGAGGGCATACTTCGCCCAGCGCCCAGCCATGCGCCAAGGGCCACACTCCATAACCGATGAATTCCTCAACCAAATCGCGCCCGCTACTCATGCGGGCAGCACACCGAAGGGCCCCTTCGTCCCTATCACCCTCCTCCACCTCAAACGGCGGGAACGCCACATAGCAGTGGGAGCACATCACGGCCACCGGGAGCCCTGGGAGGTCTTCGACTTCGCCTCCCGACACATAAAACCAATAATCATACCAGTTGCCCCACTTGTTACGGGCGTAGGGAACTAGTTCCACAACTTCCACCGAAGTCTTCCCAGTCCTCGGCGTAAAGGTGCATGATCCAAACTGTGCAATCTTGCTTCCAATTCTCTTCTGCCAGTGCAGACAATAATTCTTGGCGAAGACCTCTATAGAGGGCTGACCGCCATACGAAGTCACTGCCCAGACATACTTTGCCAGGGCCACCACAGCATTAGGTGTCAATTGGTGGATCTGCACGTCAAACCTCTGCAAGACGTCTGCCACAAAATGATGTGCAGGTAGGCGAAGGCTGGCGGTAAAGAACGCCTCGAACACAACTATCTCACCCTCCAGCTCAGGAACCTCTTCCTCCCCTGGAACTCGTCCAACTCCATTCCCAAAATACCCCAACTGCTGCATGTATTGCACACAAACCGAGGAGATCCTCGAAACGCTGAACTCTACCGTGTGGCCTGGGTGTAGCTCCGTCGCCGCCAAGTCGCTCAAGGTATCCTCAGACGACGATTCGCCCAACGGCGTATTCGCAGCGGATGAAGAAGAAGACGACATTGCTACGTACTATCGGTGGCGGCGCGCGGTTTGCTTGACGCGGGCTAGATCTCCGATGAAGAGGAACAAGGAGGGCAGGCGAGCGGGCAAACGATTTCAAAATGTTAGGGTTTTGCGGCGCACAGAAAGGTAAGACAACCTGAGCCACACCGCCCCCCTTTTTATACACAGGGCGCGACGCTTCGGGAAGCCCGCAGTCCAACAGTACCACGTCCATCAACAGTCACATCAAAAACCCCCGCGGAACCACTTCGAGCGAGGGCAGCGTCTTCACCATCTAGCGACGTCTTCGGCACCATATGACTCAGTCGAACTGGTCCCTCGGAGGGCAAATGTTGGGGCAAAGGCGAAGACGCTACCCTTTGCTCCAGGCCTTCGTCTAGGGATGGCAACCGGGAATTCCCCGTCGGGTTTTGGCTCCCCATCCCCGTCCCCACGACGAAAAAACTTCCCAGCGGGATCCCCACGAATGCTTGCGGGGGACATTTCTTCCCCATCCCCGTTACCCGTGGGGATAAATCCCCATCGGGGATCTCCGTCCCTGCTTAAATTATAATTAGATCGTACTTCATTTGTTATTAATGTAAAACATTTTCACTTATACACATTGTTAGATGTAAAAATCATTATGTGTACATTAAAATGAACACATTTGTACAACTAGTGATCTCTTGACAAGATAATTATTTATTTTTATCATTAACTATTATATGAAAACATCGTCACATGTAAGTTTAACGGGTCCCCGCAGGGAACGGGGATGGGGAATGCTTCCCCATCCCCATCCCCGTTTACCCATCGGGGGAGAAATTTTCCCCGTATACATCCCCGTGGGGGAAGAAATTTCCCCATCCCCGTCCCCTAATAGAGAAATTCCCCACGGGGAATTAGGGATCGGGTCCCCATTGCCATCTCTACCTTCGTCACCTCGCCGCACCAACGGAGGCAAGATGACCGGCGCGGCCCACCCTTCGTCCTCCTCACTGCAAGCTCCAGGCCTTCGTCACCTCGCCGCACGAACGGAGGCAACAAGATGATCGGCGCGGCCCACCCTTCATCCTCCTCACTGCAAGGCGAAGGCCTACGACGAAGTCTCTCTATCCCACGTCCTCACCCAACCTGGAGGCCCACGCGGGATTCGGCCCACTGTAACAGGCCCCGCATGGAGAGGCGTGATAAGTGCCTGATTTGTGATAGCTTTTCTGTAATGACGGTCTGTAACCCTCCCTTATCGGAATATTCTAGGGATAGTCCAGGTGCCTGAGGGCATAAACATCCTTACAATGGGACGTTGGGCACTCGTGCACCTATAAATACCCCCGTACAGTGCCCTTGAGAGGCCAGATTAACAGAGCAATTGCCATCTCGAGTTAAATATTGCTTGCACTCTTACCACTCCCACATTGGATCAACTCGCCAAGGAGACCAAGTTCCAATAGGGATGCTGCCTCGACAGGAGAGGATCAGGAGGAGTAGTGGGCTAGGCCTTGCCCTATTTCTTAGTATCATCGTTATCGATTATCCGCTGCATTTTATTTAAGAAATTTTTATCTTTTATTAAAAACTCCGATCTATGTAATAACTCCAGTACTTTAATTTGTGGTTTCATGTTTATTGTATTCTCTCTAAGCCTCATCATCGTATGAGCTAATGGTATTCGATCCTTGGTATGTGGCTCTATCAAACAAGATCCGAAGAACTAAACGATTTATTCCAGTTTAAGTGTGATGCTACCTTTAAGAGCGTGACTTGGGCACTTAAGCTGGAATAATTTGGGTGGTTCTGCCACACGAAGCCTCCGCAAGGCTGACCACAAAGATAAGGGGCTTTTGCTAGCTTCAATTACAAACCAATGGGAGTTAATACTCCACACTCAAATGATTACAGGAGGTAGCACACACTTTCTTCTCATGGATTCTCACAAGGCACTATTGCTCAACGCACACGAGTAACTATTTTGCTTGATCTTCTCTTTTGTGGCACTTGTTAGACTTTGATATGTTTGGAAGTGTTGCTCTAGTGAATAGGAGTGAATGCCCAACTCTTGTGTAGAATATGGACTAATGAAATATCTGAATGGGCTAGTTGGGTGGCTTTTATAGCCGACAACCACCTATATAGCCGTTGTGGCACATCTGCCAAAATTGCACACTAGCGGACGGTCCATGGCAAGAACCTAGACAGTCCTCGACTCTCCAACGGTCGGATCTGACATTTCAACGGTTATATCTGACAATCCAACAACTAGATCAACAACTGTCTTCCCTAGGTGAAGACAAACAGATGGTCTACCCTTGGTCCTGGACGGTTCGTGCCAGCTCTAAAAATGTTTTTGCTCAACTTGTCACCTTTCGACTGAAACAACAAACAACAGTCGGACTGTCAACAATTTATAGTCGGACGGTCCGTATTAGGAATGTGCATTTGGCATAGTTCCTATCCTAAGTCATTGTGGTGTCGCGGACGGTCCGCCTAAAGGGACCGAACGATCCGAAGACAAGTGATATTTTCAAAAAGAGCTCTGTCCAGGACATTCCACACTAGAGCCTCAGATGGTTCGCACTTGGCGATTTCAGAACTTGAGTTTCTGACTTGTCGTTGATCTTTGAACTATGTTTTCCAAGTTGCTTTGCCTGAACTTGAGGGAGATCCTATGACTTAGACAAATATCTCTAGTGGCTTTCCAACTAGTCTAAGTTATGGATCTTGGACACTTCAATTCTCTAACTCATATTCCTTCTTTTGCTCAAACTAGCTCCAAAATAGTGAGATATTGATTTTGAGCTTTCCAACTTCTCTAGATGTATTGAATAGGTTCCTAGGGTATTTAGAACTTATCCAAAGCATAGAACTATCGGTAGTTCATCTATTCCATATTTTACCCCTATTTGGTTGGATCTGAGCTGATTGTGACTTAGAAACTTAAAATGTTGCACTTATGAACCTATGAATCAAAGACTAGGCAAACTAGTTTGTCCAGATGGTTGTGATGGTCATCAAGCACCAAAATCAATATAAGAAAGGGTTTAAGGCCATTTCCCTTTCAGTAACTCTCTCAATTATGCCAAGAACAAGATTAAGAAGAAGAAGAATTCCAAGCAAGTATTCAAGAGGTTAAGGCATCATGATGACTACTGCCCTTCGAATGGCAAGGCTTCCTATAGTTTCAACAAGTAGGAGTCTGCATATTTTCAGTACTTCCAAACACCTATCTAAACTACAAGAAGACTAGGAACTACAAGTGGCAATGCCTAGGTTTCCTAAATCACCTCCTTGAGAATGATAAAGATCAAGTATTCCAAGCTCGCTACAAAGAAGTTGCTCGGAGACATGGAGAAGAATACAAAGACTTGGATGATGATGAATTTGAGAAAGCCGTCAAACAGAATCAGAGAAATAAAATGAAGGTAATGGCGGCATACATTGGACGAGCCATGTATAATCATGTACAACATGGCAAGGACTTAATAATAGCTCCGCACCACTTTAAGTAAGTTCTCGACATGGTTTTGAACTACAAATTATGGCAATCGTGATCTTAACATGTGTTTTCGTCTATGTCTATATAGTGACCACTACATTTGTATCATGATCTTTCCAAAGCATGTTAAAGTCATGGTCTTCGACTCACTGAGAATAGAAAAGGCTGCGTATAATGACTTCTTGAAGATTTTAGAGAAGTATGATTATTATTGCACACTTGTACTTATTACAACTTAACAAATGTATTCTTAATCTCACAATGCTATTCTTATATGCAGTGCATACCGTTTTTATTGGAAAGATCTTGGCGGCGAACATCCAGAGGACAAGCCTAATTTGTCAATATCATTATTTCCATATGGTGACAAACAACCTCCGGGTACTGTCCTGTGCGGTTATTATGTATGCGAATGGTGTCGTGTCACCTTCCATTACATGGTCAATCGTGAAGATGTAAGTTCTCTATCATTGTCTATGTTGCAATTTTATGTTATATTGTTGCTCATCACATTACTCTTAGCACTGCTTGCTTTTTGCTTTCATTGCAGGTTCCTAAATCCAAGATCAATGCTGAATGGTTAGAAAGAGATATGGTTTCCGTCGGCGTGGCTAAGGTTGTAAAAGACTTGCTTTACTTTATGCGCCGTGAAGTTCTTCATCAACAAGGGCTATTCTACAATACAAATGGAAATTTGCAACACTTCCCAGAACTAAGTTTGTACACGATATCACACAGTGTTTAGATCTTTAGTTTGGAACTTGAGATGTTCAGTTGTCTATGGAACTTGAGATGTTGAGTTGTATATGGAACTTGATATGTGTATGAATCTGTGTATGGAACTTGATATGTGTATGAATCTGTGTATGGAACTTGTTATGCAACATATCTGTGTATGAATCTGTGTATGAATCTGTTATTAATTCTGTATATGAATCTGGAATCTGTATATTGAAATACAGTCGGACCTATATTTAAAACCGCCTGTGATGTGTCTAACACAAGCGGCTAGGGTTAGAAACCGCCTGTGATGTGTGGCTAACACAAGCGGGTAGGATTAGAAACCGCCTGTGATGTGTGTCTATCACAGGCGGTTCCTTTAGATAAAATCGTCTGTGATGTGTGTCTATCACAAGCGGTTTTTGATTGACCGCCTGTGATGTTGTTTTACATCACAGGCGGTGCACCACAAGCGGTTCCTGAAACCGCCTGTGTAGAGGCTAACTGGACCGCCTGTATAGTAGTGTATAGAGCCTTTATACTCAGGGCGTTCTAATCATTCTTGGTGGATTGACTCTAGAGTAAGGTTTCTATACAAGCCAAGGGCTTTCAAAGGGACAAAGAACAATTAGAGTGGCCAATAGAGTAGAAGCACCAGTTAAAGACGATGGAGATGCACCTCTTACTTTAGATGATGACTTTGTATTTCTATTAAAAGATGTTCTATTTGTACCCTCGTTTAGGAGGAACTTAATTTCAGTACGAGACTAGATGATTGGAACATTCATTGTCACTTCAATGATCATAATGCATTATATATGTTAAAGCTACTAATGTGAGTCTCACCGTCCGATGAGACATGGTTTATTTAAGGCCTATTTGGATAAGCTCCGGAGCGCTCCGGCTCTTTGCCGACCGGCACCCGACAACCCATGTGTGCTGGTTTTTAGTTATTCGGCTCCGTCTATTCGTAATTCATGCTCTCACGGCGAAGGGCTCTCTCCTAGGAGCCGTGGGAAGGTGGCTCCATGGTCAGAGTCGGAACAGCACGAAAAGGCAGAGCCGGAGCATTTGAGAGCCTTCCCAAAGAGGCCTTTACTCTCCCAATATAATATTGTGAATGTGACAAAAACATCAGAAATATATTAGATAGACGTGATAAAAACTTGCTGCGAGACAAAGAAGTATATGATCTGTCGATACCGCACACAGAAAAACTAACATTATAATATGATATGTGGATGCCACACAACGTACAATATAATATTAGCAACTTACAGGGCCAGTAATCTTAATTTTCTCAAGCATGGATGTTCTTTAAGATGAGAGGCATCCCACATTTGGGAGTGAGGGAGACGACATACTTTGGCTTGTGAACGTAGGTGGGGGAGAGCGAGAAGGAGAAGTTCCTGAGGATGACCGCCATGACGATCTGTGCTTCTATGATGCCGAAGCTCTTGCCGGTGCAGGCTCTCGGGCCGAGCGAGAAAGACAGCAGCGCGTGTGGATCCGTGGCGGCCCTGGCGACGCCATTGCTAAACCTCAAGGGGTTGAACTCGTCGGCGTCGGAGCCCCACACCTCCCTGTCGCGTTGCAGCAGGCCGATGGGGATCGATACCACGGTCCCCTCGGGCACCTGCAGCATGCCCCTGAGCACGACGTCCGAGGCAGTCCTCCGTTGTATGTACACGATCGGCGGGTAGAGCCTCAGTGTCTCCAGCAGAACCATGTGAAGCTGCAAGCACGCACGCACGCAGGTGTCATGCATCTTGTACACGCATGGTTTTATTCGTCAATGGAAAAGAGTTGCGTACGTACCAGCTTCAGTCTGGATAGGGTGTCGGTGGTGGGGACGTCGCCGCGGAATTCGCGGAGGACCTCCTCCCTGACCTTGTCCTGCCACTGCGGGTGCGTGCTGAGCAGGAACATGGTCCACACGAGGAGGGTGGCGGTGGTCTCCTGCCCGGCGCCGAAGAAGGTCTTGCACTCGTCGATCACCTCTCCGGTGGTCAGCGTCGGCGTCGTCCCTTCGTCGTCGCTCCCAGCTTGGCGCCGCCCCGGCTCCGGCGACCACGCCTCCAGCAGGAGGCCGAGCAGGTCGTCGCCGTAGCCACCGCCGCAATTGGCGGCCACCCGCGCTGCCATCATCGCCGTGATCTTGGCCTTCAACAGCTTGTCCAGACGTCGCACCGTTAGGTTGCGCCGCGTCGGCAGATACCTTGTATGTATACAGAAAAAAAAAGTGTGAAACCTCTCGAAACCGATAAACTTGCTTGTGGTGCGTCGTCAATGGCATGGTGAGCTTCACGGGCACGCTGATGATGACGACCAGAGGATGGATTTGGAGTAACCGTCGGTCTCCGGGTGCTGGATGGCTGATTTGTGGCTTGAGTCCCCTTTTTATTGTTAGTCCTGTTTAGACTGCTTATGGTTTTTGCGCTGTATCGCAGTCTGATGCTGTTTTTTGGCTCCTTTTGGATAATATCTTTTCTGCTTGATGTCGTGAATTTAGACAATGCCTGGTAGATGTCCTTGACCTGAATCAGGTCGGTTATGTTTCGCTCCCTGTGTGTGGGTGATTGGTTGCTGTGGCAGCTGGTCCGTACATTGTATTTCTGTTATGCAAGTAATAGAAATGGAGTTTCTCCGGTAAAAAAAAATTAATTACCAGAGTATGGGAGCATCCACCATGGCCGCGGCGCCCATCTTCTGCATCTCGTGCATCAGGACGAGGACCTCGCCGGCTTCCTGGAGGCTGGTGCCGAAAGCGGCGCGGCCGATGATTTCGGCAGTCAGGTCGCAGATGGCGCGGTCCACTTGTATTTCCGCTGCTTGACGGGCACCACTGTGCAGCATTAGCTGCTCGCACCATCGCTGCGCCATCTGTTCCGTAGCTTCCGCCGTCACTGCCGACATGCTCTGAACTCGAGACCGACAGCAGGAACAATGTCATCATCAGTTGCTAAAATCTGCCTAAATATATGTGCAAAACTTGTGATGATGATGATTGATGACGACGACCTTGATCCTCTCGTGGTTGAAGGCTGGAAGGACAACTTTCCTGTGCCGTTTCCAGTCGTCGCCGTTTGCTAAGATGAGCCCGTTGCCCAACAGGACTTTGAAAACGGGGATCATGAAGTCCTTGGCAAACAGGCCCGTCCTGTCTGTGAGCACTTCCTTAATCAACTCTAAATCAACGGAGAAGATTGCAGGTGTTGGCCCGATCCAGTACAGGAATGTCCTCCCTGAATATAATGACCAAATTAATTCATGCATGTAGCGGGTACGACATGTGATTATTAACAATGTGTTAGGGTTTTACCATACTCGACGACCCATCGGTGGAACGGTGGCAGCAAGATGGGCATGATGTCATGTGAAGCGACGTCCAGCTGCGGAACCCTTCTCCGGCTGGCACGCGCCAGCCGCTTCACCTCCGACAAGGACCCGGCCAGGAAACAGTAGGGCGGCCCCCGGATGCCCTGCCTCGCGAACGACCGCGCCACGGCCCGCGGTTGCCACACCAGGCGCCACAGCGCGAGCAGCAGCGCCGGCAGTAGTGCGGCCAGAAGCAGCAGGGCCGGCGGCGGCGGCGTCGCCCACGGCCACGGCCACTGGTCGGCCCCCATATATGACACAACCACAAGGCGGCGGCTATTCGTTCATTGGTCAGCTCGATCTCGATCCCGAACGTATGCATGCATAGTCGTCCTCTACAAGCTGCCAGTTGTTGTACGTTGTTGTCCTCATGAGAATTGCAGGGACGCCCACACGTCCGACGTGACCGAGATGGCTTCTCTTGCAGAAACTCCGTCTACTACTGTTGGTTGTTGCTTGTGTGTGTGGAACGCTCCAGTGCTGTACCCGCGCGCATATATATCGTGTGATGTGCACATATACCATAGGTCTCAAGGATGCATAACAAGTTTGAGGCTCGCTACATTCATTTTTGTAATTTGTTTATTAGTACTAGGTGAGTGTTATTACTGTTATCGCGTTGAAAACAAAAAATCTTGTGGATAGGTGCCAAATTGTCAAAATAATATTACCTCATTCTTGATTATTTGTCATCCGCTAGTTCATTTTAACTAAAATGCGGCAAATAAAAAAGAACGGAGGGAGTACTGTAGAAGAGCCTACATTAGAGCATCTCCAACAAAGTGTCCTATAAAAATGCCCTATAATTTAAAAATGAGTATATTTTATATTATTTGAGGCACCAACAAAATATTCTGCTCCAACAGTGAAGCCATAATTTTAGACTAGGTGAGTGCCCGTGCGTTGCAACGGAAACGTATAATACCACGGTAAATTATGTACAAATGTGTGTTATATTGTTATTTTAATCTAACTATTTCACTAGCACATTGCAACCATTAGTTCTATATATGATAGTAGAGTGTCGTGCATTGCGATAGAATATAAATCATTCAATGAAATATTAATTCACAACGATTACATGAAAATGAACAATATATATATTGTCATCAACCTCGCTAAAATCTTTACCAACAACCAATACTGAACCGATTTTGATGGAGGTTTGTGTCATATTTATCACACTTTTGATTGTTAATACATGAATGGTGTTACCGCACTTTTTGCAAATGTTGGAACCATGCATATCTTGTAGTATTCGTTCTCCCTCCAGTTCATGCCCCACGAGTTCTTGATGATCCAGTAAGGCTTGTCCTTGAGGCGGATGGGGGCAAAACCAGCTGCACCATAGCCAACAAGGAGAACAACATGGTCTAGGTGTCTTCCACATATGTATGGACATGGCATGCCTTTGATGTATGTCTGCATGTAGGCAACATTGATGCCAACTGCATGAAACAGAGAACGCGCATCAACAGTTTCATTGTTTGATATTGACTATTCTATGCATTTCAATAGATTCTTTATCTTTTAATTACTTGCCAGTGGCCCATGTTTGATAAGGTTAGCAACATTTTGACCCTCATCCACAGACACAACACCGAAGTTCTGAATTGAAGCAATAATCTTGGACTTGTCAAACTTGCATTTACCATCGCTCCTAGTGTAACAGTAATCCTTCTCTCTTTCAAGGCCACCAGCCTTGGAGATGACTGAAGGACGTCGTCATCAGCACACCATTGCATCCCGAATCACATAAATCAGGTTCCGATGAGTCACACTGCAAGATTTGCAACAAGATTGGGGGATAGTGAGTTTGGATTAATGTGAGGTAAATTAGGTACCATTATCTTCAAGCCAGCAACTATGCAAATCCTACTGCCCAAAACATACAAATATATGATTGACATCTCATGGCTTTAGCTTCATGCATGTTCATTACTCAATAATAAAGCACTGCAAAATAGCAGCATGGCCAACGACGGTAATCTAGGATAGAAAGGCAATTGTCTAAAAAGCTCCAACAGTAAATACACTTTATAGTCGATAGATTCACAAGTCATAGTATGTGATTGATATCACTCTTGGACACAACAAAATACTTTGCCATGGCAGTTCAAACACCAAAATGAGTCTTAGTAGCCAACAGTACATGCGGATAAGGCAAAAGGTTAAAAGGATTACTCCACACATATTAAATCAAATGATAAAGTGGGCCTAATAAGCCTCCACCTGTTCAAGAAGTAGAAATACAAGTACAAGAAAGACCGTTCTAACTTTGAAGAAGGAAAAAAAATCAGACAACTATATCAACTGAACAAAGACATCAGGCGTCACCTGGATGCTAGAACATCATTCATGGCTTCCAGCTCCTCCGGTTGGATGGTGATGTCCACCTTGTCTTACTTTTGATTCTTAAGCAGATCCACCAGTCACCAAATTTCTTTAGCATGGGATAAAAAAGATCAATTGTATCAAATATCAGGGTGGCCAGTAACTATAGTCACCCAAAAGAGCAGTAATCATGTAATCCTCACTGGTGACAAAATTTGTTATAGTTAATGGTGGGAGTAGTTCTCTTGCACTCATATGATATCTTGCTATCCGAAGCCTCCATCGCAAATAACCAAGTCTGCTTTGCATCCATCGAAATGCCTAATAACATGACACCAAATCCATACTAATTAGTCATAGCCAGCTAACTGCAGCAACAAAAACCTATACTTCTTTTGCGTCCGTCTCACCACATCCGTTGTCCAAGCATTAGTGATGTCGCCCTACACTTGCATAACACCTATCAGGGCCATTGGTTGCAAGTCAATCGCGATGATGAGAGGAAGGTCACCTTCCCTAGTAGCATAACACAACCGAACCAAGAAGAGCGAGACGAGGCCATTAGGTACCCACAACAAAACTATTTTTGAACATGGAAAAAGTGTCAGTTATCGCAATATTGGATCGCCTTCAAAATACTAAAATAACTAAAAATTCAGTCTCCGACAGACCATCTAATCAGTTTGGCCTTGGGTTACAAAGTGAGACCAGACATGCCGAATATCAAACTCAGAAGAGGCTAAAATACATTTTCTGGCTATTTTTATAACATAAAAAGGAAGGTCTATTTTATAGTAGTTAGGTCTGAATTTTAAAAAGAAAACATGGGTAGTGGAATATATTTAAATCACTGGCGAGCTGCTAGCTATAACATTCCATCTGAAATAGCACAATGGTTAAAGGATGCACTATATGTGAGCGAGGGCATCTAAAGTGCATAGGATAGGAATGATGCAAAATCAACAGGAATACCTGATTGATCTTGCTTGGTTTATAGAGAACGCCGTGTCACACTGATCGTTCGGAGGATATGGAAGAGGGACAGAGGCTAGACCCTGGGAGGAGTAATGGAGAATAACAACATACATTCCTGAAGTGACTAAGATTACAAGATCTCTTCTATCTAGTGAAGTGACTAAGATTACAGGATTTCTTCTGTCTAGTTAGATCACAAGGTTCTGTTCTTTTATGATGGTGCATAATCAAAACAGAATATGGAAAATGCACGAAAACAATTAAAGAGTTTCACTCAAACCTAGGCAGCAGATTCACCAACAACATTCATAACCTCTTTTCTATGTTATTTTTGCTATTCACCAACAACATTCAGCAAACAATAGGCAACAGATTTGGAGAACTTCTCCCTGGACGAGCAAGTAGAACTATATGAGTTTAATTTTGTCTAGTTTGCAGTACAAAAAAAGAATATTGTCTACTTCATAACAGTTTTGTTGTCTAAGATATAAATCTGAATCAAATGAAATTAAGAGGCCAATTAATAATCATACGACCCAATAAAGTTATGTTTCTAGAAATTAGTTCATTTTCCATTTCAAAACTGTGTGTATTGCAAGGGAATATATAGTTCATTTTTAACATAAATTAGTGGAAGTTTCAACCCTTGTCATTGTCTATGTGAGGTGGCAAATGGTAATAATTGTCTAAAATAAGGGAAAAGAGAAGTCCAATCAATTTGAGTCTGAGCAAAAAATCATATACGATCTGATTTTTTCACAAGGTAGCAATAGAAAGCCGTAGAAGCATTAGAAACTTGTAACATGCAATTGCATAGAAGCAGTAGATGGTTATTTGATATACCAAATAGGCATATGGAAGAAACTATGGTGCTTTGAAACTGTGTCGCAAGCCACAACAATTTCATCTATTAGCTATATGGAAGAAGTGTTGAATTCCTATATCACCATGTCCAGAGAAATTACAAATTAATAATTGCTACATGGTCAAGAACATGACATGAAAGAACAGAGTACATGCAAACTGAACTGGTTATTAGGATCCAGAATTGCATCTGAAGAAACTATGGTGCTGTGACAGTTGCTAATACTAACCAGGCCTCTTTGGACACCGTCAGGCCTAATGGCGATGAAGGTATGCTCCATCTGGAATCACAGCAGAGGACTGTTGTGAGCTTGAGAAAAAGGGAGAAAATTTCTTTGCATGGGAGCCCACTCTCAATCAGTTTGAGTTGGACTACCCTGGCTAACATATAGGCAGCGTGGTGATTGCTCTAGTATTCTTGGGCCACACCAGAAAGCATGAAAAAAATAAAAGGAAGAGGGATCTAGGGTATTGTACCTCTGCAGCATGAGCCTCTTGGTCCTGGTGTAGATGGGAGGTGGCCGTCGACTGCGGTGGATCGAGGGCAGGGGCGGCGATCCAGGGCAGAGGGGTACCCAATCCACATTTGCCTTCCTTTCCTTTACAGCTAGAAGCATTTCTTCTTCTTTAACATGTCGAAAACAAAAGCCTATATATGAAAATAAAAATGTATACATTAATGCATCAAATGTTACTATGAATGCAAGTACTAAATTTTTTAAAACAGAAAAAGAACTTGACAATCAATATTACATAATATTTCTCGATGCGACAAACTGACCTTGTAGATAGCGAGTGATATGGTAGCTAACCAAGCCTTTAGCATAAAAAGAGAAAACCAGAACAAAATCATGTGTTCTAGTTAATGTAAAAATGAAAGCAAACTAATACAAGATGGAAGGACACATTGACAAGATAAGAAAAGGCACTAACAGCAAGGTTCCAAATGTTACTATGAATGCAAGTACTAAATTTTTTGAAACAGAAAAAAGAACTCGACAATAAATATTACATAATATTTCTCGATGCGGCAAACTAACATTAAGCTTGACCATCAACCCAGAAAAAGCAACAGCTGATCTAACAGCTAGGAAGAAGTATTCAGTTTGATGAAGGTATTAGCGACGCCTACAATAGATCTACAAGATATTCACCTAAAACCAATGGATTAGTAGGCTGTTGCTTTTTCTGGGTTGATGGTCACGCTTAACAAAATAGAATGTTAGTCAATGATTAGTGGGTTGTACATACCTTAAAAGCCAAGCTCTCTTACTCACCATTGACTGCAGCAGTTCTCAAGATCACTTTACTGACTCCCATGTCCAGCCTAACATCCACAAAGTAAGATGATCACTGTGAGATTCAAAACTTCAGTGGATAAGAAGCTTTGTCATTACCGTGAGATTCAAATACCTGTGTGTTGCAACAGCACATAAATAATTGCATAAGATGATCTACAAAAACGAACAACACAATGTTATAATTGACATCAATATCAGCTCAGTATCTCGCAAATTACTAAATCACTATCATTATCATTACATTTGCCTTCCTTTCCTTTACAGCTAGAAGCATTTCTTCTTTAACATGTCGAGATGATCAAAAGCCTATATATGAAAATAAAAATGTATACATTAATGCATCAAATGTTACTATGAATGCAAGTACTAAATTTTTTGAAACAGAAAAAAGAGCTCGACAATCAAGATTATGAATACAAGTACTAAATTACGAAGTTTATATTTCAGGTAGCAGTTCACCGTACAGAAGATTTTGAATTGTGAAACAATCACAATGGCATTCAGGTGTTTAGGCGGATGAGAGACCTGTAATTTACCAATGGAGGTCACTCTGGGTATCAGGTTACCACGCAGGAGCTGTTGCAATGTGAATCAAGCACAATGTTGATGAGGTCGATTAGCGAGTTGCAAAAACACAATTAGAATTAGTATGTATCTGCAACATTTAATCTGTGAAGGTATATACATTAGGAAGGATGCCTGGTGTAGTAATGAGGTTTGAATAAGCAAGCCATGGAAATGTGTTAGCTAAAAGTTATCTTTTGGGGTATTCGATCAAGCAAGTTTCGCGTAGGGCCCATATGAGTCAACCTTGCTTTACAATTTAAATAGATGTGCTGCAGACCTGCAGTAAGCTATGCAAATTTGTTAGCCAAAAAAATATTGGGATATTCGAGCAAGCATCATGTGTGCATGGTTCCACATGAGCCTACCCTGCTTTACAATCTAATCAAGTTTTGTGAATGGATGTATAGTATAGAGATGTGTTATTAAAATTAAATAGAGCATCAAGCATGTTACATTTATTTTCTTTCTTCTCTACCAATAATCAAGTATGTACCAACATCAATTTAAGCCTCACTTTAAATACATCAGCAACTATACTGGCTACAAAAGAACAGAGCTGCTTTTGTTTGGACAGCTAGAGGTAGCAGAAATGGATTGCAAGACAATAATTTTAAGTAATTCGATGTATACATGTGAAGATGCATATTTCCAATGTGTTGAGCTAAAAAGATCTCCAAGGCCATAAAACAAATAAGTAAAGGAAGCAACATATCAAAATGGAAGGTAAAAATGCAGTCAACCTATCATGTGCAACCCAAAAATGCCACCATATGTATCCATATGCAGATAAGCACTACTTTGCATCATACCAATTACAATCTGAGTTACCTCTGAGATCAACACAAAGCCCCTGCGAGCCATACTCAACTCAACTGATATTGCTTGTACAAGAACACCGTTGCGCTTAAAAGCTAGAGGCCAAGGGTAGCTAATTTTGGGGAATGTAGCAGTGGTACTGAGCATGCTATTAGTCCTAGAAACCGCTACTCGTGTGGCAAAATATCCTTGCGAGGCTGAAATGCAAGGGCATGCAGCCACCATCTGCACCAACTTCAATCAATAAGCTTGACGTCTATGTGATCTCCAACATTAAAATCTTACAGCAAATGCGGTGGATTGGGTTACTTAAACAAGATGGGAGGGAGGTAAGCAAATGAAACAAATTCATGACATTTTGTCACATCCTCAGCCTTGGCCAATGTCAAGAACCCTAACCGGCCTTAGGCACTAGAGGTGAGGCCGCAGGTGAAGACACGGTGTAACCCAAACCTTGCAGAACCTGTTTTTCCTCTCTTTTGCCCTCATTTGTCCACTATCTGGAACATTGCGACGTGGGCTATTCATCTCCAAATTCTTCCAAGTCAGGCATCGTTGCGGCATTGTAGAGGTGAGGGGATGGGGATTCCTAGCGAAGGGACACTGGAGGGGTGGGGATGATGTAGGCGTACCTTCCTTGTAATACTCAAATTTGTATACAAAGGATATAGTAGATCTCCTTATTTTATGTGCCACATTGCATCATAAAAAGAGCATCCAAGTAATTAAGAGTGATTAAATTACAAAATAAATGATACCAAAATAAAATAAAATGTATCATGTTGGAGTTTTATTGTTTGTGCATTTAATAAAATGATAATGTTGATGATAATAATAAATCTAAAAGTTGAATTGAATCCCTAAATTAAAATTTAGGGTTTTTGAAGGTAAGAAGAGAAATGATATGAAAATATAAATAATATAAATATATTTCTAAAATTTGTATTTTACATTCCATAATATGATTTGATAACAAATTTGCACAAGGTTTGAAACTGAATTCAAATTCAAATTTAAACCTAGAAGAGAAGAAGAAAGAAAACAGAAAAATAAAAAGAAAAAGAATAAAAAGCTTACCTGGGCCGGACTGCACCAATTTGGCCCACTTCCGCTTCCACAGCGCGTAGCCCACACTTACACCGCAGGCGCTCACTTACGCCTGGGCCCCACTTTCCAGCCCCCTTAGCCACCGCACGCTCGCGCTTTCCTCTGTCACTGCCATGTGGGACCGGGCAGTCAGCCCCTCGCATCGCGCGCTGCGTGTTCTCTCTGCGCCCCTTTTCGCTCCGTGTGTATGACATGTAGGCCCCGCTTACCAGCTGCTTCCCGCTCCGCGCGATCGTCGCCATGGCCGAACGGCCCCTGCTCAACAACCCGCGCGATTTCCCCGGTCGTCATGCGCTCGGTACCGAACCAACCGGCCTATATGACCGTGGAGTAAGCCGCCATCCCTGGTCTACCTTACAACCCGCAAGAAGCTCCAGCCCCGTCGAGAGTTAGTCGTCGCCGTGAGGTGCCCGCCGCCGTGGTTTCGCGATTGCGACGCTCGCACGGTCGGAGTTGTGGTCCTGAGTGCTTCTACGCGACCTCCGGTGTGTTCCCTCGACCTCTGTGGGCGCAATTGAAGCTCTGCGCGCCGGTGATTGCCCGCTGTCGTCCGCTCGCCGCCGTGGGGACGAACTGCACCGCGTGCCGTGAGTTTCGTGCCGCACCAGACGGTAATACTTCCCCCCTGCGTCTCGCTTTTCATCTGGCATCATGTAGAAGGGCATTAATTGGATTTTGGAGTATTGGGGGGCGGGTTTCAGTGTGCTCCGGCGATGGTCCGTCGCGTGCCGGGGCGGCGCCGCCGGTCAGCTGTGCGGGGATTGGGGGGGTTACACGTGTGCCGTCGGTTGAGGAATGGACGGTCTCGATTAGAACACGGATACCGGTTCGGCTTGGGTTCATCCTCGCCGTCCGCTGCGAATCAAACGGGTGGAAACAAATCTGGAGTAATAAAATCCTACCCGTCGTTTTACATCGAACGGTTCCCTGCGCATACCGCTTCACGACCGCGCGGATCAAATCCTCACCGTCCGCGTGTGATCGGACGGCCAGTAATCGCCGGTACCCTTTCGCCTGAACCAGTTTTCAAATGAGCCCCTACGCTTAGTAAAAATAGAACCCGCAGTCCAGCGCCTGGCGCTCTGTGCCTTGGGATTCTTTCCCAGGGACCCCTGACCTTTTGTTTATTATGCGCCCAGTCCTGAGCTCATGAAAATCAAATAAATAAATTCAGAAATGGATTTTTAATATAAAAACAATTCCTAGAACCTATTTAATCCATAGAAAACCCATTTTTGGTCCAAATTGAACCATTCCAATTTCTAAAATCTTGTAATAATATTCTCTATCATTTATTGTCTCTGTTTTGACATGAAAACAGTAAGAGAATTAATTTATCATTTAATCCTAATTCAAGCACATTATATCTTAGGAAATTCATAACTTGAATTCTATAACTCCAAATTTAGTGATTCTAGTTCCTATGATCTCATTTTAATGTGTAGATTTTTATTGTATATTTTATTTACATGTTTGGTGCAATGTTAATTTTTCCTATACTATGTATGTATTGTGTTGATGCGAGTAGACGAGCAAGCCACTGTGGAAACTGAGGTTCAACAAGTAGAAGTAGCTGAGCAGGAGCTCATTGAAGGCAAGTTGTGCCCTTGATCACTTACTTTTCCCAGCCATGTTCTTATTAATTTTAATGATCTGCATAGGTTAATTTTGATGGGAGCCTTTACGTTACCCCAGTTTTGATTACCTCTATACCTTGTTCACCCCTGAAATATTTTTGGGTAGTACTTGCTATTGCTTTATGTGGATTGGGTATGGAGATACACTATTCATGATTATTCTGTTATTATCTTGTTATTATCACTGTTCATGTTAAGATCATTAAATTAATGGGAACATGGAGCGACCACCCGGGAAAACAGTGCTACCACAAGGGTTTAATGGGACGCCCTTGGCTGATTAACTAGGAAAGCTAGTGGAGGGCTACCTTACCCGAAAGGGGCAAGGGCAGTAGGGGAGTGGTCAGTGTAGGGAGGTCCTTGTTTGATTTTGCTGCGATGGCGGTCATGCAAGAACCCTGCACTGGAGCTTCCTATAAACTATAGCGGGTAGTCTGAAGCTAGTGGAACTTTGTAAAGGCCTCGTAGTGTTACCCTGCCTCGCTTCCTTGGTAGAGGTATATGGGATTCATGACCCCTTGGCAGATGGGTAGCACGGCTTCTGGGTAAAGATGCGCAACCTCTGCAGAGTGTAAAACTAGTATACTAGCCGTGCTCACGGTCATGAGCGGCTCGGACCCTCACATGATTAATTTATGGAACTTAAATTTAATTTGACATTTGCATCGCATTTGGGATTATTTTACTATTACTGTTCTTTATTATTATTAAGGTTTGGTATTTACTTACACTTAGTAATTGCTAATAAAATTTTGACCAACTTCTAAAAGCAATGCTCAGCTTCAGCCTTTATTTCATTGATCAGCCTTACACTACATGAACTCCCACCTTTGGTGAGTTCATGCCACATTATTCCCCACGACTTGTTGAGCTATGAACGTAAGTGAGCTCACTCTTGCTGTCTCACACCCCCCCCCACAGGAGAAGAACAGGTGGTCGAAGAGGAGCCGCCTAGCACTGAGGAGTTCGATCTGATCTAGGTGGCGTTTCTCAGTCGACATTGGCGCCGACGATCCTTAGTTCGTTTTACATTTATTCCTTTATTTTGTAATAAGTCTTCCGCTATGTAATAATTACTCTGATGTTTTGTGACATTTATCTCTATACACTCTGTTATTATATATGTTGTCTTCTTGGCGCATGTATGAGATGCACCCGGCTTTGTCCTTTAAAACCGGGTGTTACAGAAGTGGTATCAGAGGAAATGTTGACTGTAGGACGAAACCTAGATAGAAATGGACAAAACCCTTACCTACTTACCTTACTCTGATTCTCTCTATACTTATCTTGATCCAGTCTCACCTTCTACTGTTCTACTCTGATCATTCTTATCTTTTCTACTCTTAGACAAGATGGATTTCACACCTTGGAATCCCTACCCCTATGACATTTTTAAGAGATAGGAAGCCTAAGACAAAAATTAAAAAAAATATTTTCTCTATTAAAAATATTGATTGATTGTTCTGATGATCAGTGCTTGATTTGCTTCTTTGATTGATTGAAACATTATAGTTGGGCATCTTAGCATGTACCACCATAAGGTAATGTATTAGCTTTAGTGGATAACACACTAATCTACTTAGCTAATAATTCCCCCGCAGTAACATTTCTCGTAATTACTCGCCTTGTCTACAATTCTTCCTTCTTACCCTGTGTTTCTAAACCAGATGGGCTACCCCTATAGTGTTAGAAGAGAGCACTATAGACGTGATCCTTGGTATGTCACGGTTAAGAAAGGTAAAGACAGTTTATACACTGTGCTAAAGGAACCGTAGAACTCACCAGTTCCAAAGGACAAAGATTTGAAGTTGAAGTTACAGTAACTACCACCATCAGACTAGCGGCATTCCTAGTAGATGAGAAGTTTGTGGGTGACAACCTCCGTGTGGTTAAGGATTTTCCGGATGTCTTTCCAGAGGAGTTACCAGGGATGCCACCCGATATATAAGTTGAGTTGGTCATTGATCTCTCGCCTGGGACCGCTCCTATTTCCAAACGGTCATACAGGATGTCCGTAGAAGAACTAAAGGAACTTAAGAAGCAATTAATGGAATTACAAGAGGCTGGATATATTCGTCCGAATTCTTCACCTTGTGGAGCGCTACTTCTATTTGTACGGAAGAAAGATGGATCACAAAGGATGTGTGTGGATTATAGATCTCTTAATGATGTTACAGTGAAGAACAAGTATCCGTTGCCCCGTATTGAGGATTTGTTTGATCAAATGAGAGGAGCCAGGGTATTCTCGAAGATTGATCTCCGATCGGGATACCATCAGATGAGGATTAGACCCTCGGATATTCCTAAGACAGCATTCTCGACTCGATATGGATTATATGAGTTTACTGTTATGTCATTTGGATTAACCAATGCACCGGCTTATTTCATGAATTTGATGAACAAAGTATTTATGGAGTATTTGGACAGATTCGTCGTGGTGTTTATCGACGATATTCTGATCTATTCTAAGAATGAAAGTGATCATGAACAACATCTAAGGTTGGTGCTACAGAAGTTACGAGATAATCAACTCTACGCTAAGTTCAGCAAGTGCGAGTTTTGGATTGACAAGGTGCCATTCCTTGGTCATATTATCTCTAATGGAGGAATAGCAGTGGATCCTGCTAAAGTGAAGGAGATAATGGAGTGGAGAGTGCCCACTACAGTTACTGAGATTCGGAGTTTCTTGGGGCTTGCAGGATATTATCGGAGATTTATTGAAGGGTTCTCTAAGATTGCTAAGCCTATGACATCGCTTTTGGAAAAAGGAAGAGAATTCAAGTGGGATGAGAAGTGCCAAGAAAGCTTTGATCAATTGAAGGAGAGACTAATGTCGCCACCAGTATTGATTATGCCAGACCTACAGAAGGGATTTGACATTTATTGTGATGCATGTGGCCAAGGACTTGGATGTGTGCTTATGCAAGATGGTCATGTGATTGCCTATGCATCTCGTCAGTTGCGGAAGCATGAATTGAACTACCCCACTCATGACTTGGAATTAGCAGCGGTTGTGCATGCACTTAAGATTTGGAGACACTACATTATGGGAACTAAGTGCCAAGTATATACGGATCATAAGAGTTTGAAGTACATATTCACTCAGAAGGATCTCAACCTTAGGCAACGCCGTTGGTTTGAGCTCATTAAGGATTATGATTTGGAGATTCACTATCACCCAGGCAAGGCAAATTTGGTTGCAGATGCCTTGAGTCGGAAGGAGCATGTTCACTCCGCTTTCATTGTCCAGCTACCTGATGAATTAGCAAAAGATTTTGAGAGACTCAACCTGGGGATTGTTACACATACGGAAGGAGTTACTATTGAATTGGAACCTACCTTGGAGCAAGAAATTCGTAAAGGTCAGGTTGGAGATGCTAAAATTCAAGAGATTAAGGATCTGATTACGGAAGGTCGAGTTCCGGAATTCATGGAGGATGAGCAAGGCACGATATGGTTCAAGAATCGGATCTGTGTTCCCGAAATTGATAGTCTTCGGGAAACTATATTGAAGGAAGCACATGACTCAGATTATTCTATCCACCCTGGGAGCACTAAGATGTATCAGGATTTGAAGCAAAAGTATTGGTGGTATGGATTGAAGAGAGATGTGGCTGCACATGTGGCTATGTGCGATGTGTGTCAAAGAGTTAAGGCTGAACACCAGAGGCCAGCCGGACTACTGCATCCACTAAAGATACCTGAGTGGAAATGGGAAGAGATTGGCATGGACTTCATTGTTGGATTACCCCGCACGTCTGCTGGATATGATTCTATATGGGTGATTATGGACAGGCTAACTAAAGTAGCCCACTTTATTCCAGTGAAGACCACGTATTCAGGAGCCAAGTTGGCAGAGTTGTACATGGCACGGATTGTATGCCTGCATGGTGTGCCAAAGAAGATTGTGTCAAACCGGGGATCACAGTTTACCTCTCGGTATTGGAAGAAGTTACACGAATCCTTGGATACAAGATTGAATTTTAGTTCGGCTTACCATCCACAGACCGATGGGCAGACTGAGAGGACTAACCATGTGCTTGAGGATATGTTAAGAGCTTGTGCCCTTAAGCATGGTGGTAGTTGGGATAAGAGTCTACCGTATGCGGAGTTCTCTTATAATAATAGCTATCAGGCCAGTTTGAAGATGTCACCGTTTGAGGCTTTGTATGGTAGAAAGTGCAGGACTCCACTGTACTGGGACCAAACTGGTTAAAGGCAGTTGTTCGGGCCTGAGATTATACAGGAAGCAGAGGAACAAGTTCAGCAAATAAGGGAGAATTTGAGAACTGCACAATCTAGACAGAAAAGTTATGCTGACACCCGGAGAAGACTACTTGAGTTTAAGGAGGGTGATTATGTCTACTTGAAAGTGTCACCACTCCGGGGTATGAGAAGGTTTAAAGTCAAAGGAAAGTTGTCCCCTCGCTTTATTGGACCCTTCTTAATCTTAAAGCGAGTGGGTGAGGTTGCATATCAATTGGAGTTACCGGATCATCTTGCGGATGTTCATGATGTATTTCATGTATCTCAGCTGAAGAAATGTCTCAGGGTGCCTGAAGAACAATTACCAATGGAAGACCTTAGTATTCAAGAAGATTTGACTTATGCTGAGTACCCCATCAAGATTTTGGATACTTTGACTCGAGTTATGAGGAATAAGGTTATAAAGATGTGCAAAGTGCAATGGAGCCACCACGGTGAAGATGAAGCAACTTGGGAAAGAGAGGAAGAGCTTCGTATAGATTTCCCCCACCTTTTCTCTAGATCTTCTTAAATCTCGAGGACGAGATTATTTTTAAGGGGGGTAGGATTTGTAATACTCAAATTTGTATACAAAGGATATAGTAGATCTCCTTATTTTATGTGCCACATTGCATCATAAAAAGAGCATCCAAGTAATTAAGAGTGATTAAATTACAAAATAAATGATACCAAAATAAAATAAAATGTATCATGTTGGAGTTTTATTGTTTGTGCATTTAATAAAATGATAATGTTGATGATAATAATAAATCTAAAAGTTGAATTGAATCCCTAAATTAAAATTTAGGGTTTTTGAAGGTAAGAAGAGAAATGATATGAAAATATAAATAATATAAATATATTTCTAAAATTTGTATTTTACATTCCATAATATGATTTGATAACAAATTTGCACAAGGTTTGAAACTAAATTCAAATTCAAATTTAAACCTAGAAGAGAAGAAGAAAGAAAACAGAAAAATAAAAAGAAAAAGAATAAAAAGCTTACCTGGGCCGGACTGCACCAATTCGGCCCACTTCCGCTTCCACAGCGCGTAGCCCACACTTACACCGCAGGCGCTCACTTACGCCTGGGCCCCACTTTCCAGCCCCCTTAGCCACCGCACGCTCGCGCTTTCCTCTGTCACTGCCATGTGGGACCGGGCAGTCAGCCCCTCGCATCGCGCGCTGCGTGTTCTCTCTGCGCCCCTTTTCGCTCCGTGTGTATGACATGTAGGCCCCGCTTACCAGCTGCTTCCCGCTCCGCGCGATCGTCGCCATGGCCGAACGGCCCCTGCTCAACAACCCGCGCGATTTCCCCGGTCGTCATGCGCTCGGTACCGAACCAACCGGCCTATATGACCGTGGAGTAAGCCGCCATCCCTGGTCTACCTTACAACCCGCAAGAAGCTCCAGCCCCGTCGAGAGTTAGTCGTCGCCGTGAGGTGCCCGCCGCCGTGGTTTCGCGATTGCGACGCTGGCACGGTCGGAGTTGTGGTCTTGAGTGCTTCTACGCGACCTCCGGTGTGTTCCCTCGACCTCTGTGGGCGCAATTGAAGCTCTGCGCGCCGGTGATTGCCCGCTGTCGTCCGCTCGCCGCCGTGGGGACGAACTACACCGCGTGCCGTGAGTTTCGTGCCGCACCAGACGGTAATACTTCCCCCCCTGCGTCTCGCTTTTCATCTGGCATCATGTAGAAGGGCATTAATTGGATTTTGGAATATTGGGGGGCGGGTTTCAGTGTGCTCCGGCGATGGTCCGTCGCGTGCCGGGGCGGCGCCGCCGGTCAGCTGTGCGGGGATTGGGGGGGTTACACGTGTGCCGTCGGTTGAGGAATGGACGGTCTCGATTAGAACACGGATACCGGTTCGGCTTGGGTTCATCCTCGCCGTCCGCTGCGAATCAAACGGGTGGAAACGAATCTAGAGTAATAAAATCCTACCCGTCGTTTTACATCGAACGGTTCCCTGCGCATACCGCTTCACGACCGCGCGGATCAAATCCTCACCGTCCGCGTGTGATCGGACGGCCAGTAATCGCCGGTACCCTTTCGCCTGAACCAGTTTTCAAATGAGCCCCTACGCTTAGTAAAAATAGAACCCGCAGTCCAGCGCCTGGCGCTCTGTGCCTTGGGATTCTTTCCCAGGGACCCCTGACCTTTTGTTTATTATGCGCCCAGTCCTGAGCTCATGAAAATCAAATAAATAAATTCAGAAATGGATTTTTAATATAAAAACAATTCCTAGAACCTATTTAATCCATAGAAAACCCATTTTTGGTCCAAATTGAACCATTCCAATTTCTAAAATCTTGTAATAATATTCTCTATCATTTATTGTCTCTGTTTTGACATGAAAACAGTAAGAGAATTAATTTATCATTTAATCCTAATTCAAGCACATTATATCTTAGGATATTCATAACTTGAATTCTATAACTCCAAATTTAGTGATTCTAGTTCCTGATCTCATTTTAATGTGTAGATTTTTATTGTATATTTTATTTACATGTTTGGTGCAATGTTAATTTTTCCTATACTATGTATGTATTGTGTTGATGCGAGTAGACGAGCAAGCCACTGTGGAAACTGAGGTTCAACAAGTAGAAGTAGCTGAGCAGGAGCTCATTGAAAGCAAGTTGTGCCCTTGATCACTTACTTTTCCCAGCCATGTTCTTATTAATTTTAATGATCTGCATAGGTTAATTTTGATGGGAGCCTTTATGTTACCCCAGTTTTGATTACCTCTATACCTTGTTCACCCCTGAAATATTTTTGGGTAGTACTTGCTATTGCTTTATGTGGATTGGGTATGGAGATACACTATTCATGATTATTCTGTTATTATCTTGTTATTATCACTGTTCATGTTAAGATCATTAAATTAATGGGAACATGGAGCGACCACCCGGGAAAACAGTGCTACCACAAGGTTTTAATGGGACGCCCTTGGCTGATTAACTAGGAAAGCTAGTGGAGGGCTACCTTACCCGAAAGGGGCAAGGGCAGTAGGGGAGTGGTCAGTGTAGGGAGGTCCTTGTTTGATTTTGCTGCGATGGCGGTCATGCAAGAACCCTGCACTGGAGCTTCCTATAAACTGTAGCGGGTAGTCTGAAGCTAGTGGAACTTTGTAAAGGCCTCGTAGTGTTACCCTGCCTCGCTTCCTTGGTAGAGGTGTATGGGATTCATGACCCCTTGGCAGATGGGTAGCACGGCTTGTGGGTAAAGATGCGCAACCTCTGTAGAGTGTAAAACTAGTATACTAGCCGTGCTCACGGTCATGAGCGGCTCAGACCCTCACATGATTAATTTATGGAACTTAAATTTAATTTGACATTTGCATCGCATTTGGGATTATTTTACTATTACTGTTCTTTATTATTATTAAGGTTTGGTATTTACTTACACTTAGTAATTGCTAATAAAATTTTGACCAACTTCTAAAAGCAATGCTCAGCTTCAGCCTTTATTTCATTGATCAGCCTTACACTACATGAACTCCCACCTTTGGTGAGTTCATGCCACATTATTCCCCACGACTTGTTGAGCTATGAACGTAAGTGAGCTCACTCTTGCTGTCTCACACCCCCCCACAGGAGAAGAACAAGTGGTCGAAGAGGAGCCGCCTAGCACTGAGGAGTTCGATCTGATCTAGGTGGCATTTCTCAGTCGACATTGGCGCCGACGATCCTTAGTTCGTTTTACATTTATTCCTTTATTTTGTAATAAGTCTTCCGCTATGTAATAATTACTCTGATGTTTTGTGACATTTATCTCTATACACTCTGTTATTATATATGTTGTCTTCTTGGCGCATGTATGAGATGCACCCGGCTTTGTCCTTTAAAACCGGGTGTTACATTCCTACAGGGCGATAGGCGATGCACGAAAGTCTAGAGGTGGACACAGCCGGTGCAGAGCTGGAGCGCCTCCTCCTCCGGCATCAGTTGTGTCACGACGACGTCCACGACCATGGGATCCTTGGCAATGGTACTGGCCCTTGCATCCACCATGTTGGATGAGGGGGAGGGGGTAGTATTCCAGACGGCACGACGACGGGGGGCGCTGCACACAGCTCCCTTGATGTCCTCCTCCTCCTTGGCGGGCTCGGCGGTGGGAAACATCGTGTCATCGTCGTCGTACTCGACATCTACACAGGACTTGGTGGTGAGCGACGCGGGAGCCCAGAATACCTCCTTCTGTGGTGGCTCTTGCTGCTGCGCGACCTCTGCGTGCTTCTTCCTAGAGGATGGTCCGACCGCTCTATCCTTGTCGCCCTTCTTCTTCTTGAGGGACTCGAGCGCCATGAGCACGTTGCCGGTGTTGAGCTTCACCTCCTCTACCACTCGTTCCCGCCTCCCCCCGCCCACCATGCTCCTCGACCGTCACGGTGGGACCCCGGCGAGGCAAGGAGACCTAAGTGAACCCCAGATCTGTAGAGACGATGGGGGCAATGGGTCTGGTGCGCAGAGAGTTGGCGGACGGGAGCGCTAAACGGGGTGTCGGGCGGGGGCATGACATCTTACCTTGTTGGGGGCGGCGACCTCTCCGCAGGCCAACCCGGCGGTTGTAGCGGCGGAGACGAGGGGAGGGCTAGGGGAACGAGGTTCCGGGGGGCAGGGCAGGGATGACGCGACGGAGCTCGTGGAGGGGGTGCGGGGCAGGGTTTGGGGAAGGGCGGGGATCTGGTGATGGACGCGAAGGCGGTTGTCACGGCGGTGGGGCGGGCAGGAGCATCGCGAGCGGAGGTGGGGGCACGAGGTGCAGGACAGGGTTTGGGGGGAAGGACGAGGATCTCACGGCGGATGGAGGCGTGGGCATCACGGGGGAGGGCGCAGCGTCGCGAGGGCGGAGGAGGCGGGAGCAGAGGCACGAGCATCGCGGCGGCGGAGGCGAGGGCACACGCGAGCATCGCGGGAGCAGGGCTACGGGGGCACGGGGAGGCAGAGGGAGCGCAACAGCAAAACCGTGCACCATCATCTAATGTGGACGCCTACAATACAAACATAAGGAGTAGTAGATATTATAAGGCATTCCATGAGGGTATAGTATATTTGAGGCATTTGAGAGGATGCCCTATATATTCTTGATAAAATTTTATAAAATGAGGCACTATTGGAGTAGTATTTCCTATGTAGAGCACTATATTTCAATTTGAGGCACTAGTTTGAGGCATTGTTGGAGATGCTCTTATATAAGGGGTCACTACCTTAGATTATCTCCAACCATTTTCCCTCTCAAATCATCCTATTTGTACTTTTTATTCATATTTAAATACCTTCCCTCGACTATTCTTTCCTCTATTTTATCTTCTCTCCAACCATTCCCCCTATTTAGCTCCCCTCTACTTTATAATTGAGATATTTAACTTTGTACATCAGTTTTTGGAGTTTTAAAAAATATTACCATATTTATAGTTCCATAACCCATATTATTATCAAGTAATTAAACATAAAAATAACTAGGTGGGTGCCCGTGCGTTGCGACAGAACCATATAATAACTTATGTACATATAGGTGAGTGTCCATGCGTTGCAACGAGAACATATAATATCACGGTAACTTATGTATTATATGTCTCCGTTGCAACGCACGGGCACTCATCTAGTTCGGCTGTGTGATGTTTGTGTACCTACGCTGCACTTGCAAGAGTAGTGGGGAGGGATGATGGGTGTGGTGACCAATCAAACCAGAGGTGCTCCAGCTCAGAAGCTGCTGCTGCTATTAATCAAGCAGGATGGCCACCGGTGACTGAGAACTCCATGTCCGTCGTGAGCCCCGTGAGGCAGCAGGTGGCGGGTTGAGCCTATTCGGCTGGGGCGGCGGAACTTGGCCCAACCAAACCGAGACGAGACGGCACGCGACACAAGGGCATCCACCGCCCACCGCCACGCGGCTGCCGGGTTGGTGGCCGGCAGCCGGCGGCCAGCAGTCGGAGAAGACGACAGAATCCCATCACAAAGCTCGGCGGCCGGACAGGCAAGACAGACAGGCAGATATGGCTGGCACATGCGCACGCGACATGAAACAAAACCGTTTTGGAACCGAGCAGTCCAACTTCTGCCTCCATGGCACATGTACATGTCTCAAGCCCGCCTCGGGCCGTCTCTACAGGAACTGCACTCACCCAGCTCGAAACTCCGTTCGTCATCTACAGGCAGGCAGGCAGGCAGCTAGCCAGCCGTTCAGGGTCAGGCCATCCTGAGTGCCTCCCTGAACCCGATGCTGAAGCTGTTCTGCAGGCCAGCCTTCTTGTTGGGCAGACCCGCCGGCGGCTTCTGCATCATCGCGACAAACTCGTTGTAGTCTATGCGGCCGTCCTGCAACCACCACCACCACAACGACACCGACAATAAAAGAAAGAAAGAAAGAATGGTCAGAATAACTCAGCTGCAGAAAGGCTACGCGTCACCCAGACAGAGTTGTGAGTCAGAGAGAAGAGAACGAACGTTGTCCTGGTCGACCTCCTCGATCACGTCCTCCAGCTGGACGTCGCCCAGGCCAAACTCCTTGCACGCTACCTGCAGCTCGTCGGCGGTGATGTATCCGCTGCCGTCCTTGTCGAAGTACTGGAACGCCGCGAACAGGTGGTCCTCCCGCTCCACCTTGTTCAGGTGCAGCGTGGCCGCGATGAACTCGCCGTAGTCGATCGTGCCGTTGTTGTCCACGTCCGCCTGCGTGTCGCTCTTTCAGCGGGGAGTTCTGTGGCTTCTCAAAAAACACACACACAAACACACGCGCACGGAGGTGGATCGATCGTCTCTTACAGCTTGCATCAGCGCGTAGATCTCGGATTCCTGGAGGTTGGCACCCACCTTCTTCAGCCCCACCTTGAGCTCATCGAACGTGATCTGCCCGCTGTTGTCCGCGTCGATCATCTTGAACATCTCCTTCAGCCCCGCGATCTCGTGCTCGGACAGGTTCTCGGCGATCACCTGCAATGCAAACAAGCACCAGGCAAGCCATACATCATCAGGACAGAGCGGCCGGTTTTGAGCGGCTGGATTCTCCTACAGGAACAGCGTTCAGTTCATCCTTTCTTTTTCATTTTTGCATGAATCTGTAACGCGTCCTCGCTGCATCAGCCAAATGGCGGCCATCTAGCAGCTATTCACTGGTCGCATGGTGGTGAGTACAAACGCACAAGACGACTTACCCTGAGAGCCATCTTTTTTAGCTTGTTCATGGCCGAGAACTGCTTCATGCGAGAAAGAATAGCCGAGTCCAGCGGCTTGTCAGGAGCCAAACCACCAACCTGGACCCAAGGATGCCCTAGAAGAGGATAACAAAGAACAGCTTCAGGGGAAAAAACACAGGCAGAAATTGGGAAGCAATGTGACTGATGGTAAGTAAGTTAGGAAACTCACGTAGAACTTCATGAGGGGTCAGTCTCTTCCTCGGGTCCCTGATGAGCATTCTCCTCACAAGATCCTTGGCGCCTTCGAAGACGCTGGGCCATGGCTCCGACTCGAAGTCGAGCCTCCCGTGCAAAACCTCTTCGAATATGCCCTGCTCGTTCTCTGCTCCACGAACAAGTGAAGAAGTGCGTGCGTGGTCAGTACAAGAGATCAGCCATGGAATTTTACATGATAATGTCGTATCAGTCTCGTCGATCAATGCACTGCTGAAAGGTGTGCCACACTTCACCTGCCCAGAATGGCGGCACTCCGCACAGCAGGATGTAGATGATCACACCGGCGCTCCAGACATCTGCCTCTGGACCGTACTTCTTCTTCAGCACCTCTGTTGTGTATTCAGTAGCACCAAATATGAGCTCTAGAGCTCTGTAGTATCTAGAACAGATGTAAGAAATGTTTGGTTCGCCTTTTACCTAAAACAGTACAAAAAAATTAGGCACGCAACAAGGACGAAGATTCCTGTGAATATCAATTGCTTGTTTATGACCATACCAGAACTTTGGCGCTGCCAAAGTCACACAGTTTTAGCTGATGGGTATGAGGATTAACCTGTTGCACAAATAGAATTGCATCAAACCATCTGAAGCTGCGCTTATAACTTAACTAAAGATGAAGTATCTTCGCAACAGTACTCGGCTGATCACAAGTGCACCGCCAGGGGGGTATTCTTGCTGGAAATGGACGACGACATGGAGGAAGATGCAGCAGCAGAGGACCTGGGCATTTCTCTTCATGCCCTCACGGGCATTGACATCAGCAGCACCATGTAGCTCCAGGTCAGGGTCAAGGATCGGACATTGGTGGCGCTGGTGGACACAGGCTCTACCCACACATTCATCTAGGAAGCTGTGGCAATTGAAACATTATCTAAATGTGATGAATACCTTCTACTTCTTATAATCCAGTGAATGCTTAAAACAAGAAGAAATTTGGCACCTGATGTGCGCTTCCTCTTCGCCGGCGCCATCTGATTTGAATTTGATGTTTCAATTGCTAGTATATGACACCAAAGCTCATGTACAAGATAAAAGCAGAAGGTATTCATCACATTTAGATAATATTTCTGGAGATCTATAGGAAGGTTTTTGCCTAGCAAACAATTTACCTTCCAGTATCCTTCATAGCGAACCGAGCCCGTTTGCAATCCAGTGCTGGCCTTCTTCCCTGTTGCTCTTTGCTGCCATTTGTAGAGGGGCTGTCTTTCACTCCATCATCATGGTAGAGAACCTGAATGTCCCTATGCTCCTTCAGCAGATTATAGCATCCCACTGCTTGGCTAACTGTGATGTTCACCAATCAGATATTCAAGGGAATCCTATATACACTATAAAAACAATGAGACATTTGAGTAGCCAGAAAAAGAACAAGAAATCTATTGTGTCATCAAGTCCTTAGAATTTCTCAACCTGATCTTCCAAAAACGAAGAAACAAAAAAGTTCACATTATAGCAGCTATGAACCTGAATGATAATGTGAACATAAAAGATTATGAAGTAATTGAAGTGAAATTTAAATGCTCGGTGCAGAACTTACTTGGCCCTTGTTAACATTATAGCGTTGCGATGGAAGTAAAAGATTTGTATGAAACATTGATACGGAACAACAAACATCACTATAATATGCAAAATACGTATGGAAAACATTATCAATATCACACAAATTAATTATAAAAAGTTAATTTAGAATTTTTAATTACAGACAAATGTGTCGACAACTGTTCACTAATAAGCTAATCCTTTTTAGTGATATCGACAAGTCTTTGTTGTATGTTTGCAGGGATGGCATATCGGCACGAATTGTCCTCATAACTTAAAAGATCAATCACAAAGTTTCTTCGAAGAGTCTTTGCATCCTACAGACAAAAAGATAAGAGAACAAAACATATTATCTTGTAGAACGAGATAGCTAGAATGTAAGTTTTGAACATAAAACGAACGTACTACACTCACCCCAACAAATTTCAGTCGTCTGTCATTCCCCCACATGGCCATAGCTTGTAGAACGAGGTAGCTGGTATTAAACCTATAGAATAATATTTGGGCAACTATGTTTTATACAATGATTATCATAGAAAAAATTTAAACTGCTGAGAAGGTGGTACGAAGAAAATACCCTCTTAAGTCAATTGGAACACCAGTCTGAATTGTATGTTCCCACTTAAAGATATCCTCCGCCCATCCAGAACGTTTCTTGCTGTAAGCAATCTTATATTTTTTTGAGGCCATGATAATCGCTTCCGTGAACCTCTTGTATGGCATGTGTTTACACCAATCTTGGGTCGGTATAAAATCGATAAAAGTCACATGCTTTTTAACATGATCTATTACGAAAAGGGCGTGACATCCATTGAATTTCCATGGCATGAGAACCTGCAAAATATTAGTCATTAGGATCCTACAACAGAAGTGTCCTTTATAAATACATTCGAAATGAACACATACTTACATATCTACAACCCGTGATATAATAATTCATTGATGGCCAACAATCGAGTGTTTTGGCTAACTCTTCTGTTGTAGGATCCTGATGGTACTTTGGAAGTTTACCATAACCAACCATTCTCTGGACAGTATATATACATGTCCACATGAGGTTAGATGTAGATACTATATATTAATACATTAATGATTGGAAACAAACTTACCCAAAAATGCATGTCCATATAATGCTTTCTATTATTTATGATTTCTTCTTTCAGCCTACGTGACTCTTTATTGGCAAGCAGCCGAACAGCCATGTCAAAACATCTTAGAATCATATCTTGAGTTGTCATTAATATGTTTTGCAGGTCTTTGACAGATATTTCTATCTTAAAAGGATTGAAACTTCGCACCCATGTTCTCCTGTAATGTAGCATGACGAAAGTCTATATCAAGAATCTAAGTAGTCGATATACATAAAATAAATAAATCAATGAGCACTTATGATAGTGTCGTATCGTCTTCTATTGCCATGATATAATCACATAAAACATCTATTGAATCGGCTTTGGTCACTGGCATGTCCTTTGTGGAAAGACCAACCATTAAAAAGTCATTGGTGCAACCATCGGTAGAGACTTTTACAGGAGCTCTTTTATCCCAATCATCAACAAACCACCTTTGCAAGTCTGCTTGAGTAATAGGGCCTTCCTCATCTTCATACACTACTTCGCTATCATCAAGCACATGGAGTAGTTTCCTCTTATTAGAATCTGTTGGGTTTTCTAATATCTCAACATCAGATGAGCTTCCAGAGTCAACTTCTTTTTCATTTTTGTATAACAGACACCCCCTTCTCTTATTCAGGTCTAAAGATAGTAATATAGCAGCCATTTTTTTCCTAAAGTGTGACATGTCATCCTACAAATAAGAAACAATTATTTAGCATTATATATGTAACACTGACTGTAGATGTCCATATATGTCATAGTAGTAATAATATACCTGGGTAAAACTGTCAGACAGTTCATCCCCTGTCCAGTATTCGATATAGTTCAAAAGAAAGAGGCCACAAGAAGAGCTACAATATACATTAATACCAACATAAAGATTAGTATGAATGAAGAAATTGGTAAAGAAAATCTTAGGACGTACCTATCTGTCTGCTTTGCATATCCCATGTCTATTTCTCTGAGCGGCCAAGAAGCAACTTGGAGGTCTGGCCACCTGTGGTCTTTTAACTCCTTACGTTGAGATATCATATCTATTTGTCTTTGCAGTCCTTTAATCTTTATATATGGTAAAATAAAATTAGAGATTGGGATAAGTTAATATTGAATTCATAATTGTTTAGTTTGTGCATACTCACAGAGTCAGTGAGGTCTTTGCGGTCTTGTGAAGTACCAAGTGAATCGAGCACTTGTATCTCCATATTTCTTGCATGGATCACAGCAAGATACCAGTGCGTCTCTCGGATGTTTATCGGAATAAACACCTACAAAACAATTATAAATACTTGCATAAGAATAAAATACATATAAACACTAACTGTTCAGATTGCAAACTCATATGTACCATGTCATGGTCTAGGTAAAGTAACACCCTTCGTTCAGCGCTACATATGTGTGCCATGTATTTAATTGGATATAGCTCCTCTGTTTTAATTTCAAGATCACCATCTCGCTTCAGGAAATTGAACTGGAAAGCATTTTCTATGTGAACGCGACCTCCAGATCGGCACTTTAGATGCTTTTGAGCTTTTATCAAATTTATGTAACAGTCTATAACCTGCAAGTGTGTAAGTTGTGGTTAAAAATACCTGGATGAGTAAAAAAACTTATACATAACAACGTCGCCAAATATAAAAACTAAGCATGGATTACCTCGTCACCTAAATATGCGCTCGGCTGAAATAAACACTTCATCCACTTCCTTTCAACAAAGGCATCATCAATAAGAACGACTTCTACCCTTGGTTCACAAGGGATTTCCTTGATAAAATCGACGAGAGCAAGATCACCTTGCGTGCAAATATAGTCTAGGAGCAACCAGTCATGAGATAAAACTAAAATTAGTTATTACAAAAAATACAAATTGATCCATACAGAACTATGAAAATTATAATACCTTCTCGAACTATTGCGGTTGCCACCGATTTTTTTGGCTTGTTATGAGACAAGCCTACAAATAGAGATTCCATTCTCGCGGGACAAAAACCTACATTCAAAACAAATTGTTAGATGCATAAAAATTAATATTGCTAATTTCACAAATGATCCAAAACTCAACAATACTTTAAGATAGTATGCATGATCTAATAATACACAAACATGTGCGGCTCTAATAAAAACAATTGTAGCATGCAAACATGACTTGATAATACACCAGACCAATCAAACATAAGACAAACATCATCCTATTAGTTTGTTAGTTGAACATGCAACTCTTACCATGGGTCTAATTTGTTAGGACCTCTTTGTAGACGATGTTCTTGGTATATGTCCCACAATCTACGGTGGGGGTTTTCTTTACACCCTTCCTTGACTTTTTCCTCCCATCGACAGCTGGGATGACAAGAATCTTTATGTTCGATCGGGCTGTCGCTCTAGATAGAGCAACATATAGTTGGCCATGAGAGAACACTGGTTCAGGCAAGTATACACCAACATTGGGAATAGTCTGACCCTATGCTTTGTGAACCGTCATTGCAAAGCTAAGCCGTACAGGAAACTGCTTTCTTTTGAACTGGAAAGGGAACATCTCTTCATCGGAGGGACACAGCGGTATACGCGGTAGGAAAATCCGTTTTCCAACGTGTTGACCCAGTACAATCTCTGCGTCAATGCTATTTCTTTGGAAGCCACGAACGACCAGCCTGGTGCCATTGCAAAGTCCATTTGCAGGGTCTATATTCCGGAGCAATATAACAGGACATCCAATCTTGAGCTTCAAAACATGAGGTGGTAGCCCATTAGGCGTCAATGTGTTTAGGAACTCGGGTGGGTAGTAGTTGTGGGGATCATCCATGGCGCTATCGAAACTATGGTACACCATATGCTCCCCTTAAAAACGATCAATCATCTTAACATTTATCATATCAACCCAGTCGTTCCGTGTTGACAGTATCGCCCTTGAAGTGATGTAGGTGGAATTAGACATATTTTTGTTGAGATTTGGGAAAGCAAAGTCTATTAGGTTGTCAAGATCGTTGTCACTCCCACTGTAAGGCACACACACATCATCAGGAAGACGAATGTCACCGTCACTATTTGTTTCCTCAGTTCCACCGCCTACGCGCAGCAAAAACTCCGCAAACCAAGGGTCATTTTTTGCTCTCATGTTGCTAATAAGCTTTAAGTGGGACATTGACTCCCATAGGTAAGACATCCGTAGAGAAGACGCGACCACTTGAGCCCTTGACCCTTTACGAACAACAGGCAACACCTGTCTGAAATCTCCACCGAAGACAATGGTTTTACCACCAAATGGTAGTGCAGGGCGACCCATTATATCGCGCATGCTATTGTCCAGTGCCTCCATGGCTTGTCTCTTAGTCATAGAAGCCTCGTCCCAGATAATGAGAGATGCTTTCCGTAGCAACTCTGTTGTTCCACTCTGCTTCGTGAAGCTACATACAGCGCCATCGTCAATAGTGAGTGGTATCTTGAAGCTTGAATGGGCGGTTCTTCCTCCAGGCATTATGGAAGCCGCAACGCCAGATGTAGCTGTTGCCACTGCAATCTTGCCCTGGTTGCGTAGCGTCGCGAGCAGCACTCTATATAGATAAGTCTTCCCGGTGCCACCAGGTCCATCCACAAAGAATAATCCGCCCTGATCGGTGTCAACGGCAGACATAATCTTATCATAGGTGGCCCTCTATTCCTCGTTAAGAGAGTCTTTAAGAGCCACATCTTCCACTGTCGGTTGGATACTTTCCTCCTCGTAAACCTCCCGAGCAGTACCAATAGCATCATCATACGTGTCGATCATAGGAGGTAGAGGGAATGTCTTTATGTCCTTTCCCATTGACTGCAGCATGTTCCTAATGTCAATCAATACCATCTGCTCAACATGAGTTTTGTTCTGACTCTTGTGTTGATAGTCCTCGGACATAGAATCTTTGTGTTTCTGCCAGAGTACAGCCACATCGCTTGGCTCACAGTAAACCAGTATTGTGGCAAAAAGCCGTCGCAACGACGATGGCATCTGGAAAAGAGCACGTTCAATGAGACACTCATCCAGTGTGTTGTCCGACTCAAGTAGTCCCCTTCTCTCTGCTGGCTCACGAAAAGTTGGTAGGGTGACACCATCAACTGTCCTTAGATCCACATAGGAGGCGGCGCCAGTCACGTGGTTTAGGAGAACATGAAGATAGTAGCGCTCCCCCTCAGCCGGATGAGCAGAGACTATCCTACCGACTTGTCCACCTGTATCTCGTTTCCTCCGTTGCCATACTTTTCCCTAACCACTCTGCCAAGTGTACCACTCAGGGAAGTCACGATATAGGATGCCACGAGCCTCCTCGTGTAGCCTATTTGCCTCAAAATATGATGTGAGCATCGACCTATCAACACCTGGACGGTTGACGACTCGCTCGACCATTTGCTGCTCGTGAAACGCCACCATGTGCATGTTTGGAAGATGGAGTTGAAGCTGCATAAAAGGTGGAGATATCTGACTTAGCTCAAAGTCGTATATCCTCCACAAGGCTTCCGGAGGAGTCACCCACCTTGCATCTCTATACTGCTTGATTTCATCAACATCATCATCTGCCTTGCTCGCATCTCTCATAACAACAGACGCACGATCATGGCCTTTGTATATGTATTTGAACAGGTATTTAACAGCCTTGATGCTCCCACATGCCTCGACATTGATGTGGCAGTTGAAGAGACGAAGGAGGTATGGGTTATAAGGGACAACCCATCTATTGTCCAGTTCGCACCCTCGGACCTTTTCTTTACGGTCATTGTCACGACGTCTATAAATAGGGTATGAATCCTTCCCTTGCAAGGTTGTGTCACTGAAAGGCCGAGGGTAATGATTCTTGCACGATTTATGACCCTTAGTGCATGGGCAGTTAGGGTTTAGCGACCCACATGGTCCATGCATCATATGCTTGATAACCATCTTTCGTAGTTCAGGGTACTTGTTGCTTGGGATCTCGGCTGAGATCAAAAGGTCGTACTGCTCAGGACATGTGAGCTTGTAATTCCTCTGCATTATGAGTAGAAAATGGGCATGCGGCAAACCCCGCTTTTGAAACTCCACGACATAGACGTAGGCTCGGACCTTACCAAGAATATCCTGTTTAGTCAGCCGATGCTTTAACTCTTGTAGCTTCGCATGAAAGACACGCACTACAAGATCCGAACGATCTTGCGGTGTCTGCCCAGGGAGAAGCTCCCTCCTTATCTCATCCTAGTTAGGGTTACATGTCATGGTAAGAAATATGTCTGGTTTACCAAACTTCCGCACCAGAGCCATAGCATCCATATACCGACGTCTCATGTCACGAGGACCGCCAATAAACGACGTCGACAGCACAGTTCGCTTGCCAACCTTCTCTCCTCTAATATCTCCATCTAGCATGCTATCCACCAAGCCCTGGTACAGGTCTGCGCTTAACCGATCCTGATTCTTGCGTATGTAATCTAAACGAGAGTTCTCAATCTTTATGTACGTGTCGACCGCGAACTGCTGAAAAAGCCGCTTTCCATGAAGTATAGGATTGAATACCCCGGGGCAAATCTGGAATTTGTAGCAGTAGTAGTCACGTACAGACACACATAAATGGCTAGGATATTCTGCATATGCAAGGATTATAAAGTGAGTGATGATGAAAAAATAGTTAATAATGCGCAAATATTTCAAAATATAAACATACAACTAACCCGCATCTTCATCATTTGCATTACTTGCCCTATGTGTCGCACGGTATGCATCCACTTCGTCCATGGATACTCCAACCTTTGGGATATTTGCGTGCCAGCCAAGTTCGCCTCTAGGGAAGAACAATGGATATGATAGTGCATCGTAGCATCCATGGTATGAGCGGATGCAGTGGCTTGAACTGTCCTTCCCATGGAGCATAACACTCTTGCTGAACTGGCCTCGCCCTTCGCTCCCTTCGATCCAGACATCGGCCACCTCCGAAGTGAGAGGTGTGTTATATGTATTCTGGTTCAACGTCTGGTCTAGGTTCAACGCGATACGATAGTCATCAAGGTTCTCAACGTGACCCATGGTCCTAAGGTGCTCGGAGTACGGGTTTCCACGTAGTATGTCGACTATCTATCGAATAACCTCTTTGTCTTTCTGTTGATGCTCTTCGTGACACTTACGGTACTGATGCTCGAGAGTGGGATCATCATCATAAAAGTAAAGCTCAAGGTGTTTATGCTCTGCCCCACCATCCCTACCAAATGACTTGATATTGTGATACATCATGCCCTGTGCTCGGAACGTGTATATACCAGAATCCCTTACATTAGTTGTCATACTATCGAGGCAACAGTATAGGGAAGTGAAAGAGAAATGGCCATTAAAAAACCTAATGTTATCACGAAAGTGCCTAGCATCAGAGTCTGCACTATCCCACAACCTTTTGAGTTGGGGAGGGGTCTCAAGTGGGGCTAGCTCAACCTTCCCACCACGACAACAAAAACCAGGTGTCTCATACTCAAACTTCTTCGCGGTGCAATAACCGCAGTTGGGAACAGTCTTGAGCATATGTGTTTCTTCAGGGATGTTGCTATACACCTTGCCGTACGGGTCAGGAACATCAGTGGCAGTCGATTCATCTTGACTACCATCGACCTCTATATCCTCATCGGTATCCTCATCTGATATTTTTGGAAACAATGAGTAAGACATATGTATTTATATAAGCATTGGTATCATACAAAGATTGAAATTAGTACATTGCCCAGCGAATAGGTATCCCTCGTTCTCATCAGCATCGTCTTCAAATACGACACCGTCATAGTCATCAACTGGAACGTGAAAATACAAGCCACATAAAATACATGTGCATTCGTGATAACAGGGTGGGGAAAGTATGTAGCCCGAATAAAGATTATTAACAATTACCATTGGAAATGACCCTTGGCTTCGACTGGGTATGATCAACCCCACTTCCTTGTTCGGTCATACTTGCACTCTCATTTGTTGCCACGATAGCACCATGGCATTGACTCCTACATTGTACTGATGGAAACACAGGTTTAGTCGGACTACACGCTATCGTCCAAGTCGGTTAGCCAAAATGACCGACAACTCATCTGACTTGAAAACAATGATAGTATATTACCATTGTTGTTGATCTTTGCAGTCATATGGGGTTGTGTCCAATCATCCCCTTCCCCAGCGTCATTGATAGTATCATTAGTCGCAGTTGCCATGTTCCTTGAAATGGATGCTTCAAATTGCTGGTTTCGACGGGCTAAGATAGATTGTCTTTCACCATGTGGCACATGTTGTTTACGTCTTAGTGGTCCAGTAGACATATGCAGTGAATTGGCATCCTCAGTCTGTGTTGAAGCTGGCAGGAACGGGTTACTGGCGATTTCAGGGATAACCCAGTCGCAGGGGGTAACTGCGGATCCATCAGGTTCAATTGCATCTGTTGTAGGGTGTACAACCTCAGGGGTATATGTTGGGGACTCCATGGCGATGGACTCATGACTCAATGTGTTAGCCAACAGTGCTCTACATTTTCGTATGTACTCTATCTTTGACCCTTTCCGCTTTGGTGTACTATTGTACAACCTAAGGCGTTCACGCCTAAACTCCCTCTCGGCGGGAGTTAAGTTTTTGTACTGCTCTCTAAAGTAGAAGGCCTTTTCCAAATTATGGTTAGACGTGTTACCAACCGTTTCATGCACACCGCCTGGAATAAGGCATGTATACGTTAAACCGCCTAAAATCAGCTGTTTTGCAAATTTAGTTGAGTGAACAGTCATGTACCTGGTGTCAGAAGGTCTCTCATTGTGAAAACATCGTTTTCCTTGAATGTCTCATTCCTATGCAACCAATCGCTATCATCATCTTGATTCACATTTATTTTTTCGTCTCCATCTAAAAACATTGAACACATTACTTTCTAAGTGTAGGTTTATGCACAGAAAATTAATTTAAATTTGACGTGTTTCATCACCTCCTGACACAGTGGACATCATATGTTGTCCCTTGTTTTGTTGTCGCGCCTCACGTCGCTTCTTATTCAACTCGTTCCTTTGGTCTACTGACATTTTTGCATGTCGTTCTCTATGCCTTTGCCTTTCTCGTTCGATAAAATTATTGGTCGGTGAAGTGTTATTATTTGGAACTGCCAAATCAACAGTGGCAAAATGACTTTCATGGCTACAAAATGTTTTTCATGGCTACAAAAAATTGCGGCTGGTATACCCACAATACCTTGTGTTGCAAAGTTTGTGAAATCAATTGTGCTACAGCCATCTGAAAGACTAACTGTGAAACACAATGAAAACCAAAAAATAAGATTAATAGATATTCACTAATCCACAAGAGGATATGTTAAAATAATTGTTACAATGATCATATACCTGAACCAAGATGGATTACTTCACGACGCTTTCTACTTTTATCGTTTTTTTGTTCAACGGTCATCGCGGCATATCTTTCCCTTTCCCTTTGCCTCTTACGTTCCTTAGCATCAACATTTGGTCCAAGCGATTTCGATCCATTTTCATCAGCTACAATATAACCTTGTGTATTAGCGTTCCCCTACATACTACGATATAAACGTTAATCGACACAAGTGTAATTACCTTTACCTATAGTAATGGTGTTTGAGATGTTTGTCAATGGTGTGCGACCATCACTAAGTTCCATCTGATATGTTTCTGTTGGTTCTCCGTTCTCCATAAAGACCCCTATTATGGATAGTGGAATGGCTTAGTTAAGTTTTCACACATTTACTCTGTGTACAACCACAATTTAGTTCAATATATCTTTACTACACATTAAGGACACAGCGAGGGCGTCCACCAAGCATCACCGTGCCCCCGCCAATAATCATTCCTTCATCATGTTTGCAAACTGATAACTTCCACAAAAGGAAACTAATTATACACCATGATGATGATGTATTGGATGTTGTAAGTGAAAATCCAGATGACTGTTCTATTTCAGATGATTCTGAGATGGATTTAGGGGATGCTTATGCAGACAAATTTATGGTAATAACATGTTTGTGGTGTACGGGTGTGTAGCAGAAAAGAACAAAAAAAGTTGTGTTAAGTTTGTTATGAAAACAAAGTTCAGCAATAATTGTTTGTGACTTCAAGTTCATGATATAATTGTACACTATACTCTAGCTGCTGTCATCTATGGAGTTCCAAGTAACACTTGAGGAGTCCGCGGATCCTAGGCGCACTCGATGTTCTAGGATTTTGATTCGAGGTCATTTGTTTGTGAGCTGTGGTGATATCCGTTCCGTTATAGGGACATGGTCAAATTCTGGTGTCGGTTTCTTATGGCACCTTCATATGCTCTGTTTCTGTGTTATGGAAACTAATCTATACTACATTTCAGATTCTGAAGAATTCCAGCCAGTTGTGCCTGTTGTGAAAGCCGAGCCACTTAAAAATCAGTGGGCTGATGAAGATGTTGAAGAAGATGATGTAAAAGAATCATGGGAAGAAGAGGAGGAGGAGGTAAATGAAATTATATGATTTTTTTAATTGATGCATCACATGAACCCTTTTATTTAACTTTGGTTCTTTCATGTATATAGGCAATAGTAAATTTTCTCTTCTTTATACGAAATTCTATCTTTATGTAGTTGTGACTATTATAAGCATGAATGCCTGCATGTTGATAGCACTAATTGATAATTATTATCTGTTCGTTGCTTGGCTGTTCAAAAATATTTGTTGGAGATACTTGATGCATATGCCCTTGCAGTGTAGGTCTGATTTCTTGTTCACACTACCATTCTAATTTTAGTGGCATCTGTATCTGCTAGTTGAATCTACGTTCATCTCTGATACTAAAAAAAGTTACACCCATATAGGCTCCTGACTGCTGTGTTACGCGCCTTTTCATGCCCGCTTAATTTCCCAGTGTCCCTACACCTATTTCACATTTTGTAGGGTAGATGCATCTGATTTCAAGGAAACATATTATTAGTTCAAAGTGTTCTTGATTTTTCTTACGTTGGTGTTCTATTATTGACGCCCTGTCCGCTTAACTGGCAGTTCAATCGACATCAGTTGTGGCAGTTCAATTAACATCAATTTCATGTTCAGTTGATATTTTTAAAAAGTGCTTCTGCTGCTAAAATTCAGGTTGTCCTACAAAGTGCTTATATGTGTTTGAACTATTTTCACAGCTATTTTAAAAAATGATACAATAGAGTTTTTTCACAACAATTAATCCATAATACTTTTTTATAGTTCATAACTTATTTTCATAACTTAAAGCAACTCAAGCAATAGCCCCAAAACACGGTCCCTACTTTTTATTTGGATTAGCCAATGTTGGTAGGAGGTGTCAGGCACTAAAACTAATTATTAGCCACTAAAATTAGTTGAGATCACTATTGATCCAGATGACCCAGCGGCAGTTTCTCAATATGCTCAAGTCATGAGGACTGTAAGGGAAAAGGCAGATCTTCTTTCTGATTCTCAAAGGATTAAATATACCATTGAGACCTTCACCAAGGGCATCCATGATGCACGGACTTACTTGAATACTCTTCAACAACTCAGAATAAAGAGTGGTCTTATAGATCATATTGGAATTGAACCTTTGATGATGGAAGCTCTTGAGAAGATTGAGAAGGATATCAAGAAACCACTTTTAAGGAGTGACAAGATGAGGAGATGCCTGATGTCAGGAAACAGGACATCAGAAACTTCCTGTAGGCCTGATCAATGATAACCTTTGAGGCATTGCAAATCACCCAGCCCACCTATGATTTTTTTTCTTTGGTTTTGGTTTCAAGTTGATCGGTGCTGTAGGCTACACCTATGAATGCTGCTCCTTCCTTTTTTTGTAATAAAAAACTACACCGAGGTACACAAACACAGTCAACCGTTGAGTTGAATTTTTTCAAAATAACTAAGGGAGGAGGTTTGCTTCGCAGGATCAGTGGCCAGCTTCCACCGCTGGCAGTCGTTTCTAAATACAATTCCTGAAGCCCCTCAACGGTATACTGACTGAAATTCATTTTTGCTCAACTTGTGCAAATCTGTATCCCAGTTAGCTTATCATAAGTGCATTTTTGCTGAAATGTTCATACTTCAAAATGTCCATATATATACGAATTATATAACTTTTTTTGTTTTGTTTTCATTTGAGCAAACTGTTAACTGCCTTTTGAGTGCTTGATACAAATACAACCATGTTTCTGAGTTTGTTATTTTGAGTTGATTAACATCTAGTTCTGAGGTGGAGGACTTTCTGAGGATAACAGACTGTTTAAAGAAGGAAATTTTGAACTTGCAAAGGCTCCCACTAACATCCACACTTTGTATTCATTAAATTTTGAGGTGATCAGGCCTGTCCAACAAAATTCATTAATTTTGTTCATATTATTTTTCGGGAATTCCATGCATGTTAGACAAAATACATATTTAGAGTTTTTTTGCATTATATAAATATTTGTAACCCATACAGATTATTACGGGAATTCAATTATTCGCACAAATATTTATTAATCATGGAAAACAAAAAAAATTTCACAAACTATCTCTTATTAAACCCATGTCATAGGTATTACAATTCAGCCTCATGTTGCTCTTGGTTGATCAATAACAGTACGACATGTATTCTATCATTGTAGAATCTATCTAGGCCTAAACATAGTTCCAATTATTGCTCTTTGTGAAATTGTAGAATCTATCTACGCCGTTGCTCTTCAAGAAATGTAACAGCAAACTGACGGTTGTTTCGCGCCACCAAAGCTTTTTGAATTGCTGCAATGAATGGCACAATTAATCACATCTACACGAAGTTCATGATTTAATGAGAACAATCACGATTTAAATGTAACTAATTTTTAAGAGTATACTTACGTCCAAAATAGTGGGTGTTATGATGGAACGGATTGAAGTGTATTGCGGTATGATCCGAAGACTCGAGGAACTCTAGAATTAGACATTTAAATTTATGTTACGAATCATTATAAAGCAAAACTTAGTGACAGATGTGTTTGCAAGGCGTAAAGACATGTTGTACCTTGTCTTCTGAACCGCCTAAACATAGTCCCAATTATTATGCCATAATCCTCCTTAGCCAACGCCCAACGGAGTGCATTTTTGTTTAGTAGGTCACCCCAAACTTTAATGATATGTAAAGACCCCCTATGACATTCATTTTGGTAAGAATTGGTTAGTAATATATATAGATTTGACATATACAATTAATGGAATATACCTAGCATCCATTATAACAATCTTTCTGAAAGGGCCCCACATTGTGCGATGAATTGTATCCATGTGGACTACAATAGCCATAATGTCTACAAAAATAACAATTTATAAATGGATTAATACTAAATTTTGTGTAAACAATATTTTAAAAATTGAGCCAAGATCAATATATTCTTACCGACTAAAGTCCTGTTTGGCAACTCAGCAATATCATCAAGGTTGAAGAATATATGTTTTGGGAATGGCGGCATTTGAATTGGAACTGTGTATGGCTCCACGATAGTTTGTTGGTTGAAATACAATTCCATGGGACCATTTAGATGTCGAAAATTAAATTCACCGGGATGAAGACCAAACTTTACGTTATGCATATTGTAAACATGCTTTTCATGGAGCAAATTGTTGAAATGTTTAACTGTCACGGACACATATGTTATGGCCTCGATCTTGGCTCCCTAATAGTATTTTAGTAGGATTTCAGTAGGAGTATAGGCAATGGTATGAAGATCGTGCAACTTTGTAAATGAAACTTAAATAATTGTTGGCTTACATTGATGTCAGATAAAATGAAATGTTGTCTATCACGATAACGTGGTTCAATCGGGAATTTAACTTCTACCCGAGCGACAATAGTGTATTTCCAAGGTAGCCCATAAAAATCTTCATCACGGTAGTCGTCGAACAACCTGTAGCTATATTAAACATATGACTAAATAACGGTCATTTCTTTGATAGACAAATTCTGTTTAAATATATTAATGTAATAACTTACATAGGCTTCCGTTTTATGCGGTCCGCTGCGTCTCTTTCTCGGTTCAATACGACCGGTTCCATCAAAACCTTCTAGCCTTTAACAAAATTTAAAATTTAAATTTAAATGGAACACATGTCATACTTTCGCGGTTCAAAAATGTGATGTTGGCATATGCAATCATTTATCATGTCGTTTACTTTATAAAGCCATTTAATCTAATCAGTCATCATGTCGTCATCGAGGTTCTGATTTCAAGCGAGCTTATGCATTCAGTCTCCCTAGGTTGTTATATATATGTGTTCATCAATGGGTAAGAATAACTTGTTTCATGTTTGTTGATGCGAGAGGTACTATGGGACGTCTACAGAGAACTGCAAATGTTTGTTAAGAAATTCAAAGTGAGTGGTTGTCTCACAGAGCAACCGATGTAATTGGAAAAGCACATTAAGAGAAGCACTTAAGGGTGTTTGCCTTTGTGTTGAATGGTATATTCGGAAAAGAACATGAAGAGAAGCAGATCACAAAGAGAACTGTGAACGGATGCAAGTGCACCGAATTCAAAGTATAGTACCATCCAAGCCTCCCCACTATCATTTTTTCTACGAATTAGCATCAACCGATATATATACCAGAAGAATGCATATAAACTTTATACCCCAACACAAAAAACCCCAATACACACAAGCTCAACAATGTATTACTTAACATATGTCATATAAAAGTTATATTAGGGAAAACATAAGAACAAGACATAAGAACAATACATAAGAACATGAACATAAGAACAAGACATAAGAATATATCCTCGACATACATAAGAACATTGTATTTCTTTAACAGGAAAATGCAGTTGTTCAACTGAAATCAGATTTCAGTTTAATTGTGTATTGGCAAAAAACAGATCACCTTCAAGCAAAAAAAAACCGGAAGAAGGATGAGAACTGCTGTTCGCTTATGTCTGTCGAGGATACTTGCTCTTTTACATGACGGGTAACAGCAGTTCTCATCCTCTATTATGGGCAGAAAAGCATGGCAACTGATTTTCAGTGGTGCATAAAATCTGATTTCAGTTGTTTATTGTGTAATCCGCAAAAAAATCACATTAAAGAAAAAAAATAAACATGAAGCGTTCACTCACCTTGTTGCTGTCGAAGTTAATTTTGCAGCTTCAATTAGCAAAGTTCAACTGCTAGAAGAAATGAAATAGTGAAGAAAAAATAATTAGCTACATAGGAGATTTCACCTCAGGCCCTCACATAAAATTCCAGATTAGATATTCTTCATAGATTAACATATGTCATATAAAAGTTATACATATTAGGGAAAACATAAGAACAAGACATAAGAACAAGACATAAGAACATGAACATAAGAACAAGACATAAGAATCTATCCTCGACATACATAAGAACATTGTATTTCTTTAACAGGAAAATGTAGTTGTTCAACTCAAATCAGATTTCAGTTGTCATTGAGTTTTGGCAAAAAACAGATTTCAGTGCCTAACCATATCAGTGCCTAACCATATTGTAACTAACCAATTTTCTATACATATTGCAGCAATTTTCTAACCAAACTGCATGTGAAGAATAAATAAGTACTAATGAGCATATGAAGAATAAGCAAAATAAATTTGAGTTAATAAATTTAAATTCAGGAATAAGCTGGAATAAGCAAGCAAGAGGGGATGCAGAGGTTGAGTAAGGCTAACCAAGGGTTGTGCACAGCCGCAACACCTCCAAGTTCGCTGTTGTCGTTGCCGTCGCAGTGAAGAATAACCTTGCACCAACCACATGAATAGATAAATTTGAGTTAATCCAAGCATGAAGAAGAAAATTGTTTTAGCTTCATGGATTGGAACTAAAACTGGATGCACAGTTACTGATGCAGAAGCTTGTTCATGGATTTAAATGAATTACACACATAGCACAGTTTCAGAACAGTAGAATATAAAACATGGTTGTTTGGCTACTTGCACCAACCAACTGATTCATAAACAGAATAAGTAAAAAATGGAGCATCATCAGCTTGTGTGTGGTGCCTGCAGAAGGTTAAATGAATTTCACACATAGCTCTACCTATAGGCACACACCACCTGTTTTCTTAGCTAAATGTGTGTGTGGTGCCTGCAGAAGGTTATTTGGTCTACGTGTAGAGTGATTTGAGTGAACTACACTTCTAACATCAGGGCCTGTACTTGTTGGGATCGTATGTAACAATGATCCTGGTTTGCAAGAACACGTAGTCCAAGCATGTATGTACTGCAAAACCTGCCTAACTCAACTAGCCCTGAATCAACTTCATAAAATTGTGCTTATGGGACGAAAATGGGCAGCAAGCAATTTACGATTTCTGTTCTCATTCCGGCATTGGTTCCATTAATAGTAGAAAACTCAATACGTAATTTTCTCTCATATATGGTCCACAAAGTGATGAATGACAAATCAATAGGTGTCACACGCGTGCGAAGCTTTCTGTGGGAATGATAGGGAGCAATATCACACGTGTGCGCAGCTGTGAGCGTGAAGGATTATGAAATCAGTGCAAAATTAAAGGCATGGAAATAAGTTGAGTTTGAATGAATCAATTGGCTAGAATACACATGCACGCGAATCAGGACATCCTAATTAAGGCAAATGTTCTGGGACCTAACATTACAAAATTACGAATTGAATTAGACTTTCAGTGTACAGATGAAGGCATAGAGTTGTCTTGGTAGCTTGCCAAACTATTATGTAACTCAACTAAGTCAACCTTTCAGTGTACAGACTTTCAGTGTGCATGTGTATTCTAGCCAACTAACTCAACTAAGTCAACCTTTCAGGCATAGAGATGAAGGCATAGAATTGAATTAGACTTTCAGTGTACAGACTTTCAGTGTACCCATCTCAACCTGCCTAACTCAACTAAGTCAATTGCTTGCTGAGATTGAAATTGTGCTCGAGGTTTGTGATAATATATCTTTCTTGGCCCTGAATCACACAGAAAATGGGCAGAAAGATATCACAATCCTCGAGAGTGACTAAGAATCCTCAAGAGTGACTAAGAAAATGGATAGAAAATTGTGTATTCATGTGGTGTGTGACTAAGAGTGACTAATAATAACAGTAATTACAGAACAATGCAGGGCGTGGGGGAAATTCCCATACCAGATGAGTAGCGCCGACCAGTGCCTTGTTGCGCCGACCAGTGCCTTGTTGCGCCGACCACAATCCTTGCTTGGAAGGAGAGGAACTCCAGTCTGGGCGTCACTTGTTGCGCCGACTAGTGCCTTGTTGCGCCGACCAGTACCCACCAGCAGCTCGCAATCCTTGTTGCGCTTGATTCACTCCCAGAACTTACAAACACGAGGAGGATTTGGAGCAAGGAGAGGAACTCTAGTCTGGTGGCCTTGATATATATGGTTTATGGCGGCGTGTATGGAGGATGGGTAGGGGGTTTGTCGATGGTAGGGGATGCCGTTCATCTCGCGGCGTAAGGAAGCGAGACAGCGAAGATTGAATGGCGGATTTGGCGCGGACTCCATCTTCGGTACCGTGTATGGAAGGGATGCGGCGATGGATGAGATTGAAGAGCATTCCCCTCTCGGTGCCGAAGGGAGGCGACGAATTTGGCACGGATTTGGCGGCAGCAGGTTGGACGCTCGGCCTCGCGAGGATGGAAGCCGCGCCTGTGGGATCCGGCGGGTGCCATCGGCGGCAAATGTTGCGGGCGCGGGGAGGAGGAAGCCGCGCGGCGCGGATTTGGCTCGGATTTAGCGGTCGCGGGATGCACGCTTGGCCTCGCGAGGATGGAAGGAGCGCGTGTGGGATCCACGAGGATGGAAGGAGCACGGCGCCTGCCATCGGCGGCAAATGCTGCGGGCGCGGGTAGAGGAAGCGGGTGGATCGCGCGCGGCGTAAGCGTGTTTGGCAGAACGTGCACCATGCATGTGTTGGACGCCTACACTACCAACATAATAGTCACATTTATTTTTTGTCTCCATCTAAAAACATTGAACACATTACTTTCTAAGTGTAGGTTTATGCACAGAAAATTAATTTAAATTTGACGTGTTTCATCACCTCCTGACATAGTGGACATCATATGTTGTCCCTTGTTTTGTTGTCGCGCCTCACGTTGCTTCTTATTCAACTCGTTCCTTTGGTCTACTGACATTTTTGCACGTCGTTCTCTATGCCTTTGCCTTTCTCGTTCGATAAAATTATTGGTCGGTGAAGTGTTATTATTTGGAACTGCCAAATCAACAGTGGCAAAATGACTTTCATGGCTACAAAATGATTTTCATGGCTACAAAAAATTGCGACTGGTATACCCACAATACCTTGTGTTGCAAAGTTTGTGAAATCAATTGTGCTACAGCCATCTGAAAGACTAACTGTGAAACACAATGAAAACCAAAAAATAAGATTAATAGATATTCACTAATCCACAAGAGGATATGTTAAAATAATTGTTACAATGATCATATACCTGAACCAAGATGGATTACTTCACGACGCTTTCTACTTTTATCGTTTTTTTGTTCAACGGTCATCGCGGCATATCTTTCCCTTTCCCTTTGCCTCTTACGTTCCTTAGCATCAACATTTGGTCCAAGCGATTTCGATCCATTTTCATCAGCTACAATATAACCTTGTGTATTAGCGTTCCCCTACATACTACGATATAAACGTTAATCGACACAAGTGTAATTACCTTTACCTATAGTAATGGTGTTTGAGATGTTTGTCAATGGTGTGCGACCATCACTAAGTTCCATCTGATATGTTTCTGTTGGTTCTCCGTTCTCCATAAAGACCCCTATTATGGATAGTGGAATGGCTTAGTTAAGTTTTCACACATTTACTCTGTGTACAACCACAATTTAGTTCAATATATCTCTACTACACATTAAGGACACAGCGAGGGCGTCCACCAAGCATCACCGTGACCCCGCCAATAATCATTCCTTCATCATGTTTGCAAACTGATAACTTCCACAAAAGGAAACTAATTATACACCATGATGATGATGTATTGGATGTTGTAAATGAAAATCCAGATGACTATTCTACTTTAGATGATTCTGAGATGGATTTAGGAGATGCTTATGCAGACAAATTTATGCTAATAACATGTTTGTGGTGTACGGGTGTGTAGCTGAAAAGAACAAAAAAAGTTGTGTTAAGTTTGTTATGAAAACAAAGTTCAGCAATAATTGTTTGTGACTTCAAGTTCATGATATAATTGTACACTATACTCTAGCTGTTGTCATCTATGGAGTTCCAAGTAACACTTGAGGAGTCCGCGGATCCTAGGCGCACTCGATGTTCTAGGATTTTGATTCGAGGTCATTTGTTTGTGAGCCGTGGTGATATCCGTTCCGTTATAGGGACATGGTCAAATTCTGGTGTTGGTTTCTTATGGCACCTTCATATGCTCTGTTTCTGTGTTATGGAAACTAATCTATACTGCATTTCAGATTCTGAAGAATTCCAGCCAGTTGTGCCTGTTGTGAAAGCCGAGCCACTTAAAAATCAGTGGGCTGATGAAGATGTTGAAGAAGATGATGTAAAAGAATCATGGGAAGAAGAGGAGGAGGAGGTAAATGAAATTATATGATTTTTTAATGGATGCATCACATGAACCCTTTTATTTAACTTTGGTTCTTCAATGTATATAGGCAACATTAAATTTTCTCTTCTTTATACGAAATTCTATCTTTATGTAGTTGTGACTGTTATAAGCATGAATGCCTGCATGTTGATAGCACTAATTGATAATTATTATCTGTTCGTTGCTTGGCTGTTCAAAAATATTTGTTGGAGATACTTGATGCATATGCCCTTGCAGTGTAGGTCTGATTTCTTGTTCACACTACCATTCTAATTTTAGTGGCATCTGTATCTGCTAGTTGAATCTACCTTCATCTCTGATACTAAAAAAAAAGTTACACCCATATAGGCTCCTGACTGCTGTGTTACGCGCCTTTTCATGCCCGCTTAATTTCCCAGTGTCCCTACACCTATTTCACATTTTGTAGGGTAGATGCATCTGATTTCAAGGAAACATATTATTAGTTCAAAGTGTTCTTGATTTTTCTTACGTTGGTGTTCTATTATTGATGCCCTGTCCGCTTAACTGGCAGTTCAATCGACATCAGTTGTGGCAGTTCAATTAACATCAATTTCATGTTCAGTTGATATTTTGAAAAAGTGCTTCTGCTGCTAAAATTCAGGTTGTCCTACAAAGTGCTTATATGTTTTTGAACTATTTTCACAGCTATTTTAAAAAATGATACAATAGAGTTTTTTCACAACAATTAATCCATAATACTTTTTTTATAGTTCATAACATATTTTCATAACTTAAAGAAACTCAAGCAATAGCCCCAAAACATGGTCCCTACTTTTTATTTGGATTAGCCAATGTTGGTAGGAGGTGTCAGGCACTAAAACTAATTATTAGCCACTAAAATTAGTTGAGATTACTATTGATCCAGATGACCTAGCGGTCGTTTCTCAATATGCTCAAGTCATGAGGACTGTAAGGGAAAAGGCAGATCTTCTTTCTGATTCTCAAAGGATTAAATATACCATTGAGACCTTCACCAAGGGCATCCATGATGCACGGACTTACTTGAATACTCTTCAACAGCTCAGAATAAAGAGTGGTCTTATAGATCATATTGGAATTGAACCTTTGATGATGGAAGCTCTTGAGAAGATTGAGAAGGATATTAAGAAACCACTTTTAAGGAGTGACAAGATGAGGAGATGCCTGATGTCAGGAAACAGGACATCAGAAACTTCCTGTAGGCCTGATCGATGATAACCTTTGAGGCATTGCAAATCACCTAGCCCACCTGTGATTTTTTTCTTTGGTTTTGGTTTGAAGTTGATCGGTGCTGTAGGCTACACCTATGAATGCTGCTCCTTCCTTTTTTGTAATAAAAAAACTACACCAAGGTACACAAACACAGTCAACCGTTGAGTTGAATTTTTTCAAAAAAACTAAGGGAGGAGGTTTGCTTCGCAGGATCAGTGGCCGGCTTCCACCGCTGGCAGTCGTTTCTAAATACAATTCCTGAAGCCCCTCAACGGTATACTGACTGAAATTCATTTTTGCTCAACTTGTGCAAATCTATATCCCAGTTAGCTTATCATAAGTGCATTTTTGCTGAAATGTTCATACATCAAAATGTCCATATATATACGAATTATATAACTTTTTTGTTTTGTTTTCATTTGAGCAAACTGTTAACTGCCTTTTGAGTGCTTGATAGAAATACAACCATGTTTCTGAGTTTGTTATTTTGAGTTGATTAACATCTAGTTCTGAGGTGGAGGACTTTCTGAGGGTAACAGACTGTTTAAAGAAGGAAATTTCGAAGTTGCAAAGGCTCCCACTAACGTCCACACTTTGTATTCATTAAATTTTGAGGTGATCAGGCCTGTCCAACAAAATGCATTAATTTTGGTCATATTATTTTTCAGGAATTCCACGCATGTTAGACAAAATACATATTTAGAGTTTGTTTGCATTATATAAATATTTGTAACCCATACAGATTATTACGGGAATTCAATTATTCGCACAAATGTTTATTAATCATGGGAAACAAAAAAAAATTCACAAACTATCTCTTATTAAACCCATGTCATAGGTATTACAATTCAGCCTCATGTTGCTCTTGGTTGATCAATAACAGTACGACATGTATTCTATCATTGTAGAATCTATCTAGGCCTAAACATAGTTCCAATTATTGCTCTTTGTGAAATTGTAGAATCTATCTACGCCTTTGCTCTTCAAGAAATGTAACAGCAAACTGACGGTTGTTCCGCGCCACCAAAGCTTTTTGAATTGCTGCAATGAATGGCACAATTAATCACATCTACACGAAGTTCATGATTTAATGAGAACAATCACGATTTAAATGTAACTAATTTTTAAGAGTATACTTACGTCCAAAATAGTGGGTGTTGTGATGGAACGGATTGAAGTGTATTGCGGTATGATCCAAAGACTCGAGGAACTCTAGAATTACACATTTAAATTTATGTTACGAATCATTATAAAGCAAAACTTAGTGACAAATGTGTTTGCAAGGCGCAAAGACATGTTGTACCTTGTCTTCTGAATCGCCTAAACATAGTCCCAATTATTATGCCATAATCCCCCTTAGCCAACGCCCAACGGAGTGCATTTTTGTTTAGTAGGTCACCCCAAACTTTAATGATATGTAAAGACCGCCTACGACATTCATTTTGGTAAGAATTGGTTAGTAATATATATAGATTTGACATATACAATTAATGGAATATACCTAGCATCCATTATAACAATCTTTCTGAAAGGGCCCCACATTGTGCGATGAATTGTATCCATGTGGACTACAATAGCCATAATGTCTACAAAAATAACAGTTTATAAATGGATTAATACTAAATTTTGTGTAAACAATATTTTAAAAATTGAGCCAAGATCAATATATTCTTACCGACTAAAGTCCAGTTTGGCAACTCAGCAATATCATCAAGATTGAAGAATATATGTTTTGGGAATGGCGGCATTTGAATTGGAACTGTGTATGGCTCCACGATAGTTTGTTGGTTGAAATACAATTCCATGGGACCATTTAGATGTCGAAAATTAAATTCACCCGGATGAAGACCAAACTTTACGTTATGCATATTGTAAACATGCTTTTCATGGAGCAAATTGTTGAAATGTTTAACTGTCACGGACACATATGTTATGGCCTCGATCTTGGCTCCCTAAGGCCCTGTTCGGTTTCACCGGAATAGACCAGGATTTATTCCAGCTCATCAAAATCTATATAAATTAGAGAAGTAATCCGGCTAGGAATTAATCCGGGGCTCAAATCCATAACAACCGAACAGAGCCTAATAGTATTTCAGTAGGATTTCAGTAGGAGTATAGGCAATGGTATGAAGATCGTGCAACTTTGTAAATGAAACTTAAATAATTGTTGGCTTACATTGATGTCAGATAAAATGAAATGTTGTCTATCACGATAACATGGTTCAATCGGGAATTTAACTTCTACCCGAGCGACAATACTGTATTTCCGAGGTAGCCCATAAAAATCTTCATCACGGTAGTCGTCGAACAACCTGTAGCTATATTAAACATACGACTAAATAACGGTCATTTCTTTGATAGACAAATTCTGTTTAAATATATTAATGTAATGATTTACATAGGCTTCCGTTTTATGCGGTCCACTGCGTCTCTTTCTCGGTTCAATACGACCGGTTCCATCAAAACCTTCTAGCCTTTAACAAAATTTAAAATTTAAATTTAAGTGGAACACATGTCATACTTTCGCGGTTCAAAAATGTGATGTTGGCATATGCAACTTGATCATTTATCATGTCGTTTACTTTATAAAGCCATTTAATCTAATCAGTCATCATGTCGTCATCGAGGTTCTGATTTCAAGCGAGCTTATGCATTCAGTCTCCCTAGGTTGTTATATATATGTGTTCATCAATGGGTAAGAATAACTTGTTTCATGTTTGTTGACGCGAGAGGTACTATGGGACGGCTACAGAGAACTGCAAATGTTTGTTAAGAAATTCAAAGTGAGTGGTTGTCTCACAGAGCAACCGATGTAATTGGAAAAGCACATTAAGAGAAGCACTTAAGTGTGTTTGCCTTTGTGTTGAATGGTATATTCGGAAAAGAACATGAAGAGAAGCAGATCACAAAGAGAACTGTGAACGTATGCAAGTGCACCGAATTCAAAGTATAGTACCATCCAAGCCTCCCCACTATCATTTTTTCTACGAATTAGCATCAACCGATATATATACCGGAAGAATGCATATAAATTTTATACCCCAACACAAAAAACCCCAATACACACAAGCTCAACAATGTATTACTTAACATATGTCATATAAAAGTTATATTAGGGAAAACATAAGAACAAGACATAAGAACAATACATAAGAACATGAACATAAGAACAAGACATAAGAATATATCCTCGACATACATAAGAACATTGTATTTCTTTAACAGAAAAATGCAGTTGTTCAACTGAAATCAGATTTCAGTTTAATTGTGTATTGGCAAAAAATAGATCACCTTCAAGCAAAAAAAACCGGAAGAAGGATGAGAACTGCTGTTCGCTTATGTCCGTCGAGGATACTTGCTCTTTTACATGACGGGTAACAACAATTCTCATACTCTATTATGGGCAGAAAAGCATGGCAACTGATTTTCAGTGGTGCATAAAATCTGATTTCAGTTGTTTATTGTGTAATCCGCAAAAAAAAATCACATTAAAGAAAAAAATAAACATGAAGCGTTCACTCACCTTGTTGCTGTCGAAGTTAATTTTGCAGCTTCAATTAGCAAAGTTCAACTGCTAGAAGAACTGAAATAGTGAAGAAAAAATAATTAGCTACATAGGAGACTTCACCTTAGGCCCTCACATAAAATTCCAGATTAGATATTCTTCATAGATTAACATATGTCATATAAATGTTATATATATTAGGGAAAACATAAGAACAAGACATAAGAACAAGACATAAGAACATGAACATAAGAACAAGACATAAGAATCTATCCTCGACATACATAAGAACATTGTATTTCTTTAACAGGAAAATGCAGTTGTTCAACTCAAATCAGATTTCAGTTGTCATTGAGTTTTGGCAAAAAACAGATTTCAGTGCCTAACCATATCAGTGCCTAACCATATTGTAACTAACCAATTTTCTGTACATATTGCAGCAATTTTCTAACCAAACTGCATGTGAAGAATAAATAAGTACTATTGAGCATATGAAGAATAAGCAAAATAAATTTGAGTTACTAAATTTAAATTCGGGAATAAGCTGGAATAAGCAAGCAAGAGGGGATGCAGAGGTTGAGTAAGGCTAACCAAGGGTTGTGCACAGCCGCAACACCTCCAAGTTCGCTGTTGTCGTTGCCGTCGCAGTGAAGAATAACCTTGCACCAACCACATGAATAGATAAATTTGAGTTAATCCAAGCATGAAGAAGCAAATTGTTTCAGCTTCATGGATTGGAACTAAAACTGGATGCACAGTTACTGATGCAGAAGCTTGTTCATGGATTTAAATGAATTACACACATAGCACAGTTTCAGAACAGTAGAATATAAAACATGGCTGTTTGGCTACTTGCACCAACCAACTGATTCATAAACAGAATAAGTAAAAAATGGAGCATCATCAGCTTGTGTGTGGTGCCTGCAGAAGGTTAAATGAATTTCACACGTAGCTCTACCTATAGGCACACACCACCTGTTTTCTTAGCTAAATGTGTGTGTGGTGCCTGCAGAAGGTTATTTGGTCTACGTGTAGAGTGATTTGAGTGAACTACACTTCTAACATTAGGGCCTGTACTTGTTGGGATTGTAGGTAACAATGATCCTGGTTTGCAAGAACACGTAGTCCAAGCATGTATGTAACTGCAAAACCTGCCTAACTCAACTGGCCCTGAATCAACTTCATAAAATTGTGCTTATGGGACGAAAATGGGCAGCAAGCAATTTACGATTTCTGTTCTCATTCCGGCATTGGTTCCATTAATAGTAGAAAACTCAATACGTAATTTTCTCTCATATATGGTCCACAAAGTGATGAATGACAAATCAATAGGTTTCACACGCGTGCGAAGCTTTCTGTGGGAATGATAGGGAGCAATATCACACGCGTGCGCAGCTATGAGCGTGAAGGATTATGAAATCAGTGCAAAATTAAAGGCATGGAAATAAGTTGAGTTTGAATGAATCAATTGGCTAGAATACACATGCACGCGAATCAGGACATCCTAATTAAGGCAAATGTTCTGGGACCTAACAGTACAAAATTACGAATTGAATTAGACTTTCAGTGTACAGATGAAGGCATAGAGTTGTCTTGGTAGCTTGCCAAACTATTATGTAACTCAACTAAGTCAACCTTTCAGTGTACAGACTTTCAGTGTGCATGTGTATTCTAGCCAACTAACTCAACTAAGTCAACCTTTCAGGCATAGAGATGAAGGCATAGAATTGAATTAGACTTTCAGTGTATAGACTTTCAGTGTACCCATCTCAACCTGCCTAACTCAACTAAGTCAATTGCTTGCTGAGATTGAAATTGTGCTCGAGGTTTGTGATAATATATATCTTTCTTGGCCCTGAATCACACAGAAAATGGGCAGAAAGATATCACAATCCTCGAGAGTGACTAAGAATCCTCGAGAGTGACTAAGAAAATGGACAAAAAATTGTGTAGTCATGTGGTGTGTGACTAAGAGTGACTAATAATAACAGTAATTACAGAACAATGCAGGGCGTGGGGGAAATTCCCATACCAGATGAGTAGCGCCGACCAGTGCCTTGTTGCGCCGACCACAATCCTTGCTTGGAAGGAGAGGAACTCCAGTCTGGGCGTCACTTGTTGCGCCGACCAGTGCCTTGTTGCGCCGACCAGTACCCACCAGCAGCTCGCGATCCTTGTTGCGCTTGATTCACTCCCAGAACTTACAAACGCGAGGAGGATTTGGAGCAAGGAGAGGAACTCCAGTCTGGTGGCCTTGATATATATGGTTTATGGCAGCGTGTATGGAGGATGGGTAGAGGGTTTGTCGATGGTAGGGGATCCCGTTCACCTCGCGGCGTAAGGAAGGGAGACGACAAAGATTGAATGGCGGATTTGGCGCGGACTCCATCTTCGGTACCGTGTATGGAAGGGAGGCGGCGATGGATGAGATTGAAGAGCATTCCCCTCTCGGTGCCGAAGGGAGGCGACGAATTTGGCGCGGATTTGGCGGCTGCGGGTTGGACGCTCGGCCTCGCGAGGATGGAAGCCATGCCTGTGGGATCCGGCAGGTGCCATCGGCGGCAAATGTTGCGGGCGCGGGGAGGAGGAAGCCGCGCGGCGCGGATTTGGCTCGGATTTAGCGGCCGCGGGATGCACGCTCGGCCTCCCGAGGATGGAAGGAGCGCGTGTGGGATCCGCGAGGATGGAAGGAGCACGACGCCTGCCATCGGCAGCAAATGCTGCGGGCGCGGGTAGAGGAAGCGGGCGGATCGCGCGCGGCGTAAGCGTGTTTGGCAGAACGTGCACCATGCATGTGTTGGACGCCTACACTACCAACATAATAGTAGTAGAGATTAACTTCGCAATTAAACGTACAGGTCCAGGGGCGCAAGCGGTCTCACCCTGGTGAGAGGGCGTCCGAGGGATGCCGTTGGAGCCTTGGAGGCAGCCTTAGAACGCTGCCAGGACTCAGGGCTCAACACATCTCATGACTATACGAAAAACATGCTGATAGTAGACAAGTGGCAGCGTTGGGTTTTTTCTATCACTATCGACAGCTCTAACCTAGCAGTAATAATTATTCATCACCACTGCCCAACAATGGTAGACATGTTGATTAGGTAAATGGAGACAGTGATTGGTTGAATGACGACATTGCCAGCACGACTGTAACCGAAAGTGATACTTACGGTGTGTTTGTCATGGCTCTGCTCCACCTCAGAGCAACTCTACTTCAAAACTCTGAGTGGAGCAGCTCTGTTCCAGAGTTTAGATTGTTTCTCATAACCGGTGGCAGTTGCGGGTAAATAACTCCAAACTCCATGACTAGGTTGTTTTTTGGAGTTTTCGGAGCATCAAAAGAGGTACTCCAAAAAATTATACTATTGCTCCAAAAACTCCATAGAGTTTACAACTTTGAAGTTAGGGTGTTTGGCATGCTCTGGCCAGCTCCTCCTTGGAGTTTTACTCTGGAGCCATGCCAAATAGGCCCTTAAAATCACTATCGGACAGGAAGCTGAGCCGGCGGTGAACGGGCATGCATTACTGAAAACAACTAACGAGTGTCTGAAGCACAACACACTCGGCAAAATCTAGAAAATATTCCGCGAAGGCTTTATCGAGTGTGACACTCGACCAAGAAGTCTTAATAAACTATACATCAACAACGACTTCTTTGTTGAGTACTTTTTGTCGGATACTCGGTACTCGGCAGAGAAAAGTCGCCATCATGGCGCCAGATGACAGCGACAGAGACTGTATTTTTTAAATATAAGAGACAACTAAGATATATAATCCTGAGACTCTGAATCATAAATACAGTTAAAAAGCAATATGTATGGAGAGTCGAGAGACGAGCTCTTTGCCTAAAGCCTGTCTCTTGTACCTGATATTTTTACCATATTTCAGTTTATTAATTCATTTTATTATTTATATGCAATATTTTTTATTTCCCACTACAATATAAAGGGACCATGACCCCTAACAGAATGTAAATTAGGCAAGTTTCCTCTAATTTTCCGATCTTGTCAAAACCTATGTATAAGTAAAATATCTATATATACAACTACATTTTGTTAAGTATGTTGTTAAATTTAGGGTATGCAGCCTAGGTTTCAATCCTAGCAACTAGCCAATCAACTAAGTTAGAAAGAGAAACACACAATCGAGATATACAATGCAAATAAAGCTAAAGAGATGTAGAGATGCAAACTCCTGCCTATAACTTGTATTTTCAACATGGTATTGACAAGCTCTTCACTTCCCTTAGTGTTGAAGCCCCTTGTAAGGGCCACACGGTCAAGTAACTACGCACATAGCCCCTAGACCTTCCACATGTGCAAGTAGGCTTTTGAGATGGCCTCTCCCTTGCTTCTTATAGTATTCACTTTTGAGCTTTTTGCCCAAACCATCAAGCCCTCGTTACCTCTGGTACATGGTGGCGACCATGACATACATGGTGTGGACTTGCAAGACTATAAGCCCCCTCCGATATATAATAATGGTGCATGCAAGTACCCAATGGTAAGAGCTATACAAATCTTATTAAACACTAGGCTTAAAGCTAGAGCAAGCGCTAAAGGAGTGGTCTAACAGACCTAAACACTTTGCAAAACACCTACGCTAATCACCTAGTGATTCTTTAAGCACTTTGGTGTCTAGAGCTACTAGAGATAAGCCTCAACTCACACATCTTTCTTGGGATCCAACACCCCACAAATAGCTAGTTGAGCTAGTATGTATAGCCCCAATTCCAAACTAGCCATTATTTTCTGCGCAAACACTAGACATGTCCAATGTACCTATTGTCTGGTGCGTCCAATCTCTATTATATTAAAGCACCGATTTTTCCGGTTCCACATTTCCACCGTCGTCACGCTCCCCCATAATTCACTATCGGACTCGCCTTCTTTGCCTAGTGTCCCAAACACTTGGCAAATGCCCTTTTGTCGAGTGTTTTTTCGGCACTCCACATCGGCAAAAAAAGCACTCGGCAAATTAAAAATCGCAAAAAGTCGAAAAAACAATAATTTTTTAATTAGAGGAACAACCCCTCAACCATTGTCATTGCCCAACCCATCGCACTATCATTTTCACTATTTTTTGAAATGAATTCACATGTTTCGTGGCCGATGAGATTCAAACTCGCAACCTCTTTCTCGCGTGTAACCTCCTCTACCACTCCACTTTTATCTCACTTGTGTCTATATTACGTTTTCCTTCCACATGGAATATGAAAAACCGGGAGTAAATTGATTATTTGAGACACTAAATGAATCCAAACAAAAAAGTTGTTAACTATGAAGTTGCATAACTCTTTGAGACCTACAACTTTTATTTTAGTAGTTTTTTTTATTTGAGATCGTTTACAAAATTTGAAAACTTCAAACATATGATAAGATGATTTCAAATTAAAAAGTTGTCAACTATAAAGTTAAATAACTTTTAGAGACCTACAACTTAATATAAAGTTTCATAACTTTTTAAGATCTACAACTAATTATTTGGTGGTTTTTCTATCCAAGATCGTTATACAAATTTGAATTTGATTTTTTTTAATTCAGACATAGTTTTCGTTGACAAGACGAGCTCAAATCAAGAAGTTGCAAACTACAAAGCTCGATAACTTCTTAAGATCTACAAGATTTATTTTAGTTGTTTGGTTATTTATTCATCCAACATGGTGGTTTTAACATTGTTCACAAATCTTATACATCGCTCTTGTAGTTTCATAAACTACAAGAGAGGTATATAAGTTTGTGAACAAGTTTAGTTTAACTTTGTCATATGAAGAAATGGCTAAAATAAAATATTGTACATCATGATGAGTTAAACAACTTTGTAGTTCAAAACTTTTTTATTCGGATTAATTTGATGTTTTTAAATTTTGATTTAAAAATTATCTTTGCCTAGTGTCGAAAAAACACTCAGCAAAGAAGTTCTTTGCCTAGATATTCACTAATCCACAAGAGGATATGTTAAAATAATTGTTACAATGATCATATACCTGAACCAAGATGGATTACATCACGACGCTTTCTACTTTTATCGTTTTTTGTTCAACGGTCATCGCGGCATATCTTTCCCTTTCCCTTTGCCTCTTACGTTCCTTAGCATCAACATTTGGTCCAAGCGATTTCGATCCATTTTCATCAGCTACAATATAACCTTGTGTATTAGCGTTCCCCTACATACTACGATATAAACGTTAATCGACACAAGTGTAATTACCTTTACCTATAGTAATGGTGTTTGAGATGTTTGTCAATGGTGTGCGACCATCACTAAGTTCCATCTGATATGTTTCTGTTGGTTCTCCGTTCTCCATAAAGACCCCTATTATGGATAGTAGAATGGCTTAGTTAAGTTTTCACACATTTACTCTATGTACAACCACAATTTAGTTCAATATATCTCTACTACACATTAAGGACACAGCGAGGGCGTCCACCAAGCATCACCGTGCCCCCGCCAATAATCATTCCTTCATCATGTTTGCAAACTGATAACTTCCACAAAAGGAAACTAATTATACACCATGATGATGATGTATTGGATGTTGTAAGTGAAAATCCAGATGACTGTTCTATTTCAGATGATTCTGAGATGGATTTAGGGGATGCTTATGCAGACAAATTTATGCTAATAACATGTTTGTGGTGTACGGGTGTGTAGCAGAAAAGAACAAAAAAAGTTGTGTTAAGTTTGTTATGAAAACAAAGTTCAGCAATAATTGTTTGTGACTTCAAGTTCATGATATAATTGTACACTATAGTCTAGCTGCTGTCATCTATGGAGTTCCAAGTAACACTTGAGGAGTCCGCGGATCCTAGGCGCACTCGATGTTCTAGGATTTTGATTCGAGGTCATTTGTTTGTGAGCTGTGGTGATATCCATTCCGTTATAGGGACATGGTCAAATTCTGGTGTTGGTTTCTTATGGCACCTTCATATGCTCTGTTTCTGTGTTATGGAAACTAATCTATACTGCATTTCAGATTCTGAAGAATTCCAGCCAGTTGTGCTTGTTGTGAAAGCCGATCCACTTAAAAATCAGTGGGCTGATGAAGATGTTGAAGAAGATGATGTAAAATAATCATGGGAAGAAGAGGAGGAGGAGGTAAATGAAATTATATGATTTTTTTAATTGATGCATCACATGAACCCTTTTATTTAACTTTGGTTCTTTCATGTATATAGGCAACAGTAAATTTTCTCTTCTTTATACGAAATTCTATCTTTATGTAGTTGTGACTGTTATGAGCATGAATGCCTGCATGTTGATAGCACTAATTGATAATTATTATCTGTTCGTTGCTTGGCTGTTCAAAAATATTTGTTGGAGATACTTGATGCATATGCCCTTGCAGTGTAGGTCTGATTTCTTGTTCACACTACCATTCTAATTTTAGTGGCATCTGTATCTACTAGTTGAATCTACCTTCATCTCTGATACTAAAAAAAGTTACACCCATATAGGCTCCTGACTGCTGTGTTACGCGCCTTTTCATGCCCGCTTAATTTCCCAGTGTCCCTACACCTATTTCACATTTTGTAGGGTAGATGCATCTGATTTCAAGGAAACATATTATTAGTTCAAAGTGTTCTTGATTTTTCTTACGTTGGTGTTCTATTATTGATGCCCTGTCTGCTTAACTGGCAGTTCAATCGACATCAGTTGTGGCAGTTCAATTAACATCAATTTCATGTTCAGTTGATATCTTGAAAAAGTGCTTCTGCTGCTAAAATTCAGGTTGTCCTACAAAGTGCTTATATGTGTTTGAACTATTTTCACAACTATTTTAAAAAATGATACAATAGAGTTTTTTCACAACAATTAATCCATAATACTTTTTTTATAGTTCATAACATATTTTCATAACTTAAAGCAACTCAAGCAATAGCCCCAAAACACGGTCCCTACTTTTTATTTGGATTAGCCAATGTTGGCAGGAGGTGTCAGGCACTAAAACTAATTATTAGCCACTAAAATTAGTTGAGATCACTATTGATCCAGATGACCCAGCGACAGTTTCTCAATATGCTCAAGTCATGAGGACTGTAAGGGAAAAGGCAGATCTTCTTTTTGATTCTCAAAGGATTAAATATACCATTGAGACCTTCACCAAGGGCATCCATGATGCACAGACTTACTTGAATACTCTTCAACAGCTCAGAATAAAGAGTGGTCTTATAGATCATATTGGAATTGAACCTTTGATGATGGAAGCTCTTGAGAAGATTGAGAAGGATATTAAGAAACCACTTTTAAGGAGTGACAAGATGAGGAGATGCCTGATGTCAGGAAACAGGACATCAGAAACTTCCTGTAGGCCTGATCGATGATAACCTTTGAGGCATTGCAAATCACCCAGCCCACCTGTGATTTTTTTTCTTTGGTTTTGGTTTCAAGTTGATCGGTGTTGTAGGCTACACCTATGAATGTTGCTCCTTCCTTTTTTTGTAATAAAAAAACTACACCGAGGTACACAAACACAGTCAACCATTGAGTTGAATTTTTTCAAAAAAACTAAGGGAGGAGGTTTGCTTCGTAGGATCAGTGGCCGGCTTCCACCGCTGGCAGTCATTTCTAAATACAATTCCTGAAGCCCCTCAACGGTATACTGACTGAAATTCATTTTTGCTCAACTTGTGCAAATCTGTATCCCAGTTAGCTTATCATAAGTGCATTTTTGCTGAAATGTTCATACTTCAAAATGTCCATATATATACAAATTATATAACTTTTTTTGTTTTGTTTTCATTTGAGCAAACTGTTAACTGCCTTTTGAGTGCTTGATAGAAATACAATCATGTTTCTGAGTTTGTTATTTTGAGTTGATTAACATCTAGTTCTGAGGTGGAGGACTTTCTGAGGGTAACAAACTGTTTAAAGAAGGAAATTTCGAACTTGCAAAGGCTCCCACTAACGTCCACACTTTGTATTCATTAAATTTTGAGGTGATCAGGCCTGTCCAACAAAATGCATTAATCTTGTTCATATTATTTTTCAGGAATTCCACGCATGTTAGACAAAATACATATTTAGAGTTTGTTTGCATTATATAAATATTTGTAACCCATACAGATTATTACGGGAATTCAATTATTCGCACAAATATTTATTAATCATGGGAAACAAAAAAAATTTCACAAACTATCTCTTATTAAACCCATGTCATAGGTATTACAATTCAGCCTCATGTTGCTCTTGGTTGATCAATAACAGTACGACATGTATTCTATCATTGTAGAATCTATCTAGGCCTAAACATAGTTCCAATTATTGCTCTTTGTGAAATTGTAGAATCTATCTACACCTTTGCTCTTCAAGAAATGTAACAGCAAACTGACGGTTGTTCCGCGCCACCAAAGCTTTTTGAATTGCTGCAATGAATGGCACAATTAATCACATCTACATGAAGTTCATGATTTAATGAGAACAATCACGATTTAAATGTAACTAATTTTTAAGAGTATACTTACGTCCAAAATAGTGGGTGTTGTGATGGAACGGATTGAAGTGTATTGCGGTATGATCCGAAGACTCGAGGAACTCTAGAATTACACATTTAAATTTATGTTACGAATCATTATAAAGCAAAACTTAGTGACAGATGTGTTTGCAAGGCGTAAAGACATGTTGTACCTTGTTTTCTGAACCGCCTAAACATAGTCCCAATTATTATGCCATAATCCTCCTTAGCCAACGCCCAACGGAGTGCATTTTTGTTTAGTAGGTCACTCCAAACTTTAATGATATGTAAAGACCCCCTACGACATTCATTTTGGTAAGAATTGGTTAGTAATATATATAGATTTGACATATACAATTAATGGAATATACCTAGCATCCATTATAACAATCTTTCTGAAAGGGCCCCACATTGTGCGATGAATTGTATCCATGTGGACTACAATAGCCATAATGTCTACAAAAATAACAATTTATAAATGGATTAATACTAAATTTTGTGTAAACAATATTTTAAAAATTGAGCCAAGATCAATATATTCTTACCGACTAAAGTCCTGTTTGGCAACTCAGCAATATCATCAAGGTTGAAGAATATATGTTTTGGGAATGGCGGCATTTGAATTGGAACTGTGTATGGCTCCACGATAGTTTGTTGGTTGAAATACAATTCCATGGGACCATTTAGATGTCGAAAATTAAATTCACCCGGATGAAGACCAAACTTTACGTTATGCATATTGTAAACATGCTTTTCATGGAGCAAATTGTTGAAATGTTTAACTGTCACGGACACATATGTTATGGCCTCGATCTTGGCTCCCTAATAGTATTTCAGTAGGATTTCAGTAGGAGTATAGGCAATGGTATGAAGATCGTGCAACTTTGTAAATGAAACTTAAATAATTGTTGGCTTACATTGATGTCAGATAAAATGAAATGTTGTCTATCACGATAACGTGGTTCAATCAGGAATTTAACTTCTACCCGAGCGACAATACTGTATTTCCGAGGTAGCCCATAAAAATCTTCATCACGGTAGTCGTCGAACAACCTGTAGCTATATTAAACATACGACTAAATAACGGTTATTTCTTTGATAGACAAATTCTGTTTAAATATATTAATGTAATAACTTACATAGGCTTCCGTTTTATGCGGTCTGCTGCGTCTCTTTCTCGGTTCAATACGACCGGTTCCATCAAAACCTTCTAGCCTTTAACAAAATTTAAAATTTAAATTTAAGTGGAACACATATCATACTTTCGCGGTTCAAAAATGTGATGTTGGCATATGCAACTTGATCATTTATCATGTCGTTTACTTTATAAAGCCATTTAATCTAATCAGTCATCATGTCGTCATCGAGGTTCTGATTTCAAGCGAGCTTATGCATTCAGTCTCCCTAGGTTGTTATATATATGTGTTCATCAATGGGTAAGAATAACTTGTTTCATGTTTGTTGACGCGAGAGGTACTATGGGACGGCTACAGAGAACTGCAAATGTTTGTTAAGAAATTCAAAGTGAGTGGTTGTCTCACAGAGCAACCGATGTAATTGGAAAAGCACATTAAGAGAAGCACTTAAGTGTGTTTGCCTTTGTGTTGAATGGTATATTCGGAAAAGAACATGAAGAGAAGCAGATCACAAAGAGAACTGTGAACGTATGCAAGTGCACCGAATTCAAAGTATAGTACCATCCAAGCCTCCCCACTATCATTTTTTCTACGAATTAGCATCAACCGATATATATACCGGAAGAATGCATATAAACTTTATACCCCAACACAAAAAACCCCAATACACACAAGCTCAACAATGTATTACTTAACATATGTCATATAAAAGTTATATTAGGGAAAACATAAGAACAAGACATAAGAACAATACATAAGAACATGAACATAAGAACAAGACATAAGAATATATCCTCGACATACATAAGAACATTGTATTTCTTTAACAGGAAAATGCAGTTGTTCAACTGAAATCAGATTTCAGTTTAATTGTGTATTGGCAAAAAACAGATCACCTTCAAGCAAAAAAACCGGAAGAAGGATGAGAACTGCTGTTCGCTTATGTCTGTCGAGGATACTTGCTCTTTTACATGACGGGTAACAGCAGTTCTCATCCTCTATTATGGGCAGAAAAGCATGGCAACTGATTTTCAATGGTGCATAAAATCTGATTTCAGTTGTTTATTGTGTAACCCGCAAAAAAATCACATTAAAGAAAAAAATAAACATGAAGCGTTCACTCACCTTGTTGCTGTCGAAGTTAATTTTGCAGCTTCAATTAGCAAAGTTCAACTGCTAGAAGAACTGAAATAGTGAAGAAAAAATAATTAGCTACATAGGAGACTTCACCTCAGGCCCTCACATAAAATTCCAGATTAGATATTCTTCATAGATTAACATATGTCATATAAAAGTTATACATATTAGGGAAAACATAAGAACAAGACATAAGAACATGAACATAAGAATCTATCCTCGACATACATAAGAACATTGTATTTCTTTAACAGGAAAATGCAGTTGTTCAACTCAAATCAGATTTCAGTTGTCATTGAGTTTTGGCAAAAAACAGATTTCAGTGCCTAACCATATAAGTGCCTAACCATATTGTAACTAACCAATTTTCTGTACATATTGCAGCAATTTTCAAACCAAACTGCATGTGAAGAATAAATAAGTACTAATGAGCATATGAAGAATAAGCAAAATAAATTTGAGTTACTAAATTTAAATTCGGGAATAAGCTAGAATAAGCAAGCAAGAGGGGATGCAGAGGTTGAGTAAGGCTAACCAAGGGTTGTGCACAGCCGCAACACCTCCAAGTTCGCTGTTGTCGTTGCCGTCGCAGTGAAGAACAACCTTGCACCAACCACATGAATAGATAAATTTGAGTTAATCCAAGTATGAAGAAGCAAATTGTTTCAGCTTCATGGATTGGAACTAAAACTGGATGCACAGTTACTGATGCAGAAGCTTGTTCATGGATTTAAATGAATTACACACATAGCACAGTTTCAGAACAGTAGAATATAAAACATGGCTGTTTGGCTACTTGCACCAACCAACTGATTCATAAACAGAATAAGTAAAAAATGGAGCATCATCAGCTTGTGTGTGGTGCCTGCAGAAGGTTAAATGAATTTCACACATAGCTCTACCTATAGGCACACACCACCTGTTTTCTTAGCTAAATGTGTGTGTGGTGCCTGCAGAAGGTTATTTGGTCTATGTGTAGAGTGATTTGAGTGAACTACACTTCTAACATCAGGGCATGTACTTGTTGGGATCGTAGGTAACAATGATCCTGGTTTGCAAGAACACGTAGTCCAAGCATGTATGTAACTGCAAAACCTGCCTAACTCAACTAGCCCTGAATCAACTTCATAAAATTGTGCTTATGGGACGAAAATGGGCAGCAAGCAATTTACGATTTCTTTTCTCATTCCGGCATTGGTTCCATTAATAGTAGAAAACTCAATACGTAATTTTCTCTCATATATGGTCCACAAAGTGATGAATGACAAATCAATAGGTTTCACACGCGTGCGAAGCTTTCTGTGGGAATGATAGGGAGCAATATCACACGCGTGCGCAGCTGTGAGCGTGAAGGATTATGAAATCAGTGCAAAATTAAAGGCATGGAAATAAGTTGAGTTTGAATGAATCAATTGGCTAGAATACACATGCACGCGGATCAGGACATCCTAATTAAGGCAAATGTTCTGGGACCTAACATTACAAAATTACGAATTGAATTAGATTTTCAGTGTACAGATGAAGGCATAGAGTTGTCTTGGTAGCTTGCCAAACTATTATGTAACTCAACTAAGTCAACCTTTCAGTGTACAGACTTTCAGTGTGCATGTGTATTCTAGCCAACTAACTCAACTAAGTCAACCTTTCAGGCATAGAGATGAAGGCATAGAATTGAATTAGACTTTCAGTGTACAGACTTTCAGTGTACCCATCTCAACCTGCCTAACTCAACTAAGTCAATTGCTTGCTGAGATTGAAATTGTGCTCGAGGTTTGTGATAATATATATCTTTCTTGGCCCTGAATCACACAGAAAATGGGCAGAAAGATATCACAATCCTCGAGAGTGACTAAGAATCCTCGAGAGTGACTAAGAAAATGGACAGAAAATTGTGTATTCATGTGGTGTGTGACTAAGAGTGACTAATAATAATAGTAATTACAGAACAATGCAGGGCGTGGGGGAAATTCCCATACCAGATGAGTAGCGCCGACCAGTGCCTTGTTGCGCCGACCAGTGCCTTGTTGCGCCGACCACAATCCTTGCTTGGAAGGAGAGTGTTGGGAGCATGCTTCGTCGCCGAAGGTCCTGCAGAAAGAAACAGCTTCGGCTGAAGCTGCTCGTACGTGACGCCGAAGGCATCATTCATGAAGCTTCGGTATTATAACATATCCGAAGATGAAGGGTCGAACCGACTTAAAGATAGAATGACCTTTTAGTCCTTAAGGGTCTGAGTCAACGTTGTAAACTCTTATGAGGGGCATGATTGTAATTCTTCACAGGCTGCGTCCTGTGCCTATAAATAGTGAACAGTATTTCTTTACTGTTCAGGGATTCTGATAATTGCAAGTGAATCTCTCGGGAATCGTTACTTGTCAAAGCAAAGGTATAAACGTATCTTAAAACATTGTATTCAAACATCTTATATTCATATGATAGAATATGTGAATGATGCCATTTATTTCCGACATGTTTATCTCTGACGTCCTTCATGTTACATTACTTATATATTATCTTCGTAAATTTAATTATGAAGGTAAAACCTTCGTAATATTATGTTCATGGCCTTCGTCCGAAGTTCATTAAATCCTAAGGGAGATAATGCTTCAGCGGACGAAGGGCATTTGATATTTAACATTCTTTGTGTTGCCTTGTTCTTGATTCGAAGCATTTGAGAACAAGTCCCCAACATTGGCGCCCACCTCCGGTGAACTCACTTCCACTTTTTTGAGCTGATGGCTTTGTTCAACGATCAAGCTGGAGCTGCTTCGTCTCCAAAGCTGGTACTCCCGATAACAGGCGGTTCGTGCTCAGAGCCAGCTAACAAGAAACTGAAGAAGGAGGCACAGAGAAGGGTACAGCATGTTAGAGTGCAGGGACCCTTCATCAAGTCAAGATGGTCTCACATTCCAATTACCTTCTCCCAAGAGGATCTTCAACTCAAGGATTACCCACATAACGATGCTATGGTTATCTCTTGTGTGATCAAAGGATTTCTGGTCCACAATGTTTTGGTTGATATAGGCAGCGCAGCTGATATCATATTTGCTAAGGCCTTCAGACAGATGCAAGAGCCCGAAGACAAAATCCATGATGCCACACATCCCCTTTGTGGCTTCGGAGGAAGGCAGATCGTGGCACTTGGAAAAATTACAATGCCAGTAACCTTCAGATTTATCAACAACACAAGGACTGAACAAGTTGTGTTTGATATTGTTGACATGGAATACCCTTACAATGCAATCATCGGTCGTGGTACTCTCAATGCATTCGAAGCAATTCTGCATCCAGCTTATCTTTGCATGAAAATACCTTCGGATCAAGGGCCCATTGCTATTCATGGAAGTCAGGAAGCTGCCAGAAGGGCCAAAGGGAATTGGACAGACTCAAAAGCAATCCATAATATAGATGGAGCTGAAGCTTGTGAGCAATACAAGTTCAGAAGGGAAAAAGCTGCTTTGGCTGATCAGCTGAAGCCCATGCTCTTATGTGAGGACATAGCAGAGCAGAAGGTGCTATTGGGATCTCAACTGTCCAAAGAACAGGAGAAAACCTTGATAAGGTTTTTGTTCAACAATAAAGATGTTTTTGCTTGGTCAGCTAATGACCTTTGCAGAGTTAACAGGGATGTTATTGAGCACTCGCTCAATGTTGATCCATCTTTCAGACCTAGAAAGCAGAGGCTTCGGAAGATGTCTGATGACAAGGCTGAAGGTGCTCGGAATGAAGTGAACAGACTCCTCAGTGCCGGAGTTATCAGAGAGGTAAAATACCCAGAATGGTTGGCTAACACTGTTATGGTAAAGAAGGCCAATGGTAAATGGAGAATATGTATCGATTTTACTGATCTCAATAAAGCCTGTCCGAAGGACGAGTTTCCATTGCCAAGGATAGATTCCCTAGTTGATGTAGCAGCTTCATCAGAACTTATGAGTCTGCTGGATTGTTATTCAGGCTATCACCAAATTTGGATGAAGAAGGAGGATGAACCGAAAACCAGCTTCATAACCCCTAGTGGAACATATTGTTACCTTCGGATGCCTGAGGGGCTTAAGAATGCTGGAGGAAGCTTCAGCAGAATAACAGCGAAGGTTCTTCATTCCCAGATAGGCAAAAATGTGCTAACTTATGTTGATGATATCATTGTAAAAAGCACGAAGCAAGATAATCACATTGCTGATCTGCAGGAGACCTTCGCTAATTTTAGACAGGCTGGTTTAAAGTTGAACCCAGAAAAATGTGTCTTCGGAGTAAAGAAAGGAAAATTTCTTGGTTGTCTAGTCTCAACAAAAGGGATTGAAGCTAATCCAAACAAAATCGAAGCTATCCATCGAATGGAGCCACCAAGTACAAAGAAGGGGGCTCAAAGATTGACAGGAAGACTGGCATCTCTCAACAGATTTATATCTAGATCAGCAGAGAGAAACTTACCATTTTTCGAAGTACTAAAATCAGCTGAAGTTTTTCAATGGGGACCAGTTCAGCAGAAAGCCTTGGAAGAGCTGAAGCAATATTTAATAGACCTAACAACACTAACTCCACCAACGCTAGGGGCTCCTCTGTTATTATATGTGGCAGCTTCGCACTCAGCGGTAAGTGCAGCACTCGTCCAGGAGAAGCTTGAAGGCCAAGTCAAAAAGCAAGCCCCAATATACTTCGTATCAGAAGTTCTGAGTCTATCAAAGAAAAATTATAGGGAATTGGAGAAAGTACTGTATGCTGTTTTGATGGCCTCTAGGAAGGTTCGGCATTATTTTCAATCTTACAATATAATTGTTCCTTCTTCACAACCATTGAAGGACATCATGAGAAATCGAGAAGCTACTGGAAGGATTGGAAAATGGGCTGCAGAGCTCAATGAATTTTGCATTGATTATGTGCATAGGTCTTCGATTCAATCCCAAGCGTTGGCAGACTTCATTGCTGACTGGACGCCAGGGGTTCAAGAGGAAGAAACGAATAAAGATGCCGAAGTATGGACAGTGTTTTGCGATGGGTCTTGGGGAACCTTCAGAGCAGGAGCAGCTACTGTGTTGGTTTCACCTTCCAAAGTTAAAACTTGTTATGCGACGAGACTTGATTTCAGTTGCACAAACAATATTGCTGAGTACGAAGCTCTGCTTTTGGGTCTTCGGAAGTTAAAGGCAATGGGAATCAGAAGGGCCATTCTTAAAACTGATTCCCATGTTATTTCTGGTCATATTGACAAAAGCTACAAAGCAAGAGATCCGAAGCTTGAAAAATATTTAGATACAATCCGAAGGATTGAGGCTTCCTTCGAAGGATTTTCTGTTAAAAATATTCCTCATGGAGAAAATGAATATGTTGATCTACTAGCCAAGTCAGTAGCACAGGGGCTGCCCTTACCTTCGGAAATATTTTTCGAAACAATAAAAGCACCTTCGGTTGAGCTTCTTGAAAGAGCAGTCCTCAACATATCCCCTGTTTATAGTGAAGATTGGAGAACTGAGATCATCTCTTTTCTTCAGGGCAATTTTCTTTCAGATGACGAAGCCTATAACAGGAGGATAGAAGCAAGAGCTCGACCATATGTCATAATAGAAGGGGAATTATACAAGCGGGGGGTATGTTCCCCGTTACTCAAGTGTTTATCCAGAGCCGAAGGCATAGAATTGATGAAGGAAATACACGCAGGCCTGTGTGGATCTCACATTGGATCTAGGCCTTTGCTCGGAAAAGTTTTTCGTCAAGGATTTTATTGGCCAAAGGCAGCTTCGGATGCAGCGGATTTAGTTCAAAAGTGCGAAGGTTGTCAGAAATGTGCAAGAGATCAAAAACAACCTTCGTCTTTAACTCAACTAATACAACCCACTTGGCCGTTGCAAAGGTGGGGCCTTGATTTGCTAGGTCCATTACCACCAGCACAGGGGAACTTAAGATATGTTGTAGTGGCAGTGGAATATTTTTCTAAGTGGATTGAGACAAAGCCTTTAGCCACAATAACTTCGGTTACTATTCAAAAGTTTTTCTGGTAAAATATTGTTTGTCGCTTCGGAGTGTCGAAGGCCATTACTGTGGATAATGGGACACAGTTTGATTATGAAGCTTTCAGAGAATTTTGCGATCAAATTGGCACGAAAATCCATTTTGCATTAGTTCGACACCCGGAGTCAAACGGACTTGTTGAAAGAGCTAATGGGGTCATCATGACAGGGATAATGAAGCTAATCTTCAATCAGCCCAGGGGAAAGTGGCCAGAAGAATTAATCAAAGTGGTGTGGAGCCATAACACAACAGTGTCAAGATCAACAGGTTTTACGCCATTCAAACTATTGTTTGGTGACGAAGCAATAACCCCGGAAGAAGCCAAAGCGGGATCAATAAGAACAGTAGCTTCGGCAGAAGGCGAAGATGCGGTTGAGCATTTTGTGGAGAAAGATGCTATAGAAGGGATCAGGCTTCAAGCTGTGGAAAACATCAACAAATATCAAGCTGAAACAATAAAATGGCGTGACAGAAAGGTTAGGCTGAAGAACATTGAGCCAGGACACTTGGTGCTTCGAAGAATAGCCAACCCTGAGACAGTAGGCAAGTTACAGCTGAAGTGGGAAGGACCTTTTTTGGTAGCATCTTCGTCAAGACCCAGTTCCTACAGATTGAAGGATATGGACGGCAACAACATTCCCAGATCATGGAATGCGGATGAGCTTCGGCGATATTATGTTTAGCTTGATGAAATTTTCTTTTTCTGTCCTTTTTTGTGGCACCCTTTTCCTTTCCAAAGGGGGAGAAAGGTTTTTAATGGGGCCACAACGTGTAATTTTCCTTATTTTAATTCTATAAGAGTGATATCCCCCAAAAATGTAAATGTAAATGCAAAAGGAAAAAGAAAAGAAAACAGGGAGAAGCTCGAAAGACGTCCCTAAGGGGATGCAGAGCACGACGAAGCTACAAAAAGTCGTTCCTAAAGGAGCGCAGTGTAAGTTTTCTACTCAAAAGTCGTTCCTAAGGGAATGCAGAGCTTACAGCGAAAAGTCAACGCTGATTCCGCTGAAAGTAAAAGGCGAAGAAGCTCCTAAGGGAGGCTTACAGCGAAAAGTCAACGTTGATTCCGCTGAAAGTAAAAGGCGAAGAAGCTCCTAAGGGAGGCTTACAGCGAAAAGTCAACGCTGATACATCGAAAAGTAAACGGTGATGCCGAAAAGTAAACGGCCAGAAGATTTGAATCATTGGAGATGAAGGGCTATGATTATGGTTTTTGAATATGTGTTTTGATATTCATTTGCACGATACATTACATCATGTCATTTGCATTCATAAACATTCATTTAGACATATATAGAATCATCATCATACCACACAAAAAAGACAGATGCTTCGGCAATGAGCAAAAATTTCGAAGAAAGAGAAAATTTTCCGTGCTTCGTTGTGTACGAAAAGAAGGGAAGGTGTTTTTCGCCTTCGGCTCAAAAAGAGAAGTTTCGTCCACAGCAAAGCAGATTGTACACGGATAAAGGAGACAGAATATATTACAAGGTATGTACAAATTTACATAAGTTTTTTCCATAATGATATTACAAAGATCCCTTCAGAATTTTTTGTAGAAAAGTCTATTATAGCAACTATCAAGCTTCAGCTTCGTCATACTTCAGCTTCGTCATCCTGCACATATTAAGGAGCAGAATAAGAAAGGTGCAAATTTCAATGAGAAGTTAAAAGTAACAAATATAAGTTTCTTACCGGCTTAAGGTGACTTCAAGCTTCGTCACCAGCCATCCTTCGCCCGCCATTTACCCAAATCTGGGTCATAAATCTATTTCCAATGCTTCGGGCTAGGCTCGGGATATCAATCAAGTCTACTGCTGACAAGCTAAAGTTTGGTCTATTCACAATTTTCCCATGAGTACAGCCAGCCTTCAGAAAAGCGGCAGCTGTGCCTCGAGAAGCTACCAGGGCGCAGAAATCGGCATGCCCACCAATAACTTCGTCAAGAGCATCAACCTCGCCTTCAATATGTTCCAAGGTGTTGGGCAGGTTTTCGGCTGAAGGTGAAAATTTTTCAGAACTGGCTCCGATAGAGTGAAATACGTCCTTCAGCCACTGCACGCATCGGCTGCCGAAATTTAGACATTTCTCTTGGAGATCCTTCAGTGATTTTTGCAAATTTGAATTTTTCTCGACCTCAATCTTGAGACTTGCTTCAAACTTCTCCTTTTCTTGCTCATATTTTTCTGACATTTTGAGTAATTCATTCTTTAAACTGTCATTTTCAGCTTGGACCTCAGCCAAGGAGCCTTCCATAGACTAAATAATAAAGTCTTTCTTTTCTAAAGCACCTTCGTGTTCTTTAGCCATAATCTCAAGATCTTGAATGGCGAAGTCCTTCTTCTTCAGAACTGCTTCGTAGTTTTCAACTTTTTCTTCTAAATCTTTGATGATGGCTTTGTTCTTCTCCTCTTCAAGATCTTGTTGCATTTTCAGCACTTTACTTAATAATATACTCTACCAAAACAACCTTCGTCAGAGAAAGACATAAAAAATAATAATAATAATAAAATAATAATAAAATTTTTACCTTAAAATTCGCGTAGAGTAGGCTGCCAGCGACATGATGTCGCTGGTACCTGCAGAGGTCTGCTTCTATCTTCGGCAAGCCAACGCTTTTGGAAAGGGTTCTAACAATTTTGGCCTCGGTGCGGTTCCGAAGGCATCTTAGCTTCCCTTCGTTGACCCCACCAAATAGCATAGCCCCTGATTTATATCCGCAGGATATGGCATGTTTTTTCAACTCTTCTTTTTCGGCGTCTGTTAACTCTTGACCAAGAAAATCTTGAAAGTTAAAATCTCCTTCCTCCGAAATTTCATCAACCTGCTCTTTCCCCTTTTCAGTTGCTGTGTTCACCGCAGCCATGACAGCTTCTTCTTCAGCCATTTTCAGGAGTAAATTGTCAATAACCTCAAGTGTGGTTTCCAGGTTCAACTCTTCGATGGTCCCGGCTTCGGCCCTGGTAGCTTCGGCTTCGGCCCCGGTAGCTTCAGCTTCGGCCCCGATAGCTTCGGCTTCGCCGGTTTCAACTTCAGTGGTTTCCACTCCGGTAGCTTCGACTGCGGCGCCTTCGGCTTCGACAGTCTCGGCAAAGACAATTTTTGACACCGTCACCGGTGGTGGTGTCTGATGGATCACATCTGTCACTTGAATGATTCTCCGTTTTTTCGGCTTCGCAGGACTTTCTGCTGCCGAAGTTTTTTTGTCCTTCTGAAAAAACGTTGTCAGTTCCGGTGCCAGCGGACTTAGCTTGACAGGCAAAGATTCAGTCATTACCTTCAAAATTTCTTCTACTTCGGCAGCAGAAGGTGTCACAGACACTTCCTCATCTCGGACCAATCTCTCTGGTTCTGGAGATGCAGGCTTCGGAGATGCAGCTTTTCTCTTTCTTGGAGCAACTATTTTCGGTTCAAGCTTTTCTTTCTTCTTTTTTGGTTGATCTTCGTCGTCTTTAATTAAAGTGCTAGCCACTCGTTTTCTTTTCTGCCCTTCGGCACCCTTGTCTAGCAGCTCGTAGTCAGGGTATTCAAATCCTATAGCATCAAGCACTCTGTTTAGCCTTCGTTTCGGCCGGGTGCCGAAGGCTGCTGTCATCAATTGATCTTCTTTTTTAGAATAATTCCCAAGAATTTCAGTACTCATTACTTCGATTGTTTCGAGCCATTCTTAGCAGGGTGCTTTAAAATACTTCTTGAACTTATAGTGGTAGGGCAGGCGGACAAGTTCCCCCTCTTTATTCTCTCTTTCGAGCTTCGGCATAGCCCATTCCTTCATAGTTGGAAATATTTTGAACGACAGAAATTCCTGCACAAAATCTCTAGTGCCAACATGCTCAGCAATAATCCTGAATTCAGCCAACGTGATTTGAGTTGGACCTTCTGGTGTCATACTGCATTGGGGTCTGGTCTCTCCGAAGATCAGTTCAAGCAGACTCTGTACTAGCTTCTCCTTGTCATCGTCAACTTTGACGTAGAACCATTCTGATTTCCAGCCTGCCGGCCACTTGATTCGGTAGCTGATCACAGGAAATTTTGTAGTCTTCCGATAGGCAAAATTATAACAACCAAAATTTTCATGTAACCCATCCTTTCTGGCCTTAGTTTGATAATGTAGCTCGTGTACCCGGCAGAAACCTTCAGCAAATGGCTCCACCCCCTGGCTTCGGAGAGCCCAAATATAAACACTAAGCCTAACAATAGCATTAGGAGTTAGTTGATGAAAATAGATACCAAACTTCTTTAGCACATCGCAATCATCCTATTCAAAGGAAATCTCAAACCAGCTTTGAGGAAACTCTTGAAAATCACTATTTCATCTTTCTGTGGCTTCGGGGTAGTTTCTTCTCCACCGAAGCGAATCACCTTTTTCTCATCTTTGCTAAAGTAGCCCGACTTTACCATCTTCGGGAAATCAGCCTTGGAGATGGTTGACTTTCCGAAATCCAGGTGGCTAGGCTTGCTTGGTATTGCGATATTGTGATCATCTTCAGAATCAGTCTCTTCAATATCTGCTTGTTCTACTTCGGCAGCAGGGGTGTTCTCCGATGTCACCAACCCAGATCGCCTCATTGCTTCCGACATAGCGACAGTTTCCGCAACTTCGGCTTCGTTTCCTTCGCGCTCAACTCTAGCAGTAGAGCGCACTCTGGCCATTTGATTTTGAATATCTTGAAAATTTCTCGGAAATTAATAACCTTTCTCCCGAAGCCCTTCTTCTGATGAAGCAGATGCTAAACTGGAGCTTCGTTTGAATGCGAAAGTCAAGCTTCGGCTATGGTTAAAAATTTTGGCAGCAAAACAGTACAATAGCAATGAATGCTGTGGTAACTTCACACCTACCCGTCTCTTCATATAGTGCTGCAGGAAAGAAGGTGAATCGTCAGGATTTTTACACCAAGAAAACAGTTGCTCGCAACCGCTGAATGGTGGGCCGCAAAAACCAGAATAGTGAACCCGCATGGTGGAACCGCTACGCGCTCCAAAACTGTATCGTTTCTCGACAACGAGCTCAGGGAAGGTGTTTTTCGGACCTTCGGCTTCCTGAAGCCTAAGATACTTTTTTCACGGATCAAGCTCGTTACGAAAAACGATCTAGCACCGCGAAGGGGCTACTGTTGGGACCATGCTTCGTCACCGAAGGTCCTGCAGAAAGAAATAGCTTCGCCTGAAGCTGCTCGTACGTGACGCCGAAGGCATCATTCATGAAGCTTCGGTATTATAACATATCCGAAGATGAAGGGTCGAACCGATTTAAAGATAGAATGACCTTTTAGTCCTTAAGGGTCTGAGTCAACGTTGTAAACTCTTATGAGGGGCATGATTGTAATTCTTCACAGGCTGCGTCCTGTGCCTATAAATAGTGAACAGTATTTCTTTACTATTCAGGCATTCTGATAATTGCAAGTGAATCTCTCGGGAATCGTTACTTGTCAAAGCAAAGGTATAAACGTATCTTAAAACATTGTACTCAAACATCTTATATTCATATGATAGAATATGTGAATGGTGCCATTTATTTCCGACATGTTTATCTCTAACGTCCTTCATGTTACATTACTTATATATTATCTTCGTAAATTTAATTATGAAGGTAAAACCTTCGTAATATTATGTTCGTGGCCTTCATCCGAAGTTCATTAAATCCTAAGGGAGATAATGCTTCAGCGGACGAAGGGCATTTGATATTTAACATTCTTTGTGTTGCCTTGTTCTTGATTCGATGCATTTGAGAACAAGTCCCCAACAGAGAGGAACTCCAGTCTGGGCGTCACTTGTTGCGTTGACCAGTGCCTTGTTGCGCAGACCAGTACCCACCAGCAGCTCACGATCCTTGTTGCGCTTGATTCACTCCCAGAACTTACAAACGCGAGGAGGATTTGGAGCAAGGAGAGGAACTCCAGTCTGGTGGCCTTGATATATATGGTTTATGGCGGCGTGTATGGAGGATGGGTAGGGGGTTTGTTGATGGTAGGGGATCCCGTTCACCTCGCGGCGTAAGGAAGGGAGACGGCGAAGATTGAATGGCGGATTTGGTGCGGACTCCATCTTCGGTACCGTGTATGGAAGGGAGGCGGCGATGGGTGAGATTGAAGAGCGTTCCCCTCTCGGTGCCGAAGGGAGGCGACGAATTTGGCACGGATTTGGCTTGGATTTGGCGGCTGCGGGTTGGATGCTCGGCCTCGCGAGGATGGAAGCCGCGCCTGTGGGATCCGGCGGGTGCCATCGGCGGCAAATGTTGCGGGTGCGGGGAGGAGGAAGCCGCACGGCGTGGTTTTGGCTCGGATTTAGCGGCCGCGGGATGCACGCTCGGCCTCGCGAGGATGGAAGGAGCGTGTGTGGGATCCGCGAGGATGGAAGGAGCACGGTGCCTGCCATCGGCGGCAAATGCTGTGGGCGCGGGTAGAGGAAGCGGGCGGATCGTGCGTGGCGTAAGCGTGTTTGGCAGAACGTGCACCATGCATGTGTTTGACGCCTACACTACCAACATAATAGTAGTGTAGGCTAGGTGGGTGCCCGTGCGTTGCGACGGAACCATATAATAACTTATGTACATATAGGTGAGTGTCCATGTGTTGCAACAAGAACATATAATATCACGGTAACTTATGTATTATATGTCTCTGTTGCAACGCACGAGCACTCATCTAGTTCGGCTGTGTGATGTTTGTGTACTTGCGCTGCACTTGCAAGAGTAGTGGGGAGGGATGATGGGTGTGGTGACCAATCAAACCAGAGATGCTCTAGCTCAGAAGCTGCTGCTGCTATTAATCAAGCAGGATGGCCACCGGCGACTGAGAACTCCATGTCCGTCGTGAGCCCCGTGAGGCAGCAGGTGGCGGGCTGAGCCTATTCGGCTGGGGCGGCGGAACTTGGCCCAACCAAACCGAGACGAGACGGCACGCGACACAAGGGCATCCACCGCCCACCGCCATGCGGCTGCCGGGTTCGTGGCCGGCGGTCGGCAGCCGGAGAAGACGACAGAATCCCGTCACAGAGCTCGGCGGCCAGACAGGCAAGACAGACAGGCAGATATGGCAGGCACATGCGCACGCGACATGAAACAAAACCATTTTGGAACCGAGCAGTCCAACTTCTGCCTCCATGGCACATGTACACGTCTCAAGCCCGCCTCGGGCCGTCTCTACAGGAACTGCACTCACCCAGTTCGAAACTCCGTTCGTCATCTACAGGCAGGCAGGCAGCCAGCCAGCCAGCCGTTCAGGGTCAGGCCATCCTGAGTGCCTCCCTGAACTGTCACACTCGGTTCCAGGGGGTAGAACCGAGCGCGTACCATATGTGCGCCAGGATCCATTTCCACACATATGTTGACGTCACAAGTGTAATATATCAAAAGACAATGCAATAAAGGCGTAAAGAGAGTATAATACTTTATTACATCATCTGAAACATTGTATCTTTAACAAGTATCACATCAAAGTAAAGCGGAAATAAACAACTGGGCAAACTTCCACAGGAAGTTGACCGGCATATCGTTAGACTTAGAATTCCTCGTCGTCAAAAACTCCATCAAAGTCTCCAGCATCACCCTCTGATCAAAATAAGCAAGGGTGAGCTCACTTATGGTCGGGGCTCAGCAAGTGGGGGAAAAACTAATGCAGGTATAACAAGGTGAGGCTAAGGTTGAGCAGTAAGCATTTTAGTTGGTCAATATTTTATTAACAACACCTGTCTTACTATTAAATGTGAGTCCCAAATATCCCATTTAAATAAAGGAATATGAATATAACAAAACACTTAAGTGAAAACCACTTAAGCACATTATTGGCAGATCATCGGATCTCAATTTGATTCCATCTTCAAGTTCAATTATCATGTGAGGAGTCCAGGTCGCTCATAACCGGGAGCACGGCTGATATATCAGTTTTACACTCTACAGAGGTGGTACAACTTTACCCACAAGCCATGTATCCCATCTAGCCCGGGTTGATCGGACCCTTAAACACTGTCGAGGTGAATGGCTAGGGATCCATTATGAGGCTTTCACAAAATACGCTTAATACGAAGCAACCCGCTAAGGTTTCTAAGACGATGGTGGTGGCCTCCTGGGTGAGGTACCTTAGCCAAGAATACGACCCCATGTTAACGTGGGCTGCCAGCACCTACCACTCCCCCTCTTGCCCATATTTCAGGTAAGGTTGCTAGGCACTAAGCATATAGAGCTAATTACCAAAGCCAGAGCCATGATAGCACTCGTGGTTGCACTGTTATCCTGGGTGGTCACTCCATGTTTCAATTAATTTGTAATAAAGTTATCTTAACCATCGGGTTAATGTCATAATTGCCAATTAACATTTTTGGAACATTAAAACCAATTAATGAGTGACATTAGGAATCATTAAGTTGAGCGGTAGCATAAATCTTGCATAGCTTAATAATTTTCCCAAGTTAAACAAGGAATACATGTAGTAAATCTAGGAAATCCTTAATTAGGTTATCCCATCAAATTATGCAATATGTCAAAAAGTAAACATTATTATATGCAATGAATAGGTACAAACAGAATATGCAGAGGGAGAATCCACTTGCCTTGCCCAAAAGCGTCTTGCGGGTCTTCCTCAAACGAGTTTGGGTCCTCTACCACACAATCGGCTTCTAATAGAGTCACACATCGCACATACAAAAGGAAAACATACACCAATGAAAAAACATGCACCATTCAACAAACAATGAAACATACACTTTACAAATCATACTTATAAAAGAAAAACATTCCAAAAAGAAAACTTAATTTGTAACTATAATATAAAATAAAACACATCAACGATCATCTCATTTTCTACGACATACTATTTATTTTGTTTCCATAATTCACTAGAGAGATCTATGTGGCAAATTTGACTATGAAAATGTGTACTATATAAATTCATTAATATAGATATCATGCTAAACCAAACTCTATGGAGTAAGTTTAATTAGCTAATCAATTATTTCTACCGGATAGTACGTAGAGTATATTTTATTATTTCTTTCTAAAAGAAAATTATAGTAGACGTTACAATATTATTTAAAAAGTCACATAACCTTGATATTAAGAGAACTAAATTAAACTACTAATTTAACTCTACTATTTAGATTATGGTGGACATGGTCACAACTGTAATATTTATATGCTCCAAGAAACTTTATATTTACCAATTTAACTTTTTAGAAGAATTACAATTAGGTTTCCTAAAAAGTGTATAAACGTGTTATTATCATTTATTTACCAAAAATTAATGTATAGATATAAGTACATTTCTATAAAAAAAAGAAATAGAAAATATTAGCTTTACTCCTATTAGAATCTACATGATCCATATCTCGTAAGAAAATATGAAATCTATAAATTTTAATTAGAACAACATGAGCAATAGTTGTGTATTTTCTTCATTTCTGAAAAACTTTACGCAAGGTACATTTCTTTTGGTTTCTTGTTTAGCAAAACTATGTTTAAGTATTTATAGCTCAAATTCAAATTACAAAAAAAATGAGAAGAATAGTGTAAACATTAATTGATCACAAAACAACAATAACAAAATATACGGAACTAATTATAAAATAGCTAATTTATTTGTACTCCAAAGCACTTAAATTCTAATCCAAAAATCATCGCATGGACTAGCACAAATTTAATCGTAGCCATGAGAAGTTAAACTACAACCGTGAAGTCTTCTCTACCTCAAGATGCGGCAACAACAGAGTTGGGGAAGCACGACGGGAGGTGATCGAGAGGCGAGGTTCTAGGCACGCAGTAGAAGAATCCTGAACGGATTCCAGCAACGCCCAAACGTCAAAAACTTTGCGTGGCGTCGTGAGCAGCGGCAGCAAACGCCGCGTTCAGAATATCGTGGACGGAGGCTGTGCGAGGAGGAGGGCAGAGATTGAACGTATGGGGTTTTGGCCAAGCGATCCTTTTATAGGCGGAGAGGTATGGAGAGAAACGCAGCCGGCTTGAATGCTCATTTGAACGCTGCCATCAATCCTCCATTAATGGCATATTTCAACGGAGGAGTAATGCTGCGACGAGCGAAAGACAGGGGAAACGACCTGATGTGGCTTGACGCGGGCATGGAGAGCGCGTGCGGCGTGAGGCTTGGTGCGATTCCACAGCAGCTGGGTGAGCACAGGGAAGACTAGGAGGCAACAACGAGTCGAAACCGGCGGCGGCACTGTATATTCAAAAGAACAGACACAGCTAGACATTGAAGGAGGTGCTGAGGTCCACTCACAAGTGAGAAGGGAAAGGAGCCCACGTGACTTGAAGCATTAACGTGGGAAGATAGAACGTATGGTGCTTATGATGGTTGTCGTTTTTTTTAAATATATTATTCATTAAAATATAAATTAATATATATATATTAAAAGTTATAATAAATCTGAAATAATAATAGTATTTTCATAAATAAAATATAAATATTAATTTTAGGTGAAAGCCTATTATTTAAATAAATTGGTTTTCACAACAACAAAAATCTTTGCAATACATTAGCAGACAAAAATCATGCTCCATAATATGAATGCGTTAAATACTTGATTTAAATTTTAATTTACTCAAAAGATTGGTTACGTGTTATGTCAGTATTCTTTTTATTTTGAAAATAACCTTTTCTCTCTGAAAATTTTATCTACGAGAGTTGAATTGCATTTAATTGATGTGTTTTGGGTGTTACATGAACCCGATGCTGAAGCTGTTCTGCAGGCCGGCCTTCTTGTTGGGCAGACCCGCCGGTGGCTTCTGCATCATCGCGACGAACTCGTTGTAGTCTATGCGGCCGTCCTGCAACCACCACCACCACAACGACAACGACAACAAAAGAAAGAAAGAAAGAATGGTCAGAATAACTCAACTGCAGAAAGGCTACGTGTCACCCAGACAGAGTTGTGAGTCAGAGAGAAGAGAACGAACGTTGTCCTGGTCGACCTCCCCAATCACGTCCTCCAGCTGGACGTCGCCCAGGCCGAACTCCTCGCACGCCACCTGCAGCTCGTCGGCGGTGATGTATCCGCTGCCGTCCTTGTCGAAGTACTGGAACGCCGCGAATAGGTGGTTCTCCCGCTCCACCTTGTTCAGGTGCAGCGTGGCCGCGATGAACTCACCGTAGTCGATCGTGCCGTTGTTGTCCACGTCCGCCTGCGCGTCGCTCTTTCAGCGGGGAGTTTTGTGGCTTCTCAAAAAAAACACACACAAACACACGCGCACGGAGGTGGATCGATCGTCTCTTACAGCTTGCATCAGCGCGTAGATCTCGGATTCCTAGAGGTTGGCGCCCACCTTCTTCAGCCCCACCTTGAGCTCATCGAACGTGATCTGCCCGTTGTTGTCCGCGTCGATCATCTTGAACATCTCCTTCAGCCCCGCGATCTCGTCGTCGGACAGGTTCTCGGCGATCACTTGCAATGCAAACAAGCACCAGGCAAGCCATACATCATCAGGACAGAGCGGCCGGTTTTGAGCGGCTGGATTCTCCTGCAGGAACAGCGTTCAGTTCATCCTTTCTTTTTCATTTTTGCATGAATCTGTAACGCGTCCTCGCTGCATCAGCCAAATGGCGGCCATCCAGCAGCTATTCACTGGTCGCATGGTGGTGAGTACAAACGCACAAGACGACTTACCCTGAGAGCCATCTTTTTTAGCTTGTTCATGGCCGAGAACTGCTTCATGCGAGAAAGAACAGCCGAGTCCAGCGGCTTGTCAGGAGCCAAACCACCAACCTGGACCCAAGGATGCCCTAGAAGAGGATAACAAACAACAGCTTCAGGGGAAAAAACACAGGCAGAAATTGGGAAGCAATGTGACTGATGGTAAGTAAGTTAGGAAACTCACGTAGAACTTCATGAGCGGTCAGTCTCTTCCTCGGGTCCCTGATGAGCATTCTCCTCACAAGATCCTTGGTGCCTTCGGAGACGCTAGGCCATGGCTCCGACTCGAAGTCGAGCCTCCCGTGCAAAACCTCTTCGAATATGCCCTGCTCGTTCTCTGCTCCACGAACAAGTGAAGAAGTGCGTGCGTGGTCAGTACAAGAGATCAGCCATGGAATTTTACATGATAATGCCGTATCAGTCTCGTCGATCAATGCATTGCTGAAAGGTGTGCCACACTTCACCTGCCCAGAATGGCGGCACTCCGCACAGCAGGATGTAGATGATCACACCGGCGCTCCAGACGTCTGCCTCTGGACCGTACTTCTTCTTCAGCACCTCTGTTGTGTATTCAGTAGCACCAAATATGAGCTCTAGAGCTCTGTAGTATCTAGAACAGATGTAAGAAATGTTTGGTTCGCCTTTTACCTAAAACAGTACAAAAAAATTAGGCACGCAACAAGGACGAAGATTCCTGTGAATATCAATTGCTTGTTTATGACCATACCAGAACTTTCGCGCTGCCAAAGTCACACAGTTTTAGCTGATGGGTATGAGGATTAACCTGTTGCACAAATAGAATTGCATCAAACCATCTGAAGCTGCGCTTATAACTTAACTAAAGATGAAGTATCTTCGCAACAGTACTCGGCTGATCACAAGTGCACCGCCAGGGGGGTATTCTTGCTGGAAATGGACGACGACATGGAGGAAGATGCAGCAGCGGAGGACCTGGGCATTTCTCTTCATGCCCTCATGGGCATTGACATCAGCAGCACCATGTAGCTCCAGGTCAGGGTCAAGGATCGGACATTGGTGGCGCTGGTGGACACAGGCTCTACCCACACATTCATCCGGGAAGCTATGGCAATTGAAACATTATCAAAATGTGATGAATACCTTCTACTTCTTATAATCCAGTGAATGCTTAAAACAAGAAGAAATTTGGCACCTGATGTGCGCTTCCTCTTCGCCGGCGCCATCTGATTTGAATTTGATGTTTCAATTGCTAGTATATGACACCAAAGCTCATGTACAAGATAAAAGCAGAAGGTATTCATCACATTTAGATAATATTTCTGGAGATCTATAGGAAGGTTTTTGCCTAGCAAACAATTTACCTTCCAGTATCCTTCATAGCGAACCGAGCCCGTTTGCAATCCAGTGCTGGCCTTCTTCCCTGTTGCTCTTTGCTGCCATTTGTAGAGGGGCTGTCTTTCATTCCATCATCATGGTAGAGAACCTGAATGTCCCTATGCTCCTTCAGCAGATTGTAGCATCCCACTGCTTGGCTAACTGTGATGTTCACCAATCAGATATTCAAGGGAATCCTATATACACTATAAAAACAATGAGACATTTGAGTAGCCAGAAAAAGAACAAGAAATCTATTGTGTCATCAAGTCCTTAGAATTTCTCAACCTGATCTTCCAAAAACGAAGAAACAAAAAAGTTCACATTATAGCAGCTATGAACCTGAATGATAATGTGAACATAAAAGATTATGAAGTTACATTAAATGCTCGGTGTAGAACTTACTTGGCCCTTGTTAACATTATAGTGTTGCGATGGAAGTAAAAGATTTGTATGAAACATTGTTATGGAACAACAAACATCACTATAATATGCAAAATACGTATGGAAAACATTATCAATATCACACAAATTAATTATAAAAAGTTAATTTAGAATTTTTAATTACAGACAAATGTGTCGACAACTGTTCACTAATAAGCTAATCCTTTTTAGCGATATCGACAAGTCTTTGTTGTATGTTTGCAGGGATGGCATATCGGCACGAATTGTCCTCATAAGTTAAAAGATCAATCACAAAGTTTCTTCGAAGAGTCTTTGCATCCTACAGACAAAAAGATAAGAGAACAAAACATATTATCTTGTAGAACGAGATAGCTAGAATGTAAGTTTTGAACGTAAAACGAACGTACTACACTCACCCCAACAAATTTCAGTCGTCTGTCATTCCCCCACATGGCCATAGCTTGTAGAACGAGGTAGCTGGTATTAAACCTATAGAATAAAATTTGGGCAACTATGTTTTATACAATGATTATCATAGAAAAAATTTAAACTGCTGAGAAGGTGGTACGAAGAAAATACCCTCTTAAGTCAATTGGAACACCAGTCTGAATTGTATGTTCCCACTTAAAGATATCCTCCGCCCATCCAGAACGTTTCTTGCTGTAAGCAATCTTATATTTTTTTGAGGCCATGATAATCGCTTCCGCGAACCTCTTGTATGGCATGTGTTTACACCAATCTTGAGTCGGTGTAAAATCGATAAAAGTCACATGCTTTTTAACATGATCTATTACGAAAAGGGTGTGACATCCATTGAATTTCCATGGCATGAGAACCTGCAAAATATCAGTCATTAGGATCCTACAACAGAAGTGTCCTTTATAAATACATTCGAAATGAACACATACTTACATATCTACAACCCGTGATATAATAATTCATTGATGGCCAACAATCGAGTGTTTTGGCTAACTCTTCTGTTGTAGGATCCTGATGGTACTTTGGAAGTTTACCATAACCAACCATTCTCTGGACAGTATATATACATGTCCACATGAGGATTAGATGTAGATACTATATAATAATACATTAATGATTGGAAACAAACTTACCCAAAAACGCATGTCCATATAATGCTTTCTATTATTTATGATTTCTTCTTTCGGCCTACGTGACTCTTTATTGGCAAGCAGCCGAACAGCCATGTCAAAACATCTTAGAATCATATCTTGAGTTGTCGTTAATATGTTTTGCAGGTCTTTGACAGATATTTCTATCTTAAAAGGATTGAAACTTCGCACCCATGTTCTCCTGTAATGTAGCATGACGAAAGTCTATATCAAGAATCTAAGTAGTCGATATACATAAAATAAATAAATCAATGAGCACTTACTCTAGTGTCGTATCGTCTTCTATTGCCATGATATAATCACATAAAACATCTATTGAATCGGCTTTGGTCACTGGCATGTCCTTTGTGGAAAGACCAACCATTAAAAAGTCATTGGTGCAACCATCAGTAGAGACTTTTACAGGAGCTCTTTTATCCCAATCATCAACAAACCACCTTTGCAAGTCTGCTTGAGTAATAGGGCCTTCCTCATCTTCATACACTACTTCGCTATCATCAAGCACGTGGAGTAGTTTCCTCTTATTAGAATCTGTTGGGTTTTCTAATATCTCAACATCAGATGAGCTTCCAGAGTCAATTTCTTTTTCATTTTTGTATAACAGACACCCCCTTCTCTTATTCAGGTCTGAAGATAGTAATATAGCAGCCATTTTTTCCTAAAGTGTGACATGTCATCCTACAAATATCTTCGTCGTCCCCCTTATCTTATTCAGGTCTGAAGATAGTAATATAGCAGCCATTTTTTCCGTTCCATCACAACATTTGCGGCGTGCATGGATGGGTAGGGGGTTTGTCGATGGTAGGGGATCCCGTTCACCTCGCGGCGTAAGGAAGGGAGACGGCAAAGATTGAATGGCAGATTTGGCGCGGACTCCATCTTCGGTACCGTGTATGGAAGGGAGGCGGCGATGGATGAGATTGAAGAGCGTTCCCCTCTCGGTGCCGAAGGGAGGCGACGAATTTGGCGCGGATTTGGCTCGGATTTGGCGGCTGCAGGTTGGACGCTCGGCCTCGCGAGGATGGAAGCTGCGCCTGTGGGATCCGGCGGGTGCCATCGGCGGCAAATGTTGCGGGCGCGGGGAGGAGGAAGCCGCGCGGCGTAGATTTGGCTCGGATTTAGCGGCCGCGGGATGCACGCTCGGCCTCGTGAGGATGGAAGGAGCGCGTGTGGGATCCGCGAGGATGGAAGGAGCACGGCGCCTGCCATCGGTGACAAATGCTGCGGGCGCGGGTAGAGGAAGCGGGCGGATCGCGCGCGGCGTAAGCGTGTTTGGCAGAACGTGCACCATGCATGTGTTGGACGCCTACACTACCAACATAATAGTAGTAGAGATTAACTTCGCAGTTAAACGTACAGGTCCAGGGGCGCAAGCGGTCTCACCCCGGTGAGAGGGCGTCCGAGGGATGCCGTTGGAGCCTTGGAGGCAGCCTTAGAACGCTGCCAGGACTCAGGGCTCAACACATCTCATGACTATACGAAAAACATGCTGACAGTAGACAAGTGGCAGCGTTGGGTTTTTTCTATCACTATCGGCAGCTCTAACCTAGCAGTAATAATTATTCATCACCACCGCCCAACAATGGTAGACATGTCGATTAGGTAAATGGAGACAGTGATTGGTTGAATGACGACATTGCCAGCACGACTATAACCGAAAGTGATACTTACTGTGTGTTTGTCATGGCTCTGCTCCACCTCAGAGCAACTCTACTTCAAAACTCTGAGTGGATCAGCTCTGTTCCAGAGTTTAGATTGTTTCTCATAACCGGTGGCAGTTGCGGGTAAATAACTCCAAACTCCATGACTAGGTTGTTTTTTGGAGTTTTCGGAGCATCAAAAGAGGTACTCCAAAAAATTATACTATTGCTCCAAAAACTCCATAGAGTTTACAACTTTGAAGTTAGGGTGTTTGGCATGCTCTGGCCAGCTCCTCCTTGGAGTTTTACTCTGGAGCCATGCCAAATAGGCCCTTAAAATCACTATCGGACAGGAAGCTGAGCCGGCGGTGAACGGGCATGCATTACCGAAAACAACTGACGAGTGTCTGAAGCACAACACACTCGGCAAAATCTAGAAAATACTCCACGAAGGCTTTATCGAGTGTGACACTCGACCAAGAAGTCTTAATAAACTATACATCAACAACGACTTCTTTGTTGAGTACTTTTTGTCGGATACTCGGTACTCGGCAGAGAAAAGTCGCCATCATGGCGCCAGATGACAGCGACAGAGACTGTATTTTTTAAATATAAGAGACAACTAAGATATATAATCCTGAGACTCTGAATCATAAATACAGTTAAAAACAATATGTATGGAGAGTCGAGAGACGAGCTCTTTGCCTAAAGCCTGTCTCTTGTACCTGATATTTTTACCATATTTCAGTTTATTAATTCATTTTATTATTTATATGCAATATTTTTTTTATTTCCCACTATAATATAAAGGGACCATGACCCCTAACAGAATGTAAATTAGGCAAGTTTCCTCTAATTTTCCGATCTTGTCAAAACCTATGTATAAGTAAAATATCTATATATACAACTACATTTTGTTAAGTATGTTGTTAAATTTAGGGTATGCAGCCTAGGTTTCAATCCTAGCAACTAGCCAAACAACTAAGTTAGAAAGAGAAACACACAATCGAGATATACAATGCAAATAAAGCTAAAGAGATGTAGAGATGCAAACTCCTGCCTATAACTTGTATTTTCAACATGGTATTGACAAGCTCTTCACTTCCCTTAGTGTTGAAGCCCCTTGTAAGGGCCACACGGTCAAGTAACTACGCACATAGCCCCTAGACCTTCCACATGTGCAAGTAGGCTTTTGAGATGGCCTCTCCCTTGCTTCTTATAGTATTCACTTTCGAGCTTTTTGCCCAAACCATCAAGCCCCCTCTGGTACATGGTGGCGACCATGACATACATGGTGTGGACTTCCAAGACTATAAGCCCCCTCCAATATATAATAATGGTGCATGCAAGTACCCAATGGTAAGAGCTATACAAATCTTATTAAACACTAGGCTTAAAGCTAGAGCAAGCGCTAAAGGAGTGGTCTAACAGACCTAAACACTTTGCAAAACACCTACGCTAATCACCTAGTGATTCTTTAAGCACTTTGGTGTCTAGAGCTACTAGAGATAAGCCTCAACTCACACATCTTTCTTGGGATCCAACACCCCACAAATAGCTAGTTGAGCTAGTATGTATAGCCCCAATTCCAAACTAGCCATTATTTTCTGCGCAAACACTAGACATGTCCAATGTACCTATTGTCTGGTACGTCCAATCTCTATTATATTAAAGCACCGATTTTTCCGGTTCCACATTTCCACCGTCGTCACGCTCCCCCATAATTCACTATCGGACTCGCCTTCTTTGCCTAGTGTCCCAAACACTTGGCAAATGCCCTTTTGTCGAGTGTTTTTTCGGCACTCCACATCGGCAAAAAAAGCACTCGGCAAATTAAAAATCGCAAAAACTCGAAAAAACAACAATTTTTTAATTAGAGGAACAACCCCTCAACCATTGTCATTGCCCAACCCATCGCACTAACATTTTCACTATTTATTGAAATGAATTCACATGTTTCGTGGCCGATGAGATTCAAACTCGCAACCTCTTTCTCGCGTGTAACCTCCTCTACCACTCCACTTTTATCTCACTTGTGTCTATATTACGTTTTCCTTCCACATGGAATATGAAAAACCGAGAGTAAATTGATTATTTGAGACACTAAATGAATCCAAACAAAAAAGTTGTTAACTATGAAGTTGCATAACTCTTTGAGACCTACAACTTTTATTTTAGTAGTTTTTTTATTTGAGATCGTTTACAAAATTTGAAAACTTCAAACATATGATAAGATGATTTCAAATTAAAAAGTTGTCAACTATAAAGTTAAATAACTTTTAGAGACCTACAACTTAATATAAAGTTTCATAACTTTTTAAGATCTACAACTATTTATTTGGTGGTTTTTCTATCCAAGATCGTTATACAAATTTGAATTTTAATTTTTTAATTCAGACATAGTTTTCGTTGACAAGACGAGCTCAAATCAAGAAGTTGCAAACTACAAAGCTCGATAACTTCTTAAGATCTACAAGATTTATTTTAGTTGTTTGGTTATTTATTCATCCAACATAGTGGTTTTAACATTGTTCACAAATCTTATACATCGCTCTTGTAGTTTCATAAACTACAAGAGAGGTATATAAGTTTGTGAACAAGTTTAGTTTAACTTTGTCATATGAAGAAATGGCCAAAATAAAATATTGTACATCATGATGAGTTAAACAACTTTGTAGTTCAAAACTTTTTTATTCGGATTAATTTGATGTTTTTAAATTTTGATTTAAAAATTATCTTTGCCTAATGTCGAAAAAACACTCAGCAAAGAAGCTCTTTGCCTAGTGTCGAAAAAATATTCGGTAAAGATGTTTTTCACCTATTGTAAAAAACACTCGCCAAAAAAACTCGTTGACTAGTGTTGGAAAAAAACACTCAGCAAAAAGCTCTTTGACTAGTGTCAAAAAATTCGGCAAAGATGTTTTTTACCTATTGTAAAAAACACTCGACAAAGAAGCTCTTTGACTAGTGTTGGAAAAAACAGTCGAATAAACTATTTGCGAATGTCGAAAAATACACTCGACAAATAAGCGTTGGCGAGTTTTTTTACACTCGGCAAAGAAACTTGACGAAAAACACTTAGCAAATCAGATGACACTCGGTAGAGAGCCAGATTCTAGTAGTGATTAAATAATAAAAATACTAAAATTATACACACGTGATTTGAACCATAGTTGTTGGCTCTAAACCCATATTTACATTTACCTAGCTAACAAATCAACCATGTTTATGTGTTTTATGTTCTATACTTAGACATAAATAGAAGCTGTAGAAACTTACAGACACTTTATATGGCAGAACCTCCCAAGTTATTGGGCCCACATGCACCTGTCCTGGTCTCTAAGATCTCAGACTGCTATGCATGTGCACCAAATAACTTAACAGGATCCGTCTGATTGCCCCAAGGACATCGGATAAACCACTTACAACCAGGACCGCAAGATTAAGTAACACAAATCACACACACCAATATTTTTGCAGCAGAAATCTTATTACCAAATTTTACAAGTTACAAAAATATTACATTATTTTATCGGAGTGATTACAAAAGTATAAGTTTGAAATATATGCTAGCTCAAGTGACCATCCTCAATAAGAAGTATAGAAGAGTTACTTAGACTTATAAGAAGGCCGAGCCCACCGACACTTAACACAATCAATAGCATCACAAAGTTAGGACCTGAAAACAACAGGGAATAAAACCCTGAGTACGGAATTACTCACCAAGACTTACCCGACTAAAGAAAAGACTCTCAAGGGTATGCTGGCTAGAGGGATTCAAGGTATGGCTTATCAAGAATCAAAGACTCTGTTTTGTAGAAAAGCTTACTATGGGTGGATCCTTAAAATCCAATTTTATTGCCAGGTTAGGTAAAGATACCTCCATGTAGAGTTCTTTCTACCCTAGTTCAATCACTTGACCTGCACTAGTCGTCTTTTATCAACCCTTTAAGTTCACTGGAATGCTACGTGTAAGTCAGTGACCAAGTCTTCATGTCCGTGAAGTTACGGCGATCCGAATCGATTATACTCAGCTGAGGATCTCCAATCACACGACATATGTAGCACTTAACCCTTGCATATGTCAACTCGCCACTCAGGTTCTTAAGACCAGATCATGTTCACGCCAACCGAGAGCACAGATACACCACCGTCCAGCCTCTTGCCACGGAGGGTACACGCTACTCTCGTCATCTCTCCACTCCCATTGCGTGTTATCTTATTCTGGTATTAGTCTGCCCGATGCAAAGCTTACCCATGACGAGGCATGTGACCAGTTAAAGGGTCCTCGGTCAGCAGGCCTACATCGGCACGGTCCTTAATCGACTCAGACGGAGACACTACACCGAGACTCCCTTCTCGTGCAAGTCAACCGCCCGGTCTCAGCTTTATTATTTTCAACCCAAAGTTTGGTACCTGGCAGAGGTACATCTTTTCCGATGTTGAACCCATTACGGCAGTAATGGATCCACCATCACAAGTTTTTCCTTTCGAAAACATTCCCACCCACTGAGGCATCACTTTTGTTTTAAAACAAAACATTTTGTTTTTCTAGAGCAAGGCTAAGCATCAAAAATCCTTTTTGTAAAAGGGTATCAAGGAAGGGTATTCAATTTTCCAAGGAAGAAAATGCATCAATGGTTTAGCACACAACTCCTATCACCTAATGCATCAAACAAGGTGATAAAGATTTTAAAATAACAAGGAGGTAGCGAATGCACCAGGGCTTGCCTGAATAACACTAGGTTAGTGTTGTTAGATGACGTCCGCTTGACGAGTATCTCTCGACCGAGCACTTGCTTGATTTAACCATCTTTAGGTTGGTCCATCAGCTTCATCCTGCGGATTAGCCCGCGCTTGGGGTCGACTTGGGTCGTCTTCCGCATTGCACGATCAATTATCGTACCTAAATGATATGCATAATGCACATGTATGCATATAAGGAGGAATATCGCAAACCTAAATAATACTTATACGACAGCGAATTAAACACTAAACCTAGAATAAGCTGACTAATTAAGCAGGGCATCGACTACATCCATTAATTAAATTGACATAACAACTCTAGAACATCTATTTTTATTCCTAGCTTTTTATTAACTCTTTAAACTGTGTATCGTAATTACTTGATTTACCGATTAACCTGTGTATCATATATATTTTAATATAACTTCCCATTTTTAACACCTACAATCCCGCAAACACTGAGACCTATTGAGATCTTTTTCATCCTACGACATCGACCAAATTACTAAAACGACTCAGGCAATATAATAAATATTAAACCTAGTCAGACCATCCATCAATCCACTAATACGAATAACAAACTTACTTACCCTGACTAATTTGACGCAATAGTCGCAAGCACGACGACGGTTTCCGGTTGACGTTATTGATCACACACGTGATACGACCACGCCATTAAGCAACACATTACAACCCCCAAGTCATACTACATTAACTCAAGTACAACAAACATCATCACCAACCCAAGCCTTTGATGGACCAATTACACGTAGCCGAGCTAAGAAGCTACAGCAAGAGGTGCACGCGCTACTTTATGAATTTCAATTGAATACTAATGAGAACTTTATGCTACCTAAGTCATGTATGTTGATATTACTTAGGTTCACCAAAGAGGAAGGACAAAACATATCAAGGGTGAATCAGCAAGAAGAGCTATGTCCGAGTCAGTCCAGCGCAACAGAACCGTCCAGAAGAAACAGTCATATCTTTTGATTTCCAAAAGCTATGAAGGCCTATAAGTACTTTATGGAAAGCTCTTGAAGTCTAGTTTCCAATGCTTCTAAAGCCGACTTAACCACATCTACCAGAAAGGCAGCCGACCTACTTTAGTGCTGACTGGTCAGAAGGTCAACAGTCTGCTTGATGACTAAGTTTTCATATTAAACTGCATCATTCTACGAAGTTTCATTAAGCATGCTATATATGGTGAGAAAGCTTATCAAGTTAGCTTTTCAACGCAACCAGTCCCACGTCATTTGGAGATTCTTAGGAAAAGTTATTATCAAAATACTGAAGGCTGCGCAGAAGTCAAACAGCCACACGGAATTCAGCTCTGTAGATCTCCCGAAGAGGCTCCTTCACATCAGCACGTGAAAATACTTTTGTTTCGTGTTTATACCTCTCTAAGGCTGGTTGTTACTAGTATAAATACCCCATATGTCTATGATGTAAAGCAGCTTTTGATAATCTAAAACAGAACCCTTTTGTTCAGCTGTGTGCTAACAAATATTGAGAGTGATCTCTACCCCTTTGCTCTTGTGAATTCCTTCGCGGGATTGCAGAAGCGGCGACTTCATTCGCTCCCAAGTGGTGCTCCTACTCCCTTTGAGGTCTCCTCGATTGATTATAGGTTGTGTTGGTTGGTTCTTTGAGAGTGTGGTTGGGCGAATCCTCGATTCAGGCTGCCGGTTAAAGACGATGGTTGGCTTCGAGTTTTATTTGTTAGGTTGCACTAGTTATCGCTGCTTGTAGCAAGTTATCTTGGCTTCTTCGAAGCTAGTTATCTGAAGATTGATCCTACGTCGTGAAGATCGGGCATCGTGACACATCATCTGGTATCAAAGCCTCAGTTGGCACGGTAGGGTTCTTTACCCTTAGCTACATATATTTTGTGTTCGTCCTATCCACCAAAATGCCATAAAATATTTTGTCATATCCCTTTGTTTCAATCTGTTGTTCTAGTGAGTTTTGTTAAGTTTCAGTCCTTAGAGTCTTTATTTAGTTGCTGGTCACTCTATCCTTTGTGTTACCTTTGAGCCTCTTATATATATCTAAAAATATCCACAAAAAGAAAAATCTGAAAACCCTCATCATTTCCTTCGCGTTAACTTTGATCCTATTTAAGTTATAGCTGCTGGTTGAGTTCTTTGTTAATTATTATAAAGTGTGCAATATCATATCAGATCTCTATGTTTAGTTCTATAAAAAAGGAGTATCAAAAAAAGAGAAGAAAGAAAAGTACCAAAAAATGTGTTGAGCAAGATTGTGAAAGAAAAGAAGAACGATCGGTTTGTTTATGTGCACAAGTGCTGAAAGTTCATCAAGTTATTCAACCAGTTTGCTATTGTCATTTGGTGCAAAATTTTGGTTGGGTCTGATCGCAACACTTGCATTCCAATCATACTCCTTGATTTGCATCAAATCTGAAATTTCTTTGCGTGTGTGTTCGATCTACTTACATCACTCGAACCTTGTGGTCAGCACTAGGCAGTGAACTTCTAGTTGGATTGTTATTTAACTTTACAACAACTAGGATTCAGATTGCATTCCTTGTTTACTATTCCCCACCAAGCTCCACATATAAGCCATCGTAATCGGTACTCTGGTCTTGTATTCGCTTAACCATCACTTTCTTGTTACCACCACACATTTTTCTTGCAACCCGCAGGGACCTCATAAGTGCTTTGGTTGGTAAGAGTGGTGAGGTTGTGAGATTCTATATAGCTTCATATTCCACCTATATTTGTTGCCTTGTTGCCACTAATTTCACAGGAAGATGGATCCCAACATTGAGATTGAAGAATGTGTCACCATGATACAATTCAATGAGCTCAAATGAAGCATAGAAGACAAGCAAGATCGGTTGGCACAAGATCTTCAGACACTTATGGCTGAAATCAGAGGTCGACATCGACTCCCTGATGGTACAAGAAATCATGATGAAGACGGGGAGGAAGGTGAAGGAAATTATTCTAGAAGAGCAAGTGAACATGAGAGGAGAAATCAAGGTGTTGCACGTGGTAGAGGAAGAGGCCGGAATCAAAGAAATGATGACAATGAAGAATCTGAATTTGGGGATGATGATCAGTCCCAACATCGCTATGGTCGTCGTCATCATAGAGGCGTCATCCAAGAAGAGAGATTTGGGAAGCTTAAGTTTACCATGCCAAAATTTGATGGTAGATCTGATCCTGAAGATTATTTCACATGGGAATTGAAGGTGGAGAAAATCTTCTGCCTACATAATTATTCAGAGGAGAAGAAACTTGCAATGGCATCTCTTGAGTTTGAAGGATATGCTCTGATTTGGTGGGAGCAACTTCTTCATGATCGTGAAGAAGATGGAGAGGACCCTATTATTACTTGGCAAGAGATGAAGCGAGAAATGAGAATTCATTTTGTGCCGAAGCATTATCGACGTGATCTTTTCGATAAATTGCAGAATTTGAGGCAAGGAAGTTTCTCTGTTGAGGAGTATTATAAGGAGAGGGAGAAGGCCATGATTAGAGCCAATGTGTATGAACGAAGAGCAAACCATTGCACGTTTCATGGCTGGGTTACACCGCAACATTCAGCGTATTGTTGAGTTTCAGCCGTACCAAAGTCTTGTTGATTTGGTACATCAAGCCACCAAAGCTGAACGCCAGCTGCAACAAGATGCTAAGAGCAGCAAGCCCTTGTCATATGGTGCACGAACCATGACTGGAGGAAGCAAATAGATCTCAAGGTTTACTGCTGCATCCTCAGCGACAAAAGGTTTAACTGGAGGCTTGTGATCCAATATTCAAGGCAATTCTAGTGGAAAGAACGGTGTTGCTCCAAAGACGAGTTATAAACCAGCAGCATCCACTTCAACATCAGTAGGTTCAACAGCCAAGAGTAGTGGTATTCAGTGCTTCAAGTGTCGAGGTCGTGGTCATGTCATAAAGGAGTGTCCAAATAATCGTGTGATCCTTGTGAATGATGATGGAGAATATACATCAGCTAGTGAAGAGGAAGCTGAAGCAGAAAATGTAGAAGACACTCATAAAATTGAGGAACACACTGGGTGTGAATTTGAGCATGGTACTACTCTTGTGGTTACACAAATCTTGAGTGTTCAAATGAAAGAAGCTGAAATTGGACAGCGACATAATCTTTTTCAAACGCGAGCCAAAGTGCAAGACAAAGTAGTAAAGGTGATCATTGATGGAGGGAGCTGCCATAATCTTGCAAGTCGTGAGATGGTTGAAAAGCTTGGTTTGAAGTTGCAGCGACACCCTCATCCATATCAAGTCCAATGGTTGAATGAATCGGGAGATATCAAGATTGGTTATAAGGTGAAAGTTCCGTTCAAGATTGGAGAGTATGTTGACACGGTGGAGTGCGATGTTGCACCCATGTCTGTGTGTCACATGCTGCTAGGAAGACCTTGGCAATATGACCGATATTCTCAGCATTATGGAAGAACAAATCAATACACGCTAGATCTGAAAGGGAGAAAGTTTGTACTCAAGCCTATGACCCCTCAACAAATCATGGCTGAACATTTACAAAAGAAAACTGAAATTAGTGCAGCAAGTAAAGGAGGAGAAGAGCAAAAGAAATTGAGTGCCATCCACAATTCGGTGAGCGAGTGCTACAAGCCAAATTCAAGAGATAAAAGGAAGGAAGAGGGAGAACATCTAGTTATGCTAGCCACAAAATCTAAGCTGAGAGAAGTGAGGAACAACCCATATCAAGTGCTCTTTGTACTTGTGAACAAAGATGTTTTGATTTCTCCTAATGACATAACATCTCTTCCTAGTGTTGTGGCTGATCTTTTGCAGGACTTTGAAGACGTGTTTCCACAAGAAACACCGGCTGGACTACCTCCAATTCGAGGGATTGAGCATCAAATCGATCTTATTCCAGGGGCTGCACTTCCTAACAGTCCACCATATCGAACCAATCCTGAAGAAACTAAGGAAATACAAAGGCAAGTGGAAGAACTTCTTGATAAAGGTTTTGTTCATGAAAGCTTAAGCCCTTGTGCTGTTCCTGTGATTTTAGTACCTAAGAAAGATGGATCTTGGAGGATGTGTGTTGATTGTAGAGCTATAAATAATATTACCATTCGCTATCGCCATCCTATTCCACGGCTAGATGATATGCTTGATGAATTAAGTGGTTCCATAATTTTTACTAAAATTGATTTGAGAAGTGGATATCAAATAAGAATGAAAACTGGAGATGAATGGAAGACTGCATTTAAAACAAAATTTGGGTTGTATGAATGGTTAGTGATGCCCTTTGGGTTGACTAATGCTCCTAGTACCTTTATGAGATTAATGAACCATGTCTTAAGAACTTTCATTGGAAAATTTGTTGTTGTCTACTTCGATGATATTCTAATTTATAGCAAGTCTTTTGATGAACATGTGAAACACATTCAACAAGTTTTAGATGAGCTAAGAAAGGAGAAATTATTTGCTAATCTTGAGAAATGCAGTTTTTGCACAGACCATGTTGTGTTTCTTGGCTTCATTGTTTCAGCAAAAGGAATAGAGGTGGATGAATCCAAGGTGAAAGCCATCAAGGATTGGCCAGCTCCAACGAATGTAAGTCAAGTAAGAAGTTTTCATGGTCTTGTTGGTTTTTATAGAAGATTTGTGCGAGGTTTCAATACTATCACTTCCCCTTTAAATGAATTGACAAAGAAAGGTGTTGAATTTAAATGGGGAAACTCACAAGAAGATGCTTTTCAAGAATTGAAGAAACGTTTGACTGAAGCACCTGTACTTATTCTTCCTGATTTCACTAAAACTTTTGAAGTAGAATGTGATGCTAGTGGGATTGGGATAAGAGGAGTTTTAATGCAACAAGGAAAACCTATAGCATATTTTAGTGAAAAATTGGGAGGTGCTCAATTAAATTATTCTGTGTATGACAAAGAATTGTATGCTTTGGTCCGAACGCTTGAAACATGGCAGCACTACTTATGGCCAAAAGAGTTTGTTATTCATTCCGATCATGAAGCTTTGAAGTATTTGAAAGGGCAAGCCAAACTAAATCGTCGCCATGCCAAATGGGTTGAGTTTATCGAAACATTTCCATACATTGTGAAATATAAGAAAGGTAAGGACAATGTGGTTGCTGATGCCTTATCTCGAAGGAATGTGTTGTTGAATCAACTAGAGGTAAAAGTGTTGGGTCTTGTAAATTTGAAAGAAATGTATAATGATGATCCTGAATTTTCAGAACCATACATTCATTGTAAAGATGGAAAAGGTTGGGAAAAATATCATATACATGATGGATTTTTGTTTAGAGCTAACAAACTTTGTGTACCAAATTCTTCGGTTAGATTGCTTTTATTGCAGGAGTCACATGGAGGAGGTCTAACAGGTCATTTTGGACAAAAGAAGACTTATGACATGCTCAGTGATAATTTCTATTGGCCCAAGATGAGGAGAGACGTCATCAGATTTGTGGAGCGTTGTGTCACCTGTCAGAAAGCTAAGTCAAAACTGAACCCTCATGGTTTATATACTCCTTTATCTGCTCCTAAAATTTCTTAGGAAGACATAAGCATGGATTTTGTTTTAGGGCTGACTAGGACTCAAAAAAAGAGAGATTCTATTTTTGTTGTGGTTGATAGATTTTCAAAAATGGCTCATTTTATTCCATGCAACAAGAGCGATGATGCTTCACATGTTGCCAATTTGTTTTTCAGAGAAATCTTGAGACTACATGGAATGCCCAAGACCATCGTATTTGACCGTGATGTGAAGTTCATTAGCTATTTTTGGAAAACATTATGGGCAAAGCTTGGGACTAAACTTTTGTTCTCCACCACATGCCACCCCCAAACTGATGGACAAACTGAAGTGGTGAATCGTACATTGTCAATGCTACTGCGAATAATGGTAAAAAAGAACTTGAAGGATTGGGAGGAATGTTTGCCACACGTGAAGTTTTCTTATAACAGGGCAGTACATTCTACAACTAATTTATGCCCCTTCGAAATTGTATATGTGTTGGGGACTTGTTCTCAAACGCTTCGGATTAAGAACAAGGCAACATGAAAAGTGTTAAACGATAAAGCCCTTCGTCCTCTGAAACATTATTTCCCTTCGGGATATAATGTATTCCGGACGAAGGTCATAAACAACATATCTTCGTAAGCACAAAAAACGATGATGAAGAACTTATATGTAACGCGAGAAGTAATATAAACATTTAAATATTATCACAATGTCATTTCTATTTTATTATCATCGAAAAATGGAAATGATTTCAGACTACAAGTGTACCTTCGGATTGCAGGAAGACAAAAGTATAAGGATGACGCAAAAGCAAATGCTCAGTCCGCGTGAACAGTACGGGAGTACTGTTCATCTATTTATAGGCGTGGGACGCAGCCCATGTAAAATTACATTCATGCCCATTACATTTGCTAATGACTTATGGGAGTCTATCAAGGCCTAAGTAGTCTTTTCATCTTTAGGTCGGTTTCCCTTTCTACTATCGCGACGAAGCTTTCCTGCGCATAGCTTCGGCTGTGCACCATCCTTCGTACAGTATGGTAATCAGCCCGTCCTTCATCTCGATCCCCCTTCGTCTGGCTTAGGCTTCGTCCCAACCGTACTCCATGTTCATAATCTGAGTCCGAAAATACCTGTTCATATAATTCACTTGGAAAACATTGTCAAATCTTGTTTTTGAGGACCTTCGGAGGACGAAGGCCCCCAACAGTAGCCCCTCGCAATATTAATTTGTTAGTGATAAATTCAGATTGCGATATGGACGAAGGCCTTAAGCCGAAGGTCCGAAAAAACACCTTCCCTTTGCTAGAATAGCAACATTCACTGACAAGCGGGGTCTTTCAATTTTCAACGCACTGGGCGTATAAATAAGATCATACCGCAAACTCATTTGGTACGCTCTCTTGCCATCTGCTCCCGCTCACTAAATTTTTAGCTCTTGCGCACTAAGATTTGCTGATCTTTTAGTTTTGAAGCTTCGGCTTTGAAAACAGTTTTTTAGTGTTTCCGAAGATGTCTGAAGATAAGAAGGCTGCTGCTGAGATGAAGCTGAGTCTCGACGAAGAGAAGAACTTGGGGTTTCTTATAGCGATGGCGAAGACCAATACGGAAAAAATCACCAAGGAGATTCTGGAAGGTTTGTCTGAAGATACTGGTGACAGCGACAGTTATGATGTGGACAGTGGTGGTGAAGACTCCGAAGATCGCCCCTGGCGACCAAGCCATTCAGTCTTTGGCAAGTCAGGTATCAAAGAAAATCATCTTGTCAACATGAGGGGAAGATACTTCCGGGATTTATCCATTGTGAGGGTCGACGAAGGAGAGAAAACTTGCCCGACCCCTGAAGAAAATGAAGTTGTAGTGTTCCGAAGCTTTTTGAAAGCTGGACTGCGATTTCCCCTGAGCAGCTTCGTCGTAGAAGTGCTGAAAATGTTTGAAATCTATCTTCATCAACTTACCCCCGAAGCAATTATAAGGCTGAATATCTTCGTGTGGGCCGTAAGAAGCCAAGGTCTGGAACCTGATGCGAAAAGTTTCTGCAACATACACAAGTTATCATACGAAACAAAACCCTGGGGTAAGGAACAGTATCACAATAATTTTGGCTGCTACAGTTTCGTTTCTCGGTCTGGGTCAAGCTGTCCCGTGCCAACATTTCGGAAGAGATGGCCCGGCGACTGGATGACAGAATGGTTCTATGTAAAAAATGACCTGAAAGCACGGGAAGATATTAAAGGTATAATTATGCGCCCTATTTGGCAATGTTTCGGCCTGCGAAAGCCGAAGGTTGAGATGAATGAAGCTACCGAAGAATGCCAGAGAGCCTTCGGAGTTATTTGTTCTTTTATTGGAACGAGAGATTTGGTATAAGAACATATTGCCTTCAGAGTATGGCCGCTCGCGGAGAAATGGGAAATGCCGTAAGAAACCATGAAGGAGGCCGACGAAGGTGGACTTATCAGGCTGAAGTATACTTTCAAGTTCGGAGATAAATTCGTTGAGCCAGATGATGACTGGTTAAAGAGTATTGAAAATTTAAGTGATGAACTGCTTGGGGCTTATTCGAAGGCCGAAGATACTGCACTGTCAGCAGCCTTCGGAGGCCGAAAAAAGAAAAGGCTGAACCGGGTGTTTGATGCAATCGGGTTCGTCTACCCTGACTATCGTTATCCCATTCGAGGGCAGAAAAGAAAAAACACAACCTCTGCGAAAGAAGAAGCTGCAACTGCTCCTAGCAAACCAGAACCGAAAAGAAAGAGGATAAAGGTCCTCACATCGGCCACGCTATATTGAACCAGCTTCGGTGCCTGAGTTCACCGGAGAAACTTCTTCGGCCACCGAAGCTGAAAAGCCAACCAGACCAACCTTGCTGCCAAAAGTGGCAGAAATGGCCGAAGCGCCAACAAAGATGGGATTGGAAGAACCGAAGATTTTGTTATCAAAAACCAAAAAGATGGCTGAAGCGCCATCCACAGAAAAAATGGAAGAAGCGAAAAAACCAACTGAGGAAAAAACATCAAAAGTTTTGAGTCCTGCAGCAAATGTTGAGACAGTAAAAAATCAAAAGGTGTCAGCAGTGACTCCGAAAAGAAAGAGAATGGCTAATGTGCTAGATGTTCTGGAAACAATTAAGTCCTCAAGCACAACTCCGAGGAAAACTATTGAAACCTCCGAAGAGAAAACTGAAATTTTTGATACTAAAGTTCCAGAGCAAGAAACTGGAGCTGAAGCTGGGCCTTCGGAGCCCACGAAGGTAAAATCCTTGGAAACTGAAGAAGAAAAAATGACAGAGCCAATTCTTGTTGAAGAAATCAGTGCTGTTGCTCCCGAAGCATCCCCCAAAGTCCTTGATTATATTGTTCGACATGCTTCGGGGAAAAAGTTATCAGAAGAAGAAATTTTTGAAGCTAATCATTATGCTAAAGAATTGAAATATCCGAAGGGGGCACTAGTGTTCAATGGTACAAATGAAGAAGATTTCCTATACTGCCTCCCGGATAACAAAGAACTACTTGTCTGCCGGGAAATGGCCCGAAGCATGGGGTTTCCGAAGCTGGAGGCTGGCCTCTGCGCGATGACAAAGGACGATCTTGCGGACAGCCTTGCGTATAATAGCCTGAAGGTACGAGATCTGCGCATTTGGAAACTTTATGATTTGAAATCTATTGTTTTATTCTTATACTAACTTTTTACATATAGGGTTTAATACTAAGCAACGCGCTGAGAGCGCAAAAGAATGCCGAAGACGAGAGCTATGAAATTGCCTTCAACAACCTTCGATCAGAGGTTATCAAACTAAGGAACGAAGCCATGGAAAAGGACAAAATTCTAGTTACATTGGTGGATAAAATAAAGGAGGACGAAGCTGCCTCTAAAGCACAAGCTGCAGCTCAAAAACACGAGATTGCCGACCTTCGGAAGCAATTAGCCCGAGCTAAAGAAGAACGCATACTTGAAGAAATGAGGCGAGAATGTAGCGACCAATGGGCCAATCATTTGGAAGGAACCATTGAAGAGCTTCGGTCTTCTAAGAAAAGGTGCTACGAAAAATCCATGGAATGTGTAAAGAAGATAAAAACCAGCTTCGCCAGTGTTGGCGCATTTTCGAGTGAAGAAGATTTCGTGAGAGGTAACCCAGAAGGACCGATCGAATGGATCAGCCACGAAGCTGAAGCCTTCGAAGAAATTCTAAACAGTCGTGGAGACATTTGCGCCTTCTCGGGTGCCAGGGGGATTGCTACTATGCTGGAGAAAAAAGGCTGCGATCATGTTAAGGTTCTTGCACAATCCGAAGCCAGCTTATCCCCTGAAGATATTAAAGACCCCTCGGCCGAAGCTAGCCAGGCTGGTGGAAAATTTTTCACCGACGTCTGGGACAATGGTGGCCGAGAAATGGCCCGAGAAATATTCAGAAAAGTGAGAAGGGCATTCACGACGCTAGAGAAGTAGCTAAGGCCGCTGACAAAAGCTCAGAGCCCGAAGGGCAAATAGGTATTAGCTAATGGTTTTTATTGTGTTGTAATTTTTGATTTTAAACTTCGTTCGCAATTTGTAATAGCAATATGGCCGTATCCTGTCCTCCTTCAGATCCTACTAAAGCGTCTCCAGGCCCTCACCCGAAAGGAGACGAGGAAATTAAAAGGATGGCTGAAGCTATCATGGATGAAGTTGTTAACCGACTCCTGAACGAAGCTGCAGAAGTTGTTTTGAGAGAAGATTAAGCACTATTGTAAAAACTTCTGAAATGAAATATGTGTAACATTTTGTAACCCTGTAATATATTTGCTTTTAATGATTCGATTCTTTACGATGCATGAAACTTTACATACGTACCGTTTTTGAGCCTTCGGCGAAAAAACACCTTCCCTTCTTTTCATGCTTCGTGAAGATAGAAAAACTTTTATGCATCACAACGTCCATAGCGCTCTGATGAAGAATATCCAAACTCCGTGAAAACATTATCCGAAGCTATATTCCGAAGATCACTATTGTATCCCCTTGTGACTTAGCACGATTTTCACTTTCTCAAAGCATCCTTCCGAAGGTCGATACTGTGTTCCCTTCTTTTGCCATATGCAACATGATGTATGATGCTTATGCTATGCAAAATGATGTGATGATGTTATGTTATGTAGATGACATTTGTTCCGAAGATACACACATATCCCCGTAAAACACACAATCTTTTTGTATCAGCGCTGACTTTTCGCTGTAAGCTCTGCATTCCCTTAGGAACGACTTTGGAGCTTCTTCGCCTTTTACTTAGGCGGTATCAGCGTTGACTTTTCGCTGTAAGCTCTGCATTCCCTTAGGAACGACTTTGGAGCTTCTTCGCCTTTTACTTAGGCGGTATCAGCGTTGACTTTTCGCTGTATGCTCTGCATTCCCTTAGGAACGACTTTGGAGCAGAAAACTTACACTGCGTTCCCTTTGGAACGGCTTTTTGTGACTTCGAAGGATTTTTGATAATTCGAAGGTCCTCCTTGTTATCGCAAATCTTTAAGCTTCAGCAACTTAAGCCTGTGGAGAAAATATATTTTCCTTGTGGCAAACAACGAAACTATTACATGAAAACTAAAAGATGTCCTTTATTACACAGAAAATAGAACTGAATGGAAAAGACTGCTATCAAGGTAGGATATTTGTCAATAGATGTGCTTCGACTCTGGCATAGTGCTATTGACTGTGCGAGCTTCGGATTGTTCTCTGAAGTCCCTTTGGTGTGGAGCATATTGGCTCCCTTCTGGCTGTTGGCCTTGTTGCAGCGGTGGTGGAGGCGGAGGCTGTTGCCAGGAAGCTTGAGGTTGACTCGCCGAAGCAACAGAAACTGCAGGGTGGTTGCCTACGTATTCTGGGATGTAAGGCGGATGGTACGAAGCAGTATGCATGACCTGCTTCGGCTGAGCTTGTTGTGCTGCAGCTTCGGCTATCTCCTTTTGCTTCTGGATGGTAACATGGCACATCCTGGTGGTATGGCCCTTGTTTTCACCACAGAACAAGCAAAATATTCTCCTTGGTTGATCTCCAAATCTTCCGCCGAAGCCCCTGGCGCCTCTGCCTCTTGGAGCTGGTGGCCGGAAGAAGCTTTGTTGTTGCCCCGAAGCCTGTGAGGAGCACTGCGGCCTGTGCTGCTGACTCCCCTTATCATCATTTTGAGTAGAGTTCTAGATTGACCTGACATGCCTCGGATAGAATCTTCCTCTGAAGCCCCTGGTCATTTCAGAAAACCTGAAAGCCTCCTCCCTTCTTTGGCGAAAATCATTGTCGGCACGAATATACTCGTCCATCTTCTGGAGCAGCTTCTCCAAAGTTTGAGGAGGCTTCCTAGCAAAGTACTGAGCTGAAGGTCCAGGCCGAAGTCCCTTGATCATGGCCTCAATGACAATTTCGTTGGGCACCGTTGGTGCCTGCGCCCTCAAACGCAAGAACCTTCTGACATACGCTTGAAGGTATTCTTCATGATCCTGAGTGCACTGAAACAGGGCCTGAGCAGTGACCGGCTTCGTTTGAAACCCTTGGAAGCTGGTTAACAACATGTCCTTCAGTTTTTGCCATGAAGTGATCGTTCCTGGTCGAAGGGAGGAATACCAGGTTTGAGCAACACTCCTGACAGCCATAACAAAAGACTTTGCCATGACTGCAGCATTGCCACCATACGAAGATACTGTTGCTTCGTAGCTCATCAAAAACTGCTTCGGGTCTGAATGGCCATCGAATATGGGAAGCTGTGGCGGCTTGTAGGACGGAGGCCAAGGTGTAGCCTGCAGCTCAGCGGACAGAGGAGAAGCATCATCGAAAACAAAATTTCCATGATGGAAATTGTCATACCAGTCATCTTCGTTGAAGAAACCCTCCTGATGAAGGTCTTTTTGTTGAGGCCTTCGGTTCTGCTCATCGTGAGTAAGATGGCGAACTTCTTCAGAAGCTTCGTCTATCTGCCTTTGCAATTCAGCTAGCCTGGCCATCTTTTCCTTCTTCCTCTGCACCTGTTGATGAAGCATCTCCATATCTCTGATCTCTTGGTCTAGCTCATCCTCTTGAGGCGTCGGGCTGACAGCCTTCCTCTTCTGGCTTCGGGCCTCCCAAAGAGAAAGAGTCTCCTGATTGGGGTCCAGCGGTTGCAGAGCTGCAGCCCCAATTGCTGAAGCCTTCCTCTTCTGGCTTTCTTGAGGTGTTCAAAAACTCAAAGAGTGGAAGTGAGTTCACCGGAGGTGGGCGCCAATGTTGGGGACTTGTTCTCAAACGCTTCGGATTAAGAACAAGGCAACATGAAAAGTGTTAAACGATAAAGCCCTTCGTCCTCTGAAACATTATTTCCCTTCGGGATATAATGTATTTCGGACGAAGGTCATAAACAACATATCTTCGTAAGCACAAAAAACGATGATGAAGAACTTATATGTAACGCGAGAAGTAATATAAACATTTAAATATTATCACAATGTCATTTCTATTTTATTATCATCGAAAAATGGAAATGATTTCAGACTACAAGTGTACCTTCGGATTGCAGGAAGACAAAAGTATAAGGATGACGCAAAAGCAAATGCTCAGTCCGCGTGAACAGTACGGGAGTACTGTTCATCTATTTATAGGCGTGGGACGCAGCCCATGTAAAATTACATTCATGCCCATTACATTTGCTAATGACTTATGGGAGTCTATCAAGGCCTAAGTAGTCTTTTCATCTTTAGGTCGGTTTCCCTTTCTACTATCGCGACGAAGCTTTCCTGCGCATAGCTTCGGCTGTGCACCATCCTTCGTACAGTATGGTAATCAGCCCGTCCTTCATCTCGATCCCCCTTCGTCTGGCTTAGGCTTCGTCCCAACCGTACTCCATGTTCATAATCTGAGTCCGAAAATACCTGTTCATATAATTCACTTGGAAAACATTGTCAAATCTTGTTTTTGAGGACCTTCGGAGGACGAAGGCCCCCAACAATATGGGTTCAAACCTATTGCTCCGATAGATTTGTTGCCCCTTCCATTGCAGGAAAGAACCAATATGGAAGCTTCCAAGCGTGCTGCATACATAAAAAAGATACATGAGAAGACAAAGGAAGCAATTGAGCTCAAAGCAGTGCGCAAGGCTGCAAGCATAAACAAGCATAGGAAGAAAGTGTTATTTAAACCGGAGGACTTGGTTTGGATTCACTTGCGCAAGGAGCGTTTTCCTGATCAGCGCAAATCCAAATTGGTGCCACGAGGGGATGGTCCATTTCGTGTTCTTGCCAAGATCAATGATAATGCATACAAGATAGATCTTCCACCAAGCTATGGCGTGAGCAACACATTCAATGTTGCTGACCTCTTACCATATACAAGTGAAGACACTTTAGAGTCGAGGACGACTCCTTTTCAAGGAGGGGAGGATGATACGACCACGCCATTAAGCAACACATTACAACCCCCAAGTCATACTACATTAACTCAAGTACAACCAACATCATCACCAACCCAAGCCTTTGATGGACCAATTACACGTAGCCGAGCTAAGAAGCTACAACAAGAGGTGCACGCGCTACTTTATGAATTTCAATTGAATACTAATGAGAAATTTATGATACTTAAGTCGTGTATATTGATATTACTTAGGTTCACCAAAGAGGAAGGACAAAATATATCAAGGGCGAATCAGCAAGAAGAGCTATGTCCGAGTTAGTCCAGCGCAACAGAACCGTCCAGAAGAAACAGTCATATCTTTTGATTCCCAAAAGCTATAAAGGCCTATAAGTACTTTTTGGAAAGCTCTTGAAGTCTAGTTTCCAATGATTCTAAAGCCGACTTAACCACATCTACCAGAAAGGCAGCTGACCTACTTTAGTGCTGACTGGTCAGAAGGTCAACAGCCTACTTGATAACTAAGTTTTCGTATTAAACTGCATCATTCTATGAAGTTTCATTAAGCATGCTATATATGGTGAGAAAGCTTGTCAAGTTAGCTTTCCAACGCAACCAGTCCCACGTCATTTGGAGATTCCTAGGAAAAGTTATTATCAAAATACTGAAGGCTGCGCAGAAGTCAAACAACCACACGGAATTCAGCTCTGCATCTCCCGAAGAGGCTCCTTCACATCAGCACGTGAAAATACTTTTGTTTCGTGTTTATACCTCTCTAAGGCTGGTTGTTACTAGTATAAATATCCCCCTATATCTATGATGTAAAGCAGCTTTTGATAATCTAAAATAGAACCCTTTCGTTCAGCTGTGTGCTAACAAATATTGAGAGTTGTCGGCGTTTCGACCCCGGGGGGTCCCTGGACCGACGAGTAAATTGTCACTGCGTGTCCCAGCCCAGATGGGTCGGCGCGAGACGGAGCACAAGGGGGGAAAACCATTGAGGGGAAACCGCGGCCTTGTGTTGTCCTGCGCCCAGGGCGGATGCGCTTGCAGTAGGGGGTTACAAGTGTTCGCGAGGGAGAGAAAGAGAGAGGGCGTGAGACTGCACGTCAGCCCGTTCTCCCGCGCGGCCACCTTCTTGTACGAGGGCCCTGGACCTTCCTTTTATAGACATAAGGAGAGGGTCCAGGTGTACAACGGGGGGTGTAGCAGTGTGCTAATGTGTCTAGCAGAGGGGAGCCAGAGCCCTATGTACATGCCGACGTGGTTGTCGGAAAGGTGTTGGAGCCCTGTTCATGTGGCGTCGTGGCCGTCGGAGGAGCGCTTGAGCCCTATAGAAGCACAGCTGTCGGGGCTGTGGGATCCTTGCTGATGTCTCCTTGCTTTCGTAGGGGGCTGAGAACCGCCGTTGTCATGAAGCACGCGGGGTGCCATCATTACTCGTTTTATCGGGGCGAGCCAGATGGGATGCTGGTCTTGTTCCCCGTAGCCTGGGCTAGCTAGGGGTAGGGTAATGATGGCCCCCTTGTGGCGTGGTCGGTTCGAGCCCAAGGTCAGGCGAGGCGATGATTCCTCCGAGGTCAAGGCTGAGTCTGAGCCCTAGGGTCGGGCGAGGCGGAGACCGTCGTCCGAGGTCGAGGTTGAGTCCGAGCCCAGGGGTCGGGCGAGGCGGAGACCGTTTTCCGAGGTCCAGGTAGAGTCCAAGCCCTAGGGTCGGGCGAGGCGGAGACTGTCTTCCGAAGTCGAGGTTGAGTCCGAGCCCTAGGGTCGGGCGAGGCGGAGACCGTCTTCCGGAGTCGAGGTAGAGTCCGAGCCCTGGGGTCGAGCGAGGCGGAGATTCCTATGGCGCCTGAGGCTGGACTTGGCTGCTGTCAGCCTCACCCTGGCGGGTGGCACAACAGTCGGAGCAGCACAGGCGGCGCTGTTTTCCTGTCAGGTCAGTCAGTGGAGGGGCGAAGTGACTACGGTCACTTCGGCCTTGTCGACTGGAAAGTGCGCGTCTGGATAAGGTGTCAAGCGATCCTTGCATTGAATGCTCCTACGATCCGGTCGGCTGGTGAGGCGATCTAGCCAAGGTTGCTTCTCCGCGAAGCCTGCCCAAGCTGGGCCTCAAGCGAGTCGAAGGTGTGCCCGTTGCTTGAGGAGACCCTCGGGCGAGGCGTGAATCCGCCTTGGTCTATCGCTCCTGCCCGAGGCTGGGCTCGGGCGAGGCAAGATCGCGTCCCTTGAGTGGACGGAGCCTTGACCGGAATTGCGCCCATCAGGCCTTTGCAGCTTTGTGCTGATGGGGGTTACCAGCTGAGATTAGGAGTCTTGGGGGTACCCCTAATTACGGTCCCCGACAGTAGCCCCCGAGCCTCAAAGGGAGTGTGGGTACTCGCTTGGAGGCTTTGTCGCATTTTTTTGCAAGGGGACCAGCCTTTCTTGGTTGCATTTTGTTCTGGTGGGTGCGCGCGAGCGCACCCGCCGGGTGTAGATCCCGACGCCTCGGAGGAGTGGTTTGACTCCTTCTAGGTCTTAGTGCCTTTCGTGATGCCTCGGCTGGCCAGGTTGTTCCCTCATGCGAACTGGTCGTTGCCCGGGTTCATAGTCAGGTTCCGAGTTCTCGGGCTGGTATGTTGACGCTATCAACGGTTTGGCCGGAGCCGGGTTTGCGAGAGCAGCCCCCGAGCCTCTGCACAGGGCGAGAGGATGGTCAAGGACTAACTTGGCTTTTTTCATACGCCCCTTTGTCGCCTTTCCGCAAGGAGGAGGGGGGAAGCACCATGTTGCCCTCGGAGAGCGCCGAACATGGTGTCTTCGGTGAGTTGCTAACGGGTGATCCGAGTGGACGCCCGTGCCCCGTTCGATAAGGGTTGGCTAGTGGCCCAGAGGCGCGCTCCAAAAGTACCTGCAAGTGATTTGCTGGACCCGGTCCCGTTCAATAGTGTCCGAGGGCTCGATGCCTCCCTCTGATGGGATTCCGTTATAGAATCGCTCCTGCTGGTCTCGGAAATGTCCTAGGGTACCTCGGGAGCATAGCCCGAGCCTTGGTTATGTATCGAACGTACCCAGAGTCATCCCTCACTCTGCGTGCTCTGAGGCGGCTGTCGAACCCTTCGGGGGGCCAGCCTTCGAACCCCTGATCAGTAGTGGGCGCGGAGCCTGAGTGGCCTGAGGCGGCTGTCGATCCCTTCCGAGGGGCCAGCCTTCGAACCTCTGACCAGTAGTGGGCGCAGAGCCCGAGTGCTCTGAGGCGGCTGTCGAACCCTTCTAGGGGCCAGCCTTCGAACATCTGATTAGTAGGAGGGCTCGGGGCCCGCTTCCTTCGCGGAGAAGGGTCCCTTTCGGAGTATCCCCCTTTCCCAGTCCCTGTAGCAAGAGAGAGAAAGGGGAAGAAGAAAAGGATACGAGATTGAACGACGTGGCGCACCTTTTTTGACGCGGTCATTATGGCGGAGGTGAGGCTTCGCCCGCTCCGCCTGCCAAAGGTGTCGCCTGCCCTGCCGCAGAGTTAATGCGACGGGACGAGTGGTTTGCGGGGCAGCCATTGTGCATGCGCGAGCCGTTCGAGGAACGGGTGTTTCACCTTCGAGTTTTGGATTTCGCGACGGGTTCAGGCGGAGTGTTGAACGGGTCTTGCCCGGGCCTTTATATATTCGAAAGAGGGTCTGGTGGTGGTTCTTTGCTCTGCTGCTCGCCTCTGCTTAGGTTTCCGCAACCTGAGGGAATAGCCAAAGAAAGAAAACCTCGCACCTTGTCCGCTCCGCTGCCACCTTCTTCGCTTGGTGATGGCCGACCGGGTAACCGTCGTTCCGCCGTGCGACCCGTGGCCTTTCTCCACTGTTACGGCGGACGATCTGGAGGCCCTTGTTGCCGACGGCTTGCTTTGTCCCCTCTCCGGTGACCCGCAGCCGGAGTGGATGGCTCCTCCGAGCGGAGCCGCCCCGTCCCCGCCGTCGGGGTATGTGCTGAGTTTCGTCTCTTTCCATGAGCGGGGGTTCGGAGTGCCAGCAAGTCGTTTCATGCGGGCGATTCTGCATTTCTACGGGGTGGAGCTGCACAATCTCAACCCCAACTCCATCGTGCAAGCAGCCATCTTCGCGGCGGTTTGCGAAGGATTTTTGGGGATTGACCCCCACTGGGATCTGTGGACCCACCTCTTCTCCGTGGAGCCTTTTGCCTCGACGACGGGGGAGAAGAGAGTCCGCATGGCAGTGCGGGCTAGTGGCTGCATCCTCCAGTTGAGGCAGGCGTGCGTGCAACAGTACATCCCTGTCATCCTGTGTCTTCGAACAAGGGGTGGCAGCGCCGATGGTTTTACCTCTGGAATGACGATGGGAGGCTCCCGTCATTTTCTCAACGAGTGGTGACCGCCGCTGGCAGCAACTGGCGCTATGGGGCTCCGCGTGAGAGACAGAAGAGCCTCCAGCCCCTTCTGGAGGCCTTGCAGGAGCTGCGGGATGGAGGGCTTACCGCCGCGGGGGTGGTTGCCGCCATCCATCGCCAGAGGGTGCTCCCCTTGACGGAGAGGCGGCTGCTGCTTTCGGAGATGATGCCGGGGGTCGACTTGGGGGGTTCGCAGGTGTCCTCGGTCCCCCTCCCTGCCGATGACCTCCACAGGCGGGTAGCCGACACGGTAGGGAGGCTAGACGCCGGCGCCCTCACCCAGCTCCCGATGCGCCTCGAGCGTGGGTGCATGTCCCTGGTGAGTGTCCGCTCCTTCTTCTTTCTTGTGTCAGATTGCCCTTGGTTCTCACAGTCAAGACCTTTCGTCCGTCTCCAGGAGCTGGGGTCTCACAAGCTGGAGGACGCGGTGGACCAAGCCACGCGGAGGGTTGCTGTGGAGAAGAAGAAGGAGAAGAAGGACGCGAAGAAGGCTCGGGCTCACGAGCAGATGCGGGCTCGGGACGCCTTGGAGAAGCGTCGTCGGCGGCAGGAGAGGGACGGGCTCCCGAGGGAGCCGTCACTGGAGACGCCTGACGATGACGACGACGACGATGATGATGAAGACAATGACATGGCCGCCCGCCTTGGCCTCAGCCCGGATTTGAGGCTGGGCCAGGGGTCGTCAGCCAGCCCCCGTGTGGGCCGGCGCCGTCGGTATCCGGGGCCAGGACATCAGGGTCCCAATCGGAAGAACAGGGGTAGGCCAAGGGGGTACTTGACCCCTTGGCCAAGGTAGTTGAGGTGACCCCAGGGAGTCAGGCCGTCCCGCCTGTTCCCCAAGAGCCATTGCCCGTGCCGGCAGCAGAGGAGGTTGATCCTTAGGTCGCCGTGTCCGCGCCTGGGCGGACCGTCCCTTCGGCGCCCCGGGCGCCCGAAGCAGGGATGGTGCCGAAGCCGGCAGCGGGGCAAACCTTAGTGGTGCCCACGGGGACTGAGGCTCGAGGAGCCTCCCCGCAGGCACAATTGGTCGTGGCCCGGAGAGGGTAAGTATCTGAGGATACCTCTGTCCCGGCTCCTTCTTTGTGTGTCCTGATCCTGCTCTTCCCTTTCTTCCCAGCAAACGGAGGCACGGTTCGACCGGTCTGGCTCCTCGGAAGGCCCTTAAGATGGCGCCAGCTTCTGCAGCCGGTGCCGCACCGGGCCTTGCCGGCCGGCTGGCCTCTACACAAGGTGCCCCCGAGCAGGGGGTTCAGGCGGCACAAGTTGTCGTGGGGCAAGCTCCCGAGGCCGACCCCTCCGTCGAGGCGGCCGTCGTGTCGAGGGGGACTGCTGGCGCAGCCGTGGCCTCGAGCCCACTAGACATGTTGTCAGCGCTGGCACCGGCTTCTGCCGAGGCTGTTGCCACTCTGGCCGTGGAGCCACCCGTCGCCGCCGATGCTGAGATGGCCGAGGCACCGCTACTCGAGGCCGGCGATCGGAAACCTGCCCCCTTAGCCGAGGAGGTTCCCAATGCGCCGACTGCAGGGGGTGCCGATGCCTTGGAGGAGTGGGGCACAGAACCGTGGCCCGTTCTGGGGAGCGACGACCTCGTCCTCGCGCGGCGCGGTCCCAACGAGAGGCATCAGTCGCTCCGGTTCTGGGCCCATGGTGCTTCGAAACCCCTCTTCGTTCTTGACGATGAGCGAGAGGAGCAGTCTTGGGACGAGCTTCATGAGTGTGCCGAGGCAACGGTGGGGTCGCTTCGGTCGACCCTGGAGGTCCTTTCTAGGGACGTTCCCAGGATCCTCTAGGTAAGGATTTCAGGCATACCTTTCACGTGATCAAGGCATTCTTTGTGATGCTCCGCTTCCCTTCCTTAGGATCTGACGGATCTGAGCACCACCAAGTCGTCGTTCATCCACCGCGAGGCCGACGTCTGGGGTTCGCTGTGGTTTCTGAGGACCGCGCTTGCCGAGGCTACCGAGCGCCTCTCCCAACGGAGCGCCGAGGCGGCGAACCTTCGGTTGCTCTGCGACGAGCTAGGGGCAGAGGCAGCGGCGGCACGCACGGAGGCGCAGCGGCGGCAGTTGGAGCTTGGCCAAGTCATCGGTGAGCGGGACCAATCTCGGGGCCAGGCCGCCGAGGCTGAAAGCCGGGCTGAGGCCCTTAGGGGCCAGCTAGCCGAGGCGTCCGCTTGGGCTGGAGCCCTTGTGGCGGACCTGGCCATGGCCGTCGGGTCTGCTCAGTCCACCCAAGCCGCAGCCTCGGAGCAGCGTGCCCGGGCTGAAGGTATGTCTTGGCTGTTTTGAGATTTTGCTGCTGCTTCATTCTTCAACTTGCGTTTGAAGACTTCTGCTTTGGCTGTTTGCAGAGCTCGAGTCTGCCCTCAACGAGTCCTCCAAGGCACTTGCCCAGGCGACTGAGCAGAAGGAGGCCGACCGTGTGGCCATGTTCGAGGCTATCTCGGCCTTCTGCCAGATCTTTGGCCTTGACGACGTCCCCTCGGGAAGCTCCCCTCAGAGTCGCCTGCAGGCCTTGGGTGACCACGCGCGCGGCAGACTCCACGAGGCGCTGCATCACGGCATTAGGCAGGCCTTCGCTGTGCTCGCTTCCCACTATGATGTGGATCTGGAGCAGGTTAGCGAGGGGTACTGCCTTCCCAACGAAGACGAAGCTGCCCTGGCCGAAGTTCAGAGGCTTAACACGGCCGCTGCGGGCCCAAGCGCGGTGCTGGCGTCCACCTTCGAGGTGGAGATCCTTCCGCTTGCGCCGCCGTTCGAGGGCGGGGCGGATCTCGCCGAGGGTGGAAACGAAGCCGAGGGTGCAGCTCCTCCCCCGGGCGATGCCTGATTTTGCTGGAGCAGTTTATTCTGAATATGTATGTGTCCTTCGCGGCCGCTGAGGCCTGAACACTTTGTCGTCGTGATATAAAGCTGTGTCTCTTTTCCTCCTGTTTCGTGTATCCGGACTTGTTCGTCAGTAGCAGGATAGCTTACCCAAGTAAGAGTTATTTTTCGTGGTAGGTGACGAGTGAGGTATCCGTATCCCGGAGGCGTAGGAGTCCCTCGGCTCGGTCGGCCTTGCCGCTTACATGCACTCTTATTCGTTTCTTGGGGTTCTGTTACTGATATAGCTAGGAAACACGAAAATCGTTTTGGCGAAAGACTTTTTCCGAGGAAAATTTTGACGTAGAGGGGGTTCCCCCCTTCTAGCCCCCGAGGGAGGGTCGGGATTTGCCGAGGCAAGGCTGGCCCTTCCTTGATGGTTAGACTTTGCTTGTGTATGTAAACGAGGTACATGAACAACATGAAAGCGTCTTAAGGGTAGAAGCAACGTAGCTGTCGGATGTTCCAAGCGTTGCTGTAGACCTCACCTTGACTGTTGGCCAGCTTGTATGTCCCGGGCTTCAGAATCTTGGCGATGATGAACGGCCTTCCCAGGGAGGCATGAGCTTATGGTGCCCTCGGGCGTCTTGTCGTAGCCGAAGCACCAAGTCGCCCACCTAGAGGTCTCGGGACCGAACCCCTCGGGCGTGGTAGCGTCACAGGGACTGCTGATACCGCGCCGAGTGTAGTAAGGCCATGTCCCGAGCCTCTTCCAGTTGGTGCAGTGAGTCTTCTCGGTTTGTCTGGTTGCTTCGGGCATTGTATGCCCTCGCCCTCGGGGAGCCGTATTCTAAGTCTATGGGCAAGATAGCCTCGGCCCCATAGACTAGAAAAAACGGCGTGAAGCCCGTGGCTCGGCTTGGCGTCGTCCTCAGACTCCAGACCATCGAGGGGAGTTCCTTCATCCACCGCTTGTCGAACTTGTTGAGGTCGTTGTAGATCCTCGGCTTGAGTCCCTGTAGAATCATGTCGTTGGCACGCTCTACCTGCCCATTCGTCATGGGGTGAGCTACAGCGGCCCAGTCCACCCGGATGTGGTGGTCCTCGCAGAAGTCCAGGAACTTCCTGCTAATGAAATGGGTGCCGTTGTCGGTGATGATGGAGTTCGGGACCCCGAAGCGATGGATGATGTTGGTGAAGAACGATACCGCATGTTCAGACCTGATGCTGTTTAGGGGTCGGACCTCGATCCACTTGGAGAATTTGTCGATGGCGACCAGCAGGTGCGTGAAGCCCCCGGGTGCCTTCTACAAGGGACCGACGAGGTCCAGACTCCACACAGCAAACGGCCAGGTGATGGGTATTGTTTGCAGAGCCTGAGCGGGCAGGTGCGTCTGCCTTGCATAGAATTGACACCCTTGGCAGGTGCGTACAATCCTAGTGGCGTCAGCCACCGCAGTTGGCCAGTAGAAACCCTGTCAGAAGGCGTTTCCCACGAGGGCTCGAGGTGCTGCGTGGTGACCGCAAGCCCCCGAGTGTATTTCTTGCAATAACTCCTGACCTTCGGCGATGGATATGCATCGCTGGAGGATGCCTGAGGGGCTGCGGTGGTAGAGCTCCTTTCCGTCACCCAGCAAGACGAATGACTTGGCACGCCGCGCCAATCGCCGAGCTTCGGCTCTGTCGAGGGGTAGCTCTCCTCGGTGGAGATATTGTAGGTATGGGGTCTGCCAGTTTCAATTAGGCGTGACCCCATCCTGCTCTTCCTCGACGCGCAGTGCCTCACCCTCGGGGCCGAGGCTGCCTCGGGCTGAGCTGAGGGCGCCTCGGGCTGAGCCGAGGGCGCCTCGGGCAGAGCCGAGGCCTTCTCGGGCTCGGGCGTGTCATCGGTCTTGACGGAGGGTTGATGTAGGTCTCGGGAGAAGACGTCCGGAGGAACCGTTGTCCGCCCCGAGGCTATCTTAGCCAGCTCGTCTACTGTCTCATTGTATCATCGAGCGACATGGTTGAGCTCGAGCCCGTAGAACTTGTCCTCCAATCGCCGAACCTCGTCACAGTAGGCTTCCATCTTCGGGTCGCGGCAGTGGGAGTTCTTCATGACTTGGTCGATGACAAGCTGCGAGTCGCCACGAGCGTCGAGGCGCCGAACCCCTAGCTCGATGGCGATGTGCAACCCGTTAACCAGAGCCTCATACTCGGCCACGTTGTTGGACGCCAGGAAATGGAGGCGCAGCACGTAGCGGAGTTGCTTTGCGAGGGGTGAGATGAAGAGCAGGCCTGCGCCCGCTTCTGTTTTCATCAGCGACCCATCGAAAAACATGGTCTAGAGTTCTGGTTGGATTGGAGCTGTTGGAAGCTGGGTGTCGACCCATTCAGCCACAAAGTCCGCCAAGACTTGGGACTTGATGGCCTTCCGAGGGGCGAACGAGATTGTCTCTCCCATGATCTCCATCGCCCACTTTGCAATCCTACCCGAGGCCTCTCGGCACTGGATGATCTCCCCCAGGGGGAAGGATGACACCACAGTCACCGGATGAGACTCTAAGTAGTGTCGCAACTTTCGCCGTGTCAGAATTACCGCGTACAGTAGCTTCTAAATGTGCGGGTAGCGGATTTTGGTCTCGAACAGTACCTCACTGATGAAGTAGACCGGTCTTTGGACGGGCAATGTGTGCCCTTCTTCTCGTCTCTCGACCATGATCGCGGCGCTGACCACCTGAGTGGTAGCGGCGACATAGATCAAGAGGGCTTCTCCAACAGCGGGGGGCACCAAGATGGGCGCGCTTGTAAGGAGCGCCTTCAAGTTCCCGAGGGCTTCCTCGGCCTCGGGGGTCCAAGTGAAGCGCTCGGTCTTCCTTAAGAGGCGATACAGGGGCAGGCCTCTTTCACCGAGGCGCGAGATGAAGCGGCTCAGAGCCGCAAGGCATCCCATGACCCTCTGTACTCCTTTCAAGTCCTTGATAGGCCCCATGTTGGTGATGGCCGCGATTTTCTCCGGGTTGGCCTCGATGCCCCGCTCAGAGACGATGAACCCCAGGAGCATGCCTCGGGGGACTTCAAAGACACACTTCTCAGGATTGAGTTTTACGCCTTTCGCTTTGAGACACTTGAATGTTGTTTCAAGGTCGGAGAGGAGGTCGGAGGCTTTCCTCGTCTTGACTACGATGTCATCGACGCAAGCCTCGACCGTTCGACCAATGTGCTGTCCGAACACGTGGTTCATGCACCTTTGGTATGTCGCGCCTGCATTCCTTAAACTGAATGGCATAGTAATATAGCAGGACATGCCAAAGGGTGTGATGAAAGAAGTCGCGAGCTGGTTGGACTTCTTTCATCCTGATTTGGTGATACCCTGAGTAGGCATCAAGGAATGACAGGGTTTCGCACCCAGCAGTGGAATCCACGATTTGATTGATGCGAGGCAGAGGGTAGGGAACCTTCGGACATGCTTTGTTTAGACCAGTGTAGTCTACACACATCCGCCATTTCCCACCTTTCTTTCTCACAAGCACAGGGTTGGCCAGCCATTCGGGATGGAATACCTCTTTGATGAACCCTGCAGCCATCAGCTTGTGGATCTCCTCGCCTATGGCTCTGTGCTTTTCTTCATCGAATCGGCGCAGAGGCTTCTTTACGGGTTGGGCTCCAGCTCAGATATCCAGTGAGTGCTCGGCGACATCCCTCGGTATGCCAGGCATGTCCGAGGGACTCTATGCAAAAACATCGGCATTTGCGTGGAGAAAGTCGACGAGCACTGCTTCCTATTTGGGGTCGAGCTCAGAGCCGATCCAAATCTGCTTGGAGGTGTCGTTGCTGGGGTCGAGAGGAACGGACTTAACCGCCTCTGCTGGTTCGAAGTTGCCGGCGTGGCGCTTTGCATCTAGCGCCTCCTTGGAGAGGTTTTCCTGGTTGGCGGTGAGGGCCTCGGCGTACTCCACGCACTCCACGTCGCATTCGTACGCGTGTCAGTACGTGGGTCCGACGGTGATGACCCCGTTGGGGCCCGGCATCTTGAGCTTGAGGTAGGTGTAGTTGGGGACGACCATGAACTTGGCATAGCATGGTCTCCCCAGCACTACGTGGTAGGTTCCTTGGAACCCAACCACCTCGAACGTGAGGGTTTCCTTTCGGAAGTTGGAGGGAGTCCCGAAGCAGACGGGCAGATCAAGTTGTCCAAGGGGCTGGACGCGCTTCCCAGGAATGATCCCGTGAAAGGGCACCGCGCCGGCCCAGATCGTGGACAAATCGATCTGCAAGAGCCCGAGGGTCTCGGCGTAGATGATGTTGAGGCTGCTGCCTCCGTCCATGAGGACCTTGGTAAGCCTAACGTTGCCGATGACGGGATCAACAACGAGCGGGTACTTCCCCGGGCTCGGCACGCAGTCGGGGTGGTCGCCTTGGTCGAAGGTGATGGGCTTGTCAGACCAGTCTAGGCAGACTGGCGCCGCCACCTTCACCGAACAGACCTCCCGACGCTCTAGCTTGCGATGCCGAGCCGAGGCGTTTGCCACTTGCCCACCGTAGATCATGAAGCAGTCATGGACCTCGGGGAACTCCTCTGCCTTGTGGGCTTCCCTCTTATTGTTGTCGTGGGCTTTGCCACCTTCCGCCGGTGGCCCGACCTTGTGGAAGTAGCGCCGAAGCATGATGCACTCCTCAAGGGTGTGCTTGACGGGACCCTGATGATAGGGGCACGACTCCTTGAGCATCTTGTCGAACAAGTTGGCGCCTGCGAGAGGCTTCTGAGGGTTCTTGTGCTCGGCGGCGGCGACAAGGTCTGCGTCGGCGGCGTCGCGTTTCGCTTGTGACTTCTTCTTGCCCTTCTTCTTTGCGCCACGCCGAGTGGACGCCTTGGGGACATCATCCGGCTGGCGCCCCTGAGGCTGCTTGTCCTTCTGGAAGATGGCCTCGACCGCCTCCTGGCTAGAGGCGAACTTGGTGGTGATGTCCATCAGCTTGCTCACCCTGGTGGGAGTCTTACGACCCAGCTTGCTCACCAGGTCGCGGCAAGTGGTGCCGGCGAGGAACGCGCCGATGACATCTGAGTCGAGAATCGCCGGATGTAATCCCGCAGGGATTCTCCCGGCTGCTGGCAGCAGCTTCGGAGATCCCAGGAGTTCCTAGGGCGCACGTATGTGCCCTAGAAGTTGCCGGTGAAGGCTTTGACCAGGTCGTCCCAGTTGGAGATCTGCGCAGGAGGCAGATGCTCCAGCCAGGCTCGGGCGGCGTCAAAGAGGAACAGGGGGAGGTTGCGGATGATGAGGTTGTCATCGTCCATTCCACCCAGCTGGCAGGCCAACCGGTAGTCCGCGAGCCACAGTTCCGGCCTCGTCTCCCCCGAGTACTTGGTGATGGTAGTCGGGGCTCGGAACTGGGTCGGGAACGATGCCCGTCGTATGGCCCGGCTGAAAGCTTGCGGACCGGGTGGTTTGGGCGAGGGGCTCCAATCCTCCCCGCTGTTGTAGCGTCCCCCACGCCTGGGGTGGTAGCCTCGGCGCACCTTCTCGTCGAGGTGGGCTCGACGGTCGTGGCGATGGTGCTCGTTGCCGAGGCGGCCTGGGGCCGCAGGCGCTGTGTCCCGCGTGCGCCCGGTGTGGACCGAGGCTTCCCGCATGAATCGGGAAGTCGCGGCGTGATGCTCCGAGGGGTATCCCTGCCTTCGGGAGGTAGAGCTTTCGGCCCGTCGGACCGCGGCATCCTCCAGGAGATTCTTGAGTTCTCCTTGGATGCGCCGTCCCTCGGTGGTGGATGGTTCCAGCATCGCTCGGAGTAGTATTGCTGCTGCAGCCAGGTTCTGGCCGACCCCACTGGAAGCCGAGGGCAGCCTTGCCCTGCTATTATTGGCGATGCGTAGCTGGACGTCCTGGGCTAGATGACGTGCTTCTCCGGCCGGTGCTCGGCCTGCCCGCTCCTGCACGATGTTCTGCCGGAGCTGCACAAGTTGTCCCGCTTTCTCATCGAGCCTGGCCTACATCTCGCGGATTTGCTCGAGCTGTGTGTCCTGACCCCCCGCAAGGACTGGGACCACAGCTAGCTCTCGAAGGATGTCAACGCGAGGCACAGGCCTAGGGGGATCGCCGTCCTCCAGCATACCAAGGTGGTTGCCTTCGTCGAGACCCCCTAGATCGACGTGGAAACATTCGCGACTTGGGCCACAGTCCTCGTCGCCGAGGCTGTGGTTATGATCGGAGCAATCGGAGAGGCAGTAGTCACATGCGGTCATGAAGTCCTGCATGGCACTGGAGTTACCGAGCCGGAGAAATCCCAATCATAGTCGGGCTCATCATCTTCCTCGGAACCCGGGGGCCCGTAGGTCGAGACGGCCGTCAATCGGTCCCAGGTTGACCACATATGATACCCCGGAAGGTTCGGATATGCCTTTATGAAAGCGTCCACCAAAGCGGGATCGCTTGGTGGGTCGAAGCTGAATCTAAAAGGCACAGGATGGGAAACGGACGGTACCTATTGATCGACGGATGGTGATGAAGTCGCGTCGGGGACGGACTGCACCGTTATCTCAGGTACGAGGCTATCGCCCAGCAGGTCCTTTGCGAGCATGCTGGTGTCGTCTGTCTGCTTGGGGTTGGCGTGTTGCGGGGAAACGACGCTCATCTTCGTCTCAGACGCGAGGTCAATGCCCGACGTGTCCCCCGCTGGGGCGCCGGCGTCGTCGACTCGCTCGACAGCTGACGAGGTGCCGCCTCCTGCTTGGCCATGATTGCCCTGCCTCCTTCCCCGTCGACGAGGAAGGTGACAGGACAGACTCGGATGCTATTCTTCCGCCACGTGGGGAAGACGTCGTCGATTCCGCCACCGGCGGGAGGGCTGACGGCCGCCATTGTCGTTGTCGCGCGGCGGAGGTAGGAGTATCATGTCGTAGCTACCGTCGAGGGATATGAACTCGAGATTCCCGAAACGGAGCTTCGTCCCTGGTTGGAGAGGTTGCTGGAGACTCCCCATCTGGAGCTTGACGGGAAGCTGTTCGTCAACACGCAGCAGGCCCCTACCTGGCGCGCCAACTGTCGGCGTTTCGACCCCGGGGGGTCCCTGGACCGACGAGTAAATTGTCGCTGCGTGTCCCAACCCAGATAGGTCGGCGCGAGACGGAGCACAAGGGGGCAAACCAGTGAGGGGAAACCGCGGCCTCGTGTTGTCCTGCGCCCAGGGCAGATGCACTTGCAGTAGGGGGTTACAAGCGTTCGCGAGGGAGAGAAAGAGAGAGGGCGTGAGACTGCGCGTCAGCCCGTTCTCCCGCGTGGCCACCTTCTCGTTCGAGGGCCCTGGACCTTCCTTTTATAGACGTAAGGAGAGGGTCCAGGTGTACAACAGGGGGTGTAGCAGTGTGCTAACGTGTCTAGCAGAGGGGAGCCAGAGCCCTATGTACATGCTGACGTGGCTGTCGGAGAGGTGTTGGAGACCTGTTCATGTGGCGTCGTGGCCGTCGGAGGAGCGCTTGAGCCCTGTAGAAGCACAGCTGTCGGGGTTGTCAGATCCTTGCTGACGTCTCCTTGCTTCCGTAGGGGGCTGAGAACCGTCGTCGTCATGGAGCACGCGGGGTGCCATCATTACTCGTTTTACTGGGGCAAGCCAGATGGGACGCCGGTCTTGTTCCCCGTAGCCTGGGCTAGCTAGGGGTAGGGTAATGATGGCCCCCTGTTGGTGACTTGTTCTCAAATGCTTCGGATTAAGAACAAGGCAACATAAAAAGTGTTAAGTGATAAGTTCCTTCGTCCTTTGAAACATCATTTCCCCTTCGGGATATAATGTGCTCCGAACGAAGGTCACAAATAATATATCTTCGTAAGTTATGGCGAAGGATTTACACGCAACATAAAAGGTAATATAAACATTTAAATTTTATCACAATGTCATTTCTATTTTATTATCATATAACAATAGAAATGACTTCAAATTACAAGTGTACCTTCGGATTGCAGGAAGACAGAAGTACAAGGATGACGCAAAAGCGAATGCCCAGTCAGCGTGAACAGTACGGGAGTACTGTTCATCTATTTATAGGCGTGGGACGCAGCCCATGTAAAATTACATTCATGCCCATTACATTTGTTAATGACTTATGGGAATCTGTCAAGGCCTAAGTAGTCTTTTCATCTTTAAGTCGGTTCCCTTTCCTGCTATCGCGACGAAGCTTTCCTGCGCACAGCTTCGGCTGTGCACCATCCTTCGTACAGCTTGGTAATCAGCCCGTCCTTCATCTCAATCCCCCTTCGTCTGGCTTAGGCTTCGTCCTGACCGTACTCCATGTTCGTAATTCTGAGTCCGAAGATACCTGTTCATATAATCCACTTGGAAAACATTGTCAAATCATGTTTTTGAGGACCTTCGGAGGACGAAGGCCCCCAACAGTAGCCCCTCGCAATATTAATTTGTTAATGATAAATTCAGATTGCGATATGGACGAAGGCCTTAAGCCGAAGGTCTGAAAAAACACCTTCCCTTTGCTAGAATAGCAAAAGTCACTGACACGCGGGACCACACAGTTTCCGTTATATCGAGTGTATAAATAGAGGCCCGCCACAATTTGTTTGGTACGCTTTCTTGCCATCTGCTCCCGCTTACTAAATTTTTAGCTCTTGCGCACTAAGATTTGCTGATCTTTTGGTTTTGAAGCTTCGGCCTTGAAAACAGTTTTTTAGTGTTTCCGAAGATGTCTGAAGATAAGAAGGTCACTGCTGAGATGAAGCTGAGTCTCGACGAAGAGAAGAACTTGGGGTTCCTTATAGCGATGGCGGAGACCAATACGGAAAAAATCACCAAGGAGATTCTGGAAGGTTTGTCTGAAGATACTGGTGACAGCGACAGTTATGATGCAGAAAGCTGTGGGGGAGAGTCCGAAGATCGACCATGGCGGCCAAGTCACACGGTTTTCGGGAAAACCACTGTTAAGCAGAGCCATATTGACAATATGAGGGGGAGATATTTTCGAGATATATCTATTGTGAGGGCTGATGCTGGAGAAAAAACTTCTCCCACCCCCGAAGAAGATGAAGTCGTAATCTTCCGAAGCTTTCTCAAGGCTGGGCTTCGATTCCCCCTAAGCATCTTTGTTGTCGAAGTCCTGAAGACATTTCAAATCTACCTTCATCAAATTACTCCCGAAGCTATCATTAGAATGGGGATCTTTGTCTGGGCTGTAAGAAGCCAAGGTTTGGAACCAAATGCTAAAAGCTTTTGCAACATTCATGAGTTGTTATATGAGACGAAGCCCTGGGGGAAAGAACAATATCACAACAACTTTGGTTGTTACAGCTTCGGTGCCCGCACCGGGTCAAGCTGCCCCGTGCCAACCTTTCGGAAGAGGTGGCCCGGTGCCTGGATGACAGAATGGTTTTATGTAAAGAATGACTTGACAGCGCAGGAAGATATTAAAAGTATCATTATGCGTCCTATTTGGCAACGCTTCGGTCTCCGAAAACCGAAGATTGAAATGGATGAAGCAGCCGAAGAATGCCAAAGAGCCTTCGGCGTAGTCTGCTCTTTTATTGGGACAAGGGACTTGGTCCAAGAGCATATTGCCTTCAGGGTGTGGCCACTTACAGGAAAGTGGGAAATGCCGAAGGAGACCATCAAAGAGTCTGACGAAGGCGGACTGGTCAGACTGAAATACACATTCAAATACGGGGATAAGTTTGTCGAACCTAATGACGACTGGTTAAAAAGCATTGAAACGTTAAGTGACGAACTGCTTGGGGCATATTCGAAGGCCGAGAACACTGCATTATCGGCAGCCTTCGGGGGCCGAAAGAAGAAAAGGCTCAACCGGGTATTTGATGCAATCGGGTTTGTCTACCCTGACTATCACTATCCGGTATTGGGCCGCAAAAGAAAAAATACTTCTCCTGCGACAGAAGTTGCCACGAGTGCCACTAGTGAGCCAGCGCCGCAAAGAAAAAAGATGAAGGTGCTCACCCACCGGACGCGTTTTATTGAGCCGGCCACAGTGCCTGAATTTATTGGTGAAGTCTCTTTGGCCACTGAAACTACAGAACCAGCTCCAGTGCCGAAGATAGAAGATAAAACTGAAGCGCCTTCAGCAGAGAAGGCAGAAAAACCGAGAATTGAAGGACAAAAAATATTGGAAATCTTAAGTCCTTCAGCAAATGTTGAAACAATAAAAAATCAAAAGGGCCCATCGGTGACCCCAAAAAGAAAAAGAATGGTGAACGTGCTAGATGTTTTGGAGACAATTAAGTCTTCAAGTGTAACTCCAAAGAAGACTGCTGAACTTTCTGAAGTATCTGCTGAAGCTTCAGTTGCTGAAACTTCGAAGCAACAACCTGAAGCTGAAGCTGGGCCTCCAGAGCCCACCAAGGAACAACCTTTGGAAGCCGAAGAAAAAATAAAAATGGCAGAGCCAATTTTGGTTAAAGAAATTGACACAGCGGCCCCCAAAGCACCTTCCGACGCACGTGATTACATTGTGCGACATGCTTCGGGTAAAAAATTATCTGAAGAAGAGATCTATGAAGCCAATCACTATGCCAGAGAACTAAAATATCCGAAGGGGGCACTAGTGTTTAATGGGACAAACGAAGATGACTTCCTATACTGCCTCCCTGACAACAAAGAATTATCTGTCTGCCGGGAGATGGCTAGAAGTATGGGGTTTCCGAAGCTCGAAGCTGGATTATGTGCTATGACGAAGGAGGATCTCGCGGACAGTCTTGCGTACAATAGCCTAAAGGTATGGGAACTGGGCGCTTGAAAAAAAATTTTAATTCGTAACTCATTCTTTTATTCTTATATGGATTCTTTTCCGTACAGGGTTTAATTCTAAGCAACGCATTAAGAGCACAAAAGAGTGCCGAAGACGAGAGCTATGAAATTGCGTTCAACAATTTACGATCAGAAGTTATTAAACTGAGAAACGAAGCTCTAGAAAAAGATAAAATTCTGCTTACATTAGTAGACAAGATAAAAAAGGACGAAGCTGCTTCAAAGGTTCAGGCCGAAGCTCACAGACGCGAAATTAAAGATCTTCAGAAGCAATTGGCCCGGGCGAAAGAAGAACGCATACTTGAAGAAACAAGACGGGAATGTAGCGACCAATGGGCTGATCATTTGGAAGGAACCGTTGAAGAGCTTCGGTCTTCTAAGAAAAGATGCTACGAAAAATCCATGGAATGTGTAAAGAAAATAAAAACCAGCTTCGCCAGCGTTGGCGCATTCTCTAGTGAAGAGAATTTCTCAAGAGGCAATCCCGAAGGTCCATTGGAATGGATCAGTCACGAAGCAGAGGCCTTCGAAGAAATTCTGAGTAGCCGCGGTGACATCTGCGCTTTTTCGGGCGCTAGAGGAGTTGCTACTGTTTTGGAGAGGAAAGGCTGCGATCATATTAAGCTTCTTGCGCAATCCGAAGCCACTTTGTCCGCTGAAGATATTAAAGACCCCTCGCCCGAAGCTAGCCAGGTTGGTGGAAAATTTTTCACCGACGTCTGGGACAATGGTGGCCGAGAAATGGCCCAGGAAATTATTCGAAGAAGCGAGCAAGGTATCCATGATGCTAGGGAAGTAGCCAAGGCCCCTGAAAAAAGCGCAGAGCCCAAAAGCCAAATAGGTACCAACTAGTGGTTTTTAGGTCTGTTTGATTTTCGAACTTGCTTATGGTTTGTAATAGTAACATAGACATATATTCTCTTCCCTCAGAACCTGCCGGATCGTCCGCTGTCCCTCACACGAAAGGGGATGACGAAATTAAACAAATGGCCGAAGCTATCATGGATAGAGTTATTGAACAACTTCTAAATGAGGCTGCCGAAGTAGTACTAAGAGAAGACTAGATGTTATTAGAAAAAACATTTGAAGTGTGATCTATGTAATATTTTGTACATTTGAATGTAATATACAAGTCTCTTTTCATTATTCAATTCTTTACGATGCATGAAATTCTACATACATACCATTTTTGAGCCTTCGGCGAAAAAACACCTTCCCTTCTTTTCATGCTTCGTGAAGAAGACATTCTCCTTTAATACTATTCTGATGAATCACGTCCACGCTTCGTGAAAATATTCTCCGAAGCTGTACAATTTCGATATTACTCTGATGAAGCACGTCCATGCTTCGTGAAAACATTCTTCGAAGCTGTATTCCGAAGATCGACATTGTATTCCCTCGTGACTTTGCACAATTTTCACTTTCTCAAAGCATCCTTTCGAATGTTGATACTGTGTCCCCTTCTTTTGCCATATGCAACATGATGTATGATGCTTATGCTATGCAAAATGATGTGATGATGCTATGTTATGTAGATGACATTTGTTCCGAAGATACACACATATCCCCGTAAAACACAAAATATCTTTGTATCAGCGCTGACTTTTCGCTGTAAGCTCTGCATTCCCTTAGGAACGTCTTTGGAGCTTCTTCGCCTTTTACTTAGGCGGTATCAGCGTTGACTTTTCGCTGTAAGCTCTGCATTCCCTTAGGAACGACTTTGGAGCTTCTTCGCCTTTTACTTAGGCGGTATCAGCGTTGACTTTTCGCTGTATGCTCTGCATTCCCTTAGGAACGACTTTGGAGTAGAAAACTTACACTGCGCTCCCTTTGGAACGGCTTTTTGTGAATTCAGCAACTTACTCTGCGTTCCTTAGAACGACTTTTTGTTGCTTCGAAGGATTTTTTATAATTCGAAGATCCTCCTTGTTATCGCAAATTTTTAAGCTTCAGCAACTTAGGCCTGTGGAGAAAATAGGTTTTCCTCATGACCAACCACGAAGCTATTACATGAAAACTGAAATGTTCTTTATTACACAGAAAATAGAACTAAATGGAAAAGACTGCTATCAAGGTAGGATATTTGTCAATAAATGTGGTTCGACTCTGGCACAGTGCTATTGACTGTGCGAGCTTCAGATTGTTCTCTGAGATCCCTTTGGTGTGGAACATATTGGCTCCCTTCGGGCTGTTGGCCTTGTTGCAGCGGTGGTGGAGGCGGGGGCTGTTGCCATGAAGCTTGAGGTTGACTCGCCGAAGCTACAGAAACTGCAGGGTGGTTGCCCACGTATTCTGGGATGTAAGGCTGATGGTACGAAGCAGTATGCATGACCTGCTTCGGCTGGCCCTGTTGCGCTGCAGCTTCTGCTAGCTCCTTTTGCTTCTGGATGGTAACATGGCACATCCTGGTGGTATGGCCCTTGTTTTCACCACAGAATAAGCAAAATACTCTCCTTGGTTGATCTCCAAATCTTCCGCCGAAGCCCCTGGCGCCTCTGCCTCTTGGAGCTGGTGGCCGAAAGAAACTTTGCTGTTGCCCCGAAGCTTGTGAAGAGCACTGCGGCCTGTTCTGCTGACTCCCCTTATCATCATTTTGAGTAGAGTTGTGGATGGACCTGACATGCCTCGGATAGAATCTTCCTCCGAAGCCCCTGGTCATTTCAGAAAATCTGAAAGCCTCCTCCCTTCTTTGGCGAAAATCATTGTCGGCACGAATGTACTCGTCCATCTTCTGGAGGAGCTTCTCCAAAGTCTGAGGAGGCTTCCTAGCAAAGTATTGAGCTGAAGGTCCAGGACGAAGCCCCTTGATCATGGCTTCGATGACAATTTCATTGGGCACCGTTGGTGCCTGCGCCCTCAAACGCAAGAACCTTCTGACATACGCCTGAAGGTATTCTTCATGATCCTGAGTGCACTGGAACAAGGCTTGAGCAGTGACCGGCTTCGTCTGAAACCCTTGAAAGCTAGTTAACAACATGTCCTTCAGCTTTTGCCATGAAGTGATCGTTCCTGGTCGAAGGGAGGAATACCAGGTCTGAGCAACATTCCTAACAGCCATAACAAAAGACTTTGCCATGACTGCAGCATTGCCACCATACGAAGACACTGTTGCCTCGTAGCTCATCAAAAACTGCTTCGGGTCTGAATGGCCATCGAACATGGGAAGCTGGGGTGGCTTGTAGGACGGAGGCCAAGGTGTAGCCTGCAGCTCAGCGGATAGGGGAGAAGCATCATCGAAAACAAAATTTCCATGATGGAAATTGTCATACCAGTCATCTTCGTTGAAGAAGCCCTCCTGATGAAGGTCTTTTTGTTGAGGCCTTCGGTTCTGTTCATCGTGAGTAAGATGGCGGACTTCTTCAGAAGCTTCGTCTATCTGCCTTTGCAGCTCAGCTAGCCTGGCCATCTTTTCCTTCTTCCTCTGCACCTGTTGATGTAGCATCTCCATATCTCTGATCTCTTGGTCTAGCTCATCCTCCTGAAGCGTCGGGCTGACGGCCTTCCTCTTCTGGCTTCGGGCCTCCCGAAGAGAGACAGTCTCCTGGTTGGGGTCCAGCGGTTGCAGAGCTGCAGCCCCAGTCGCTGAAGCTTTCTTCGGCGCCATAGCGAGGGTCTATGGCTTCCGAAGGTGTTCAAAAAACTCAAAGTGGAAGTGAGTTCACCGGAGGTGGGCGCCAATGTTGGTGACTTGTTCTCAAATGCTTCGGATTAAGAACAAGGCAACATAAAAAGTGTTAAGTGATAAGTTCCTTCGTCCTTTGAAACATCATTTCCCCTTCGGGATATAATGTGCTCCGGACGAAGGTCACAAATAATATATCTTCGTAAGTTATGGCGAAGGATTTACACGCAACATAAAAGGTAATATAAACATTTAAATTTTATCACAATGTCATTTCTATTTTATTATCATATAACAATAGAAATGACTTCAAATTACAAGTGTACCTTCGGATTGCAGGAAGACAGAAGTACAAGGATGACGCAAAAGCGAATGCCCAGTCAGCGTGAACAGTACGGGAGTACTGTTCATCTATTTATAGGCGTGGGACGCAGCCCACGTAAAATTACATTCATGCCCATTACATTTGTTAATGACTTATGGGAATCTGTCAAGACCTAAGTAGTCTTTTCATCTTTAAGTCGGTTCCCTTTCCTGCTATCGCGACGAAGCTTTCCTGCGCACAGCTTCGGCTGTGCACCATCCTTCGTACAGCTTGGTAATCAGCCCGTCCTTCATCTCAATCCCCCTTCGTCTGGCTTAGGCTTCGTCCTGACCGTACTCCATGTTCGTAATTCTGAGTCCGAAGATACCTGTTCATATAATCCACTTGGAAAACATTGTCAAATCATGTTTTTGAGGACCTTCGGAGGACGAAGGCCCCCAACACCCCCCTTGTGGCGTGGTTGGTCCGAGCCCAAGGTCGGGCGAGGCGGTGATTCCTCCGAGGTCGAGGCTGAGTCCGAGCCCTGAGGTCGGGCGAGGTGAAGACCATCGTCCGAGGTCGAGGTTGAGTCCGAGCCTTGGGGTCGGGCGAGGCGGAGACCGTCTTCCGAGGTCGAGGTAGAATCCAAGCCCTGGGGTCAGGCGAGGCGGAGACCGTCTTCCGAAGTCAAGGTTGAGTCCGAGCCCTGGGGTCGAGCGAGGCGGAGACCATCTTCCGGAGTCGAGGTAGAATCCGAGCCCTAGGGTCGGGCGAGGCGGAGATTCCTATGGCGCCCGAGGCTGGACTTGGCTGCTGTCAGCCTCACCCTGGCGGGTGGCACAGCAGTCGGAGCAGCGCAGGCGGCGCTGTTTTCCTGTCAGGTCAGTCAGTGGAGGGGCGAAGTGACTGCGGTCACTTCGGCCTTGTCGACTGGAAAGCGCGCGTCAGGATAAGGTGTCAGGCGATCCTTGCATTGAATGCTCCTGTGATCTGGTCGGCTGGTGAGGCGATCTGGCCAAGGTTGCTTCTCCGCGAAGCCTGCCCGAGCTGGGTCTCGGGCGAATCGAAGGTGTGCCCGTTGCTTGAGGAGACCCTCGGGCAAGGAGTGAATCCGCCTTGGTCTACCGCTCCTGCCCGAGGCTAGGCTATGGCGAGGCGTGATCGCGTCCCTTGAGTGGACGGAGCCTTGACCGGAATTACGCCCATCAGGCCTTTGTAGCTTTGTGCTGATGGGGGTTACCAGCTGAGATTAGGAGTCTTGGGGTACCCCTAATTACGGTCCCCGACAAGAGTGATCTCTACCCCTTTGCTCTTGCGAATTCCTTCGCGGGATTGCAGAAGCGGCGGCTTCATCCGCTCCCAAGTGGTGCTCCTACTCCCTTCGAGGTCTCCTCAATTGATTGTAGGCTGTATTGGTTGGTTCTTTGAGAGTGTGGTTGGGCGAATCCTCGATTCAGGCTGCCGGTTAAAGACGGTGGTTGGCTTCAAGTTTTATTTGTTAGGTTGCACTAGTTATCGCTGCTTGTAGCAAGTTATCTTGGCTTCTTCGAAGCTAGTTATCTGAAGATTGATCCTACGTCGTGAAGATCGAGCATCGTGACACATCAACACGTCTGGCGAGCGAAGCATACAATTTCCATTCTTGATCAACTACCCGTGGGATTCCTTTTTGTCGAGCTGGTGACGCATGGCCAGCACCAGAGTGTCTTCACGGCTTGGGGGCTTGGCATAGACGAGGATGACGATCAACGGCTTGTTCGAGCTTCTGTCGAGCACTTGGTGAATATCACCCGGCTAGGTTCGTCTTCACCCGACGCTTTGTATTTCTTGAGGATGCATGAAACGATGACGACCTTCAATTGAAGTCTGGAGCGAGCTGGTGAGGTGGGGGTCGAGCAGGGGATGACGGGTTTGACGACTCGATGCTAAACGTGAACACGCCAAAACCCGATGGATGAGGAGTGAGTGTACGAATGGGTCGTGCTAGGACTAGAGGACGACGAACGATGATAACCGGCGGAATCGACAACGCGATGAGAATTAAGGCCAAGTGAGCCGAGGGGACGCGCTGGCGAGCAGGAAACTACGTGAGCACTGGACAGAGAAAACGGCGATGCTGTCGCACACATTGCATAGGCGAACGACGACAATCTACGACGGCAGGAACGGAAGACTTGGTCGAGGCGGGGTCCAAGCGTCCAGAGTTTTTGTCAAGGCCGAACTTGGTGAGCTGCGTGTAGGCAAACGTCGACCACGGCAAGGGAGCAGAGAAAATTGCACGGACGGCTGGAACTCCGGCAGGAAGCCACGCGCGGCACAGGGGCGAGCAGGAACAGTCGGCTATGGATTAGGCGCCTGGCGAGCGGATAGAGGGAGGAAGCGAGGGCGCTTGGGGGAGGAAAGAGACTGCGTGCGTCATGGGAAGCAGGCCGGCGCGGGCACAGGACCGCCATGGGGCTTGGGCCAGGCGGGCAGACAGCGAGAGTGCTGGGCGGCCAAGCGCCATTGGAGATGGAGCGCGGCTTGGGAAGAAGCTGCGCCGCGATGGGGAGCTTCAGGGAGATGGGGCGTGCAGCAGATCCTCCACCGAGCAGAGCAGAGCACGGCGAGCTGAGGGAGGAGCGCACGGGAGCTCGGCAGAGAGGAGAAGAAAAGCTGGGGGCACTGCGCGTGGCTGGAGAAGTGGCTAGGGAAGATAAGGACGCGCGTGCGCATGGCAGAAAAATCGGTAGGGAGGGCGGTGTGAGATATTTTTCTTTTTTCCTGACTTTCTTTTCTCTCTCTTTTTCTTAACGGCAATCGAAGATATTTTGATCACGACTTCTAGCGATAACAAAAAGGTCGACCGCATTGCGACAGTTTGATACAATTCGAAATCTGATAAATTTACCTACGGTCTGAACATCTGGTTCCACGGCCACGGATGATTTACCAGTGAATCGAGGCTCAATTATAGATCCTCGTACACGATTTCACGGTGGACGAGTGGGAACCGAATTATTTAATAATTATTTATATCTGAAAATTTGGATCCAGCGAGAACAACAGACCGAAATAAACTGATTTCGGCACTGATAATTTGTTCTGCGTGATTCGACCGAAATTAGCCGAAAACCGATCTGCTATTGTACATTCGTTGCCATTACTAAAACAGCGTGCAGACAGATAAATTGGATCCTAACCTCGTGCACGATTTCTCTCAGGCAACGCGCGATTCGGATTATTTTTCCCTGAACATTTTAGTCGTCGAGTTCAAATTTATTTGTCCAGGATAAAAATCATTCGAGTGGGTCGGGCTTCAGAACTCAGATTCGCACGAGCGATGAATTTTAAATAATCACCGGACTCACCGATTTTCGGAACAACGATGTTCCGAACATCACGAAAATTTCGAAAGAGCCTGGATAGATAAAAATAAAAACGATGTCGCACTCGCGACAGACGAAACAGATGCGATATTTAAATCGTGATAGGCGAAGATGATTAAATTTTAGCATCTGTTTCACTCACTGATATTACGTGCTTAAATCCGTACTCGTTGTCGAGCGGAATATAAACACCTGAGGTGTTACACTTTACTAGTCTCTACTATACTTAAAACACCAGTTTCAACGGTTGTCCCGCATTATCTTTTTACAAATAATCTCTCACAGCAATTTCAAATTAACCTGCAGCACATCTAAAGATGGCCAAACGGCGACCCGGCACGTGCCAGACGCCCGGCCCGTTAGTCCGTCGGCCCATTTGATTAAATCGGCGTAAAATGTTAAAAAACGATGTAGAAGGTGGGGTTCGAACCCATGTCCTGATGGAAGAAGTGCAGGAGACACTAGGTGAATCTGTCTAACCAGTAAAATATCATGCTCAAATGTTTTTAATATTAAATATAAATTATATATATATGTTTTTTTGTAAAATAAAAAAAATATAATCGTATCGAGCCGGGCCAACACTATGGGCCAAGGCTACAGCCCAAGTATGGTACGACTTTCTTGGCTCTTGCAAGCATTAGGTCATTTCTGAGACCACATTTGCGCAATGGACTCTATGGTGTTTGAGGTTGCTGAATTGGATGGAGAAACAATGATTTGTCACACCAACAGTAAAATAAAAGGTTATTTGTTGGTTTTAAACGTTAGTAATTGCTACGAAGTAGCATAATTTATATGGAGCGCATCCATTTTTTATTGATGTCTGACTTTAGCAGTCACTCCATATTTTGATCTATCTTTTTTATAAGTTTGAGTTCATGAGACTTATTTTAGAAACTTGAGCTCACAAATTTTCTCTTATTTGATTTATGCATGGTGAAATTATGTCATTCTATAATCTTTGTTCGGTCAGTCAGTCGTTGTGAATTCTCTTCGAATCGCTCACTTTGTTGACCGTGTTGTACCAAGACATATTGGATGGAGTAAACAATAATATCAGTTAGGCAAATCAAAAAATATTATACGGAGAGCAGAGACAATTAATAAAAAATCTTGATTTTTTTTGTTGATAGATAGTTTACGTGGGTATTGTTATAAACCGTTGCAACGCACGGGCAACCGAATATTCTTCATTTATGAACCACTTCAAGCTTGAAGAGATGTTTTGCTATAATTAATTCCGGATTTACGTCCCCATTTTCGCTTTTAGCGCCAAACCAAACCGCACCTAAATTAAAATACTTGTTTTCAACGACATACAACAACGGAGGGTTGCGAACAACATATAATGTTTTGACCAGCAAATTTGATATGTACCTAAGTTACTTCCTTTCCTGCTGTACTATATGTCCAACTCAAATCAAAACATTATCCAGTGGCCTCAGAATGACGGGAAGGCCAAACTTGGGTTTGAGAGTGAAGAGATCCACGGGCGCGTGCACGTAGTCAGGGGAGAGAGCGAAGGAGAACGTGCGGAGCATCAGGGCCAGCGTCGACTTGGCTTCCAGCATCGACAAGTTCTGGCCGATGCAAGACCTTGGCCCCATCGAGAACGCCAGCAGGCCGTGAGGAACTTTCGCTGCTCCCGTGATCCCATTCGCAAATCTCATCGGACTGAACTCGTCTGCGTCGTCGCCCCAGGCCTGCTTGTCTCGATGCATGATCGGAATGGGTATCACAATTGCAGTGCCTTTGGGCAGTTTTATTGGCCCCACGGTCATGTCGGCCAGGGTCTTCCTTTGCATGAAGAGAGCAGGCGAGTAGAGCCTCAAGGTCTCGAACAACACCATTGTCATCTGCAAATTAAAAAGAAATGCTAACGAGAGAATCAGGAACATAGCCATCAAATCAAATGTGAGTACACATATATATGCTAACAAGAGAGAGAGACGCAGCTAGCTAGTTTCTTGCCTCTTTCAATCTGTTGAGCGCGTTGGGGTTAGGAGCGTCCCTCCCGAACTCCCTCAAGACCTCCTTCCGGAGCCTTTCTTGCCACTCGGGGTATATGCTGAGCAAATACACGGACCACGTGAGGAGAAGGGCTGTGTTCTCGTGGCCAGCGAAGAAGAACAGCTTGCACTCATGTATGATCTCCTCCATGCTCAAGCTGAGACGCAGACGATCCACTTGCTGCTGCTTCCCTCCTTGCTTGGTCTCAGTGCAGGAGTCCAGCATCACGCCCAGCAGATCGTTTCCGTGCTCACCGCTTGCTAACCGTGGCTGTATGATCCGCGTGAGTAAGCTCTTGAGCTTCGTCTCCAGCATCCATTTTCGCCGATTCGCTTGGGTTGGAAGGTATCTGAGTACGTCGAGAGAAAACAACGCGTAATTAAGCTAGGATTAATTAACTAATTAACCGTGTACACGAAACTTGTTTCAGGAAATGAACTGATTGATCGAGTACGTAGCCATTTTTTTCTTACTTGGATCCTGGTATGGGCACGTCAAGGAAAGTAGCCATGGTGATCCCCAGCAGCTCAGTTTGTGCCTCGAACACTTGTTTGCCTAATTTGTAGCTGCTTCCAAAGATGGCGTAGGCTATATTGTCAACTGTGAGATCGCTGAAATGTTTGTATATATCCACCTGTGTTTCTCCGTTCTCGTTCTGGGATGCTTCAGCTTCCAACTCACCTGCCATGCTATCGGCGAAGTCCAGCATCGTCTCGGTCACAACCTGTATGTATGTAATGAGCACGCGGCCATTGTTCTTGCTGCTCGCGTGCATACTGCAAACGAACTTCCCTTTTTTAAAGTGAGAGAGAGCTAGGCATTGCGTTGCGTGTATACCTTAAGCTTGTCAATGGTGAAAGCAGGGTTGATCACCCTGCGATGGCGCACCCAGTCAGAGCCTTCCATGAACCCGAGTCCCTTGCCGACCAGAGCCAACAAAGTAGGGTGCGCGTCGTTCTTCACGAAATGCCCAGACTTGCTCGAAAGGATTTGCCTTGCTAGTTCGTAGTCAAATATGCAAATTCGGGCCTGTGCCCCGTACCAATATAGAAATGGTTCTCCTGCGATGCGATCGAGGCATCGATATATATTATGATATGATAACTTGATTTCTATCCCAAAAGGTTCTAGTATAGTGTTCAAAAAATAATACGAAGTTTTGGTATATTACCTAGGCAAAACCGCCTTAAGTTTGAATACTTTTGTATTTAATACTTATTATACAAATACACTAACCTAACGAAATCGTGTTCTTTGCCGAGTGTTTAAACACTCGGCAAAGACCATTTTACATTTGGTAAAGCCTTGAGTGTAATAATTGGCAAAAAATACTAAGTAAACATTTTGGCGAGTACTTTTTTCGGACATTCGGAAAAGACTTTGTCGAGTGTCGAAAAGCACTCGGCAAATTAAGAATCAAAACCCCTCCCAAAAACAGCAAAACATTTTTAAATTATAGGAACAACTCTCCAACCACTACCTATTATCATACCCATCGGTCAAATCATTTTTTTCATTTATATTTTGAATCAAATTTACATGTTTTGTATTGGTGAGATTCAAACTCGTAATCTCTCTCGCGCATACCCTCCTCTACCACTACACTATTACATCAATTATGTCTATATTACGTTTTCATTCCTCATGTACTATAACCATCTGAGAGTAATTTGAAGACACTAAATGAATTCATTTAAAAATGTGACCAACTATAAAGTTGTATAACTTTTCGAGATCCACAAGTTCTATTTTGATAATTTATACATCCGAGGCAGTTTACAAATTTTGAATTTCAAATTTGAAAACTTCACACGAATTTTTCAATGATAAGATGATTTCAAATAAAAAATTGTTAATTACAAAGTTTCATTATATTTCAAGATCTACAACTTTTATTTTGATGGTTTTTCCATCCGAGATAGTTTGAAAAATTCAAATTTTAAAATTCAAACACAGTTTTGCATGGCAAGATGATTTCAAACCAAAACATTGTCAACTACAAAGTTTCATACTCTTCAATACCTACAACTTTCATGTTGGTGGTTTTTTCTTTCGATGTCGTTTTCAAAATTCAAATTTTTAATTTTTAAAATTCATACGTAGTTTTCGTTGACAATAAGTCTTCAAATGAAAAGGTTGCTAACTACAAAATTCTATAACTTCTCAAGGTCTACAAAGTTTATTTTGGTTGTTTGGTCATCTCACATAATGGTTTTAATAATATGCACAAATCTTATACATCTCTCTAGTAGTTTCATAAACTACGAGAGATATAGGTTTTATGAATAAATTATTTTTTATTTTGTCATATGAATAAATATTTAAAATATAAATTGTACATCATGATGAGTTATATAAATTTGTAGTTGAAAACTTTTTCATTTGAATTAATTTACTGCTTTAAAATGTGATTTTTAAATTGTCTTTGCCTAGTGTTGAAAAAACACTCGGCAAAGAAACTCTTTACCGAGTGTTAAAAAAAAGCAATCGACAAAGAAACTCTTTGCCGAGTGTCAAAAATAAAACACTAGGCAAAGAGCTTCTTTGCCGATTGTTTTTTTTACCGAGGTTTTTTTTGCTTGGCATTCGGCAAATAGTTTCTTTGTCGAGTGTCCGAAAAAACACTCGACAAAATATTTGACCATCGGTAAAGAGCCGAATTCCGTTAATGTCATGTATTTTTTTCATTTAGCTCCTAATTCTATATTAAATGGAGTTGTATAGGTGATGAGGACGGAACTATAATTACATCATCTCACATGACAATACTAGCTGGTCCTTCCTCGCAGGCTGCTGATATAATTAAATACTTCAATAAAAAGACAAGAGAGAACTAGAATTACATCGTTTTCATGGCCGAGATAAGCTGTGTAATATAATTAAATACTTTAGTAAAAGACAAATAAAAGATAAAAAACTAGAATTACATTATTTTCATGACCGAGGTAAGCTGTGTGATATAATAATTAAAAGACAAAACTAGGATCACATCGTTTTCATGACCGAGATAGCCAGTACTTGTATAGAAGGTACTTGTGTGATAGGCCTCTAGCTTTGGAATAGAAGATAAGATTACTTGGTACATGAAGCTACTTGTTGTGTGATATATAGGCCTCTAGCTTTGGAATAGAAGATAAGGTTAATAAAGCATCATCACCATCAGTAAATTGAAGACATGACACATACCGTACTGAGCCCTCCATTCGAGGTAGTGTGGCGCGATCCGCGGGAGGTACTTGTGGTCGCCGACGTCCAGCACGAGACCGTCGGTCTTCTCCTTCATGCTCCTGATCTCCTCGTTGCAGCCCTTGAAGAACCTGTAGGAGGGTCCATGGATCCCTTGCTCTCTGAACCCCTTGGTGATGGCGTACGGCCGCCATACGAGGCGCACGAAGACGTAGTCCCACAGCCGCGTGGCGGCGACCAGGAGCAGAGCGGCGAGGAGGAGGGGCACAGCAGGGAAGGCCATGGAGTGGAACGGAGAACCTGATGATGATCCTGATGCAGGAGAAGAAGAAAGGAGTGAATTGTGATAGCTATGGCATCCTTGTTGTATTTATCGGCATGGTACACAGTGGTAGGAGCAGCAACCGCAGCTGGATCCGAGGCTAGCGAGCGGCGCAGCAGTGTGACACGCGTGGAGAGATCCAACGCCATGTGAAATCAAAACGCAAGAGTCTAACATCAACACGTAACAAATAATGCGCTCCCGCGGAGAAAATTTCACGTCGCGACAACGTAACCACCAGTACAAAACGGCTTTACGCCTGCGGGCCATACTAATTTCTGTAGACGGTTTCGGTCGTTGTGCATCAATGAAAATTAAAATTGTGATCTCGACTTAAGAAATATCAGTGCAAACACATTTATATTGAGTGATTCATCACTTAATAAAATCGTAAGGACAAATCGTCTATTTTTACTGACGGTTAGCTTAAGGAACCACCAATAAAAAGTAGATTTGCACTGACGGTTCACTCAATAAACCGCCAGTGAAAATGCACGATTTTCATTAGCGATTTTAAGTGAACCGTCAGCGCGAATTACTTTTCATTGATGGTTCTGGTATATAAATACCTTTCTTCCTTTTCTGGGTAGTAGTGTTTTTTATAGCCACCTTCTATTAAAGGTTATTTCGGAGGTCTAATTTTTACAAAAATACAAGGGTAGCGGTTTTAATCTTTATTTTTAGAAGAAGATTGCTAAAAAGGTTGGTTTATGTTTCTCTTGGCAATTTTTGTTTATTCTTGCTCAATTTTAGCCACTTTTTGGATCTATGGTTTTATTATGTGTTAGATAGAAGAGCACCTAGATTATTATCTCTAATTCATCAAATTAGGTTTTTTAAGATGGTTAGATATTGTCTCTCCTCTCTTCCTTTTCATGTTTACTTCTCAATTTAGTTTATCTAAGATATATTTAGTTGTTTCCTTGGTGTATTCTTTTGTGTTTATGTCATTAATTATGCTACTTAGGTTTTGTCTTTTGTCGGTGTTTGGACTAAGGGTCATAACTAACTAGTAAATAATATCGTGTGGCCAGAGTCTAGATGGTGTGCAAATAGACACAAGCTATTTATCCTGATTCGGGCAATGCAAGGCCCTACTTCCAGCAAAGGGGGATGAGGCTTATATTACTCGCACTGAGGTGATTGTGGTAGGGATTACAAGCACGACAAGAGAGGGGAAGTCTCCAAGTCCCTAGAACTGATTGAGACAAGTGCCAATATCGAAGACTGGGTGGAGAAGTGAGTGTTCGTCTGTGTGTCCTGCTTGCTTGTCTATTCCCCTAGAGGAACTCTACTGTCCTATTTATACACGAAGGGGATGTCCGCAGTGAAGCCTGGTGTTGTTGTATTCAAAGGAGAGATGTCTTGGCGCCCTGCCAGCCGACGTGACGGTGCACTGCATTGTTGACTAGTGCCCGCTGGTTTCCTGCTGTGAGCCGAGGCAGAGTCCGAGGGGTTGTCCGTACGCCCGAGCCCCCAGGGGAGAGGCTGCCCATACAGTAGTTGTTGTAACAGCATCGGGGTATGGGCTAAAGGCCTGCTTATGGGGTGCGTCAGCGTCCTTGCGTGGGATGACGTCGAGATTCCCTGCTACGTTTATCGAGGTCAGAGCCCAGCTTAGGCGAGGCGGAAGTCTTCCCGAGGTGTTGGACAAGCCATCCTTTGACATGTGCCAAAGTCGGCGGAGTGGTCGCCCACGGGATTCACGGCAGAGTAGGTGGCCGAGGCCGAGCTCGGGCGAGACGGAGAATTCACCCGAGGCCAAACTCAGTGTCCGGCGAGGCAGAGAAATCGGCCAAAGGCAAGACTCGGCGTCGGGCGAGGCGGAGATTGCGCCCGTGGGCTGGACTCGGCTTCGGGCGAGGCGGAGATTTGCGCCCGTGGGCTGGACTCGGCTTCTAGCGAGGCGGAGATTTGCGCCCGAGGGCCGGTCTGCTTTACCTGTCGTATTAGGTGTCCCGTCGGGGGATGGCAGGTGGCGTGCGTGTACTGTAGCGGAGGCGTAATCATGCTGTTGCGCCTAGATGTGATTGATGTCTTGTCAGCCACTGTGTTCCTGTCGCCGCAGCTGGAGTAGGTATGCACATTAAATGCGAGTGTTCCCTTCCTGTTTTCGGGCGCTTTTGCCTTACCTACCGGAGATCATCTCGAGCAAGACGGATGGAGCGGTGGCGACCTCGGGCGAGGCGGAGTTCTTCCCGAGGTGATAGACTCTTAGGGAGAAGCCTCGGTTTAAGAGGTACCTTGGTTGTTTCCCCTTGGGGGTTTCGTTATTACTCCTCTAAGTGCGTTCTTTGGGGGGATAATTCGGGTATCCCGAATTATCACCCCAACATCTTTAATCTCTCCATTTATTTTTAAATTTGGTTTAATTATGCACTATGTATTTATGTTCATGAATGAACGGTGTGTTTGTATGAGAAAGCAATATAGGTTTGGTAATTAAGATTTTTTATTAGTTGTTAAGAAAGGTTAGTTTATGTTTCTCTTGTCAATTTCTGTCCATTCTTGCACAATTTTAGCGACTTTTTAGATCCAGGGTTTCACCATGTGTTAGAGAAGAGTAGCTAGTTTATTGTTACTATTTCCTCAAATGAGGTTGCTTAAGATGGTTAGTGTCGGAGAGGAAATCTCCGGCTGGGTGGCGGAATGCACCCGCCCTAAGTCCTGAGATGAGGAGGGGCCTAAGTGAAAGGGAAATAGGGGCACACCTTTTCCTAAATGATTTTGGTGGTTGAATTGCCCAACACAAATTATCGGACTAACTAGTTTGCTCTAAATTATGAGTTTTACAGGTGCCAAAGGTTCAACTCAAAACCAATACAAAGATTAAAAAGGGTTCAAGAAGAAATGAGCAAAGGAAACCGAAGTGCTCCCTGGTCTGGCGCACCGGACTGTCCGGTGCACCAGGGAGGATTTACCTCAAACTCTTCAGCTTCAGGTTTCCCAGGCGCAGTTCCGCTATAATTCACCGGAGCAGCGGCTATCTGCACGCAACGATCGACTCTGACAGTAAACAGTGCAGCATAGTGAACGCGGTAGAAGTCAGTGCAGGTGGTTAAAGGGTCACCGGACTGTCCGGTGTCGCACCGGACTGTCCGGTGCCGCATGAGGACAAAGCCTCCAACGGTCGACTAGCTCCAAGCCCTAACGGCAGGATGACGTGGCGACGCACCGGACACTGTCCGATGGCGCACCGGACTGTCCGGTTCGTCCATCACCAGCAGCCTTCTCCAACGGCTATAATTTGGTTGATGGCTATAAATACCACCCCAACCGGCCACTTCAAGGTGTGGGGATCCCAAGCAACATTCCAAGTCATATAGTTGACATATTCAAGCCCTCCCAACCACCTCTATTCATTGATCCATCCTAAACACAAGATTTAGACCACTACAACCAACACAAGTGCCACAAAAGAGAGAGCAAGCAAGAGAGAGCTACTCGTTTGAGTTTAGCACTAGTGCCTTGTGAGATTCATTGAGAGAAAGTGTGTGCTACATCTTGTGTTCATTTGTGCGTGGAGTTTTGACTCCCATTGAACTTCCTCCAAAGTTTTGGAGGCTTGTAAAGCTAGCAAGAGACACCAAAGAGTGTGGTGATCCTTGCGGGGTCTTAAGTGATCCTTGAGAAGAAGAAGAGCTCGCCGGTCTTTGGTGATCGGTGGAGAGAGGGAAAGGGTTGAAAGAGACTCGTCCTTAGTGGACTCCTCAATGGGGACTAGGCCTTCGAGGACCGAACCTTGGTAAAACAAATCACCTATGTCTCTTGTGTTCATTACTCGTGATTTGTTTGTTTTCCCTCACTCTAAGTTTTCTTGCACTATTCTTTGTTAATATTGTTTAGCGTTGCTTCAAGTTAAAATCTAATTTAGTGAAGCAACATCTTGCAAGAAAGAACTTGTGTTATTGCTCTTCTTATCTAAGCCCTCTTGCTTTATTCTCATAGACCTATTAGTTGTATTGATTTATCAATTCCGCATTATTTGAAAGCAATACTCTTTATAAGCAAGGACTTAGTTTTTATTCTTCGATAATTGTATATCTTGTTCTAACCACTAATCACGGGATCTAGTTGGGGTGTAAAGTTATACTTTTCAGGTTTCGCCTATCCACCCCCCCCCCTAGGCGACTTTCAATTGGTATCAGAGCTAGGCACTTCATCTTGAGTCTAACAACTCAAAGTGATGGCTCGTAGAAGATCCCAAAAGAACAAGAAGACACCTCCGAAGGAAAACAATGAGGTAACTCTTGAGATATTTCTTCCCAACTATTCTAATTATGATTCATGGTCTACTAGGGTGATAAATGCTTTTAGAACCATAGATCCACGATTAGAACAAATGATAGACAAGAGTATCATTCCTTCTAACTATACTAGGGAAAATGCTTCCGATGAAGATCTTAGATGTATAAGCTTAAACTATCTAGCTTATGACATCTTAAGTAAATCCCTTAGCAAAGAAGATTATCATGCCTTCATAATAAAATATGATAAACCTATTTGTGATGTGCATGATATTTGGACTAGAATTAAAAGCAAATTTGATGAGTCCAAACATGATAGTTCATTTGCTTCTACTTCCTTTGGTCTTTGTGATACTAACCCTTGCAAGGAAGAAGAAGAAAATGAACGATGGAGACCAAACGATGAATCCACCTCTCCAAAAGATTTGTCTTCCCATTTCGATTCCCACATATGTTGTGTGGCTAATGAAAATGATAGCGGAAGCACAAATGAGGATGAGAAGAAAGAAGCTTCAAGCAACTCTATGCTCGCCTAAGCCAAGAAGATAAAGCGGTCATGCTCAAACTTCTAGAAAGAGCGAGAGAGCAAAGCGAAGCTCGTCACATGCGAGAAAGTGTTCTCTCCATGAAAATGCAATGCTTTGACGAGTTGACTAAAGAACATGAGGAGCTTAAGGGCTCTCATGTTGAGTTGGTCCAAAGGTATGAAACTATTTCAATTGAGCAAGATAACTCTTTACATTGTATCGCTCAATTAGTAAATAGGAATGCCTTGCTTATGGACCAAGTAGAAAAGCTAAAAGATGAAAATCTAGCTTTTCAAGAAAAATATGATATGCTTCTATGTTCTCATAAAAATCTTATGGATGATCATATCATATTAAATATTGCTCATGAGGTTGTGATAGAAAACTTAAAATCCCAACAACCTCACTCATGCACATGTATTCAAATTGAAACTATATTACCATGTGCTAATGCTTGTTGTCCATCAACAAGCAAATCTTCCTTTGAGCTAGAATTTGCAGGAACAAAAGATGATATATATCAAAAGCTCAAAGAAGAAAATAAGAGGCTAAAATTGAGCTTGACACAACTAAAAGGGAAGTGCATTTCTCAACCTTCTCAAGATAACCGTGATCACATGGTGAAGAAGCTTGAGACGGGAACAACCGTGGCATGCACTAAATCCCTTGAAGAAAATGTCAAGGACTTGAGGATTGCCAAGAGGAAGGAACAAAAGATGAAAATCAATGCCTCCTCCAAAAGCCTCAACCACGCCTCCATAAAAGGTAACATCCAAGGTAATAATCAAGCCACACTTCACACTAAGAGAAGTAAGAAGTGTAGTGAATGCTTTGAAAAGGGGCACTCAATTAGGTCATGTCCCTATATTAAAAATGACTTGATTATTAACAAGGATGATAAACTTTGTTTTAAATGCTCAAAGAAGGGACACTTAATTAGATCTTGTCTCTATTTAAAACAAAAAGGCATTATATTAGAAAAGAAAATATCCACTAATCATGTAGCAAGCAAGAAACAAGAAAGGAAGAAATCTTCAAGGCTTGAAGATCGCCTATGCTACATATACCGAAAGAAGGAACATTAATGCAAAGATTGTCCCATTGGTAACAACCCCACTCCTAGCTTGTTAATTAATTCTCATGTAACTAGGCAACCCAAAATTGCAACTTGTGCTAGAAAGGTAATGAGTTTACCTAGTGCTAACACAAAGGACTTTTGGGTTCCTAGATCTTTGTTGACTAACCTTGATGGACCCATCAAGAGATGGGTACCAAAATATACTTGACAAAGCTTTACAGGAGAAGAAGATGATATGAAGCTTTGGGTGCTTGAGAGAGTCAATTCAATTCTTATTAACTCAAGCTATCAATCTTCAATGATCTACATATCCAAGATTGACCCAAGGTTATGTCAAATTATTATGTCTAAAACTCATATCATCTCGGGGAAGATATTAATGTTGTAGGAAATAAGGAATTATCCTGTGCGGAAAGATCAAGGCCTACAACATGGAGGAAAGCCAAAGGATGGTAACACTTATGTTTTAAGTGCACGTATCTTAAATTACCATTTCTCATGTGTCTTGTTTAGTCACAGAAAAAGGAAGCACTTCAAATATTTTCAAATTACGACACCATTCTTTTAAGAAATTCCTCTCATATGGTAGATTGCATAATCATCATTTCTATTCTTTGGCAATCGACATGCTTTAAATTATTGTAAGTACCTCATGGCATGTTTTACACCAATTATCTTATTATTGCCATGATTCTAGATATAGAGAGATATTCCAAGTTCTTAAAAGAATAAGGTGTCATGTAAGGAATTCAAATCCTTAGGACACTTATAAAAGGAAAATTCTCTCTATAACTAGAATAGTGAGACTAATGCTTTTATCTAAGTAACCCAAATAGTCTCACTTGTAGAGAATAAGTTTCTCTTTGAAAGTGCGTAATCTAACTTAAAAGGAAAAAATCAATCCAATGACTTATGTTATTGTGCTTCATGCTTAAATTGGATATGATTCTTCTACATTCAACGCTATCCATGATTGAATTAGATTTGTTCCCATTATCTTAAGGAATTAACTATACTTGTTTCATAAGTTAAAACTAAGCATATATCATGGAATAATCTAGTTCATATTATAAAGTTTCCATGCTTTAATAATCTACTTTTCATTCCTTGTCAAAATGATTACAAAAAGGGAAACTTGTGCTTGTGTTACTAACCATGTATCTCTTGAGCTTACTTATGGAAATCTACAAAAGAGAAAGTGCATGTCTAAAGTCACAAGCCTCCAAATTACTCTTCACCCTAAAGAAGAAAAGTAAAAGCAAAGGTATGGGAATTCTTTTTCCCATAAATGGTCATTTACTCTAAATTGTCTTATTCTACCTGTGTGAAGAATAGACTCTTTATTGGACTTAATTTTTGCTAGGTGCGCATTCAATCTCGTTTTCATAAATGCACTAGCCCATTAGAATCTATTTCATGCCTTTGCTATGTATGTTCTCATATTGATTAGCTTCTAAGTTATGATAATAAATTCAATATGAAGAAGTAAAATTCCTCTTTTCTAATAATGTGCATTAATGTTAAGGATTTTACTTCATGTCTATGTGACTTATGGATGATGAATTGTTTTTATTTCCTATCTAAAGAAACCATCCCTCATCATATACTCCCTTGTGCTATTAACATCTTCCTTGAGTATTTTCAATGAGTTTGGAAGGAAAAAGAAACAACTACAAAGGGAGGACACACACATGAATGAGAAGGACATCAAGAAAAACAAACACCTACTCGGACAGTAAGATCTTCAAAAATCAATGGTGTGATTGTGAGTATTCTAAATCCTTTTCATTGTGAGAATACCAGGCATAAGTTGTTTATTGCAAATCTTATAAGCCTTGATCAAGATGTATATTGCTTCTCCCTATACTTCATTCTTATACTTTGATGCATATCTCTAGGGGGATCCTATTTCTATACCTTGATCATATTGAGACTAACACTTTATCTTAGTAATCTCATATAGTCTCTTGCATGAGAATAAGTTTCTCATGATGTATGCTACTACATATCAATCCAACTTGTTAAATAATGTCATCTTTATCAAGGATTGTAGCTTTCATTGCTAAAGTAGCATATTTTCTGGATTCTCCTAGTTTAAGCTTATCTAATGCATATGTTGTTTTTTATCACATCTGTTATTTGTTTGATCATTGAATAACTTCAGTTAACACTTATGTTTCTTAGTGCCGCATATACTATCCATCGATATCTCTCTTGATATGCACTAAGTTAAAAGGAGAATTCATGATATATTTATGCAATTTGTGATCCATTTGATATATGCTAACAATGACTTGGAAAAGGATCACTAGTGGTAAAACTCTCTTGTGCAAAATATTTCCATATATTGTCTTGAATATAGGTCTTAAGCAACTAAGACTAAGGACAAAGCACAGTGAAGAGAGCGTCTCTATGTGAAGGTACAAAAGGGTAAAACTACTTCCTCTCATTTACACATGTACCTAGATCTTCCGTTTCTCTACCTTATTTGCATATCTTGTATAAAAGGAAGAGAAAGCATGAGCATGCATTATCCCTGCTTCATACCTAGTTTAACCGCTCAAAAATTTCATTCCTGCATTAATGCATCTTTGTTAAAACTAGGTGAAGTAATTTTGTTGTCAAAGAGCTTAAAGCTTAACCTTGTAACGAGGATAAGCTGCCTTTGTTCCAAAGGTGGATGGTCCTTAAGCCTCTTTGAAGTCCTTAAGGGAAAATGCTTAAATTGTTTACAACATGTTGTCACAAGTGCATAAACTGTCATGAGCATCACACTTATACTATGACACAATGCACTTCACATTCTCTATGATATAGACATGATCTCATTAACCTAACTATGTGCACTTGGCATTTAAGGCCAAAATTTGTATTCCTCTCAAGGCACATATTTAGGGGGAGCAATCTATATTATATAGAACTATGATTATGCTTAATTGATATATTCTTTGATCACATCTCTTTATAACTATGACTAATGTGTTTTCAAGTGTATTCTTATGCTTAGTCATATAATTGAAAGGGAAATGGAGTATTTGGCAAAGACGACGCTTCCACTCAACTCCATCGGTATTATCTATTCTTTGCCGGTATTCCGCATAATTCTCTACTTTGGTACAATCTTCACTCATATTTACTTGTTTACCATTGGGGAGAAAGTATGAGAGCTTATATTTCACTAACAAGTATCTGTTTTTGGCGATTTATGCCAAAGGGGGAGAAAGTATTAGCCCAAAGCAAAAGGACCGCACCACCACCAAATTTTAAAATGAAGTTTTCAAATTGATATCTTAATGTGTTTTCAAAAGGGGAGAAAGTATCTTCAAAAATTTGTAAAACCCTCTTGAACACTAAGAGGAGAATTTCATTGAGGGGGAGTTTTGTTTAAGTCAAAGGAAAAACATTTGAAACAGGGGGAGAAAATTTCAAATTTTGAAAATGCTTCTTTCAATCTATTCATATACCTTTGACTATTTGCAAAAGTTTTGAAAAGAATTTTACAAAGAATTTGCAAAACAAAACATGTGGTGCAAGCGTGGTCCAAAATTTTTAAATAAGAAGAAAACTATCCATACATATCTAGTAGAAATAATATATTGGTTTAATTCCAAGCAACCTTTGGCCTTACCTTATGCAAACTAGTTCAATTCTGCAATTATATATTTGCTTTGGTTTGTGTTGGCATCAATCACCAAAAAGGGGGAGATTGAAAAGGAAATAGGGGCACACCTTTTCCTAAATGATTTTGGTGGTTGAATTGCCCAACACAAATTATTGGACTAACTAGTTTGCTCTAGATTATGAGTTCTACAGGTGCCAAAGGTTCAACTCAAAACCAATATAAATATTAAAAAGGGTGCAAGAAGAAAGGAGCAAAGGAAACTGAAGTGCTCCCTGGTCTGGCGCACCGGACTATCCGGTGCACCACCGGACAATGTCCGGTGCACCAGGGAGGATTTACCTCAAACTCTTCAGCTTCGGGTTTCCCAGGCGCAGCTCCGCTATAATTCACCGGACTGTCCGGTGTGCCAGCGGAGCAACGACTATCTGCGCGCAACGGTCGACTCTGATAGTAAACAGTGCAGCACAGTGAACGCGGCAGAAGTTAGTGCAGTTGGTCAGAGGGTCACCGGACTGTCCGGTGCCGCATGAGGACAAAGCCTCCAACGGTCGACTAGCTCCAAGCCCTAACGGCAGGATGACGTGGCGGCACACGGAACACTGTCCGGTGGCGCACCGGACTGTCCAGTGCGCCCATCGCCAGCAGCCTTCTCCAACAGCTACAATTTGGTTGGTGGCTATAAATACCACCCCAACCGGCCACTTCAAGGTGTGGGGAGCCCAAGCAACATTCCAAGTCATATAGTTGACATATTCAAGCCCTCCCAACCACCTCTATTCATTGATCCATCCTAAACACAAGATTTAGACCACTACAACCAACACAAGTGCCACAAAAGAGAGCAAGCAAGAGAGAGCTACTCATTTGAGTTTAGCACTAGTGCCTTGTGAGATTCATTGAGAGAAAGTGTGTGCTACATCTTGTGTTCATTTATGCGTGGAGTTTTGACTCCCATTGAACTTCCTCCAAAGTTTTGGAGGCTTGTAAAGCTAGCAAGAGACACCAAAGAGTGTGGTGATCCTTGCGGGGTCTTAAGTGATCCTTGAGAAGAAGAAGAGCTCGCCGGTCTTTGGTGATCGGTGGAGAGAGGGAAAGGTTGAAAGAGGCCCGTCCTTAGTGGACTCCTCAACGGGGACTAGGCCTTTGAGGGCCGAACCTCGGTAAATCAAATCACTCGTGTCTCTTGTGTTCATTACTCGTGATTTGTTTGTTTTCCCTCACTCTAAGTTTTCTTGCACTATTCTTTGTTAATATTGTTTAGTGTTGCTTCAAGTTAAAATCTCATTTAGTGAAGCAACATCTTGCAAGAAAGAACTTGTGTGATTGCTCTTCTTATCTAAGCCCTCTTGCTTTATTCTCATAGACCTAGTAGTTGTATTGATTTATCAATTCCGCATTATTTGAAAGTGAAAGGGAATTAGGCTTACACCTATTTCCTAAATGATTTTGGTGGTTGAATTGTCCAACACAAATAATTGGACTAACTAGTTTGCTCTAGTCTATGAGTTATACAGGTGCCAAAGGTTCACACTTAGCCAATAAAAAGACCAAGAAATGGGTTCAACAAAAAGAGCAAAGGGACAACCGAAGGCACCCTGGTCTGGCGCACCGGACTGTCCGGTGTGCCACCGGACAGTGTCCGGTGCACCAGGGTACTCCAAGCTGAACTCTTCACCTTCGGGAATTTTCAGAGGGCTCCGCTATAATTCACTGGACTGTCCGGTGTACCACCGGACAGTGTCCGGTGCTCCAAGGAAGAGCAACTCTGAACTCGCCAGCTTCGAGAATCCGCTCCGCTATAATTCACCGGACATGTCCGGTGCACACCGTACTATCCAGTGTAACTGCGGAGCAATGGCTACTTCGCGCCAACGGTCACCTGCAGCAGCATTTAATGCGCGCCAGCGCGCGCAGAGGAGCAGGGCACGCGTGGGTGGCACACCGGACAGCCTACAGGGCATGTCTGATGCACCACCGGACAGCCAGGCGGGCCCACACGTCAGAGCTCCAACGGTCGGAACCCAACGGCCGGAACCCAACGGCCTGGTGACGTGGGCGGCGCACCGGACTGTTTGGTGCGCCATGCGAGAGCAGCCTCCACCAACGGCTACCTTGGTGGTTGGGGTTATAAATACCCCCAACCACCCCACATTCAAGTCATCCAAGTTTTCACACTTCTACACCTTACAAGAGCTCTAGCATTCAACTCTAGACACACCCAAGTGATCAAATCCTCTCCAATTCCTCACAAGGCTTTAGTGATTAGTGAGAGTGATTTGTTGTGTTCTTTTGAGCTCTTGCGCTTGGATTGCTTCTTTCTTTCTCATTTGTTCTTGTGATCAAAACTCAATTGTAATTGAGGCAAGAGACATCAATTGTGTGGTGGTCCTTGCGGGGAAGTTTTGTTCCCGGTTGATTTGAGAAGAGAAGCTCACTCGGTCCGAGGGACCGTTTGAGAGAGGGAAAGGGTTGAAATAGACCCGGCCTTTGTGGCCTCCTCAACGAGGAGTAGGTTTGCAAAAACGAACCTCAGTAAAACAAATCCACGTGTCTCACTCTTTATTCGTTCGTGATTTGTTTTGCACCCTCTCTCTCGGACTCATTTTTATTTCTAACGCTAACCCGGCTTGTAGTTGTGATTTAGTTTGTAATTTCAGATTCGCCCTATTCACCCCCTCCTCTAGGCGACTTTCAATTGGTATCGGAGCCCGGTGCTTCATTAGAGCCTAACCGCTCGAAGTGATGTCGGGAGATCACGCCAAGAGGGAGATGGAGACCGGCAACAAGCCCACTACAAGTCACGGGAAGGCTTCATCGGAAGAGTCCCGCAACAAAGGGAAGGAGAAGAAGTCCTCTTCCCACAAGTCGCATCGGAGTGGCGACAAGAAAAAGAAGATGAGGAAGGTGGTCTACTACGAGACCGATACTTCATCACCTTCCACCTCCGGCTCCGACGCGCCGTCTATTACTTCTAAGCGCCATGAGCGCAAGAAGTTTAGCAAGATCCCCTTGCGCTATCCTCGCATTCCTAAACATACACCTTTACTTTCCGTCCCATTAGGCAAACCACCAACTTTTGATGGTGAAGATTATGCAAGGTGGAGTGATTTAATGTGATTTCATCTAACCTCACTCCACAGAAGTATATGGGATGTTGTTGAGTTTGGTGTACAGGTACCATCCGTAGGGGATGAAGATTATGATGAGGACGAAGTTGCCCAAATCGAGCACTTCAACTCCCAAGCAACAACTATACTCCTCGCCTCTCTAAGTAGAGAGGAGTATAACAAGGTGCAAGGATTAAAGAGCGCTAAGGAAGTTTGGGATGTGCTCAAGACCGCGCACGAGGGAGATGAGCTAACAAAGATCACCAAGCGGGAGACGATCGAGGGGGAGCTCGGTCGCTTCCGGCTTCGCAAAGGGGAGGAGCCACAAGATATGTACAACCGGCTCAAAACCTTGGTGAACCAAGTGCGCAACCTCGGGAGCAAGAAATGGGATGGCCACGAAATGGTTAAGGTTATTTTAAGATCACTTATTTTCCTTAACCCTACTCAAGTTCAATTAATTCGTGGTAATCCTCGATATACACTAATGACTCCCGAGGAAGTAATCAGGAATTTTGTGAGCTTTGAGTACATGATCAAGGGCTCAAAGAAAATCAACGAGCTTGACGATCCCTCCACATCCGAAGCACAACCGGTCGCATTCAAGGCGACGGAGGAGAAGGAGGAGGAGTCTACACCGAGTAGACAACCAATCGACGTCTCAAAGCTCGATAACGAGGAAATGGCGCTAGTCATCAAGAGCTTCCACCAAATCCTCAAGCAAAGGAGGGGGAAAGATTACAAGCCCTGCTCCAAGAAGGTTTGCTACAAGTGTGGTAAGCCCGGTCATTTTATTGCAAAATGTCCTATCTCTAGGGACAGTGACAGGGGCGATGACAAGAAGGGAAGAAGAAAGGAGAAGAAGAAGTACTACAAGAAGAAGGGCGGTGATGCCCATGTTTGCCGGGAGTGGGACTCTGACAAGAGCTCCACCGACTCCTCCTCCGACGAGGACGCCGCAAACATCACCGTCACCAAGGGACTTCTCTTCCCCAACGTCGGCCACAAGTGTCTCATGGCAAAGGACGGCAAAAAGAAAAAGGTTAAATCCAAATCCTCCACTAGATATGAGTCCTCTAGCGATGATAATGCTAGTGATGAGGAAGATAATTTACGTACTCTTATAGCCAACTTAAACATGCAACAAAAAGAGAAATTAATGAATTGATTAGTGCTATCCATGAGAAGGATGATCTCTTGGATTCCCAAGAGGACTTCCTTATTAAAGAAAACAAGAAGCATGTTAAAATTAAAAATTCTTACGCTCTAGAAGTAGAAAAATGTGAAAAACTGTCTAGTGAGCTAAGCACTTGCCATGAGACTATAGACAACCTTAGAAATGAAAATGCTAATTTGTTAGCTAAGGTTGATTTAAATGTTTGTGATGTTTCAATTCCCAATCTTAGAAATGATAATGATAATTTGCTTGCTAAGATTGAAGAATTAAACATTACCCTTGCTAGCCTTAGAAATGAAAATGAAAAATTGCTTGCTAAGGCTAAAGAACTTGATGTTTGCAATATTACAATTTCCGATCTTAGAGATAAAAATGATATATTGTGTGCTAAGATTGTTGAACTTAATTCTTGCAAACCCTCTACATCTACCATTGAGCATGTTTCCATTTGTGCTAGATGTATAGATGTTGATATTAATGCTATTCATGATCATATGACTTTAATTAAACAACAAAATGATCATATAGCAAAATTAGATGCTAAAATTGCCGAGCATGAACTTGAAAATGAAAATTTTAAATTTGCTCGTAGTATGCTTTATAGTGGGAGACGCCTTGGCATTAAGGATGGCATTGGCTTCCAATAGGGAGGCAATGTCAAGCTTAATGCCCCTCCTAAGAAATTGTCTAATTTTGTTAAGGGCAAGGCTCCCATGCCTCAGGATAACGAGGGTTACATTTTGTACCCTGCCGGCTATCCTGAGAACAAGATTAGGAGAATTCACTCTAGAAAGTCTCACTCTGGCCCTAACCATGCTTTTATGTATAAGGGTGAGACATCTAGTTCTAGGCAACCAACCCATGCTAAGTTGCCTAAGAAGAAAACTCCTAGTGCATCAAATGATCATGACATTTCATTTAAAACCTTTGATGCATCATATGTCTTAACTAACAAATCCGGCAAGGTAGTTGCCAAGTATGTTGGGGGCAAGCACAGGGGGTCAAAGACTTGTGTTTGGGTACCCAAAGTTCTTGTGTCTAATGCCAAAGGACCCAAAACCATTTGGGTACCTAAAGTCAAGAACTAAAATTGTTTTGTAGGTTTATGCATCCGGGGGCTCAAGTTGGATCATCGATAGCGGGTGCACAAACAACATGACAGGGGAGAAGAAAATGTTCTCCTCCTACGAGAAAAATCCCCAACCAGCTATCACATTCGGGGATGGAAACCAAGGTTTGGGTAAAATAGCTATATCTCCTGACCATTCCATTTCTAATGTTTTCTTGTTGATTCATTAGATTACAATTTGCTTTCCGTATCCCAATTATGTCAAATGGGCTACAACTGTCTATTTACTGATATAGGTGTCGCTATCTTTAGAAGAAGTGATGATTCAATAGCATTTAAGGGAGTGTTAGAGGGTCAGCTATACTTGGTAGATTTTGATAGAGCTGAACTCGACACTTGCTTAATTGCTAAGACTAACATGGGTTGGCTCTGGCACCGCCGACTAGCCCATGTTGGGATGAAGAATCTTCATAAGCTTCTAAAGGGAGAGCACATTTTAGGATTAACAAATGTTCATTTTGAGAAAGACAGGATTTGTAGCGCATGCCAAGCAGGGAAGCAAGTTGGTGCCCAACATCCACACAAGAACATCATGACGACTGACAGGCCACTGGAGCTCCTACACATGGATCTATTCGGCCCGATTGCTTATATAAGCATCGGCGGGAGTAAGTACTGTCTAGTTATTGTGGATGATTATTCTCGCTTCACTTGGGTGTTCTTTTTGCAGGAAAAATCACAAACCCAAGAGACTTTAAAGGGATTTTTGAGACGGGCTCAAAATGAGTTCGCCTTAAGGATCAAGAAAATTAGAAGCGACAATGGAACGGAGTTCAAGAATTCACAAATTGAAGGCTTCCTTGAGGAGGAGGGCATCAAGCATGAGTTCTCTTCTCCCTACACGCCACAACAAAATGGTGTAGTGGAGAGGAAGAATAGAACTCTATTGGACATGGCGAGGACCATGCTTGATGAGTACAAGACTTCGGATCGGTTGGGCCGAGGCAGTCAACACCGCCTGCTACGCCATCAACCGGTTATATCTACACCGAATCCTCAAGAAGACATCCTATGAACTCCTAACCGGTAAAAAGCCCAATATTTCATATTTTAGAGTCTTTGGTAGCAAATGCTTTATTCTTGTTAAAAGAGGTAGAAAATCTAAGTTTGCTCCTAAGACTGTAGAAGGCTTTTTACTAGGATATGATTCAAACACAAGGGCATATAGAGTCTTTAACAACTCCTCTGGACAAGTTGAAGTTTCTTGTGACGTTGTGTTTGATGAGACTAACGGCTCTCAAGTAGAGCAAGTTGATCTTGATGAGATAGGTGATGAAGAGGCTCCGTGCATCGTGCTAAGGAACATGTCCACTGGGGATGTGTGTCCTAAGGAATTCGAAGAGCCTCCAAATGTACAAGATCAACCATCCTCCTCCACGCAAGCATCTCCACCAACTCAAAATGAGGATGAGGCTCAAATTGATGAAGGAGAAAATCAAAATGATGAGCCACCTCAAGATGACGGCAATAATCAAGGGGGAGATGCAAATGATCAAGACAAGGAGGATGTAGAACCAAGGCTGCCACACCCAAGAGTCCACCAAGCAATCCAACGAGATCACCCCGTCGACACCATCCTCGGCGACATTCATAAGGGGGTAACCACTAGATCTCGTGTTGCACATTTTTGTGAGCATTACTCTTTTGTTTCCTCTATTGAGCCACACAGGGTAGAGGAAGCACTACAAGATTCGGATTGGGTGGTGGCGATGCAAGAGGAGCTCAACAATTTCACTAGGAACGAGGTATGGCATTTAGTTCCACGTCCTAACCAAAATGTTGTAGGAACCAAATGGGTCTTCCACAACAAGCAAGACGAGCATGGTGTGGTGACAAGGAACAAAGCTTGACTTGCGGCCAAGGGATACTCCCAAGTCGAAGGTTTGGATTTCGGTGAAACCTATGCACCCGTAGCTAGGCTTGAGTCAATTCGTATATTATTGGCCTATGCTACTTACCATGGCTTCAAGCTTTACCAAATGGACGTGAAGAGTGCCTTCCTCAATGGACCAATCAAGGAAGAGGTCTATGTTAAGCAACCTCCCGGCTTTGAAGACAGTGAGTACCCTAACCATGTCTATAGGCTCTCTAAGGCGCTTTATGGGCTCAAGCAGGCCCCAAAAGCATGGTATGAATGCCTAAGAGATTTCCTTATTGCTAATGGTTTCAAAGTCGGAAAGGCCGATCCTACTTTATTTACTAAAACTCTTGACAATGATTTGTTTATATGCCAAATTTATGTTGATGATATTATATTTGGGTCTACTAACGAATCTACATGGAGGAATTTAGTAGGATCATGACACAGAAATTCGAGATGTCTATGATGGGAGAGTTGAAGTATTTCTTAGGATTTCAAGTGAAGCAACTCCAAGAGGGCACCTTCCTAAGCCAAACGAAGTATACTCAAGACATTCTAAACAAGTTTGGGATGAAGGATGCCAAACCCATCAAGACACCCATGGGAACCAATGGGCATCTCGACCTTGACACGGAAGGTAAGTCCGTGGATCAAAAGGTATACCGGTCGATGATAGGTTCTTAGGATTTATGTGCATCTCGACCGGACATTATGCTTTCCGTATGCATGTGTAACACCCGGATTTTAGGGGTCCAAAACCCGGGGTTAACATAAACACCAGGTATGCTGGGACCAAGTCTCATACATATGATGTATAGTGGCACAGGATCGAATGTCACATCTTTATATATAACAGGAGTTCTATACAAAATAAATAATTACATTATAAGGAGACAACGGTCCAGCAACCCAAAGTTGACTGGGAGACGACGACCTAGACCTCTCACGAACTCATCACAGCATCCTCCATGAGCATCATCCTGCAGTACCTGTTCTTGACCTGTGGTGTATGTGAGACAGCAAGAGTGAGCTCACATACGTTCATTGCTCAACAAGTTGTGGGGAATAATGTGCATGAACTCGCCAAAGGTGGGAGCTCACGTGAAGTGTAAGGCTTACCAAAGAAGATGGTTAGAGCTGAGCATTGCTTTTAAAGTTGGTCAAAATTTTATTAGCAGTTACTAAGTATAAGTAAATACCAACCCAATTAAATAGTAGAACAAGAGTAACAACTTCACCTGCAATGCAATGCATATGACAAATTGAGTTTAAGTTCCATAATTTAATCATGTGAGGGTCCGAGCTGCTCATGACCGTGAGCACGGCTAGTATACCAGTTTTACACTCTGCAGAGGTTGCGCATCTTTACCCACAAGTCGTGTATCCCATGTCGCCAGGGTTTGCAAGGCCCTTAGACACTTCCGAGGTGAATGGCTAGGGATCCACTACGTGGCCTTTACAAAGTTCCACTAGCTTCCGAAAACCCGCTACAGTTTATAGGAAGATCCAGTGCAGGAATCCCTTGCAGGACCGCCATCGCAGCAAAATCCTCCCGAGGGCCTCCCTACACTGACCTCTCCCCTACTGCCCTTGCCCCTTTCGGGTAAGGTAGTCTTCCACTAGCTTTCCTAATTAATCAGCCAAGGGCATCCCATACTACCCTTGTGGTAGCACTGTTTTCCCGGGTGGTCGCTCCATGTTCCAATTAACATAATGATCTTAACATGAACAATAAATAACAACTGATAACAAAAAGTGTAATCATGAATAATGTAATCTTCATACCCAAAACCACATATAGCACTAGCAAGTACTACCCAGAAAGTTCAGTGGTAAACAAGGTATAAAGATAATCAAACTAGGGTAACCTATTGGGTCCCATCAAAATTAACCTATGCAGATCATTATGATTAATCAGAACATGGCTGGGTAAAAAGAAGTGATCAAGGGCACAACTTGCCTGGGCCTTGAGAATCCAGGTACCAGGATGATCTTCAGGTGACACGTGACCTCACTGCTAGTCGTAGTAATACAAACAAACAGTGTAGGCAAAATTTAACATCACACCAAACAAGTAAACAAAATACATAATAATAATCTACACATTAAGATAAGATCACAGGAAAAAGAATTATTAATTTTGGAGTTATAGATATTTAGTTATGAATTTATGAAGTTAATAAGCACCTAGAATAGATTAACCCAAATGAACAATTTTATTTCAAGTTTCATGGCTAAACAGAGGTACTAGGTGATAGATAATATTAAAACAAAATTATTGCAACTGGAATGACTTGATTTGGAGCTAAAATGAATTTTCTATGAATTATCTAAGTTCTAGCAATTATTTTTGTATTAAAAATCTAATTTCTAATTCATTTAATCAATTTAAACGAGTTCTGGACTGGGCCTCAATTAAGCAGAAGCACAGGGGGCTCGGCGCAAGTTTCCTGAGACACAGCAAACCCACCTGTGGACGGCGGGTTTATTTGTAAGAAGTTCGGGGGCTCTTTAACAAAAGTGCCACGGCGAAGGGGTATTGAGGTTTACTAGCCGCCCGATCCAAAACGGACGGCCAGGATTAGTTTTCTTCTACAAACAAACCGGTACGCACCAGTCCTAATCTCAGCCATGCGATGGAGATCCAACGACCGAGATTTTATTAAGTGTGATGCAATCCAGTTCGCCCAAATACGATCCAACGGCTCAAAACACCCCTTCCCCAGATCTAATCCTAGCCGCACAAATCCCATCCAACGCGCCACCATTCTTCTTCCCTCTCCCGACAGCGCTCAGGACGGCAGAGCACACCTCGCACGGCGGTGCTTCTCGCCGGCGAACGCCTGCACGGCATCACCGAGCCCTGCACCCCGATCCAAGCGCGGCTACACCACACGGATAACACAACGAGCATTTTGGAGAACGTCTTACCCGTGATTTTGTATCCAGGGTTCCTGGCCACGGCGAGGTGTGGTATGCGGCGGTGCAAATCACTCCGGTGAGCAATTCGCGGTGCCCCAGCTCCCAATCGCGCCAGCCGAGGGAATCGCGCGCACCAGCGAGCCCCAACGAAGGCCCCTGTATCCTAGCCGAAGCCGGAGCGACGGCCAGAGCGCTAGTCCACGGCGTGCCGCGGATCCACGGCTCTTTCCGATGTCCAGTGAGCGATTGCCGAGCCACAGGTCACCGCGCCCCCGCGGATTCTTGCCCACACCATCGGATGAACCCAAGGCAAGTCACGGTGTGATTTATAGGAGCCCAGAGTCCGAGCCGAATCACGAATTTGGCGGCGCGATTCCAGCGGGATTCGCTCAGGGTTTGTTGAGCTCCATGCGCACAGGTAGGTGATAGCTCTGACGAGACGGGCCCGCGAGTCAGCGAGGGATGGCGCGCGCGCGGCGTGAGAGGCTTACGGGCGGGGCCCACACGGCAGTGATAGCGGGAAACAGGCGCGTGCGCGAGAGGCTGCCCGATGGGGCCCGCGTGTCGGCGCCGTGGTGGAGTGGGCTGCGCGCGGAGTCAGAGTCTGGGCAGAGGGCCCCACCTGTAGGTGACTTGGTGCGGGGCGAGCGGCGGTGAGTGACTGAACGGTGGGCCAGGGGTGTCGGCGTGCGGGAGAGGCTGGGCCGCGCGGGATATGGGCCGAATTGTGGAGTCGCCGGCCCAACAGCAGGTTTTTCACTTTTTCCTTTTTATTTTCTATTTCTTTTCTTCATTTTCAAATCCAATTTGAATTCAAACTTAAATTCAAATCTCTATGGCTCATAATTACGAATTATATTTGTGCAACAATAATACCAAGTCTGAAAATATTTATTTATATATTTTATTTATTTATCTGTATCCTTTTTCTTTTTCTTATTTCCAAAGTCTAATTTCCATTTAGGGTTTAATCCATCTTCTATTAATTATTATCCTTATTATTTTATGTAATGCACAAACACATAAAACTCCAACAAGATGTACTTTCTTTTATTTTGTATCATTTGTTTTTAATTAATCACTATTGATTATATGTGTGCTCTTTTTATGATGTAAATAGGGCACATAAAGTAAGGAAACCCAATATAGTATCCCTGTATACATTTTGGGTATTACAAATCCTACCCCCCTTAAAAATAATCTCGTCCTCGAGATTAGTAGAAAAGGGATCCAACAAGCTTGGTTTGTAGTCTATGCTTTAGTTTCTAGTTGGTTTTAATACCATAAGATTTGTTTTTTTTTTTTATATCACAAATTATCATGTGATTAGGAAAGCATGAGTATATACATAGCTACCTTATTATGCAGAATAAAAGATGTATCCAAAGCATGGATAGGTTTGGGTAAGAAAGAGCAGGATAAGAAAAACTCCATCCAAGATTGTGGATCTTGACTCATCTTGGTGACCTTACTTGATCCTTGAAGACTTGAGTTGGTGCTCATCCTTCCTTGGTGAAGTTGATCATCTTCGTTGGTCTTGTCTCATTGATTAGGAATTAGTGTATATTATTGGCTGGGGAATATGGTTAATATAGGTATGGATGAGATAGATTACATGATGTAGGTTACAAGTTTGTTTTAGGTAGGGGTTGATAGACTATGCAATCCATCATTACTCTATTGGTTGGGTTGTTATGTAACTTGTTATATAGGTCAAGTTGTTGGGTATGGCCAAGTTGATATAAGTCTCCAAATTAGGTTTAAGTAATTTAGGAGTATGGTCTTATTTTTTTTTCTACCAGCATTAAGTAACTCACACTAGATTAGATCATAATAGATTAAACAAAATCTAGATTAGGTTGGATATGACTAGGTTAGACTAGTTTAGATCAGATAGATCTACTAGGGTAGGATAAATATTATTAGGATATGTTAGAATCTTTAGAAATTAGTTAGATTTATTAGGACCAGATAAAATCTTTTTAAGGTAAGATGAATCTATTAAGGTAATAGAGTATCCTTTAAGATAAGATGGATCTATTACACAAGATTGAATCTAGGTTAGATGGGTATGACTAGTTTGACTAAATAAGATCTAATTAAGTTGCACTAGATCATGGTTGTTAAACTAGGGTGGATAAGTATTCTTATTAGGATAAGATGGATCTATAAAGATAAGATAAAATCTTTTGAGGTCAGTTAGATCTATTAAGATGAGATAAAATCTTTTCAAGATAAGATGAGTATCTTTTAAGATGAGATGGATCTATTAAGATAAGGGAGAATCTGAATTGATTAGAATGAGATCTTTTAGGATAGGATAAATCTCTTAAGCTAGTTATGTTCCAACGGGAACAATCTAGGTTGTCTAGTTATTTTATAAATATATTTTTATACCTGTGTGTATATGCAGATGCTATTGTGGACACTACTCCACAACTAATCACACTCAATCAAAGATCCAAATCAAACAAGTGTCATAAGAACAAACATTCAAATACATAGACACTTATAAAAATAGTTTTGTTTTTGTTCCTGAGAGTAGGTCTCCTATTCCTAAAGTCACTTTAGACACAGGATTTCAAAGTGTGAAATCCACATTTGTCTTTAGAAATGAAGAGATAAGAATAATCAGAGTAAAGCGGAAATAGATAAGAAAAGATTGAGATAAGTTTTAGAAAAGAATCAGAGTAGCAGAGGTAAGTAGACAGGGGTTGTCCAGTTCTATCTAGGTTTCGTCCTACAGTCAACATTCCTCTGATACCACTTCTGTAACACCCGGATTTTAGGGGTCCAAAACCCGGGGTTAACATAAACACCAGGTATGCTGGGACCAAGTCTCATACATATGATGTATAGTGGCACAGGATCGAATGTCACATCTTTATATATAACAGGAGTTCTATACAAAATAAATAATTACATTATAAGGAGACAACGGTCCAGCAACCCAAAGTTGACTGGGAGACGACGACCTAGACCTCTCACGAACTCATCACAGCATCCTCCATGAGCATCATCCTGCAGTACCTGTTCTTGACCTGTGGTGTATGTGAGACAGCAAGAGTGAGCTCACATACGTTCATTGCTCAACAAGTTGTGGGGAATAATGTGCATGAACTCGCCAAAGGTGGGAGCTCACGTGAAGTGTAAGGCTTACCAAAGAAGATGGTTAGAGCTGAGCATTGCTTTTAAAGTTGGTCAAAATTTTATTAGCAGTTACTAAGTATAAGTAAATACCAACCCAATTAAATAGTAGAACAAGAGTAACAACTTCACCTGCAATGCAATGCATATGACAAATTGAGTTTAAGTTCCATAATTTAATCATGTGAGGGTCCGAGCTGCTCATGACCGTGAGCACGGCTAGTATACCAGTTTTACACTCTGCAGAGGTTGCGCATCTTTACCCACAAGTCGTGTATCCCATGTCGCCAGGGTTTGCAAGGCCCTTAGACACTTCCGAGGTGAATGGCTAGGGATCCACTACGTGGCCTTTACAAAGTTCCACTAGCTTCCGAAAACCCGCTACAGTTTATAGGAAGATCCAGTGCAGGAATCCCTTGCAGGACCGCCATCGCAGCAAAATCCTCCCGAGGGCCTCCCTACACTGACCTCTCCCCTACTGCCCTTGCCCCTTTCGGGTAAGGTAGTCTTCCACTAGCTTTCCTAATTAATCAGCCAAGGGCATCCCATACTACCCTTGTGGTAGCACTGTTTTCCCGGGTGGTCGCTCCATGTTCCAATTAACATAATGATCTTAACATGAACAATAAATAACAACTGATAACAAAAAGTGTAATCATGAATAATGTAATCTTCATACCCAAAACCACATATAGCACTAGCAAGTACTACCCAGAAAGTTCAGTGGTAAACAAGGTATAAAGATAATCAAACTAGGGTAACCTATTGGGTCCCATCAAAATTAACCTATGCAGATCATTATGATTAATCAGAACATGGCTGGGTAAAAAGAAGTGATCAAGGGCACAACTTGCCTGGGCCTTGAGAATCCAGGTACCAGGATGATCTTCAGGTGACACGTGACCTCACTGCTAGTCGTAGTAATACAAACAAACAGTGTAGGCAAAATTTAACATCACACCAAACAAGTAAACAAAATACATAATAATAATCTACACATTAAGATAAGATCACAGGAAAAAGAATTATTAATTTTGGAGTTATAGATATTTAGTTATGAATTTATGAAGTTAATAAGCACCTAGAATAGATTAACCCAAATGAACAATTTTATTTCAAGTTTCATGGCTAAACAGAGGTACTAGGTGATAGATAATATTAAAACAAAATTATTGCAACTGGAATGACTTGATTTGGAGCTAAAATGAATTTTCTATGAATTATCTAAGTTCTAGCAATTATTTTTGTATTAAAAATCTAATTTCTAATTCATTTAATCAATTTAAACGAGTTCTGGACTGGGCCTCAATTAAGCAGAAGCACAGGGGGCTCGGCGCAAGTTTCCTGAGACACAGCAAACCCACCTGTGGACGGCGGGTTTATTTGTAAGAAGTTCGGGGGCTCTTTAACAAAAGTGCCACGGCGAAGGGGTATTGAGGTTTACTAGCCGCCCGATCCAAAACGGACGGCCAGGATTAGTTTTCTTCTACAAACAAACCGGTACGCACCAGTCCTAATCTCAGCCATGCGATGGAGATCCAACGACCGAGATTTTATTAAGTGTGATGCAATCCAGTTCGCCCAAATACGATCCAACGGCTCAAAACACCCCTTCCCCAGATCTAATCCTAGCCGCACAAATCCCATCCAACGCGCCACCATTCTTCTTCCCTCTCCCGACAGCGCTCAGGACGGCAGAGCACACCTCGCACGGCGGTGCTTCTCGCCGGCGAACGCCTGCACGGCATCACCGAGCCCTGCACCCCGATCCAAGCGCGGCTACACCACACGGATAACACAACGAGCATTTTGGAGAACGTCTTACCCGTGATTTTGTATCCAGGGTTCCTGGCCACGGCGAGGTGTGGTATGCGGCGGTGCAAATCACTCCGGTGAGCAATTCGCGGTGCCCCAGCTCCCAATCGCGCCAGCCGAGGGAATCGCGCGCACCAGCGAGCCCCAACGAAGGCCCCTGTATCCTAGCCGAAGCCGGAGCGACGGCCAGAGCGCTAGTCCACGGCGTGCCGCGGATCCACGGCTCTTTCCGATGTCCAGTGAGCGATTGCCGAGCCACAGGTCACCGCGCCCCCGCGGATTCTTGCCCACACCATCGGATGAACCCAAGGCAAGTCACGGTGTGATTTATAGGAGCCCAGAGTCCGAGCCGAATCACGAATTTGGCGGCGCGATTCCAGCGGGATTCGCTCAGGGTTTGTTGAGCTCCATGCGCACAGGTAGGTGATAGCTCTGACGAGACGGGCCCGCGAGTCAGCGAGGGATGGCGCGCGCGCGGCGTGAGAGGCTTACGGGCGGGGCCCACACGGCAGTGATAGCGGGAAACAGGCGCGTGCGCGAGAGGCTGCCCGATGGGGCCCGCGTGTCGGCGCCGTGGTGGAGTGGGCTGCGCGCGGAGTCAGAGTCTGGGCAGAGGGCCCCACCTGTAGGTGACTTGGTGCGGGGCGAGCGGCGGTGAGTGACTGAACGGTGGGCCAGGGGTGTCGGCGTGCGGGAGAGGCTGGGCCGCGCGGGATATGGGCCGAATTGTGGAGTCGCCGGCCCAACAGCAGGTTTTTCACTTTTTCCTTTTTATTTTCTATTTCTTTTCTTCATTTTCAAATCCAATTTGAATTCAAACTTAAATTCAAATCTCTATGGCTCATAATTACGAATTATATTTGTGCAACAATAATACCAAGTCTGAAAATATTTATTTATATATTTTATTTATTTATCTGTATCCTTTTTCTTTTTCTTATTTCCAAAGTCTAATTTCCATTTAGGGTTTAATCCATCTTCTATTAATTATTATCCTTATTATTTTATGTAATGCACAAACACATAAAACTCCAACAAGATGTACTTTCTTTTATTTTGTATCATTTGTTTTTAATTAATCACTATTGATTATATGTGTGCTCTTTTTATGATGTAAATAGGGCACATAAAGTAAGGAAACCCAATATAGTATCCCTGTATACATTTTGGGTATTACAGCATGTGTGCAAGATTCCAAGCCGACCCTAAGGAAGCTCACCTTACGGCCGTAAAACGAATCTTGAGATATTTGGCCTATACTCCTAAGTTTGGGCTTTGGTACCCTCGGGGATCCACATTTGATTTGATTGGTTATTCCGATGCCGATTGGGCGGGGTGTAAGATTAATAGGAAGAGCACATCGAGGGACTTGCCAGTTCTTGGGAAGATCCTTGGTGTCTTGGGCTTCAAAGAAGCAAAATTCTGTAGCTCTTTCTACCGCCGAAGCCGAGTACATTGCCGCAGGCCATTGTTGCGTGCAACTACTTTGGATGAGGCAAACCCTTAGGGACTACGGTTACAAATTAACCAAAGTTCCTCTTCTATGTGATAATGAGAGTGCAATCCGCATGGCAGATAATCCCGTTGAGCATAGCCGCACTAAACACATAGCCATTCGGTATCATTTTCTAAGGGATCACCAACAAAAGGGAGATATCGAGATTGCATATATTAACACTAAAGATCAATTAGCTGATATCTTTACCAAGCCACTTGATGAACAAACTTTTAACAAACTTAGGCATGAGCTAAATATTCTTGATTCTAGGAACTTCTTTTGTTGATTTGCACACATAGCTCATTCATATACCTGTGATCATGTCTCTTTTATATGTACTATGACTAATATGTTTTCAAGTGAATTTCAAACCAAGTCATAGGTATATTGAAAGGGAATTGGAGTCTTCGGCGAAGACAAAGGCTTCCACTCCGTAACTCATCCTTCGCCGTCGCTCCGAGCATCTCTCCGACTTTGGTATAATCTTCACTCATATGTTTTATTTGCCAAAGGGGAGAAAAATAGTTCAAAGGGCTTATATTTCACTCTAAGTATCCGTTTTTGGCGATTCATGCCAAAGGGGGAGAAAGTATTAGCCCAAAGCAAAAGGACCGCACCACCATTTAAAAAAATTTTGGTTTTTCAATTGGTACTAATTTTAGAAAGAGTTTTTTAAATTGGTATGATTTTCAAATTGGTATCTCATTGTGTTCAAAAGAGGGAAAGAGTAGTATTTTCAAAAACAATATCTTAAAACCCTCTTGAACACTAAGAGGAGATTTCATTTAGGGGGAGTTTTGTTTAGTCAAAGGAAAAGCATTTGAAACAGGGGAGAAAATTTCAAATCTTGTAAATGCTTCGCAAAATCTTATTTATTTACCTTTGACTATTTGCAAAAAGGACTTTGAAAAGGATTTACAAAAGAATTTGCAAAAACAAAAAAAGTGGTGCAAGCGTGGTCCAAAATGTTAAAAATAAAAGAAACAATCCATGCATATTCTATAAGTATTTATATTGGCTCAATTCCAAGCAACCTTTGCACTTACATTATGCAAACTAGTTCAATTATGCACTTCTACATTTGCTTTGGTTTGTGTTGGCATCAATCACCAAAAAGGGGGAGATTGAAAGGGAATTAGGCTTACACCTATTTCCTAAATGATTTTGGTGGTTGAATTGTCCAACATAAATAATTGGACTAACTAGTTTGCTGTAGTCTATGAGTTATACAGGTGCCAAAGGTTCACACTTAGCCAATAAAAAGACCAAGAAATGGGTTCAACAAAAGGAGCAAAGGGACAACCGAAGGCACCCTAGTCTGGCGCACCGGACTGTCCGGTGCACCACCAGACAGTGTCCGGTGCACCAGGGTACTCCAAGCTGAACTCTTCACCTTCGGGAATTTTCAGAGGGCTCCGCTATAATTCACCGGACTGTCCGGTGTACCACCAGACAGTGTCCGGTGCTCCAAGGAAGAGCAACTCTGAACTCGCCAGCTTCGGGAATCCGCTCCGCTATAATTCACCGGACATGTCCGGTGCACACCGGAATGTCCGGTGTAACGGCGGAGCAACGGCTACTTCGCGCCAACGGTCACCTGCAGCAGCATTTAATGCGCGCCAGCGCGCGCAGAGGAGCAGGGCACGCGTGGGTGGCACACCGGACAGCCTACAGGGCATGTCCGGTGCACCACCGGACAGCCAGGCGGGCCCACACGTCAGAGCTCCAACGGTCGGAACACAACGGCCTGGTGACGTGGGCGGCGCACTGGACAGTGTCCGGTGGCGCACCGGACTGTCCGGTGCGCCATGCGACAGCAGCCTCCACCAACGGCTACCTTGGTGGTTGGGGTTATTAATACCCCCAACCACCCCACATTCAAGTCATCCAATTTTTCACACTTCTACACCTTACAAGAGCTCTAGCATTCAACTCTAGACACACCCAAGTGATTAAATCCTCTCCAATTCCACACAAGGCTTTAGTGATTAGTGAGAGTGAGTTGTTGTGTTCTTTTGAGCTCTTGCGCTTGGATTGCTTCTTTCTTTCTCATTTGTTCTTGTGATCAAAACTCAATTGTAATCGAGGCAAGAGACACCAATTGTGTGGTGGTCCTTGCGGGGAAGTTTTGTTCCCGGTTGATTTGAGAAGAGAAGCTCACTCGGTCCGAGGGACCGTTTGAGAGAGGGAAAGGGTTGAAATAGACCCGGCCTTTGTGGCCTCCTCAACGGGGAGTAGGTTTGCAAAAACCGAACCTCGGTAAAACAAATCCACGTGTCTCACTCTTTATTCGTTCGTGATTTGTTTTGCACCCTCTCTCTCGGACCCATTTTTATTTCTAACGCTAACCCGGCTTGTAGTTGTGATTTAGTTTGTAAATTTCAGATTCGCCCTATTCACCCCCCTCTAGGCGACTTTCAGAAAGCAATACTCTTTACAAGCAAGGACTTTGTTTTTATTCTCCGATAATTGTATATCTTGTTCTAACCACTAATCACGGGATCTAGTTGGGGGTGTAAAGTTATAATTTTCAGGTTTCGCCTATCCACCCCCCTCTAGGCGACTTTCACTAAGCGTTTTGTCTGTCTGCTGAACCAGGGACGAACACAAGAACACACAAGGATTTAGAGTAGTTCGGGCCGCCGGAGCGTAATACCCTACTCCACTGTGTGATGTATTGAACTTGAGAGCTTGTATGAACTTGTGAGCCTGAGCTAGGTCTAAGTGTGTCTGCTTGTCCCCTTGTGTCGTTGCGTGCCTCCCCTTTTATAGCTCAAGGGGGGCACGTACAAGGGTGCTGAGCCCCGACATGTAGGCCCAGGAACATAACGGATGTAATACTTGGAACAACTAATGCTCCTCGTTGGAGCAATCTCCTTTTGCCCTGATATCCGTGATCTGCGTAGTATTGGCGTGTAGGGGAAGCTTCCCTAGCAACATATGAGCGATGATGGATGGGCACAGTACACTTCGCAACACGGGCGTACTGTTCGGCAATGGAGTGGACTGGCACGCCACCTGCAGGATGGCCTGTACGCCGCCTGCCAGCTGAGTGGACAGGACACATTAAATGTTGAAGGGGCACATCGCCTGTCAACGGGATAGTCAGGCGGCACGTCTTCTCTGCAATAAATGCAGAGACAGCGCGACCCAGAGGCCTTACGTCAGGCTCTGCCCGCTGGCTTACGTCACGCGCGGTGGGCCATGTGGCAGCATCGGGTCTCCGCCTAGGCGGGGAGCAGTAGCGTTATGCGGACAGGTCCACACCAGGCTGGGGCCTGGACACATGTCGGCACCGGATCCCTACCTGAGCAAGGCCTAGGTATTCTCTCCCCAGAGTCTCGGGACCCGGCCGGGGGTAGTTCGGACCCCACGCAGAGGGGTCCGGGACCTAGCCCTGAGGTCCGGGTTGCATCCGCGGGGGTCCTGGACCTTGTTCCGGAGGTCCGGTCTGCATGTACAGGGGTCCGGCACTTTCCCATGGGGGTCCGGACCCACTGTTGGCATCTTAGAGTGTATCGTTTCCTTTGGCCACATGGCGACCCTGGGGCCATCCACGTGGTGGAGTCGGGTGTTGTTCACCGCGCGACTAGAGATAGCCGCGTAGGCGCCGTGTCCTCATACTGTAGTAGGGGGTACCCCTGATTCAGGGTACCGACAATGGCCCCTGGGCCCGCCTCAAGGGAGGATACGAGCCTGCAGGTGGGGCCAAAACTTGTACCTTGCATCAGCTTGGCAAGACTGGTGACTGGGGCGCCACCTCTGCGCACGCCGCATTAACTCGACGCGCTCGCGCTGCATTAACTCGGCGCGCTCGCGCTGTCAGTCTATCATCGGTCACATCAACTACCACGGCTGTCCCCATGGCTGACTAACCTGTGGTCTTCGCACTTGATGGCTTTACAGGGCCATGCGTGGGGTGCCTCGATACCGCTGCATTTGGTTTTGAAAATTCACCTTCTCTGTCTTCTACGGCGGCCCTGAGGAGGCACAACACTGGCGCGAGCGGCGGTTCAACTTCTCTGCGCTTAGGAACCGACTTCCAAGGAGGATGACTCGTGAGCCCGGGCCCCCGCGTCAGAGACTGAGCTATTGGTTTCGACGGATGTGAAGAGGCACACTACCGCAGGCGGTGGCGTGCTCTTCACGCGGCGGTTCGCCTTCTCCGCACACAGAGGCCGACGCCCAAAGAGTATGACTCGTGGGCCTGGGCCCCTACGCCAGAGGCTGGTCCGCTGCTTTCGGCAGAGGTGAAGAGGCGCGGCGATTCACTCCTCGCGTGGCGGTTCGCCTTCTCTACACTCGGAGACCAGCGCACCAGCTATACGACTTGTGGGGCCGGCCCCCCGCGTCATAGGTTGGGTACACCGGTGTGCATCGGGGGAGACTTCCCATGGCATTTCAGGGCGCGAGCGAGGGAGTCTACCTTTAAAAAGGGGTTCATCCCTCGAGTAGCAGCCATGCCTTCGCTTCTCTCCCACTCACTGTGCCCTTTCGCCTCCGAGCTCTCTGCGCCCCTTTGCCTTCAAGGTCTCTGTTTTGCGTCGCCGTAGTTTGCCATGGCCTTGTAAGTTCATCTTGAGCGTGTCCAGACTGAGTGGATGCTCGACATGGTGTGCTGCCTGCTTGGATGGAGTGCGCCGGCGTTTGGTGGAAGGGTTCGTACCGACGGCATCCCCCTCGGCGATCTCGCCGTCGGGGAGTTTGTGTTCTTCCGCCGGTGCCTGGCTTCAAGGATGTTCATCAGCCTTGTGGGGGTGGAGAGCGAGCTGAGCTGCAACTCCATCTCCCGCATGAACTGATGGCCCGCCACCATGGACTGGTCGCGCCCCGACGACACCGCAACGGCCTCGTCGTCACCCCCATAGGAAGACAGGGGTGAGGGCCTCTTCGCTATGGCGCACCCGTTGAGGTGGTCACCACCGCTGGCAAGCCGCCCATGGGGGCAACGCTTCTTCCTCCAGCATTCGGAGGGAAGGATGTTCACCAGCCTTGTGAAGGTGGACAGCGGGCTGAGCTGCGGCTGCGCCCCCATCTCTTTGGCTTTGATGGCTTTGGTGCCGCCTTCAATGGTGACCGTCGGCCTGGCTGCTGAAGACGCCACCCAGGGGGTCGTACAAGACGTCGTACGCCGTGGAAATGGCGGCCGCGCGCTTCCAGCACGACCCTACTGATGTTGAGTAGGTCATACCTGTAGACATAAGGCTAGGGCCCCTCTTTAAGGCGGATGTAATAACTTTGCTTTTGTAAGGTACTTTTGAGTACTATTTATCAAGCAGTATTAGCACTTATCTGCATACTATTTGCCCCTGTTGTGTGTGGCGTTGCCGACTCCTCTCTAGTACCTGGCCCCCCTGGGATGTAGGCACGACGTGTTGAGGCTGGATACCAGCGTACCTAAAAGAGTTGGCAACGGCCCCCAGGAGGCAGCCTCGACTGGGACCTAGACCTAAACACAGCTTCGGCAAGGGAGCGTTAGCAGCACAACCATAGGACCCATCGTCTGTCATTAACCATCCTTTGATACATGCACGGGACCTGCAGGTTTTAGTCTGGGAGGCCAAGTTGTGTGTCCGGACCCCCTGGACCGCGGTTCCAAATACTAGGATACCAGTCGCAGAGTGGTGGAGTGTGCAGGCTTACGGTACGGAACCAGGCTAAGCGGCTATACAGCTCCAGACCACCCCAGGAGACAAGTATCCATTCTCTAGAACCGGACCCTAGGTTACCGGACCCATAGGACTATAGCTCCAAATACTAGGGTACCCATCACAGAGTGGTGGAGTGTGCAGGCTTTAGGTACGGAACCAGGCTAAGCGGCCACACAGCTCCAGAACACCCCATGGAACGGGCCCCCGTTCATTAGAACCGGCCCCCAGGCTATCGAACCCTCCTGCTTTCGCAGAGGCGTCCTAAACTGCAAGCCTGACTATTCAATTTGGATGTCATCATGTCGGACGGGATGGGAACTGTATGGGTGGGTTAGATAAAAAATAATAACATCTATAATTTGTAGCAAAATAAAGCCATCACAGGAGCACATCTGAGGGGGTAATAAATTCTTTCCTCATAACTTGACATGCATTTAGTGTAGACCAACAGGGCGGGCTTATGAGGGCGGACCTCACCGGGCTAGCGTACACGTATGCACAACCTAGTTAACAGAAGAAATCATAACCCCTCGGACTTGCTTATGCGAGTAGGACTTACAGGAATACTCTATATTCCAGGGATTGGGAAGAGGTTCCCCTTCTGGTGCGGTAAGACAGATACACCCGGGTTGGCATACTTCCATCACCTTGAAGGGTCCTTCCTGGCTGGGGGAGAGTTTGAGGAGCCCTTCTTGGTTTAGGATTCGCCTTAGGACCAGGTCCCAGACCCCGAGCTCCCTACTTATGCACGAACTGTTGTCGGTAGCGCCTGGGCGCCTGGTTGCAACGTGCACTTCGGATCACCGCCTGCTATCTGCGTTCGTGGATGGAGTCCATGTCCTTGCACTATAGCCGTTCCCGGGGCAAGGTTCATGAGCCAAGTCCAGGCCGGCCCGGACAAGGCAACATGGAAGTATGCTGTCATCACGGCGGTGTCTCCACCTGCTGCCGTGATGGCGGTAACGTAAACCTGCAAGAATTCTGACGGATTGGATGTACCGTCGTATTTATCCGGCAAGTGTGGCTGAAACTTGGATGGCCACGTCGCCACGCGGAGATGATCCGCGAGCGTGGCGCAGCCCACGCCAGCCAACGGGACACCTGTTAGGATCCGGGCGCCCGTTGGGGTCTACGGTGCTACCACAGCGAAATCGTAATCGAGGTTGCAACCCTCGATGTTTTGTCGGTGCTCATGCTCCCTCTCCAGAGAGACACGGGCATCCTCGCCCGCACGCCTGCGGTTGAGTTCTGCCCGCTGGCCATATGGCTCCTCCAGAGAGGTTGTGGCATCCTCTCCCACCTGCCAACGGTTGAGCTCCACCCGCAAGTCCTCGGTCGGCACAGCCCTCACAGAGGGCGAGCGCACTGATGCTGACGCCTCATGCTGACGCCGGGACGAACGGGGCCTGGGCTTGGCTGAGCTAGAGTGCGCCATGCTGAGCAGCCGATCGACGTCATCACGCCACTGCTTCATGGCCCCTAGCAAGGCCGTGGAGCTAGGAGGGTGGCGCAACAACTCCCTGGCTACTAACAGCACACCAGGGGCGGCCCTTGATGCCCTGGTCGACTGCGCAGGAGTGTGTTGCCGCGCGGAGCGCACAGCAGCAGCTGCACCGGGCGCAGGACGGCTGGAGGCCCATGGCGTGGAAGAGGCAGCCTCCTCCATGGGGAAGTCCTTGGGGATGAAGTCGTGGTGCTCGATGATGTGAATCATGGCGTCGAGCATGAAAAACAAGCAAAAACCTAATGTCAGGCCCCTACCTGGCGTGCCAAATGTTGGAGAGGAAATCTTCGGCCGGGTGGTGGAATGCACCCGCCCTAAGTCCTGAGATGAGGAGGGGCCTAAGTGTTTTGCCTGTCTGCTGAACTAGGGATGAACACAAGAACACACAATGATTTAGAGTGGTTCGGGCCGCCGGAGCATAATATCCTACTCCACTATGGGATGTATTGAACTTGATAGCTTGTATGAACTTGTGAGCCTGAGCTGGGACTAAGTGTGTCTGCTTGTCCCCCTGTGTCGTTGCGTGCCTCCCCTTTTATAGCTCAAGGGGGGCACGTACAAGGGTGCTGAGCCCCGACATGTGGGCCTAGGAACATAACGGATGTAATACATGGAACAACTAATGCTCCTCGTTGGAGCAATCTCCTTTTGCCCTGATATCCGCGATCTATGTAGTATTGGCGTGCAGGGGAAGCTTCTCTGGCAACGTACGAGCAATGATGGATGGGCACAGTGCACTTTGTAGCACGGGCGTACTGTTCGGTAACGGAGTGGACAGGCACGCCGCCTGCAGGATGGCCTATACGCCGCCTGCTAGCTGAGTGGACAGGACACATTAAATGCTGAAGGGGCACATTGCCTGTCAGCGGGACAGTCAGGCGGTGCATCTTCTCCACAATAAATGCAGAGACAGCGCGGCCCAGAGGCCTTACGTCAGGCTCCGCCCGCTGGCTTACATCACGCATGGTGGGCCACGTGGCAGCATCAGGTCTCCGCCTGGGCGGGGAGCAGTAGTGTTATGTGGACAGGTCCGCACCAGGCTGGGGGCTAGACACATGTCGGCACCGGATCCCTGCCTGAGCAAGGCCTGGGTATTCTCTCCCCAGAGTCCTAGGACCCGACCGGGGGTAGTCCGGGCCCCATGTAGAGGGGTTCGGGACCCAACCCTGAGGTCTGGGTTGCACCCACGGGGGTCCTGGAACTTGTTCCGGAGGTCCGGTTTGCATGTACAGGGGTCCGGCACTTTCCCATGGGGGTCCAGACCCACTGTTGGCATCTCGCAGTGTATCGTTTTCTCTGGCCACATGGCGACCCTGGGGCCATCCACGTGGTGGAGTCGGGTGCTGTTCACAGCGCGACTAGAGATAGCCGTGCGGGCACCGTGTCCTCATACTGTAGTAGGGGGTACCCCTGATTCAGGGTACCGACAGTTAGATATTGTCTCTCCTCTCTCTCTTTTCATGTTTACTTGTCAATTTAGTTTATCAAAGATATATTTAGTTGTTTCTTGAGGTTACTTTATAGGGTTAATTTCATCCATCTAACTCTTTTACAGGTAATGATGGAGAGATCATTCTGAATGTATAACTTATCAAGACTAGATCCATCATACATATCCAAGGTCCATAGATTTATTGATGCTGCTAAGAACCATGCTTGGAGAATAAAGACAAAGCACATATATTGTCCATGCATGGACAACAAAAATATTGTTGTATTTGATGATACAGAATAAATCATTTCTCATCTAATCTATCGAGGATTTATGAATGATTACATGATTTGGATAAAGCATGGAGAGGATAGTTCTTCGCATTATACAACTGGAAACCCTGCGAACATCGACGATAGATTTCAGTTCATACACGAGACACGACAACCACTTCCCCAAAGCAAACATATAGTGTCAATGTTACTGATCATGGTTTCACTGGAGGAAATTAAGGTGCCAGAACTCATGTTTTGCCAAATGGTATGGATGGGTAAGATGCAGAATTCTTAGAGGCAATATTGAGTCGTCATAAGATCCATTGATGTTCTTCATGAGAGATATGGAGGCCTAGATGAAGGCAGCAAAAGAGCCTTTGTACGATGAGTCTAAGGGTTGTACCAAAGAGTTGATGATGCTGCAGTTTGTGCTAAAGTTGTTGGTGTTAAAATCTAGATATGGTATGTCTGATTCTAGCTTTCATGTGTTCTTGAGTACTTTCACAAACATGTGTTGTGGAAATGATCCACGGGCCTCCCAGGGCCCACTAGTCAGTAGAAGGGCGTGGGAAAGGTCTATCCCGGATGGACCCGCCCCTGGATAAACTCGAGATACCGAGCCGAGGGTTGAGTGAGGCGAAGCCACAAGGGGAAGCCACTCGAGTGGATTCCATGCCTGACTAGGATTGACCCGTTGTGCTGCATTAACTACGTCCACGCTGAGCCACAGAGGGTGAGTTGGTCCACCTTTCACTCATGACCTACGGACTCCTAGGCATGCGGTCCACTCATAACCTATTGAGCCTAGGTCTGAGCTCGCCAGTCGCCTACAGGCCCCGCAACACGACGAGCCGCGCTGAGACCTAGGCTACGATGGCTAGGGGTCAGTGCAACATAGAGGCGACAATGATGGCATTGGGACTCGACCACCCACGTCGCCCGCCATAAAGAGTACAACCAGGGAAGCACAGATGACCAGGGCACTAACGGACAAACACGACTTTACCAGGGTAAGATGCCTCGTTTTACCATGACATGGTAGCTCCTTCCTTAGGAAGCTACTGATAGCCTACCCGCACCTTGGCCTATAAAAGGGTGGAGGTCAGCCAGAATAGGGGATGCACGAACGCATAAAAGAGACGCACATGAGATGGTGGACACACACTCTCGACGAGAGCAGAAGACCTAGAGGCTAGAGCCAAGGCACGAGCCATCGCAGCGTCCAAGGCTTAGCTTAGAACTACAGTACCTTAGTCTTTAGGTCCACCCATGTATAAGAGACATGGTAGCTCCTCCCTCTCTCACTAGCTTGTAACCTCTACTACGAGCTTTGAGTAACAAGGTGTTGAAAGCTCTCTTGTGGGTTTTAGTGGTTTGGATGACAACCCAATTAAAGGATTAACAGGTGTGTTAAGTGTTGTACATGTGCTTAGTGTAAAGCTTGTAAAGTTCAACACAAGTGTTCAAGAGTGATAGTCCAAATACTAAGTTGATTATGGTTATGGACATCACGAGTAAAGAAGAATACTATTTAAGTGAGTCTCGATGTTCATATCTTGGAGACAGCTAATCAAGCCAAGGATGGAAGCAAGAAGAGCTTTGAGGTACCGGGTGCATGGGAGAAGGTCAAGGAAGCTGAGGAACCCAAAGCTAGGTGTGACGAAGACTTGCAAAGTCAAGGTTGATCGAGTTGAGAAGAGCTATGGTGCATTGAAGATCATTACTTAAGGATGTCACTTACAACCAATGAGGTAACATCTATAGTTATATGGTGTAATTCATAAAGCCCAAGATCAAGCTCAAGATATAGATCAAGGCCACTAGAAGAAGGAAGCAGTGTCAAAGCCAGAACTTGGAAGCAGCCCAAAAGAGCTAAGTTCATTCTGACTTTTAGTTTGGGCTATTCCTGTGTTTGGATATGTTTTGTCTGACCTTTATAGGATGTTGGAGCTCATAAATGGCAAACTAGATCAAGTCATTGAGACTTGGAGTTTTGGAGTCCAACATCGACCTCAAATAGGCCAAAAGGAGCAACGCGGTGAAGAATGTTAAGTATGCATGTTTGAGTATTCAACTACGTTGCATACACCTTCTACTACGCATATGGCACTTTGGTTTCTCTCTCTAACCATGTTCATAGAGAAAGTGTCATCTGGAGCTTTGTTTAAGGTGAAACAGAAAAGCTGGGAGAAGATTGGAAAAGAGGTATCTTTTGAGATTTTGTCAATTGATTTATACTCTAACTATGTTAGTCTAAGTCATAGAAAGGCTCTTCCAAGAGTTGGAATCAAGTGGAGAAGAAAAGGAGGAAAAAGCAAGTTTGTGCTACTGTTTGTGGAGCACCGGACAATCTGGGGCACATCATCAGACAGTCCGGTGTGCACCGGACAGTCTGGTGCCCTAGGCGGCTAACTTCCAAGCCTCGGGTGTCTTGGCTAAAAATGTCGGACAGTCCGAGCCCATGCACCAGACATTCTAGGCTCAGTCACCTGGCAGTCCTGTGGTCTTCGGGCAACGGCTAGTTGGCCATGTCAGCAGGCGCCAATGAGCAAATTGGAGCACCGGACAGTCTGGTGCCCCACAGAAGAGGAAGGCCTCAAATCAAGGGTATGCTGACTATCGTGTGGAGGTGCAAAGGACAGTCCGGTGCCCCCGCAACTAGGGCAAGTTTTCAGAAGATTCTATTTGGAAGGGGCAACAACTAGGGGTTCCCTTGGGGCTATAAAAGGGACCCCTAGGCACCCATTTTGAGCACACAACGGCAGCAAACAAGTCCATACATCAAGTGACCATATTCTTTCTCTCCCTCTCTTGTGAATCTCTCTAGTTTTTGTAGAGACGCGGTTATAAGACTTTAGAGAGAGGAGAAGTGTTGTTGAGAGCAAGAGCAAGATCTTGAGCGTTATTACTCTGCCAGAGTGCAGTCGCGAAGATTGTAAGCGGTCGCAGTATCGTTGTAACCGTCATCAACATAGTGCAAGGCTCTATCAGTCACATTGATAGATCTGAGCAAACGGAGGAAGTAGTTGACACAAACTCCAAACCAAGGTGTGGCTAACTCCATTGAAGACTAGGTAGGCATTTCAGGTTTGGCCAAACCTTGGGATGAATCCCTATGTTTGTGTGCTCTGCTCTGTGTTATGTGATGTCTTTCTGTCTTGTTTGCTTTTAATACTTGCACTTCAATACTTACCTGTGGTATAAACTGTCTTTGAAGTGCAGGTTGTTTTGAGATGGAAACTTCATTTTCGCTACGACCTACTCGAAGTGTCTTCCATTCCGCTGTGATCCAATCTTCGAGTAAAGTAAGAATTTCCAGTTTTTAAGTGATAATTTTTATCCGCCTATTCACCCCCTCTAGGCGATGTCTAGATCCTGTTCCGGGAAAGGGAACTTTCAGGTGTCAATAGCATGAGTCACCGAAGACTGGATGTAGGGATGTTATTCCCGAACTAGTATAAATCTTGCGCCCACCGAGCACACCATCCAAGCCACGGAACATACACATACAAATTTACTTGTCAGAGCATTGGTTAAAAACACCAGAAGTTGGTACACCAGGTAGGGGTCTTACACATTCTTGATGACCTTTCTAGCTCCAAATGGCCGACTGCGACGTTGTTAGGGCCCTCGGAGTGACCGTCCATTCCTGTCATCAACAACAAAGGGGAGATGGTCAGGGCCACAAAAGCCAGCCTTTTCCGCACAACAATCTCGATGCCATCATGGAGGCCCTCAATGACCTCCGCCTCTCTCCACGGAGGCAACACATGGGCCAAGGATCGACTTCATCCTCCACGGAAGATGAGATAAGGCGACAGATCGTGATCCACATGGGGCCTGACCACTCATACGACGATCTGTGGGCCTTCTTCTCGTCCTACGCAAGCCTCTCTATGTTGTATGGCGAGGGAGAATCTACTCTCCATGATGGCTCCAGTGATGCACCCGGGGCGCTTTCGCCTCACCTGCATCAAGCTTCAAGGATGATCACGACCCTCGTGGCCCACGACCATCTCCCAACTATCGATGATCTGATGTTCATAGGGATGGTCGAAGGCGGTGGGGATCTTATCTTCGACACCCTTTGCTTGGACTAAGGCTCGTACTCACCCTCGCGACCTCTGCCCCCGGAGGGGCTGGCGTCGTTGGTAGTGCCAGCGAAATGGGGCGCCACCCGAGGCTAGAACCGCAGGAATCACCAAGCATGATGTCACCGCCAAGAACCCCTTATAGTTCTTGGCAGGAACATAATCACATCCCACTTGTAATTCCTCAGCATTCATCAATAAATTATGGTCTCAAAGTTGTTCCCGATGTCAGACATGGGAAAAAGGGGGCGAACCCTAACCTAGGCTCAGCTCGATACCTCTGTCCCTCTTTTTTCCTCCATCTTTTCCCGCCCCCTCTCAATAACTCATAGGGCATGTGGCACGCTGGACGCCGGAGGAGTGAGACAGACAACGGAGAAGACAACAGAGTGTTGTGCGGGAACCCCCACCAATAAAGTGGCTACGTTACTCTTCTTTTCCAAAATTAATCGTTTCGAATTTTCTTACTTTACATTGGAAGGGTGCTCAGCGAAACGCATCGCCGCATCATACCTCCCTCCCACGAGATTCTCGACGAGAAGGAGGCATAGACAACGTAACCCGAGGCCCCCACAATTGAACCATAAGGATGAGAGGCAAGCGTGTCGACCCTACCCTCGTCCTTGTTAGAACGGACCTAAGGAGCAGGTGACACAAGCAGGAGGCCCCCTTGAGGAAGTTGGTCAAGACTGCGAACGCTTATGCCTTGAAGGCTATGACGATGGTGGTCACCGGTGGAATCGAGGGTCCTGAAGTTCTGTCCCGATAGGATGAGCGCTAACAAGAATGAAGCAGGAATAGGACCACGAATCCCTGACAACATTCGTTAATTTATTCACTCTTACAAATGTTTTGGGAAAAAATCCTGTGTTATCTCTTGTTAGGAAATGAGAAGTATGACTCTTTGCCAGGCGTCGGGCGAAGGGTTCAACTGATGCTCCTAGGTCTTCTGGTCTCGTCATCTCACCATCCGTCAGCAAGGCCAAGGCATTCTTGATCCCGCTTAATCAAGTCATCACGGCGAGACCGAGTCGCGACTAGAGCGTGGTTGACCCTGAGCTGAAACGCATCGGCCTCTAGTTCACGAATGCAGCCGGCGATGAGCTAAGTTCATTCTAACTTTTAGTTTGGGTTGCTCATGTGTTTGGATATGTTCTGTGTGACCTTTATAGGATGTTGGAGCTCATATATGGCAAAAAAAGATCAAGTCATGGATACTTGAAGTTTTGGAGTCCAACATCGACCTCAAACAGGCCAAAAGGAGCAAAACGGTGAAGAAGGTTAAGTATAGAGGTTTGATTATTCAACTATGTTGCATACACCATCTACTACGCATATGGCACTTTGGTTTTCTCTCTAACTATGTTCATAGAGAAAGTGTCATCTGGAGCTCTGTTTGAGGTGAAACAGAAAAACTGGGAGGAGATTGGAAAAGCGGTAATCTTCTGAGACTTAGTAGTGATTTATACTCTAACTATGTCTAAATCACAGGAAGGCCCTCCCAAAAGTTGAAATCAAGTGGAGAAGAAAAGGAGGATAAAAGCAAGTTTGTGCTACTGTATGTATAGCACCGGACAGTCTGATGCCCAAGACGGCGAACTGACAAGCCTTGGGTGTCTTGGCTAAAAATGTCGGACAGTCTAGACCCATGCGTCAGACATTCTGGACCAGATCACCGGACAATCCGGTGGTCTTTGAGCAACGACTATTTAGCCACGTCAACAACGCCAACGGGCAAATTGGAGCGCCGGACTGTCCGGTGCCGTGCCAGACAGTCCGGTGCCCAACAGAAGAGGAAGGCCGCCAATCAAAGATCTGCTAACCGTTGTGCAGAGGTGCACTAGATAGTCCGGCTCCTCTGAACCAGGGCTCGATATCTCTCTCTTTCTTCGTCCCTCTTTTCCTGCCCCATCTCGAGGCGAAACACATCGGCCTCTAGTTCACGAATGCAACCGGCGATGAGCGCCATCCGAGAGATCAGGACGAACGAGGATTCGTTCGCGGAATCCCGAAACCAAAACACGCACCAATGAGTATGGTGTAGCACGAGAAGTAGACATCCGTTCCTCACATTTCTTATTTTTGCACGAAGGAGCAGACCTGTCCTTCATTTTTTTTTCTTTTAAAGTCCTGCCCTGTATATATACGTGTTGCGTGGCTGGCCGCCTCGCTCAGCCCCATCCGATCAAAACACAGACGAAAAGGCAACACAAAACAGCAAGGGCGGTCCCCGGAATCGGAATAATGGGGGTCCCAGTTTTGTCCGTGCGTGCCTCAGCCCGTCGTACGTCCCTCCTCGACCCTTGGCTCCTCCACACGCCAACGGCGGCGACCTCCTCCTCCGATCCATAGCACCAGTAGCGGGCAGCGATGGCAGACGACAACGTGGTGACGCTCGTCCGCCTCGTCCTCGCCATCATCCTCCCGCCGCTCGGCGTCTTCCTCAAGCACGGCCTCAAGGTCATATATATGTTAATGTTACGTTCGTCCGTCCATCCGCCGTCGCGCGTAGGAAGAACGACGACAGAGCATGCATCGCGCGCACTGTGCGCACGCCGGAGAGGGCGGGATTCACGCCGTCGATGGTACTGATGAATGCATGCCCCTTGCTGTATGTGCAGATAGAGTTCTGGATCTGTCTCCTCCTGTGCTTCTTCGGCTACCTGCCGGGCGTCATCTACGCCGTCTGGGTGATCATCAGGAAGGAAGACGACTAGGACTGATGATGCGATTGATCAGCGACACATGAGCGGACCACGCACCACGCCAAGGCATAGACGTCCGTCCGTCCTTCCGTGTATTAGCACACGATTTGGTCATTCAATTCCGGCTTGCATTGGAAACAACATTTTACTTTCCTCTTTTTTTTGTAATTATTGTAAGTGTAAGTATAGGGAGGAGATGTGTATGGTGGTGAGGGTGACTATCAAATGAGTCGTCCACCGCAGTTTCAGATAGGATTGTGTGTTTGAGGATATACATGCATTGCAGTCGGGAATATACAGATTAATTAATTACAGACCTGATTCCGTAAGTTAATGAAAGAAGCCCAAATGAACAAGCAGAGACGACGTACAAAGACGGCAGGCACCCCACACCACCAAGCAAATGAATGAATCAGACAGACAATCAAAGACACACGCGCAGTACAGTTAAGTACTCTGCAACGACGACGAACCGGCTGGCTAGCTAGTGTTTGTGCTCGAAGTCCTCGGTGGCGGGCGTGGGCTGGTACCCGACGCCGTGGCGGTTGTTGGGGAACACCATGAAGACGTAGCCCGCGACGGCGCCGACCACGGGCGGGAGCACGGCCATCATGGTGGGCTCGGCGAGCTCCAGCGCCGGGTAGAGGCAGGCGACGGTGTCGGCGTCGAGGAGCGCGAGGGTGGCGAAGACGAGCAGCGAGAGCGCGGCGTGCGCGAAGTCGCCGGCGCGGAGGCGGTACGCCGACAGGTCCCGGGCGGCGGCGTCCGGGTCGGGCGTGAAGGTGCGCAGGCCCCGCCGCGTCACCACGCCGTAGTACACGCGCCCGTCCGCGCCCACGTAGCTGTCGGTGAAGCAGGAGAAGGCGCAGGAGGCGCCGCACAGCGCCACCAGCGCCCCGCTCAGCGCCTTGTTCAGCGTGGCGCAGTGCCCGTTGTTGGTCGCCAGCGGGCTCAGGAACTGGAACAGGAACACCGTGCCGCTCGGGAGCAGCTTGATCAGGTCCGCCACGCCGCGCAGCGCGCGGTCCGCCAGGCTCCGTGGCGTCGCCATGTCGTCCTCTCTTGCTTGCTTGCTCTTGCTGTTTGTCGTCGTCGATGCCTACTTGGCGTTGCAACGCGATTTATATATAGGGCCCGGCCGATACGTGCTTGCTGCCCCTCCGTGGCAGCAGCAGAGTAGCGCATGCATCGTGTCGTATGGACGGGCCAAGGATATGAATGGACGAAGGCATGGTGGTTGCTTCCAAGGATCGTCGATGTGTTCCCGTGGGGTGCGGACGTTTGCTTGGTTTGCTTGCACTCCTAGTGCTGGCCTCGGCGACATGGACGGGTCGGTCGGTGGCTTTTTTCTTTTCTGCATGCTCTATTTACCACTGATACAGCTTCTTGCCCACCGATCCCTCCACTCTCTTACTTGCACACAATCGACTATACAATTATACACACGCACAGCTAGGTTGCCATAAGTAACATGAGTACCTAGTTAGCCATGCCATCGTCGGGGAGAGTCCGGATCCCGTTTCCGGTCTCCCTTTTCCGGCGGCCGGCCTCCACTGAAAACGAGTATATAAGACCATGTTAACCCTATGTTAACCCTCGTACCATGAATTGGTTTTCCAAGCACAAAAAGATAATTAATAGACAGTATGATACAACATAGAGTCACTAGAATATGTACAGAGAATCGTGTAGAGAGTCATTCTCTTGAATTTTTTTTGCAATAAAGTCTCTATATACCACTCAATAGACCTTATATTAAATGGGGTTGTACATTTCTCAAGTAAATAGGGTTGTACATTTCTCAAGGGTGTATATAACCTCATTTAATATGAAACTGTAGGGTATCCAGAAACCGGCTGCCCAAAGTACGCCCATGGCCTCTAAAATGGCCCACCTGCCGAGCAAACCAGCGAGGTGGGGGCACCCCACTAAGTCTCCATCGAGCAACCAAGCAAGGCAGAGCGCCCGACCAAGTCTCTACCGAGCAACCCAGCGACGTGAAGCGCTCAACGAAGTCTCTACCGAGCAACCTAGTGAGACGGAGGTCATGATTCAGTACAAACCGACCCACGTCAGCATGACAAGACACGTTGTCACCAAACCACGTCCGGACATGCGTGTGGCATGCCAGTACAACGCCGAGAAGTCCCTGTCAGCACGACGGTACGCTCCCGTGTACGGTCTTAGGCACATCCCCACTGCCTTGTAGGGCCAGTCAACCACGACCATGGGGGACCTCGGCACTAGAGTCCCTAAAGTGGCTCGTATACTGGGAAGGATGGGACAGTGTGCCATATCGGGCATACGCTTACGCACACTAGGGGTGACACAAGGCTCATGACGATGGGCGAAGCCACGCTTTGCACGATCGCACCGTAAGACAAGCTCGTGGGACCCACCACGCACTGCCACAAAGACATCAGTCGCGGACTCGCTACAGGGACCCGTATGGCGAACGAACAGGGCAGAACGCCGTACTGAGAGTATGACTACACATGACCCTATGGACCACCTTAGGAACACTACGTCAACTCGGGGCAACATACCACCCTCTTACCAGTAGAGAACAAGTGTCCTCTGTACAGTCCTGCCCTGAGTTATAAAATCACAGGTTCTCCTCCTTCCCCCCCCCCCCCCACACACACACCAGCTATAACACAATTCTTAGGCAATACCCGATCAGCATTTCATTAGACTAGGCCGCGAGACTGAACTAGTATAAACCCACTATCTCAAACCCCCCGCTTTAGTCCCATTGATTCACCATTCTAAGTGAGTCCGCACTAGCATTCCCGTCGAACACAAATTCTATTGTCCCCTGATTCTAGAAACCACGACAGTTGGTGCGCCAGATAGGGGATCATTAGCATGCCAAGTGATGTTTCCCACTCTGATGGCTTAGGCCCTGTTTGTTTGAGCTTTTAACAGCTTCTGATCACCAAAAGCTGTAGCAGACCGCCAAACGCCTCAACTTTTCAGCCAGCTTCTATAAGAATCGCTTTAGTAAAAACTGTCCAAAATCAATATGAACACAAAATCGGTTGAGTCATCACAATAGTAGGAATATGTCGCTTTCTAGATCCTGAACCCTTTGGACCACTTAATTTTTCTTTACACGTAATCTTTACGATACTCAGATTCTCTCAACAGCCAGATTCTCACCACAGCCAGATTCTCAGAAAAGCTGGTCAGAAAAAAGTTGAACCAAACAGGCCCTTAGTCTTCAACATTCACCGGAGGCAAGATCTTTGCTCCTGGAAGCGCATCATGTTTGGCTCCCTAGACTTCCTCGTACCACCACCGGCAAATTCTGTCTCGCTAACCTCGATGTACCTGTCGCCACAGGCATAGGCGCAGGACCCACATGCTCTACCAGAAACAAGGCGGAGAAACGGTGCCTCAAGAGGTGCATCGCCACCCTAAAGCGGCACCTTAACTGGCTCGTCGCTACCATCAAGCAGCAAGCGAATGAAGCCTCACCATCAACATTTGTGGCTATCATCGGCCACCAGCCAACATCTGTCCTTGACCTACTCAAGCTGCGGCTCGACAGAGCCAAACTTCGACATTGATGGGATGGTTGGAAGGGCCTGTTTCGTGGTAGCGTCTCCACAGAATGACAATGGTGGGGAGACAAGGAGCCCCCTAATCACGAAGAAGAGTATCAGTGCCAGTGTTAGGCGTGCATCCTCGCCCGAGAGGCCACCCTTCGATAGCAGAAGGAGGAGCTTGACGCCCTCATCCGTCGATTGGGTTTAAGATGACATCGAGCAGAAATGCCTTGAGGCCGAGAAACCTTGGGCAAGGAAGGTCTATGACCTGCTCGTTGAGAGCAGCGATGAGGCACAATACTTCCTCAACCCTAGACAGAACATGGCCATGACAGCAATGATGATTCGGTCCATCCTCGAGCCAGACGAACCGAAGGCAAAGGCGATATACTAAAACCTCCACAGCCTAGTGGAGAAGTGAAAGAGAAATAGGGTCAAACCTTTTCCTATATGAATTTTGATGGTTGAATTGCCCAACACAAACAATTGGACTAACTAGTTTGCTCTAGATTATGAGTTCTATAGGTGCTAAAGGTTCACAACAAACCAATACAAGTCAAAAGAAAGGGTTCAAAACAAAGGAGCAAAATATACCGAAGGCAGCCTTGGTCTGGCGTACCGGACTGTCCGGTGCACCACCGAACAGTGTCCGGTGCACCAGGGAGGAATGACTCTGAACTTGCCAGCTTTGTGAATTTGGGAGGCCGCTCCGCTATAATTCACCGGACTGTCTGGTGTGCCAGCGGAGCAACGGCTACTTCGCGCCAACGGTCATCTGCAGAGAACATTAAATACGCTACAGTGTGTGCCTGCACGCACAGAAGTCAGAGCAGGCGCCAGAAGGCGCACCGGACAGTCTACAGGACCTGTCTGGTGCACCACCGGACTGTCCGGTGGCCCAGTTGTCAGAAGCTCCAATGGTCAAACCCTAACGGTTGGGTGACGTGGCTGGCGCACCGGACAGTGTCCGGTGGCGCACCGGACTGTCCGGTGCGCCCATCGATAGAAGCCATCACCAACGGCCATTTTGGTGGTTGGGGCTATAAATACCCCAACCACCCCACAAGGCATCCAAGCATTCACTACATCTCATTCAATACAAGAGCAATACACAACACTCCAAGACACAAATCAAAGCCTCCGATTGAATCAAAGTCCCCAATTCAACTCTAGTTTTTAGGACTTGTGAGGAGATCAACTTGTGTTCTTTTGTTGCTCTTATTGCTTGGTTGGCTTTCTTCTTTCTCTCATTCTTACTCTCAAAACCTTGTAAGCGAAGCAAGAGACACCAATTGTGTGGTGGTCCTTGCGGGGTCTAAGTGACCCGGGAAATCAAGGAAGGAAGCTCACTCGGTCTAAGTGACCGTTTGAGAGAGGGAAAGGGTTGAAAGAGACCCGGTCTTTGTGACCACCTCAACGAAGAGTAGGTTTGCAAGAACTGAACCTCGGTAAAATAAATCACCGTGTCATCCATTCTTATTTGCTTGTGATTTGTTTTCGCCCTCTCTTTTGGACTCGCTTATATTTCTAACGCTAACCCCGGCTTGTAGTTGTGCTTAAGTTTATTATTTTCAGTTTCCGCCTATTCACCCCCCTCTAGGCAACTTTCAATTGGTATCAGAGCCCGGTGCTTCATTAGAGCTTAACCGCTCGAAGTCATGTCGGGAGAACACGCCAAAAAGGAGATGGTGACTAGCGAGAAGCCCGCCACAAGCCACAGGAAGGCTCCATCGGGAGAGTCTTGCAACAAGAAGAAGGAGGAATCACCTTCTCACAAGTCGCATCAGAGTGGCGAGAAGAAAAAGAGGATGAAGAAGGTGGTCTACTACGAGACCGACTCTTCATCGCCGTCCACCTCCGGCTCCGACGCGCCGTCCGTAACTTCTAAGCGCCATGAGTGCAAGAAGTTTAGTAAGATTCCCCTACGCTACCCTCGTATTTCAAAACATACTCCTTTACTTTCCGTTCCATTAGGCAAACCACCTATGTTTGATGGTGAAGATTATAATATGTTGAGTGATAAAATGAGACACCATCTAACCTCACTGCACACTAGCATTTGGGATGTTGTTGAGATTGGAGTACAGGTACCATCGCTGGGGGATGAGGACTATGATTCGGACGAAGTTGCCCAAATCCAGCACTTCAACTCACAAGCCACCACTATACTCCTCGCCTCTCTAAGTCGAGAGGAGTATAACAAGTTACAAGGATTGAAGAGCACCAAGGAGATTTGGGACGTGCTCAAAACGGCGCACGAAGGAGACAAGGTGACGAAGATCACCAAGAGGGAAACGATCGAGGGGAGCTCGGTGGCTTCATGCTCAACCAAGGAGAAGACCCGCAAGCCATGTACAACTGGCTAAAAACCTTGGTGAACCAAGTGCGCAACCTCGGGAGCACCAAGTGGGATGACCATGAAATGGTCAAGGTTATTCTTAGATCACTCGTATTTCTTAACCCCACTCAAGTTCAATTAATTCATGGTGATCCAAGATATAAACTAATGTCTCCCGAGGAAGTGATAGGCAAATTTGTGAGCTTTGAATTGATGATCAAAGGCTCCAAGAAGATCATCGAGCAAGGCGCCTCCTCCTCCGTACCCGAAGCACAACCCGTTGCATTCAAGGCAACGGAGGAGAAGAAAGAAGACTCTACACCAAGTAGGGTCCCCATTGACGCCTCCAAGATCGACAATGAGGAGATGGCGCTCATCATCAAGAGCTTCTGCCAAATCCTCAAGCAAAGGAGGGGGAAGGACTACAAGCCCCGCTCCAAGAAAGTGTGCTACAAATGTGGTAAGTCCGGTCATTTTATCGCTAAATGTCCATTGTCTAGTGATAGTGACAGAGATAATGACAAGAGGGGGAAGAAGAAGGAGAAGAAGAAGTACTACAAGAAGAAGGGCGGCGATGCCCATATTTGCCGGGAGTGGGACTCCGACGAGAGCTCCACCGACTCCTCCAACGACGAGGACGCCGCCAACATCGCCGTCAACAAAGGACTTCTCTTCCCCAACGTCGGCCACAAGTGTCTTATGGCAAAGGACGGCAAGAAGAAGAAGGTAAAATCAAGATCCTCCACTAAGTATGCCACTTCTAGTGATGAGAAAAATTCTAGTGATGATGAGGACAAATTGCTTACTCTTTTTGCCAATCTTAACATGCAACAAAAAGAGAAATTAAATGAATTGATTAGTGCCATTCATGAGAAGGATGAACTCTTGGATAGCCAAGAGGACTTCCTTATCAAAGAAAATAAAAAGCATGTTAAGACTAAAAATGCTTATGCTCAGAAGGTAGAGAAAAATGAAAAATTAACTAGTGAGCTAAGTAGTTGCCATGACACTATTTCCAACCTTAGAATTGAGAATGCTAATTTGATTACTAAGGTTGAGAAGTCAAACATTTGTGATGATTCAATTGTCAATCTTAGAAATGATAATGCTAGTTTAATTGCTATGATTGATAAATTGAATGCCTCTCTTGCTAGCCTTAGGAATGAGAATGAAAAATTAATTTCTAAGGCTAAAGACTTAGATGTTTGCAATGTTTCCATTTCCAATCTTAGAGATGATAATGCTATTTTACATGCTAAGATTGTTGAATTAAATGATTGCAAACCCTCTACATCTACCGTTGATCATGTTTCTATTTGCACTAGATATAGAGATGTTAATGTAGATGCTATTCATGATCATCTTGCTTTAATTAAACAACAAAATGATCATATAGCTACATTGACTGCTAAAATCAATGAGCATGACTTGGAAAATGAGAAATTTAAATTTGCTAGAAGTATGCTCTATAGTGGGAGACGCCCTGGCATTAAGGATGGCATTGGCTTCCAATAGGGAGACAATGTCAAGCTTAATGCCCCTCCTAAAAGATTGTCTAATTTTGTTAAGGGCAAGGCTCCCATGCCTCAGGATAACGAGGGTTACATTTTATATCCTGTCGGTTATCCTGAGGATAAGATTAGGAGAATTCATTCTAGGAAGTCTCACTCTGGCTCTCATCATGCTTTTATGTATAAGAGTGAGGCATCTAGTTCTAGGCAATTGTAATACCCAATTTGTAGATATAATATAAAAGGAGAAAAGTTATTTTCCTTTATCTATATGTGGGTGTTGTATCTACTTACTATCACAAGTGAACACCTCATTTAAAAACAAAGGATTAATAAAAGCCATTAAATTGTGCATCATATTGGGATTTTTGTTTGTGCATCTAAAGGTAAAAGTCGGCATTCAAACTTGAAATTGATTTGAAGTTAAAATAGAAATTAGAGAGTCAAATGAGAAAAAAAATGGGAAAGGAAAAGTTCATGAAACCCTTTTATTCCTCCCATAAATAAAAGGGGAGAGGATGAAGCATAATATTTTAAAACACTAAAGTTATATTCACATTAAAGAATATTTGGCCCTTGGAATTTGAAGCTCAAAACAGGGATTTAAATTTGGTTTGAACACTTGAAGCTGAAAATAGGAAAAAAGAAAACAGAAAATAATAAAAAGACAAAACCCCGTTTGGGCCGCGTCTCTCTCAGTTCGGCCCACTCCACGCGCGTGTACACGGCCCAACCTGTGGCACCACTGCGCGCTCACCGACATATGGGGACCCCGGGTCAGTCTTTTGGCGCATTTTCCCTTTCAGTGCGGATCACCGCCGCGTGGGCCCCTTGCGCTAGTACTGCTTCGTTCTTCCTCAACAAACTCTGTGAGCGCCGCCGGGTTCTCCGCAGGGTGGTTGTGGCCAACTACCTTGCCGAGAATCTCTCCCCTATGGGCCGTATAAACCAGCTGTGGAGCCAAGAACTGGCCTAGAAGCTCCGCCGCCGCCTCACTTTTCTGTCGCGCACTCACTGCCATGCTATCCCCTTTCCTCATCGCGACAGGAATCGCGGTGGCCTCCTCGGCCGTGAACTACACCCTCTCCCTCCAGCCTTGTGACCGACGGACGAGCCACTGGTTCCCGCCCGGGCCGCGCAGCAGCAACCTCCCCTCGCCGGCCATGACCGCTGCTGCTTGCCAATCACGAAATAGTACATCGCGAGGACTCAGGGCGTGGATGGATGGCGCAGAGAAGAATGGCGGGCCACCATGAACGGTCCCTATTCCGGCCACCAGTCTGGGCACCGGGGGGCACATGGTGTGATTCCGCGCTGTTACTAGACCAGTGGGACGACCGGAGCCTAGCCAATTGCTCGCCGTACCTTGAATCAACCGCCAGTCCGCACTTCGCCATGGCCAGCTCCTGTCGTCACCTCGAACGTTGGTGAGTCGCCTTTCCTGGGTTCTCCACATTCTTCTCCTCGTGTAGCTATAAACGTATCCGGGAGTCGGGCTCTACGGGGGGAAAATAGTTTTCACCGGTGAACTGCCACCGTGGGTGTGCCATCTCCGTCGTGCTGGTGGTCGTAGGGTGGAAGACTTCCGTGAGCCGTTGATCCGATCACGTACGCGCGAGATTAGACCGATGTGTGTACCCCTCCGTTCTTGTGATCCGAGGCGTTGATCGGCGATCCAACGGATTGGGTCGGATCATGCCTCAGTAAAATCCACGCCGTTGGATCTTTATCCATCGGTGATGGTTGCGTACCTGTTCAGTGGAGTTCCGGTCTAATCTGAACCACCTATTTAGGATCAGACGACCCATGTTTGATCATAACCCTTCGGCCGTGGCAAATTCTAAATGGGCCCGTGTCCTTTATATATATAAACCCGCAGTCCAGGGAATAGTGTTCTGAGTCTAGGGTTTATTTGCGCCGTGGCCCCTGCCTTCTCTGGTTATCTTGTGCCCGGTCCAGAAAAATATAAAATTCAGTAAAAGTGATTAGGAAATGATTTTTAATGTGAAAATAAATGCTAGAATTTGTTTAACCCCTAGAAAATCCATATTAAGTCCGAATTAGTTCATTCCAGTTCCTATAATTTTATAATATTATTGTTTATCAAATAGTACCACTGTTTTGACATGAATGTTACAATAAAATTTATACCCTATTTAATCTTATACAAAACACATAAAATCATTAGAAATTCATAACTTCTCCGTTTTAACTCCGATTTGATCCGTTCAAGTTGCGTTAGTCTCGTAGCAGCGCGTAGATCATTATTATTTAGTTTGTTCTTATATTTGGTGTGATGTTAATTTTATCTATACCATGTTTGTTTGTATTGCTACGACTAGCGCGAGGACATGTGTCATCTGAAAAGCAAGTTGGTACCTGGAATCTCAAGTGCCAGGCAAGTTGTGCCCTTGATCACTTACTTTTCCCAGCCATATTCTTATTAATTTTAATGATCTGCATAGGTTCATTTTGATGGGAGCCTTTATGTTACCCCAGTTTTGATTACCTCTATACCTTGTTCACCCCTAAAATATTTTTGGGTAGTACTTGCTATTGCTTTATGTGGATTGGGTATGGAGTTACACTACACATGATTATTCTGTTATTATCTTGTTATTATTACTGTTCATGTTAAGATCATTAAATTAATGGGAACATGGAGCGACCACCCGGGAAAACAGTGCTACCACAAGGGTTTAATGGGACGCCCTTGGCTGATTAACTAGGAAAGCTAGTGGAGGTCTTCCTTACCCGAAAGGGGCAAGGGCAGTAGGGGAGTGGTCAGTGTAGGGAGGTCCTTGTTTGATTTCGCTGCGATGGCGGTCAGGCAAGAACCCTGCACTGGAGCTTCCTATAAACTGTAGCGGGATTTCTGAAGCTAGTGGAACTTTGTAAAGGCCTCGTAGTGTTACCCTGCCTCGCCTCCTCGGTAGAGGTGTATGGGATTGGCCGTCTCTTGGCAGATGGGTAACATGACTTGTGGGTAAAGATGCGCAACCTCTGCAGAGTGTAAAACTAGTATACTAGCCGTGCTCACGGTCATGAGCGGCTCGGACCCTCACATGATTAAATATGGAACTTAAATTTAATTTGACATTTGCATCGCATTTGGGATTATTTTACTATTACTGTTCTTTATTATTATTAAGGTTTGGTATTTACTTACACTTAGTAATTGCTAATAAAATTTTGACCAACTTATAAAAGCAATGCTCAGCCTCAGCCTTTATTTCATTGACTAGCCTTACACTTCATGAACTCCCACCTTTGGTGAGTTCATGTCACATTATTCCCCACGACTTGTTGAGCTATGAACGTATGTGAGCTCACTCTTGCTGTCTCACACCCCCCCCACAGGAGAAGAGCAGGTGGTTCAGGAGGAGCCTCAAGGCGAGGAGTTTGATCTGATCTAGGTGGCGTTTCTCAGTTGACATTGGCGCCAACGATCCTTAGTTCGTTTTATATTTAGTCTTTTACTTTGTAATAAGTCTTCCGCTATGTAATAAATACTCTGATGTTTTGTGACATTTATCTCTATACACTCTGTTATTATATATGTTGTCTTCTTTGGCGCATGTATGAGATGCACCCGGCTTTGTCCTTTAAAACCGGGTGTTACAGCAATCAACCCATGCTAAATTGCCTAAGAAGAAAACTCCTACTGCATCAAATGATCATAATGTTTCATTCAAAACTTTTGATGCCTCTTATGTGCTAACTAACAAATCAGGCAAGGTAGTTGCCAAATATGTTGGGGGCAAACACAAGGGATCAAAGACTTGTGTTTGGGTACCCAAAGTTCTTATATCTAATGTCAAAGGACCCAAAAATGTTTGGGTACCTAAAATCAAGAACTAAATTTGTTTTGTAGGTTTATGCATCTAGGGGCTCAAATTGGATCATCGACAGCGGGTGCACAAATCACATGACTGGGGAGAAAAGAATGTTCTCCTCCTACGAGAAAAACCAAGATCCCCAAAGAGCTATCACATTCAGGGATGGAAATAAAGGTTTGGTCAAAGGGTTGGGTAAAATTGCTATATCACCTGACCGTTCTATTTTCAATGTTTTCTTGTAGATTCTTTAGATTACAACTTGCTTTCTGTTTCTCAATTATGCAAAATGGGTTACAACTGTCTTTTTACAGATACAGGTGTTACTGTCTTTAGAAGAAGTGATGGTTCAGTAGCTTTTAAGGGAGTATTAGAGGGTCATCTATACTTAGTAGATTTCAATAGAGCTGAACTTGATACTTGCTTAATTGCTAAGACTAACATGGGTTGGCTCTGGCATCGCCGATTAGCCCATGTTGGGATGGAGAATCTTCACAAGCTTCTAAAGGGAGAGCACATTTTGGGACTAACAAATGTTCATTTTGAGAAAGACAGGATTTGTAGCGCATGCCAAGCAGGGAAGCAAGTTGGTGTTAATCATCCACACAAGAACATCATGACGACTGACAGGCCACTCGAGGTTCTCCACATGGACCTATTCGGCCCGATAGCTTACATAAGCATCGGCAGGAGTAAGTACTATCTAGTTATTGTGGATGATTATTCTCGCTTCACTTGGGTATTCTTTTTACATGATAAATCTCAAACCCAAGAAACTTTGAAAGGATTCTTGAGACGGGCTCAAAATGAGTTCGACTTGAGGATCAAGAAAATAAAAAAGCGACAACAGACGGAGTTCAAGAACTCACAACTTGAAGGCTTTCTTGAGAAGGAGGGCATCAAGCATGAGTTATGTTCTCCCTACACGCCACAACAAAATGGTGTAGTAGAGAGGAAGAATAGAACTCTATTGGACATGGCAAGGACCATGCTTGATGAGTACAAGACTTCGGATCAGTTTTGGACCGAGGCGGTCAACACCGCTCGCTACGCCATCAACCGGTTGTATCTACACCGAATCCTCAAGAAGACATCTTATGAACTCCTCACTGATAAAAAGCCAAATGTTTCATATTTTAGAGTCTTTGGTAGCAAATGCTTTATTCTCATTAAAAGAGGTAGAAAATCTAAATTTGCTCCTAAGGCTGTAGAAGGCTTTTTACTTGGTTATGATTCAAACACAAGGGCATATAGAGTCTTTAATAAGTCCACTGGACTTGTTGAAGTTTCTTGTGACATTGTGTTTGATGGGACTAACGGCTCTCAAGTAGAGCAAGTTGATCTTGATGAACTAGATGATGAAGAGGCTACCTGCATCGTGCTAAGGAACATGTCCATTGGGGATGTGTGTCCTAAGGAATCCGAAGAGCCTCCACAAGCACAAGATCAACCATCTTCCTCCATACAAGCATATCCACCAACCTAAGATGAGGATGAGGCTCAAGATGATGAAGAAGATCAAGAAGATGAGCCACCTCAAGAGGACGACAATGATCAAGGGGGAGACACAAATGATCAAGACAAGGAGGGTGAACAAGATCCAAGGCCGCCACACCCAAGAGTCCACCAAGCAATCCAACGAGATCACCCCGTGAACACCATCCTAGGAGATATTCATAAGGGGGTAACCACTCGATCTCGTGTTGCTCATTTTTGTGAACACTACTCTTTTGTTTCCTCTATTGAGCCACACAGGGTGGAGGAAGCACTTCAAGAATCGGATTGGGTGTTGGCGATGCAAGAGGAGCTCAACAACTTCACGAGGAATGAGGTATGGCATTTAGTTCCACATCCTAACCAAAATGTTGTAGGAACCAAGTGGGTCTTCCGCAACAAGCAGGATGAGCATGATGTGGTGACAAGGAACAAGGCACGACTTGTGGCCAAAGGGTATTCACAAGTCGAAGGTTTGGATTTTGGAGAAACCTATGCACCCGTAGCTAGGCTTGAGTCAATTCGAATATTACTTGCCTATGCTACCTACCATGGCTTTAAGCTCTATCAAATGGACGTGAAGAGTGCCTTCCTCAATGGACCAATCAAGGAAGAAGTCTATGTTGAGCAACCTCTCGGCTTTGAAGATAGTGAGTATCCTAACCATGTTTATAAACTCTCTAAGGCGCTTTATGGGCTCAAGCAAGCCCCAAGAGCATGGTATGAATGCCTAAGAGACTTTCTTATGACTAATGGATTCAAAGTCAGCAAAGCCGATCCTACTCTATTCACCAAAATCATTGAAAATGATTTGTTTGTATGCCAAATTTATGTTGATGATATCATATTTGGGTCTACTAACAAATCTATTTGTGAAGAGTTTAGTAGGATCATGATTCAAAAATTCGAGATGTCTATGATGGGGGAGTTGAAGTATTTTCTAGGATTTCAAGTAAAGCAACTCCAAGAGGGCACCTTCGTCAGCCAAACAAAGTACATTCAAGATATACTCACCAAGTTTGGAATGAAGGATGCCAAGCCCATCAAGACACCCATGGGAACCAATGGGCATCTCGACCTCGACACGGGAGGTAAATCCGTAGATCAAAAGGTATACCGGTCGATGATAGGATCTCTACTTTATTTATGTGCTTCTCGACCGGACATTATGCTTTTTGTATGCATGTGTGCAAGGTTCCAAGCCGACCCTAAGGAAGTTCACCTTAGGGCCGCGAAGAGAATCTTAAGATATTTAGTTCAAACACCTAAGTTTGGTCTTTGGTACCCCAAGGGATCCTCTTTTGATTTATTAGGATATTCCAATGCTGATTGGGCAGGGTGTAAGATTGATAGGAAGAGCACATCAAGGACTTGTCAGTTTCTGGGGAGATCCCTGGTGTCTTGGGCGTCAAAGAAACAAAACTCTGTAGCTCTTTCTACCGCCGAAGCCGAGTATATTGCCGCAGGCCATTGTTGCGCGCAATTGCTTTGGATGAGGCAAACCCTTAGGGACTATGGCTACAAATTTAGCAAAGTCCCTCTCTTATGTGATAATGAGAGTGCAATCCGCATGGCGGACAATCCCGTTGAACATAGCTGCAGTAAGCACATAGCCATTCGGTATCACTTTTTGAGAGATCACCAACAAAAGGGGGATATCGAGATAGCCTATATAAACACCAAAGATCAATTGGCCGATATCTTTACCAAGCCTTTAGATGAGAAAACCTTTACCAAACTTAGAAATGAGCTAAATATTCTTGATTCTAGGAATTTTGATTGATTCTTTGCACACATATCTCATTTATATACCTTTGATCATATCTCTTTTATGTTTATGACTACTGTGTTTTCAAGTGTATTATAATGCTTAGTCATAGATATTGAAAGGGAAATGGAGTATTCGGCAAAGAAGGCGCTTCCACTCAACTCCATCGATATTTGCCGATATTCCGCGTCATTCTCCACTTTGGTATAATCTTCACTCATATCTATTTGTTTGCCATTAGGGAGAAAGTAAAAGGGCTTATATTTCACTCACAAGTACCCGTTTTTGGCGATTCATGCCAAAGGGGGAGTGTGATATCCTGGCCCCTGGGATGGGATGTCCTAGCCCAAGGCTTAATAGAATTATTAGAGTAATCATATCAACAAGGTGCATCTTCTTTTTCGGAAGCCTATCTCGAAAGAACCTCCAAGTTAAGCGTGCTTGGCTTGGAGAAATTTGGGATGGGTGACCGACCGGGAAGTTTTCTCGGGTGCGCATGAGTGAGGACAAAGTGTGCACAAAAGACTCGTGTTGGTCTGTGGGGACAATATATGATCCTAGAGAGCTACCAGGAGTAAGTACCGCCGGTCCAGGGATTGGACGGGGTGTTACAAGTGGTATCAGAGCCGACCCTCGAGGTTTCACGGGCGTGTGTGGGCTAGGGGGTTCGGGTATATGGCGCATGGCGCATGTGGGCCCGGAGTGGTCACATGGCATGGCATATGACGACACTAGACACACAGACGTGGCTAAGAGGGGAGGTTCCTGGATTGGGGTTGACCGACGAGGACGTCGGTCTTCTAAGGGGGGTGGATTGTGATATCCTGGCCCTTGGGATGGGATGTCCTAGCCCAAGGCTTAATAGAATTAATAGAGTAATCATATCAACAAGGTGCATCTTCTTTTTCGGAAGCCTATCTCGAAAGAACCTCCAAGTTAAGCGTGCTTGGCTTGGAGAAATTCGGGATGGGTGACCGACCAGGAAGTTTTCTCGGGTGCGCATGAGTGAGGACAAAGTGTGCACAAAAGACTCGTGTTGGTCTGTGGGGACAATATATGATCCTAGAGAGCTACCAGGAGTAAGTACCGCCGGTCCAGGGATTGGACGGGGTGTTACAGGGAGAAAGTATGAGCTCAAAGCAAAAGGACCGCACCACCACCAAATTTTAAATGAAGTTTTTCAAATTGATATCTTGTTGTGTTCAAAAGGGGGAGAAAGTAGCATCTTCAAAACTTGCAAAACCCTCTTGAACACTAAGAGGAGAATTTTATTTAGGGGTGTTTTGTTTAAGTCAAAGGAAAAGCATTTGAAACAGGGGGATAAAATTTCAAATCTTGAAAATGCTTCTTTCAATCTTATTCATATACCTTTGACTATTTGCAAAATGATTTTGAAAAGAATTTTACAAAGGATTTGCAAAAACAAAACTCCTGGTGCAAGCGTGGTCCAAAAATTTTAACTAAGAAGAAAACCATCCATGCATATCTAGTAGAAATAATTATTGGTTTCAATTCCAAGCAACCTTTGCACTTACCTTATGCAAACTAGTTCAATTTTGCACCTTTATATTTGCTTTGGTTTGTGTTGGCATCAATCACCAAAGAGGGGGAGATTGAAAGGGAAATAGGGTCAAACCTTTCCCTATATGAATTTTGGTGGTTGAATTGCCCAACACAAACAATTGGACTAACTAGTTTGCTCTAGATTATGAGTTCTACAGGTGCTAAAGGTTCACAACAAACCAATACAAGTCAAAAGAAAGGGTTCAAAACAAAGGAGTAAAATATACCGAAGGCAGCCCTGGTCTGGCACACCGGACTGTCCGGTGCACCACCGGACAGTGTCCGGTGCACCAGGGAGGAATGACTCTGAACTTGCCAGCTTCAGGAATTTGGGAGGCCGCTCCGCTATAATTCACCGGACTGTCCGGTGTAACACTGGACTGTCCGGTGTGCCAGCGGAGCAACGACTACTTCGCGCCAACGGTCGTCTACAGAGAACATTAAATGCGCTACAGTGCGCGCCTACGCACGCAGAAGTCAGAGCAGTCGCCAGAAGGTGCACCGGATAGTCTACAGGACCTGTCCGGTGCACCACCAGACTCTCCGGCGGCCTAGTTGTCAGAAGCTCCAACGGTCGAACCCTAACGGTTGGGTGACGTGGCTGGCGCACCGGACAGTGTCCGGTGGCGCACCGGACTGTCCGGTGCGCCCATCGACAGAAGCCATCCCCAACGGCCATTTTGGTGGTTGGGGCTATAAATACCCCAACCACCCCACTCTTCAAGGCATCCAAGCATTCACTACATCTCATTCAATACAAGAGCAATACACAACACTCCAAGACACAAATCAAAGCCTCCGATCGAATCAAAGTCCCCAATTCAACTCTAGTTTTTAGGACTTGTGAGGAGATCAACTTGTGTTCTTTTGTTGCTCTTGTTGCTTGGTTGGCTTTCTTCTTTCTCTCATTCTTACTCTCAAAACCTTGTAAGCGAAGCAAGAGACACCAATTGTGTGGTGGTCCTTGCGGGGTCTAAGTGACCCGGGAAATCAAGGAAGGAAGCTCACTCGGTCTAAGTGACCGTTTGAGAGAGAGAAAGGGTTGAAAGAGACCCGGTCTTTGTGACCACCTCAACAGGGAGTAGATTTGCAAGAACCGAACCTCGGTAAAACAAATCACTATGTCATCCATTCTTATTTGCTTGTGATTTGTTTTCGCCCTCTCTTTTGGACTCGCTTATATTTCTAACGCTAACCCCGACTTGTAGTTGTGCTTAAGTTTATTATTTTCAGTTTCCGCCTATTCATCCCCTCTAGGCAACTTTCAAGAAGGCCGCAGTGCAACAAGCTAAAATCGATCAGCAGATACCCACCGGCGCAAACCCGCACACAACCTCATCTTGGAGTAGGGGGGCACAACCCACCCAATTCATAAGAACGGTGTCCCCTTGAAGGACAGCCTCGAGGACATTCGCGACGCCCAACACATCATCAACAATTGGCATCAGGAGCAGGAAGAAGTTGAGCAACTGTGCGAGAGGAGGCGTAAGCGCAACCCCAGCCCATTGGCCTCACGAGGTTCCTTTCGACAACGTCGAATTTCTCCTGAATGGCTGACCAGACGAAACATGGGCCATGAGAAGGGAAAGGCCAAATAGATAACTTAGCATAAGGTTTCCTTCTCGAGTTCTTAGAACCGGTCAGTGAGGCCCTAAAGACGGGAAACAAGCAGATCTGACCCGACCAGAGGACATGCTCCAAAGCACCCATGCATAGCGCCCACCACCTCTGATAGGAGATGCATCTCCTTCTCCGACTCCTCTAGGAGGCTTTGCACCTCAATGAGGTTCCCCTTGACAATGTTGAATTTCCCCTAAATGGCTGACCGGACGAAACATGTGCCACGAGAAGGGGGCGAGCAGTGGATGCCTAGCTCCAGGGAAAATCACTAAGAGGTATTACCTTGCAGAGAGGCCAGAAGTTTCTCCTCGTTCTTGGCCCGATCGCCTAGCTCCTCCTCTAGGGCTATGACTCAGGCGTCGGAGACATCTTTCCCTCAATCTAGAGTGCGGAGGCAGGATTCCTTCTTTACGATCTTAAGACTTGCAAGGGTCGCTAACTCTACGTCCCTCCTCGCCACCTGACCAAGGCAACGTAAGCATTCTGAATCGACGTGGCGTGGGCGTGAGCCTCGATGGCCCTGTTCCTCACCCCCAGCAGATTGCTGGCAAAGCGCTCCCACACCTCCCTTTGGTGGACAAGAAGGCGGCACCTGCCCGCCAACGTCCCTACGAGCGACTGATACGAAAATTGGATAGCAAGTTGATTAGCAAGAAGAGCATTTCCTTCGCCAAGCCATCTATGTGTGGCATACCATTAGCTTTCAACGTGCAGTCAAAAGCTGGTCGAGGCCGCCCCGCAACCCCCACCGTGCCGACGGAGACAGCCCTTGAGCTCACTGCAAAAAAAGAACGAAGAAAAGGGAAAGTATCTGCCACCCCCGTCGGATCCACAAGACCACCTGAAAACATCAAACGAACCTAGGACATCGGCCCCAGTATCACCCTGTGGGAGCGTCGCTAGAAAGGAACTTGATGGTGTGGTCGATCCTTCGCCCTCACCGATGGTGGCATCACCCTCCTCTTCTTGGAAACACTTTTCCTCACGAGCTGCATGGAAGCAACATGTTGAAAGGAGCTGCTGGGGGAATGGAAGAAGGGATTAGGAGTTGTGACATGCCAAAAACATAAAAGGGGAGGACAATCAGATGGCATGGACCGGTAGGGCTATCGCCCGACTGGTCGCTCCCGGATAGACCTCAACCCTTCGAGGGGCGCCGTGCCTCCATAGCACGTGGGTGGAGCGCTGGCCCCACCGCTCGCTTCAGAGGTGATCACAGGCAGTCCCAGGGGTATGTCGGCCAGAACTACTAACGAGCCCGAGGCATAAGAGCTTCCCACGTAGGCAGCCCTCGATTACTGTTCGGTTGGGGGCTCAGTGGACGGAGGGACGAATGCTGCCAAAGCCATCGACTCAGAGAACAGGGCGAGGAGTTCTGGAAAGTCGACCTCCTCCATGACAAGAAAGACACCCACCGCCCCGCTAGGAAAAGCCAGAGTGTAATCAATCGTTGACATGTTCAGTGGGCATCAGGAATGGGCCAAGGCTTAGAGCCCGCGCTTGCATCGTCATCATCGTCATCATCCTCGTTAGTCGAATCGGTCTTGGCATCATGGTCCCTACGCATCTGGCGCTCAGCCCTCCGTCATTTCTTCTCTACCCTATCTTTCTTGTCCTTTCGCTGCTGCTCTGCCCACAGGCGAGTCGCTTCCTTCTTCGCCGCGCTCTTCGGTAGGCGAGCAGGGTCATCCCACAACACAAGAGAGGAAGGCTAGAAGGAGAATGGGAGGTTAGAGGGTGCGAGACCAATGAGGAATAAGAAGAAAGAGAGGTGGAGCGAACTCATGAATTTTGCAAAGCCCAGCTCAAGACGCATCGGAGGGCAACCTAGGATCGGGAAAACGTAAGGGATAATAGTCCCATCCATGCCTTTACGAATTTCCATAGCCTCCGTAAGCCAATGAGCGATCTTCGTGTCGCTGGGGGTGAAGCACTCAGCTGAGTGCCATCTCACAATGCCTCAGTGGTCATCTTGAACAATTATAGCCATTTGGCCATCAGAGGAGCCACCCCCCGATGGAGGTGATTCCTGATCACACCAACCAACGTGACCCTTCGATCATGAAGAACCGACACCGCGTAATGGCTCTGGTCGTCCTCTTCTTTCCATCCTTCGGGACGCCCTAGCCCTAGCTCTTGGGGGCCTCTAAGAGCACCCTGGGAACACAGACAGGAAGACCATGACTGGTGGCGGATGGAGTCCCGTGGTTGCGCAAATAGAACCACTAGTTGTGCCAGACCTTATTAGTGGAGCATATCCACAGCTGGATGTACCCCTTGGATCGTGTCCCTCGTAGGTGGATGCCTTCACACCCAATTTGGGTCACCATCGCTAGGGCATACGATATTGACCGTTTGTAGAGCAACTCGACCGTGAAGAAGTAGCACCAAAGGCAGAAGTGAGGAGACATCCCAAGATATCCCTTGCATAGGGCAACGAAGGCAACCATATGATGCACCTTGTTAGGGTTTAGATGATGCAGCTGAATCCGATAATGGTGGAGTAGCCCCACCAAAAAAGGATGGGGAGGCATCGCAAGACTGTGCTCATGAAAATGCATGAACAAACCCACAAAACCCGACGATAGATTTGGAGCATCTTCCGAACTAGGGAGCATGAAATCTCCCTCATGGAGGAGCCCACATGAGACAAAGGTGTTCAACGTCTGTAACGCCCTGAATTTGGGGGTAGAATTTTTTTTCTTCTTTTCTCTCACCAAATTCAGGCGTTACTCTTTTCTTTTCTCGTTCTCTCGCTAAACCTTGACCTTTTCCAAAGTTTTAGCGGGGTTCGGCTTGGAATTCCCGTGTTAAGCAAAACCTTAAAATACTTTATGTTGTTTGATGCACCATGCCGAACTATGCATTCTTTGATTGCTTAGAAATGTAAGTGCAATGATCTAGGAAGATCGGATTTCGAAAAGGAGAAAAAACCTTTTCTTTCTTTTTCTTTTTCTTTCTCTCCCTCCTCCTTTTTCTCCCTCCCGCGCCGTGGGCCGCCTCGGCCGGCCCAGCCGCCCCTGTCCGGCCCACCCCCCCCCCCCCGCGCGCCCCCTTTTGGGCCTAGTTGGCCCAGCCGCCCCTCCCTCTTTCCCCAAATCCCCCTCTCTCCCTCCCTTTCTCCCATTTTCTCTCTAGCCGCCGCCCCCTGCCCTAGCCGCCGCCCCTGCCCTAGCCGCCGCCCCTGCTCGTCGCCGGTTCGGCCGCCCGTCCCCGTCCCCGGTGAGGTCCCCCTCCCCCTCTCCTCCCTTCCCTCTCCCCTCCTCTCCCCCTCCCCGGCCCAACCGCCGCCCGGCTCGGCCGCCCCATGGCCGGCTCGGCCGCCGCCGCCCCTGCGCGCCCTGCCCCGACCCATGGCCGGCTCGGCCGCCGCCGCCCCTACGCGCCCTGCCCCGCCCCCTGGCCGGCTCGGCCGCCCCCTGCCCCGCGCCCGCGCCCTGCCTAGCCGCCCCTGCCCCAGGCCGGTTCAACCGCCCCCAGGCCGGTTCAACCGCCCCCCTTTTTTATTAATTTTATTTTATTTTATTTTATTTTCTTTCATTACTGTTATATATTTTATTTTAGGCAGGTTAATCATTGTTCATGTTATTGAAATAGGAAACTTAATTTAGAATTCCGTTACGCTAGTTAATTCATATAATCAATTGTTTATCCAGTTCAGTGTTGATCAACTAAAAATGACTAGGTTTCCATTAGTGCATATAACTAAATTCTTTTGTTAGAACCAATTGTAACTAATCATTAGTGCATAAGCTTTAACCCCTGCGAGACCTTTCCCTGTTTCTTTCTAACCTTAACGAATGCGATGTCGAATGTCATACTTGATGCATATTTACTTTATTTGTCCCCTTGTGTGGTGTACTGTTTGTTTCCTAATTTGAATGGATGTATGTATGTATGCTTGCAATCGCATAGAGAACGATCCGGTCGAAGAGCCCGAGGAACTCGCATGAGAAGCCCCTGAGCAGCAGTCGGTTGGTGGAGGCAAGTGTCCCTTGACCTATCTCTGTCCTAATCATTCTTTAATTCACCTCCCGCATTACACATTTATACTTAAGGATTGACTAGCTTTGGTTATCCATGTCCTTGTTTACCTATTTGGGTCGGATTATTATTGTTTAGCTTCATGCTATTGCTCAAACTCTAATCAATGAACATGATGAGATTATATATGATACGCTGTTTTCCCTTCTCTTATTATGATGTTGTACTTGTGGTCTTCAAGGGGGCTCGAGCGGTTTCTCGAGTGCCTCTCCGTAAGGACCTGTTCTATGGATGACCGCACGGGAAAACAGTGCAACCATGAGGGTGGAGTGGGACGCCCTTAGCTGAATAATTAGAGGAACCGGGGTGTAGTTCGCTTAGCCGTTGTGCCGTCAATGGGGCTCGGTGTATGTGGCTCGCTCTGCCAAGGTTGATTTGTCCCTTGGGGAGGAGTGCGGTACATTTAGGAAACCTAACGGGCGGCTACAGCCCCGGGGAAATCTTTGTAAAGGCTACGTAGTGAGACCCTGCCTATTCACCTTGGTAGTGTTTAAGGGTTTGATCGGCCTGAGGCAAGAGGGAATCACGGCTTGTGGGTAAAGTGCACAACCTCTGCAGAGTGTTTGAAAACTGATATATCAGCCGTGCTCGCGGTTATGAGCGGCCAAGGGAGCTCCAGTGATTAGTGGTACTTGATCAGAGATACTTTGGTACAGGTGGCTATGAGATCGATGGTTTTGGTTATGACTATGGTGCTGGTAAGTGGTATTCTTTCCGTTTGGAAAGGGTACATCGGGCTAATAACTTGGGTTAAAGCTAAAACCTGGCTTTCTATTAGTAAATAATAATCTGACCAACTAAAAGCAACTGCTTGACTTACCCCCACATAAAGCTAGTCCACTACAGCCAAACAGGATACTTGCTGAGTATGTTGATGTGTACTCACTCTTGCTCTACACACCAAACCCCCCCCCCCCCCCAGGTTGTCAGCATTGCAACCACTACTCGGGAGAAGATGAAGCTGTGGAAGGAGACTTCCAGGAGTTCCAAGACTACGACGAGTTCTAGGTGTGGGTTAGCGGCAACCCCCAGTCGGCTGCCTGTGAAGGCCGCGGTTATCTACGTTTATTTTCCGCACTTTGATTTATTGTAAGGACTATGTGGACGTCTCAGACGTATGATGTAATCGACTATTATTTCCCTTTTAATGCTATTTTGAGCATTATGTGATGATGTCCATGTTATGTAACTGCTGTGTACGTGAATAACTGATCCTGGCACGTACATGGTTCGCATTCGGTTTACCTTCTAAAACCGGGTGTGACATAAGTGGTATCAAAGCCAGGCTGACTGTAGGACCGCTAACCTAGAGTAGAATGGTCGTTCTAAGGATTATAGACCTCTGTCCCTGCCTTGACTTTGGTACCCCTTCAAAAGTTGGTCATACTGACCAAACCTATGTTCTACTATATATTATACCTTGCTGAAAATTATGTTTTATTCTAATCCTTCATTTATTTATGATTCATTATTTGCTGGTCATATTAATTCCGTTCTCACTCTTTTGCTTGCGGTGTCTTTTGTAGATGGCTCGTCTTAGACACACTGCACGAAAGTCTGTCATCCCCTTCTTACCCTCCCGCCTTGCGGAGCGTCCGCTTCGCCGTCCCGTGGCCGGACAGTCCAGCCACTTGGAGAGACTGCACCACCGCCTGCATGAGGAGCAGGAACGTCGACGACAGGAGCAGCAGGGCTCTTCTTTCTCGCTCCAGCAGGAGATAGAGTCCGTGAGGAGCTGCTCTCCCGTGCTTCCCCTGGAGGCGTCTCCTGCACCACCACTGGGCGCCCTAGCCCTTGGAGTAGCTGCTGGAGGAGACCCAGACGACGGAGATGGCGACGACAGCCCGAGCCACGACACTGACTTCCCTGCTGACCATGAGCCGGAAGGATGGGTTGCTCGACCCATCACTCGCGACGCTGCTCGCGGGTGTCACTTCCACGACGCGCTCGACACCCTGCTACGTCAGGCACTTGACCGGCTGTCGGCGTTCCGAGACCGGGGGGTCCCCGAGCCGACGAGTGAGAGTGCCGCGTGCCCCAGCCCAGATGGGTCGAGCGCGTGGAGCGAGCGCGAAGGGGGGAACAGAGAGAGAGAGAGAGAGTCGGTGGCCGGAGCCGGGTCGTGAGGGAGTCGGAGAAATTCCCGCGGCCTTCGTGTTCGTCCCGCGCCCAGGTCGGGTGCGCTTGCAGTAGGGGGTTACAAGCGTCCGCACGAGGTGAAGGGAGAGGGCGGCCCCGAGAGAGCGCCTGCCTCTGCCTTTCGTCCCCGTGAGGCCAACCTTCTCTAAGAAGGCCCTGGCCCTTCCTTTTATAGTCGTAAGGAGAGGGTCCAGGTGTACAAGACGGGGGTGTAGCAAGGTGCTACGTGTCTAGCGAGGGAGAGCTAGCGCCCTATGTACATGCCCAGGTGGCAGCCGGAGAGATCGTGGCACCCTGTTGGTGTGGCGTCGTGGCTGTTGGAGGAGTAACGGAGCCGGACGGGGGGACAGCTGTCGAGGTGGCTGGGTCCTTGCTGACGTTCTCCTGCTTTCGTAAGGGAGCTGGGAGCCGCCGTCGTCATGATCTAGCGGGGCGCTATCATGGCCTATCTGGCGTAGCTGGCCAGATGGGACGCCGGTCTTGTTCTCTGCGACCCAAGTCGGCTCAGGGCAGGGTGATGATGACGCTTTCTGTTGACGTGGCGGTCTCGTGTCCTAGGTCGGGCGTCGTGGAGGCTCCTCCGAGGCTGAGGCCGAGTCCGTCCTGCAAGACAGAGACAGAGTCCGAGCCCGGGGTCGGGCGAGGCGGAGGTTATTCGGCAGAGGCCGAGGCGGAGTCCGAGCCCTGGGTCGGGCGAGGCGGAGGTCGCCGTCTTCCGGGGCCTTAGCCCGAGTCCGAGCCCTGGGTCGGGCGGAGCGGAGTTCGCCGTCTTCCGAGGCCTTAGCCTGAGTCCGAGCCCTGGGTCGGGCGGAGCGGAGTTCGCCGTCTTCCGGGGCCTTGGCCCGAGTCCGAGCCCTGGGTCGGGCGGAGCGGAGTTCGCCGTCTTCCGAGGCCTTAGCCTGAGTCCGAGCCCTGGGTCGGGCGGAGCGGAGTTCGCCGTCTTCCGAGGCCTTAGCCTGAGTCCGAGCCCTGGGTCGGGCGGAGCGGAGTTCGCCGTCTTCCGGGGCCTTAGCCCAAGTCCGAGCCCTGGGTCGGGCGGAGCGGAGTTCGCCGTCTTCCGGGGCCTTGGCCCGAGTCCGAGCCCTGGGTCGGGCGGAGCGGAGTTCGCCGTCTTCCGGGGCCTTGGCCCGAGTCCGAGCCCTGGGTCGGGCGGAGTCTCCTATGGCACCACTGGCGGAGTCTGGTCGCCCGTCGGTCTTACCTTTTGCGTTAAACGCCCCGGTGACTCGGTCGGTTGGTGCGGTGATTTAGTCAGGGTTTCTCCTTATCGGAGGCGGGGCCTAGGGCGAGCCGGAGATGCGTCTGCCGTAAAAGAGGAGACCTCAGGCGAGACGGAGTCATCTTAGGGTCGGCTGCCCTCGCCCGAGGCTAGGCTCGGGCGTGGCGTGGTCAAGTCACTCGTATGGACTGATCCCTGACTTAATCAAACCCATCAGGCCTTTGCAGCTTTATGCTGATGGGGGTTACCAGCTGAGAATTAGGCGTCTTGAGGGTACCCCTAATTATGGTCCCTGACAGTAGCCCCCGAGCCTCGAAGAGAGTGTTAACACTCGCTTGGAGGCTTGCATCGCACTTTTTTGCAAGGGGACCAGCCTTTCTCGGAGGTACTTTGTTCCGGTGGGTGCGCGCGAGCGCACCCGCCGGGTGTAGCCCCCGAGGCCTCGGAGGAGTGGTTTCACTCCTTCGAGGTCTTAATGCCTCGCGCGATGCCTCGGCTGGTCTGGCGGTTCCCTCATGCGAGCAGGGCGTAACCCAGGTGCACTGTCAGGGCCCAAGTTCTCGGGCTGGTATGTTGACGCTGTCAACGGTTCGGCCGGAGCCGGGTTTGCGAGAGCAGCCCCCGAGCCCTCGCACGGAGCGAGAGGACGATCAGGGACAGACTCGACTTTTTATATACGCCCCTACGTCGCCTTTCCGCAAGGAGGAGGGGGGGAGTGCGCCATGTTACCCTCGATGGGCACCGAACATGGTGTCTCCGGTGAGCTGCGATCGGGTAATCCGAGTGGACGTCCGTGCCCCGTTCGTTAGGGGTCGGCTAGGGGCCCGGAGGCACGCCCAAAAGTACCTGCGGGTGATCTGCCGGACCCGGTCCCCTAGCGACGGGGTCCGAGGGCTCGTTGCCTCCCTCCGATGGGATTCCGTTACAGAGTCGTTCCCGCTGGTCTCGGAAATGTCCTAGGGTACCTCGGGAGCGCAGCCCGAGCCTTGGTTATGTATCGAACGTACCCCTGGTCATCCCTCGCTCGGCGTCTGAGGCGACTGTGAACCCTTCGACGGGCCAGCCTTCGAACCCCTGATCAGTAGGGGGCACGGAGCCCGAGTAGCCTGAGGCGGTCGTGGAACCTTTCGGGGGCCGACCTTCGAACCCCTGACCAGTAGTGGGTGTCGGGCCCACGCGATCTGAGGCGGCTGTTGAACCCTTCGGGGGGCCAGCCTTCGAACCCCTGATCAGTAGGGAGGCTCGGAGCCTAGTTCCTTCACGGGGAAGGATCCCTTTGGGGTTATCCCCCTTCTCGTTCCCTGTTGCAAGAGATAGAGAAAGAAGGAAAAGGGAAAAAGGATTCGAAATTGAACTTCGTGGCGTACCTTTTTCGGCGTGGCCGTTTTGGCGGAGGCGAAGCGTCGCCAGCTGCCCCTGCCAGAAACGTCACCTATTTCGCCGCGGAGTTAATGCGCCGGGGTAAGCGGTCGGCGAGGCTGCCGTTGCGTGCGCGAGCCGTTCGAGGAACGGCTGTTTCGCTTCACGTTTTTTGAACCCCGCGTCCGGTTCGGGCGATGCGTTGGAACCGTCTCGTCCTTGGTCCTTTATGTACCCCTGAGAGGGTCCAGTGACGATTCTCGACTCCACTTCTCGCCTCCTTCTCAGGTTTTTTGCAACCTGAGAGATCTAGCCAGGAAAAGGAAACCGCCTTCCCCTGTTCTTCACGCTGCCATCCCTTCTGCCTTGGCGATGGCCGACCGGGTGACCATCCTCTCGCCGCGCGATCCGTGGCCCTTCTCCACGGTGACGGCGGGTGACCTGGAGGACCTCGTCGACGAGGGTTTGCTCCGCCCCCTCACCGATAAGGAGCGGCCGGAATGGATCCCTCCCGCGGGCGAAGTCGCTCCATCCCCTCCGCCGGGGTATGTCGTGAGCTTCATCTCCTTCCATGAGCGGGGATTTGGAATGCCGTCGAGCCGCTTCATGCGGGCCATCCTGTTCCACTACGGGGTGGAACTACACAATCTTACCCCCAACTCCATCGCACAAGCCGCTATCTTTGTAGCGGTGTGCGAGGGGTATCTGGGGATCGCCCCCCATTGGGATTTGTGGACTCACCTCTTCTTTGCCGAGCTTTTTGCTTCGTCGACGAGGGAGAGGAAGGTCCGTGCGGCGGTGCGGGCCGGCGGCTGCACCCTTTTGCTGAGGCAGTCACGGGCGTTGCAGTATATCCCTGCCGTCCTTTCGTCCTCAAACAAGGGCTGGCAGCGCCGGTGGTTCTATCTCCGGAATGACGGAGAGTCGCTCCCGCCGTTCTCTCAGCGGGTCGTCACCGCCGCCCCCGACGCCTGGCGTCACGGGACTCCACACGAGAGGCAGAAGAAACTCGAACCTCTTCTCCAGGCTCTGAAGGTGTTGCGGGAGGAAGGGCTCACCGTCGCGGGAGTGGTTGCCGCCATCCACCGCCGGAGGGTGCTCCCCCTGGCGGAGCGGCGGTTGTCGCTCTGGGAGATGACCCAGGAGGCCGACTGGGAGGGGTCACGGATGTCCCCTGATCCTCTTCCCCACGACGCCCTCTATCGGCGGGTGTCGGTCGCGATGGGGAAGCCGGACCCCCAGGCCCTCTCCCAGCCTCGAATGCGCCCCGACCAGGGGTGCGTCGCTCTGGTGAGTGTTCGTCCTTTCCTTCTTCATATACCGGGTCGCTCCCGATTCTCACCATCGATTTTCTTTCTCCCCCCTTTTTAGGAGGTGGGGCGACACAAACCCTCCCTGCCGCCGGTCCCGGAGGACGCGGTGGGTCGGGCGGCGAGGCGGGTCGCCGCGGAGGAGGAGAAGAAGAAGAAGGACGCGGAGAAGGCTCGGGCCCGCAGGCGGAGGCGGGCTCGAGACGCTCTGGAGAAACGCCGTCGTCAGTGAGAGCACCTAGAGGGGGGGGTGTAACACCCGGTTTTAAAGAAGCAAAGCCGGGTGCATCTCATACATGCGCCAAGAAGACAACATATATAATAACAGAGTGTATAGAGATAAATGTCATAAAACATCAGAGTAATTATTACATAGCGGAAGACTTATTACAAAATAAAAGTATAACCATCAAACGAACTAAGGATCGTTGGCGCCAATGTCGACCGAGAAACGCCACCTAGATCAAATCATACTCCTCGCCTTGAGGCTCCTCCTGAACCACCTGCTCTTCTCCTGTGGGGGGGGTGTGAGACAGCAAGAGTGAGCTCACATACGTTCATAGCTCAACAAGTCGTGGGGAATAATGTGGCATGAACTCACCAAAGGTGGGAGTTCATGAAGTGTAAGGCTGATCAATGAAATAAAGGCTGAAGCTGAGCATTGCTTTTATAAGTTGGTCAAAATTTTATTAGCAGTTACTAAGTGTAAGTAAATACCAAACCATTATAATAATAAGTAAAAGTAATAACAAAATAATCCCAAATGCAATGAAATGACAGGTTAAGTTTAAGTTCCATAATTTAATCATGTGAGTGTCCGAGCCGCTCATGACCGTGAGCACGGCTAGTATACCAGTTTTACACTCTGCAGAGGTTGCGCATCTTTACCCACAAGTCGTGTTACCCATTTGCCACAGAGTTGATCAGACTCCATACACCTCTACCTAGGAAGCGAGGCAGGGTACCACTACGAGGCCTTTACAAAGTTCCACTAGCTTCAGACTACCCGCTACAGTTTATGGGAAGATCCAGTAAAGGGTTCCTGGCTGATAGCCATCCCAGCAAAATCAACCAGGGACCTCCCCGCACTGACCTCTCCCCTACTGCCCTTGCCCCTTTCGGGTAAGGTAGCCCTCCCCTAGCTTTCCTAGTTAATCAGCCAAGGGCGTCCCATTCCACCCTTGTGGTAGCACTGTTTTCCCGGGTGGTTCTCCATGTTCCCATTAACATAATGATCTTAACATGAACAAGGAATAATAAAACAGATAACAATGAATAGTATAACAATGAGTGATGTATATCTTTATACCCAAATCCACATAAAGCAATAGCATGTACTACCCAAAACTTTAGTAGTAAAACCAGTGGTGAAGCAAGGTATAAAGATAGTCAAATCTAGGGTATCCTATTGGGTCCCAGCAAAATTATCCTATGCAGATCATTATGAATAATAAGAACATGAATAGGTAAAAGAAGTGATCAAGGGCACAACTTGCCTTCAACGAGCTCCTGCTCAGCTATCTCAACTTGTTGAAGCTCAGGTTCCACAGTAGGTTGCTCGTCTACTCGCATCAATACAATACATACATGGTATAGCATAAATTAACATCACATCAAACATGCAAATAGAATATACAGTAATAAACTAGACATTAAAATAAGATCACAGGAACTGGAATCATTAAATTTGGAGTTATATATTTTAAGTTATGGATTTTCTAAGGTTTTATGTGCTTAATACAAGATTAAGTGGTAGATAAATTTTTAATTTGTCTTTCATGTCAAAACAGAGGCACTAATAGATAGACAATAATTTTATGAAAATTTAGGAACTGGAATGGTCTAATTTGGAGTTCATATGCATTTACTATGAATTAAACAAGTTTTAACATTTATTTATGCACTAAAAATTAATTTCAGATATTAATTTTTGATTTCTAATACTCTCTGGATCGGGCCTCAATTTCTGTAAAACACAGGGGGTTTCGGGTAAGAATTTCTAAGACTCAGCGCACTATACAGGTGGACCGCGGGTTCTATTTCTCTAAAACTCAGGGGCCTAAATGAAAAATGCGCGCAGCGAAGGGGTATCCACGGATCTCAGCCGTCCGATCGTAGACGCACGGCCCCGATTAGACTAACTTAATAAACAGCTCTCTACTTGATCTCGGCCCCTCGCTTCTTGACCAACGATCCAGAATTAAGGCGGCCTACATCGACCATCAACCGACCGATCGACATCGAACGGTGCCTGATCTCTTCACCCAAAGCGGGACGCATCTCTCAATCTGCGCCGCTCATCAACAGACCGACGCTCCAGGATTCGTCTTCATCCCCTGGCCAAGCAGACGACCGCGCAGCGCCGCCGCGCCATTAGCGCGCATACCGGCAAACCTCGAGCAAACAACCAACGAAGCGCGGACTGAATTTTGCCTAATAACAACGAACTACACGGCTGAGGACGTACCAGCGCCCAAGCTTGAGCGAGTCGACCCCGAGATAGAGCGGCGATGTCTTTGCTGTTCGATGGCGATGCGCTGGTCCACTGTCCTTGCGATGCCCCGGATGAATTCCTCCCTGGGCACAACGGCGGTTCACCAAGGTTTGCCCCCTCCCTCGGACTCCGCGTGTCCCTCGCGCGCCCAGCGCACCGACCTTGTCTACGCTTCACGTGGGGATAGAGAGGAGGTGACGGCTCGAGATGGCGGACAGAGAGGAGGTCTGTTACCCAGGCGATGAAGGAGGAGGTTGAGGCTTATAGCCGGGCAGGGAGAGGATCCGCGCCGTTCGGTTTGTGGCCGGATTCCTCGCGCGTTGACCATGGAGGAGTTCGCTGCGGCGCCAGGATAAGGATGAAGTCGGTCTGCCTTTGTAGCTAATCGTGGGGCGGAATCGCGTCGTGGGCGAGCGGCAACAACCTCCGCGGGTCACGCGAAGCACGTCAGGTCGTTGACGAAGGAGGGGGCGCCGCAAATCCCGCCGAATCCCCCCTGGTTCCGTTCGATTTCAGTGCGCGAGGTTGGGGATGAGTCCAACGTACACCTCTAGAAGAAACAGCTGACCACTGGGCCCCACCTGGCGGTGACCCGAGAGGGGCAGTGCGCGGCGCGGTAGCCCCGCTGTTGGGCCAGAATTCCCCCCTGGCGGCCCAGCTAAGAAGTTTAGTTTTCCTTTTTTTTCTTTCTTATCTTTTCTCTATTTTCTAATCCAATTTGGATTCAAGTTCTAAATTCAAACTTCTATGCAGATTTTGTGCTCAGATTATATGGTGAATTTAAGAAGTATTTGTTTGGGAAATATAAGGTTTATTTATGTTTTGTACACTTTCTTTTCCAAATTTCCAAGTTTATAAATTAGGGCAAAACCTCCTTTTCATTATTAATGTGTTTTTATTATGTTTATTTTTATAATTAAATGCACAAGCAGTTAAACTCCAACATATGCACTTTTTTTTTAGAATCATTGTTTTATTTAGTCACTCTCAATTACATAGGTGCTCTTTTTATGATGCATATGATACACACAAAATGAGGAGCTCGCTCTATTATTCTCGGTATACAACTTTGAGTATTACAAATCCTACCCCCCTTAAAAATAATCTCGTCCTCGAGATTTAAGAAGGACTAGGGAAAAGATGGGGAAAATCTATGCGAAGCTCTTCTTCTCTTTCCCAAGTTGCTTCATCTTCACCGTGGTGACTCCATTGAACTTTGCACATCTTTATCACCTTGTTTCTTGTAACTCGAGTCAATGTATCCAAAATCTTGATCGGGTACTCCGTATAAGTCAAATCATCTTGAACACTAAGGTCCCCATGGGTAACTGTTCCTCATGTACCCTGAGACACTTCTTCAGTTGTGAAACTTGGAATACATTATGCACATCAGATAAATTATCAGGTAGCTCGAGTTGATAGGCCATCTCTCCAACTCTCCTAAAGACTCTAAAGGGTCCAATAAAGCGAGGGGGCAATTGCCCGTAACTTTAAATCTTCTCATACCCCGGAGTGGTGACATCTTGAGGTACACATGATCTCCTTCCTCAAATTCCAGTGGTCTTCTCCTATTATCAGCATTTCTCTTTTGCCTGGTTTGAGCTACCCTCAAGTTCTCTCGAATTATACAAACTTGTTCTTCTGCCTCTTGAATAAGTTTGGGTTCAAAGAATTGGCTCCCTCTAGTCTAGTCCAAAATAGAGGAGTCCTGCACTTCCTTCCATATGAAGCTTCAAAAGGTGACATCTTCAGACTGGCCTGATAGCTATTATTATAAGAAAACTCAGCATAGGGTAAGCTCTCCTCCCAACTTCCACCATGCTTGAGAGCACAAGCTCTTAACATATCTTCCAGCACTTGATTAGTCCTCTCTGTCTGTCTATCAGTCTGAGGATGGTAAGTCAACTAAAATTCAACTTTGTATCCATATTCCCATGAAAACTTTTCCAAAATTTGGAGGTAAACTGTGATCCTCTATCCAAAATGATCCACTTCGGTACACCGTGTAGAGACTCAATCCGAGACATGTATAACTTAGCCAATTGGGATCCCTTATAAGTAGTCTTGACTGGAATGAAATGAGCCACTTTGGTCAGTCTATCCACAATAACCCATCTAGCATCATATCCTTTCGAGGTGCGAGGCAATCCAGTAATGAAGTCCATACCAATCTCTTCTCACTTCCACTCGGGTATCTTTAATGGGTATAATAGTCCAGTTGGCCTCTCGTGTTCAACCTTAACTCTTCGACATACATCGCACATAGCCACATGTGCAGCCACAACTCTCTTTAATCCATACCACCAATACTTCCGCTTCAAATCCTGATACATCTTGGTACTCCCAGGATGAATAGAATAATCCAAGTCATGGGCTTTCTTCAATATAGTCTCACGAAGGCTTTCAATTTTGGGAACTCATATCTGATCCTTGAACCATATTGTGCCTTGCTCATCTTCCGTGAATTCCGGAACTCGATCTTCGGTAACCAGATCCTTAATCTCTTGTGTCTTAGCATCACCAATTTATCCTTTGCGGATCTCTTGCTCCAAAGTAGTTTCCACCTCAATAATAACTCCTTTAGTGTGAGTAACTATCCCCAGGTTAAGTCTCCTGAAATTCTCAACAATCCCATCGAGTAGCTGGGCAACAACAGCTAAATGATCATGCTCCTTGCGACTCAAGGCATCTACAACCAAATTTGCCCTGCCTGGGTGATAGTGAATCTCCAAATCAAAATCCTTAATAAGCTCCAGCCAACGGCGTTGCCTAAGGTTGAGGTCCTTCTGAGTAAATATGTACTTCAAACTCTTATGACCCGTATATACTTGGCACTTCTCGTCCCATTAAATAAATCCTTAATGCGGGGTAACAGAAACTTGTTCTTCACAGTGACATTATTATGGAACCTTTAATCCACGCACATCCCTTGCAATCCATCTTTCTTCTTTACAAACAAAACTGGTGCTCTCCAAGGTGAAGAATTCAGACGAATGTATCCATCCTCTTGTAATTCCGTTAATTGTTTCTTAAGTTCCTTTAGCTCTTCTATGGACATCATGTATGGCCGTTTAGAAATAGGGGCAGTCTTAGGTAAGAGATTAATGACCAACTCAACTTCCATATCTGGTGGCAGTAGTTACTGCAATTCCAACTTCAAATTTTTCTCCTTTGGAACTGGTGAGTTCTACGGTTCCCTTAGCGCAGTGTATAAACCACCATTGCCTTTCTTAACCATGACATACCAAGGATCAAGTCTATACTGCTCTCTTCTAACAGTATAGGGGTAGTCCATCTAGGTTAGAAATACAGGGTAAGAAAGAAAGAATTGTAGACAAGGTGAGTAATTATGAGGAATGTTACTGCGGGGGATTTATTAGCTAAGTAGGTTAGTGTGTTATCCACTAAAGCTAATACATTACCTTATGGTGGTACATGCTAAGATGTCCATCTATACTATTCCAATCAATCAAAGAAGCAAATCAGGCATTGATCATCAGAACAATCAACCAATATTTTTAATAGAGAAAATAGTTTTACTTTTGTCTTAGGCTTCCTATCTCTTAAAAATGTCATAGGGGTAGGGATTCCAAGGTGTGAAATCCATCTTGTCTAAGAATAGAAAAGGTAAGAATAATCAGAGTAGAACAGTAGAAGGTGAGACAGGATCAAGATAAGTATAGAGAGATCCAGAGTAAGGTAAGTATAGAATGAATCAGAATGAGATAAGTAGGTAAGGGTTGCCCATTTCTATCTAGGTTTCGTCCTACAGTCAACATTTCCTCTGATACCACTTCTGTAACACCCGGTTTTAAAGAAGCAAAGCCGGGTGCATCTCATACATGCGCCAAGAAGACAACATATATAATAACAGAGTGTATAGAGATAAATGTCATAAAACATCAGAGTAATTATTACATAGCGGAAGACTTATTACAAAATAAAAGTATAACCATCAAACGAACTAAGGATCGTTGGCGCCAATGTCGACCGAGAAACGCCACCTAGATCAAATCATACTCCTCGCCTTGAGGCTCCTCCTGAACCACCTGCTCTTCTCCTGTGGGGGGGGTGTGAGACAGCAAGAGTGAGCTCACATACGTTCATAGCTCAACAAGTCGTGGGGAATAATGTGGCATGAACTCACCAAAGGTGGGAGTTCATGAAGTGTAAGGCTGATCAATGAAATAAAGGCTGAAGCTGAGCATTGCTTTTATAAGTTGGTCAAAATTTTATTAGCAGTTACTAAGTGTAAGTAAATACCAAACCATTATAATAATAAGTAAAAGTAATAACAAAATAATCCCAAATGCAATGAAATGACAGGTTAAGTTTAAGTTCCATAATTTAATCATGTGAGTGTCCGAGCCGCTCATGACCGTGAGCACGGCTAGTATACCAGTTTTACACTCTGCAGAGGTTGCGCATCTTTACCCACAAGTCGTGTTACCCATTTGCCACAGAGTTGATCAGACTCCATACACCTCTACCTAGGAAGCGAGGCAGGGTACCACTACGAGGCCTTTACAAAGTTCCACTAGCTTCAGACTACCCGCTACAGTTTATGGGAAGATCCAGTAAAGGGTTCCTGGCTGATAGCCATCCCAGCAAAATCAACCAGGGACCTCCCCGCACTGACCTCTCCCCTACTGCCCTTGCCCCTTTCGGGTAAGGTAGCCCTCCCCTAGCTTTCCTAGTTAATCAGCCAAGGGCGTCCCATTCCACCCTTGTGGTAGCACTGTTTTCCCGGGTGGTTCTCCATGTTCCCATTAACATAATGATCTTAACATGAACAAGGAATAATAAAACAGATAACAATGAATAGTATAACAATGAGTGATGTATATCTTTATACCCAAATCCACATAAAGCAATAGCATGTACTACCCAAAACTTTAGTAGTAAAACCAGTGGTGAAGCAAGGTATAAAGATAGTCAAATCTAGGGTATCCTATTGGGTCCCAGCAAAATTATCCTATGCAGATCATTATGAATAATAAGAACATGAATAGGTAAAAGAAGTGATCAAGGGCACAACTTGCCTTCAACGAGCTCCTGCTCAGCTATCTCAACTTGTTGAAGCTCAGGTTCCACAGTAGGTTGCTCGTCTACTCGCATCAATACAATACATACATGGTATAGCATAAATTAACATCACATCAAACATGCAAATAGAATATACAGTAATAAACTAGACATTAAAATAAGATCACAGGAACTGGAATCATTAAATTTGGAGTTATATATTTTAAGTTATGGATTTTCTAAGGTTTTATGTGCTTAATACAAGATTAAGTGGTAGATAAATTTTTAATTTGTCTTTCATGTCAAAACAGAGGCACTAATAGATAGACAATAATTTTATGAAAATTTAGGAACTGGAATGGTCTAATTTGGAGTTCATATGCATTTACTATGAATTAAACAAGTTTTAACATTTATTTATGCACTAAAAATTAATTTCAGATATTAATTTCTGATTTCTAATACTCTCTGGATCGGGCCTCAATTTCTGTAAAACACAGGGGGTTTCGGGTAAGAATTTCTAAGACTCAGCGCACTATACAGGTGGACCGCGGGTTCTATTTCTCTAAAACTCAGGGGCCTAAATGAAAAATGCGCGCAGCGAAGGGGTATCCACGGATCTCAGCCGTCCGATCGTAGACGCACGGCCCCGATTAGACTAACTTAATAAACAGCTCTCTACTTGATCTCGGCCCCTCGCTTCTTGACCAACGATCCAGAATTAAGGCGGCCTACATCGACCATCAACCGACCGATCGACATCGAACGGTGCCTGATCTCTTCACCCAAAGCGGGACGCATCTCTCAATCTGCGCCGCTCATCAACAGACCGACGCTCCAGGATTCGTCTTCATCCCCTGGCCAAGCAGACGACCGCGCAGCGCCGCCGCGCCATTAGCGCGCATACCGGCAAACCTCGAGCAAACAACCAACGAAGCGCGGACTGAATTTTGCCTAATAACAACGAACTACACGGCTGAGGACGTACCAGCGCCCAAGCTTGAGCGAGTCGACCCCGAGATAGAGCGGCGATGTCTTTGCTGTTCGATGGCGATGCGCTGGTCCACTGTCCTTGCGATGCCCCGGATGAATTCCTCCCTGGGCACAACGGCGGTTCACCAAGGTTTGCCCCCTCCCTCGGACTCCGCGTGTCCCTCGCGCGCCCAGCGCACCGACCTTGTCTACGCTTCACGTGGGGATAGAGAGGAGGTGACGGCTCGAGATGGCGGACAGAGAGGAGGTCTGTTACCCAGGCGATGAAGGAGGAGGTTGAGGCTTATAGCCGGGCAGGGAGAGGATCCGCGCCGTTCGGTTTGTGGCCGGATTCCTCGCGCGTTGACCATGGAGGAGTTCGCTGCGGCGCCAGGATAAGGATGAAGTCGGTCTGCCTTTGTAGCTAATCGTGGGGCGGAATCGCGTCGTGGGCGAGCGGCAACAACCTCCGCGGGTCACGCGAAGCACGTCAGGTCGTTGACGAAGGAGGGGGCGCCGCAAATCCCGCCGAATCCCCCCTGGTTCCGTTCGATTTCAGTGCGCGAGGTTGGGGATGAGTCCAACGTACACCTCTAGAAGAAACAGCTGACCACTGGGCCCCACCTGGCGGTGACCCGAGAGGGGCAGTGCGCGGCGCGGTAGCCCCGCTGTTGGGCCAGAATTCCCCCCTGGCGGCCCAGCTAAGAAGTTTAGTTTTCCTTTTTTTTCTTTCTTATCTTTTCTCTATTTTCTAATCCAATTTGGATTCAAGTTCTAAATTCAAACTTCTATGCAGATTTTGTGCTCAGATTATATGGTGAATTTAAGAAGTATTTGTTTGGGAAATATAAGGTTTATTTATGTTTTGTACACTTTCTTTTCCAAATTTCCAAGTTTATAAATTAGGGCAAAACCTCCTTTTCATTATTAATGTGTTTTTATTATGTTTATTTTTATAATTAAATGCACAAGCAGTTAAACTCCAACATATGCACTTTTTTTTTAGAATCATTGTTTTATTTAGTCACTCTCAATTACATAGGTGCTCTTTTTATGATGCATATGATACACACAAAATGAGGAGCTCGCTCTATTATTCTCGGTATACAACTTTGAGTATTACAGGGGGTGAATAGGTGATCCTGTAAAAAACTTCAAACTTAAGCCACAAAAACTTGTTATGTGTTAGCACAATTATTGCCAAGTGGCTAAGGTGAAGTCTCAACAAAACACAATACCACAAGAGATCAAGACAGAGGTGACACGGTGGTTTATCCCGTGGTTCGGCCAAGCCAATGCTTGCCTACTTCCACGTTGTGGCGTCCCAACGGACGAGGGTTGCAATCAACCCCTCTCAAGTGGTCCAAAGACCCACTTGAATACCACGGTGTTTTGCTTTTCCTTTCACTATCCCGTTCGCAAGGAATCTCCACAAATTGGAGTCTCTTGCCCTTACAAGTATATGATCACAAAGAAAGCACAGAGTAAGGGAGGGAAGCAACACACACAAATCCACAACAAAAGCGCACACACACGGCCAAGACTCGAGCTCGAATGACTATCTCAGAGTTCACGCTAGAACAGAGCTCGAATCACTTAGAATCACAAACGAATGTGCAAAGAACTTGTGTGGATGATCAAGAATGCTCAAGAGTTGCTTGTGTGTCTCCTCCATGCGCCTAGGGGCTCCTTTTATAGCCCCAAGGCAGCTAGGAGCCGTTGAGAGCAAATCCGGAAGGCCATCCTTGCCTTCTGTCGTCGGGGGCACCGGACAGTCCGGTGCACACCGGACATGTCCGGTGACCGATTTCTTTCCTTATCCAGCGCTTCCCGACCGTTGCAGACCAGCGGAGATCTGAGAGCCGTTGGCGCACCGGACAGTCCGGTGCACACCGGACAGTCCGGTGCCGTCTTCCGACCGTTGGCTCGGCCACGTGTCCCGCGCGGATTGCGCGGCCGACCGTTGGCCCTGGCCGACCATTGGCTCACCGGACAGTCCGGTGCACACCGGACAGTCCGGTGAATTTTAGCCGTACGCCGTCGGCGAATTCCCGAGAGCGGCCAGTTCGAGCCGAGTCAGCCTGGCGCACCGGACACTGTCCGGTGCACACCGGACAGTCCGGTGCTGGAGACCGAGCTGGGACTTGGCTGCACACAGCCAAGTCATTCTCTCCCCTTTTCTCTTTTTCTTCTTTCTGTTTCTAACACTTAGACAAATATGTTAGTCCACAAAACCAATGTACTAAGGCTTAGAAACATACCTTTACTTCATGATTTGCACCTTGTTCATCCATGTACACAAATTCACAATTAAACACATGTGTTGGCACTCAATCACCAAAATACTTAGAAATGGCCCAAGGGCACATTTCCCTTTCAATCTCCCCCTTTTTGGTGATTTATGCCAACACTACATAAAGCCACTAGAACAAGTGCAAACTCAATTCAAATAACACTTAAATTTATTTTGAATCAATTTTGGCATATATGGATCATCCTTTGCCACCACTTGGTTTGTTTTTGCAAATCAAACACAAATCTCTATCTCTAAGTTAAACACACATGTTTAAGCATAAAGAGAGTCATTCAAAAAGAGATTGATCAAGGATTTCAAAAACTCCCCCTTTTTCCCATAATTACTACTTCTCCCCACAAGAAGCCAACTTTTGACAAGAGAGACAACAAAAGAGTTTTGACAAACCAAAAGCTCTATTCTACTAATTTCAAAATCTCTCAAGTGGTAGCTGATCCATTTATTGCTTTGGCCTTTATTTTCTCCCCCTTTGGCATCAAACACCAAAACGGGATCAATTTTGGCCCTTTAACCCCATTGCCTCACCAAAATCTTCAATTAAGAGCAAATGGCAATAAGAGGTCATGAGATGAACTTGGAATAAGTTACCCCTCATCGGAGTGCAGTGGAAGTCTTGCATGATCCAAGTCCACCTTTTCCCTTTCAATTCTCCTTTGTGACTAACACAAGCAAACTCAAACATATGGTTAGTCTCAAAGGGTCAAGTTGTAACACATCTCCCCCTAAACATGTGCATCACATTGCAACGGACTTGTGAGGTCCAGGGAGTGTTTGTACAACTTGAGCACCATAATAAGCAACAAAATGCAGAATGAACATGATCAAAGGCATGAATACATGTATGCTACAATTCAATCCAAGTTCCGCGAATCTAAGACATTTAGCTCACTACGCAGCCTGCAAAAGGTCTTCTCATCTAAAGGCTTGGTAAAGATATCGGCTAGCTGGTTCTCGGTGCTAACATAAAACACTTCGATATCTCCCTTTTGCTGGTGGTCTCTCAAAAAGTGATGCCGGATGTCTATGTGCTTTGTGCGGCTGTGCTCAACAGGATTTTCCGCTATTCGGATAGCACTCTCATTGTCACATAGGAGTGGGACTTTACTCAGATTGTAGCCAAAGTCCCTGAGGGTTTGCCTCATCCAAAGTAGTTGCGCGCAACACTGACCTGCGGCAACATACTCGGCCTCAGCGGTGGATAGGGCAACGGAGGTTTGTTTCTTAGAGTTCCATGACACCAGGGACCTTCCTAAGAATTGGCACGTCCCCGATGTACTCTTCCTATCGACCTTACATCCAGCATAGTCAGAATCTGAGTACCCAATCAAGTCAAAGTTAGACCCCTTTGGATACCAGATCCCGAAGCAAGGCGTAGCGACTAAATATCTAAGAATTCGCTTCACCGCCACCAAGTGACACTCCTTAGGATCGGATTGAAATCTAGCACACATGCATACGCTAAGCATAATATCCGGTCTACTAGCACATAAATAAAGTAGAGATCCTATCATTGACCGGTATGCTTTTTGATCAACGGACTTACCTCCTTTGTTGAGGTCGGTGTGTCCGTCGGTTCCCATCGGAGTCTTTGCGGGCTTGGCGTCCTTCATCCCAAACCGCTTCAGCAGATCTTGCGTGTACTTCGTTTGGGAGATGAAGGTGCCGTCCTTGAGTTGCTTCACTTGGAACCCAAGGAAGTAGTTCAACTCGCCCATCATCGACATCTCGAATTTCTGCGTCATCACCCTGCTAAACTCTTCACAAGACTTTTGATTAGTAGAACCAAATATTATGTCATCGACATAAATTTGGCACACAAACAAATCACCATTACAAGTCTTAGTGAAAAGAGTTGGATCGGCTTTCCCAACCTTGAAAGCATTAGCAAGTAAGAAATCTCTAAGGCATTCATACCATGCTCTTGGGGCTTGTTTAAGTCCATAGAGCGCCTTAGAGAGCTTACACACGTGGTCGGGGTACCGCTCATCCTCGAAGCCAGGGGGTTGCTCTACGTACACTTCCTCCTTTATTGGCCCGTTGAGGAAAGCGCTCTTCACATCCATTTGGTACAACCTGAAAGAATGGTGAGCGGCATATGCTAGCAAGATACGAATGGACTCTAGCCTAGCCACAGGAGCAAAAGTCTCCTCAAAGTCCAAACCTGCGACTTGGGCATAACCTTTTGCCACAAGTCGAGCCTTGTTTCTCGTCACCACTCCGTGCTCGTCCTGTTTGTTGCGGAATACCCACTTGGTTCCCACAACATTTTGTTTGGGACGAGGCACCAGCGTCCAAACTTCATTGCGCTTGAAGTTGTTGAGTTCCTCCTGCATGGCCAACACCCAATCCGGATCTAGCAAGGCCTCCTCTACCCTGAAAGGCTCAATAGAGGAGACAAAGGAGTAATGTTCACAAAAATTAACTAATCGAGACCGAGTAGTTACTCCCTTGCTAATGTCACCCAGAATTTGGTCGACGGGATGATCCCTTTGAATCATCGCTCGAACTTGGGTTGGAGGTGCCGGTTGCGCTTCTTCCTCCATCACATGATCGTCTTGTGCTCCCCCTTGATCACACGCCTCCTTTTGATGAACCTGTTCATCGTCTTGAGTTGGGGGTTGCACCGTCGTTGAGGAAGAAGGTTGATCTCGTTCATCCTGTTCCTGTGGCCGAATGTCTCCAATCGCCATGGTTCGTATAGCGGCCGTCGGAACATCTTCTTCATCTACATCATCACAATCAACAACTTGCTCTCTTGGAGAGCCATTAGTCTCATCAAATACAACGTCGCTAGAGACTTCAACCAAACCCGATGATTTGTTGAAGACCCTATACGCCTTTGTATTTGAATCATAACCTAATAAAAACCCTTCTACAGCTTTGGGAGCAAACTTAGAATTTCTACCTTTCTTTACTAGAATGTAGCACTTGCTCCCAAAAACACGAAAGTAGGATACATTGGGTTTGTTACCGGTTAGTAGCTCATATGACGTCTTCTTGAGGAGGCGGTGAAGGTAGACCCTGTTGATGGCGTGGCAAGCCGTGTTCACGGCTTCCGACCAAAAGCACTCGGGGGTCTTGAACTCTCCAAGCATCGTCCTTGCCATATCGATTAGCGTCCTGTTCTTCCTCTCTACCACACCATTTTGTTGTGGTGTGTAGGGAGCGGAGAACTCGTGCTTGATCCCTTCCTCCTCAAGAAACTCCTCCACTTGAAGGTTCTTGAACTCGGACCCGTTGTCGCTCCTTATCTTCTTCACCTTGAGCTCAAACTCATTTTGAGCTCTCCTGAGGAAGCGCTTGATGGTCCCTTGGGTTTCAGACTTATCCTGCAAAAAGAACACCCAAGTGAAGCGGGAAAAGTCATCAACAATAACTAAACCATACTTACTTCCTCCTATGCTTAGATAGGCGACGGGTCCGAAGAGGTCCATATGCAGCAGCTCCAGAGGTCTTGACGTGGTCATCACATTCTTGCTGTGATATGCTCCTCCCACTTGTTTTCCTGCCTGACAAGCTGCACAAGGTCTATCTTTTTCGAAATAAACATTTGTTAGACCTATCACGTGTTCTCCCTTTAGAAGCTTGTGGAGGTTCTTCATCCCCACATGTGCTAAGCGGCGATGCCACAGCCAGCCCATGCAAGTCTTAGCCATTAAGCATGCATCTAGACCGGCCTCTTCTTTTGCAAAATCTACTAAGTAAAGCTTGCCGTCTAGTACACCCTTAAAAGCTAGTGAACCATCACATCTTCTAAAGACAGACACATCTACATTAGTAAAAAGGCAATTATATCCCATTTGACATAGTTGACTAACAGATAGCAAATTATATCCAAGACTCTCCACTAAGAATACATTTGAGATAGAATGCTCATTAGAAATTGCAATTTTACCTAACCCTTTTACCTTGCCTTGATTCCCATCACCGAATATAATTGAATCTTGGGAATCCTTATTCTTGACGTAGGAGGTGAACATCTTCTTCTCCCCCGTCATATGGTTTGTGCATCCGCTGTCGATAATCCAGCTTGAACCCCCGGATGCATAAACCTGCAAGGCAAATTTAGGCTTGGGTCTTAGGTACCCAACTCATGTTGGGTCCTGCAAGGTTAGCACAAATGTCTTTAGGGACCCAAATGCAAGATTTATCTCCCTTGCATCTAGCCCCTAATTTCCTAGCAACTACCTTCTTACCCTTTCTACAAATAGCAAAGGGAGCATTACAAGCATAATAAATGGTAGAAGGTTCATTCCCTACTTTCCTAGGAGCATGAATAACATTCTTTCTAGGTACATGAGCAATATCTCTCCTAGGCATATGTACAACATTTCTCCTACACATATCTCTACCATGATTATAAGAAGAACTAGAAGCAAACATTGCATGAGAATCATAAACATGTGAATCAAAATGATTATAAGCATTTCTAGCATGTCTCCTATCATAATACATAAAAGCATGATTCTTTTTAGCATTACTAGCCATCGGGGCCTTCCCCTTCTCCTTGACGAAGATGGGAGCCTTATGGCTTGTTAAGTTCTTGGCTTCCCTCTTGAAGCCAAGCCCATCCTTAATTGAGGGGTGTCTACCAACCGTGTAGGCATCCCTTGCAAATTTTATTTTATCAACTTCATTCTTGCTAGTCTTAAGTTGGGCATTTAGACTAGCCACTTCATCATTTAATTTGGAAATTAGAACTAGGTGTTCACTACAAGCATTAACATCAAAATCCTTACACCTAGTACAAATTTCAACATGTTCAACACAAGAATTTGATTTACTAGCTATTTCTAGTTTAGCACTTAAATCAATATTAACACTTCTTAAGGTAGAAATGGTTTCATGACAGGAAGATATTTCACTAGAAAGCATTTCATTTCTTTTCACTTCTAAAGCATATGATTTTTGTGCCTCTACAAATTTATCATGTTCATCATACAATAAATCTTCTTGCTTTTCTAAAAGCCTATCCTTTTCATTCAATGCATCAATCAATTCATTGATTTTATCTATCTTAGATCTATCTAAGCCCTTGAACAAGCAAGAATAATCTATGTCATCATCACTAGACTCACTATCACTAGAAGAAGCATAAGTGGAGTCTTTAGTACTTACCTTCTTCTCTCTTGCCATAAGACAAGTGAGACGCTCGTTGGGGAAGAGAGCCGATTTGTTGAAGGCAGTGGCGGCGAGTCCTTCATTGTCGGAGTCGGAGGAGGAGCAATCCGAGTCCCACTCCTTTCCTAGATGCGCCTCGCCCTTTGCCTTCTTGTATGCCTTCTTCTTCTCTCTCTTGTTCCCCTTTTCCTGGTCACTTTCATTATCGGGACAGTTAGCAATAAAATGACCAAGCTTACCGCATTTGAAGCACGAGCGCTTTCCCTTGGTCTTGGTCTTGCTTGGCTGCCCCTTGCGACCATTTAGCGCCGTCTTGAATCTCTTGATGATGAGAGCCATCTCTTCATCATTGAGTCCGGCCGCCTCAATCTGTGCCACCTTGCTAGGTAGCGCCTCCTTGCTTCGTGTTGCCTTGAGAGCAAGGGGTTGCGGCTCGTTGATCGGACCGTTCAACGCTTCGTCGACGTATCTTGCCTCCTTGATCATCATCCGCCCGCTCACGAATTTTCCAAGTACTTCCTCGGGCGTCATCATCGTGTACCTGGGATTCTCACGAATATTGTTCACGAGATGAGGATCAAGTACGGTAAAGGACCTGAGCATTAGGCGGACGACGTCGTGATCCGTCCATCGCGTGCTCCCGTAGCTCCTTATCTTGTTGATGAGGGTCTTGAGCCGGTTGTATGTTTGTGTCGGCTCCTCGCCCCTTATCATGGCAAACCGTCCAAGCTCTCCCTCCACCAACTCCATTTTGGTGAGCAAGGTGACGTCGTTCCCCTCATGAGAGATTTTGAGGGTGTCCCAGATCTGCTTGGCATTGTCCAAGCCGCTCACCTTGTGATACTCGTCCCTGCACAAAGAGGCTAGCAACACAGTAGTAGCTTGTGCATTTTTATGAATCTGTTCATTAATAAACATAGGGCTATCCGAGCTATCAAATTTCATTCCACTTTCCACAATCTCCCAAATGCTTGGATGGAGAGAAAACAGGTGAGTACGCATTTTGTGGCTCCAAAATCCGTAATCCTATCCATCAAAGTGAGGAGGTTTGCCAAGTGGAATGGGAAGCAAATGAGTATTTGAGCTATGCGGAATACGCGAATAATCAAAAGAAAAGTTTGAGTTAACCGTCTTTTGTTTGTAGTCGTTGTGGTCCTCGTCCTTTTGGGAAGAAGTAGACTCGTCGCTGTCGTAGTAGACAATCTCCTTGATGCGCCTGGTCTTCTTCTTCTTCCCTTCCTTCCGTCTTTGGCCCGAGCCGGAGTCGGTAGGCCTGTCATCCTTCGGCTCGTTGACGAAGGTCTCCTTCTCTTTATCGTTGATCACTATACCCTTCCCCTTAGGATCCATCTCTTCGGGCGGTTAGTCCCTTTGAGAAGAGAACGGCTCTGATACCAATTGAGAGCACCTAGAGGGGGGGGGTGAATAGGTGATCCTGTAAAAAACTTCAAACTTAAGCCACAAAAACTTGTTATGTGTTAGCACAATTATTGCCAAGTGGCTAAGGTGAAGTCTCAACAAAACACAATACCACAAGAGATCAAGACAGAGGTGACACGGTGGTTTATCCCATGGTTCGGCCAAGCCAATGCTTGCCTACTTCCACGTTGTGGCGTCCCAACGGACGAGGGTTGCAATCAACCCCTCTCAAGTGGTCCAAAGACCCACTTGAATACCACGGTGTTTTGCTTTTCCTTTCACTATCCCGTTCGCAAGGAATCTCCACAAATTGGAGTCTCTTGCCCTTACAAGTATATGATCACAAAGAAAGCACAGAGTAAGGGAGGGAAGCAACACACACAAATCCACAACAAAAGCGCACACACACGGCCAAGACTCGAGCTCGAATGACTATCTCAGAGTTCACGCTAGAACAGAGCTCGAATCACTTAGAATCACAAACGAATGTGCAAAGAACTTGTGTGGATGATCAAGAATGCTCAAGAGTTGCTTGTGTGTCTCCTCCATGCGCCTAGGGGCTCCTTTTATAGCCCCAAGGCAGCTAGGAGCCGTTGAGAGCAAATCCGGAAGGCCATCCTTGCCTTCTGTCGTCGGGGGCACCGGACAGTCCGGTGCACACCGGACATGTCCGGTGACCGATTTCTTTCCTTATCCAGCGCTTCCCGACCGTTGCAGACCGGCGGAGATCTGAGAGCCGTTGGCGCACCGGACAGTCCGGTGCACACCGGACAGTCCGGTGCCGTCTTCCGACCGTTGGCTCGGCCACGTGTCCCGCGCGGATTGCGCGGCCGACCGTTGGCCCTGGCCGACCATTGGCTCACCGGACAGTCCGGTGCACACCGGACAGTCCGGTGAATTTTAGCCGTACGCCGTCGGCGAATTCCCGAGAGCGGCCAGTTCGAGCCGAGTCAGCCTGGCGCACCGGACACTGTCCGGTGCACACCGGACAGTCCGGTGCTGGAGACCGAGCTGGGACTTGGCTGCACACAGCCAAGTCATTCTCTCCCCTTTTCTCTTTTTCTTCTTTCTGTTTCTAACACTTAGACAAATATGTTAGTCCACAAAACCAATGTACTAAGGCTTAGAAACATACCTTTACTTCATGATTTGCACCTTGTTCATCCATGTACACAAATTCACAATTAAACACATGTGTTGGCACTCAATCACCAAAATACTTAGAAATGGCCCAAGGGCACATTTCCCTTTCAGTCAGCAGGAGAGGGAAGGGCTTCCCAGGGAGCTGTCGCCGGAGACGTCCGATGATGACGACGACGTCGACGATGAAGAGGAGGAGGACGACATGGCCGCACGTCTCGGCCTCAGCCCCGGCTTGGGATGTGGCCGGGGGTCGTCGAGCCAGCCCCCGAGCGGGCCTACATCGGCGGTCCCTGGTGCCGAGGTGCCGGATCCCCGACCTGAGGAGCAGGGGCAACCCGAGAGGGTTCTCGTCTCCCCGGCTGGGGGAGCTGACGTCACTCCAGGGAGCCGAGCCGAGGGGTCCGTTCCTCGGGAACCGTCGCCCGCGCCGGCGGCATGCGGGAGCGGTCCTCAGGTTGCCATGGCGGCGCCTGGGCAGTCCGCCTCCCGGGCCTCAGGGGCGTCCGAGGCGAGGGCGGCGCCGGGGCTGTTGGTGAAGCGGACCACGGCGGTGGTTCCAGGAAGCGGGAGCCAAGAGACCTCCCCCCAGACACCGTGGATCATGATCCGGAGCGGGTAGGTACCTTGGAATCTTTCCGTCCCGGCGCTTCATTCATATGTCCGGGCCGTAATCTTCCCTTTCTTGTTTTCTTCAGCAAACGGAGCCATGGCCCTACCGACCTGGCACCTCGGAAGGCCCTCAAGACGGCGTTTGTCCAGGCAGTTGGCGCCACCTCGGGCCCTGCCGCTCAGCCGACCCTTTCGCAGGGTGCTCCGCCGCACGGGGCTCAGGCGTCGCATGTTTCGGGGGAGCAGGTCCCCGAGGTGGGCTCCTCTGCCGAGGTGGCCATCGTGACCGGGGAGGCGGCCAGCGCCGATGCGGTCCCGAGCTCGCCAGCCATGTTGGCCATGCCGGCGTCTGCCGCTACCGCAGCTGGCACCGTTCCGGTCGGAGAGCGCCCGGTCGCCGCCGACGTCGGGACGGCCGCGGCGTCGGCGCCCGAAGCCTCGGAAGAGGTGGGCGCGGACGCGCAGCGTTCCCAGGCGGGCGGCAGCCTTGTCGTTGTGGGGCGGAGCCCCGAGGCCCGGGGCCAGTTGCTCCGATTCCGGACCCGTGAGGCTTCGGGCCCTATCTTCGTTCTTGACGACGAAAAGGAGGACCAGTCCTGGGACGAGCTCCGCAAGCGTGCGGAGGCGACAGTGGGGTTGCTCCGATCGTCGCTGGAGGTTCTCTGCGGGGATGTCCCCAAAATCCTTCAGGTAATGGTTTCAGACATACCTTCTTGCTTCCGCGAGCGAGACGTTCGTCGTGAAATCTTGTTTTCCTTTCCAGGACCTGACGGACCGGAGCGCTGCCAAGTCGTCGTTCATTCGCCGCGAGGCCGTCGTCTGGGGCTCGCTGCGGTCCCTGAGGACTTCGCTCGCCGGGGCTACCGCGCGCCTCTCTCAGCAAGACGCTAAGATAGCGGACCTCCAGTTGCTCTGTGCTGACCTGAAGGCCGAGGCGGCGGCAGCGCGCACGGAGCTTGCCCAGGTTGCCGAGGAGCGGGATCAAACTCGGGGCCAAGCTGCCGAAGCTGAGAGCCGAGCCCAGATCCTTGCGGCCGATCTGGCCGCAGCCCAAGTCGCAGCCTCGGAGCAGCACGTCCGAGCCAGAGGTATGGCTCGACCGTCCTCGGTTCTCAATCTTGTCCGTTTCTTCCGCTTGGGTTTGAGATCTTTCTTCTGGTTGTTCGCAGAGCTCGAGTCTGCCCTCGACGAGTCTGCCAAGGCGCTTGCCGAGGCGCTCGACGGGGCTGCCGAGCAAAGGGAGGCCGATCTTGCGGCTATGTCCGAGGCCGTCTCGGAGGTCTATCGGAAACTCGATCCCGGCGACGTCCCTTCAGGGAGCTCTCCCCAAAGCCGTCTTCAAGCCCTTGGCGATTACGCGCGCGGTAAAGTCCGCGGGGCGCTGCACCACGGCGTCAGGCGGGCCTTCGCCGTGCTCGCTTCCCACTACGTCGTGGACTTGGAGCGGGTCAGCGAGGGGTACTGTCTGCCTGACGAAGACGAGGCAGCCCTGGCGGAGATTCAGCGGCTCGACGCGGTCGCTGCGGGTCCGAGCGCGTCGCTGGCGACCGTCTTCGAAGCGGAGATTCTTCCTCCTGCGCCGCCGCCGGAAGCGGAGGTGGACTTTACCGACGGCGGGGGCGGAGTTGAGGGCGCGGCTCCTGCCCGAGGCGACGCCTGATTTTAGTTGGGACAATTTCTGATGGGTGTGTGATTTGCCGTGGCCACTGGGGCCTGAACATTTTACTTCTTCTTCCGTGAAGTCATGCTTCTTTTCGTTTCGATTTTCGCGCCTGGCTCGTAGTGTCGACAACAGGGTGATTTCCCGAGCTGGGTCCTCTTTCGCGGCAGGCGACGAGCGAGGTGTCCCTAGCCCGGAAGCATAGGTGTTCCCCAGCTCAGTCGGTCTCGCCACTTTACTCGTACCCCAGTTCGCTCCTCAGGACTCTGTTTCTGACGCATCCGGGAGAACGCAGAAAACCCTTCTTGACCGAAAAAAGAGTTTTTCTGACGCGGAACGGTACGTTCGAACTCGATGAGAGGGGTTCCCCTTTTTTAGCCCCCGAGGGAGGGTCGGGCTCTGTCGGGGCGAGGCCGACCCTTCCTTGATAATTGATTCGTATGTATGAGTGGGGAAAGGGCGCAGCCCCCGGGCGTCGTTCGCGCAGAGGCCGTTTGGCGAGTCAGGCTTCTGCCCAGATATGCGGCGAGTGCTTGGTGACATCCCCCGGCATGGCGGGCACGCCCGAGGGACCCTACGCAAAAATGTCGACATTTGCGCGAGGGAAGTCACCGAGCACTGCTTCCTATCTGGGGCCGAGCCCAGAGCCGATCCGGACACACTTGGAGGCGTCGCCACTGGGGTCGAGAGGGGCGGCCTAAACCGTCCCCGCTGGCTCGAAGTTGCCGGCATGCCACTTCACGTCCGGTACCTCTCGGGAGAGGCTTTCCAGGTCGGCAGTGAGGGCCTCGGACTCGGCGAGGGCCTCGGCGTACTCCACGCACTCCACATCGCACTCGAATGCGTGTTCGTACGTGGGGCCGACGGTGATGACCCCGTTGGGTCCCGGCATCTTAAGCTTCAGGTAGGTGTAGTTGGGGATGGCCATGAACTTCGCGTAGCATGGCCTTCCCAACACTGCGTGGTAGGTTCCTCGGAACCCGACCACCTCGAACGTCAAAGTCTCCCTTCGGAAGTTGGAGGGTGTTCCGAAGCAGACAGGGAGGTCGAGCTGTCCGAGGGGCTGGACGCGCTTCCCGGGAATGATCCCGTGGAATGGCGCAGCGCCTGCTCGGACAGACGACAGGTCGACGCGCAGGAGCCTGAGGGTCTCGGCGTAGATGATGTTGAGGCAGCTGCCTCCATCCATCAGGACCTTGGTGAGCCTGACGTCACCGATGACAGGATCGACGACGAGCGGGTACTTCCCCGGGCTCGGCACGTGGTCGGGGTGGTCGTCTCGGTCGAAGGTGATGGGCTTGTCGGACCAGTCTAGATAGACTGGCGCCGCCACCTTCACCGAGCAGACCTCCCGACGCTCTTGCTTACGATGCCGAGCCGAGGCGTTTGCCGCATGCCCTCCGTAGATCATGAAGCAATCGCGGACCTCTGGGAACTCTCCTGCTTGGCGATCCTCCCTTTTGTCGTCGTCGTGAGCCTTGCCACCCTCTGCGGGTGGCCCGGCCCGATGGAAGTGACGCCGAAGCATGACGCACTCTTCGAGGGTGTGCTTGACGGGCCCCTGATGGTAGGGGCACGTCTCCTTGAGTGCCTTGTCGAAGAGGTTAGCACCTCCGGGGGGCTTCCGAGGGTTCTTGCGCTCGGCGGCGGCGACAAGATCTGCATCGGGAACGTCGCGTTTCGCTTGCGACTTCCTCCTGCCTCTCTTCTTGGCGCCGCGCGGAGTAGACGCCTCGGGAGCATCTTCCGACGGGCGGCCCTGGGGCTGCTTGTCCTTTCGGAAGATGGCCTCCACCGCCTCCTGGCCGGAGGCGAACTTGGTGGCGATGTCCATCAGCTCGCTTGCCCTGGTGGGGGTCTTGCGACCCAGCTTGCTCACCAGGTCGCGGCAGGTGGTGCCGGCGAGGAACGCGCCGATGACATCGGAGTCGGTGATGTTGGGCAGCTCGGTGCGCTGCTTCGAGAACCGCCGGATGTAGTCCCGAAGGGACTCTCCCGGCAGTTGCCGACAGCTTCGGAGGTCCCAGGAATTCCCGGGGCGCACGTACGTGCCCTGGAAGTTCCCGGCGAAAGCCTGGACCAGATCCTCCCAGTTGGAAATCTGCCCTGGGGGCAGGTGCTCCAACCAGGTACGAGCGGTGTCGGAGAGAAACAGGGGGAGGTTTCGGATGATGAGGTTGTCATCGTCCGTCCCACCCAGCTGACAGGCCAGGCGGTAGTCCGCCAGCCACAATTCCGGTCTCGTTTCCCCCGAGTACTTCGTGATAGTAGTCGGGGGTCGGAATCGGGGCGGAAACGGCGCCCGCCGAATGGCTCGGCTAAAGACCTGCGGACCGGGTGGTTCGGGCGAGGGACTTCGATCCTCCCCGCTGTCGTAACGCCCCCCACGCCTGGGGTGGTAGCCTCGACGCACCCTTTCGTCGAGGCGTGCCCGACGGTCGCGATGAGGGTGCTCGACGCCGAGGTGGCCCGGGGCCGCAGGCGCGGTGGTGCGCGTGCGCCCGGTGAAGGCCGAGGCTTCCCGCGTGAGTCGGGAAGTCGCGGCACGAGGTTCCGAGGGGTATCCCTGCCTGCGGGAGGCAGAGCTCTCGGCCCGCCGGGCCGCAGCGCCTTCCAGGAGATGCTTGAGTTCTCCCTGGATTCGCCGACCCTCGGTGGTTGATGACTCCGGCATCGCGCGGAGGAGCATTGCTGCAGCGACCAGGTCCTGGCCAGTCCCGCCGGATGCGGGTGGCGGTTTGTCCCTGGCATCGTTGGCGATGCGGTGCTGGAGACCTTGGGGCAGGTGACGTATTCCTCCGGCCGGGGGTTGGCTCGCCCATACCTACCCGATGTTCTGGTGGATTGCCTCGAGCGCTCCTGCTCCTTCATCGAACCCGGCCTGCGCCCCGCGGACTTGCTCGAGCTGTGGGTCGTGACCCCCCGCCGGAACGGGGACCACAGCTAGCTCCCGCGGGATGTCGGCGCGAGGCGCTGGCCTAGGGGGATCACCATCCTCCGGCATGCCGAGACAGCCGCCTCCGGAGGGATCCCCTAGCTCGATGTGGAAACATTCGCGACTCGGGCCACAGTCCTTGTCGCCAAGGCTGCGGCTGCCGTCGGAACAGTCGGAGAGGCAGTAGTCACATGCGGTCATGAAGTCCCGCATGGCACTAGGGTTGCCAGATCCGGAGAAATCCCAGCAGATGCTGGGGTCATCATCTTCCTCGGACCCAGAGGGTCCATAGGTCGAGACACCCGTCAATCGGTCCCAAGGCGACCGCACAGGAAACCCCAGAGAGGTTGCACTCGCCTCAATGTGAGCGCCCGCCAAAGCGAGGTCGCCAGGCGGGCTGAGGCCGAGTCGAAATAACGAAAGATGGGGAGCAGTCGGTACCTTTTTGTCGACGAGGAGCGATGAAGTCGTGTCGGGGGCTGACCACGCCGTCGTCTTGGGTACGAGGGCGACGTCCTGCAGGCCCTCCGTGAGCGTGCTGGCGTCATCCACTTGCTCGGGGTCGACGTGTTGCGGGGGGGTGGCGCTCGCGTTTGCCTCGAACGCGAGGGCGACGCTTGGCGTGTCCTCCGCTGGGGCGCCGGGGATGTCGATTTGCTCGACAGCCGTCGGAGCGCGGCCTCCCGCTCGGCCCCGGTTGCCCCGCCTCCTCCTCCTCCGATGGCGAGGGAGAGGATGGGGCGAGCTCGTACGTTGTCCTTCCCCATCGTGGGAAAGACGTCGTCGATTCCGCCGCCGGCGGGCGGGCTGTCCGCCACCAATGTCGTCGTCGCGCGGCGGTGGAAGGAGTATCATGTCATAGTCGCCATCGAGGGACATGAACTCGAGGTTCCCGAAACGGAGCACCGTCCCGGGTTGAAGAGGTTGTTGGAGACTGCCCATCTGGAGCTTGACGGGAAATCGAACGTCAACACGCAGCGGGCCCCTACCTGGCGCGCCAACTGTCGGCGTTCCGAGACCGGGGGGTCCCCGAGCCGACGAGTGAGAGTGCCGCGTGCCCCAGCCCAGATGGGTCGAGCGCGTGGAGCAAGCGCGAAGGGGGGAACAGAGAGAGAGAGAGAGTCGGTGGCCGGAGCCGGGTCGTGAGGGAGTCGGAGAAATTCCCGCGGCCTTCGTGTTCGTCCCGCGCCCAGGTCGGGTGCGCTTGCAGTAGGGGGTTACAAGCGTCCGCACGAGGTGAAGGGAGAGGGCGGCCCCGAGAGAGCGCCTGCCTCTGCCTTTCGTCCCCGTGAGGCCAACCTTCTCTAAGAAGGCCCTGGCCCTTCCTTTTATAGTCGTAAGGAGAGGGTCCAGGTGTACAAGACGGGGGTGTAGCAAGGTGCTACGTGTCTAGCGAGGGAGAGCTAGCGCCCTATGTACATGCCCAGGTGGCAGCCGGAGAGATCGTGGCACCCTGTTGGTGTGGCGTCGTGGCTGTTGGAGGAGTAACGGAGCCGGACGGGGGGACAGCTGTCGAGGTGGCTGGGTCCTTGCTGACGTTCTCCTGCTTTCGTAAGGGAGCTGGGAGCCGCCGTCGTCATGATCTAGCGGGGCGCTATCATGGCCTATCTGGCGTAGCTGGCCAGATGGGACGCCGGTCTTGTTCTCTGCGACCCAAGTCGGCTCAGGGCAGGGTGATGATGACGCTTTCTGTTGACGTGGCGGTCTCGTGTCCTAGGTCGGGCGTCGTGGAGGCTCCTCCGAGGCTGAGGCCGAGTCCGTCCTGCAAGACAGAGACAGAGTCCGAGCCCGGGGTCGGGCGAGGCGGAGGTTATTCGGCAGAGGCCGAGGCGGAGTCCGAGCCCTGGGTCGGGCGAGGCGGAGGTCGCCGTCTTCCGGGGCCTTAGCCCGAGTCCGAGCCCTGGGTCGGGCGGAGCGGAGTTCGCCGTCTTCCGAGGCCTTAGCCTGAGTCCGAGCCCTGGGTCGGGCGGAGCGGAGTTCGCCGTCTTCCGGGGCCTTGGCCCGAGTCCGAGCCCTGGGTCGGGCGGAGCGGAGTTCGCCGTCTTCCGAGGCCTTAGCCTGAGTCCGAGCCCTGGGTCGGGCGGAGCGGAGTTCGCCGTCTTCCGAGGCCTTAGCCTGAGTCCGAGCCCTGGGTCGGGCGGAGCGGAGTTCGCCGTCTTCCGGGGCCTTAGCCCGAGTCCGAGCCCTGGGTCGGGCGGAGCGGAGTTCGCCGTCTTCCGGGGCCTTGGCCCGAGTCCGAGCCCTGGGTCGGGCGGAGCGGAGTTCGCCGTCTTCCGGGGCCTTGGCCCGAGTCCGAGCCCTGGGTCGGGCGGAGTCTCCTATGGCACCACTGGCGGAGTCTGGTCGCCCGTCGGTCTTACCTTTTGCGTTAAACGCCCCGGTGACTCGGTCGGTTGGTGCGGTGATTTAGTCAGGGTTTCTCCTTATCGGAGGCGGGGCCTAGGGCGAGCCGGAGATGCGTCTGCCGTAAAAGAGGAGACCTCAGGCGAGACGGAGTCATCTTAGGGTCGGCTGCCCTCGCCCGAGGCTAGGCTCGGGCGTGGCGTGGTCAAGTCACTCGTATGGACTGATCCCTGACTTAATCAAACCCATCAGGCCTTTGCAGCTTTATGCTGATGGGGGTTACCAGCTGAGAATTAGGCGTCTTGAGGGTACCCCTAATTATGGTCCCCGACACCGGCGTACTTGGTCCATCGAGTATCGCTGTGTGGTCTACCAGCATAGTCGCGGGGTCTACCCGGACCGCTGGGAGGCGACCTGTTTGGTGCGCCGTCTGGAGAACAGTCTCCAGGGCGCGGAGGCTTGCTCAGAGCACTATTCTATCTCTAAGCGGGACTTAGCTGAGGCAGCCATGCAGGATGCTGCACGGCGTGCGCTTTCGCACTACTGCTCGGTTCTCGGTGGGGTAGCTGACGGTCTCGACCTGAAGTATTACCCCCGCCGTCCATCTGGCAGCACAGGAGGCGTGATTGTTTCACCTGCTGGTGAGGACAATCCTAGGTTGAGCAGCACAGTCAACCTAGCCGCCGTGCTAAACACGGAGCTGGACCATGCATTAGACGAGCTGAGTAGGGCTCGTGCTGAGATCGCCCTGCTGCGGGCTGAGCGCGCGGAACGTCATCACTTGAATGATGGTTCCCCCGCTCCCGTCGGGACTCAGCACCCGTACCGCTCACCTCGGCGTGGACTCCAGTCTTATGGCAATCCCGACTGTAAGACCAAGATAAATCTAGAACCATAGATCGTTAGAGTTGGATCTTGTAATTAATACGAAATATATACGTAGAAGCTATAGTCTTAGCGTTAGTCTCGCTGTTAGTTAGTCCTAGTTAGACAGGGTAGTTTGCTATATCCTGTGCATTTATGTTTGTCATGATGAACTATGTTTGGTTTGGATCTTTGTAATGACTGTCACCAGAGTGTGGGTACCCCCCTGCATTATGGTTTGCCTGTTATATGTTAATGGAGTTAGTTATATAGTTGGGAAACCTTTTATTCCACTTTCCTCTCTATCTGAGAAGCTGTGTGGTCTGTGTTGGAGATCAGTGAAGATGCTCATCTGTTCAGTGCTGTTGAAGAATTCTATACTCTTTTCTTATGCTGCAAGATTTGTCAGATCAGTTCTGATGTGTGGTTGCATTCTGTAGATGTCAGAGAACAGGCGCAGAGGAGGAAGGCGTGCTCAGCAGGAGCGAGCCGCTCAACAGGAGGAGGTGCCTCAGCAGCAGCACCTGCCACCCCCGCCCCCGATGTCGATCGAGCAGATGTTTCTGATGCAGACTCAAGCAGTTCAAGCCATCGGTCAGACTCTAGCCGCCATTCAGCAGCAGCAGCAGCAGCAACAGCAGCAAGCACCACCCCAGCCTCAGATGCCTCAGATGCCCAGAGACAAGCGTGCTGAATTCATGAGAGGTCATCCACCAACGTTCGCTCATTCTTCTGAACCCATGGATGCTGAAGATTGGCTGCACGCTGTGGAGCGAGAGTTGCATACCGCTCAGTGTGATGACAGGGAGAAAGTCCTGTATGGTCCCCGTCTGTTGAGAGGAGCAGCCCAATCATGGTGGGAGTCTTATCTCGCCACCCATGCCAACCCCGATGCCATCACCTGGGAAGAGTTCAGAGGTAGCTTTCGTCAGTACCATGTTCCTGCAGGTCTGATGACAGTAAAGAAGGAGGAGTTCCTGGCCCTCAAGCAAGGGTCGATGTCAGTCAGTGAGTATCGAGACAGGTTTCTGCAGTTGTCTCGCTATGCTCCTGAAGATGTCAACACCGACGCCAAGCGACAGTACCGTTTCTTGAGAGGCTTGGTTGACCCTCTTCAGTACCAACTGATGAATCATACCTTCCCGACATTCCAGCACCTGATTGACAGAGCAATTATGACAGAAAGAAAGCGTAAGGAGATGGAGGATCGTAAGCGCAAGATCAATGGACCCCAGCCTGGAAGCAGCAATCGTCCTCGTTTCTCAGGCAATCAACCTCAGCAGTTCAGGCAGAACCAGTGTCCACCTCAGCAGCAGCAGTTCCAAAGGCAGTATCCTCAGCACCAGTACCAGAACCGTCAGAGCAATCAGTCAGGAGGTCAGTTTTAGAGGCAGAATCAGCAGACACCTCGCCTTCCTGCCCCAGCAAACCAGCAGAACAGTCAGGCAGCACCAGCTCAGGTTGGAAACAGAGCATGTTTCCACCGTGGAGAGCAAGGCCACTGGATGATGCAATGCCCGAAGAAGGCAGCCCAGCAGCAGTCAGGCCCCAATGCCCCAGCAAAGCAGAATGTGTCTCAGCCTGGAGCAGGCAACCGCTCTCAACCGCGCTATAATCATGGGAGACTGAACCACTTGGAGGCTGAAGCAGTTCAGGAGACCCCCGACATGATAGTAGGTATGTTTCCAGTCGACTCCCATATTGCAGAAGTGTTATTTGATACTGGAGCAACGCATTCTTTCATTACTGCATCATGGGTAGAAGCACATAATCTTCCAATTACTACCATGTCAACCCCCATTCAAATTGACTCAGCCGGTGGTAGAATTCGAGCTGATAGCATCTGTTTGAATGGAAGCGTGGAAATAAGGGGGATAGCGTTTCCTGCTAACCTTATAGTAATGGGTACTCAGGGAATAGATGTCATCCTAGGGATGAATTGGCTAGATAAGTATCAGGCAGTTATCAGTTGTGATAAAAGGACAATCAAGTTGGTGTCCCCACTAGGAGAGGAAGTGGTGACCGAGTTAGTCCCGCCTGAGCCAAAGAAAGGAAGTTGTTATCAGATGGCTGTCGATAGCAGTGAAGCAGACCCAATTGAGAGTATCAAGGTTGTGTCTGAATTTCCAGATGTGTTTCCAAAGGATTTACCGGGTATGCCACCAGAGCGGAAAGTTGAGTTTGCCATAGAGCTTCTTCCTGGAACCGCCCCCATCTTTAAGAGAGCTTACAGAATATCCGGACCAGAGTTGGTTGAGCTTAAGAAGCAGATTGATGAGCTGTCAAAGAAAGGTTACATCCGGCCAAGCACCTCGCCTTGGGCCGCCCCTGTCTTGTTCGTGGAAAAGAAAGATGGCACCAAAAGGATGTGTATTGATTATCGAGCTCTGAATGAAGTCACGATCAAGAACAAGTACCCTTTGGCCAGAATAGAAGATCTGTTCGACCAGTTGAGAGGAGCCAGTGTGTTCTCCAAGATTGATCTGAGGTCAGGTTATCATCAGCTCAGGATCCGACCTTCGGACATTCCGAAGACGACATTCATTACCAAGTATGGTTTGTATGAGTTCACAGTGATGTCTTTTGGTTTGACCAATGCACCAGCGTTTTTCATGAACTTGATGAACAGTGTATTCATGGATTATCTTGACAAGTTTGTGGTGGTATTCATTGATGACATTCTGGTTTATTCTCAAAGCGAAGAAAAACATGCAGATCATTTGAGGATGGTATTGCAGAGATTGCGAGAGCACCAGTTGTATGCAAAGTTGAGCAAGTGTGAGTTCTGGATCAGTGAAGTCCTGTTCTTGGGTCACATAATCAACAAAGAAGGATTGGCTGTGGATCCGAAGAAAGTGGCAGACATTCTGAACTGGAAAGCGCCAACGGATGCTCGAGGAATCAAGAGCTTCATTGGAATGGCCGGATATTATCGGCGATTCATTGAAGGGTTTTCGAAGATTGCGAAACCAATGACAGCGTTGCTAGGCAACAAAGTTGAGTTCAAGTGGACCCAGAAATGTCAAGAGGCCTTCGAAGCGCTGAAAGAGAAGTTGACAACAGCGCCTGTCCTAGTCTTGCCTGATGTGCACAAGCCCTTCTCTGTGTATTGTGATGCTTGTTACACAGGTTTGGGATGCGTATTGATGCAAGAGGGAAGAGTTGTGGCTTACTCGTCCCGACAGCTGAAGGTTCATGAGAAGAATTACCCAATCCATGACCTAGAGTTGGCAGCAGTGGTTCACGCACTGAAGACATGGAGGCACTATCTGTATGGACAGAAATGCGATGTTTACACAGACCACAAGAGTCTGAAGTACATATTCACTCAGTCAGAATTGAATATGAGGCAGCGAAGATGGTTAGAGTTGATCAAAGACTATGAGTTGGAGATTCATTACCATCCAGGCAAAGCAAACATAGTGGCAGATGCTTTGAGCAGGAAGAGTCAAGTCAATCTGATGGTCGCTCGTCCGATGCCTTATGAGTTGGCCAAGGAGTTTGGCAGGTTGAGTCTCGGGTTTCTGAACAATTCGCGAGGAGTCACAGTTGAGTTGGAACCTACCTTGGAGCGAGAAATCAAAGAAGCGCAGAAGAATGATGAGAAGATCAGTGAGATTCGGCGACTGATTCTAGATGGCAGAGGCAAAGATTTTCGAGAAGATGCAGAAGGCGTGATATGGTTCAAAGACCGCTTGTGTGTTCCCAATGTCCAGTCCATTCGGGAGTTGATCCTTAAGGAAGCTCATGAGACAGCCTATTCGATTCACCCTGGTAGTGAGAAGATGTATCAGGATCTGAAGAAGAAATTCTGGTGGTACGGAATGAAGAGGGAAATCGCAGAGCATGTGGCTATGTGCGATAGTTGTCGAAGAATTAAGGCAGAGCATTAGAGACCAGCTGGATTGTTGCAACCGTTGCAGATCCCTCAGTGGAAATGGGATGAAATCGGCATGGATTTCATAGTCGGATTGCCTCGCACTCGAGCCGGCTACGATTCTATTTGGGTAGTAGTGGACCGTTTGACCAAGTCAGCCCACTTCATACCTGTCAAGACCAACTATAGCAGCGCAGTACTGGCAGAGTTGTATATGTCTCGGATCGTTTGTCTTCATGGTGTGCCAAAGAAGATAGTGTCAGACAGAGGAACGCAATTCACCTCTCATTTCTGGCAGCAGTTGCATGAAGCCTTGGGCACACATCTAAATTTCAGCTCAGCTTATCATCCACAGACAGATGGCCAGACCGAAAGAACCAACCAAATTCTTGAAGATATGTTGAGAGCTTGTGCGTTGCAAGATCAGTCCGGATGGGACAAGCGATTGCCTTATGCGTAGTTTTCCTATAACAACAGTTACCAGGCCAGTTTGAAGATGTCACCATTTCAAGCGCTCTATGGGAGGAGTTGTAGAACTCCGTTGCAATGGGATCAGCCTGGAGAAAAGCAAGTGTTCGGACCAGACATTTTGCTTGAAGCCGAAGAGAACATCAAGATGGTCCGAGAGAATCTGAAGATAGCGCAGTCAAGACAGCGAAGCTATGCAGACACAAGAAGAAGAGAGCTGAGTTTCGAAGTCGGAGACTTTGTCTATCTGAAAGTGTCACCGATCAGAGGAGTCAAGAGGTTCGGAGTCAAAGGCAAGTTAGCACCCCGCTACATTGGTCCATACCAAATCCTCTCAAGGCGTGGAGAAGTGGCCTATCAGCTCAGTCTGCCAGAGAATTTGTCCGCTGTGCATGATGTCTTTCATGTGTCTCAGTTGAAGAAGTGCTTGCGTGTGCCAGAAGAGTAGTTGCCAGTGGAAGGTCTTGAAGTCCAGGAGGACTTGACCTACGTTGAGAAGCCAGTGCAGATCCTTGAGGTTGCAGACAGATTCACCTGAAGGAAGACCATCAGAATGTGCAAAGTCAGATGGAATCACCACTCTGAGGAAGAAGCAACCTGGGAGCGTGAAGATGATCTGATGGCCAAGTACCCAGAGCTCTTTGCTAGCCAGCCCTGAATCTCGAGGGCGAGATTCTTTTAAGGGGGATAGGTTTGTAACGCCCTGAATTTGGGGGTAGAATTTTTTTTCTTCTTTTCTCTCACCAAATTCAGGCGTTACTCTTTTCTTTTCTCGTTCTCTCGCTAAACCTTGACCTTTTCCAAAGTTTTAGCGGGGTTCGGCTTGGAATTCCCGTGTTAAGCAAAACCTTAAAATACTTTATGTTGTTTGATGCACCATGCCGAACTATGCATTCTTTGATTGCTTAGAAATGTAAGTGCAATGATCTAGGAAGATCGGATTTCGAAAAGGAGAAAAAACCTTTTCTTTCTTTTTCTTTTTCTTTCTCTCCCTCCTCCTTTTTCTGTCTCCCGCGCCGTGGGCCGCCCCGGCCGGCCCAGCCGCCCCTGTCCGGCCCAGCCGCCCCCCCTCGCGTGCCCCCTTTTGGGCCTAGTTGGCCCAGCCGCCCCTCCCTCTTTCCCCAAATCCCCCTCTCTCCCTCCCTTTCTCCCATTTTCTCTCTAGCCGCCGCCCCCTGCCCTAGCCGCCGCCCCTGCTCGTCGCCGGTTTGGCCGCCCGTCCCCGTCCCCGGTGAGGTCCCCCTCCCCCTCTCCTCCCTTCCCTCTCCCCTCCTCTCCCCCTCCCCGGCCCAACCGCCGCCCGGCTCGGCCGCCCCATGGCCGGCTCGGCCGCCGTCGCCCCTGCGCGCCCTGCCCCGCCCCATGGCCGGCTCGGCCGCCGCCGCCCCTGCTCGCCCTGCCCCGCCCCTGGCCGGCTCGGCCGCCCCTGCGCGCCCTGCCCCGCCCCTGGCCGGCTCGGCCGCCCCTGCGCGCCCTGCCCCGCCCCCTGGCCGGCTCGGCCGCCCCCTGCCCCGCGCCCGCGCCCTGCCCAGCCGCCCCTGCCCCAGGCCGGTTCAACCGCCCCCTGGCCGGTTCAACCGCCCCCCCTTAATCATTGTTCATGTTATTGAAATAGGAAACTTAATTTAGAATTCCGTTACGCTAGTTAATTCATATAATCAATTGTTTATCCAGTTCAGTGTTGATCAACTAAAAATGACTAGGTTTCCATTAGTGCATATAACTAAATTCTTTTGTTAGAACCAATTGTAACTAATCATTAGTGCATAAGCTTTAACCCCTGCGAGACCTTTCCCTGTTTCTTTCTAACCTTAACGAATGCGATGTCGAATGTCATACTTGATGCATATTTACTTTATTTGTCCCCTTGTGTGGTGTACTGTTTGTTTCCTAATTTGAATGGATGTATGTATGTATGCTTGCAAACGCATAGAGAACGATCCGGTCGAAGAGCCCGAGGAACTCGCAGGAGAAGCCCCTGAGCAGCAGTCGGTTGGTGGAGGCAAGTGTCCCTTGACCTATCTCAGTCCTAATCATTCTTTAATTCACCTCCCGCATTACACATTTATACTTAAGGATTGACTAGCTTTGGTTATCCATGTCCTTGTTTACCTATTTGGGTCGGATTATTATTGTTTAGCTTCATGCTATTGCTCAAACTCTAATCCATGAACATGATGAGATTATATATGATACGCTGTTTTCCCTTCTCTTATTATGATGTTGTACTTGTGGTCTTCAAGGGGGCTCGAGCGGTTTCTCGAGTGCCTCTCCGTAAGGACCTGTTCTATGGATGACCGCCCGGGAAAACAGTGCAACCATGAGGGTGGAGTGGGATGCCCTTAGCTGAATAATTAGAGGAACCAGGGTGTAGTTCGCTTAGCCGTTGTGCCGTCAATGGGGCTCGGTGTATGCGGCTCGCTCTGCCAAGGTTGATTTGTCCCTTGGGGAGGAGTGCGGTACATTTAGGAAACCTAACGGGCGGCTACAGCCCCGGGGAAATCTTTGTAAAGGCTACGTAGTGAGACCCTGCCTATTCACCTTGGTAGTGTTTAAGGGTTTGATCGGCCCGAGGCAAGAGGGAATCACGGCTTGTGGGTAAAGTGCACAACCTCTGCAGAGTGTTTGAAAACTGATATATCAGCCGTGCTCGCGGTTATGAGCGGCCAAGGGAGCTCCAGTGATTAGTGGTACTTGATCAGAGATACTTTGGTACAGGTGGCTATGAGCTCGATGGTTTTGGTTATGACTATGGTGCTGGTAAGTGGTATTCTTTCCGTTTGGAAAGGGTACATCGGGCTAATAACTTGGGTTAAAGCTAAAACCTGGCTTTCTATTAGTAAATAATAATCTGACCAACTAAAAGCAACTGCTTGACTTACCCCCACATAAAGCTAGTCCACTACAGCCAAACAGGATACTTGCTGAGTATGTTGATGTGTACTCACTCTTGCTCTACACACCAAACCCCCCCCCCAGGTTGTCAGCATTGCAACCACTGCTCGGGAGAAGATGAAGCTGTGGAAGGAGACTTTCAAGAGTTCCAAGACTACGACGAGTTCTAGGTGTGGGTTAGCGGCAACCCCCAGTCGGCTGCCTGTGAAGGCCGTGGTTATCTACGTTTCTTTTCCGCACTTTGATTTATTGTAAGGACTATGTGGACGTCTCAGACGTATGATGTAATCGACTATTATTTCCCTTTTAATGCTATTTTGAGCACTGTGTGATGATGTCCATGTTATGTAACTGCTGTGTACGTGAATAACTGATCCTGGCACGTACATGGTTCGCATTCGGTTTACCTTCTAAAACCGGGTGTGACAACGTCTTTGGTTGTTCAGGGAGCAGCTCCAAAAGCCCATGACAGCCCGAGAGCGAGCAGTGGCGGTTGTTGGGGCGAAGGCGAAGACGCTACCCTCCGCTCCAGCCTTCGTCTATCTCGCTGTGCCGATAGGAAGCAGAATGACCGGCAAGGTCCACCCTTCATCTTCTACACTACAAGACGAAGGCCTACGGCGATGTCGCCCCGTCCCACGTCCTCACTCCACCTAGAGGCCCACATGGGATTCGGCCCATTGTAACGGGCCCCACTCGGATAAGTGTGTTACGGGCCCGATTTGTAATAGCTTTTCTATAATGACAGTCTGTAACCCTCCTTTACAAGAATATTCCAGGGATAGACCGGGTGCCTGGGGGCACATGCGTCCTTACATTGAGACGTTGGGCACTCAGGCACCTATAAATACCCTCGTACAGTGCCCTTGAGAGGCTGGATTAACAGAGCAATTGCCGCCTCAAGTTAAACCGTGTTCACATCTCTCTCACTCCTGTGTTGGAATCAACCTGCCCGGGAACGCAAGTTCCAACATTGGCGCCCACCGTTCGTGCTACGAGAAAACCACCCGCAATGGCACCCAAAAGAGCTAACTCGAAGGCAGCCCCATCTGTCGATGAAGCAGCGAAGGCAGCCCTGCTAGCTGAGAAAAAGGGCAAGGCCCTCGCCGACAACACCCACCAAGGAGCTGGCGAAGACGAAGCACACAGTAAGAGACAACGCAACGATCAACACACTCCAGAAGGCACCCTTTGCACCTGCAGCTCCGAAGGGCAGCCACAAGTGCCACCCCCAGGATTCGCACCACCAGAGGGCGAGGACGCAGCAGAGGACGACGAGGTCCTCGGCGTCTCCACAGAAGAACAGCTACAGCTACGAGCCCTGTGCCTCAAAAACCGCAACCTCCAGAAGCAGAAGGAAATCCTCGAGGCTAAGCGCCAATGCGTCTCTACGCAGGCCAAGGTGCGCCAAATGATACGAGATGAGGAGCAGAGGGCTCAGGAGCTTGAGCAGGAGATTGCGCTCTTGCAGCGTGAAGGCCAACATGATCTGCAGCACGGCCCGCCCCTCCAGCAGCGCGTGCCAGTCAGAGACATATTCGTCCCTCAGCGCGGACCCTTCATCCCGCACGCTGCAACTTTCCAAGGCATCAATTACCTTGACGAGCGAAGCCCCCTGGCACCGCAACTGCAAGTGTCACCATAGCCTGCCAACTTCAGGGCAAGGACCTACCCCAAGTACAACGGTAGCACTGACCCAGCACAGTATATCATGAGCTATCAAGTCGCCGTTGCATCATCCGGAGGGGACGACGCCACGATGGCCAAGTCATTCATCATCGCCCTCGAAGGCCCCGCTCTCACCTGGTACACCAGGTTGCCCCCGTTGTCCATTGACTCCTGGAGAAGTCTCTAGGACAAATTTCCGCTCAACTTCCAACGGTACCGCCCAGACACCGATGCCTTGGCCGAATTGTCACTCTGCAAGCAGCTGGAGAGAGAAACTCCTTGGGAGTACTACCGCAAGTTTCTGACCCCCAAGTCACAACTGCCTTCGGTTGATGACCAAATCGCCATTCACTACGCCATCAGTGGCCTTCAGGCTGGCGTCCTTTACAACCACTGCATCAGGGATCCACCTAAGAACCTCCAGGAGCTGTATCAGCTGTTCAAAAAATACGCCAGATCTGAAGAGCTCCACCAGCGCAAGGTCGAGTCCTAGAGGAAACCCAAGGACCCTCCACAGTCCAGCCGAACGTGGACGAGACCTTCACAGTCAGACACCGGTCAGGACGGCCGCAGTCAGTAGCAGGTACATAACATCACCAACCAGCACCCCGCTGGTGAGACCCCTCGCCGCCAAGATTATCCCCCCCAGTGCCGCGGTAATGGAACTCGTGGTCGGGGCCGAGGACAAGCGCAACAGCCACGCCGATTTTACTGCTTGTTTCATGGCGAAGACTGTGTGCACACAACAAGGGACTGCCCGGAAACGAAGGCCACCAGGGACAGGATGTCTCGAGCGCAACCAGCCAACAACCCAAGAGTTGTCGCGCACACATATCAATAACTCCCACAACCATACAACCACGGCCCCGCACAACATCCACCTAACCACGCATACCAACACCACCAGGAGGTACAAATCGTACCTCCCTCACTCCCACCTCCACCCCCGCAACAGCCAAACATCCACCACCCAAACCACACCCAAGCACCAAAACAAGAAGACTTCGCTGATCAGCCGTATCGCGGAGTCATTCACATGATCACTGGGGGGTCCAGCGTCGACTTCGACACGAAGCGACAGAAGAGGGACCATTACCGCAGCGTCAACCACGTCGCCGTCACAGGTCCAGTCGTGCAGACAAAGTGGTCCCATGTGTCGTTGACCTTCGACGCCAGAGATGTCGACCTGCGCAGCGCACCCCACATCGACGCCATGGTCATCAACTGCAGCATGGCAGGCTGGGACCTACACAAAGTCTTAGTTGACAATGGCAGCCAGGCGGACATCATTTTCCTCCACGCCTTCGACCGCATGGGCATCAGCCACAGCTTGCTGAAACCTTCGGACAACCCCTTATATGGCTTCGGCGGCAAGGGCACCTTCCCTGTGGGCAAGATAGAGCTACCCCTATCCTTCGGTGTAGCACCCAATGCATGAAGTGAGCAGGTCACTTTCGACATCGTCGACATGGTGTACCCGTACAACGCCATAATGGGTCGGGGCTCCATCAACAAGTTTGAGGCAGCCATTCACGGACTTTATCTGTGCATGAAAATCCTGGGCCCGCAAGGCGTGATCACAGTCCATGGCAACCAGCAGGCCGCGCGCAACATAGAAAGAGACTTCGTTCCAGGGCAAAGGAATGTACACTGCCTCACGGCGCAGCACGAGGTCCCCGAGGCTACCCGCCCAACCGCCAACGGGCATGAAAAGGCACAGCTGCAAAGCAACAATGGGACGAAGATAGTTCCCCTTGACCAGGCAACACCCAAGCAAACAGTCATCATAAGCGAGGACCTTACTTCGCATGACGAGGAGAGACTCATCTCCTGTCTTTCCAAAAATAAGGACGTCTTCGCCTGGTCCACCCTCGACCTGGTAGGAGTCAGTCGCTCCATTATTGAGCACAGCTTGGGCATCAACCCTTCGGTGAGGCCGAAGAAGCAGAGGCTGCGCAAAATGTCAGATGAGAAGACAGAAGCCGCCAAGGCCGAGGTACACCACCTGCTTGAGGCCAATTTCATCGAACCAGTCGCCTACCCTACGTGGCTCTCCAACGTAGTCATGGTGCAAAAGAAGAGTGGCAAGTGGCGGATGTGCATTGATTTCACCAGCCTCAACAACGCCTGCCCCAAGGACAATTTCCCCCTGCCTTGGATCGACAAGATCGTCGATAGCGCGGTCGAGTGCGAAGTCATGTCACTCCTTGACTGCTTCTCTAGCTATCACCAGATATATATGAAAGAGGAAGACAAGGCCAGCACCAGTTTCATAACTGAAAGGGAAATGTGCCCTTGGGCCATTTCTAAGTATTTTGGTGATCAAGTGCCAACACAAATGGTTTAAGTGTGAAACTATGCCAAATGGTGGAAGAAGTTCAAAGTCAACACAAAGGTATGATTCTAGACTTAGTACATTGGTTTTTGTGTACTAACATATTTGTTTAAGTGCTAGAATCAGAGAAATCGCAATTGGAAAAGACTTGGCACGAGCAGCCAATACTCTGCTCAGTCTGATTGCACCGGACTATCCGGTGGTGCACCGGACAGTGTCCGGTGTGCCAGGCTGGCGTCTGGTCAACTGGCTGCTCTCGGGTCTCGACGGCGGCGTACGACTATAAATCACCGGAATGTCCGGTGGTGCACCGGACAGTGTCCGGTGAGTCGGCTGCGGCGAAGTCGCCGCTCTCGGGAACCAAGTCAACAGCGTATGGCTATAATTCACCGGACTGTCCGGTGAGGCACCGGACTGTTCGGTGAGCCAACGGTCGGGCGCGCCAACGGTCGGCCGCGCAATTCGCGCGTGACGCGTGACCGAGCCAACGGTCGGATGGGAGCACCGGACTGTCCGGTGTGCACCGGACTGTGTCCGGTGCGCCAACGGCTCCAAGTCTCCAACGGTCGGCTGCGCCAGAATAGGAAAGAAATCCGCACCGGACTGTCCGATGCGCCAGTCGACAGAAGGCAAGAATTGCCTTCCTGGATTGCACTCAACGGCTCCTAGCTGCCTTGGGGCTATAAAAGGGACCCCTAGGCGCATGGAGGAGCACACCAAGCATACCTTGAGCATTCTTGATCATTCACACTCCGTCTTTGCGCACTTGTTTGACATTCTTAGTGATTCGAGCTCTGTTCTAGTGAGAACTTTGTGATATTCATTTGAGCTCGAGTCTTGGGCGTGTGTGTGCGTATTTGCTGTGGATTTGTGTGTGTTGCTTCCCTCCCTTACTCTAGTGGTTTCACTTTGATTCTCATTGTAAGGGCGAGAGACTCCAAGTTGTGGAGATTCCTCGCAAACGGGAAAGAGTAAAGAAAGAAGAACAACGTGGTATTCAAGTCGATCATCGGATCACTTGAGAGGGGTTGACTGCAACCCTCATCCGTTGGGACGCCACAATGTGGAATAGGCAAGTGTTGTACTTGGGCGAACCACGGGATAAATCCTCGTGTCTCTTGTGCTTGTTCTCACTGTGTCTATTGTGCTTCACAAGAGCTCTCCTTAGCCACTTGATTTTATTGTGCTAACTCCTAATCAAGTTTTGTGGCTTTAAGTTTCAAGTTTTTACAGGATCACCTATTCACCCCCCCTCTAGGTGCTCTCAATTGGTATCAGAGCCGTTCTCTTCAAGGAAGGGACTAATCGCCCGAAGAGATGGATCCTAAGGGCAAGGGGATGGTGATCAACGACAAGGAGAAGGAGTCCTTCATCAATGAGCCAAAAGACGACAAGCCCACTAACTCGGCCTCAAGTCATAAGAAGAAGGATGGGAAGAAGAAAAGGCGTATCAAGAAGATCGTCTACTACGACGACAGTGATGAGTCTTCTTCTTCCCAAAAGGATGACGACGACAACGACTACGAGAAAAAGAAGACGGTTAACTCGAACTTTTCTTTCGATTACTCTCGTATTCCGCAAAGTTCCAATGCTCATTTGCTTTCCATTCCCCTCGGTAAACCTCCCCACTTTGATGGAGAGGTCTACGGATTTTGGAGTCACAAAATGCTTAGACACTTGTTCTCTCTCCATCCAAGTATATGGGAGATAGTAGAAAATGGAATGCAATTTGATAGTACGGATAGTCCCATGTTCATCAATGAACAAATTCATAAAAATGCACAAGCTACTACTGTTCTTTTAGCGTCATTGTGCAGGGATGAATACCATAAGGTGAGCGGCTTGGATAACGCCAAGAAGATTTGGGACACCCTCAAGATCTCTCATGAGGGAAATGACCTCACCATGCTCACCAAGATGGAGTTGGTGGAGGGCAAACTTGGGAGGTTCGCAATGATTAGGGGTGAGGAGCCAACCCAAACATACAACAGACTCAAGACCCTCATCAACAAAATAAGGAGCTATGGAAGCACGCGATGGATGGACCATGACGTCGTCCGCCTAATGCTAAGGTCCTTCACCGTCCTTGATCCTCATCTTGTTAACTCTATTCGTGAGAATCCTAGGTACACCAAGATGACGCCCGAAGAAATACTTGGGAAGTTTGTGAGCAGCGAATGATGATCAAGGAGGCGAGATATGTTGATGAGGCGCTAAATGGCCTAATCCATGAGCCTCAAGCCATTGCTCTCAAGGCAACAAGTAGCAAGGAGGCGCTACCTAGCAAGGTGGCACAAATTGAGGCAGCCGGGCTCAACGAGGAAGAAATGGCCCTCATCATCAAGCGCTTCAAGACGACGCTAAAGGGTCGCAAGGAGCATCCCAAAAAGAACAAGACGAAGGGAAAGCGATCCTGCTTCAAGTGCGGTAAGGTTGGTCACTTTATTTCTAATTGTCCCGATAATGATAGTGACTAGGATCAAGAAAAGAAGAGGGAAAAGAAGAAGACTTACAAGAAGGCTAAAGGCGAGGCACACCTTGGCAAAGAGTGGGATTCAGATTGTTCTTCGTCTGACTCCGACGACGAAGGACTCACCGCCACCGCCTTCAACAAATCATCCCTCTTCCCCAACGAGCATCACACCTGTCTCATGGCAAAAGAGAAGAAGGTAGGCACTCGCAATACTAGTACTTACGCTTCTTCAAGAGATGATGAATCTAGTGATGATGAAATAGACTATGCATGTTTATTCAAAGGTTTAGATAGAACCAAAATTGATAAAATCAATGAATTAATTGATGCTTTAAATGAGAAGAATAGATTGTTAAAAAAGCAAGAGGACCTTTTATATGAAGAGCATGATAAATTTGTTAGTGCGCAAAATTCTCTTGCTCTAGAAGTTAAAAGAAATGAAGTGCTTTCATGTAAATTGTCTACATGCCATGAATCAATCTCTAGCTTAAAAAGTATCAATGATGACTTGAGTGCTAAGTTAGAAATAGCTAATAAATCAACCTCTTGTGTAGAACACGTTGTGATTTGCAATAGGTGTAAAGATTTTAATGTTGATGCTTATAGTGAACACCTAGTTTCCATTTCTAAATTAAATGATGAAGTGGCTAGTCTTAATGCTCAACTTAAGACTAGCAAAAATGAATTTGATAAATTAAAATTTGCAAGGGATGCCTATACTATTGGTAGACATCCCTCAATTAAGGATGGGCTTGGCTTTAAGAAGGAAGCCAAGAACTTAACAAGTCATAAGGCTCCCATCTCCGCCAAGGAGAAAGGGAAGGCTCCAATGACTAATAGTGCTAAAAAGAACCATGCTTTCATGTATCATGATAGGAGATATTCTAGGAATATTCATTATGATAGAAGTTATAATAATTTTGATTCACATACCATGATTGCTTCAAGTTCTTCTATTATGCATGGTAGAAATTTGGCTAGGAAAAATGTTATTCATCATGTACCTAGGAATGTAAGAAATGAACACTCTACAATTTACCATGCTTGCAATGCTTCCTTTGTAATTTGTAGAAAGGATAAGAAAGTGATTGCTAGGAAATTAGGGGCAAAATGCAAGGGAGATAAGCCTTGGATTTGTGTCCCTAAGGCTATTATAACTAACCTTGTAGGACCCAACAAGAGTTGGGTACCTAAGACCCAAGCCTAATTTGCCTTGCAGGTTTATGCATCTGGGGATCAAGCTGGATTATCGACAATGGATGCACAAATCACATGATGGGGGAGAAGAAGATGTTCACCTCCTATGTCAAGAACAAAGATTCCCAAGATTCAATCATATTCGGTGACGGGAATCAAGGCAAGGTTAAAGGTTTAGGCAAGATAGCCATCTCAAATGAGCACTCTATCTCCAATGTATTTTTAGTAGAGTCGCTAGGTTATAATCTTTTATCGGTTAGTCAATTATGTAATATGGGATATAATTGCTTATTCACAAATGTAGATGTGTCTGTCTTTAGAAGGAGTGATGGTTCATTAGCTTTTAAGGGTATACTAGACGGCAAACTCTATTTAGTTGATTTTGCAAAGGAGGAGGTCGGTCTAGATGCATGCTTAATTGCTAAGACTAGCATGGGTTGGCTGTGGCATCGCCGTCTAGCACATGTGGGGATGAAGAACCTTCACAAACTTCTAAAGGGAGAACATGTGTTAGGTCTAACAAATGTGCATTTCGAAAAAGATAGACCTTGTGCAGCTTGTCAAGCAGGTAAACAAGTGGGAACTGCGCATCACAGCAACAATGTGATGACCACATCAAGATCCCTGGAGCTGCTGCATATGGACCTCTTCGGACCCGTCGCCTACCTTTGCATCGGGGGAAGTAAGTATAGTTTAGTAATTGTTGATGATTTTTCCCGCTTCACTTGGGTATTCTTTTTGCAGGATAAATATGAAACCCAAGGGACCCTCAAGCGCTTCCTAAGGAGGGCTCAAAATGAGTTTGAGCTCAAAGTGAAGAAGATAAGGAGCGACAACGGGTCCGAGTTCAAGAACCTTCAAGTGGAGGAGTACCTTGAGGAGGAAGGAATCAAGCACGAGTTCTTCGCTCCCTACACACCACAACAAAATGGTGTGGTAGAGAGGAAGAACAGGACGCTCATAGACATGGCGAGGACGATGCTTGGAGAATTCAAGACGCCCGAGCGGTTTTGGTCGGAAGCTGTGAACACGGCTTGCCACGCCATAAACCAAGTCTATCTTCATCGCCTCCTCAAGAAGACGTCATACGAGCTTCTAACCGGTAACAAACCCAATGTTTCTTATTTTCGAGTTTTTGGGAGTAAATGCTACATTCTGGTGAAGAAAGGTAGAAATTCAAAATTTGCTCCCAAAGCTGTAGAAGGGTTTTTGTTAGGTTATGACTCAAATACAAAGGCGTATAGAGTCTTCAACAAATCATCGGGTTTGGTTGAAGTCTCTAGCGACGTTGTATTTGATGAGACTAATGGCTCTCCAAGAGAGCAAGTTGAGCTTGATGATGTAGATGAGGATGATGTTCCAACGGACTCGATTTGTACCATGGCGATTGGAGATGTGCGACCACAGGAACACAAGGAGCAAGATCAACCTTGTTCCTCAACAACGGTGCATCCCCCAACTAAAAATGATGAACAGGTACCTCAAGAGGAGGCATGTGATCAAGGGGGAGCACAGGATGTCCAAGATGAGGAGGAAGAAGTACCACAGGCCCCTCCAACTCAAGTTCAAGCGATGATTCAAAGGAATCATCCCGTCGACCAAATTTTGGGTGACATTAGCAAGGGAGTAACCACTCGCTCTAGATTAGCTAATTTCTGTGAGCATTACTCTTTTGTCTCTTCTATTGAGCCTTTCAGGGTAGAAGAGGCCTTGCTAGATCCGGACTGGGTGTTGGCCGTGCAGGAAGAGCTCAACAACTTCAAGCGAAATGAAGTTTGGACACTGGTGCCATGTCCCAAGCAAAACGTTGTGGGAACCAAGTGGGTGTTCCACAACAAACAGGATGAGCACGAGGTGGTGACAAGGAACAAGGCTCGACTTGTGGCAAAAGGTTATGCCCAAGTCGCAGGTTTGGACTTTGAGGAGACTTTTGCTCCTGTGGCTAGGCTAGAGTCGATTCGTATATTATTAGCCTATGCCGCTCTCCATTCTTTCAGGTTGTTCCAAATGGATGTGAAGAGCGCTTTCCTCAATGGGCCAATCAAGGAGGAGGTGTACGTATAGCAACCCCCTGGCTTTAAGGATGAACGGTACCCCGACCACGTGTGTAAGCTCTCTAAGGCGCTCTATGGACTTAAGCAAGCCCTAAGAGCATGGTATGAATGCCTTAGAGACTTTTTAATTGCCAATGCTTTCAAGGTTGGGAAAGCCGATCCAACTCTTTTCACTAAGACATGTGATGGTGACTTATTTGTGTGCTAAATTTATGTCGATGACATAATATTTGGTTCTACTAACCAAAAGTCTTGTGAAGAGTTTAGCAGGGTGATGACTCAAAAATTTGAGATGTCGATGATGGGCGAGTTGAACTACTTCCTTGGGTTCCAAGTGAAGCAACTCAAGGACGGCACCTTCATCTCTCAAACGAAGTACACGCAAGATTTGCTTAAGCGGTTTGGGATGAAGGACGCCAAGCCCGCGAAGACTCCAATGGGAACTGATGAACACGTCGACCTCAACAAAGGAGGTAAGTTCGTTGATCAAAAAGCATACCGGTCCACGATAGGTTCCTTGCTTTATTTATGTGCTAGTAGACCGAATATTATGCTTAGTGTATGCATGTGTGCTAGATTTTAATCCGATCCAAGGGAGTGTCACTTAGTGGTCGTGAAGCGAATTCTTAGATATTTAGTCGCTACACCTTGCTTTGGGATCTGGTATCCAAAGGGGTCTACCTTTGTCTTGATTGGATATTCAGACTCCGATTATGCTGGATGTAAGGTCGATAGGAAGAGTACATCAGGGATGTGCCAATTCCTAGGAAGGTCCCTGGTGTCATGGAGTTCTAAGAAACAAACCTCTGTTGCCCTATCCACCGCTGAGGCCGAGTACATTGCCGCAGGACAGTGTTGCGCGCAACTACTTTGGATGAGGCAAACCCTTAGGGACTTTGGCTACAATCTGAGCAAAGTCCCCCACTCCTATGTGACAATGAGAGTGCTATGCGCATGGCGGACAATCCTGTTGAACACAGCCGCACAAAGCACATAGACATCCGGCATCACTTTTTGAGAGACCACCAGCAAAAGGGAGATATCGAAGTGTTTTATATTAGCACCGAGAACCAGCTAGCCGATATCTTTACCAAGCCTTTAGATGAGAAGACCTTTTGCAGGCTGCATAGTGATCTAAATGTCTTAGATTTGTGGAACTTGGATTGATGTGTAGCATACATGTGTCTTATGCTTTGATCATGTTCTCTTATGCATTTAGTTGTTCATTGATGGTGCGCAAGTTGTACAAGCACTCCCTGAACCTCACAAGTCCATTTGCGAGTGATGCACATATTAAGGGGGAGATGTGCTACAACTTGACCCTTTTGAGACTAACCATGTGTTTGAGCTTGCTTGATTTAGTCTCAAAAGTGGATTGAAAGGGAAAGATGGACTTGGACCATGAAAGACTTCCACTGCACTCCAATGAGAGGGTAACTAACTCCAAGTTCATTTCAATACCCTTATTTCCTTTTTACTCTTATTTGAAGATTTTGGTGAGGCAATGGGGTTTTAGGGCCAAGATTGATCCCGTTTTGGTGCTTGATGCCAAAGGGGGAGAAAATAAGGCCAAAGCAAGAAATGGATCAGCTACCACTTGAAAATTTTGAAAATAGTAGAGTACAACTTTTGGTTTGTCAAAATACTCTTATTGAGCTTTTGGTTTGTCAAAATACTCTTATTGTCTCTTGTTGTCAAATGTTGGTCTCTTGTTGGGATAATGGTTGATTATGGGAAAAAGGGGGAGTTTTTGAATCTTTGATCAATTTCTCTTGGAATACCTCTCTCTATGCCTCAACAAGTGTGTTTGACTTAGAGATAGGAAATTGAGTTTGATTTGCAAAAACAAACCAAGTGGTGGCAAAGAATGATCCAAATATGCCAAATTTGAATCAAAACAAATTTGTGTTCTCATTCGCAATGATCCAAATATGCCAAATTTGAATCAAACCAAGGGGGAGATTGAAAGGGAAATGTGCCCTTGGGCCATTTCTAAGTATTTTGGTGATCAAGTGCCAACACAAATGGTTTATGTGTGAAACTAAGCCAAATGGTGGAAGAAGTGCAAAGTCAACATAAAGGTATGATTCTAGACTTAGTACATTGGTTTTTGTGTACTAACATATTTGTCTAAGTGCTAGAATCAGAGAAATCGCAATTGGAAAAGACTTGGCTCGAGCAGCCAATACTCCGCTCAGTCTGAGTGCACCGGACTGTCCGGTGGTGCACCGGACAGTGTCCGGTGTGCCAGGCTGGCGTCTGGTCAACTAGCTGCTCTCGGGTCTCGACGGCGGCGTATGGCTATAAATCACCGGACTGTCCGGTGGTGCACCGGACAGTATCCTATGAGTCGGCTGCGGCGAAGTCGCCGCTCTCGGAAACCAAGTCAACAGCGTACGGCTATAATTCACCGGACTGTCCGGTGAGGCACCTTACTGTCCGATGAGCCAACGGTCGGGCGCGCCAACGGTCGGCCGTGCAATCCGTGCGTGACGCGTGGCCAAGCCAACGGTCGGATGGGAGCACCGGACTGTCCGGTGTGCACCGGACAGTGTCCGGTGCGCCAACGGCTCCAAGTCTCCAACGGTCAGCTGCGCCAGAATAGGAAAGAAATCCGCACCGGACAGTGTCCGGTGGTGCACCAGACTGTCCGGTGCGCCAGTCGACAGAAGGCAAGAATTGCCTTCCTGGATTGCTCTCAACGGCTCCTAGCTGCCTTGGGGCTATAAAAGGGACCCCTAGGCGCATGGAGGAGCACACCAAGCATACCTTGAGCATTCTTGATCATTCACACTCCGTCTTTGCGCACTTGTTTGACATTCTTAGTGATTCGAGCTCTGTTCTAGTGAGAACTTTGTGATATTCATTTGAGCTCGAGTCTTGGGCGTGTGTGTGCGTATTTGTTGTGGATTTGTGTGTGTTGCTTCCCTCCCTTACTCTAGTGCTTTCACTTTGATTCTCATTGTAAGGGCGAGAGACTCCAAGTTGTGGAGATTCCTCGCAAACGGGAAAGAGTAAAGAAAGAAGAACAACGTGGTATTCAAGTCGATCATCGGATCACTTGAGAGGGGTTGAGTGCAACCCTCGTCCGTTGGGACGCCACAACGTGGAGTAGGCAAGTGTTGTACTTGGCCGAACCACGGGATAAATCCTCGTGTCTCTTGTGCTTGTTCTCACTGTGTCTATTGTGCTTCACAAGAGCTCTCCTTAGCGACTTGATTTTATTGTGCTAACTCCTAATCAAGTTTTGTGGCTTTAAGTTTCAAGTTTTTACAGGATCACCTATTCACCCCCCCCCCCCTCTAGGTGCTCTCAATAACACCCTTCGACACGTACTGCTTCATCAGAATGCCGGAGGGACTAAAGAACGCTGGGTCCATGTTCTCTCGCCTCACCAAGACAGTGCTCGAGAGCCAAGTCGGCAGAAACATATTTATGTATGTGGACGACATCGTCGTCGCCAGCAAAAGCAAAGAGGACCATCTAGCTGACCTCGCAGAAACATTCACGAATATGCGGGACGCACGACTTTGCCTAAACCCCAAAAAGTGTGTCTTCAGCGTTCGCCAAGGGAAGATACTGGGCTACCTAGTGTCGCACCGCGGGATCGAAGCCAACCCGAGCAAGATCCAGGCTATCATCAACATGACGCCCCCGTAGTCAACCAGAGACATCCAACGACTGACAGGCAGATTGGCCGCCCTCAACAGATTCATTTCCAAGTCCGCCGAGCGAAGCCTACCTTTCCTCAAAACGCTACGCGGCGCAAAGGACTTTGCATGGGGACCAGAGCAAGCGGCGGCCTTCGCATCACTAAAGCAGCACCTGTCAAAGCTGGCAATTCTTACAAGCCCCAACCCCTCGCTACCCCTGTTGCTCTACATCGCAGCTTCGCCGCACGCGGACAGCGCAGCGCTAGTTCAAGAGCAGAACAGAGAGGGCACAATCAGGCAGTGTCCGGTTTACTACGTCTCCGAAGTACTCACGACATCCAAATGCAACATGACGGAACTGGAAAAAATCGCCTATGCAGTCGTTATGGCTTCGCATAAATTGCGCCACTATTTTGAAGTGTTCAAGGTGTGGGTCACCTCGGACAGGGGACTCGGCGAATTATTCAGAAATCCAGAGGCATCTGTCCGGATCGCCAAATGGGCAGCCGAGCTTTCTGGCTACCATATCACCTTCGAAACCAGGACAGCCATCAAGTCACAAGTCCTGGCAGACTTCATCGTCGACTGGACCGGCCAATAACGCAGCCGGACACGTCTGCAGAAAAGGTGTGGACCATCCACTGCGACGGCACATGGTGCCATGCGGGGGCAGGTGTAGCGGCAGTCATTACTTCACCCACAGGGGTCAAGCACAGATATGCAGCACGTCTCAGCTTTGCTTTGGAGTCCGACAGATGCACCAACAACGTAGCAGAGTACGAAGCTATCATCCTCGGCCTTCGCAAGCTATGGGCACTTGGTGTCACTACCTGCATAATCAGAACAGACTCCAAAGTAGTTGCCGGCCAAGTCGAGAAAGATTACGCAGCAAAGGACCCCACACTTATGCAGTACCTCGCGGCTGTCCGCAGTCTCGAGAGACAGTTCAAAGGCTTTACCTTGCAGCACGTGGACCGAGCCAAGAACGAGGAGGCCGACGCATTGGCCAAGGCAGCCGCCAGAGGCGAGGCACTGCCCTCCGACATATTTTACCATGTCATCGGCACGCCAGCCGTTCGCAGCCCAGAAGGCCTCCAAATAACCAACGACACCGAGGGCCACCGCATAGTCAACCTCATCATGACCAAAGACTGTGCGGGCACCGATAACCATGTTCCTGCAGGGATATTACCATCCAAGCGATATCAACGAGGCCAAGCGCCTCAAACACCGAAGCCGGGACTTCGCTCTCATTGAGGTACAACTTTACAAGAAGGGGGTCAGTCAACCCATGCTTAAATGTGTCACCGAGACCGAAGGCGTCCAGATCCTGCGCGAAGTCCACAGCGGAACTTGCGGCTCTCACGCGGGGCCTAGGGCCCTAGCTGCCAAAGTGATCCGTCAAGGCTTCTATTGGCCTGGTATGATCTGCGCCGTGAATCGGGTCACAAGGTCGTGCGAAGCCTGCCAAAAGTTTTCTCCACGCTCGGGAAGCCCTTCGCAGTTCACAAAGCTAATCGCCCACACGTGGCCCCTTCAGCGCTGGGGCCTGGACATTGTCGGGCCACTACCCACGGCCCAAGGGAACCTCAAGTTCACCTTCATCGCCGTCGAGTATTTCACCAAGTGGATCGAGGCAAGAGCAGTATCAACGATAACATCAAAGACTGCCCAGAAATTCTTCTGGCAAAACATTGTTTACCGATTCGGAGTCCCGTCCGAGCTCACAGTTGACAATGGCAAACAATTTGACAGCCAAGACTTCAGGGACTTCTGCTTCTCCATTGGCACCAAGCTTGCCTTCGCCTCAGTATATCACCCACAATCCAACGACGTTGTGGAGCGCGCCAACGGCAAGATTTTTATGGTGATCAAGAAAATGCTTCTTGACGACAAGAAGGGTAAATGGGCCGACCTGCTACCTGAAGTAGTCTGGGCGCTGAACACGACCGAGTGTCGGGCGACCGGATTCACTCCCTTTTGCCTGCTATACGGCTCAGAGGCCATGACCCCGCAGGAAATCAAGCATGGGTCCCCAAGGACAAGCGCTTCAGCCTCACCCGACGTAGATGAGTTAACCTCCAAAGATCTCATCGATGGAGACCGCGTCTTCGCCCTGCAGGCCCTCAATAAATATCAAGCCCAAACAAAGACCTGGCGCGACCACGCAGTCGTCCCGAGAAAATTCAACGAAGGGGACCTCGTACTCATCCGAACAACCCGGACAGAGTCACGAGGTAAGCTGGAGCCAAAGTCGGAAGGACCATTCATCGTCAAGTCGAAGTCGTCTCCCAGCGCGTACAGGCTAACAACGCAATCTGGCGAAGACCTGGAGCATTCCTGGAACATAGATAATCTCTGCAAATTTTTTGTTTGACTCCTCAGGGCCATCACGCCCTTGTAATTAACTAAACATTATCATTCTGGCCCGTACTCTTTTCCTCCTAGGGGGTGAGGTTATTAATGAGACGGAGCCATGCAATATACCCACAAAAATCCCCCGCAAAAATTAAGACATGTCGAAAAAGACCGCATCGACGGTCTTCGGCATTCGACCACACCAAAGTCACCGCGAGGGGCAGCGCTTACTACCCTCGCGTGCGACACTCCACGCAAAAGTCGCCTACAGGTGCAGCCGGAATAGCACAATAAGTGCGAAAATTCGAAGTCTTTTCCAAAAGACTATCCACGCAAAAGTCGCCTACGGGTGCAGCCGGAATAACACAATAAGTGTGAAAATTCGAAGTCTTTTCTAAAAGACTATCCGCGCAAAAGTCGCCTACGGGTGCAGCCGGAATAGCACAATAAGTGCGAAAATTCGAAGTCTTCTCCAAAAGACTATCCACGCAAAAGTCGCCTACGGGTGCAGCCGGAATAGCACAATAAGTGCGAAAAATCGAAGTCTTTTCCAAAAGACTATCCGTGCAAAAAGTCGCCTACGGGTGCAGCCGGAACAGCACAATAAGTGCGCAAAATCGAAGTCTTTTCCAAAAGATTATCCGTGCAAAAGTCGCCTACGGGTGCAGCCGGAATAGCACAAGTGCGCAAAGTCGAGGTCTTCTCCAAAAGACTCCGCGCAAAATACGCCTACGGGTGCAGCCGGACTAACTCAACAAATGCGCAAAATCGAAGACTTCTCCAAAAGCACCCGAACACAAGCCGCCTACGGGCGCGGCCGGATCAACGAAGGCACGCAGCCTCATCATACAAATCATAGTTACACACAGACAGCGAGGGCATCACACATTACAACGGCTCAACCTTCGGGATGATACCCATCTCCGTGTAGTTGAACAACATTATCCTCAATTCCTCACCCTCAAAAAGATTTCGCAGCTCACCCTCACCTACACTCGCCCCAGCCGGCGAAGACAACAATTCCCGTTTGGCAGTCCCGTCCACACGAAGACAACCACCCTCCACCTCACCATGATGACGCCTGTCACTTCGCGACAACTGACTCACTCTCTGCTTCGCCACCGCCCTTCGCTGCCTACACCTAGCACTCACACCCGGAACATCCTCACCCGTCACAAGCGGAGAAGTCTCCGCTGCAGCCACATCCAATGCTGCAAAATAGTCTAAGTCCTCATCCGAAGACCCCTCTGTCCACACAATCGAACTCCCAGAATCATCAGACTCAAAAAACTTAGACACAGAATCATCAGAATCATCTTCAGCAACCACGGTCGAAGCCACAAAATTAGCACTGTCAGTAGCGGTTGCGTGCGCAGGCCCAAAACCCTGAACCTGCGCAGCAACCGAAGTTCAGTAACACTTAGACAAGATTTACAAACCCCCCACCTATTTAGCCACCTGCGAAGGCGCGGCCGCGGCCATGGGATCTTCGACTGCCGGCTCAGCCACCACCTTTAAGGCATCTTCGACCGTCGGTGCAGGGGCCAACACAGGGTCTTCGCCAGCCACAGTAGGCACGGGCACAGCCGAGAGGCCTTCACTAGCATCCGAGGGCAGCACCGGGTTGACCTCCGCAGCCTCGGGCGGCGCGCCGGCCAGAGCTCCAAAGTCCTCGACGTCCTCAGCACGCTCCATCTGCAGCAACATCACAGTCACTCAGCAAAAACCACGCATACCCACACACAACCACACAAAAAATGACCTTCACCTGCTCTCTCGCCCGGTAAGATCGCTCCCTGACCGCCTCCCGACCATGCGGACCCCACATCCTATCGAAAAGTGCCCCCGCTGACTGCTTCACCACAGGGTCGTCGACCTTGAAGATCTCGCGTTCAAAGTTCTCGTCTGATTGGTCGAAGACCTCGTAGTGCCTGCAGCCCTCGCGGGACAACACATTCACGGCCCCATCGCAGGTGACGAGGGAGGCGAAGGACATGAAACCCTCCACAATGGTCGGGAGCACCAGCAGCTCCTCCTGCAACCATTCGAGGAAGCGAAGGCCTGCTTCCCGGTCGGGTACCTCGAAGTCAGCAGTCCGCGCACCCAGCTCGCGGTACGAATCCACAAACTGTGCGTGTGTCCTCTCAACTTCCGAGCGCGTAGAGGCCTCGACCTTGTCCACGCGACCGCGCAAGGCGTTGAACCTTGCCTCCAGCTCTTCGACGCGTTGACTGGTGAAACTGCTCTCCGCCCACACCACTTTGGCCTCCGCTTGCGCAGCCTGCGCCTCAGCGATGGCCTGTTTCGCCTCCCTCCTCTCCTCCGCTAGCTGGCGCCGGAGGTCCATCTTCTCGGCCTCCAAGGCGGCCACTTTCTCCGCCAGCCTGCGATTCTTGCTTTCCGCTGTCAACTTCTCCCGGACGGCGTGCTGAGCCCGAAGTCTCTCGACTTCGGTAGCCATGTCCGCAGTCAGGACACCCGACGCCACGCGGTCGGCGAAGTCGACCGCCTAACAAAAGCACATGAGACCCAAAACCTCATGTAAACAACAAACGTCGAAGTCCAACACAACTTACTTGCTTCAACTGCTACGACAGCTGCTGCGACGCCTCCCTCAACCGCTGGGACATGGAGCCCGCCACATCCTTGGCGGCAGCGGCTGACGGAATCTCGCCGCTCGCGCAGAAAGCGGCTCACGGGTCTCGCGCGGCACCCTTCGCCCCAGCCACCGTCGTTGGCAACGCAGTTGCCGCCGAAGGCGGGACAACAACCAACTGCCCTTCACCCAACCCTGCGACATATCACCGGTCAAACAACAAGTTAAAAAACTTACCAACAAAATAATCCTCGACACTGATGTCCGTGCCGAAGTCTCCAACAAGTCTCCCCGGCGAAGGCAGCTCCCGTCCTTTCGTGGATCCGCCCGGGGGAGGCTTGGTTCCGCCAAAGGCGGCAGTCTTCACGCTCGCCGACGCCTTGCTGGATCCGGGCGTTGCCAATTTCGCAGCCGGCATCGGCTGGCTACTGCCGGAGGCGGCAGCCTTCGCGCTCCCCCGCGCCCTCTTTGCCTCACACCTAGGATTTGCGATCCTGACGACCGCCCAGCGCTTCTGCGCAGCGTCTTGACGGTCCTTGTTCATCACTGCCGACACAACAGCAGCAATATTCCCTCCGTAAGGAAACACCTTCAAGTCACGGGCCATGCGAGACAAAAAGAAGTCTTCGCCAACCGCGCGGGGGATCAGAACATTCTTGGGCCATCGACCCCCGGTAACCTCCAGCATTCACGCCGAAGACTCGCGGAGCTCGGGCGAAGACATCCTTCCCCCGAGGGCTACGCACGTCCCCATCAACTCCATAGCAAAACTATCGGAAACCCCCAGTTCCCCCACTGCAGTACCTAATTTCCTCTTCTTAGCGGCTGGGGCGGCCTCTTGCGAGGGGTCTTCTTCAGTCACGGCACCAGATGACTTAGTCGAACTGGTCCCTCGGAGGGCAAATGTTGGGGCGAAGACGAAGACGCTACCCTCCGCTCCAACCTTCGTCTATCTCGCTGCGCCGACAGGAAGCAGAACGACCGACAAGGTCCACCCTTCGTCTTCTACACTACAAGATGAAGGCCTACGACGATGTCGCCCCGTCCCACGTCCTCACTCCACCTAGAGGCCCACGTGGGATTTGGCCCATTGTAACGGGCCCCGCTCGGATAAGTGTGTTACGGGCCCGATTTGTAATAGCTTTTCTGTAATGACAGTCTGTAACCCTCCTTTACAGGAATATTCCGGGGATAGACCGGGTGCCTGGGGGCACATGCGTCCTTACATTGAGACGTTGGGCACTCAGGCACCTATAAATACCCTCGTACAGTGCCCTTGAGAGGTTGGATTAACAAAGCAATTGCCGCCTCAAGTTAAACCGTGTTCACATCTCTCTCACTCTCCTGTTGGAATCAACCTGCACGGGAACGCAAGTTCCAACAGCGGTACAGGACGACAGTGAGGAGGGAGCGGACAGCCCCGAGCCAAGGATATCCGACCCACCAAATTGCGGTCACCCGAGGGCCTGCACCGGTAAATAGTAAAATAGGAAGCAAACTGACGTATCGCCGGTTTTGATGTGCAGAGAAGGGTCAGTTACAACACGCTTCCCAGAGCACGTGGCCCACAAACTTGACAAGTGGATTGGGTGAAGGTCCCTTGACACAGGAAGTGGCATCGAAACACAATTGTTGTCGGACCAAGACCGGATAAGATGACTTGACCCATCTTTTCATATTCAATACTATCTCACACTTACCGGGAAAGGCTCGACAGACCCTCGCCGGCCCTTTACCCCGAGGCGGCCCGTTTGGTCCCGTAAAAATTGGAGTTCGAAGGTCGGCCCATAAAGGGTTCGTGACCGCTCCCGAAACCCCATAGCAAGGGGCGATTATAAAGTGTGCACCACAGCGCCCAGTACCCTAGTGCACGAGCGCTAAGGGCACTTCTAAATCGTGTATGACTCATGGGTTATCGTGGATAGAGGCAACGAGCCATCAGTCCCGGACGAACGGGGTCGACAACTATATGAGTCGAAACCTGGAGATATGGGGATGATCCCCAGCGAACCCCGTGCCTGGATCCTATGAAAGGAACTAGGGCTTCACTCGGATTACCCATTTGTACTCACCAAGCGCCATGTTCTCGAAATTGAGGGAAGCATGGTACTACTCACCCTTCCCCTTCCGGCGGATGGAATGCGTGGGAAATAGTATTAAAAAGTTGGGGCGCATCCCCCCGATAACGAACAAGGGACTCGTGGCTCGCTCCATAGAAAGGACCCGATCGAACATGCCGATCGAGGCCCATCGAGCACCATGATCCCATAGGTTTTGGTACACGAGCTGAATCCGTTTCTTAGAAAAGAAATCGTTTCCTTCTCTTGCTTCGTTAAAATATTTTCCACATCATCAAAATGTTGATATGACAGCATAATAAATTCTATGAAAACTGGATGACTTAGAGGGTTAGGGCTGGCCTAAGGACATATACAACAGAAAGACTCTAGCTCGGTTTTCCAAGTATAAGAGACAACTAAGAGACCATATGATACAACTTTGAGCCCCTAAATCATAAATATAGTTAAGACACAATCCATCTGATTGGTTTGCTGCACACTTGCGACCAGCCTTGCGCGAGCCTGGCCGGCGGGATACTGTTGTTTTGGGAGAATGTGAGGATACATAGAAACAGCCTTAAAATGGCTTGGTTTGCATCCGCCCAGGCAGACCACATCTCCGACCTACTCACAACCAAAAAGACGCTTAGCCAAAGTCAACACATACGATGGTTCAGGATAAGACGGTGCAAACAACCAATCAGACAGAATATGTATAGAAAGTCGTATAGAGACTTGATTTTAATTCACTTAGTTCTCTAAAGAATAAAGGCCCTTTAATAAACGTCTTATTTAATTGGACTATACTTATAGAGGATATATCCTGTGCAATCATTCATTTTGGTGCAAGCGTGCAATCAAACTATCCAGAGCATCCAGTCTAGATCCAACGGTTTTATATGGAAGTGGTTAAATGTAAAATAGACACTAGGTTTCAGGTGGAAGGGGTTAAATGTAAAATAACAGTTATCATTAGATCTAGATCGGATGCACCAGATCGCTTGATTGCATGCTTGCACCAGGATAAGTGATTGCATAGGATATTTTCCCATACTTATGCATATCTAAGTCTCTAAAAATCTCTTAAGAAACGTCTTATTTAATTAGCTTGCACATGTCCGGGTGGGAAGCCCAATCGAATGGACCATCAACACAGCTTAATTTCCGCCTCCAGTTCAAGTGTTGGTGCAGCCAGGAGAAGGACGGGGCGTGGACGTGGTAACGGGTTACCCTCGGTCCCAACTAAAACTGACCGCTAGTTGGCGTAGGCTAACCAAACCAAACCCCAATCAAGCGCAAACCGCAAAAGGTCGAGCTCGAGCCCAATCCAGCGGAAACCCCCAACCCTAGTTCCCGACTCGAGCCGATCGATCCCGATCCGATCTCTAATGTTCCCCACCGTCGACGACCCGTCCGCCGCCGGCGCCATGGTCTCGTCCTCCTTCCCTGACGCCGACGCCTACGGCAACGGCGACTCCGACGGCCTCGACTTCCCCGTCGACCCCAACCCCAACCCCGTCTTCTCCTCCCCGGCCGCTGGCGCGGCCGGGGAGCGGCGCCAGCTGTTCCAGCGCCTGTGGACGGACGAGGACGAGATCGTGATCCTGCGCGCCTTCGCGGAGTTCACGGCGCAGCGTGGCACCTCCTTCGCGTCGCACCAGTACGACACCACCCCCTTCTACGAGGACATGCGCCGCCGCCTCAACACCGGCTTCACCAAGAACCAGCTCGCCGAGAAGATCCGCCGCCTCAAGCGCAAGTACCGTAACTGCGTCGAGCGCCTCCGCGTCGCCGGCTCCGGCTTCACCTTCCGCTCCCCGCACGAGCAGGCCATCTTTGAGATCGCCCGCACCATCTGGCGCCCCGCCTCCGACAAGCACGGCCGCGACTCCGACGACGAGGGCGGCGGCGGCGGCGGCAACGTTCACGACGCCACCTTCGCCCCCTTCGCCATCGACGCCGCCGCCAACGGTGAGTCCGCCAAGTCTTCCAGGCCACGCCGTGGCCGGCGCCGCCGCACGGGCGACTTCCCCGCCGACGCGGTCGCGCTGCCGCCGGCGCCCATGCCGATGCAGGTGATGACCGAGGACGCGCTCCCGTCGTTCCCGCAGGCGACTGCGGCGGCGGTCATGAACGGGGGCTGCGGCCTCATCGTGGACCCAGCCTCTGGTCTGCCAACCGCGCTGTTAGCAGCTGCGGCGGCGGCAACGGCCGTGTCCGGCGGCAGCACCACGGAGAACCCCATCCTCACGGCGCTGTTCAAGGAGATGGTACGCGCGATGCTGAGCGTCGTCGGCAGCGGCGGTGGCACCACGGCGCTTCAGGGGCTGGAGCCGCCGCCCCCTATCGCGGGGGTGCCGATGGAAGGGGAGAAGTGGCGGCAGCAGCGGATCCGGGAGCTGGAGGTGTACCTGCGTCGGATGGACCTGCTGCAGGACCAGGCCAGGGCGGCGCTGGAGGAACTCAGGTCCGCGCCGCACGCCGGGGGCATGAACACTTGATTGTCTTGGGTTCAGCAGCTCCTCCAGCGTCGCGTCTTCTTGCAGATAGCGCATCGTCCATAACCATTAGAAAGAAAGGGTCATCTTACTGGTAGATTTCTCTAGGCTCGAGCAGCAGTAGAACAAGGTGCTTTCGTCTGTAATCCTGATTTTCTGTCTGCGCTGCAGACTAGCCGCGCGTCGTCGTTCTTATTTATATGGAGCAACTGGTATAAAGAGCTTCCTATCGTGCCCTATTTATCCTATTTAAAATTTATATACAAAAGAATGTGAGATGAGGTATTGCACTTTGCAAACAGTTGTAACAGTCACATCACATGAGTACATGATACTGTCTGAAGACTGACGAAAAAACGAAGCCATACTTTGGTCCTCGGAGTCGGTAGTCCTTACCAAGGATGGACTCATGTGGTGCTTTCACTTGATGCAAATGAGCAGAAGCTGTAGGCCTTTGAGCTGATGAATGGGTAGTCTTTGCAGAACCAACCAAATGTGTAGGGATGAAAACGGTCGGAAACGATCGGTAAACGCTAAAACCGTTTCCGTTTCCGTAAGTTTTATCGGAAATGAAATCGGAAACGGTAACTTCGAAAACGGAAACAATATCGGTATTTCGAAAACATCGGAAATGAAACTTTAGCACGGAAAATACACCGGTAACGGTCGGAATTTAAAATACGATCGGTAAACATACCATTATGAAAATAGCTCGATACAACAAGTTCACAATTATCACAAGTTGAAAATATGACAACTTCACAAATTTACAAAGATCACTAGTTCAAATATTGACAACTTCACAAAGATCATAAAGACCATAAATTCACAATGCACATGTATAATGAAAAGAAAATGTAAAAACAGGAAAAATATATTTAAAATAATTGAAACCAATAATAAAATCTAACAGATGAGCAAATGCTTCAAATTCTCCACGAACTCCCTTTGGTGAACAGTAGCTCTCCCTCCTTTTCTGTTTGTACCAGGAAGCAAGCGAACTCATTGTTGAGTAAGCCCAAACATCACACGTTGGGGGCATCTCCTGCTCAATAGTCCAGTTTGGTAGATGTTGCATGCATCTCTATGTCTTCTCGACATGTGTAGCAGATAATACAAGAACACATCTACTCGTTTGTTCAGTTTGATAGGTGCTGCTGCTGCATGCATTTCGCTCCTGGATGGGCCACACGCGTGTGGACTTATGAGTGGTAGGACGCGGGCCGTAGAGTGGACGGCCCACCTCACCCGAGCAGCACTGCAGTCGTATGCCAGTATTGCGTTGCAGACGCTCAGCTTCATGCGCGTTTAGTACCACCTTGCCCAGTTAAATAATATGGACCATGAATTCTTTCTATATAAAGGATGCTCATGCGGATGACCTTTGTGGCAGGCCCGTGCCGGACAACGGACAAGTGGGCTGGAGTGGAGGGTGCGCCACGGGCCGCCTGTTTGTTTTTTGTTTTCGGAAAATTCCGAGATTTATATTCGGTAAATTCCGATTAAAATCGGTAACCGATTAAAACGGTCGGTAAAACGTTAAACCGATTTCGATACCGATTCTGGAAGAAAATTCCGATTACCGATTTCGTTTTTGAAAATTACCGTAACCGGTGAATCGGATCGAAAAAAATCGAAAACGGTTTTCGAAAATCCGAAAATTTTCGAAACCGTTTTCATCCCTACAAATGTGGATGTGTCTTCTGTACATACATCTGAAGTGGCTTCAACCCATGTCGATTGGCTGCAATTCCCTTGTTACTGCCTGTTGTAAACTCAGAATGAAGCTTATTATGTGCTTCAGATCATCTGAAATTCTGACACATTTGACTACATTGACCATTACTGGCACCAAACTTAAGTGTTGTATTTCTTGGTCTAGAAGAGCAGGTCTGGTGCAATGGTAGGAGTTCTCGCTGAATCAACAGATCACAGGTTCAAAGCAGCCTTTCTGTATTTGGGAGAAGACTTAACACTTTTATCTCTCCTCCAGAGGCCACTCATGTGGAGGCCTCCGGCATTGAGAGCCTATCTTTTTTACAATCACACATACCATAATCGAAACGAACCCTGCTGCTATGTTAGCACTTCAAGGTATCTGAACTGTTCAGATGCAGCTTGCAACCTAGCACACTTCTTGCAGGCGGCGGCTCTGGTAGCAGCAGCTCTCCTGCTGTAAGGTTTTCCCAGAGCTAGACCGACCATCTTAGCTGCAGCAGCAAGCGCCCGAGATGATGCATTGGGAGGTTGTACTAGCAGAATATCAGAGAATTCCATTCCTAAAACTGCGAAGGAGATCAGAGAGGTCCTGCCCCCTAGAAAAGTAAGTAGTTGACCTTGCCCGGTGGAGGATTGTTGAATGCCTAGGACAACATGTTGACAAGCGTCCTCTTCTTGCTGGTGTCTTTGCTCCCTACCAAAGGTGAAAGGGATTCTATTAGACTGTCTGCAGCGCGGCCCTCTTCCCCTCCCCTCCCCTCCCCTAACACTGTAGATTGTTTAGCGGCTACAGTACGTCCCTGCACCCGCAACGGCAAGCCCTACGGGCAACTCTCCGACGCGCTCCCCTTCTCTCTCACGCCAGATGAAGGGGACGACTGTTCACTCCTCCACGCGTTCTTGTCGCGGAAGCCGGCGCCCGCGCCAGACCGCGGAAAGTTCCCGGTCGACTTCGCTTCCTCTCGACGGCTCTCTGGAACTCGGGCGACACGGCGGCTGATCTGCCGGCACAAGGCCGATTCGGAGCCGGTGGAGGTCGGCGGCGACGACGACGAGGAGGAGCACGTCTTGTTCCTCAGCAGTGAACCCCGTTCGCCTCGGAAGCCAAAGCGGCCCGAAATCACAGTCCGTCGAGGCGGTTCGTCTCCGCATCGGTTGGTTTCCTCTCCGAGCATCGACGCCTTCCTTAGATCCAGACTTCACCGGTTGGATTCGTGTTGTTGCGACCCAGATCTTCAGATCTTCAGGTGCGAACATGTTCTTCTTTCTCCTCCCAGTTACTTCATTGTTCCTTTATATTCGAACCTGTACGTTTACCGAAGTCATGTGAATGAACGGATTCGAATAGTACGTACACCACAAGTGACCTTGGATTTCCTCTATCGGTTAGGGTTTCCATAACACAGTTCATCCACTTTTGACTTTACTCTAAATGAATGTGGTCCCATGTTTCATTAAGGGTACTTAAGCGTCGATTTATATGATGCGTGGGGGGTGATTCGTATGACAACCGCCATAATACCAACCATAGATTTGGGGGCACAGTTTGTTTTCTCAGTTCATGTCTCCCGGCTTAATGTAATGGTTACTTGTGTGATTACATAGTGAAATTTGAAGCTGGTGCAATGTCATTTTCGGTTTAGGGTATGCAACCTTTTATGACTCTTTTTTGTGTGGCACATGTTCTGTTTGAAGCAGGAGATTATAATGTTTTTGGAACACGATTCTGTTTATTTATTGACGATTATATGATCCATTGTAACCCAATTACTGTCGGTTGAATATATGTGTGCTGTTTGAACAATCTAACAATACTTCAAACATAACCCATGCCTAATTGCTGCTAATGCTTAAGTTCATATAATCAATTTTGTAATACATGACAATACAATGAATACTACAAAATTATGTGTGCCTCTTGTTCTGTACAAATCATGACTTGTTCACTTAGTTTGCAACTTCATTGTCTGCCTCGTCATGTTTTTCAAGCAGTTGTTGTTACATTTTTTTGCAACACTTACCTGTTTCCACATTAGTAGGCACGGTTAATGGTTCAAATCATGTGTTCATATTGTACCATCAATTCCAATGTAGAGTACATATGACATCTTGAATACTTCATATATTCCTTACTCAGGTTTGTGATCCTTTGTAACCAATTAATGGTACAATATATGTTTGTTATTTCATATAGTTCATCAGTACATCATGAGAAGTACAACTTGTCTTCCTATTATTGACCAATATAAGCCTGTTAACAATCAACATCATTCATCAGTATGTGACATATATCTGTGTTTGCATGTACTACATAATTTTCAGTGTTCAGGCACATACATTGGCCTTATTATTCTGTACAATATCAGTCATGCTTGCAGTATGTTATTTATGTTCCTCCTCTCAATTTAAGGCATTCTTTCATTATTGTTACATGTCTCTGCCTACATTCTTTGTTCTAGTTCTTTGCCAATTATTCATTCCATGAAGCCTATATGCTTTCTAAAGTTATGCAGTTGTTACTTCATTTATTAATTGTTTGTAGCACATTTCATCATGGCATCCTCGACAGAAGAAAACATGAAGGCTTTTTGCTCAAAGTCCTTATAGACTATGCCGAGGATGCCACAAAATCACTGCGTGGTTTAGTAGATCATGCTTTAGACCACATGCATGATGAAGAGATCGTAGCTAGAACCTTGTTTGCCATCAAAGATAAACTAGAATTGCTAAAGCAAGATGCCTTAGAGGCAAAAGTGCAAGCATTTCCAGAAATTGTTAAGTACGATGGGGATGACATAAGTGTTGAACCTACATCTCCGTCGACCCCTCGAACTGTTACTGAACCATCTGTTGATGAAGAGGAGTTCTACTGCCCCGATGTCAGTGATGAGTGGTACTTCAGCGATTCTGATAGGTCTACACGTAATAGCTACTGGAATATTTATTAGCCATGTATTCCAGTGGTAGTTAGATGACATCCTTTTGAACTTCTAAGTAGTCATCTACAGGCGCCAACTAATAGGTTGTGTGCTTGTAAACGACAATATCTGTTGTCATCTATGTCTAAGTCTAAGTGGTACCTAGTGACCATAAGCTACAATGATGTAAGCTATTGTCTAGTATGTCTACTATGTTCAGTCTGTTGTGTTCATGTGGTGCTGTTCCTACTGAGACAGTTCATGACTACGTTTTATTATTATTGTGCTGCCATAAATGCTTCCTCTGTTCTTATGTTTACTTACTTATGTCGATTGCTTTGAGTTTACACGATTTCACTAAATTTCTGCCATGTGGGCATATACTAGAATGGACCCAGCAAACAATGCCACATCTTCGCAGCCGATGTCAAATATCTCAAGTGCCCAGCAATATCCCCCTCCACCCCCTTTATGGCCTACGGGCTTCATGCAGCAGGCACCAATGGATTGCAACATGATGGCAAACCTGAATTTTCCTAATCCTGGTCAAGGTCCAACAACAATGTGGGCTCCCATTCAGACTGGAAATTCTACTTCCCAATCTACCATGATTCCTGCCTCACAATCTACAGTCTATTAGAATCATTATATGAACTTTGTCAGGAATCCTCTCGGTTCAGTTGAAGTAAATCCTTTTCCTGAGTCCTATCCTCCTTCAAATACTAGTACACCATTGCAGGGTTCCAATAATATACCTTCATTACCTGTAAACCTGGACTCAGATGCTGAACATAGTGTTCATGACATCAATAGTCCAGAAAAGAATGCAGCTCCTGTTCAGAAACAAAAGTAGTCGAAGGAACAAAACTTTACTGGTCCTGAAGACCTTCTCATTTGCACTACATGGTTGCAAATTAGCAGTGATCCTATTGTGCACACTGGACAAAGGAGGGAGGGGCTTTGGGCTTGAATTGAAAAAAGGTACAACGAACAAAGGGGGCAGTTCCCTTGTAGACTAAACAGAGCACTTAGCAGCAGATGGGACAAGATTAGAGCAGATGTGAGTAAGTTCTCTGGCTACTACGCAAGAGTTCTACGAGAGAAACAAAGTGGCTTAACTGATGACGACAAGGTTAGCCATATCGTACTGAGTTTAATTCATGTTCATAATTTATAATTGTATACTTGTTCTCCGAATATTCTAATTGAACAACTATTTTTTCAGACTTCCAAGGCGGCATCATTGTTTGCACACGAGGAGAACAAACCATTCCATTATATGCATTGCTGGCATCAACTGAAGGGGGAACCGAAATGGGAGAGTATCTGTCAAGGACATTCGTTCCGAGGATTAAATGCTAAATCAATTGGATCTTCAGGTACTCCATCTGTTGATGCACATGAAACTGATAGTGGATCTGCTGGTTTGACAGGAAAACGTCCCCGTGGTCGTGATTACAGTAAATCAGAGAGAAAGAAAGGTGCATCTTCGTCATCTACAGAATACTTAAGCCGTTTGCAAGAAATTACTGAAAAACAAATTCAGAGGTCAATTGAAAAGTGTGAAAAGAAAGAAAAGTGCTCAGAAGAAGACAGAGAAATAGAGAAAAAGAGGTTGGAATTGGAAGCACAAAAGGTAATAATTCGACAAAGGGAATTGAAACTTCAAGAACTCGAATCGGCCGAAAAACGATTACAGATGCTGTGTTCAACAAATGAAGGAGATGTTGATCCAAAAGTATGGATTATGATGAAGGAACAAAAAAACGGTTGCAGCAGTTCATATTTAGTTTTGAGTAATTTATAACGTTCTGCCACATGCTGTCGATCTGGTGCACGAAACCTGTTCACAATTTTTATCTAAGTTGATTATGTTATATGTTTTTTGAAAACATTATTAATCTGTTGGAACCATAAGTCGTCAAGGACATTTGTGCTGTCTGTTATGTTGTTTCGTGTTGTATTACAAAATAAATATGTCGGCCTGTCCAAACATGTTTGAAGATTATTTGATGCATTTGTATGTCATGGTTTCCTTTGAACAATTTATGATGTTTGTACTCAATTCGAATGTTATGGTTGAATTGGTACACAATCTGATGTATGTACTGCATTCGAATGATACGGTGGACATGGTTCACAATATTTATGTATGTACAGAATAATGATGTAGGGAGTCCAAACATGATTCATATATTTGAGGTAATTTATGTCAAGACCCATCAGTACTACATGAGAGTAGAAATTACAATTACTTAATTGAAGTTCGAACTAAGTAGCAATGAAACGACATGTTTACATGCTTCCACGTCGAGCCCACAAATGCTCGACAAGATCATTTTGGAGTGAGCACGATCTATCTTGGCGACGAAGATCAAAGTGGTTAATGACCCATTCTGCCCTTCCTTCTCCAATTATTTGCGATGGTTCTATGCCTGAAGTGTTATCTCCGAAATCAATATTAGCAGCAAAAGGCCCTTCGTCTTCCACAATCATATTGTGCATGATGATGCAAGCTGTGATTATCTCAGTTAAACGATTACGATCCCAACCATATGCTGGACCACGCAGCACCGCCCACCGGGCTTGAAGAACTCCAAATGCACGCTCAATATCCTTTTGGCAACTTTCTTGCATCTGTGTGAAATAAACTTTCTTTTCCTCATATGGGTGTCTGATTGCTTTTACAAAAGTTGGCCAGTTGGGGTAAATACCATCAGCTAGGTAATATCCGAAGTTGTAAGCATGACCATTTACTGTGTAATTGACTGGTGGCATTCGACCGGTTGTCAAGGGGTCAAATACTGGTGATCGGTGCAACATGTTTACGTCATTGTTTGTCCCTGGCATGCCAAAAAAAAAGCATGCCAAATCCAAAGATCATACGTTGCTACCACTTCGAGTATCATGGATGCTCTACCATTTCTGCCACAAAACTGACCACGCCAGGACGTAGGGCAGTTCCGCCACTCCCAATGCATGCAATCTATGGAACCCAACATTCTAGAAAAAACCCCTTGACTCGCTACTTGCATGATGCGTGTTATGTCAGCTTCATTAGGAGTTCGTAGATACCAGCCACTAAAATATGCAATGGTTGCGCGACAAAAATGATGAAGGCATTCCCTAGCTGTAGACTCCCCTATTTGAATGTACTCGTCTACCACATCAGAAGGTAACCCATATGCAAGTACCCGCATTGCCGCACATACTTTTTGTAGGGGACCGAGTCCTGGCATGCCAGTTGCGTCAACCCTTTGTGTAAAGTAAGTATCCTGCTGTTGAAGTCCTTGCAAAATGCGGAGAAATAGAGGCCTACTCACGCGGAACCTAAAAAATGAACATAGGATCGTTGTGAATACTATGAAAATATCATAACCTGTTAGAATAACATGATGTGCGTACCTTCTACGAAACACGTGGGGTGGATACACCGGGTTGGGCCCGAAGTAGTGATGGTGGATAAGGTTTTCTCCAGCAAAATGATCCCTCCGAATGACGCGGCGAGGTAAACTGGACCGTCGTCGGTGATGGCGTCTAGCCTCAATGTTGAGGGTAAGAAGATTGACAAGCAGAAGTGTTTCGTCCTCACTGTCACTCGAATCGGAATCATGTTCCCTATGGCTGTGAGACATTCCGACCAACGGCTAACTTGTGGAACTACTCTTGTATGTGGGTACATATGTGAAGAGAAACAATGCATATATATAGGCGAGACCAATGTGGCTTCAGGGGGAAGCAAGTGGCTTACGTTGAAAGCCAACCGTGGCTTTCGTTGGAAGACAACCGTGGCTTCCTGTGTACGACTGATCGAGTTTGATTGCACCGTAAGCGAGGTTAAATATATTGCGTACAAATATTTGTCAAAACTTATGATGGACCATAATTGAGAAGTATGCAATTATGAATTAAATTGTTAACTGAAATGTTGTATTACATATTTTGCGTAATTTAAAACAAACAAATAAATTTATTTTTTCCTTTTTTAAAACGAGCGCAAAATGCCGGACGTGTGAAAAGAAATAAAATTAATACAAAATGAAGTTGGTTATGTTAGTTATATGGAAATGTATATTTAATGAGTAGAGGGATATATAGGGGAAAATTTAGGGGGAACGGTTGCAGGACGAGTGAATATAGGGGAGGGAATCTTGCTGACGTGGCTGCATAGTAACATTTAGGGGGGGAATTTAGGGGGATCGATTGCGGATAGCCTTAGCAGCGCGAATTCAACTAGGTGGTAGTGGGCTTCAGATCTAGAAGGGGAGAGTCTATCGGCGGCCGGCGGGGGCGTGGTTTGAGGTAGATGCCTGCTGGTGGTGAAGAGCGCTGCAAGAGTGCCAGGACAGGCATGGGGACCCGGGCAGCGTCGCAGTAGCCAGTAGGCAGTTATCGCGGCGGGGCTGACGTACCCCACAACCAAACCGAGAAATTTTTAACCTTTTTCAATTTTTTAAAAATATTTCTAATTTTTTTTATAAAAAAGTGTTCGGCAATGTCAACTTGTCAACCTTCCTGTCGCGGTTAGACAGCAGCTTACGCATCTTCATTATTTATTTCAAACTAACTTTATAAACTGTGCAGTTTTGTCGGGGACCATAATTAGGGGTACCCTCATGGCTCCTAAATCTCAGCTGGTAACCCCCATCAGCACAAAGCTGCAAAGGCCTGATGGGTGCGATTAAGTCAAGGATCGGTCCATTCGAGGGATGCGATCACGCCTCGCCCGAGCCCAGCCTCGGGCAAGGGCAGCCAACCCCGGAGGACCTACGTCTCGCCCGAGGACCCCCTCCAGCAACAGACACACCTTCGGCTCGCCCGAGGCCCAGTCTTCACCAAGAAGCAACCTTGGCCAAATCGCCACGCCAACCGACCAAATCGCAGGGGCATTTAATGCAAAGGTGGCCTGACACCTTTATCCTGACGCACGCCCTCCAGTCGACAGAGCCAAAGTGACCGCAGTCACTTCGCCGCTCCACTGACCGGTCTGACAAGAGGACAGCGCTGCCTGCGCCGCCCCGACTGCTGCGCCACTCGACAGAGTGAGGCTGACAGCGGCTAAGTCCGGCCTCAGGCGTCATAGGAAACTCCGCCTCGCCCGACCCCAGGGCTCGGACACGGGCTCAGCCCCGGAAGACGACGAACTCCGCTTCGCCCGACCCCAGGGCTCGGACTCGGGCTCAGCCCCGGAAGACGACGAACTCCGCTCCGCCCGACCCCAGGGCTCGGACACGGGCTCAGCCCCGGAAGACGACGAACTCCGCTCCGCCCGACCCCAGGGCTCGGACTCCGCCCTAGCCTCAGCCGACGGTCTCCGCCTCGTCCGACCCGGGGGCTCGGACTCGACCTCGACCTTGGAAGACAGACTCGACCTCGACCTCGGAGGAGCCTCCACCTCGCCCAACCTAGGGCGCGGACCGACCACGTCGACAGGAGGCGCCATCATTACCCTACCCCGAGCTGACTCAGGCTACGGAGAACAAGACCGGCGTCCCATCTGGCTCGCTCCACCATACGAGTAATGATGGCGCCCCGCATGCCCTGTGACGACGGCGGCTCTCAGCCCCCTTACCGAAGCAAGAGGACGTCAGCAAGGACTCGACAGCCCCGACAGCTGTCCTTCCGCCAGGCTCCAACGCTCCTCCGACGGCCACGATATCACGCGAACTAGGTGCCAAAACCTCTCCGGCTGCCACAATGGCATGTACTTAGGGCGCTAGCTCTCCTCCGCTAGACACGTTAGCACACTGCTACACCCCCATTGTACACCTGGATCCTCTCCTTACGCCTATAAAAGGGAGGTCCAGGGCCCTCTTACAGAGGGTTGGCCGCGCGGGGAAGGACGGGACGGCGCTCGCGCAAGGCCGCTCGCTCCCTCCCGCGTGGACGCTTGTAATCCCCTACTGCAAGCGCACCTGACTTGGGCGCGGGGCTAACACGAAGGCCGCGGGTTCCACCTCCCACGCCTGTCTCCCTCCGGCTGCTTCTCCCCCCTTCGCGTTCCGCCTCGCGTCGACCCATCTGGGCTGGGGCACGCGGCGACAATTCACTCGTCGGTCCAGGGACCCCCCGGGTTTCGAAACACCGACAGTTGGCGCGCCAGGTAGGGGCCTGCTGCGTGTTGACGAACAGCTTCCCATCAAGCTCCAGATGGGCAGTCTCCAGCAACCTCTCCAGCCTGGGACGGTGCTCCGTTTCGAGAGTCTTGAGTTCATGTCCTTTGACGGCAGCTACGACATGATACTCCTTCCCCCGCCGCGCGACAGCGACAATGGCGGTCGACAACCCACCCGCCGCGCGGGGAAATCGACGACGCCTTCCCCACGTGGTGGAAGGACGACACTTGGGCTTGCCCCGTCCCCTCCCCCGCCAACGAAGGAGGAGGCGGGGCAACCAAGGCCAAGTGGGAGGCAGCACCTCGTTGGCTGTCGAGTGAGTCGACGGCGCCGGCGCCCCAATGGGGAGCGCGTCGGGCATTGGCCTCGCGTCTGAGACGAAGACGAGCGCCATCTCCCTGCGACACATCAACCTCAAGCAAACGGACGACGCCAGCACGCTCGCGAAGGACTTGCTAGGCGTCACCCTCGTACCTGAGACGACGGTGCAGTCAGTCCCTGACGTGACTTCGTCACCGCCCGTCGACCAAAAGGTACCGACCGATTCCCATCTCGCGTCTTTTGGATTCGGCCTCGACCCGCCAAGCAACCCTGCTTCGGTGGACACTCTCATAGAGGCAAGTCCAAACCCTCTGGGGTATCGTGTGCGGTCACCCTGGGACCGGCTGACGGCCGTCTCGACCTACGGGCCCTTAAGGTCCGAGGAAGATGGCGAGCCCGACCTCTGTTGGGATTTCTCCGGACTTGGTAACCCCAGTGCCATGCGAGACTTCATGACCGCATGCGACTACTGCCTTTCCGACTGTTCCGACGGTAGCCGCAGCCTCGACGACGAGGACTGCGGCCCAAGCCACGAATGTTTCCACATCGATCTAGGGGGTCCCAGCGAAGGCAACCATCTTGGTATGCCGGAGAACGGTGATCCCCCTAGGCCCGTGCCTCGCGTTGACATCCTTCGGGAGCTAGCTGTGGTCCCCGTCCAGGCGGGGGGTCATGACCCACAGCTCGAGCAAATCCGCGAGATGCAGGCCAAGCTCGACGAGGGAGCAGGAACGCTTGAGCCGATCCGCCGGGACATCGGGCAGGAATGGGCGGGCCAACCTCCGGCCGGAGAAGCACGTCACCTCCCCCAGGGCATCCAGCACCGCATCGCCGACAACGTCAGGGTAAGGTGAAAGGGAAATGTGCCCTTGGGCCATTTCTAAGTGTTTTGGTGATTTAGTGTCCAACACAAGTGCCTAAGTGTAAAGAGGTGGACAAAGTACAAATCAAGGATAAAGGTATGTTTCTCAGACTTAGTACATTGTTTTATGGACTAATGTATTGTGTCTAAGTGCTGGAAACAGGAAAAATCCAATTGGAAATGTCTTGGCTCGAGCAGCCAAGAATCTGCTGAGTCTGGGAGCACCGGACTGTCCGGTGGTGCACCGGACAGCGTCCGATGGTGCACCAGACAGTGTCCAATGGTGCACCAGACAATGTCCGGTGCTCCAGGCTGGTTCGAGCGAACTGGCCGCTCTCGGGAATTCACCGGCGACGTACGGCTATAATTCACCGGACTGTCCGGTGTGCACCGGACTGTCCGGTGAGCCAACGGTCGGCCGGGCCAACGGTCGGCCGTGCGATCTGCGCGGGACACGTGGCCGAGCCAACGGCTAGAAGGGGGCACCAGACTGTCCGGTGTGCACCGGACATGTCCGGTGCGCCAACGGCTCTCAGGCTGCCAACGGTCGGCTTCGCTATTTAAGGAAGGAAATCGGGCACCGGACAGTGTCCGATGTGCACCGGACTGTCCGGTGCGCCAGTCGACAGAAGGCAAGATCAGCCTTCCAAGATTGCTCCCAACGGCTCCTAGCTGCCTTGGGGCTATAAAAGGGACCCCTTGGCGCATGGAGGAGTACACCAAGCATTCCTACAACATTTCTAAGCACCAAGACATAGTTTTCGCGCATTCGTTTCATTGTGATAGCATATAGAGCTCTTGTGGAGTTGTGAACTCATTGAGTCGTGTTGCGAGCTCTTGTTGCGATTTGTGTGCGTGTTGACACTCTGATTCTTGTGTCTTGTGTGCGTTGCTAATCCCTCCCTTGCTCCGTGTTCTTTGTGAATTTCAAGTGTAAGGGCGAGAGGCTCCAAGTTGTGGAGATTCCTCGCAAACGGGATTGAGAAAAAGCAAACAAAACATCGTGGTATTCAAGTAGGTCTTTGGACCGCTTGAGAGGGGTTGATTGCAACCCTCGTCCGTTGGGACGCCACAACGTGGAGTAGGCAAGCGTTGGTCTTGGCCGAACCACGGGATAACCACCGTGCCATCTCTGTGATTGATCCTTGTTGGTTATTGTGTTTTGTTGAGGATTCCTCTTTAGCCACTTAGCAATTATTGTGCTAACAATTAACCAAGTTTTTGTGGCTATAAGTTTTTGAAGTTTTACAGGATAACCTATTCACCCCCCCTTCTAGGTGCTCTCAATTGGTATCGGAGCCGTTCTCTTCAAGAAAGGGACTAACCGCCCGAAGAGATGGATCCTAAGGGCAAGGGGATGGTGATCAACGACAAGGAGAAGGAGTCCTTCGTCAACGAGCCCAATGATGACAGGCCCACCGACTCAGGCTCAGGCCACAAAAGAAAAGACGGGAGGAAGAAGAAGACAAGGCGCATCAAGGAAATTGTCTACTACGACAGCGACGAATCTTCCTCCTCCCAAAAGGACAACGACGACTACGACAGACGAAAGACGGTTAACTCAAACTTTTCTTTCGATTATTCGCGCATTCCGCATAGCTCAAATGCTCAATTGCTCCCCATTCCACTTGGCAAGCCCCCTCACTTTGATGGAGAGGACTACGGATTTTGGAGCCACAAAATGCGTACTCACTTGTTTTCTCTCCATCCAAGCATTTGGGAGATTGTGGAAAGTGGAATGAAATTTGATAGCTCGGATAGCCCTGTGTTTATTAATGAACAGATTCATAAAAATGCACAAGCTACTACTGTGTTGCTAGCCTCTTTGTGCAGGGACGAGTATCACAAGGTGAGCGGCTTGGACAATGCCAAGCAGATCTGGGACACCCTCAAGATCTCTCATGAGGGGAACGACGTCACCTTGCTCACCAAAATGGAGTTGGTGGAGGGCGAGCTTGGAAGGTTCGCGATGATAAGGGGCGAGGAGCCAACTCAAACATACAACCGGCTCAAGACCCTTATCAACAAAATAAGGAGCTACGGAAGCACGCGATGGACGGACCACGACGTCGTCCGACTGATGCTAAGGTCCTTTACCGTTCTTGATCCTCATTTGGTGAATAATATTCGTGAGAATCCCAGGTACACCAAAATGTCGCCCGAAGAAGTCCTCGGAAAATTCGTTAGCGGGCGAATGATGATCAAGGAGGTGAGGTACGTGGACGACGCCTTGAATGGTCCGATCAACGAGCCACAACCCCTTGCTCTCAAGGCAACAAGAAGCAAGGAGGCGCTACCTAGCAAGGTGGCACAGATTGAGGCGGCCGGACTTAATGATGAAGAGATGGCCCTCATCATCAAAAGATTCAAGACGGTGCTTAAGGGTCGCAAGGGACAGCCAAGCAAGACCAAAGCCAAGGGGAAGCGCTCATGCTTCAAATGCGGTAAGCTTGGTCATTTTATTGCTAACTGTCCCGACAATGATAGTGATCAGGAACAAGGGAACAAGAGGGAGAAGAAGAAGAAGTATAAGAAGGCAAAAGGCGAGGCGCATCTAGGCAAGGAGTGGGATTCGGATTGCTCCTCTTCCGACTCTGACAATGAGGGACTCGCCGCCACCGCCTTCAACAAATCGGCCCTCTTTCCAAACGAGCGTCACACATGCCTTATGGCAAGAGAGAAGAAGGTATGTACTCAAAACTCTACTTATGCTTCTTCAAGTGAGGACGAATCTAGTGATGAGGATGAAATAGATTATTCATGTTTGTTTAAGGGCCTAGATAGGATCAAGGTAGACAAAATTAATGAATTAATTGATGCCTTGAATGATAAGAATATGCTTTTAGAAAAGCAAGAGGATTTGTTGTATGAAGAACATGATAAATTTGTAGAAGCACAAAAGTCTCTTGCTCTAGAAATTAAAAGGAATAAAATGCTATCTAGTGAATTATCTTCTTGTCATGAAACTATTGCTACGTTAAAAAGTTTTAATGATGATTTAAATGCTAAACTAGAAGTAGCTAGTAAATCTAATTCTTGTGTAGAAATTGTTGAAACTTGTAATAGGTGTAAAGATTTTGACATTGATGCTTGTAGTGATCATTTAGTTTCAATTTCCAAATTAAATGAGGAATTAGCTAGTCTTAATGCCCAACTTAAGACTAGCAAGAATGAATTTGACAAGCTAAAATTTGCAAGGGATGCCTACACGATTGGTAGACACCCCTCAATTAAGGATGGACTTGGCTACAAGAGGGAAGCCAAGAACTTGACAAGCCATAAGGCTCCCATCTCCGCCAAGGAGAAAGGGAAGGCCCCTATGGCTAGTAGTGTGCAAAAGAACCATGCCTTTATGTACCATGATAGGAGACAATCTAGAAATGCTTATAGGAGTTGTAATGCATATAATGCCTTTGATTCTCATGCCATGTTTGCTTCTAGTTCTTCTTATGTGCATGATAGAAATGTTGGTAGGAGAAATGTTGTTCATAATATGCCTAGGAGAAATGTTGTTAATGTTCCTAGGAAAGTAGATGAACCTTCTACAATATATCATGCTTTAAATGCTTCTTTTGCTATTTGTAGAAAGGATAAGAAGATAGTTGCTAGAAAATTAGGGGCAAGATGCAAGGGAGACAAAACTTGCATTTGGGTCCCTAAGGATATTTGTGCTAACCTTGTAGGACCCAACATGAGTTGGGTACCTAAGACCCAAGCCTAAATTTGCCTTGCAGGTTTATGCATCCGGGGGTTCAAGCTGGATTATCGACAGCGGATGCACAAACCATATGACGGGGGAGAAGAAGATGTTCACCTCCTACGTCAAGAATAAGGATTCCCAAGATTCAATAATATTCGGTGATGGGAATCAAGGCAAGGTAAAAGGGTTAGGTAAAATTGCAATCTCAAATGAGCACTCTATCTCTAATGTGTTTTTAGTAGAGTCTCTTGGATATAATTTGCTATCTGTTAGTCAACTATGCAATATGGGATATAACTGTCTATTTACAAATGTAGATGTGTCTGTCTTTAGAAGAAGTGATGGTTCACTAGCTTTTAAGGGTGTATTAGACGGCAAACTTTATTTAGTTGACTTTGCAAAAGAAGAGGCCGGTCTAGATGCATGCTTAATGGCTAAGACTTGCATGGGCTGGTTGTGGCATCGCCGCCTAGCACATGTGGGGATGAAGAACCTCCACAAGCTTCTAAAGGGAGAACACGTGATAGGTCTAACCAATGTTCATTTCGAAAAAGATAGACCTTGTGCAGCTTGTCAAGCAGGTAAACAAGTAGGAGGAGCGCATCACAGCAAGAATGTGATGACCACGTCAAGACCTCTGGAGCTGCTGCATATGGACCTCTTCGGACCCGTCGCCTATCTGAGCATAGGAGGAAGTAAGTATGGTCTAGTTATTGTTGATGACTTTTCCCGCTTCACTTGGGTGTTCTTTTTGCAGGATAAGTCTGAAACACAAGGGACCCTCAAGCGCTTCCTAAGGAGAGCTCAAAATGAGTTTGAGCTCAAGGTGAAGAAGATAAGGAGCGACAACGGGTCCGAATTCAAGAATCTTCAAGTGGAGGAGTTCCTTGAGGAGGAGGGGATCAAGCACGAGTTCTCCGCTCCCTACACACCTCAGCAAAATGGTGTGGTAGAGAGGAAGAACAGGACGCTCATAGATATGGCGAGGACTATGCTTGGAGAGTTCAAGACCCCCGAGTGCTTTTGGTCGGAAGCCGTGAACACGGCTTGCCACGCCATCAACAGGGTCTACCTTCACCGCCTCCTCAAGAAGACCTCATACGAGCTGCTAACTGGTAACAAACCCAATGTATCGTACTTTCGTGTATTTGGGAGTAAATGCTACATTCTAGTGAAGAAGGGTAGGAATTCCAAATTTGCTCCCAAAGCCGTAGAAGGGTTTTTATTAGGTTATGATTCAAATACAAAGGCGTATAGGGTCTTCAACAAATCATCGGGTTTGGTTGAAGTCTCTAGCGACGTTGTATTTGATGAGACTAATGGCTCTCCAAGAGAGCAAGTTGTTGATCTTGATGATGTAGATGAAGAAGACGTTCCAACGGCCGCGATACGCACCATGGCGATTGGAGATGTATGGCCTCAGGAACATTTGGAGCAAGATCAACCGTCTTCCTCAACTATGGTGCATCCCCCAACCCATGATGACGAACAGGTACCTCAAGTGGAGGCGCATGATCAAGGGGGAGCACAGGATGTTCAAATTGAAGAGGAAGAAGCACCTCAGGCACCTCCAACCCAAGTTCGAGCGACGATCCAAAGGGATCATCCCGTCGACCAAATTTTGGGTGATATTAGCAAGGGAGTAACTACTCGTTCAAGATTAGTTAATTTTTGTGAGCATTACTCTTTTGTCTCTTCTATTGAGCCTTTCAGGGTAGAAGAGGCCTTGCTAGATCCGGACTGGGTGTTGGCCATGCAGGAGGAACTCAACAATTTCAAGCGCAATGAAGTTTGGACACTGGTGCCTCGCCCCAAGCAAAATGTTGTGGGAACCAAGTGGGTGTTCCGCAACAAACAGGACGAGCACGGGGTGGTGACAAGGAACAAGGCTCGGCTTGTGGCAAAAGGTTATGCCCAAGTCGCAGGTTTGGACTTTGAGGAGACTTTTGCTCCCGTGGCTAGGCTAGAATCAATTCGTATCTTGCTAGCATATGCCGCTCACCATTCCTTCAGGTTGTACCAAATGGATGTGAAGAGTGCTTTCCTCAACGGGCCGATCAAGGAGGAGGTGTACGTGGAGCAACCCCCTGGCTTTGAGGATGAACGGTACCCCGACCACGTGTGTAAGCTCTCTAAGGCGCTCTATGGACTTAAGCAAGCCTCAAGAGCATGGTATGAATGCCTTAGAGACTTTTTAATTGCTAATGCTTTCAAGGTCGGGAAAGCCGATCCAACTCTTTTTACTAAGACTTGCGATGGTGATCTTTTTGTGTGCCAAATTTACATCGATGACATAATATTTGGTTTTACTAATCAAAAGTCTTATGAAGAGTTTAGCAGGGTGATGACGCAGAAATTCGAGATGTCGATGATGGGCGAGTTGAACTACTTCCTTGGGTTCCAAGTGAAGCAACTCAAGGACGGCACTTTCATCTCTCAAACGAAGTACACGCAAGATTTGCTAAAGAGGTTTGGGATGAAGGACGCCAAGCCCGCGAAGACGCCGATGGGAACCGACGAACACACCGACCTCAACAAAGGAGGTAAGTCCGTTGATCAAAAAGCATACCGGTCCATGATAGGTTCTTTGCTTTATTTATGTGCTAGTAGACCGGATATTATGCTTAGCGTATGCATGTGTGCTAGATTTCAATCCGGTCCTAAGGAGTGTCACTTAGTGGCTGTGAAGCGAATTCTTAGATATTTAGTCGCTACGCCTTGCTTCGGGATCTGGTATCCAAAGGGGTCTAACTTTGACTTGATTGGGTACTCAGATTCCGACTATGCTGGATGTAAGGTCGATAGGAAGAGTACATCGGGGACGTGCCAATTCTTAGGAAGGTCCCTGGTGTCATGGAACTCTAAGAAACAAACCTCCATTGCCCTATCCACCGCTGAGGCCGAGTACGTTGCCGCAGGACAGTGTTGTGCGCAACTACTTTGGATGAGGCAAACCCTCAGGGACTTTGGCTACAATCTGAGCAAAGTCCCACTCCTATGTGATAATGAGAGTGCTATCCGAATAGCGGAAAATCCTGTTGAGCACAGCCGCACAAAGCACATTGACATCCGGCATCACTTTTTGAGAGACCACCAGCAAAAGGGAGATATCAAAGTGTTTCATGTTAGCACCGAGAACCAGCTAGCCGATATCTTTACCAAGCCTCTAGATGAGAAGACCTTTTGCAGGCTGCGTAGTGAGCTCAATATCTTAGATTCGCGGAACTTGGATTGAATTGTAGCATATATGTGTTTATGCCTTTGATCATGTTCATTCTGCATTTTGTTGCTTATTGTGGTGCTCAAGTTGTACAAACACTCCCTGGACCTCACAAGTCCTTTTTGCAAGTGATGCACATATTTAGGGGGAGCTGTGCTACAACTTGACCCTTTGAGACTAACCATGTACTTGAGTTTGGTTGTTTTAGTCTCCAAGGAGAATTGAAAGGGAAAAGGTGGACTTGGACCATGCAAGACTTCCACTGCACTCCGATGAGAAAGAGTAACTTTTCCAAGTTCATCTTTATACTCCTATTGCCTTTGTGTTCTTATTTGAAAATTTTGGTGAGGCAATGGGGTTAAAGGGCCAAGATTGATCCCGTTTTGGTGCTTGATGCCAAAGGGGGAGAAAATAAAGGCCAAAGCAATAAATGGATCAGCTACCACTTGAGAAATTTTGAAAATAGTAGATTAGAGCTTTTGGTTTGTCAAAACTCTTTTATTGTCTTTTATGTCAAAAGTTGGCCTCTTGTGGGGAGAAGTGTTGATTATGGGAAAAGGGGGAGTTTTTGAATTTCTTGATCAAATTTCTTTGGAAAACCTCTCTTTATGTCTCTACAAGTGGTTTTGACTTAGAGATAGGAATTTGAGTTTGATTTGCAAAAACAAACCAAGTGGTGGCATAGAGTGATCCATATATGTCAAATTGAATCAAAACAATTTTGAGTTCTAATTTGAATTGTTTGTGTACTTGTTCTACTTGCTTTATGTTGTGTTGACATAAATCACCAAAAAGGGGGAGATTGAAAGGGAAATGTGCCCTTGGGCCATTTCTAAGTGTTTTGGTGATTTAGTGTCCAACACAAGTGCCTAAGTGTAAAGAGGTGGACAAAGTACAAATCAAGGATAAAGGTATGTTTCTCAGACTTAGTACATTGTTTTATGGACTAATGTATTATGTCTAAGTGCTGGAAACAGGAAAAATCCAATTGGAAATGTCTTGGCTCGAGCAGCCAAGAATCTGCTGAGTCTGGGAGCACCGGACTGTCCGGTGGTGCACCGGACAGCGTCTGATGGTGCACCAGACAGTGCCCGGTGCGCCAGGCTGGTTCGAGCGAACTGGCCGCTCTCGGGAATTCACCGGCGACGTACGGCTATAATTCACCGGACTGTCCGGTGTGCACCGGACTGTCCGGTGAGCCAACGGTCGGCCGGGCCAACGGTCGGCCGCGCGATCTGCGCGGGACACATGGCCGAGCCAACGGCTAGAAGGGGGAACCGGACTGTCCGGTGTGCATCGGACATGTCCGGTGCGCCAATGGCTCTCAGGCTGCCAACGGTCGGCTTCGCTATTTAAGGAAGGAAATCGGGCACCGGACAGTGTCCGGTGTGCACCGGACTGTCCGGTGCGCCAGTCGACAGAAGGCAAGATCAGCCTTCCAAGATTGCTCCCAACGGCTCCTAGCTGCCTTGGGGCTATAAAAGGGACCCCTTGGCGCATGGAGGAGTACACCAAGCATTCCTACAACATTTCTAAGCACCAAGACATAGTTTTCGCGCATTCGTTTCATTGTGATAGCATATAGAGCTCTTGTGGAGTTGTGAACTCATTGAGTCGTGTTGCGAGCTCTTGTTGCGATTTGTGTGCGTGTTGACACTCTGATTCTTGTGTCTTGTGTGCGTTGCTAATCCCTCCCTTGCTCAGTGTTCTTTGTGAATTTCAAGTGTAAGGGCGAGAGGCTCCAAGTTGTGGAGATTCCTCGCAAACGGGATTGAGAAAAAGCAAACAAAACACCGTGGTATTCAAGTAGGTCTTTGGACCGCTTGAGAGGGGTTGATTGCAACCCTCGTCCGTTGGGACGCCACAACGTGGAGTAGGCAAGCGTTGGTCTTGGCCGAACCACGGGATAACCACTGTGCCATCTCTGTGATTGATCCTTGTTGGTTATTGTGTTTTGTTGAGGATTCCTCTTTAGCCACTTGGCAATTATTGTGCTAACAATTAACCAAGTTTTTGTGGCTATAAGTTTTTGAAGTTTTACAGGATCACCTATTCACCCCCCCCTCTAGGTGCTCTCATAAGGTCGCCACCGGACTCCAGTGGAGTCGGCCAGAACCTGGCTGCAGCGGCAATACTTCTCCGCGCGATGCCGGAGCCATCAACCACCGAGGGGCGGCGTATCCAGGGAGAGCTCAAGAATCTCCTGGAGGACGCCGCGGTCCGACGGGCCGAAAGCTCCGCCTCCCGAAGGCAGGGGCACCCCTCGGAACATCGTGCCGCGACTTCCAGATTCATGCGGGAAGCCTCGGTCCACACCGGGCGCACGCGCAACACAGCGCCTGCGGCCCCGCTCGCCTCGGCAACGAGCACCATCACCATAGCCGTTGGGCCCACCTCGACGAGAGGGTGCGCCGAGGCTACCACCCCAGGCGTGGGGAACGCTACGACAGCGGGGAGGATCGGAGTCCTTCGCCCGAACCACCCGATCCGCAGGCTTTCAGCCGTGCCATACGACGGGCACCGTTCCCGACCCGGTTCCGAACCCTGACTACTCTCACAAAGTACTCGGGGGAGACAAGACCGGAACTGTGGCTCGCGGACTATCGGCTAGCCTGCCAACTGGGTGGAACGGATGATGATAATCTCATCATCCGCGACCTCCCCCTGTTCCTCTCCGACACCGCTCGAGCCTGGCTGGAGCAACTGCCCCCGGGGCAGATCTCCAACTGGGACGAACTGGTCCAAGCCTCCGCCGACAATTTCCAAGGCACGTACGTGCGCCCTGGAAACTCCTGAGATCTCCGAAGCTGCCGCCAGCAGCCGGGAGAGTCTCTCCGGGACTAAATCCGGCGATTCTCGAAGCAGCGCACCGAGCTGCCCAACGTCACCGATTCGGATTTCATCTGCGCGTTCCTCGCCGGCACCACCTGCCGCGACCTGGTGAGCAAGCTGGGTCGCAAGACCCCCACCAGGGCGAGCGCGCTGATGGACAACGCCACCATGTTCGCCTCTGGCCAGGAGGCGGTTGAGGCCATCTTCCGGAAGGACAAGCAGCCCCAAGGCCGCCCACCGGAAGATGCTCCCGAGGCGTCAACTCAGCGCAGCACCAAGAAGAAAGGCAAGAAGAAGTCGCAAGCGAAACGCGACGCCGCCGACGCGGACCTTGTCGCCACCGCCGAGTACAAGAACCCTCGGAAACCTCCCGGAGGTGCTAACCTCTTCGACAAGATGCTCAAGGAGCCGTGCCCCTATCATCAGGGGCCCGTCAAGCACACCCTTGAGGAGTGTGCCATGCTTCGATGCCACTTTCACAAGGCCGGGCCACCCGCGGAGGGTGGCAAGGCCCTCGACGACGCGAAGAAGGAGGATCACCAAGCAGGAGAGTTCCCCGAGGTCCGCGACTGCTTCATGATCTACGGTGGGCAAGTGGCAAACGCCTCGGCTCGGCACCGCAAGCAAGAGCGTCGGGAAGTCTGCTCGGTAAAGGTGGCGGCGCCAGTCTACCTAGACTAGTCCGACAAGCCCATCACCTTCAACCAGGCCGACCATCCCGACCACGTGCCAAGCCCGGGGAAATACCCGCTCGTTGTCAACCCCATCATCGGTAACGTCAGGCTCACCAAGGTCCTCATGGACGGAGGCAGCAGCCTCAACATCATCTACGCCGAGACCCTCGGGCTCCTGCGGATCGATCTGTCCTTGGTCCGGGTGGGCACTGCGCCTTTCCACGGGATCATCCCCGGGAAGCGCGTCCAACCCCTCGGACAACTCGATCTACCCGTCTGCTTCGGGACGCCCTCCAACTTTCGAAGGGAGACCCTCACGTTCGAAGTGGTCGGGTTTCGAGGAACCTACCACGCAGTGTTGGGGAGGCCATGCTACGCCAAGTTCATGGCCGTCCCTAACTACACCTACCTCAAGCTCAAGATGCCGGGCCCCAACGGGGTCATCACCGTCGGGCCCACGTACCGACACGCGTACGAATGCGACGTGGAGTGCGTGGAGTACGCCGAGGCCCTCGCCGAGTCCGAGGCCCTCATCGCCGACCTGGAGAGCCTCTCTAGGGAGGCGCCAGACGTGAAGCGCCACGCCAGCAACTTCGAGCCAGCGGAGACGGTTAAGTCCGTCCCTCTCGACCCCGGCAACGACGCCTCCAAGCAGATCCGGATCGGCTCCGAGCTCGACCCCAAATAGGAAGCAGTGCTCGTCGACTTTCTCCGCGCGAACGCCAACGTTTTCGCGTGGAGTCCCTCGGACATGCCCGGCATACCGAGGGAAGTCGCCGAGCACTCGCTGGATATTCGAGCTGGAGCCCGACCCGTGAAGCAGCCTTTGCGCCGATTCGACGAAGAAAAGCGCAGAGCCATAGGCGAGGAGATCCACAAGCTAATGGCGGCAGGGTTCATCAAAGAGGTATTCCATCCCGAATGGCTTGCCAACCCTGTGCTTGTGAGAAAGAAAGGGGGGAAATGGCGGATGTGTGTAGACTACACTGGTCTAAACAAAGCATGTCCGAAAGTTCCCTACCCTCTGCCACGCATCGATCAAATCGTGGATTCCACCGCTGGGTGCGAAACCCTGTCTTTCCTCGATGCCTACTCAGGGTATCACCAGATCAGGATGAAAGAGTCCGACCAGCTCGCGACTTCTTTCATCACACCCTTCGGCATGTACTGCTATGTTACCATGCCGTTCGGCTTGAGGAATGTGGGTGCAACGTACCAGCGATGCATGAACCATGTGTTCGGCGAACACATCGGCCGAACGGTCGAGGCCTACGTCGATGACATCGTAGTCAAGACGAGGAAAGCCTCCGACCTCCTTTCCGACCTTGAAGTGACATTCCGATGTCTCAAGGCGAAAGGCTTGAAGCTCAATCCCGAAAAGTGTGTCTTCGGGGTCCCCCGAGGCATGCTCTTGGGGTTCATCGTCTCCGAGCGGGGCATCGAGGCCAACCCGGAGAAAATCGCAGCCATCACTAGTATGGGGCCCATCAAGGACTTGAAAGGCGTACAGAGGGTCATGGGATGCCTCGCGGCTCTGAGTCGTTTCATCTCGCGCCTCGGCGAAAGAGGCCTGCCTCTGTACCGCCTCTTAAGGAAGGCCGAGTGTTTCCACTGGACCCCTGAGGCCGAGGAAGCCCTCGGGAACCTGAAGGCGCTCCTCACGAACGCGCCCATCTTGGTGCCCCCCGCTGTCGGAGAAGCCCTCTTGATCTACGTCGCCGCGACCACTCAGGTGGTTAGCGCCGCGATTGTGGTCGAAAGACGAGAAGAGGGGCATGCATTGCCCGTCTAGAGGCCAGTCTACTTCATCAGTGAGGTACTGTCTGAGACCAAGATCCGCTACCCACAAATTCAGAAGCTGTTGTATGCGGTGATCCTGACGCGGCAGAAGTTGCGACACTACTTCGAGTCTCATCCGGTGACTGTGGTGTCATCCTTCCCCTTGGGGGAGATCATCCAGTCCCGAGAGGCCTCGGGTAGAATTGCAAAGTGGGCGGTGGAGATCATGGGCGAGATGATCTCATTCGCCCCTCGGAAGGCCATCAAGTCCCAGGTCTTGGCAGACTTCGTGGCTGAGTGGGTCGACACCCAGCTCCCAACAGCTCCGATCCAACCGGAGCTCTGGACCATGTTTTTCGACGGGTCGCTGATGAAGGCGGGGGCCGGCGCGGGCCTGCTCTTCATCTCGCCCCTTGGGAAGCACCTACGCTATGTGCTACGCCTCCACTTCCCGGCGTCCAACAACGTGGCTGAGTACGAGGCTCTGGTAAACGGGTTGCGAATCGCCATCGAGCTAGGGGTCCGACGCCTCGACGCTCGTGGTGACTCGCAGCTCGTCATCGACCAAGTCATGAAGAACTCCCACTGCCGCGACCCGAAGATGGAAGCCTACTGCGATGAGGTTCGGCGCCTGGAGGACAAGTTCTACGGGCTCGAGCTCAACCACATCGCCCGACGCTACAACGAGACTGCGGACGAGCTGGCTAAAATAGCCTCGGGGCGAACAACGGTTCCCCTGGATGTATTCTCCCGAGACCTGCATCAACCCTCCGTCAAGACCGACGACACGCCCGAGCCCGAGGAGGCCTCGGCCCAGCCTGAGGCACCCTCGGCTCAGTCCGAGGCACCCTCGGCTCAGCCCGAGGTACCCTCGAGCCCCGAGGGTGAGACACTGCGCATCAAGGGGGAGCGGAGCGAGGTCACGCCTGATCAAAACTGGCAGATCCCGTATCTGCAATATCTCCACCGAGGAGAGCTACCCCTCGACCAAGCTGAAGCTCGGCGAGTGGCGCGGCGCGCCAAGTCGTTCGTCTTGCTGGGAGATAAGAAGGAGCTCTACCACCGCAGCCCCTCGGGCATCCTCCAGCGATGCATTTCCATCGCCGAAGGTCAGGAGCTCTTACAAGAGATACACTCGGGGGCTTGCGGCCATCACGCAGCACCTCGAACCCTTGTTGGAAACGCCTTCCGACAAGGTTTCTACTGGCCGACGGCGGTGGCCGACGCCACTAGAATCGTCCGCACCTGCGAAGGGTGTCAGTTCTACGCAAGGCAGACCCACCTGCCCGCTCAGGCTCTGCAGACCATACCCGTCACCTGGCCGTTTGCTGTGTGGGGTCTGGACCTAGTCGGCCCCTTGCAGAAGGCACCCGGGGGCTACACGCACCTGCTGGTCGCCATCGACAAATTCTCCAAGTGGATCGAGGTCCGACCCCTAAACAGCATCAGGTCCGAACAGGCGGTGGCGTTCTTCACCAACATCATCCATCGCTTTGGGGTCCCGAACTCCATCATCACCGACAACGGCACCCAGTTCACCGGCAGAAAGTTCCTGGACTTCGGCGAGGATCACCACATCCGGGTGGACTGGGCCGCCGTGGCTCACCCCATGACGAATGGGCAGGTAGAACGTGCCAACGGCATGATTCTGCAAGGACTCAAGCCTCGAATCTACAACGACCTCAACAAGTTCGGCAAGCGATGGATGAAGGAGCTCCCCTCGGTGGTCTGGAGTCTGAGGACAACGCCGAGCCGAGCCACGGGCTTCACACCGTTCTTTCTAGTCTATGGGGCCGAGGCCATCTTGCCCACAGACTTAGAATACGGTTCCCCGAGGACGAGGGCCTACGCCAACCAAAGCAATCGAGCTAATCGAGAAGACTCACTGGACCAGCTGGAAGAGGCTCGGGACGTGGCCTTACTACACTCGGTGCGGTACCAGCAATCCCTGCGACGCTACCACGCCCGAGGAGTTCGGTCCCGAGACCTCCAGGTGGGCGACCTGGTGCTTCGGCTGCGACAAGACGCCCGAGGGCGGCACAAACTCACGCCTCCCTGGGAAGGGCCGTTCGTCGTCGCCAAGGTTCTGAAGCCCGGAACATACAAGCTGGCCAACAGCCAAGGCGAGGTCTACAGCAACGCTTGGAACATCCAACAGCTACGTCGCTTCTACCCTTAAGATGCTTTCAAGTTGTTCGTATACCTCGTTCACACACAAAGTCTGGTCGTCAAGGAAGGGTCAGCCTTGCCTCGGCAAAGCCCGACCCTCCCTCGGGGGCTAGAAGGGGGGAACCCCCTCTGCGTCGAAATTTTCCTCGAAAAAAGAAAAAAAATTCTTTTCTGCCAGAATGCCTCTCGTGCTTTTCGACTACTTCGAAAGTGGATCCTGAAAACAACGGAGTACACGTAAGCAGCCAAGGCTGACCGAGCCGAGGGACTCCTACGCCTCCGAGATACGGATACCTCACTCGTCACCTTTACACGAGGCGACTCACGCTCGGTGAAGCGGTTCAGATAGCCAACAGGCGAGTCTTAGTGCTCAAAATGAAGAAAAAACACGGCTCCGCGCCGAAAATACATACATGTTCAGGCCTCGACAACCACAATGAACAAGACACCGGCACTCAAAGTGCCATTACAAGCTGAACTCCGGTTCCACCTCCGCAGGTACGAACAACCCCACACGATTGGGGGGGCCTGCGGAGCAACAGAAGACCGACGAACGGCTCGTCGTCACCCGTCCCAGCGGCGGCGACGACGACGACTTCTGCTCCGGAGGGCCGAACAGCAGCAGCGATGACCTCAGGGCGGATGCTGTGGCCATGAAGCCCTCGCCCATGCCCCCAACTCGAGAGGCAAGGACAAGCAGAAGGCCATAGAGTTGGAGGTCAGCCCGTGGGCGGCACCAGCTAGCTCGTCGGCGGAGAAACCTCTTCCGGCTGCCGTGGCGGAAGGAGGCATCGGGAGTGGCTCCGAAGCCACCCGGCTCAGAGAGCCAGGCAGCGGCAGCTGCCAACGCCACGAACGGCGAACGCCCTTCCCCCCGATCACTGAGGGAAGGAGCGGGCCACCGCCCGCGCAGGGACCGACCCCAACTCGGCACACTCCCCTCCCCATCACTGATGATGAACATCCTTGAAGCTGAGGGAGGGGCAGAGGCCGCAGCCCGGTTCGCTTCTCCCCGCCATCAAGCTGGAGGTCACCATCTTGGGTGACCACCGGCGAGGGGATGCAGTCGGGCTGCATGATGAAAATCCTTGAAGCCGAACAATGGCTGAAAGGTACCAACTTCCTTGAAGTTGCGTTCCTCCGACGACAAGATGGAAGGATTGCGGGCGTCCCCCCATCCGGGGGCTCAGAAGATGGAAAGACATGATGCATGAGGGGAGCGCGAAGACATCGTTGCCCTCCAAGGGGGTCACCCTCCTTTTAAAGGCAACTCTCCCCACTTGCGTCCTCAGCCGTTGCGGGCTGAGTCTTCTCCAACACGCTCCAAGGACCTCCCCCTACGGCGCGGGGGCTAGGCCCCACGCGTCATGCAAGCTGGTCCAGGGCAGAAGAAGCCAAACCGCCGCGCGCAGGGCATGCAACTGCCCAGCGGTTACAAGCATCCCTCCACTTTCGCCCAGACCAACGGGTGAAAGGGTGGACAGCCATGCAGTCGGCATGCAACCGCGCCAAGTAGGCGCGCCCCTTTGACTCCAATGCGCCCGACATGGAGGCCCAGGCCCATGCGTCATGCAACCGGCGCGCCGGTTGCCACGTGCGAGCAACTGCACCACCACTCGTGCCACTACCGCGCCTCCTCGACTGCGGAGCCAATACCGCGACTCGAGGCAACCCTGCGTGTGACCCAGCAGTGCCAGCCAGGCGCGACGGTCAAATACGGTCAAAAATGGGCCGGCAGTAATGGCGGTGGCAGGCGGGCAGGAGCAGTGGTCACGTCGTCAGCCAAGCTTACGTCCCATCCAGGGGCAGCGAGGGAACCCTCTCTCACGGCGTGAAGACGACGCGCCCGTGATCCGTTCCTCGAACGGCTCGCACACGCGCAACGACCGCCTCGCGAACCATTCGCCCCGTCGCATTAACTCCGCGGCGGGACAGGCGGCGCCTCAGGCAGCAGAAGCAAGCGACGCTTCGCCTTCGCCATAATGACCGCGTCGAAAAAGGTACGCCACGTCATTCGACTTCGTATCCTTTTCCTTTTCCTCTTTCTCTCTCTTACAACAGGGACCGGGAAAGGGGGATACCCCGAAAAGGATCCTTCTCCATGAAGGAAACAGGCCCCGAGCCTCCCTACTGATCAGAGGTTCAAAGGCTGGCCCCGAGGAGGGGTTCAACGGCCGCCTCAGAGCACATGGGTTCTGCACCCACTACTGGTCAGAGGTTTGATGGCCGGCCCCTCGGAAGGGTTCAACGGCCGCCTCAGGCCACTCGGGCTCCGCGCCCACTACTGATCAGGGGTTCGTAGGCTGGCCCTCGAAGGGTTCACAGTCGCCTCAGACATAGAGCGAGGGATGACCCTGGGTACGTTCGATACATAACCAAGGCTCGGGCTACGCTCACGAGGTACCCTAGGACATTTCCGAGACCAGCGGGAGCGATCTTGTAACGAAATCCCATCAGAGGGAGGCATCGAGCCCTCGGACCCTGTCAAAGGGGACCGGGTCCGGCAGATCACCCGCATGTACTTTTGGAGCGCACCTCCGGGCCTCTAGCCGACCCCTAACAAATGGGACACTGGCGTCCACTCGGATTACCCGCCAGCAGCTCACCGGAGACACCATGTTCGGCGCCCTCCGAGGGCAACATGGCGCTTTCCCCCCTCCTCCTTGCGGAAAGGCGACGCAGGGGCGTATGTAAAAAAGTCGGGTCTGCCCTTGACCGTCCTCTCGCCCTGTGCAGAGGCTCGGGGGCTGCTCTCGCAAACCCAGCTCCGGCCAACCCGTTGACAGCGTCAACATACCAGCCCGAGAACTTGGGACCCGACCGTGCACCCGGGCTATGGCCAGCTCGCATGAGGGGACAACCAGACTAGCCGAAGTGTTGCGAAATGCACTAAGACCTCGAAGGAGTCAAACTACTCCTCCGAGGCCTCGGGGGCTACACCCGGCGGGTGCGCTCGCGCGCACCCACCGGAACAAAATGCAACCAAAAAGGTTGGTCCCCTTGCAAAAAAGTGCGGCAAAAGCCTCCAAGCGAGTATTAACACTCTCTTCAAGGCTCGGGGGCTACTGTCGGGGACCATAATTAGGGGTACCCTCATAGCTCCTAAATCTCAGCTGGTAACCCCCATCAGCACAAAGCTGCAAAGGCCTGATGGGTGCGATTAAGTCAAGGATCGGTCCATTCGAGGGACGCGATCACGCCTCGCCCGAGCCCAGCCTCGGGCAAGGGCAGCCGACCCCTGAGGACCTACGTCTCGCCCGAGGACCCCCTCCAGCAACAGACACACCTTCGGCTCACCCGAGGCCCAGTCTTCACCAAGAAGCAACCTTGGCCAAATCGCCACGCCAACCGACCAAATCGCAGGGGCATTTAATGCAAAGGTGGCCTGACACCTTTATCCTGACGCACGCCCTCCAGTCGACAGAGCCAAAGTGACCGCAGTCACTTCGCCGCTCCACTGACCGGTCTGACAAGAGGACAGCGCCGCCTGCGCCGCCCCGACTGCTGCGCCACTCGACAGAGTGAGGCTGACAGCGGCTAAGTCCGGCCTCAGGCGTCATAGGAAACTCCGCCTCGCCCGACCCCAGGGCTCGGACATGGGCTCAGCCCCGGAAGACGACGAACTCCGCTTCGCCCGACCCCAGGGCTCGGACACGGGCTCAGCCTCGGAAGACGACGAACTCCGCTCCGCCCGACCCCAGGGCTCGGACTCCGCCCTGGCCTCAGCCGACGGTCTCCGCCTCGTCCGACCCGGGGGCTCGGACTCGACCTCGACCTTGGAAGATAGACTCGACCTCGACCTCGGAGGAGCCTCCACCTCGCCCAACCTAGGGCGCGGACCGACCACGTCGACAGGAGGCGCCATCATTACCCTACCCCGAGCTGACTCAGGCTACGGGGAACAAGACCGGCGTCCCATCTGGCTCGCTCCACCATACGAGTAATGATGGTGCCCCGCATGCCCTGTGACGACGGCGGCTCTCAGCCCCCTTACGGAAGCAAGAGGACGTCAGCAAGGACTCGACAGCCCCGACAGCTGTCCTTCCGCCAGGCTTCATCGCTCCTCCGACGGCCACGATATCACGCGAACTGGGTGCCAAAACCTCTCCGGCTGCCACGATGGCATGTACTTAGGGCGCTAGCTCTCCTCTGCTAGACACGTTAGCACACTGCTACACCCCCATTGTACACCTGGATCCTCTCCTTACGCCTATAAAAGGGAGGTCCAGGGCCCTCTTACAGAGGGTTGGCCGCGTGGGGAAGGACGGGACGGCGCTCGCGCAAGGCCGCTCGCTCCCTCCCGCGTGGACGCTTGTAACCCCCTACTGCAAGCGCACCCGACCTGGGCGCGGGGCTAACACGAAGGCCGCGGGTTCCACCTCCCACGCGTGTCTCCCTCCGGCTGCTTCTCCCCCCTTCGCGTTCCGCCTCGCGTCGACCCATCTGGGTTGGGGCACGCGGCGACAATTCACTCGTCGGTTCAGGGATCCCCCAGGTTTCGAAACACCGACAAGTTTATAATAAAAAATAGTGTTTTGGATGACCATATGAGTAAACTGCTGGAGGCAGTCGCGGCCTGCCAACATGGGTCAACCATGAAGTGGCATCCCTTCCGCACCGTCGAATCAGGCACGTCTCCTACTTCGTTTGGTAGTTCAGCAGAGGGAATACACAGCTGCCTGGCCTCCTCTTCCTTAAGGATTGGTTTGGAAGAAGAGGACTAAACCCAAAGAAAAAACCTACAATAAATAACTAAATGGCTTATTTAAATATCACTCGAAGAGGTTTCTCACCCTAGAAAATGAGAGGGGTCACGAAGAGATTTTCGTTTCCAAGATGAAGCATCGGGAGATGTACTAGCAGGATATCAGAGAGTTCTATCCTAAGACTGCGAAGGAGATCAGCCACTGAGAAAAGCAAGTAGTTCTCCATGCCTGGTGGAGGATTGTTGAATGCCCAGGACAATATGTCGACAAGCATCCTCTTCTCGCCGGTGCCTTTGCTCCCTGCCACTCGGTAGGTAAAAGGGATTCTATTAGCAGCACGAATTCAACCAGGTGGCAGTGGGCTTGAGACCAAGAAGGGGAGAATCTACCGGCGGCCGACGAGGTGTGGTTTGAGGTAGATGCCTGCCGGTGGCGGAGAGTGCTACCTGGGTGCCAAGACAGGCGTGGGGACCCGGGCAGTGTCGCAGTAGCCAGTAGGCAGCTATCGCGACAGGACCGACGTACCCCGCATCCAAATCGAGAAATTTTAACCTTTTTATTGTTTTTCAACTTTTTAAAAATATTTCTAAATTTATTTTTTATAAAAAAAATGTTCGGCTATGTCAACTTGTCAATCTTCCTGTCGCTAGACAGCGGCTTACGCATCTTCGTTATTCATTTCAAACTAACTTTATAAACTATGCAATTTATATTGAAAAAATAGTATTTTGGATGATCATATGAACAAACTGCTGGAGGCAGTCACGGCCTGCCAACATGGAGCAACCGTGAAGTGTTAGAATACGGTGGTGGGAATGAGTTGAGCACCGCTCCCGGCGCTCGGATCCTCTCTCGAAGTTTATGGAGGTAGCAGGTACGATGGTTACACGACGGCACACCGTCGGTCCGCCGGACGCAGCCGGGTTCAGGTTCCAAATGCCAGTCCGTCCTCTCCTCCTCTCAGCTGCCGCAAATATTCCTCCGCCTCCGTATCACACGTCTGGGCCTAATCACTTCACCCACTCACGGCCCAAGAGCCGGACGTTGGGCCGCGTCACCCGTTGGCTCCGTCGTAGTCCATCAGCGCGCGTGCCTGTTTTCACTTCGCGTCTTCCTCCCGCGCTGCAGCTTGCGTCTTCATCCACCTGGGACTGGCTTACCACCGGTACACTGACATTTTCCCCTCCTGAAATGCCAGCTTGTCCCCAAGCTGGTGCGAAGGGAAAACGCCGCTTGATGTCGCTTTCTTCCTCCCAGGTGGCTAATGTCGGATGCCAGCCGCTCCATTGAATCAGCAACTGGTTCTGGACCTTCCCCGCGTGACGCCTCAGCCTGGTATCAAGCACAGCAACCGGCACCTGAAGATTATGAGACAAATCAGGTAACACAGGACTCACCGGAATACGAGATCCGATGACCGCCTTGAGTTGAGAAACGTGAAAGACAGGATGAATAGAACTGCCAGCTGGTAACGCCAGTTCATAAGCCACTGGATTGATCTGTTTGCTGATAGTATAAGGACCAAAGAACCGAAAAGAAAGTTTCTGGTTCTGCCTCTCAGTTACCAACGACTGGCAATATGGCTGCAATTTCAGAAACACTTGGTCACCAACTGAAAAAGAACGTTCAGTCCTGCCCTGATCAGCCTGCCTTTTCATTCGTGCTTGAGCTCGTTGCAGATGCATGCGAACCTGTTGAAGCACATTTTGTCTGTCTTCCAGAAACTGTTGAAGATCCGGAACTTCACACTGTTCAGCAGCGACCAGTCCCACTTGTGTTGGCAAATGACCATAAAGCACTTCAAAGGGAGACTTGCCAAGAGATGAATGATGGCAGGTGTTGTACCAAAACTCAGCAAGCGATAACCACATGGGCCATTGGCGTGGACATGAGTGAACAAAACAACGAAGATAGGTTTCAAGACACTGATTGACCCTCTCTGTTTGTCCGTCCGACTGCGGATGATATGAGCTGCTAAGGCACAATTGAGTACCAGTGAGCCTGAAAAGTTCTTGCCACAAGCGACTGGTAAAAATAGGATCGCGGTCTGAAATCATAGCTGTCGGCAACCCATGCAGTCTGTATACGTGGTCCAAAAATATTTTAGCCACCGTCAGAGCAGTGAAAGGGTGTTTCAAAACCATAAAATGAGCATACTTGGATAGCTTGTCCACAACCACCAGAATACAATTTCCTTTGCTTGTTGGAGGAAGTCCGGAAATAAAATCAAGACTAACCGTTTGCCATGCTTGTTTCGGAACCGGGAGCGGTAATAGTAATCCTGGGTACTTAACCCTTTCCGGTTTAGCTTGTTGACAGATTTGACACCCTTGAACAAATTCACGGACGTGGCGCTTCATGCCTGGCCATGCAAAATTAGATTTAATCCTTCTGTAGGTAACCGGAAATCCAGAATGACCTCCAACTGCGCTATCGTGTAAAGCCGACATCACCTTCTGATGCATCTCTTGGTTACTGCCCAGCCAAATCCTTCCTTTGAACCGAATAACACCTTGAGTGATCGTATAATGTGCCAATTGCCCACCAACAGCTAGCTGAGTTAATATTTTCTGGGCTACCGGATCTTGGTCATAACCTTGAGTAACCTGCAGCAACCAATCAGGTGTAATAGTAGATACTGATGTTGTATTCAGTTGTGCAGTGACCGTATCTTGATCCATATTGGGTCTTCTGGATAGGGCATCAGCAACCCGGTTCTCGCTGCCTTGTTTGTATTGGATTTTATATTGTAACCCAAGCAGCTTAGTTAAAGCTTTCTGCTGCCATGGTGTAGACAACCTCTGATCATCCAAATGAGTCAGGCTCTGGTGGTCTGTTTGAATGATAAATTCACCATGTTGAAGGTAGGGACGCCAATGCTCGACAGCAAAAAGAATGGCTAAACATTCTTTTTCATAGATGGAGAGGCCCAAATTCTTTGGACCTAAAGCTCGACTGATATAGGCCACTGGATGTCCTTCCTGCTGCAAAACAGCCCCAATTCCGCCCCCACTGGCATCAGTCTCGATGGTAAATGGTTTAGCAAAATTTGGAATGGCCAACACTGGCGCCTGTGCCAAAGCTGTTTTTAATGCCTGGAATGACTGATCTGCAAGTTCAGTCCACACAAATATAGTATCTTTCTTTAATAAGGTAGTGAGAGGCCTGCTGATGATTCCAAAATGAGCAACAAATTTTCTATAGTATCCCGCCATCCCCAAAAAACTGCGTACATCTTTGGTTGACTTTGGTATAGGCCATTGTTGGATGACTTCCACTTTCTTTGGATCAGTGGTTATGCCAGCAGCGCTAACTATGTGCCCCAGAAATTCCAATTTCTCTTGAGCAAACAGGCATTTCGACTGTTTCAAATGTAGTTGTTGTTGGCTGAGCAGCTCAAATACTTGCTTCAAATGTCTGACATGGTCTGCAATAGTAGCACTATAGACCAGCACATCATCAATAAACACAACCACACACTTTCGTAGCAAAGGAGCCAGTAATCTGTTCATAAAGCTTTGGAATGTGGCTGGAGCTCCAGTTAAACCAAAAGGCATAACTCTGTACTCAAAATGTCCATGATGTGTTTGGAATGCGGTTTTGTACTCATCGCCTTCCTTGATGCGTATCTGATGGTAGCCTGACCGATGATCCAATTTACAAAATATGGATGCTCCTTGCAACTCGTCCACTATTTCCTCAAAAATAGGCATGGGATACCGGTTCTTGACTGTATAAGCATTTAGTTTTCTGTAATCCACGCATAAACGCCATTCACCATCTTTCTTCTTGACTAATAAAATAGGTGATGCAAAAGGACTGAAACTTTGTTGTATCACGCCACTGTCCAACATTTCCTTGACTTGCTTCTCTATCTCATTTTTCTGCTGGGGAGTATAACGATAAGGTCTTAGCCGAAAGGGTTGGGCACCTGGTAAGAGCTCAATAGCATGATCAATTGCCCTCTT